>CM063186.1:41396872-42850622 GCA_031835075.1 Saguinus oedipus
TACTTTTAAAGAGAATGCAAATTTTGATCAATAGGAGTTTTACTACTTGTCACAAATAAGTAGAATACTGGGAGTATTCTTTAGAGCATCATCTCTTCAAGGGAATGTGACAGGAAGGTTTTATTTTGTAGAGTGACAGATAGGGGAGAGGGTGTGACATCACTTGTAGAGGAGGGGTCCCAGTGATGTGGATGCAGTGAGTCACTATGGTAGCAGGTAGGTCACATGTTATGGTAATGAAACTATAGTTCTCACCCGGGTGGTTACTTTAGCATGATAATGAGGAAAGTTCACTCTGGTTCATCTGTAAGTTGCTAGGATCTGTCAGGAGTTTGCTCCAACTGACTAGGTGAGCTCATTCCCCACAGGATTTGGGAAAAAACAGGTTGTAAGGAAGGACGCTATAAACAGGCCAGTTACTAAAGTGAATTAAATTCCTATAGTCCCTGGGGACCCTCCTTGTCTGCTTACACCTTCATGGGACTGTTATTTAGATTATTTGCAATTGGGAATTTCAATAATAATATACTTTATGCCAGCCTTTAAGTGACATTGACAGGACCAGATCTAGGAAATTCTAGATGGAATGGAGGGAGTGGGCCTGACTTATGTATGCTTCTTGAATTTAGAAGAATTAGACAGTTTGCTCATTAGTGTGCTTCTTGTTCCTGTGTGGGAGGAAAAAAATGGCTTCTTTTTACCTTTCTATGTTCTTTGGCTGGACTAGAAACTAAATTGACATGAGGCAGATTAGCAGGAAAAAAACCATTTTAATTACATAGGTACTTACAGGAGTCCCACAAAATGAGAGACTTGAAGGGTCACGTGATTGAAGCTTATATAACATCTGGAGCTACAAAAAGGGGTAGGGGTTTGGGGCTTCTGGGAGGGGCGGCAACACACGTTATGAGAGGGTGAGGGGAGGAAATGTATGGTGAATAAAGGGTGTCTGTGCAGATTAAAAAAGTCTCTCAATAATAAAAGTTGTTACAGCCCTTTCTGATACAGATACTTTTTCTAATTTAGATTTCCTATAAAGATTTTTTTTTAACAAAAGGACAGTTTTTCAAGGCTACTCTTGTGTCCACAGTTTCTCAAAATAACTACCTCAAAATATGCCAAATAAGTATATTTTGGGGTGGCATATTCTAATCTCCTACAGTCTTATTGGGAGGGGTGTGTGTCCTGCGCCCCAGCATTCCCATCTCCAATAATTAGTTCCTCTTGTCTGTGGATAAGCTTGTCTTGTGATATGACTTGTTCCAGCTTACATCTGCAGGCTCTGCTGTATTCATTTATTCAATCAATATTGATTGAGTGCTTTCCATGTGCCAGGCATCATATGTACGTACCAGGAGTACAGTGATGAACAAGTTCATCCTCTCATCGGTATCTTTGAAATGATTACCATTTGGTGCCTAGCAGGGCTTTAGTGCACATGCTTCTGCTGTCTTTGGGTTTACCTTCTTGTGATTAATCGTAGTATATTGTAATTTGTGATGAGTCTAACAGAAGGCACCTACATGTGTAAAGATCTTTGCATTACGAAGGAGAATATTTCCTAGACTGTGAATGAAAGAGAGGGAAGAGGAATGCCAGGGGGAAAGCAGTGCAAGGTAATGCTGGGGACAGAGGTAGGGACTCTAGGAAGCAGAGGCCCTTTAAGGTATGAGAAAGACTGTCCTATAGGAAAATTCCTCAGACAAGTCATAGAATATTACATTTGAAGGGAAATGAAAGATTAGGCTTACAGATAAACAAGAAAAACATGACTCAGAATATTTTTTTTTCTTCTTTGCTTTCTAGCTATTTAGAGGCAGGTTTGGACTTAAAAACATGAAGGATGTGCTATGTACTTCAAATTCTTGGACAGTGAATTTTAGATGTTTCTTATGGTAAGAGAACACGAGTTATAGCAGTTTAGTGTTACTGGGTAGATGCACAGGTATTTGCAAAAACAGACGTGTGTGTGGTTGCTCACTTTAAAGACAGTAGAATGAATTAATCCTGTCATTGACAGGTAACTTTGAAATGCTTTCCATTTGGTGCTTAGCAGCACATGTGATTCTGAAGTTTAAGAATGTCTTTGGGCTGGGCGCGGTGGCTCATGCCTGTAATCCCAGCCCTTTGGGAGGCCCAGGTGAGTGGATCACGAGGTCAAGAGATTGAGACCATCCTGGTCAACATGGTGAAACCCCGTCTCTACTAAAAATACAAAAAATTAGCTGGGGATGATGGCGTGTGCCTGTAATCCCAGCTACTCAGGAGGCTGAGGCAGGAGAATTGCCTGAACCCAGGAAGCGGAGGTTGCAGTGAGCTGAGATGGCGCCATTGCACTCCAGCCTGGGTAACAACAGCGAAACTCCATCTCAAAAAAAAAAAAAAACAAAAAACGAATGAATGTCTTTGGAGTTTCTATCAGGCTATTTTTTCCCTCTATTCTTAGAAAATTTGGAAGCTTTTTTTAGAGGTCATTCTAAAAGTTGCCTCCCCTGTCTACTCCACCCCCAAGGATGGAAACCTTTGCCTTTTCTTTTCCTGAACCAAGTTCCATTTATATTTGGAAATTTAGCTAAAGGTGCCAGTGACTGACTTAATAAGTCACCCACTGCTTAAAACAATTTTTTTCCTTCCTTGTAGTCAATAGTGCTCTAGTTTTCTTCTACAATTTTCTAAGTATTTTGCTTCAACATAATAGTGGATTTTTGCACTGAGTTTTCATTTTTTATTGAATATTTAATCTCCAATGTTAGATATCCTAGAGTTGAGAAAATATGGCAAATACATGGAGTTTGAAACACCTAGTTTCAATCCTCTCTCTGCACTTACTAATGTCTTGAAGTCTCTGTCAGCTATACAATGAGAGGAACCTCCCAGAGGGTGTGTATATGTATGTGTATATTAAATGAGATTATATATTGGAACCATAGAAAACAGTCTAGTATAGGGAAGTTTAAACTTTCCCTATGAAAGTTTGATTGAGTGCTGAAATAAACTGACAGTAAACAGATTAACAAGGTAAAGTGCATAAAAATTTATTGACATTCAAACATGGGCGGGGGCTTTAAAAAAACAGACTCTAAAAGGGGCCAGATGGGTGAAGCCTAAATCCCCACTCCATAAAGGGAGAAGTGGAGGATGCAGGCAATTTTAGAGGAAGAGTAATGATTTCAAGGGGAGTTGAGTGTGCCTGAAGAGCAGGCAATGACCTAATACAAAATTCTTCTGGGCTTTGGTAGAGATGGTGACATTTTTTCAGAGGTGAGGGGCAGAACTATACTACAAACAAAAGTTGCCTTTATTATATAAAGTCTCCGAGGTAATGAATAGCCCTTAGAAGTATAGGTGAAAAGTCTGTGTGGGAATGGTATGCCCATGGGCATGGAAATTTTTAGTTTTCTCTCCTGCTATAGGAATTAATCTTCTCTGGTTTATATAGATTCCAGGGAATTATCCAAGACAATTTGATTTCTTCTGGATGAACATCCCTTAGTCAGATAAGGAAATTTCAGAGAAAACTTCTCCCTGTGCTTTGGAAGGGAAAGCAGGGAGACAGGAGAATGTCAGAGACAGACTTTGGTTCTGAGTCTTATTCTGAGTCCTTTCAATTGCTTTTGTTCAAAGCACTCAGCAAGCCAGAACACCATACTTTGGGGCATTGTTTTCTTAACCTCACATTGGTATATAGCAAGAGTATAATAAATTTATATTTTCTTTCCTTGTCTTGGCCCAGTGATCCTTTTTTTTTTGCATCCTCAAAAAGTTATACTGACATTAAATATGCTCTATGTACTGAAACTGATTTTTAAAAAAACCTAGCATTTAATGTGGTCACCTGAGAAGGGAAAGAATTTCTGTGAAACTCTCAGATTTTTAATGTGTATTGAAATTACCAATATTTCCTTATACCTGAAGTGCATAGTACTATATTTTGCACATAGTAGACACTTAAGGATGTTATTGTGCAGTAAAAATAACAAGGAATCTTATGTCCTGTATGTAATCTTGACTTCTTTGCTTATTGACTTTTGTGGTGTTTGCAAGTGACTGAATCTATTTGGACATTACATCTTCCCCTTTTGGTTTATCTGTGGGAACAGGTTGAATCCATCTCCCTGTACTTTACTAGATTAAAAATCCCTACAAGGAGCATCTCAGAGCTCAGAAAAGGAGTCTAGATTGGAAATGGATGGGATGGGAACCACCTTAGATTTGGAATTGCTGGTCTAGGAGAGGACCATGTTTAGGATATTTTCAGTTGAGGATCAGAGTGTATCACAGATCAGAAGTTTCATAAATGGGAAGGTACAAACCTTGAAAAATACACTAGGGTCTCAATCACAACAGAAATGGCAACAAAAACTCCACGTAATTGCAGGAAATGAAGGTGCAGGTTTTCAAATACAGGAAAAACACAGCTGGATGATGCCAGTAACAAAGGGAAAAAACTTTACAGATGAGATGGCTTCTCTAACTCAAACTTAGAATTTTTCTCATTGCTCACATCTTCCCATTTCTTTCTACCTAGGTTTAGCTAAGAAAATTCTTTCACCTATTTTTTCTTTTCCACCTAACCTCCTCCCCCATCCCCAGTTCTTTTTATTGTTTCATTTTCAGTCATGATTTATAAAAACTATGCTGGAGATACACCTGATTTTTTTTATAGGATATTTGCTTGTCTTTGTATTAAAAGATAAAACAGCAAAATAACGATTTCGAAGACCTTGCTCTTCTCCATAATATACTCAGTATTCTTATTACACTTTATCAAACCACCTCAAAACCCAGTGGCATACCAAAATATTGTCACTCACACTTACAGATGTGTTGGTTGGCTGGGGTGGCTTTCTTCACATGTGTGTCATTCTTCTTAGGCAAGTGGTCTACCAAGTCATGTTCTTCTTTTTTTCTTTGAGACGGAGTTTCGGTCTTGTTACCCAGGCTGGAGTGCAGTGGCACGATCTCGGCTCACTGCAACCTCCGCCTCCTGGGTTCAGGCAATTCTCCTGCCTCAGCCTCCTGAGTAGCTGGGATTACAGGCACTCACCACCATGCCCAGCTAATTTTTTGTATTTTTAGTAGAGACAGGGTTTCACCATGTTGACCAGGATGGTCTCGATCTCTTGTACTTGTGATCCATCCGCCTCGGCCTCCCAACGTGCTGTGATTACAGGCGTGAGCCACCGCGCCCAGCCTCATGTTCTTCTTAAGTAGGTTGCAGAAGTTCAACAAGGCAAGCCCAGCCATGCAGGTATGTTTCATGTCTGCTTGCATGCTGGCTGCTAACATGCCATTGGTCAAAGCCCATCATCCATACCACAGGGAAACACATCATGTCTCCAGGGGAGGAAGTGAAAAGTGGCAGAGAATGGATACAGGGATGGGAGAATTGGGAGTCTAGTATAGGCAGTGTAGTCTTTTCTGGGATTTATATCTGTGTTCACATTTTCCCTTGTATTCATTAATTTATATATATACTATTTTGTATTCTGCTTTAGCTTAATATGATTTTGTAAGGATAACTTCTGTATGGATTATATATTTTCACCTGAAAATAGTATGTTTAACTCAGACTCTGCTTCTAAGTTGATCTGCATCAGAATTATTTGAAGTGCTTATTAAAATGCAAATCCTTAGACTTTAACCCAGATCGGTCTCTCTGGAATCAGTCTTTGGGGATGAGGCTTGGGCATCTTCATTATTAACAAACTCATGAAGCCATCCTTCTATACATTAAAGTTTGAGAACTTTCTTAGTGGAAGAAGATACATATTTGTATTAGTCTGTTCTCTGCTATAAGAACATACCTGAGAATGAGTGATATAGGTATACTTTGTGTCCCCATCCAAATCTCATCTTCAGTTGTAGTTCCCATAATCCCTGGTGTGTCATGGGATGGACCAGGTGGAAATAATTGAATCATTGGGGCAGTTTCCCCCATCCTGTTCTCATGATAATGAATAAGTGTCACAAGATGTGATGATTTTATAGAGTGTTTACCCTGAAGATGCTCTCTTGCATGCCACCATGTAAGATGTGCCTTTGCCCCTCCTTCACTTTCTGCCATGATTGTGAGGCCTTGCCCACCTCGTGGAACCCTGAGTCCATTAAATCTCTTTCCTTTGTAAATTACCCAGTGTATTAGTCTGCTATCATGCTGCTAACAAAGACATAACTGAGACTGGGTAATTCATAAAGAAAAAGAAGTTTAATGGACTCGCAGTTTCATATGGCTGCAGAGGCCTCACAATCATGGCAGAAGGGAAAGGAGAAGCAAAGGTCCATCTTACACAGCAGCAGGAAAGACAGTGTGTGCAGGGGAACTGCCTTTTATAGAACCGCCAGATCTCATAATCACTCACTATCACAAGAACAGCATGGGGAAAAACCCGCCCCCATGATTCACTTACCTACTACCAGGTCCCTGCCACGACACATGGGGATTAAGGGAGCTACAACTCAATCTGAGATTTTGTTGGGGACACAGCTATTTTTTTATTTTTGTAATTAATGGCCATCAGCACTTGTACAAATGACTAATTTCCTTGGGTACTCAGCAATTTTTTTCTGAGCCATGATTGAATAATTTTCAGTTGAGGAAAATAATACTTTATATGTGAAATCAGGTATGGAGTACTGGTAGCAGTGAGATTACAGGCTTATAAAAATTATCAAGGATTTTACCATAACTAAATGAAGACATTGAATTGAATAAAGGTAATTTCTGTAAAATTTTTATCCCTTTAATTCATAATATTGGGTATTGCATAACTTAGTCATGATGACATTGCTAGTTATTGGTAATTTTCTAAATGAAAGTAGTATAAACCAAAAAGTGTCTAAGACAAGTCTCAATCAATTTAGAAAGTTTATTTCGCCAGGGTTAGGTATGTGACCATGAAACAGCCCCAGGAGGTCCTGACAACATTTGCCCAAGGTGGTTGGGGTACAGCTTGCTTTTATACATTTTAAGGAGACAGTCAATTTGTAAGATTTGCATTGGTTCAATCTGGAAGGGTCGGACAACTTAAAGTGGGTGGCTTCCAGGTCATAGGTAGATTTAAACATATTCTGACTGGCAACTGGTTGAGTTATTAATAGAAAGGACTGTCTGGGTTAAGATAAACTGTTGTGGAGATCTACATTTTTTAATCATGGAAATGAAGCCTCCAAGTAGCAGGCTTTAGAGAGAATAGACTGAAAATGTTTCTTACTGGACTTAAGGTCTGTGTTTATGTTAATGCTGGAGAGGTATAATGAGGCATGTTCACCCCACTTACAGTCATGGCCTGAACTAGTCTTTCAGGTTAAATTTTAGAGTGCCTTGAAGTTCATTCAGATGGTAGGGGGTTGGTGCAGGACAGGGAGGGGGCTTCAAATTTTATTTTTGGTTTTTGGTATAAAAACTGATAGGTTTAAAGAGAATTTTAGTTTTCTCATTGCTGGTCTGTAAATTTGGCAGTTATTTTATTCCACATTTTGTTACTTTTTGGTATTTTATATGTCTCTTGTGTACATTATTATGTATTGTAAGTCTTCGTTATTCCAGCTCTGTAAAAATATTTTTATGGAGGTGAAAGTTCTTTGATGGTGTGGCAGACACTGACAATGCCTGTCCAGCAAACATTCTTTTCTTTTTGATGATATAACCCTGATTTCATTTTCACAGGCAGCCTTTGCCTATCCAAAAAATGCATTTCCCAGTCTCCTTTGCAGCTGTGATTTGCCATGTAACTGTTTTGTGCTTTGTGAGGCTTTTATAAGTGGAAGTTTGTAAGTGGGACTTGTTAAAGGAGTCCCATTCATTTGGCAGACTCCTTTTGTCCTTTGCCCTTCCCTTTATCCTACCTAGAACTTGGACCAGGATAGTGGAGGTGGAGACCATGGAGTGACAGACATATTCCGATGAATGTTCTACATAAAGACTTCATGCTGGGTGTCCTTATTAGGTCTGGAGTGCCCATTGTGTCTTCTAAGTTAGAAAAGAAAGACACTCCAGAGTGCTGAAGCTGCAGTTTAGTCGGGAATCTGTTAAATGTAGCTGAATGTAGTTTCTACCTAATACATACGGTTTCTGTAAAAGACACTTGGGCTGCATTATCTTAAACCTTTCATACTATTTGTTTAGGACTTCTTAGGCTTTTTAGACTTCTAAAAATATATATTTTACAGTATTTAAATTGTCAAGCATGTTTTGAAATGCATAATTTACAATTTGATGTTAACAAAGCTGAATACAGAACATTTAAAAACTTTTTATTTTGAAATTTCAAATTTAAAAGTGCAAACTTAGTACACAGAACTTCATAACTTTTTTTCTCCCCAAAGCATTTGATAGTAAGTTGTAGGCATCATGCCTCTTTACCACTTATAATTCTTCAGGATATATTTCCTAATAAAAAAGATACTCTCTGGAGTTATCAAATTCAAGAATTTAATATTAATAAAATGTCATTACTAAGCTGTCCATATTCATACTTGTCCAGTTGTTCCAAAAATATTTTGCATAACATTTGGTATGTGATACAGTCAGTTCCCAATTAGTCTCCTTTAATGTGGAGACTCCACCTGTTTTTCAAGGCATAGCCATTTTTGAAGATAATAGAGTAATTATTTTTCCCAGTATCCCTCAGTTTGGGTTTGTGTGATGCTTCCTTAAGATTAGATTTAGATTGTGCATTTTCGGCAGGGCTATATCATAGATTATAGAGTATCAGGAGGCATGCACTGTCATTTTATCCCTTTATTGGTAGTACTAACTTTGATCTTTTGGTTAAGGTGGTGACTCTCAGGTTTTACACTATTGTTACAGTATATAGCTAATCAGACATGAGCAAGGCGGGAGAGGGCCTCCCCACCAGGATTGTCAGGCAACCATCAGGCGATGGTCAGGCTGTTATTAACAGTCTCTCTAAAATAATGACTGGTCACAGCTGGTGCCAGCCAGTCTCCCAATAGAAACACCTCAGGCCAGGCGTGGTGGCTCATGCCTGTAATCCCAGCACTTTCGGAGACTGAGGTGGGCGGATCACCTAAGGTCAGGAAGGAGATTGAGACCAGCCTGACCAATATAGTGAAAGCCCGTCTCTACTAAAAATAAGAATATTAGCTGGGTGCTAATATTCTTATAGTGCCCCCACAGGTGGTGGGGTGCTTATAGTCCCATCACCGCAGGTGGTGGGGGCCTGTAGTCCCAGCTGCTTGGGAAGCTGAGACAGGAGAATTGCTTGACCCCAGAAGGTGGAGGTTTCAGTGAGCGGAGATCATGTCTCTGCACTGCATTCACTCCAGCCTGGGAGACAGAGTGAGAATCCATCTTCAAACAAAACAGAAAACTGAAACTGGTGATCAGCAGCTTCCTGATAAGATCCCAGGATTTGGGTGAATGGGCTCAAGCATATATGCACTAAGAGGCAAAATGGTGGTTTAACTGACATATGCCCTTCCTCTAGGAACACCCAACTGGTAAGGGAGAAACGCCTCAAATGAGCATGTGCACGATTTCAGTAAACACACTGTGCATGCAGCCCCTCCCCAGTACTGGCAGGCCACTGTGCCTGTGGACAGCCCACCCCATGGGAAGAATTAGGGGAAAAGAAATGCAAACCCTGGAAGCATGCCAGTGTATAAAACCTCAAGTCAAAAGTCAAACTGTTCACTTGATCTTTAAAGTTGCCCACTTGGTCCTCTTCCAAGTGTACTTTACTTCGTTTCATTCCTGCTCTAAAGCTTTTTAATACACTTTCATTCCTGCTCTAAAAAATTGCCTTGGTCTCTCACTCTGCCTTATGTCTCTTGGTCAAATTCGTATGGGTTCTTTCTCCGTTTATAATTTATAGGAATAGAATTTAAAATGATGTAAATATTCTGTTCCTGATCAAACTTTCATTCAGTAGTTTTAGTATCCATTGAAGATTCCTGACTGAATTATTATTGAGATAAATGTAAAACATCTTTTTTAAAAAAATTTCAGTAGATCCTAATCTATTCTATTGATTAGGTTTGCTTTTCCTATGGTATCCATTATGATTTATGTATTTCATGGTACTGTTTTCTAGTGTTGGGAAATTTAAGAAATGCAGAGATGTGGGGAGGAAGTTGGTTTTTATTTAGGGGCCATCAGGGGAGAGTTTGATAGTGAAATTCTATCTCTCTACCTCTTTTTTCCCTCCAGTGCAATGTAATATGTAATCAATTATATAGGCCAAGAGCATATAAAGAACTGAAGCAAATGGGGGCAGAAGATCTATTCAGTTTATAATCTTTTATGACAGATTGGACAGTGAAATGATCCTCTTTTTTAAGTAGATCTGAAGATCTCCATGGTATAATTATGTCCTACCAAAAGCATGTCTTTTTCAAAGGTGTTTCTCTCCTTGTGCTTAACCATCATGGATATGACTGCTTTTCTTGTTGGGTGGCATAAATGAGGGGGTGAAGAATAGGATGGAAACTGCTAATTCAGTAAGACTTCTTGGGGAGTAATGTAGGGAAGTTACCTTTCGAAACGTGAGAGTGACATAAGGGTTCTCCACAGCATGATTCATTCTTTCTAGAAGGAGGAAGTTGCTTGGCGTTTCTTAAGTTCATTTTCCCTTTTTATCCTAGTTTATTCTGTTTGTTTGTTTGTTTGTTCGGAAAACCAGAGGTCATTTGCTTTCTTTTCTTTGCATATTTTCAGAGTTGAGAATATAATGATTTTGTTTTTTTCCTCCCTCTAGCACCAGCAGACGTTTTTGAATCAACTGAGAGAAATTACCGGGATTAATGACACCCAGATACTACAGCAAGCCTTGAAGGTATGGCCTCTGTTTTATGATATACAGTTTGTGGTATATCCTTATCTCTAGTGTGTGTTATATTTGATAGTTGAAGTTTTTTATTTTTTATTTTTATTAAACCATGTGGTAGTTTTAGAGATATGGGGATGGACTTTTGTAAAGTAAAATCCTCAATTAACTTATTGCGGTTTTGAGCATATTAGTTTTTAGCAGTCTGATGTCCATGATACCTTAGAGTGACAGATAGTGTCTTTCTATATATGAAATGCTTTTTGTGCAGAATGGTTTTACTTTTAAGGGCTGTGATTTTAGACTTTAAATGAAGGTGCAAGGTGTTGTGTATTAGAGGAAGAGGTGTAAGAGAAGGGGAAAACAGAAAATTAATAAAAGGCCTGAAGTTTACATTCTTCTTCTCCTGAGAAGCAGAAATATAAATTTGCACCTATTCAGCTAATTACACCCTAAGTTAAAAACATTCAATTTCAAACTCCTCACTATAGGCAACAACTAAAATGCATCATTTTGGTCATATCTTAGTTGTACCTTCATTTTCACACAGGCATCCAAATGAGTCATATCACATGTATACTCACTATGAAAAAGAGTGAATGAAAGCAATTTAAGAAACTGAACTGTACAGTATTTTAAGCTTATTTGAATATTACCACTATAGGCTAAACACAATACAGCATTTTTGCCATTACAGTCATATACACAGCTCCAATCCTTTGGAACTTGGTTTCAAGCTAGAAGTTTTTTTATCTGTTTTTAGAAATAATCTAGGCTGGGCACGGTGGCTCAAGCCTGTAATCCCAGCATTTTGGGAGGCCAAGGCGGGTGGATCACGAGATCAAGAGATGGAGACCATCCTGGTCAACATGGTGAAACCCCGTCTCTACTAAAAATACATAAAATTAGCTGGGCATGGTGGCGTGTGCCTGTAATCCCAGCTACTCAGGAGGCTGAGGCAGGAGAATTGCCTGAACCCAGGAGGCAGAGGTTGCGGTGAGCCGAGATGGCGCCATTGTATTCCAGCCTGGGTAACGAGCGAAACTCCGTCTCAAAAGAAAAAAAAAGAAATAATCTATTAGGTGATTGTAATAAAAGTCATGATAATAATTAGTACTGATTAAACTTTTAGTACTACCAGGCAGTATTTTAAGTACTTTATTTGGGCTAGCTCATCCTAATAACAACTCTAAGTATTAGTTTCATCCCCCTTTGAAAAGATGAGGCAACACAGAAGGTAACTTGCCCAAGATCACACAGCCCGTATGTGGAAAAGTTTGGAATAGAACTGAGGCAGCTTCATCCCAAGGTGGCAGACTTAATTTATGCTGCTTTTACTAGAAGCTTTGCTTCACCTTATTCCCCCATCAGGAATATCATGAACTAGTAGTGTTAGAGCTTTTATGCAGGGTTTATGAAGCCACTCTAACTTAGATTTGGAGAGGATGCAGAAGAAACTACCTTTTTCATATATGTTACTCAGTGCGAGGCCATAGCCTATCATCTTGCCAGGACAAATTTGGGGAATTCGAATTTTTTTTTTAAACTTCGGAAATATATAGCTCCAATTAAGTCTTATCTGCATTTCCTGTGATATAAGTTGTGTGTGCATAGGTTTTTTTTTTTAATTTTTAATTTTAATTTTTCCAAAATTTTTGTTTCAGTTACTAGTAGCTGGGGGAAGAGAGTATATTTAAACCTTAATTGTTGCCCATTATAAATTTCTAAGATGTTTTCATCATGAGTTGACTATCTTAGTATTAAATTGACAAGAAGTCTCCTTTTGGGCACCATCCATGACATTATTGATTAATTTCAGTTCTTTTAATTTGAAAACATATTTTAGCTTTAAAAAGTAAATGAACTTAAATTTGTGTAAATTCCTGCTGTGTTAGTTTTTTAATTTAATTATTATATGAGAAACATATTTCTTGGCATGTAGTACGTGCTCAATAAATGTTAGCCATCATTGAGATTTATGATTGGTTTACTTAAGAATAGCATATCTTACATTTTGGATGAGTCACTTAGGAATCTTCTAATGCTCATGACAGATAGCATACTTGAAAGCAATGGTGCTTTTGAAACTGCACTCTTACTTCTGTCATCACTGACTGCTAGAATTGGAATTGGGGTAGGTTTTGGGGACTTTATTCTGCCAGCTGCTCAGTCCTTAAATTTTGGAATCATCCTGATCCTACTGTCACATCCCACATTTAATACGATAGCAATAATATTGGACTCTCTTCTGCCCTTTCTCTCTTGTAGTCTATTCTTAATATATAGTCAGAGTGAACCTTTTAAAATTTCATGCTATGTCATTTCTTTCCAGAACATTCCACTGGCTTCTTATTACATCATGTGTATGTCTAAGTTCTTAGGAAACCTACAGAACCTTTTATGTTCTGGTTTTCTGTTACAAAGATAGCTTCATTATGAATATCTGGGTTTCCTGTGTTGTTTCAGGTAACTGTCTTAGCTAGCATTTTTTGGTTGTCAACCCTGCAGAGAATATAAAGATGTAACTGGGCAAGTCTCTTTTTATTTTGCTGTTTTAAAAATTCTTTTTCTGGCATCTGCTGTCTTCTAAATGAACTTTAGAATCATTTTATTCAGGTGTGCTTTTGATGAGAACTGTGTAAAATGCATATATTTGGGTAGGATTTCATCTTGACAGTATTGAGTATTTCTGTCTAGAGTTTGTGTGTTTCTCCATATTATCAAGCCATTCAGTACATTTTGCCATTTTCTTCCTATGAGTCCTTGACTTTTGCTTGTTTGCTCCTAAGAATGTATCCAGCACCCATATTAAAAGGAGTATCTTTTATTGTCCTTGTTTGTGGAAGTATTATTTTAAATACTCATTTTGCACTCTCTCACATGGAACGTTCCAGAAGATATTTTTTAGTTTTTTTGTTCAAGGGTAAAAGTTTGTGATTGACTTTTATTAAGTTAGATAGGAAAGTAATGAAAGACTAAGAAATTAGAGATGGATTTTTACATTATATCAGTTTTAATTAGTAAAAAGGGTGTTACTGTTGATATAGTATACTTTATGATGCATTAACGTTATACAATTAGAATTACATATAGATTATTTTCAAATCTAAAGCAGTTTTGTTCTAGAGTATTAGTTATGGAGAATATTGTATAAATTTTTTGAGAATGTATAAAATTATTTCAAAACATTTGATATTCCTTTCTTGATATTTGAAGGATAGTAATGGAAACTTGGAATTAGCAGTGGCTTTCCTTACTGCGAAGAATGCTAAGACCCCTCAGCAGGAGGAGACAACTTATTACCAAACAGCACTTCCTGGCAATGATAGATACATCAGTGTGGGAAGCCAAGCAGATACAAGTAAGTTTTTTTTTCTTTCTTATTAATTTAATAGAAATACACTGACAAATCTTCCTTGGTGTAATATATTAAGTTTGCTTAACCAAGGTAAAGAACCAAAAAAGAACTCTATTAACCTTAGTTCTTTTTAGTATAGTTGAAAGGAGCATATATTATCTTTTTCAGATTATAAGGAAAAGATTTTATCTAAGTTATATAGCTTTTTCATAGAGCATTTCATATAGTATTTATTGTTTTGAAATATGGAATATCTGCAGATATATTCATAAAAGGAAGAACTAGAATTTTTAATGGGGACAGTTATTTTGTAAATTTTAAGTGTTGGTAGAGGTTTTAGTATTACTTTTGAAGTTAAAATATTATTTCTAATTACTGATAGGTTTACCATTTAATAAAATTTTCCTTCCCTTTCCCCCTGCTTTCAAATAAAGTTTTGGTGAAGAAGTTTATTAATGTGTAACAAAATTGCCTATCATCCCCCCAAAAAAAAACTAGGGAAAAGCATTCTTTTGAAGATACACACAAATAGATACATGTGGAAGATTGTATGTGGGACTTAAATTTTTCTTCATAATATGAATACTTTATACTTGTGTAGCACACAGTTTTTCAAAATATGTTCAGTTACCATCATATCTCATAGATTAAGAACTGTGCTACATAAAAAATATTTTTATATATTATGGATTTGCAAAGTTTGATTACTAACATATTTGGAGAGAATTTCTTATTTTGTTTATAGACATTCTCAAAGTTAGAAAGCAACCCGAAAAGAGCTCATTTACATAGAGGTTTATTAATGCTTATTGATAAAATATTTTAATTTCTGGTTTTCAGGATACACAGATGATCTGGTATGAGAGGAAACTAGAATATTCCTATCTCAGTTAATAGGTGATGGGATAATTTTTGTTGGATACGTATGACAGACCCTTTTAACGTCTAAGTTCAAGACAAACTGACTTGACCCCCATCCACATTTTTAGCCTCGTTTTTCACTGTTTTTTTTTCCTGTCATTAAATACTATGATAATACAGAATGGCTTGAAGTTCTCATGTACTCAGTGCTATTTAATTTCTCTGGCTGTACCTGTGCTGTTCCTTCTGTTTGAATGCACTCTGGCCTTTTCCTCCCTAGCTTAATATATTCTGGTATTGAAAGATTTAGCTAAAGAGCTGCTTGCTGGAGAATGCTTTTCCTGGCCTCTAGCTAAGAGCAAGTGCTTTTCTAGCATCCAGGACATGCTTCTGTCTTAATGAGTACTCTGTTATTTTGGAATTATTTGCTTGAATATTACTGGTGCTCAAAAAATGTTCATTGAGTTTTGATAATATGTGCAGTAAAGCTCTTTGAAAGATAATGAAGTTGAGAAGTTGGTTGCAAAAAGTTGAAAGAGAAGTGGTATAAATATCAGAAAAATGAGTAAGAATAATATTTCAGATATTTCAAAGTTCTAAGACTTGAGGGGAAAACGAAACTGGATAGGTGATGAAAAGGAAAAGGATAATTTTTGCTAAAAGGCTCCTGGTTTAAGTGATACAAACAGGAAATTGACTAAACAGAGATCATTGTTGTTGTGAACTCTTAATATAGGTGGTATACTTGGTGACATGACGTATATTTATAGAAAAGGGGAAAATTAAGATTATATGTGTCATACACAAAAGTCATTTGCTGTGCAAAGTGAGAAAATATTGCATAAGGCTGTTTAAGATTTTAGATAGGAAATGGTGAAAATGTTATGGAGGACAAAAAAAGAAAATTGAACAGGTTCCATTAGGGAGAAGGCAACCTAATTTCAGAAGGCATTTGTTGATAATTTCAGTGTTGTACTTGTTGGATAATTAAAACTTTTCTGTTTGTTTGTGGATCTCTTGACAAATATTCACCAAGAAATTTTATTTTCCACTTGAAACAGAAGGTCGAGAAATGAAGTTTCTGATGTCATCTCAACTGATTGTCATATTGAGTAACTTGCTTGCTGCTGTGGTTTCTTTATCCGTAAAATATATCATACATAATATGTGTTAAGTGCTTTCCTTCTAACCAGGATGCTAATTGGGATAGTGTGTCCACAAAGTTGGTTTGAGATTATTGACAGCAAACTGTTGTAGGAATTTAATGTGGTGATTGTACTATGATAGTATCAAACCGGAAAAAAATTAGATGATGGAATAACAATAATACTTTTCCATTAAACATTTGTGCCAGTAGTGCAGTAATACAGTGTTACATGGTTTAAAACTGAGAAAGTGAGAAGACGCCATGCATTTAAGCAGATACTAAAAAAGTACTCTTTAAAAATGACTGTGCAGTTACTGTTGAGAAGAAATGAAGTTGTGTGTTTTTAATTCTTGGAAGGTGTGGTAAAACTTACATGTGGGACATAAAGAGAAAATAATTATAAATGGATATATATTCAAATGTAGGCCTCTATTGGAGGAAGAAGAAAACAAAAAAGAAACTACCTAAGTGCTGTTGAAATAAAGAATAGATCAGAGTGTAAGAGTTTTCAAGGGATTGTTATAGAAATAAAAACACTTTTGAGCACTTTGTCCATTTTTTATGAAATACATTGTTACTTAAAAGTTGACCACAGGCCAGGCATGTTGGCTTATGCTTGTAATCCCAGCACTTTGGGAGGCCGAGGCAGGCGGATTGCTTGGGGTCAGGAGTTCGAGACTAGCTTGGCCAACATGGTGAAACCCTGTCTCTACTAAAAACACAAAAAAAATTAGCCAGGTTTGGTGGCATGCACCTGTACTCCCAGCTACTTGGGAGGCTGAGGCAGGGGAACTGCTTGAACCAGGGAGTTGGAGGTTGCAGCGAGCCGCGATCATGCCACTGCACTCCAGCCTGGGTAACAGAACGAGACTGTCTCAAAAAAACAAAACAAAGCAATAAAAAGTTGACCACAGTTTCACTTAATCCTTTCAAATATGGCAGGGATTTTTATTTTCAGTTATTTTCATTCTTCTTTTTTAGGTATAAAATCTCTTAAAACCAGGGTTCAAGCATAAGCAAAGTCATGTTAACTTTAAGTGTATCATCTGTTGGTTGCAGTGCTGACAAAACATCTGTCTTCTGAAATAAAATCTCTTATACTAAATACTTTATACCCCTTTGTTGGTACTAGCTAGGATATCACTGTTTACAATGGACTGTTTCTTTTAGAAGTAATGAAACTTTTTTTTTTTCTGACTAGAAAAATTTAGTTTTTAAACTAATATCACATGGAAGTTATCTTTGGGGCACATGGAGAAATTTTTGTTTATGCATGCCTGGTATATCAGAGGCTAAAGTAAAGTATGTCACTTGATTTGAAAAACACATTTGTGAGCCTTCCTTTAATATTGAAGAAGTAAATGTATTTTCAATAGTTAGTAGACAATTATGTGCCTTTTGGGTGTATTTTTACCTTTCACTTTTAAGAGAAAAAGGAGACATATCAAGGAAAACTTGTGCTCTGCATAATAAAGAGTTTAGAAGTCACATGCCTGATGTTTTTGTATTACTTCATTACATTCCATACTGTAATTCTGTTGAATTCTGTGAAAAAGCCCAAATCATTTGTACTATAATAGGCAATAATTCTAGTTAACTTTTTATTACTTGGATTTCCTGTCTAGATAGAATATTATAGTTTATCAAAAGAGTGCCTCTTGTCCCTGGCTTAAATTGAGAATAAAATTGTTTTGGAGTTTTGTTGTCAAAAACACAAATGAAAAAGAGACTAGGACACAATGCCAGGTATTGAGCATTATAGGTCTGATTAATAGGCCGAGGAGAGATTCCGCCAAGTTTTTGTGTCATGGCAAACTCTGTCGTAGACATGACCATACAGGGCTTTTGCCCAATTTGAAACCTAGTAGAAATACTCTTTATTTCAAGACCATTAAATTCTTTTGAACTTTTTTAAAACAGGAAAAAAACAGCATATGCTTCCCAGAACAAGATGTGCTACAATTGGGCAATCAAAATATGGATCCAAAGATAAGAGGGATTTGGGTAGGTAATTTTAACACAGAAAGTAATACCACATATTGACTTAAGTTTTAGAGAAACTGGTGTAAGATTTGGAATGAGTGTTAGGTGGTAAGACTTCAAAAATTTATAATCCGTGCTTCATTTTTCTAAAACACCTTGAATTATTTGGAAAGATTGCATAGAAAGGAAAAAAATTTTGAGGTTCTGTTCTAGAATTCTAGTTGTGTCCGTCTTGATTGGCCACATTAATAGTGATTTAAACTGTGGTAAATAGATCCAATTCTGAATGTGCTTTTATACTTACTTCACTTAGCTAAACAGTTTAGAATTTTATTAGTTGAACATTGATACTTTTCCCATGGCCCAAGTAACTTTGTTTCGAAAAAAATTAATGCAATAAAACTTGAATCTCTTTTGCCCTAGGAATTTCTGATATGTAAAACTGTTTTGACAGCTCACAAAAAGTCAAGATGAAGCTTAAAAAATGAGATGTTAAATGGTGTGAAAGTTAGTTCCAACTGATAGGTGCAGTTAGGTGCTTCAGATTGATTAGATGCATTTCATTAGATGTGAACGATAGAATGATTCATATAACTTGATGAATTTTCTTTAGTTTTGGGTTAGAATGATAGCTATGGATCTTTGCACTTTTGTTGACTAATATGGGATATTAATTTTACTTTTTTTCGCAATCAAAATGGAAAAAGTAGTAGAATTAATGACAAAACTCTGGAATGAGTCCCTTACTACTCATTTTCATTTTCCTTACTTGCCAATGCTGCCATGATTTTAGCAGCTATTATTAAAAACAGGAATAGACCATTTAAAGCTCAGCTGTTTGATACAGTTGCCACTAGTCACACGTGGCAATTAAAGTGAAATAATATTGAAATTTAGTTTCTCAGTTGCACTTTAAATGCATTGGTGGCTACCATGTTATCAGTGCAAATAATAGTATATTTCCATAAGAGAAAGTTTTAATTTACAACACTCTGTTAGAGAATCTGAATTTAACAGTGAGAAAATTGGAAAAATAGGAATATCTGAAGGAAGCTGAGAGCAAGGGAGAATGGGGGAGTGGAGTGGGAAACAATTTACATTGTTTATGTCTTCTGGCTTTTAACAGTTCTTTCTACCTGATTCCTTACTATGCTGTTTACTCTTTTACTTACTAGAGAAAATTTTGAATAGATAGAGAAAATGTTCTCATCTTCTAATTAGGAAGATGACTTACTAATTTTTATCTGTATTCAATAGTCTAGGTATTAATCTTTATTTCTTTAACAAATATGTATTGATTGTATAATATGTGTCAAGTACTCTCAATGATGCAGAGTCTGTTTACATAGAAGACAGACAGTATACAATCAACAGTGTCAGATAGTAATAAATAGTTCATGACGAACAGACAAAAAAGACGATGGGGGTGTGCTTGTTGGCTTGGCATAGGATAATATGTGATTTTAGGTAGTGTGGAAGAGCTCACATTTGTACAGATACCTGAGCGAAGTGTGAGCATGAACTCTGTGGCTCTCTGAAAGCTGTGCATCCAGGCCAGGGCCTGATGCAGCAGTGTGTTGGCCCTTGCGATGAGTAGTGAGGACACAGCCTTGTTGAAGTTGAGTGAGGGTAAAAATGGCAGTATTCTCGTTTCTGATCTCTTGTTGCACATCCTGATGTACATATTTGCCTTTCTTTCTTAAGGGTATTTTCGTTCTTCTGGTGGTCCAGCTTTTTTTTTTTTTTTTTTTTTTTCCTTTTAATAGCTCTTCTACCAATCTCCCAAAACAGCTATTTGGTTTGCAGATCTGTCAGTTTTTGTATGTAGATTTTTCCCTTCAGTTGCTCTGTTCCTGCTACATATTCTTTTTTCAATTTTTCTTCTCAAACTCCTCACTATCTAACAGTTTTTTCTGCTTATGTCACTCTCTTAGAAATCTTTGCTGACAGTAAATATAAATTTGGATTTTTTAAAAAAAGTATTTCCCCTAGGTTTAGCCTGTGTAGATATTTTTCTTCTGAATTCAAAATCTTTACATATATTATAGTTTAACTGGATAATGGGCCAACTAGGCCTTTGTGAACTTACTTAGAAGCCTCAGTTTCAAGTAAGATTCACTTACATAATTCATGTTCCCATTTAATATATTTTCATGGGAAAGTGAATCATGAGTTATGAACAATGAATATATTATGTTCGAAGTCTTAATTCATTGATAAGTTGATGAGTACCATGTATTTTGGAGTTAGCAGAGGAATGTTTGATAGTTGGTAGTTTTATTCAAATGGTATTTTATTGAAAGTGAAAGATTTAGTAGGATGAGTGTTATGTTTTGGTATGTATTTCTGACTTTACAGGAAATGTGTTTTAATTTGGACTTTCTTAAAAATGTAGTTTACTGCTTAGATGCATTTGTGATATGTGATTTTATACAGTGGCACCCAGCTAACTCTTCCCATTTGTGTGCTACTGAATTGTGTTCATGCTAATGCTAGGGGAAGGGTTAGTTAAAAAAGAATGTTTTTAGTGTTTTACCAAGGTCTTGCCTTGACACAGATAAGAGTATATTAATAATGCTCTGTCATTGAGATGAAAGTTTTACAAAGGCTAACTTTTTATAACTGACTTACCAGTTAGAAGTTGTTTACAGCCAAGCTTATTCTGTTTCTTGTAAGCATATGAGAATATCTGAGCACTAGTTTTTAATTACAAAATTGATAATTCATTGCTTGTTTTAAACAAACCATTATTCCACTAAGTCCAGAAAAAGAAGACATTGGGTTTAACTACTCTGTTGAAATAACATTTTACTTTTTAAATATTTGGTCTTAAAAATCATATGAATTTGATATGTGAGGTATCTTTCAGGATTTCTTTCTTTTCTTTTTCTTTTTTTTTTTTTTTGCCAATCAATGAGAGCTTGTAAGGTTGCTCAGGTTGGCCTTGAACTCATGACCTCGCCTTTGCAAGCGCCACGACATCCGGCCGGAGCCACTGTGGGCCCCGAGGATTTCATTTGATATATGAGGTGTCTTTCAGGATTGCATGTGAAGACTACGTGAAGCATCTTTCAGGATTGAGCTATTTTTCAGGATTGTCATATTCTAAAATGCCCTGTGAAAAGAAGTAACTTTATGGAGTAATAGGAAGATCATGGAGAAAACCGTTACATTTATAATGAAATTAAAATAATTAATAAACCTCCTCCATTGCTTAAAGGAAAAAGTCCAAGCTTTTCAGTTTAAGACTGTTAGTCTCTGGTCTCAACCAACTTTTCCAGCATTAAAGATTACTATTCCTCTATACCAGGGACTGGAGGCTTTAATTCCCAGCTAGGGTACAGTTGTGCCTGTATTCTGAACTCCTCAGCTGTTGGAGATGCTAGGAGAGGCTGCAGTAGCTTGAGCCATTTAGTGTGGCCATTCTGCCACAAGCAGCTTTATCCTGTTACACCCATGTAAGGTACAAGATGTAAGGATTCAAGGACAAGGAAGGTAATATGAATGTGTGGGGGTGGGGGCAAAATGGAGAGTGAATATTCTATCTAAAGAGAGCTGCTACTACTGCTGCTCTGGCTTTGCTACAATGATTATTGCCACACAGAAATCATGTAATCAGGTCTTCTGATTTTTTTTTTCTCTCCTAGAGAATGAGGGAAGAAATAATCATTGTACACATACAATCTCCTGATATTTTTCTTTTGCCATTTCTTCAAAAATTTTAAAATCACTTTGTAAAAAACAAAACCATTTTCAAATATGATTTGTTTCATTAAAAACATTTAGGTCTAAGAACATGAAGTAGATGGTGATTCTTGTTAGTTTTGCTCTCAGTACCCCTTTATACTCATAAAAATTATTGAGGACCTCAGAGCTTTTTGGAAATAAAGTAATCTATATTAGAAATTAAAACTGAGAAAAGCTTAGGCTATTTATATTAAAATATCAATCTGTTATGTGTACATAAATAACTTTTTATGAAAAATACATTTTCTGAAACAAAATGGTGAGAAGAGTACATTGCTTTACATTGTTGCAAGTCTTGAATGTCTGTCATATTAGAGGAGAGCTAGCATCTCCAATGTGCCTCTGAAGGTTTGAATTCTATTGTACTAAGTTGTTTTGGTTGAAGTTTGTGAAGAAAATCTGGCTTAACACAGATAATTTAGAAGAAGGAGGAGTATTTTAATGATCAATCAGATTATAATGGGTATTCTTTTTTTTTTTTTTGGGAGACAGAGTCTGCCACCCAGGCTGGAGTGCAGTGACATGATCTCAGCTCACTGCAACCTCCACCTCCTGGGTTTAAGCAATTCATCTGCCTCAGCCTCCTTAGTAGCTGGGACTACAGGTGCATGCCACCACGCCTGGCTAAATTTTTGTATTTTTAATGGAGAAGGAGTTTCACCATGTTGGCCAGGCTGGTCAATCTTGAACTCCGATCTTGTGATCCTCCTGCCTTGGCCTCCCAAAGCGCTGGGATTACAGGCATCTGCTAACGCACCTGGCCAATAATGAATATTCCTTTTAATGCTATACCCAAACTTAACAAATGGTAATTTCTTAAAAATTAGTTGCAATGTGGAATTAAAATCACATCATTATTCTATGGTGGTATCAATGACCTTTTTATATTATGTTGCATTAAAATCCATTAATGTTTCCTGCTTCTTGAATGGATCTTTTAGTCATGCATGATTTTGTAACACTGCATTGGTAATTTGAAGGTAACTTCTCTTTAAATACTTGAAGAATATCTACTAAAAGAAAAAGTTGCATTTGTTACTATCACCACTCATAGACAAGCCTTTAAGTATTGAGAAGATATCAAGCTCACAGTGATAGAAACAAATTTTTCCAAGTTTAGATTTTTGCTTGAAAATTCTATATTAATCATTGTCAACAAATACATTTGTTTTTCTTAAAGTGACAGTCTCATTTTATTTTTTTAAGACAACATCTGCTAAATTCCAGAGTCAATAATTCTAGTTTGTAGTTTGTTCCTTTAAATAAAAATTGCATTCCATGGAAAAAATCTGTATAGCTTATAACTCATTTTGCACTAGTGTATTTTCTTTAGCAACAGCATATTCTGGATATAGGGCAGAAGTACTTCTTATGTTAGAATTAAACAAAAATCAAGGTTTGAGATTTAATAAAATTAGGTTTAGTCTTTTCTTCAAGAACGTAATTGTAAAAGAAACTGGCTTGGCCTCTTTAAAGCAGTGAGTGTGCGTTTTGTGGCTAATTACACAACTTGTTGCTGCCTTGATTTGTGCTAAGATGCAGCCGTTTTATTCACTGTTGTTTTGCATCATTGGTGCAAATGTGACTACGGTACAAAAGGCAAATAATATCTGAGTATTATTACATTTTTAATTTAAGGACCTTCCTCTCTTTTTTTCAGAGGGGCCCTGGGGACCCCAAGGATCAATGGACTATATTTGAAGAACTGCTAGGAAGGCAGAAAGACCACTTTGGATTTAAGACTTAGAATTAAATTTTGAAGCCTATGTACCATTCTCTCTTCTTAAGATGTGGTTCATTTCTCAGAACTTCAGTTATCTCATTTATAAAATAGGTTGGAGGAGGGGAACCCATCTTGTTCCTTTGCTTTTTGTTGCTTGAATTACAATTGATAAATTAGGAAAAGCTGTAAGTGTAAGTGGTTGCTATTTTTAAATTAATTTCAGCTGTAGCCCATTTGTTTTACTTGTCATGGTACAGTAAACACTCTAGATGTTTTCAAATAAGGAATTTAATACAAGGGATTAGGTTATTTGAAAAAATCACTGGAAGGACTGGAGGAAAGCTCTAGCTCAGCCTTGTGAAACGACTCCCTCATCATTGCAGGAGTGCCCAGTCAGGGAAGCTGCTACTTCCGTCACAATTAGGAAAGCTGCCTCTGGGACTGCTGAGTTCAAGAACATACTTCATAACTGCAGCCCAGGAAACAGGAAGCCCGGATTAGGTAATTGCCAGTGAGCTCTGCCTGGAGATTGGAATGCAAATTCTAGTTGCCACTTCTGTTCCATCTCTTGACATTCCTAAAGCTGGAAATTGGAGCCTGCAATACTGCTGTGGAACAACTTAAATCTTTTCAAGCACATTAGAGAAAACAGCCAAAGGCAGAAGAATAATGCCCCCCACCTTCTGCCTTCCAAATCTCATGTTAGTGCATCCTAATGGATGTAGCCAAAATTTCATCCAAAACCCTAACTGCCAGGGAATAAAGAAGATAGTTTTTATGTTTCTTTCTTAAAAGAACTGTTTAGTTACTATAGTTGAAGAAAGGAAACTTAGAATGAGATAATGGAATCTGACTGCCAGTCATATATCTAAAACCTGTTTTTCTGCTTCTCTGTGATTTTCAAATTGTTTCCGCTTTTCATTATCCTGTCTTATCTAAGTTTTGGCCATTTTAATAATAGTTAGCTTTCATTTTTATGAGGCATTTTATACCTTTTTAGACCTTGCTGCTGCTTCATCAGTATTTAGGTTCAACTGTCTGGTTCCAGGTTACACTCATCTTTAGCTGTGGTCTGGGTGGACTTGGATTTTGTAGCCATACTTATAAATCCTTTGGCTTGCTGTTGTCTGTAAAGTGATTGACCATTTCAATTTTTGTGCTATATAAATCTTTCACATTTTACTTGCTTGAATTTTTTGGGGGCCCTACTTAATACATTTTTGTGAGGTTTTATTATACTCTCTAAGACATTAAAAAATGGCACCACTTCCTTCCATGATCAGCTATTCTTTTTAATATTTTAAATCTCCTTACAGGCTACTGTTTGGAGGATGTGTGGATAAAAATAGAAGTAGACTCTGGAAACTATCAATATACATTACTTTTTTTCATTAAATATATAATACGGTTTTCTGGCATCTATATAAAACTGTTTAGCCAGATGGTAAAATAAAGACACCTTATCTTCCATCCTCTATCCTGTTTTTTTTTTTTTTTTCTCTCTTCTAAAATTGTATGATTACAGAAGAAAATATTTTTAACCTGTCTAAAATACACCAGCCTGGGCAACGAGCAAAACCTCCTATTTACAAAAGATTAAAAATAAAATCAGCCAAGTGGTGCATGCCTGTAGTCCTAGCTACTCTGGAGGTTAGGGCGGGAGGATCACTGGAGCTTAGGAGTTTGAGATTGCAGTGAGCTGTGATCATGACACTGCCCTCCAGCCTGGGTGACAGAATCAAACCTTATCTCTAGAAAATAAAGAAAATTTAAATTACACATAAGTAAAATGAAGGCAAAACATGTCCAAAATACAAATAAGCATAATCCCAACCATACAAAGATAATAACAGATAGTTTCTCTTTCTGATCACATTGTTTTATAACCTGTTACCACTTCCCTACTTAACAATATACTGTGGCTTCTATCATTGTTTAAATGATAATGGGAATATTTATCATTGGCATCTTCTGGGTTAAGGAAATTTACCAATGTATTTTGGGAAATTGGATTAAAAGTCTTTTTGAAGGCAGTATTGTAACCTTTATTCTTTGGGAAAAAGAATTAATACTCAAAGCATCAAGGCTATTATCTTTTTTAAGGAGATGGCTAATTTCATTCACTTGTATCTTCATTTTTGTGAAATGAGAATCTTGTTTTAAATTAAAAGGATTGCATGCTTATTAAATAATTCAGATGTATAGAGTGTTTAAATAGAAAGTGAAAGATCCTTATACTTCCTCCTCCTATAACTCCTTTCCTCAGGGATAACCACTGTTAATAGTTTGACACATTCTTCCAGAATTTAAAAAAACATATACATCTGAGGTCAGTTTCTGAAACATTGATTTTTGAGGGCTCATTGTTAATTATTATAATTTGATAATGTCTAGACAGTAGTAGTACAGACAATGTAATGTGTATGTCATTGGGTTAACCTCAGAAAGCAGAAATGTAAATGTTTGTGTTGATTGCAACTTTTGTGGATAAACTGTTCTCAGCAGTCTTTCTGCTTATTAGCTTTTAATAAGAGACCTCATAGTAAATACACAGATTCTTTTGCAGTGAAATATATTTCTGCTTACTGCTTTAATATATTTTATTGAAAAGAACATTGAGTTACCGAGTATAACCAGTTAAAAATGTGTTTTCATTTATTTTTAGATAGCCTTTTAGAAAAAATTAGTTTATACTGAATGGTTTAAAGAGTTTATTGGGTATAAAATATCCATAATAAGCATTACCTTTCATTTTGTTTTACTTTTAATTTTGAGAAAGATAGTTTTGCTTTTCAGATGTGATTGATCTCACTGGAGATGATAAAGATGATCTTCAGAGAGCAATTGCCTTGAGTTTGGCCGAATCAAACAGGGCATTCAGGGAGACTGGAATAACTGATGAGGAACAAGCCATTAGCAGGTAAAAACATAATTTGTATAAAGCAGATATAATAAGTACTTTTAAAAATAGAATTGGCTTGAATTAATTTTAAGAGGTAATAAGATATACTTTGTTACTCTAAACTAGTAGTATCCTTGTGTATTTTTAAATTTTATGTAACCAAAAGCTTCATATTTAGTTTTGATTGCAATTGAGTTTAGATTTTTAAAGATTTTGGGATGGTGTTATGAGGTATTACATTTAGGTGCATATTTTAATATTTCTTTCATATTTTTTCTTCTCCTAATCTCTTGGATACGCTGTCCAATTTACAACAATTTATAGCAAGGGTCAGCATTCTTTTTTTTGTAAAGTGCTAATAGTAAATATTTTTGGCTTTGTTGGCTCTAGGGTTTCTGTTATAGCTATTCAGCTCTGGTGTTGTAATGCAAAAGCAGCCATAGCTGATACATAATATAACGAGCTTGGCTGTGTCCTAATAAATCTTGATTTACAAAGACAGGCAGCCAGTTGGATTTGTCCCCTTGGATGTGCTTTGCAGACATCTGATCTCTAGTATGGTCATATGTTTATATATATTTTTCAAAGGAATGGGCAGGGATCCAGGATGTGTGCTAAAATGCAGTCTTTCATTACGTTTTAGTTTGAAACAGTTTGATTCATTTAAGGACTAAATAAACACATTTGATTTTTATAATAGCTCTAAAAAAATGTTGATTTTAAAAAGCCATTACATTATAACTAACTGTAATCCTCTAAACAACTATTCGAAGGCAGTGGTAACTCTGTTACTAAAGAAGAAATTTAGCTTGTAAGAGGTCAAATGCTTTTTCTAAAGGTACACAACTCAGATGTATCTTATGACTATAATTTTTTTCCCTGTAACATAGTTCTTTGGTAGCAGAATGTACCAGATTTCTCAGGTATTTCTCTTGGTACAATATCAATAGGATATTTCTTTCAAATAATCAGAGATTTCTGTATGATAGAAAATGTCTCAAAATGCTGTTTAGCAAAGGCACATGATTTTTTTTTCTTAGTGAGACTGTTAATGTCTCTCAATGTTACTTTGGAAACTACTTTGTAAGACGATATGTAAAGAGTTAATTAAAATCTGTTGTCCCCTCGTTAGTTGTGGCTGATATTTATTGTCAGAAATTTTAAATGAAAACCAAAAACAAAACAAAACAAAAAGAAAACATAGGCTTATTTTCTGAAGTATTTGGGAAATTATATGAATTGGGCTTTTTCTTTTTCTTTTTAAAACATGTATTGCAATGCATAATTATCTTGAATAATTATAAAACTTGATAGTACTTAAACTTTGAGAAATATTTTAAATACAAAACACGTGAGTTGGATTTCAAATGTAAGGGGCATGATGATTTATGTGTAAAGGGTTAGAAAAAGAATGTATACTTGATACAAACATTATTTTTAAAATTGTTTTTTATATGAGCATATGAATATAAAATGTCTGAGCTTATATACCCAGTTAGTATCAATAGTTTGATTGTTTTCTAATTAAAACAACATGTTCTAATTATATAATAAAAGTAAAATAAAAAGGGATGAAGGCTGTTCCTAATTTGATATTCAGCTCAATGTATATGTTATATATTGTTTTGGATAGTTGTTTTTATCTAAATTGACAGAAGAAAATATCTTCAGATAATGCTTTTTTTTCATTCTAGGTCTTTTACCTTTCAATATAATTTAAAAATAGTAAATAGTAAATATTATTGTAGATGACATAGAGATTTGGCATAGTGTAACATGCCATAAAATTGTACTCTCTAGTAGAAGTAACCCGCAATGAAATATGCATTGAATAAACATGTATGTAAATTATGTATTAGACAAGGAGGATATGGAGACTTCTAGCTAAACATTATCAGAGATACATTTGCTCTCATGGGTTTATTAAGGTATAGAACTCTAAATTCTAAAGAGAAAATGATGCATTTTAAAGGAAAACATTTATGTATTATGCTTCAAAGTAAATTAACTCCTTCATTACTGAAGTTCATATAGGGAAAATCTTTGCAAATAAAATCCCAAAATTATTTGCATATTATATTTTAGAAGACATAATTTAATGTGAAGTTACACATTTAGAATATCACCTTGTGTGTATTAGATGACATAAAGCCTATCTTTTTACATCTTAGAATCCTGTGTTTAGGCATTTCTAAATTTCATGGTTGAAATTTCTTAAGAAGAACGTTTTGAAATCATTTCTTAACATACTTTTTAGTGTCAGAATTGGCTGTATTTATTTTCTCTTGGTTATCATTGCCAGGACACAAGTGGAGTCTGGACAGTTGAAATTTGTTAATAAACTACATTGTGACTGGTGTCTGTCTATGGCATATTTATTGTGAAAATGTCTTGCCTCATGAAATAACATTGAGGTGCCTCATTAGAAGATAGTGCTAAGTTTTCTAGCTAAAATTGTTACTAAGAACATACACCTTCAACTACTGAAGAAATGGTAGACTACAGAGTCTCTTTTTTCTTTATTACTTCTGTGTTTCAGCTGGTTATTTCTTGTTATCTTCAGCTTGGAGTTGCCTTTGGGGAAAGAAAGAAGGATCATGTCCAGGAATAGTCAGGGTGGAATTCTGAATTTTTAAATAGCTCTGTATAACTCCTTTTTTAAAAGAAAAAAAATCCTTATCATTACTGAGGAAGCCGCTGTGAAGGGGAACTGCCTAAAGGTGATGCGTGAAACAGGAGTGGATGAGGGATGCAGATTTAGAAATCTTTTAAAATTGATACTTGAGGAGGATTTCAGTGCTCAATATACCAGATACTTGTGGATGCTAAGGAGCATGGAAGGGCCATCGAATAACCATCATCCCATTTTTGAGTGGCTTTTATGATAGAGGGTGCATTATGTCAGATTATAGATGGTCTGGAGAAGTAAGAAATATGACATCAATTAGTTTTAAGGGCCACAAGGTTATGTTTGTCAGTGACTGATGAACAGCAACAGTGTAACTTGGAAAAGTATCAGCAACAGTGAGGTACCACTGATATCCTCAGGAAGAGGGATCAACTGTTCGGTGTAGTCAGTTTGTCCATGTGGCAGGAGTCACATCCCATGCAATGTGAGCTCCCTTACTGCAAGATACACAGGTCAACTTTTGATAGGAGTCACATGTCTGACAAGCAGTGGTAGCCTCTGTATTAGAAACATAGAGTTTCTTAATTTGTACTTTGTATACGATTCCATTTTGGGTATCATAATTGTGGATGTGATTCCATTTTTGGTATCATGATTGTGGATGTGGTGGTGATCTGGGTGGTGCAAACTTGATCAAAAGCTTTATTCTGTTCATCTCGTTGAAGAACACATTAGAGCTCTCATACATCACAGTAGCCAAAATTAAAAAGACTGATGGGAAGTGATGTCAGCAGATGACTGACTAGAGTTGCTTGGCACTCATCCCCCTTAGAAAAAGGAACCAAAACAACAAGTAAGTTTATTTTGTCTGGATTGACTGAGGAAATGGACTGGAGAGCACCAGGGGAACAGCGAAGTCCCCATGGAGCATAGAGTCAAGAATTGCTCCATAGGGAGGAGAGCAAAGCATCCTGCCTCTGCCATACTATCTCCCCTGCCAGGATCGAATCAGAGCCGGGGGTTCCTCTTCTTACAGGAAGAAGGTAACCCGGGAATTATCAGTCCTTACCGCCACCACAGATACCAGCAGTCACTGCTGCAGGAGAGTACCCCAGTCCTCACAGGCTGCAAGTCCAGCATAAACAGTTGCTGAAAGCACATGTGGCTGCATTCCCCCAGAGCAGGAACCCCTTTGACACCCCTTACCCCTGCGACCCAAGTAGCTAAGGAATGGTGCAACTGTGAAACCAAGCCCATATCTGGAGGGCGTTCTTACTTGGAGGCCAGTAGCCACCCTGTGTCCCAGAGGCATTGCCTTCATTCCACAAAGTTCACACAAGTGCTTCTAGTACTAGTACTGGGGCTACTTGGAGCCTAGGCTCAAAAGCACTACTGGGACCCTGATACCTAAACCCACAAGGCTCACTATTACCCAGGGAAGGAGGTAGGCCTGCATGGCAGGGCAGCCCCATACAGCCACCAGGCTACTGTACACTTGTCCCTGGCTCAGTAGCTGGCCTGAAGGTGGCCCAGCCCCAAGGGAGAGAATAGCATACAGCCAGTGGGCCTGCATGAACTTACTCCCAGTGTGAACATCTGGCCCAGAGGTTGTCTGCCTGTACTTACCACAGGAGGATTCCGCACAGCTGCTTGGCCACAGTTGCCTGCCCTTAGTCCAATAGCTGGCTCATAGGCACTCTATCCACAGCTCAACCCTACATCACCAGTCATGCACAGCCTCCAGTCCCACGTGTATCTATCCCTGGCCTGACAGCCAGCCCAGCAGTAACCCTGACATTCATGAGAGACTTATCCTACAACCTTCTGGCCTGCTATCTCAGCATGTGACTGGCCAGAAACCAGTCTCGCGCCCCCAGTTCCAGAAAAACCATGCCATCACAATCATGGGCTCCTGCATACCAGACAAGATAATCACAGATATCGCAGGTGAGGATTCCAGCTGAAGAATCTGCATGGAGACCACACTACTGACTCCACCCCGAACCAAAGCCAACACACCATTTCCAATCAGCACCCTAGGACACATCCACAGGAGAAAACCTCTGCCTGTGAAAGCTGCTCTTTAAAATGGGAAAAAGCAGTTGTCCATTAGATGCACAGATACCAACATAGAGACAGAAGAATCATGAAAAAAACAAGGAAACCTGGTACCCTCAAACCTGGTGTCCAAAGCTGGCACCACAATATATATTCAGTAAAAGAATCCAAAGTATATAAAATGCATGACAAATAATTCAAAATGATAATATTAAATTCTTGAGTTGAAAGAGAATACAACAATTTAACGAAATTAAGAAAACAGTTCATGAACTGAGTGAGAAATTGGACAGAGAAAGATATTACAGAAAGGAGTCAAACAGAAATCTTGGAGCTTGAGGAATTCAGTGAATGAAATTAAAAAAATAAATACAATTGAGACCCATAGTAATAGACTAGGACAAGCTGACTAATGCGTTTCTGAATGTGGAGACGGATCTCTTCAAATAAACCAATCAGAGGAAGAAAAAAAAAATAACAAGAAATAGGATTTACCAGAAACCATTAAGCAAACCTAAATTCATATTATGGGAGTTCCAGAGAAAGAAGAAGAAAGGTATAGACCACCCATTTGGGTTAAATAAGTTGTTTGTGTCTTTCTTCACTTCTTGGGAGAAAGTCTTGGCAAGTTATGGACATCTAGGAATGCAAAGAGATCCCCAATAAAATTCACCCCCCACCCCAGAATACTCTCAAAGGCACACAATTCTAAAAACTATAAGACACAAACATTAGGTCATATATACAGGAATTCTCATTAGACTATCGGTAGATTTCTCTGCAGAAAACTGTATAACACAGGAGGGAGTGGGATGACATGTTTACAGTGCTGGGGAATAAAACCAAAACTGTCAACCAAGAATATATCCGGCAATGCTATGCTTAAGAAATGAAATAAAGACCTTCCCAGACAAGCAAAAGGTGATAGAATTCATTATCACTAGACTGGTCTTACAAAACACTTAAAGGAAATAATAGGAAACAAAAGAATGATTAATTTAATGAAAACATGAAAATATAAAACATCAATATAGGTAAATCCATAATCATATTCAGAATACTCCAGTGCTATAATGGTGCTGTGTAATTCCTTCAGTCCTCTAGTATGATGGTTTAAAATTAAAAAGATCAGAAACATCAACAACTACAATTAGTGGCTAAGGAACACATAAAAGATAAAGATGTAAATTATAGCAATCAAAACACAAATTGTGGTGGGGTAAGGAAGTGAGGGGAAAAAGTCTAGATTATTTTTGTGTGACCAAAGTTAAGTTGTTATTAGCTTAAAACAGTCTGTTGTAACTATAAAACTCTTTCTTTTCTTTTCTTTTTTTTTCTTTTTTTTTTTTTAAAGACAGGGTTTCACTATGTTGGTCAGGCTGGTCTTGAACGCCTGCCTTGGCCTCCAGAGTACTTGGATTACAAGCATGAGCCACCATGCCCGGCCTATAAAACTCTTTATGTTAGCTCTGTGGTAACCACAAGAAAAATTATAGTAGATAGACAAACGAGAAAGGAAACAAAGCTTAGCATTGTAGAAAACCATAGAACTCCATTGGTAAACAAGAGGGGAAGAAACAAACAAAGGATCTTTAAAATAATGAGAAAACAAAATAGCGAGAGTGAATTATTACCTACCGATAGTAACCTTGAATGTAAGTGGATTAAATTCCCCAATTAAAAAAATATAGAGCAGCTGGATGGATTAAAAAAAAGACCCAACTATATGTTGCCTATAAGAGACACACCTCATCATTAAATAGAAACACAGAGTGGAAGTGAAGGGATGGACAAAGATATTCCATGCAGATGCAAACCAAAAGTGAGCAGAAGTAGCCATACTTCTAGATACAGTAGACTTTAAGTCAAAAACTGTAAAAAGAGCCAAAGTCATTATGTAATAATAAAAGGATCAATTCACCAAGAAGTAAAACTGTAAATATATGAGCACCAAACACCAGAGCATCCAAATATATAAAGCAAATATTATTAGATTTAAAGGGGGAAATAGACTACAATACAACAATGGTAGGAACTTCAGCCCCCCTCCTTTTAACAGTAGACAAATGATCTAGAAATATAAGACTTAAACTACACCATAGACATTTACAGAACATTTTCTGTAACAGCTACAGAATACACATTCTTCTCAACAGCACATGGAGTATTGTCCAGTAAAATACATATGTTAGAGATGGTATCAAGTATTTTACTGGATCACAACTGTATAAAACTAAAAATCAACAATAGGAAAAACTTTGTAAAACAACAAATACATGGAAGTTAATATGCACCTTAATAACCATAGGGTCAGTGAAGAAATTGAAAGTGTAATTAGAAAGTTTCCTGGGACAAAGGAGCATGGAAACATATTATGCCAAAACCAGTGGGACACAGTGAAACCTATTCTAAGTGAGAAGTTCATGGCAATAAATGCCTGCATCAGAAACAAAGAAAGATTTCTAATAAACAGCTTATCTGTGCAACTCAAGAAACTTGAAAAGCAAGAACAAGCTAAACCCAAAATTGGTAGGATGGAAATAATAAAGCTTAGAGCAGAAGTAAACAAATAGAGACTAAAAAAGCAATTCAGAAGGTCATTGAAATATTTTTTTGGAAAGATAAGCAGACTCAACAAACCTTTAGCTAGACTAAGGAAAAAAAAGCCTCAAATAAATAAAACTAGACATGAAAAGTGAAACATTACAAATGATCAGAATTAAAGGATCACAAGAGACTGTTATGAACAACTGTGTACTAGCAAATTCCAGAATATAGAAGAAATGGATAAATTCTTGAACACACACAACCTACCAAGATTAAATTGAGACGAAATGGAAAATCTGAGCAGACCATAATGAGTAAGAGAATTAAATAAATATTAAAGTCTGACATAAAAAAGCCCAGTTTCTGATGGCTACATTGCTGAAGTCTCAAAACATTTAAAGAACAACTAATATTCTCAAACTAATCCAGAAAATTGAAGAGGAGGGAATACTTCCAAATTCATTTTATTAAGCCAGCATCACCCTTAGTCAAAACTAGACAAGGACACAACAAAAAGAAAACTACAGGCCAGTATCCCTGATACACCTTGATTCAGAAATTCTCAACAAGATTCTAGCAAACCAAATTCAACTGCATATTATAAACATCACCCACTGTGATCAAGCGAGATTCATCCCGGAGATGCAGGGATTTTCCAACATACACAAATCAATAAATGTGATACATCACATTAACAGAGAACAAAAACCATGTAATTTCAGTAGATACCGAAAAAGCACATTTCCCTTCATGATAAAAACTCTCTAAATAAATATAGAAAGTATGTACTTCCAACACAATAAAGCCCATAGTTGACAGACTGACAACTGATCATATACTGAATGAGGAGGAAATGAAAGCTTTTCCTAAGATCAGGAACCTAACAGAGATGCACACTTCGACCAATCTTATTCAACATAGTACTGGAAGTCTTAGAGCAGTTAGGCAAGAAAAAGAAATAAAAGACATCCAGATTGGCAAGGAGAAAGTAAAATTGTCTCTGCAGATGATATGATATTAAATATAGAAAACCCTAAAGAGTTCACCAAAAAACTGCTAGAACTAATAAATGAGTTCAGTCAAGTTGTAGGACACAAATTAACATAACAAATCACTTCTTATGTTAATGTGAATTATTTGAAAAATTAAAAAAATTCCATTTACAATAGCTACAAAAAATCAAGATACCTAAGAATAAGCTTAACCAGTGAGATACAAGATCTATACCCTGAAAACTATAAAACATTGAGGAAAGAAATAGAAGACACAAACACATGGAAATTGTGTGTGTGTGTGTGTGTGTGTGTGTGTGTGTGTGTATGTTCATAGATTAGAAGAACTAATATTACTAGAATGGCTGTACTACCTAACGTGATCTCCAGATTTAATGCAGTCCATATCAAAATTCCAGTGACCCTTCAGAGAATTTAGAAATCCTAAAAATTCATATGGAACCACAAAAGTGCCCAAATAGCCAGAGCAGGCCTGAGCAGAAAGAACAAAAGCTGGAGGCATCATTACCTGACTTCCAAATATATTGCTAGAATATAGTAACAAAAAAAATGATATTGGTAAAAAAAAAAAACAGACACATAGACCAGTGGAACAGAATAGAGAGCCCAGAAATGGACACACCTACAGCCAACTAATTTTTGACAAAAACTATTCAAGACCTGCAATAAATCTAAGATACAAGAACTTCCATGAAGAAAATGATTAAATATCATTAAGACACGTTAAAGAATACATAAATATTTGGAAATATATGCAGTTTCATGAATTGGAAGACTGACATTGTCAAACTGGCCAGTTGTTCTTAAATTGATTTATGAGTTTAGTTTCATCCCAATTAAGATACCATTAGTTTTGTTTTTGCTTTTTAAGGAAATCAACAGATGTTTCATTCCTTCCTTTTTTTTCTTCCAGTTGATCTGTATAGCTTAAAGTATATACATGTTTTTCAGTGAGTGAGCTCCTTTACTTCCCAAAAAGGAGCTTAGGTGAGCTAAAGTGGGATATTTTTAACATCATTGCTATAGGGAGTTTAGCAACACAAAACAAGATAAAATAATAGCACCCTCTCACCTCCCCCAAAGAAAACCACTGTTAATAAAATTTAATGAAAACATAAACATTTACCATATCTAAATGCTTTAAACATTAAGTGTAGTGTGTGGAAGGAAAAAAGGCAGCAAGACATTTTGTCGTCTTTTTATATTGCGTAATGCCAAGGTCATGACCAATGTTGAGAAGATAAAGCAAGGTGACAGGTCAGGCTAGGTTTTGGTTTGTGGCTTATGAGTTTACCCTTCAACATGCCACATTTTGTTATAGGCTGTATCTGAGCTCTCTGAGGTTTGCTTGTATTTTATTTTATTATTATTTTTACCTCTACCTCTACCTCTAAACTGGATTTTCACTATTGCATGCCTTATACTTAAGAGCTTGGGTAGCATCATTGGTAAGGCCAAGGGAGGAATGCTTATGCAGAGTTTTGCTTTACAAAAGTTTGGATTTGTGGTGCCTGTACTAGATTATATAAAGGGATCAGGTGTAGCAATAGAGCAGTATATGGCCTAGAGGTTGTTTTTTTTTGCAATCAGTCAATTGATAACCAACCAAGTCAATAACCAACCCAGAAGTAGCAGCATGTAATACCTTATCCATTTACTTTAAAAATTTGTTTTGCCCCCATTTATAATGTTTGCTCTAGAGGTAAGGCAGATTATTGTTTCTACTTTCAGACACTGATTGGAGACACTGGTTGATATTTTTGGTGCAATGATAAGTGTGTTTATAAAGATCTTTAGAAACCAAGAGGAGATGGTAAGAGGAGACCTACCAAGGCATTTTAAAACTCTGGTGATAAAATTTTGTTTAAATTCAGGGAATCACAAAATTATGGCACTCCCCTTTTACCTGCCATCTTTTTTAGCACCATAATTCTACCATGTGGTAGGGTTAGGGTGTATTATAATAAATCGATTTCTTTAAAACCCATACTTTTGTTAAAATGTATGATGATATCTACTGTATGACTGAATTGAGCTACTTAGGAAATGGTTATTATCTTTAAATCTTAGGTGACTTTGAGGAGCAATGAGCAATTACATGCATCTCTGAAACCTTAGTCAAAGTTGTTGCAGTTTGTACCTCTTTTGACCGCTGTAAAGAAAGTTATATAGGAATGCTGGGAAGATATTGTCATGGTTCGTATCCCTAACTTTCTTGCCTTTCTAACTTCCTTTATGGAATAGTGTGACAAATGGTGCAGGCAGGTTGCTTGCTCCTAGAAAGTACCTTTGAGGCCACACATTCTTGAAAGTCCTGTGTGGGGAGAGAGGAGGCAAAGGAACTAAAAAGCTTACATTATGTCAATATATTAATGTGATGTTTACATTACATATTTTGTATGTAAACATAGGAATCAAGTGGCGTATATTTTTTGCTAGAGCAGAAGAGGGGCATAAAGCAATTGAGTTTACTTAAAACATTTCAAAAGACCTGGGATTTAGTAATCTTAGCCCAGATCTGGAATATGAAAAATATACTCAGAGTGTATTGTGCAGAAGTAAGATGTCCTCAAATTTTCTGTAACCCATGTATATTTGAGTTATTTCCCACTTAACTATGATATGTGTGATCTGCTCTGTTGCCATTACTAAGAAGGATTTGTTTCTTGTTATAATTAAAAGTTAAATATAATGATTGATATTTATTTGCTATAGATATAGGATTACGTCTGGTTCTTTTAGACTTTTGACCAATTTGTATTTTAGAATATGCTGTAGAATTCTCTTTTTAAATAATTATTGTCTACCTGCCATGGTACTAGTCAATTACTGGGTACCTCTTCTATCTCTTACATAGGATCACTGGTACTAAATTTTTTTATGGTATTGTTTTTATCTACCTTTCCCAGAACTTATTCCATGTGTTAGTCTAGTTATTTTTGATTACTAAGATATGAATAAGTTTGCTCTTTCTAAATTTCTAAATATACATGTATATTACAAAAGGAACAGAATTTCCAAATGAGAATACTACCATTTAAAAAAGTCAATAAAAAGTTAAATATGCCCTCTGTATGTCAGTCTTTTGTATTACTTTATATATACCATGCCATTAACCTTTCTTTTTTGAGGATAAACTAGTCTTGTACAAATTCAGTTTGTTCTCCTTATTATTGTATTCTGCTGAACTGCAAAATATTACTGTTAGAAGGTCTTTAGGACCTCCTGGATCTCCACTAGGAGAGTCAAGTTGACCCTATCTCTTTCTTGTATTTTTGAAAGCTTGCTTTCTGGTAACAGTGGAATGTTAGAGATATTCCCTGGTTTTCCTCTGCCCCAATTCATCTAACCAAATATCTTTCAAGGAGTTCTGGTATCTTTTAGTGAAAAATGCCTAGAGTCTGGGGTTGCCTGTGAGAATTCATTTTTGGGCAGAGAGTATTTCTGCCCAGTTGGGTCACTCTTAAATGTGACAGAAGTGTAAACTGTTTACTTTTAACCACATGAGTTTACATTTTAACATATCATGTTGTTACCCTTTTTTTAAAGAAATGTGTGGTTTTATTGATTTCCAAAGACTGACTTCTGTATTCACATGGTATGTTTTAAGTAATGATACTTTAGATTTAATTGTATCTAATGTCTTGTGATAAATACTGTTGTTTGATACTTTAGATTTAATTGTATCTAATGTCTTGTGATAAATACTGTTGTTAAGGATAAAAGAATATTATTTTGACATTAATTTGACAGGATAAAATCTTTAGGATAAAATGGTGTAGAATGAATGAGATTTCCTTGACGAACCAAAAAGTTGAAAAAAACTAATCTTTGCTGAGGTTCTGGTGATTAACACAAACTGGGCTACGATACCTGAATGTTATTTATGCTGAGTTAGAATAGTAACAGCTGTTTCTTTTTTTTGGGGGGGGCTGAAGCCAAGTAGCAGGTAACACATTTCTTGAGCAGGCAAAATGCTTGGTTAGATTATATTTGGGAACCAGGGTTTTTCAGTTACGATTATATGTTGTTGCATGCTAAGGAGCAAGAAACATCTTTAAGCAAAGTAGTGTTACTTTTGCCATGTTTAGATACACTTAAGGTATTCTGTAGGTGAGATTATTTCGGAAAGTTTAATAATCTTTTGTTATTCTAATATGTATTCTAACATTTCATTAATTTTTCCAATGGTAAACTTTTGGGCAAAGCAGTGAACATACAGGTTTTATTTTCCTTTATTTGGCTGTCATAGAGACACAGATCCCAAGAATTGAAAGGAATTACTAAGTTTAACTCACTTTTTTTTTGTAGAAGGGGAACTAAGTGGTTGGTGGCAAAAGTGCAAAGTGTTCAGTTTTTAATGTTTTCTTGATTCAGAGTGATGGTTATAAATAGTAGTCATTATGTTACATTGTAAATATGTACTTTAATAGTTATTTCTCAGAAAGTTCATCTAGGCGCTGTATTTTTGGTACTAAATACTTTTTGTTGAAATGTAATTTACTATACTTTGTATTTTATAGCACTACCATTTTATGGTTGAAATTTCATTTTATGAAAAAAGGTACACTTCTCTATGTATTGGCATTGACACTGCTAAAACAAAGCTTTATTTGAGTAAAGCTAATATTAAGTATTACTTCTTCAAATACATTATTCAGATTTTATGTAATGAAAGTGCTTTTACCATGTGTGGTATGCTATTGCCTAGGATATACCATTATATAATGCTATATATTTTTTTTCCACCATTGCTTAAGAGTTCTTGAAGCCAGCATAGCAGAGAATAAAGCATGTTTGAAGAGGACACCTACAGAAGTTTGGAGGGATTCTCGAAACCCTCATGATAGGAAAAGGCAGGACAAAGCTCCCGTTGGGCTGAAGAATGTTGGCAATACTTGTTGGTTTAGTGCTGTTATCCAGGTAAGGATCTTTTTTTATTCAGTTCTTATTTGATATATATGATAGCAATGGAAAGTGGGTTGGTCGTGTTTAAGCTGTGTATTTTAAACGTAAGTACAGAGAAGTTTTTAATATACTCTTTTGTCTAATGACCTAGCTTGGGGATTTTAGTATCCTTCCATCATGCTTTGCTTTTCATTTCAAGTAATGTATTTTTAACAGTATATCATTACTTATACCTTTCACTTATTTGGAATCAATGTATCCTCTCTTTTTGCTTTTAGGAATTGTTGGGTGAAAATATTTTGTATATATTTCTCTGCAAATTTATGGAAGCATTGTAACCAAGTTTGAAATCAGAAGTGGCTTTTCGTGGGTCAGATTAGATTTATTTGTATATACTAGACAATGTAATTTATAAAATTATAGACACTTAATATTTTTAACAAGAAGGGACATTTTATTTGAGGTTGGTATAGATTTACAAATAATTCTCAGTTTGCATATGAAATGATGTGAATAAAAATCGATAAATCAAGAATAACACATTGTCTTTTTACTAAGAAATCCCTTAATGTTATGTTTCTTGATCTGCTTATTTAAAATAAGAGAAATTTGTATGTGTAGATATCCATCTTCTCAATTTGGAACAGTTTTATGTGTTAACTGTTATCAAAACTCTATAATTCGCAGTTGATATTGATAATGTTATTCAACAGATTGCAAAACTTTAAAATTTATGAATAATATGTTCTTAATTTTTATTATTTTTAGGAAAATTAATATTTTGTGTTTATTTTTGTAAGAGTTGAATTATAGCTTATTATCTCATGTTCCTGATGAATGATTTTTACTTCATTGGACATGCATGCTATTTTTTATATTCAAATTGTATCTTCATTTTGTAACTTTCAGCTCATTTTCTACAAGTTAATTGTTTTTGCTAGTTAATCTGTAATTTTAACTTTTTTTTATACTTAAGTGCTATAGTTTTCACCTTTTTCTTTGTTTTTGCTTCTGGTGGACATTACTATATAATTTGATTTCCTTTGTTTTCTAGATTTACCTCACTCTTTAATAGGATGTTGTGCATGCTAATAAGTAATATTCGATGTTACTGGATTTTCCAGGACATTAAGATGCTAAGAAATCTTAACATCTTAATATAAATCTATAGTAGTATCTTTGCTTCTAGCCTTGATTATGCATTCTTTATTTACTTATATGCCAAAAGTAATATCTAAAATTTTGATATATTAACGTTTCTTAGATCATCTTATCGCCTATTAAGAGATCTATTTGTTAAGGTTTGTACGTTATAATTTAGACATCATTTTAAAATGTGAATTAGAGTTTTAAAGTTCTTAACTGAGTGTTCATGAACATGCTTTGCTGCCTGTTTTGGGTCAAGTAGATGCTGTCTCAGCACTATTATGGCAGATAAATGAGGGTCATTGATTAGAAGCCTTTCTTAGAAAAGTATAAGAAGAAAGAAAGTATTTGTAAATAATATTTGTTGGTTAGAATCGTTGGTTTTTATTTCTCCATCCTGTATTTGTAGGGAAGATCTGTTTGAAATGATAAACACTGGTATAGGGATAATGACCTTTTGTTTTAATAGGATAAACTTCTTTCAGCAGCTCAGTTTAAACTTGATATAGTTACAGTCTATTTCTACCCTAAGTTTGCTGATCTTAGCTTTTCATTTTTGCTTAGATTTGTTTTTTTGTTTTTGTGTTTTTGAGGTAGAGGGAATAGGCTAGAAAAAAAATTGTCTTTCAAATAAATGCCTAGCTTATTTAAAAACAAATAGTTTTAAAGTTTAAACTTCTAAACTTTAAAAAGTTTAAAAGTGTCTGCTTAACTCCTAACATAGGCAAGTATAAAAGGGCTTGGGTTATTTATTTTTTCTTTTGGTGAAATCTAAACATCTCAGAGAAGTAACCTATAAGCTTAAAAATTCAGGTTATAATGGCCTAATAAGATACTGACTTTTGAGGTAGTGGAAAACATTAAGCATCAGATTGTAGAAAATGGTAGGTGGCAGAAATATTTGTCTAGAGATCACCTGAAGTTTCATTTTTCATGGTAATTTTAGTCTATTAAAGTATTTTAAGTAGCTTTTAATTTTTATCTTTAGTAGAGTCTTTTAAAAGATTTTCTACCATTATTGCTTAACTCTTAGATATAAATGGAGATACAATACTTTGCCATCATAAAGGGACTTTTTACTTATGAATGAAAAGTTGGGCCAAAAGTATACTTTTGTGTTGGAGGTTTTGTTGTTTTCCAGAGTGAGTTGGAACTTATTCTAATTGTGAGTTAAATTTACTGTAACGTTTTGATTACAAAATTTTCTCAGGGATGGAATTTACTTAGTTGGTAGGGCTAATGTGAAACAACTGGGAATTCTTTTTCTCATAAATATATTGACCAGTTATAGAAGTTTACTAGGAATATCAGCCTTTACCTTCAAAGTCGATAGCTGGGGTAGACTACAGCAGGTTTAGATAGCTTTACATACTTATTCTTTTAGAAAATAAGAGCAATATTTTGGTAGAAAGGGAGAACAGAATGTAAGAAAGGGAATATTAACCAAGGGGAGATTGTACAGATAGATAATGGCTTAAATAATCTTTTGGTTGCTAGCAACATTAGTCTGTCTTTAGTTTGGACATCAGCCCTGCAGCTAATCAAGATCGTTTTTGTCCTGTTCACTTGGAACTTTTATGTAGAAAGTACTGAGTGCAGCTGTTCCCCAATAGGGTGTCAGTGTATGAGTTAGCTATTTGGAGGTGTATGTCGTCGTCTCTAGCTCCAAAACATGTTGTTGAGGGAGTATGGATGCTTGTGATGACCTTTAGCCCCTTAGCACCTTTCCATTCTGAGACGCCCAGAAGTAAGGTGCTCATACTTCTCAGTTTGCTTGTCATAGTTCAGTTTACTCCTATTGTAGATCTGTTGGCACCTGTCAATTAGTCCTAAAGCCCTACTGTGTATGATGGTAAAGTATGTGGTTACTGGAATTTCTTCCAAGATGGCCGAGTAGGAACAGCTCTGTGCACAGCTCTTAACCAGAGTGAAGCAGAAGGCGTCAATTTCATTTGAGGTACCGGGTTCATCTCACTGGGACTATTTAGACAGTTGGTGCGGCCCAAGGTGGGCAAGCCAATGCAGGGTAGGGTGTCACCCCACCCAGGAAGCGAAAGGGCCTGCAGAACTCCCCCTCCTAGCCAAGGGAAGCCATTAGGGACTTTTCCCAGCTTTCTGGCACTCTGGCTCAGATACTGCGCTTTTCCCAAGATCTTCACAGCCTGAAGCCCAGGAGACTCCCTTCGGTGCCTACAACTCCAGCACAAACTTAGTTAAAAAGACACTGAGCTAGCCACAGCAGTTTTTTTCTTTCATACCCCAGTGGGGCCTGGAGCACGAGTGAGGCAGAACTGCTATTCACCTGAAAAAGAGGACTGAAGCAAAAGAACCAACAAATCTGGCTGGGTGGGTTTCACCCCCACGAAAACCAGCAAGCTAAGATCTACTGGCTTGAAATTCTTGCAACCAGCACAGCAGTCTGAGCTTGACCTGGGGTGTTGGAGCTCAGTAGGGGGAGGGGCATCCACCATTGCAGAGGCTTGCGTAGGCTTGGGTAGGCAGCTTTAACCTCACCTGTGTAAACAAAGTCATGGGAAGTTTACAGTGTCTGGGAGGAGCCCACGGCAGCTCAGCAAGGCCCCTGCAGGCAGACTATATTACTAGACTCCATTCTTGCTAGGCAGGGTATCTGAGAAAAGGCAGCAGCCGGTCAGGGATTTATAAATAAAGCCCCTCACCTTCCTGGGACAGAGCACCTGGCATAGGGGCAGTTGTGGGTATCTTCAGCAGATGTAAACGTCCCTGCCCAGCAGCTCTGAAGGGAGCAACAGATCTCCCAGCACAGCACTCGAGCTCTGATAAGGGACAGACTGCATTCTCAAGTGGCTCCCTGACCCCTGTGTATCCTGACTGGGAAACACCTCCCAGCATGGAGTGACAGACACCTCATACAGGAGAGCCCTGGCTGGCATCTGGTGGGTACCCTTCTGGGACGAAGCTACTAGAGGAAGGAACAGGCAGCATGAATTATTTGAACTCTTATCTCCCATTAGGTCTTTGTTATTAGCAAGAATCTAACCAAACTTCATTTTTGTAAGTGCTTTTCAAAATTGACATATTAGCTTTGGAGTGAATGAAAGGATGCTTATTTTCAGGTGCATCAATCAAAAACGCTCTTTAGGCAGTAAGAAATGAAGAAAAATGACTAGCACGGTGGCTCATGCCTGTAATCCCAGCACTTTGGGAGGCCGAGGTGGGCGGATCACGGGTGTCAGAAGTTAAAGACCAGCCTGGCCAGCATGATGAAACCCCGTCACTACTAAAAACTGAAAAAATTAGCCTGGTATGGTGGTGCACGCCTATAGTCTTGTCTACTCAGGAGTCTGAGGTGGGAGAATTGCTTGAACACAGCAGGTAGAGGTTGCAGTGAGCCAAGATCATACCACTGCACTCCAACCTGGGCGACAGAGCAAGACTCCATCTCAAAAAATAAATAAATAAATAAAAGAAATACAGTTTTAGTCAACAGAAGCTGAAGTAATTCTTCACCAGCAGACCCACACCAAAGGAAGATCTGTGTCCAGGAATAAGGAAAATATTCTACATTGTGAGCTCAGAGAATAGAAGTGGTATTGAGATTCTTCTAAAATGCCATTCTCTTTTCTCTTTAAATTCCTCAAAAGAATAGTTCATGGTTTGTCTCCCCTGCTTACAGTAGTCCCTCTTATCTTTGATTTCACTTGCTACTCTTTCAGTTACCTGCTATTAATTGTGGCTGAAAATATTACAGTACCGAGAGAAGGAGAGGGAGACCATATTCATGTAACAACTTTTATTACAGTATGTTTTTTACAGTTGATCTGTTTTGTTATTCGTTATTGTTAATCTCATACTGTGCCCAATTTATAAATTATACTTTATCATAGTTTTGCAGGGGAAAAATAAATATATATTTATATATGTGGGTTTCAGTACTATCTGCAATTTCAGATATTCACAGGAGGTCTTGGAATGTATCTTTCTTGGATAAGAGGACATTACTCTATGCCACATTTTTCCATTATTTAATTCCTCTGTTCTTCCTCTACCACTCAACTGAAAACATGATTTCCCAGCTGCCAAATCCAAAGGTTATTTCCCTGTCCTTACTTTATTGGAAGAATGTGGCAGCCTGTCATAATACTGCTCACCTTGTTCTCCTTGAAATGTGCCAGCTATTCTTTGATGTACAGCAGAATCCTTTGTGGAACTTTGTATCTTTATTGAGAGTCTCCTGACATTGCTTTTTTTTCTTTTTTTTTTGATATGGAGTCTTGCTCTTGTTGACCAGGCTGGAGTGCAATGGTGCCATCTCAGCTCACTGCAACCTCTGCCTGCTGGGTTCAAGCAATTCTCCTGCCTCAGCCTCCTGACTAGGTGGTATTACAGATGCACATCACCACATCACGCTAATTTTTGTGTTTTTAGTAGAGATAGGGTTTCACCATGTTGACCAGGCTGGTATTGAACTCTTGACCTCATGATCCACCTGCCTTGACCTTCCAAAGTGCTGGGGTTAGAGGCATTGGCCAGCACCCCTGGCCTGACATTGCTATTTTTTAAAGCTCCACAATTTATTATTCCAGTACACAAGTATGTTTGAAAGTCCTTGCTTTTTCCACTCCTTTTTCTTCTGTGATTTCCCTTAGTATTCTTTTCTCTTTCTCAAAACTGTTTTTTTTTCTGTGACTTTTAAATGGCGCTTTCTCCCCAAGGTTCTGATCTTGGGCAACTGTTGATGTATTCACATCCCTTCTGGTTTATTACATCTACTCTCGTTGTTTCAACCAGCAGTTACAAGACTATAATCCCCACAAGGGCAGAGACTACTTTCTTAGTGTCTGGTATATAGTAGGTGCCCCATAAATATTTATTAAATGAATGAATAAATTATTTTATGTGCTTATATTGTTTAATAGATCTTTCTAGATCACATGATGAAATATTTTTCTACAGTTTCTGTTACCAGCTTTATGGTTTTACTTTCGTTTTAGGTTGTTAATTGATCTGTGCAATCTGGCTCTATTTCTTTATATGTAGTTTTCTCAGTACCCAACTCAATCAAAACCTTGTTTCCCCATTGATTTGTGGTGCCACCTTTATCTTCTGTCAATTTGGTTAACTCATCTTTTCTTTTTTTTCTTTCTTTTTTTTTTGGAGAAGGAGTCTTGCTCTGTCTCTCAGGCTGGAGTGGAGTGGAGTGGAGTGGAGTGCCATGCCATGATCTTGGCTCACTGCATTCCACCTCCTGGGTTCAAGCGGTTCTTCTGCCCCAGCTTCCTGAGTAGCTGGGACTACAGGCACGCACTACCTTGCCTGCCTAATTTTTGTATTTTTAATAGAGACAGGGTGTCACTATATTGGCTAGGCTGGTCTTGAACTCCTGACCTCATGATACACCAGCCTTGGCCTCCCAAAATGCTGGGATTACAGACATGAGCCACCGAGCCTGGCTGACTGACTATTTTTTCTAAGATTTAATACATTTTCATTTCCTCTATAGTAATGATCAAACTTTATAAACTGTGACCCAAGAAACGAATATGCTGTATATTATAAAACATTGTTTGTACATGTCACGTTTGTAAAATATCTACAATTAAAATTTTGCAAGAAAATACTCTGAATTTACTGAGTATGATACATTGTGTTATTTTCCATTGTATTTTATCTAATTTTAAACAAATGTTCAGCATGATGATAGTAAATGGTTGCAAACTACAGTTTCAAAGACATACTCTAGGAAGCCTTTCCATGAGCATCTTTCATGTGCTCTCATTATATTCATGTGTAATCATTGTCACTATACTGTGAAGTCATCTTTCTGTTACAATTGTATGTCTGTCTCCTTTCTAAGTTTATTTCCTTGAACATAGAGATAATATGTAATTTCTTTGTTTCTCTATCACCTAGGATCTGATGAATAAATTTATTTGTACTCTGTTTTCTGTAATTAATGATAACATCTAGCTAATTCATGGTAAACATAGCATGTTTAAAAAAGTTTTAGACTTGACATTTGCTTACCCTCAATTTCGAGGAAACTGCTTAAGTGCATATAAAAAGAGCTTTTAATAATGAGTAGTATTTTTAAAAAGTTGTCCAAATATAATCTTGTGCAGTACGAAGTATCAAGAATAGTATGTCAAATACAAGAAATTTGACTTTTTCTCAGAAATGTGTCCATTTTGTGCTAGTTGCAATGATTCTGTGTGTAAGTAGTATACAGTTGTCAAAATTAAATCTCTTAAGACTAGTCATTTTTACATTCTGCTAATGGAATTTTCCCTCAGGTTATCTTAAATTGTTGTTCTTTTTCAGTCATTATTCAATCTTTTGGAATTTAGAAGATTAGTTCTGAATTATAAGCCTCCATCAAATGCTCAAGATTTACCCCGAAACCAAAAGGTAAAATTTAAAATATTTTTTTAGCAGTATATATACTTGATATGTTCTCTTATATGTGATTGCTTTTTGAGCATTTATTTGGCTCATCAAATCTGAAACTGTCAATTTGAATGTCAATTCATTAATCTCAGTTGTGATAGCAACTATCTATCCTTCATTAATGTAAATATGATTTTTTTTTTTTACTTGTCTCAGTAATATGCCAATTTTTGGTGTCACTTTAGTAATTTTTTTTTTTTTGGACTGTCAAATTTCAGTAAACTTTATAGGCTACAATTTTCAATTAAGGTCATTCCTCAATTGTCTCCTGAAAAATTTTGTGGAAATCAGAATTTCTTTTCAATTGATTGTCTTGTGGAGCCCTTTAAAAAATTAGTTTTGTGTTCTTGTCTTTGGAGTACAAATCTATACCTTCCATTTTGGAAGTAATTAGATAGGTAATATAAAGTGACAACACACATACCAGGGCCAGATTGCCTGGGTTCTAGCTATGGACCTAGAGCAAGTTACTTGATTTCTCTGTGTTCCAATTCCTGTCTGTAAAGTGTAAATAATAATAGTAATTATTTCATAGAGCATTAAATAATAATAGTAATTATTTCATAGAGCATTATTTCATGTGAGCATTAAATGAGGTAAAACATGTAAGAGACTTAAAAGTGCTTGGTACATAGTTAAGTTCTAGGTGTCAGCTGTTGTCAGTTAAACAATAAGAAGTTTTTAAAGACTTAATTTAAAAAAGACAAATTTGCACACAGAGTTTACACCAAATGAAAAAAAATTACGGAGAGGATGTAGTTGAGTGTGGGGGTTTAGTGATTGATCTTGTCATAAACAATCTGTAGTCCTAAAGTGGAATTGTTGCAAAGACAAAGAAGTTAGTTTTAGGTTTCAGTTCACTGCTGAACTTTTTGTGACCTGTTGTTAGTAGGAGTGATAAATTACTATGTTCTTTCAGCATTTACTTTTTAAAACCACTTATTCTGTAAACTGTGAAACATTTATGATGCACACTAGTGAGAAGATAACTTGATTTATAACCAGTTTTTCAGGTTATAATCTCTGGACTGTAAAGTGTCAGGCTGATAACCCATTTTCAAAAGGGAGTCAGGATTGCCTGACAACCTCCTATGCCTCGAGAGAAATTAAGGAAAATCATCATGGTTTTTATATGGAACTTTTGAAGTATTGCTTTCTGTCATTGGACTTGTGAATATCACAGTTCTTCTCTCTTCTCATATCTCAGTTAAAGTATACGTATAATTTGTATGAAATTGTTTAGAATTATCATTTCTAGTTATGTATGTATGTATATGTGTCTTGACCATTTATGCTCCCAGATTTTAATGTTTTGCAGAGCTTTACTTTCTTCTTCACAGAGTTGAATGAGACCATGTTAGTTTGTAATCTTATTTTTAAAATAATTGTTATATACATGCTTATATATCAAACTAGTTATGAATACTAGAGAAATATATAATTCCAATCTGCAGCACCTTTCTAGAGAAGTTTGTTTCTTGCAGTGGGTCATCCTTTCCATGTATTCTTAAGTAAATAAAAGAATTTCTCATTTCTGTTCTGAGACAATTACTTAGAATACTGTGCAATTTTATATAAGACTATTCCACAAATTTGACTCTTCTTTAATTTAGTATAGTGACAGCAGTACATGCTGTACCTTGACATCTTTGAAGCAAATGTGGAATTTATAGGTAGTTACCAGCCACTGAATGGTCTTGTGTTCACTTGAGATGATGACAGCAGGTTTTATAAAAAGGTATCAGTGTAACTTGTCACTTATTTAATAATGAATTCATCTCCAACTCATGACATATCTACAGCTACATTCAGTTTGAACACTTCTTTGTTAAGATGCAGAATACATTTGGGATTACTTTGATCCATTCACAGAGATGCCATTTGTGTGCACTTTTAAACAGTAAATTTTTTACTGTGAAAATTTGCCACAAATATTACATACATACTGAGTGAGAGAAAGAAGTGAATTATTTGGAATTAGTTTGTATTTTAGGTAGACTTGGCTATTGCTTGTAGAAATTGAAAGTAATTTTAGACACTCATATTTATTTGAATTGTTTGTAATTTCAGTGTCTAGGGGAATTGCGAGGTGCCTGGAAATATTATAATAGATCCTCAAAGTAATCATACCCTCTTTTCTCACACAGGTATACTTTTGACTTAAAAATGTTACCAACTGATGGCAAAACATATTAAATGTTGAGAAAACAAAGATGTACATGTATAATATCAGTGGAAATCATATAAACAGCTAAAGCCTTATTAATTGGAAGGTTAATTATTTAAAGTCTTGATTTAGGGCAAATATTTCAAGATAAATAATTATCTCACTTAGTGAACATCATCAGAAGGAAATGGGTTTAGTTGAGTACCATACTATATTCCTGGAACAAATACCTGAAGGAATTTTGAATTTTGCAAATAAAAGAGGCATTCTGAGATTTCTGCCATTAGTCATGAAGCAGTAACAGGAACTGGGTTTACAAGTCTCAGTACATTTTAAAGGATTCAAAACATACAAAATATCTTTTCTGACTAAAATGGTAGAAATCAAAGTAGAAATCAACAACAGAAATATATATAGAAAATCCCCAGATAGTTGCAAATGAAGTAATTCACCTCTGAATACCCCAAGGGACAAAGAACAAATCAAATGAGAAATTTCAGAATATTCTGAATGGGATGAAAATTAAAACATGACATGTCAAAATTAGAGGGATGAAGCTAAAAAGTGATTAGGGGAAGATACAGAAACCAGACATCTTACTAGAGAAGAAGAATGGTTTTCAGTTAATGATAGCAGCTTGTATATCAAGACATTAGAGAATTAAGAGCACATTAATCTCAAAGCAGAAGTAAGGAAATAATAAAGGTAATAGAAATCCATGAACTAAGTATCAGAAAAACAATAGAGAAAAATTATAGAACCAAAAGCTGCTTCTTGAGACGATTGGTGAAATTGATGAACTTCTAGGTAGACTAAGCAAGAAGGAAGAGGGAAGACATATTACAAATGTAAGGAGTGAAAAAGGGAAACATCACTACATATTCTGTAGATAGTAAAAGGAGAAGAGTGAAATATTAAAAACAACAGATAAATATCTTGAAAGTCATAAGCTATCAAAGCTCACTGGTGAAGAAATAGATAACCTGTGGCCCTACCTTATATTAAAGGAACTGGAACCCATCCACCAAAAATTCAACAGCTAGTTTTACTTGTGAATTATATTAAGCATTTAAAGAACAAATAATAACAATTTCCTGTAAATTTGTACAGATACTTAATGAAGAAGTAAAACTTCTCAACTCAGTATTACTCTTAAACTAAAAGTAGGAAAATATATTTGAAGAAAAGAAAGCCACACACCAATTTTTTTTGTGAATATGGAAGCGCAAAAAGTTGTAGCAAATTTTTGAGCAATTAAATCCTGCAATCATATATAAAGGATAATACCTCATAGAGAAGTGGGGCTTATCCAGGAATACAAAATTGGTTTAGCTTTCAAAAATAAATAGGTATAATTCACCATATCAGTAGACTAAAGAAGAAAAACCATATTATCATCTCCGTAGATGAAGAAAAATAATTTGACAGAAAGCTACAATCTCATTTATGGTAAAATCTTCTAGAAACTAGGAAACAATATACTTTTCAAGTATATTTCTCAGCAGAATTCCCCTAATTTTCAAAACTTATTACTTCCAATGTTGTTACTGGGAATGTATCAAAAAACTGCATTGACTTAGATGCAGTGATAAAGGGATGTATCTCAGGAAATTAAAGGTCCTTTTGGAAATAATTTTATGAATTAAATCTCATGGTTTTTATACTTTTAAAACCTATTTCTGTAAGGCAGTATTTGGAACCAGTTTTATTCCCTCTTACCTATTAGGACACTCTTTTTTGGAATGTATTCTAGAAGCAGTTCATTCTATGTAGATTATATTATTCTGGAGAGCAACTATGTAAATATACACCCCCATCCCAGACCCCGAGAATTTGACCTTAGAATTTTACAAATGTGTTGAGAATGCCAACTATGTAAATTAGGAATAAAATTGATCAGATTTAAATAGTACATTTAAATTTTATCTGTTAAGATTGTTATTATAAGAACTAAATATTATAAGGATTGATTGCCTGGTTTGTTGTCATAAAACATTTCACTAAGTTATGTGAGTTATGTTGTTTTTTTAACTTTCCTTCTTGTTTTAAAATAGTGATTGATAGTATGGGTTGTTTTAATTTTTTTCTGGAGATTTTGCTTTAATGAACCAGTAAGAATTGAATGCCTACTTTGTATTGTGAAAAGTTGTGGAAGAGATATAGAAATTCTTGTCTTTGAGGATCTTATACTCTTATTGAGAAACAAAAATAAGATTTCAAAGTAATATTTGGAGGATGATATATTAGTCTCCTGTTAGGATCTGGTCTAATTATTAATATATTTAAATGTAATTGTGATTGAATTATGTTAAATATAACGTTTATAGCCATTAAAATACATATAAAATAAATGAGTATAAATAATTTTGTAAGTAATTTTTAGTAAATACATAAACATATAAATAGTTACTGATTGTTAAATTTCTAATAATTGGGCAAGGTTTTAATATTAGTCTAATAATTAAGATTGTCCTGCCACAGTGACAGTTGGTGATTCATTGCACTGAAAGTCATTTATTTCAGTAGATGTAGAATTTGAAGGGATCATTGACTTGGAGGAGTCTGGAAAGGCTTCATGGAAGAGTAGAGATTTTTGCTTAAATGGGTTTATTGAGATAAAGCACTTAGAACAGTACCTGGCATGTAGTGAACACTCATTGAATGTTGCCTGTTATTATTGCTCTCAGCAGCAGCAGCTGGGCCTTGCTGAATGGCAAGTATTATAATAAACAGGCTTGAATGAGGAAGATATTCTTGGCTGAGTAATGACATGATTTGCTGTGAATATGTGGCATTCATGCTGAAATTGTGAGCCTATACTAGGTCTTCTGCTGTTTATGTGCTTGACTTCTTTGAGGCTCTTAGATTTAGATGGCACCAACACTCTTCTTTCAGTTATGATAGAGTGCTGATTCATCCCTAATCTATATTGGCTAGTTTAATTTTTGGTTACTGTTAAAACGAATATCTGTTTACTAGTAAAAAATTTTTAATCTTCAGTTAAGTTTTTTTCCTTCCTTCAATAGGAACATCGGAACTTGCCTTTTATGCATGAGCTGAGGTATCTATTTGCGCTTCTTGTTGGTACCAAAAGGAAATATGTTGATCCATCAAGAGCAGTTGAAATTCTTAAGGATGCTTTCAAATCGAATGACTCACAGCAGGTAGTTTTGTTGCACTTGTTTATAAACTATTTGTATTTTATTTAATCTGAGCAACCATTAAGCAGCTTTTCCAGGAACATGAGACTATTTAAGATGCACAATTCTGCTTTATTAAAAATAACCTGGAACCGTTGAAAACATTTGGAGACTTACTTTTAAGAGAAAAGTGATCTTGAAGGTGTTAAAGTAAATAAATTTTTAATTTATATTATGATTAAAATTAAAACAATGGATAAATTAAGATTATTTACAAATACATAATTAAACATCGTCACAAATGTGTGATAGCCCAGGATCATTATTGTACACATGCTTTTTGATAGTCCTGTGTTTGCTGGCAGGGAGTAGTTTTCCTTAATTACCCAGAAATGGTTTTTGAAAGACACTGTCTTTGTTATGCTGCTTTCGTTTTTTTATACTTTGTATAGCGTATTGTGGTAGATTTTTAACCATTAGCTTAAAAGAATATTGGGAATTTTCCTATAAAAATACAAAATATGTATAAATAAACCAACATTTTCACATATAATTGGAAAAGTTGGAGAAATTAAAGAAGGAAACGGGGGGCCCAAAGTGGCTCCGGCCGGATGTTGTGGCGCTTGCGAAGGCGAGGCCAAGAGTTCAAGGCCAACCAACCTCAGCAACCTTACAAGCTCTCATTGATTGGCAAAAAAAAAAAAAAAAAAAAAAAAGAAGGAAACGGAGGAACAAATACAGTCACAAAGAATAGTAAGTATTCAAAAAGATGGCAGCAAACACGTAATGAGCAGAAGTTTCAAAAAGCCACTGAGCTTGCCCTGTCATTTTTTAAAGTACTTCCTTAGATGTGTTTCTGTTTTGTAGATGTATGGAGAGGGCATTTGGAAGAGGAAAGTCTGAGATTCTGTCATCATCTTCCTTGTGCTTTTTCTTCTGTTTTTAATTTACCTTGTATGGCAAATGTAAAGGAACCAAAAGGGCACTCACATCAGAGTTTTTTTAATATGTTGTTTTCATTTAAAAAAAATTATAATAATGCTCCAGTGCTAACACAATTAAAAAGAAATAAAAATAATTCTACAATTGATCCCAAACCACCATTGTAGAGCATTTGGCGTTCCTTCTGGTTCTAAATGTGTTTTACTTTTTTTTTTCTTCTTTAGTATGCATACTGTCTTTTCCAGTTACTCTGAGTATACAATTAAATTTTTAAAAAATTACTCCTGTTCTCTGACTTACCTTTTCTTCTGGATGGCCTTTTCCTTGTCTTTTTCTTGGTTTCTTTTTTCTTTTCTAGAAATTCATGGTGATTTTGAGATATCTTTTCACATTTTTTGGAGCCATATTTGTACATAGGTGGGCTTTTCAGTTTGAGTTAGAGTTGAAATGGTTACAACTGGGCGGGGCTGTTAAGGCCACAGTATGAATGCTTTTGCTTCAGGCTGGCAGTGTAGACTAACTTTGGAAATTAGTGATTCGTTTTCTTTAGAAGCCTTTTAAAGTAGATGTATATCAATTAAGGTTGGTAAGTTTGATTCTCCTTTGTTCCCTAAACACTTGAGTCTGAAGTCTACACTGGTAATTTAGTGAATCTGTAAATGAGGTAAGCATCATGATTTTTTAAAAAGTGAATTTATGTTTTCATTGTATCTTCTTCCTAAGTATTTCAAATATATCATATTTTGAAGTACACAAGAGTCTTGGGATACCCTTTGGTATGTGATACTGTTAGTTTTTTCTCTTCCCCTTTTTTTTTTTGAGACATGGTTTTGTTTTGTCACTCAGGCTGGAGTACAGTGGTATGACAGTTGCTTACTGCAGCATCAACCTCCTGGGCCCATGCCTCAGCCTCCGAAGTAGCTGAGACCACGGGTGCATGCCACTGCACCTGGCAAATTATTTTATTTTTATTAAGACAGGATCTCTCTATGTTGCCCAGCCTGGTTTCGAACTCCTGGGCTCAAGCTATCCTCCTGCTTTGGCCTCCCAAAGTGCTAGGATTATAGACATGAGCCACTGCACCTGGCCCTGATCAATACTGTCAATTTTAATCATACCTTCAATTGCTTCAGCTTAAAACTAAAATGCAGTGAAGACCTCATTATTTCTTTTTCTCTTGATGGATGCAGGTAGAATTTTTATTTTATACTTGTCAATTTCAGATTGATTTCTAAAAAAAAAAGATAGGGATTAACTTCTGAAAAATATTGTGATTGCTAGGAAGTTTTTTTGTTTTTTGTTAGATAAAAGCTTTAGGTGAATTAAAGTTATACAAAAGTATGAAAAGTTGTTTTAAGGAGTTACAGTAGTTCCTAAGGATGGTTGTTAACAAATTACCACAAACTGAGTGGTTAAAAACAAGAGATTATTTTCTAACGGTCTGAGAGGTCAGAGGTCCAGAATAAAGGTATTGGCAGGGCCATACTTTCTCCAGTGGCTCTAGGGGAGAATCCTTCTTTGCTTCCACCATACTCTGGTGGCTGCTGGTGTTGCTTGGCTTGAGGCAGCATAGCTCCAATCTCTCTCCCTCTTGATATGGTTTGCCCTCATGTGTCTGTCTGTCTTCTGGTTTTCCTGTTTCTTATAAGAACACTCACCAGTGGATTTAGGCCCACCCCTAATCCAGGCTGATCTCATCTCAAGGTCCTTACCTTAATTATATTGACAAAGACCATTATTCCAAATGGTGTCACATTTTGAGGGACTAGGTGGACATATATTTTTGTGGGCTACTATTCAACCCCCTACAGATGTTATGAATGTTTACAAGTGGATTCCTGTGTTGAGTTTAGTCCTGTTTAACTCTATAGCTTTGGAGCAATTTGCTTAAGCTTCCCAGACCTTAGTTTCAACATTTTTTTAAGGTTAATAAGTTGGCCTACATGCTCTTTAAAAAACTTCTGACTGAAAAAATAATACAGTAGTAAGTTTGTTTTATATTTGGGGCTATTTTATAAGTAAGGGCAGAATGCTTATTACTGATTGATCTGTCTTTAAGCTAGTAGAGTTAATTTGTTTTTCGCTGATGTTCTATTTATTATTTTCTATGTTCCAACTCATGTTATTGAAAGAATTATGGTAGTTGGTAACAGCTGCCACAACCTATTCCTGTTTTTGTATGTTAGGAGAGCAAGGACCAAAGAAAGGAATGGTTAAAGGTGATAGATGAGCTGGTTCTGAATGGTAGTAAAGGTATATATGGCCTAAGAAGTTATATAAGTTGAATTAAGAAAATGAATTGTGGAAAAGGACTAGTCTTCCTTCTAAGAGAGAAGCCAGTAATAATTCTTTGTAAAATGAAGAACTGTTTGGTAAGATAAGTTCTTCATTTTATAAAGGTTCATTACAGAGCTCTTTTGGAGGGGAGTAATGATTTCTTTTTTACTCTTATTTGTAAACCACCATGGCACATGTATACCTATGTAACCTGCATGTTCTGTACATGTACCCAAGAACTTAAAGTATAATGATAATAATAAATCTCATTTGTAAGTTTGGGTTTTGCGGGGTGTGTTTGTATATTTTTTTTCCCCAAATTATTTTCCAATAATTGATTATTAATATAATGCTTGTTTTTTCAAATATCTTATATTCTGGTTAAATTATAAAAGTTTCTTGCATTTTATGTGAAACATTTCACTTGCTATCTTTGTAAGGAGTTGGTAATTATATGTCTCAATAACTGGCTCTAGGATTGATGTTACAACATCTAGTATTTTTTTAGTAGGCTCAAATATCAATAGGCTTTTTTCTTTCCACAGCAAGATGTGAGTGAGTTTACACACAAATTATTAGATTGGTTAGAAGATGCCTTCCAAATGAAAGCTGAAGAGGAGACGTAAGTTACATGAAGTTTGGAGATGGGGTTTTAGGAATTATTGGATAGCATGTCAACGGGGAAATAAGAAACTAAGACAGACTTATGGGAATCCCAATATTTTCTGTGTTATTCATGAGCTGTTTAGAATTTGCAGGCATAAATAATGTTCTAACCAGAAACTAAAAAGTGATCCCGGAAAGAGCTAATCTTACATGCCCAGTTCCTCTTCTTAGATTCAGTAATCACTCTTCATGAGGAGGAATGAATTTGAGTTGGAGAAACATGTCAGGAATGTGAATTCTGATAAAACCCTTTTACGTAGAAGCATGAAGGCCAGGGACGTGAAGTAGCAATGCATGTGAACAAGTGGCTCTGTTTATCTGTTCACTCAGGATCCCAGGGTCACTTAGGTTTCTGGGATCTTGCTGGCAGTGAAAATTATACTGGTTCTTCAAGTTTCTGCCCAGAAGTGACACATATCATTTCTGCTCACATTTTGTTGGGCAGAGCTATGTGGTCTAACTTCAAAGTGAGTAGGAATATCTCACACTAATTAGAATGGTAGCTATAAACAAAACAAAACAACCCCCTAACCCCCATTGCCCCAAGAAAGTAACACGGGTTTACAAGGATGTGGAGAAACTGAAACCCTTGCGCAGTGTTGATGAGGATATAAGATGGTGCAGCCACTGTGGAAAACAGTTTTGGAGTTTATTAAAAGATTGAAACTAAAATCACCATATGAGCCAGCAATTCTGCTTCTTGGTGTGTATCCAAAAGAATCGAAAGTGGGTTTCAAAGTAATATTTGTACACCTGTGTTAATAGCAACATTATTCACAATAGCCAAAAGGTGGAAGCAAACCAAATATCCATTGATAGGTGAATGGATAAACAAAATGTGCTAATATACATAAAGTGGAATATTATTCATCCTTAAAAGCACAGAAGTTCTGACACATGCTATAACATGACCCTTGAAGACATTATGCCAAGTGAAATAAGCCAGTTACAAAAGGACAAATACCGTAAATCACTTATGTGAGGTATCAAGAGTTATCAAACTCATAGAAACAGAAAGTAGAATGGCATTGCCAGAGACTGCGGGAAGGGGGAAATGAGGAGTTGTTTAATGTATATAGAGTTTCAGTTTTGCAAGAGGAAAAGAATTCTGAGATTGGTTATACAACATTGTGAATATTCTTAACATTACAGAACTGCTACAGAACTGTACAGTTAAAGGGTTATGTGCATTTTATCACAGTTTTAAGAAGTGAGTAGGATAGTGTATCTTACCATGTACCTGAACGTGAAGGGCCAGAATTTTTTCAGTAGCACTGCAGACTACTACACTACCTAATGGGGTTGTTTTAAAAATTAAGTGAAGTATGTATCAATGTGATTCTAAGGGTTAAATGATGGCTCATTCATCAAGACACATAGTATTTCCTCTCCCCCATTTTGAACAATACTTAGCAAATCAATTAATATAAAGACAAATTAGTAATGAAAAATCTGCACACAATTGTGGATACAACACATTTCTAAACTGGAAGGCCAAGATAAACTTTGTCTTTTTAGGTCACACAAACCACACCAAGACAACTTAAAATTACCAACTTTTGTTTATTTCAAGCAGAAAAGAAAAAAATGAGTTTTTGTATTAAATGACTTCGAAAATTTGTAAATGACTAATTCTACCAGCAGTGTGAAACTTCAGAAAAGGATGGAGTAGCTCCTTTGCTACTTTGGGTCAAAAACGGATACCTTGTTTCTTCCCTGGTGAGGGTTGTTATTTCTGGATTATTTTGCAGTCTTCCATGTAAATACAGGAAATAACTTATCAAAATTTGTAGAAATCTATTTTAATTGAAAGTGGGTTTCCTTCCTTCACAAGTCTAAATAAACATGCAGTATACAGACTAAAAGTGTGAGATCAAAATATATAATGAGGATGGAAAGAGCAGGCACTATATCAAGGTGAAACAGACTGTGTCAGTTTCTCTTAAAAGTTCATTACATGTAGTAATTCATTTTAACCCTCTGAGAGTCCTGTGAGTGCAACTATCATAATTATCCTCAGTTGGTAGGTGAAGAAACGGAAGAATAAATTTAAGTACCTTGAGCAAGGTAACACTAAATAATAGAGCTAAGTGCAAATGCGTGATAGCCACATAAGTGTTTCTGTCTTGTCATATGTTATAGTTCTTTTAATATTTTCTCTGTTTATAGGTCAAAATTATAATCATATTTACATTTTTTGACACACTTTAGGGATGAAGAAAAGCCAAAGAACCCCATGGTAGAGTTGTTCTATGGAAGATTCCTAGCTGTGGGAGTACTTGAAGGTATAGTTATACATTTACTTTTTATTACAAGTGAAGAGATATTATTATTCATTAGTTCATTTGTCTCAGTTACTTTTTTTAGTGAGTTTTCGTTTTAATTTGATTTGTTCTGTCTAGTAATTTTTGTTGGATTGCTACTGTTACTTACAGAAGTAAATGAATGAAAAGGAATGTATAGAGTGCATTATCACATATTAATTGAGACTTTATTTTATCTTAGTGTTTTTTTTTTTTTTTTTTTTTTTTTTTCCAGTGAGAGGGCTTCTGTGATACTATTTTGTTGGAATACAGGGATTAATGGGATGGTTGGTAGATCCTTTGAAGATAATATTGGAGTTAGATACTGGGCTTGGTATGATGCTCACTTTCTTTTTTTCATGTTGAAAATGGACTTTAGCAACTTAGCATAGAGTATTGGAGAGTTCTCACTTTCTGAGTGATTATAAATGTAGATAGTAGTTTTCAGGAAAAAGTTGTGTTCTATCTTTTGAAAAATTCGTTAAGAGTGATACTACTCCGTTTAAGCTAAATACCTGTTTCTTAAAATTTGGCCTAACCAGTTTCTGTTTGGTTTTCCTGATAAGAGAGGAGATTCTTTAGATGTAACTTCATGTAGTAATATTAGGTCCCAAAGCATAACCTTTTGAAAAATTGTTTTTCTCAAATCACCCAATGCATCAACTTTGAAAGTTATCTTTTTCCAGATCAGCTAAAGTATAAAAGTTGAAAAAATATTTTTTTCTTCACCAGCTTAAGTAGTGGATTTCCTGACGTTTTCGTTTGAACATAGATGATTTGGGAATCAGAAAAAGACAGTAATTCAGATATTGGGCCTTTAAAAAGTCTTATTGAGGGGTTGGTACGTTTTTGTTTGCTTCAAATGCTAACAACTTACATATAAGTTGTGTGTGTGTGTGTGTGTGTGTACGCGCACTATATATGAGTTGCTATATATAAATTTATATATATGTAGAATATATTGCACAGAACAAGATGTTAGGTCATCCATCTTAATCATTCTGAGTTATTTGAAGTAGAACACTCTATCTGATGCAGTGAGTAGGTCTGATCAGGTTGTGACTAGGCACTGTTTATAATACCCTGTATGAGCATTTCTACTTTTATTATATGAATTCCCAAAACTGGTTGTTATTAAAAATACTTAATTTGTCAATCCAATGTTGAAGTCTTTGTACTTGGTATTAGTAGGTTGCTTCAGTGATTGTGCTGTATAAATGTGGCCTTAATACGTTTTCACTTAAACTATGTGTTTGCTTCAGTAAAAATAATTTATTTCAGAATTCTTTCTTACTTTGTACATATATCTTACTAATATTTTCTTTTAAACCAATGGTTCTACATTGGGGATGATTTTTAATTTGTTTGCCAAAGTACCCCTGCTGCAGAAGTACCTCAGCTTTTTGAGAACTTCTAGTTCATTGTCTCCTCTTACCCCTTCTCTGTACTTTACTTCTTCCTTGTTCATCTGTGATATAGCTGGCCTAGAGTTAGAACCTGTACAATGTCATTTTATAAAGAACAAAACTGTTTCCATTCTCCTCACAGTGATTGCTAACTTTGGTTTCTGTAAACTGCTAGATTGTTTGCAGGATGCAAATTGAAGTAAAGCTGCATGCCTTCTCTTATCTGTAACTATCAGAATTGCTGGCCTTTGTTTACCGGTACTGACCAGAGTAAGCACCCCCAGATAGTTTCATCCTGGCGCCAAGCAACTGAAGAATCTGTGGACCCCACACCTGTCCAAATAATGTCTAAGCTAATGTTTATCTTAACCTCTGTAAACCACTTAAGGGGCAATTGGAATGGCAAAAGTCCCCTGGCCCAGAGCCCCCCTCAATCTCATCTCAGCCTAAGAAATGATTGACAGCTTTCATTCCCACCTCCAATCTTCACCCCCCACTCCCAAGGTGGCTTTGCAAGTATAAAAAGGTCTTGTCACCCTTCTTTCGGGGCCACGGGTTGGAGAGACGTGAGTCCTCCGTGGTCGCCTGCAATAAACCCTGCAATTTGGCATACTTTTGTCTTGGTGTTGATTTTCTGTGCTCAGTTCGATACAACACATCTAAATACCTAAAACTCTTTCCCCCATTCCTTTCTGGCACCCTGTCCCTGTTCTCTGACCCCCATTAAGCTGTTCACCTTTTCTGCATCTGTACTGAGTACCTGAAGGTTGCTGGCAAAAGGTCACAGAAATGGGCCAAATATAGTGGATCATGAGTTTGAGTTTCACTGCTCCCAGTCCTGTAACCTGACTTGTTTTGTGTAATCACTGTTCTTTCTCTACTTTACTGCAATAAGTATTTTCATCCTTTCCACTCATTATAAATTTAGCTTATCTTTTCAATCTGTGAGAAAGATTTTACCTCAGATTTCATTGATTTACAGTCAAGTTAATGAAACTTACAGGTTTTGCCAAGTCCCTGAATCTAATTTTACCTTTGTAGTTTTGTATCATATTCTAAAAAAACAACATCCCAAATATATGAGTCTCAGGCTCCATAACCCAGATCTATTGCTACCTCTACTGTATTTTTATCTGCCCCTATATATTAAAGTAATTATCCAGTTTTACATTAAAAGACTATTCTTTATGTGTGCTCAGAATTCCCTCCCTTCATGCTGTCACCTCAGACCTTACTTTATATTTTTCTTGGATTTTGAGCCTCTCCCTCTCCACTTTCTTTCTCATCAATATTTAGACATGGTCTGGTATCTCAAACCTTAAAAATTAAAAAAAGCTATCCCCTCCCATACTCTTTTTCAGTTAATACCCTTTCTTGATTCCTATTCAGAGTTAAAAGAGAAGAGTTGGTTTCAACTGATTACTCCCCATTTATTTAACCTCGCCCCAATTTAGCTTCTGACTCCAGAACTTGTCTAAAAGGGATCTTGCTAAGGTTATTGATTTTCTACATGTGGATAAATCCATTGGATCCCTTTCAGTTTCTGATATGGCTTGGTCATGTTCCCACACAAATCTCAAATTGAATGATATCTCCCAGAATTGTCACACGTTGTGGGAGGGATTCAGGGGGAGGTAATTGAATATGGGGGCTTGTCTTTCCTGTGCCATTCTTGTGATAATGAATAAGTCTCACAAGATAGGATGGACTTATCAGGAATTTCTGCTTTTACTTCTACCTCATTTTCTCTTGCTGCCACCCTGTAAGAAGTACCTTTTGCCTCCTACCTTGATTTTGAGGCCTCCCCAGTCATGTGGAACTGTTAAGTCCAATTTAACCTCTTTTTCTTCCAATCTCAGGTATGTCTTTATCAGCAGGTTGAGAATGGACTAATATGGTAAATTGGGTCCAGCATAGTGGGGCATTGGTGAAAAGATACCCAAAAGTGTGGAAGCAACTTTCGAACTGGGTAACAGGCAGAGGTTGGAACAATTTGGAGGGCTCAGAAGAAGACAGAAAATTGTGGGAAAGTTTGGAATCTCCTTGAGATTTGTTGAATGGCTTTGACAAAAATGCTGATAGTGATATGAACAATAAAGTCCAGGCTGAGGTGGTCTCAGATGGAGATGAGGAACTTGTTGGGAACTGGAGCAAGGGTGACTCTCGTTATATTTTAGCAGAGACTAGTGGCATTTTGTTCCCTGCCTTATAGATTTGTGTAACTTTGAACTTGACAGAGATGATTTAGGGTATCCTTCGGAAGAAATTTCTAAGCAGCAAAGTATTCAAGAGGTGACTTGGGTGCCGTTAAAAGCATTCCATTTTAAAAGGAATTTTGGAAAATTTGCAACCTGATGATGCAGTAGAGAAGAAAAACCCATTTTTTGACTAGAAATTCAAGTTGTCTGCAGAAATTTGCATAATAACAAGGATCCAAATGTTAATCTCTAAGACAATGGGGAAAATGTCTCCAGGGCATGTCATAGGTCTTCCTGGCAGCCCCTCCCATCACAGACCCAGAAGAAGCCTAGAAGGAAAAAAATGGTTTTGTGGGGTGGTCCCAGGGTACCCATGCTATGTGCAGTCCAGGAACTTGCTGCTTTGCTGCTCTGTGTCCTAGCTGCTCCAGCTATTGCTAGAAGGGGCCAGGGTACAGCTCAGCCCATGGTTTCAGAGAATGCAAGCCCCAAACCTTGGCATCTTCCACATGGTGTTGAGCCTGTGGGTGCACAGAGGTCAAGAATTGAGGTTTGGGAATCTCCACCTAGATTTCAGAAGATATATGGAAACACCTGGATGCCTAGCCAGAAGTTTGCTGCAGGAGTGGGGCCCTCATGGAAAACCTCTGCTAGGGCAGTACAGAAGGGTAATATGCGGTTGGAGCCCCCACACGCAGTTCCTACTGGGGCACCACCTAGTGGAGCTGCGAGAATAAGGCCACTGTTCTCCAGACCCCAGAATGTTAGATCCCTTGATAGCACCTGGAAAAACTGCAGACACTCAACACCAACCTGTGAAAGCAGCCAGGAGTGAGGCTATACCCTGCAAAGCCACAGGGGCGGAGCTGCCCAAGACCATAGAATCCACCTCTTATATCATTGTGACCTGGATATGAGACTTGGAATCAAAGGAGATCATTGCAGAGCCTTTAAATTTGACTGCCCTGCTGGATTTTGAACTTGCATGGGCCCTGTAATCTGTAATCCCTTTGTTTTGTCCAGTTTCTCCCATTTGGAATGGCTGTATTTACCCAATACCTGTACCCCAATTGTAACTCTTCTCAGGAATGAAATCAGTCAGTGTTGAAATTTTCAGGTTCACGTGAAAATCCTTACATAATCTTTATTTTAGTTGCCAGAAGACCATATTGAGGATTATTAATTTTCTCTCCTTATAGGAAGTAACTAGCTTGCTTTTGATTTTACAGGCTCATAGGTGGAAGGGACTTGCCTTGCCTCAGATGAGACTTTGGGCTGTGGACATTTGGGTTAATGCCAAAATGAGCTAAGACTTTGGGGGATTTTTGGGAAGGCATGATTGGTTTTGAAATGGGAAGACATGAGATTTGGAGGGACCAGGGGTGGAATAATATGGTTTGGCTGTGTCCCCATCTAAATCTCGACTTGAATTATATCTCCCAGAGTTTCCCACATGTTGTAGGTGGGATCAAAGGGGGGGAGGTAACTGAATCATTGGAACCAGTCTTTTCTGTGCTGTTCTCCTGAAAGTGAATAAGTCTCACAGGATCTAATGGGTTTATCATGGATTTCTGCTTTTGCTTCTTCCTCATCTGCTGCTGCTGCCATGTAAGAAGGGTCTTTCACCTCCTGCCATGCTTCTGAGGCCTCCCAAACCATGTGGAACTGTAAGTCCAATTAAACCTCTTTTTCTTCCCAGTCTTGGGTATGTCATTATCAGCAGTGTGATAAGGGACTCATACAGTTTTCATATTGAATTCTTATCGGTTATTAATGCTGATGACTCTTAACCTCTTCTTCCTCCTTTTTCCTATTCTTTCCTTAAAAACATACTTCTTTGGCTTTTGTAACACCATATTCTTGTGTCTTTTTTCCTGACTCTATGGGTACTTCTAACAAAAGTTGTATTTATAGTCTCTTTTTACATATAAAGGTAGCAGACCCTTAGGATTTTGTTCAGGCCTATTTCTTCTTCCAGTCCCATCCCCCAGGCATCTCATTTACTGCCTTGATTTCCTGCTGTCAATAAGTCAGCAATTCTGTCTTTATTTCAGAATACTAATCTTAGTTATAGAATCATATTTAAGTCTCTTTTGAAATTGAAATCTCATAGGCCGTACTGAAACCAATGATTTCCACCGCTAACTCAAAACTAAAGAAAAAGAAATGCTCTGTTCTTACTCAAGTCATGCCATTTTCACTACATTATCCGCCAGGCATGGTGGCCCATACCTGTATTCCGAGCACTTTGAGAGGCTGAGGTGGGTGGATCACTTGAGGTCAGGAGTTTGAGAGTAGCCTGGCCAACAGGGTGAAACCCTGTCTCTACTGAAAATACAAAAATTAGCCGGGTGTGATGGTGGACTGTAATCCCAGGTGCTAGAGAGGCTGAGGCAGGAGAATTGCTGGACCTTGGAAGGTGGAGTTTGCAGTGAGCCGAGTCGTGCTGCTGCACTCCAACCTGGGCAACACAACGAGAGATTGTCTCATAAAAATAAAGTAATAAAATAATAATAATCTAATTGTTCATGCCAGAATTCTGTCATTCTTGATATTTTCCTTCTTACCTATCTCTTATTCTGAATACTAATCTTATAAACCAGCCAGTCAAGTCCTGTTGGTGCTCCTCCTCGTATATATGCATAAATGTATGTGTATATAATTTTATCTCTTTTGTGTATTTCATAATCCATAGTACCTTTATTTCTTGATGGATTCTGCAATAGTCCTTTAACAGATGACCACTCACTTCACACAGGGACTTTAAAGGTGTTTCAAAGACATAAACCTGAACTTGTTATTCTTAGATTTAACTGTTCAGTGATTATATTAGTACATTTTCATGCTGCTGATAAAAACATACCTGAGACTGGGCAAATTACAAAAGAAAGAGGTTTAATGGACTCACAGTTTCACCTAGCTGGGGAGGTGTCACAATCATGGCAGAAGGTGAAGGGCATGTCTCACATGGCAGCAGGCAAGAGAAGAGAATGAGAACCAAGCAAAAGGGGGGAAACTCCTCATAAAATGAGGCTTGTTCACTACCATGAGAAGAGTATGGGGGAAACCACCCCCATGATTCACTTATCTCCCACTGGATCCCTCCCACAACACAAGAGGATTATGGGAGCTACAGTTCAAGATGAGATTTGGGTGGGGACACAGCCAAACCATATCAGTGACTTTGCATTATAACCAGAATGTGGTGGCAGGGGAAAAAAACTTCCTAATAGGTCCACAAGACCTTGTAGATTTTAAACTCCCTGCCTGACTTTTCATTGTGATCTCTCCTTGGTTCCCCAAGCTACACTACCTTCTGTTAGTTCCTAAACATATCAACTTCTTTACTGCCTTAAAGTTTTCATCATGCTATTCCATGGCCAAGAATACTCCATAGTTCCCCAGCACTCTGGCATTGCTAACTACCCCTTACAATTCAAATCTGAGCTTTAATGTCCTTTGTCATGGAAGTCTTCTCTTCTTTCCCTGCCACCTGCTAAGACTAGGTTAGCTCTCATTTTTACACATCTCACAACACACTGTCTCATCACAACTTTCTTTTTATAATAATTCTAATAATTATTTGTTTATAAATATATGTGCAGTTAATGGGTATAATGTCTTTGAAATGAGGCTGAGAATTTTCTCAGCTCAGGTATCATATCGCTCTTGTTCACTGCTGTATATATTCCCAGTGTTCAGTACACCTTAGAAGATGCTTTTTGCAAGAAAAAATATACATACATATATGTGTATATAATTACATATATGTGGATTTGTAATATCTATGGCTGGGTATGAATGTACATTTGCACATATGTAAGTAAACCAACAGGAAAATTACACTAACGCTTCTCAGGAACAAAATCAGTAAGTGTTACAGTTTTCAGATTCAGGTGAGAATCCTTACATAACTAATTTTAGTCACCAGAAGGCCAAATTGAGGATCATTAATTTTCTCCCTTCTTATAGGTAAAAAATTTGAAAACACTGAAATGTTTGGCCAGTACCCACTTCAGGTCAATGGGTTCAAAGATCTGCATGAGTGCCTAGAAGCTGCAATGATTGAAGGAGAAATTGAGTCTTTACATTCAGAGAATTCAGGAAAATCAGGCCAAGAGGTGAGTTTAATGTTTTCATTGTCCCCTTTCTTCCCTAGGTCTTTCTTACAGTGAGATAAGCACAATTTGAGGTTCTAATTATATAGCTACTTAATAATTGAGAGATTGGGTTTAATAGGTAATTTAGACATTCAGTAAACCTGCCCAGTCAGTATGGCCTATAATCTATGTTAAATTCTCATTTAATAATTTATCTGAGAATTTTCAGTTAAAAATCTTTCTCGGACATTGTTCAGTCTTTTTAGACCTTTCTGTGAAGGTACCTTTCAATCAAGGTACCCACCATTAGCAACAAGCTAGTTCCTGGATATAAGGAAGAAAAACCCTGATATTACAATGGACTTTAAAACAGATGTGTGTTACTTTTATCAAATACTGAAATTTGTTCAGCCTGCCCAGATTCCTTTTTTTTTTTTTTGTAAAATTGCTATGTGATTGGATAAGGTCAGATGAAAGAACTTCCCTTCTCAAGGAAGAAATAATTTTTATAAAATATTGTTAACTTACATGTCTACCTCCACTAGTTTCTTTCTTTCCACCCATCTCTGTTTCTTTATCCATCTCTGTAGCTGCATCTGTGTAGCCATTCATGCATGCATTTATCAGCCAGGGAGTCTTAGCACTTTTAACAGTAAGCAAAGGACATATCATGTGCTGCCCAATCAGACATTGTTAAGCAATTGCTGATAGTTGTCTAGCTGTTAAGCTCCATGAATGAGAGTAGGGGTCTTTATCTGTGTCAGTCACTACTATATCCCTAGTGGAAGTATAGTAAATGCATACATAATATTTATTGAATGAATGAATGAAATGCCTTAGTGCTTATCAAAAAAGTTTCTGAGGTCTTTATACTGAATAGGTGCTTAATAAATATTAAGGGATGTCTCTGTTTATCTAAAAGAGACTTTGTTCTTGTGTTTTTCAGAATATATTGCTTTTATCTAAATTTTAATTTTTTTTTCTTAAAGATGCAGGTAACCCTTTCCTGTTTCAGATGCACACTCATATTTTTCTCTTCCCCTACACACATAAACAAACAAAAATATGCTTTTCTTGTGAAGAGGAAGAGATGTATTTGAAGTAGTCTTTTTCTCTACTTCATGGATCATCTATTTCAGTGATTCTCAGTAGAGAATAGCCGTACTTCAGAGTTATCAAGGCAGAGTCTAGGAGAGGGATGTGGTATATGGATACAAGAGCTGCACAACTAGTTCTGATATAAACCTCTAAATAAGAATGTTTCAATTCAGCTATTTTATTGACTGGGAAACAGGTCTCTAAAGACTGTGACTTTAACAATATCCCACAATGGGATAAGAAAGCAGGCTCCTTAAAATTTGATCTGTTTGCTGTTAAATAAAAGGATGATTGGGGTAGGAGGGCAGACATGGCACTTTTTTTATATTGTCAGAGTAGCCAAAATACACTACAGTTTATTGGTAGATAATCTTTCTCACATATTCCCAGCTTTTAAAAATTGTTTATTCTACATGGAATCAAAATTTCATTGTTTATTTAAAATATCTTATATTTTTTCTCCATCTTTTTATTGGTTTTATACTCTGAATGCCCCTATGCTGCAATATAAATGTTCTGCCTAGGTTTTTCTCATTTAGCCTAGGGAATATAATGATTCGTGATCTTCTCTATATTTAGCAGTTTCTAATCAATCTCCACAGTAGCGAATTTGGTTACTGGTGATTCCTGTTACCAGCTTTCTTTCTAAATTTGCTGGAGACTATAGTTTCAATAATAATTCAGCTTGGTTTAGAGACTATCACTGACTAAAATATAATAATCAATTTTGAAAAAAAATAACATATTTAAATTATAGTCTTACGGTGTCCTTCAGAAAAACTATTCTTGAATCTCTAAAAACCAGTAAGTAACATTATAGGCTGTTACTAGATTGGCATAATCCCTGATAACAACAGCTTTTTCTGTACTCTATTATTTAACTAAAAATTGTTATTTTATTTTGGCCCAGAAAACATCTCATTTGCTGAAATCGCTGTGGCCAACTAATATAGGAAGACCCCCAGTTTTCCACGTTAAAACAGCCAATTGGCTATAAGAGTTTAAATTTAGGGGTTGATATACTGAGAGACAACTGAATAAGTTAAAAATGATTATATCCAAAATAACTACTTAAAAAATATTTTTAAATGATACATTTTAAATTTTAATTAAATGGTATGCAATTTGTAGATGAGTCAGACTCTCCAGGAAACATGGAGATATTTTTTGATTGTCTTTTGGAGGAAAAAAAATTTCAGGTAGTAAATACTTCACTTGTGGTGTGAGTATTCACTCCTACCAGTGTGTACTGCATGTTTTTTTAGACTATTGATATGCACATATAAATATTTGCATCTGTCCATACTGTCCTGAGAGTTGCATTTTTCACTCAGCAGTATATCATGAACAAGTGTATAGCTTTACGTCAGTGTTTTTTAAAAAACTGCAGTGTCACATAGTCTGTTTATTAAATTAAATTGATTTAATTCTCCTGTAACGCAATAATGAAGAAAAACAATTATTTTGAAGAATGTCTTGCTATAAATATCCTTGAGCACTTAGAAATGAAGTACAGTTAGAAGTAGAATCTTTGGGTCACAGGCATACTCATTTAGATGTATTGGTACTGCCAAATTTCCCTTCACAAACTTGGACAAAGTTGTATTAAAGTTCTAGAAGGAGTTTTTATAAAGCTTTCAAAGCAAAATTAGAGAAACAGTATTGACATGTACCATATTAGACATCTGTAGAGGTTATATGCTGAACTTACCTTTTAAAATGGCAAATGAGTTACGGCAATTAAATGTCCGGAGCCTAAGTTTTGAACTGGAATGAAAAGTTTTTGCTTGTTGTGCATAGTTTACATCCTGGCTTGGTGTGGTATTCCGTAGCGAATTTGAAGTGATAGGTGTGTTTTTTATGTTTATTTTTTTCTCTGCATTTGTGTAGTCCTCTCAAAAGCACGATATCTTCTACACTTTAATAGAAAATCCAGCTATTAAAACTCATAAAAATGACATATTCTTTAGGAACTATTTTTGTTAACAGGTGAGATTTCTAGAATTGTGATGAATTTAGAAGCACTTGTGCTGCCAATACTGTTTGTGTAAGTTCTTTATTCACTAACTGCAGAAATCTGTTCCTCCTATAGTTTCATTATATAGTAAAATAATAATAATATGTTTAGAGATACAGAGAATGACCTCTGTCTCACAAGCATGGCATACTAGTTAGATTATAGAAAAGTAAATATAGTTTTTTTGTTGAATGGAAATAAGATTTTTTTTAAAGAAAAATTTCTCATGTTTTATATTACTTAAAATTCAAATTATGTACTGCTATACTACAATCCAGATATTGCAGAGCTAGACATACCATTATATTTTAAAACATGAATTTACAGAATGTCTGGTTATCTCATCTTGTCCCCATCAGCTTTAGAATGAGAAAGTGAAATCCTTCCACTCTTGTAGTAGGAAAAACCTGCCATCGCTGATAGAGGAAAATGCATTCATAACAGAGACATATTACATAACATTTTTGAACATCCTTTTGTAAGGTATGGAAGCTATTTATATTTCCTGGACTTTTCATGGTCTACAGAAAAGTACATCCCAATTTGGGTCATTTCATTTCTTGTGGCCATTGTAGATTTCCATGAATTAAAATATGTAACTATTTGATTTTAATGGTGACATTTAAAGTATTGCAGTAAAATATGAAAGTGATAGTTTTTGAAATCTACTTTCTTGTTTGAGTATCATAAAATGGAACAGAGAATATTATCCTAAAGAATCAAAAGTGTTCTTTGTGATATGTCTGGGGTAATGTTTTAATTATTAATAATTTTATATGTGAATTAGAACTAACTAAAAAATTCTTGCCAGTTCCATGAGATCAAAATGAGTAAGCAAACTTTGCTCATCCAATTTTAAAACTTGAGATGTTTCTGATATTTTTCATAACTTTATTTAATCAATTTCAGGTATTATCCATATAAAACAAATTCCTTTTAAACCTTAGCTTTCAGTAAAAGATAACCATCCAACTCAGGAAATCTCAATTCAAGTAATCATTAGCATTTTGAGAGAGAAATAGTATTGAATACCATTTGCTTTTATTTGCTTTAGAGAAAAGTAGCAACTTTCCAGATCTTCGTCAAATTCAGTTTGCCAGGTGTGTGCCATTCTTGCTTTTTTGGATGTTCAAATTTAAATTTAGTATACTCTTAACTTATTGACAGATGTGTGGTGGCATTTTGTGGCACTTGAAATTATCACACACAATAGAGTATGCAGCAATTTCGCATATTGCCCATTTTATATAAGCACTTCAGAAATATTTTATACTTCTATTTGTTGATTTACAAGTTTGTTACCTTTTCTTTCTCTTTAAATACATACGTTTGTGTATAACTTGAGGTTGTATATGAAAATAATTTTCTTTTAAAAATGTTGAATTTCATGCCTAATTGAACAGTTGCCAAAGCATGTGTGGGATTAGGAGCTGGGGTTAGGGGAAAGAAATTATAGCTATACTCATTATCATAATTTGGCTCATAGCAATGAGACATTTAGTTCTTTAAATGCTAGTTATTGTGAAAGATTTTAAATAAATTACTCTAATTACGTCCTTTTCATAAGTTAGTATAAAATCCAGCAGATTAGCTAAAGTTAAAACAGGAAAACACCATTTTTTCATTTTTAGTATGAGAGTTGTGATGATTTATAATGTAATTATTTTTTTTAATTTGAGTACAACCTCTTTCAATTTACTTTGTCACAGGAGATTATGATGCTATAGTTAAGTACTATTCAACATCATATTGAAGACAGAAGAGTTGAGCTACTAAGTCATGATTTTAACCAGTATCTTTTTCTTTAGTCTAGAAATTCTAATGTAAAGAATTATTTTCAAAGGACACTTGTGAGATTTCTCTTTTTACTGATCATGTATTACATCCACTCTTGGAATTTTCAAGAGGTGTGGAAAACTTTTCGAAAGAGGTTGAGTTTTAACTAAATTGTGTATCCAATTACTTGTCAGATCAGGTCAGCATTGTGGTGATATGAATACAAATGTCATTGCCCACATCCTATGCCTAAGATTGCAATGAAGAAAACAAAGGTGATACTAAAGTTTTTGTTATTGTTTTATTTCCTTTCAGCATTGGTTTACTGAATTACCACCTGTGTTAACATTTGAATTGTCAAGATTTGAATTTAATCAGGCATTGGGAAGACCAGAAAAAATTCACAACAAATTAGAATTTCCCCAAGTTTTATATTTGGACAGGTATGGTTTGGTATATTATATGACTTAGTTTAAAACAGTTTATTAAGTGAGAAAATATTGTTAGGAGGAAAATTCTGCGTAATTTTCTTAAAATTAATTTTTACTTTTGCGTAAAATGTCTAATAGGATTTGTCAAGGTAAATGAAGTTAACTTTGTATTAGAAAAGTATAGCTGTTGGGAATAATGTTATAAGAAATTTAAAAGTTAGATTAATTTTGTAATCCTAAAAATCAGAATAAAAAATACCATTTTGTATTATCTACCTTATATCTTACACAATTTTGAATGAATTGATGCTTTGTGGTGATGGCTACACTTAATATTGTATCTACTTTCTTTTTTTTTTCCTTTGAGATGGAGTCTCGCTTAAGCTGCCCAGGCTTGACTCACTGCAACCACCATCTCTCGGGTTCAAGTGATTCTCCCATCTCAGCCTCCTGAGTAGCCGGGATTACAGGCATCTGCCGTCATGCCCGGCTAATTTTTGTATTTTAGTAGAGACAAGGTTTCACCATGTTGGCCAGACTAGTCTTGAACTTCTGACCTCAGGTGATCTGCCCGCCTCGGTCTCTCAAAGTGCTAGGATTACAGGCGTGAGCCACCACGCTTGGCCATGTTGTAGCTATTTGAATTATATTTGGAAATGCTAATGATTGCCTTTTTCTGATAGATACATGCACAGAAACAGAGAAATAACGAGAATTAAGAGGGAAGAGATCAAGAGACTGAAAGATTACCTCACAGTGTTACAACAAAGGCTAGAAAGGTATTTTAACTTTTATGAAGTTAGGAGATAATTATCAAAAACGTATTTGGTGACTAGATTTTTAATTATAAATTTGCTTTTAGTGATTTATAATTTTAGTAGATAATATTGTGTGAATAGTTTTGAGTTTTGTTTGAAACTAAAAATTTATAATTAACTTTAAAAAATGATTCTAGTGGTTAACAGGTAATGTTTGAACTGCTAAAAATAGACACAAAGTTAAATGAATATAGTTTTGACCTTTCTTTTTGCATGAAACTAAAGATTACTCTTGAGATTTCCATTAAAGTGAATGGTACCTGAGTTTTTCTCCTTAAAACAGGATACAAACTCAGCTGCCTCTTCTCAACAGCTTCATAAAGGAGGAAATTTTCAGGTGTAAAATGGTATGTGCGGGGAGCCTAGAGAGCAATCTGTGTTACAGGAAATGAATGCCGTTCCATACCAGTGGATGGTGCCATGTATGAGTGTAGCCTCACTGTCTAGTGATTTGGTTTATTTCTAAAAGAAGTCAGAATCTAGAATGAGAAATGTTCTACAGGCCAGACGGAAGTTTAAAGGCTGAAATGTCACTTAAGTCATTTTAGTTTGCAACCCCTGATGTACTCTGTATTCCCCTATTTTAGGAATTTTCAAATTAGTAGTGTAAAACCTCTTATATCAAATAATACATCATTTAACGATTTTTATTTTTAAGTACCAGTAATTATATTGAAAAATGATTACTGATAAAAGATAGGAGGATAGTATATGTAGCCATCTTAATAGTGAGACCAGATGCCAGATCTAAAAATAAAAACAGTGTGAGGAGATACCAGTTTTCATCTTCCTATTGAGTTACAATTTAGAACAGCATTTACAAATTGTAACAGTATACACTTACATTCAGTCTCAATCAGCCTTGGTTTCCTGTCTTTGGAGAACATTTAATATGTTTTCTATAAATGTATATTCAGTTTTACCATCTTCATTTTAAAGCAAATGAATTTTGTTGAGGAAGTTTTATTGAAGTTACTGTATCATGTTTTTTAATAATAAAAACCCAAATATGCTGTATACAGAAATAAAAACATTTGTACATTTTATGATTGACAGATATTTAAGCTATGGTTCTGGTCCCAAACGATTCCCCTTGGTAGATGTTCTTCAGTATGCTTTGGAATTTGCCTCAAGTAAACCTGTTTGCACTTCTCCTGTTGATGATATTGATGCTAGCTCCCCACCTAGTGGTTCCATACCATCACAGACATTACCAAGGTAAAAAGTAATCTTGATGCAAGAGACAGTTTTGTTATCTTTATTACATAATAAGGACTTCTGCCTTTAAAGATGGTTTTTGTAAAATGTATGCTTTAATTTACTTTCGTGAACTCTTAAGAATATATTCACTTAAAAGATTCTGGATCCTCTGGGAGTTTTCTTATTTCAGTGGATTTTATGGTTATGGATTAAAATTTTAATCACATTTCCTCAGAATTATAGTTTAGAATGTTTTGGTATGTACTTGTATAAGATTCACCATTTTATGATCCATAAAAATAGTACTGACGAATTAGAATTTCCATCTGTAATGTAAGCTGATAAGCAAGGGAAAATTCTCATAATACCATGCATAAGATTTTGTAGTTTTTAAAAAATAAATATGAGTAAGCTGTTTTTACTCTAAAGCTACAGCTTCATCCTAAAATAATTTAGTTCTTATGTATTAAAAATCTCATTAGGATACTAGATCAATCTACATATTTCTTTGTTAAGATTTTTTTTCTTTTGAATTATAAGCCAATTTAATACTTTTGATCTGGCAGGATCTTTGTTGGGAGCTTCAGTTTGAAAGGTTGATAACAAATACTCTGCTTTAAAAATACAGCACAACAGAACAACAGGGAGCCCCGTCTTCAGAACTGCCAAGCACATCACCTTCATCAGTTGCTGCCATTTCATCGAGATCAGTAATACACAAACCATTCACTCAGTCCCGGATACCTCCAGATTTGCCTATGCATCCGGCACCAAGGCACATAACAGAAGAAGAACTTTCTGTGCTGGAAAGTTGTTTACATCGCTGGAGGACAGAAATAGAAAATGACACCAGAGGTAAGAAGCAGCTCATAGCATGGTTACTGTCACCTCAGATGGATATGTATAATGTTAATTTTGAGAAGACAAATCACATCTGGATTTTATATTTAAATATAGTAATTTTTCTCTTCTAGAAAGAATGTTATGTAAGATAAACTAGACTGGTTTCCCATTTTTATAATCTCAATGTCAAGTTCACAAGGACCAAAAGATTTTCCCCGGATTGCTTAGCTGATTAATGACATAGCAGATGGCCTGATTTTCTAGTTTACTGCTCTGAATTTATATCAAACTGGTATTCATAGCGACTCCGCTGGAGAAATATCATACAGCATCAGTGTTTGTATATATCAATTAGGTACTTAATCTAAGTTTGCACTGAGAGTTCCAGTGATAAAATATTTTCTTTTGGCTTAAGAATTTAAAATGTGGATTTTAATTTTTAATCTGCTCTAACAGATTTCTAAATATCTATGCTCCCATTACTAGTCTGTAACAGTTTTTACTGGCATGCAGCAAAATAAGAAAAATAAGGACAGTGCTCTGGGTGGGGTGCGCGTGCATGCGCACGTGTGTGTGTGTCTTGTTAAGTTGCCATCTGTCCTTTCTTGGATGGAACTCTTTTATTCTTTTCTATTTTTTCTTTTTTCAGAATAAGTTATTCTGAACTTTTCTCTCTTCTACTTTGCTGCTGTTAAAGTGTACTTTAAAAAATGGATTATGGTCGATTTTATTACATTTTCTTTTCTTACATGTGAAAATATAATTCCCTATTATCATTCCCCAATTTTGTGCCAAGTAAGTGCTTTATTAAAATGAGGAACTATTTATGTTACATGATTGGAATCATACTGAACAATATTGATTGTTGTACCTTAAATGACCGACTTAACTCTTTATAGACAATATTTGGAAAAGAACGGCCCTAATTTAATAAGAAGTACATAGGATATGATGGTGACTAACAGCATTAGTAGCTGTCAAGATTTTTTGGTATTTTTCAAATAAGAGGGAATTTAAAAAAATATTTGGACTCATTTACAAACATTAAGCATATAGTGTTGATGAAACACTGTATTAGGTGTTGGATAATTTTCTCATCATGGCCGATTGCTTTTAAAAGATTACATTCAGGGGGTAGAAGCTAGGAAATTTTTGTCACCTAAGTAGTGGCATTGAGGGAGGGAAGAAGTGAATGTAGTTAAAATTCTCTTTGGAGACCACTGACTGATGTGAGTCATTGGCTAGACGTAAGAGAGAGGGAGCAATCAAATGATTCTCTTAGTTCATAATGGGATGAATAACCAAAGAGAAAGTCTTTTGGAAAAAAGGTAAACCAGTGGGCAAAGAAAGAATTTCCCGCTCAGGGAAGGAAAGAGAAATATGAGTTCTCTTTTGGCCATTTTAAGTTTGAAGAGCTTGAGGGACATTCTTGTGATAAGGTTTTTATATTTAATACTATCGATCCGGAAAGAAGGTTTTCCTCAGGAAATTTGTTTACTTTCTTTTCATTCCTATTGATATTAGCAGTTAGCATTATTTTGTAAACTATTGTGTAGTATTCCAACACATGGGTATGATATAATTCATTGAATTTCCATATTAATATTCACTAAATAGTGCTGGTCTTCTACGTATATATTTATACACTTCCATAAGTAGGATATATGATAAATTATTTTTTTAACACGTTTGTTTTATGTTTAGGGGTACATGTGCAGGTTTGTTAAAAAGATAAATTACATGTCTTGGGGGTTTGGTGTAAGATTATTTCATCATGCAGGTAATAAGCCTAGTACCCGATAGTTACTTTTTTGATCCTTACCCTCCTCCCACCCTCCACCCTAATGTAGGCCCCAGTGTCTATTATTTCTTTATGTCTACCATTTCCGCTTCAGAGTATGTATATTTTAAATGTTGATGACTGTTTTAAAATTGTAACTCCTAAACATTAAGACAGTTTGCATTCCCACAGTGTAAGAAAGCCTGCTGTCAGTATCATCCCTAGCCCTGGACACTTTTTATTAGATTTTTATAGTTGAAAAATGGTATTTTAGTGTTTTGATTTGTATTCCCTTAGTTATGAGTGAAGTTGGATATTTATATTTTTCTGTAAATTTCTTGTTTGTGACATTTGCCCATTTTTAAAATATTGAGTCATTTGTCTTTTTCTTACTGCTTAATAGAAAGTTTAATGTATTACTAATATTAGCCCTTTGCCCGTAGTATAATATATGCTACAGATACTATTTTGCCAGTGTTCTGTTTTATTTTCTTTATGTTGGTGGTGTTTTGTTATTATAATGTACATTTTTTAAAGTGTTGAGCAGGGAGGATCTTATCTTTTCCTGTAAGGTTACTGGATTTTCTGACAGGCTTAGACAGGTCTTTCCCCACTCTGAAGTTTGCTTATATTTTTTTTATGGTTTTTCAAGGTTTCTTCCTGATTGGTTTAGCAGCTTCACAATATAATGTGGTTATACTATAACCATTTCCTTACTGACAGATATTAGGTTATCTTGTTTTTAAAAATTATGGACAGTAGGACTGTGAATATCCTTACCTCTGAACAATTTTGTAGGATTATTTTCTACTAGAAGTAGAAATAATTGGCTTGAGAGTGCCATAATTTTATTCTCACTGGTGATTATAGGCGATTTTTATTCAGTTACATGCGTGTATAAGATATGTGGTTAACATATTTTACTTTGTTCTTAAGTTCACCTATTTTTAGAAGTATGTAAGGAAGCTTAGCTCTCATTTTCATTGAAACTCTCCTTTATAGATTTGAACAAATTTCACTTTTATTTTTTAACTATGCATTTGTATTGTGTCTTTTATTAAGAATAACTATAGTTCATTTTGTACAGATTTCAGATAGTAATGTTTTTAAGTAAACTTTTAGGCAATTTTTTTCTATTCCTCTAACATGTTTGTAGGAAAACCATTTGTCCTTATCTTGTAAGTCTTAGTAGAAACACACTTGATGTTAATCATTAAATGACACCTTATATCCTTAGATTTGCAGGAAAGCATATCCAGAATCCATCGAACGATTGAACTAATGTACTCGGACAAATCTATGATACAAGTAAGTGAAATTTTGAGGTAGTAATCATTGTCAAAATTATTTACATATATTTTAATTTACCTTTACGTTATTTATCTTAATCTAATTTTTTCTTTACATGTTTTCTTTTAAAATGTTGGTAAATCTTATTGTAAAATAATAAGGGCGTGCAACATGTACAATGTGACAGTTCATCTGAATGGGGAAATTTTATAACAAATTTATAACAAAATCTGTGACAAGCTTTCCTCATTCAATTGTATTCTCACACCATATGTGTTGTGTACCCTTCTTAATATTTTGTAGTAAAATTTACCAAAATTTTTCAAAAGACTATAGCCTTTTAAAAAAATCTTGTGGGAGAAAATCTATGGTTGTTAAAGGATATTAAGATTTGGGAAGAAACTTTAGGACTCTGTTACATTTTAACTTCTGGTATATCTTATGTAATCTATTTTGTTAACCATCAATTTAGAATTCTAAAGATTTAGACACATTTAATATATATAATACTGTTAACTATAAGTTCTTTATTCAAAAGAAACAATCCAGTGTACAATAAATATATTTAGTTTTTCAGAAATCATCTTTAATCTGTATACCTGTCAACTTTACATATCTTTATCTTATTTAGATTCTGTCTTTTTAAAGTTTTGTAGTTTAGTTTCTTCACAATTTTAATCTCAGACAGTTCTCACTCATTTAAAAAAAGAAAAATGCTATGGTTTTCTCCAAACAGGTTGTTTGTGGGTTTCATGAAATGTGGTACAGTAGACTACATAATTGTATTTTAACTCTTCTTCTTTTTTTTTTTTTTTTCACATTTAGGTTCCTTATCGATTACATGCTGTTTTAGTTCATGAAGGCCAAGCTAATGCTGGGCACTACTGGGCATATATTTTTGATCATCGTGAAAGCAGGTGGATGAAGTACAATGATATTGCTGTGACAAAGTCATCATGGGAAGAGCTAGTGAGGGACTCATTTGGTGGTTATAGAAATGCCAGTGCATACTGTTTAATGTACATAAATGATAAGGCACAGTTCTTAATACAAGGTAAGAATATATAGGGTGGTATATATTTTTAAATAGTCATAAAAGTGGTCTCTGTTGTGATTAGTTGTGATTAGGAAATGCTACTGCATTTGATGAGACTGAATTGAAAAGTAACATCAGCAGGGCTAAGAATTGGCATGTATTTTGTATTCAAGGTTAACTATTAAAGGTAAATATAACCTTTTTTGTTTTGGCAAAATACTTAAATGACTGTTTCACACATTGACTCATATTTAACTCCTTAGCCTAGCATATATGGCCTCTGTTCTTGGCCTCTGATTATCTCCCCACCTTCATTGATCTCTGTTGTTCATTTTGAATTTATATACTTTACTGAACTTCTTGCTGTATCTGCTCATTTCAAACCATTTCATACATTTATATCTGTATGTTCTTATATATTTTATTTTTTGCTAGTAATTCTTTTGCCTAATTCTTGTGTATCTGTCAAGATTGAATTCAGGTGTCATTTTCTTGATATGCCAGAAAGTACCTCTCCTTATGCTCTCCTAGCATTTGTCTACTGGGCATTTACTGTTGTGTACTGAAATTGTGTCACAACTTGTTTTTCACATTTCTCTCTCATCTGCTCAAAGCCAGAGACAATGTCACACTATGTCTGAGCCTCTTTATTTCTGATATTCTGATAAATGCTTTGCATATAGAAAACAGTACAAGTTTATTGAAACTGATAAAAATTATCTTTTTGTATTTAGTCATTTGGCAAAATCAGCTAGGCAATCCACTTCTTATTGAAAAGAATAAAGTTTATTTTTGTGTGCATGTAGTAGAAGTTGAGTAATTCTTCTAAATGCTCTTTATGTAGTGTTTTTAAAATCTTGCTGTATTGGTTTTCATAATTGCCTATTTAAGTCTATACTTAATTTATTCATATGACAATTTTAGTTTTATTTTGAGCTAATAAGGTTAACATGGTTATGAGTTGTTTACATTCTGTGAAAAGTTTTACTTTTTGAGTAATCAATCATCTGGTATTTTCTAATAATGGCAAAAGTAGTACTACATCGTTGGAGTAGCAAAAAAAAAAAAAAAATTGGCTTTGTATTTTCTCTCATTTCTACTCTTCAGATAAAAGGAAAAAATCATAGACCATTACCTGTGATGGATTATTAGATATTTTTATCATTGTTTTCTGAGCATTTGTTTGAGTTTTAAAAAGTTTTTAACTTGCTAAACAGTAGTAATTCTTAAGTAATATTGATTGGTTAAGCGGTAATAATTCATAGTTTAAATCCTATTTGAAATACCATCTGCTTTGAGCTTTGCATTTTCCCTTTAATTCTTAATTTTATACTAGTTTTTGAAATATGATTTGCAGAGGAGTTTAATAAAGAAACCGGGCAGCCCCTTGTTGGTATAGAAACATTACCACCAGATTTGAGAGATTTTGTTGAGGAAGACAACCAACGATTTGAAAAAGAACTAGAAGAATGGGATGCACAACTTGCACAGAAAGCTTTGCAGGAAAAGCTTTTAGCATCTCAGAAATTGAGAGAGTCAGAGACTTCTGTGACAACAGGTTTGTCCATTTTTATTAAGTTGTATTTGATTATCAATATTATTATATTATTGTTATAATGCTAGATATGCTCATTAGGAAAAAGGTTTAGCTATCTTAAAGTATGAAGAAATCAGTGGAAATCATCTCGAATTCCATCACTCAGATTATCACAGTTAACAGTTTACTCCTTTGCCAGACACCACTGTGTACATTAATATGTTTTTGAAGATAAATAAATAATTCTGTTTGCTTTTTCTCTACTACCCTGCCTGTGTTTTTTGGGCTTGAATTTTCTTGGCAAGTAGCAGAGAAAATTGTGAAATCAGCAAGAAACCCAAACCAATTCACTAAAGCTATCGAGAGTAGCAATTTCAAAGATGACCAAAATAATATTACTGGTATATTCATATATACTCTGTGTACTATTTGATTTTTTTCAGAATACTTAAGAGAAAATTGACCAAAGGTATTTAGTGTATCACAAGTAAAAAATAAGTGTATAGGCTTGTAAAACAAAGACATAAATGCATAAACATGAATATTTAAAAACACCATTCTTAAATGAACTGTTAGCTGATGATGTCAACAAAATAAGTGAAAGTAAACACTGTATAAGGATTAAGAAAATAGTTTCTAGTACAATTGAAATATATTGTCTTTTTTTTAAAAAAAAAAAAAAGATTAATCTTATGACTGCGTGGCAAATATGTTTTAGGGCAACATGTTTTCTGGTATAGAAAATGCTGTTTCTTGGTACAAGTTGGGGTAATGAGAAATTAAGTCCATATACTTTTCTCAAACTCATTTGTCTCTTTTTATAACTTCTAGTGGATGTTATTGAATAACCTTTTTTTTTTTCACAAGAGCTACGTATTTTGTTTTTTAAGGAAGCACTTCCAGTTTTTGTTGTTTTAGTTTCGTCTTTTGCAGACAGAGATTTCCTTGCAGCATTACCTGGTTGGGTTTCAGCATTATCATTTGAACTTTAGAAGAAATTACCACTTCAATAGAAGATTGTTTTACAGTACTACAATGTAGTATTGTGACTGATGCAGACATTCACAAATCTGACCAGATTTGTAACTTGTTTTCATTGTAGCTCAAATAGTTGTCATTGATTTTGATCCTGAGAGGCAGATAATTCAGCATTTTTAAAAAAGATAATGGTATGACACCAACATTTTGATATTCCAGTGTTTCAGAGAATACCACCATTATAGTGGCTGGTGAGCTCTACCGTTATGAAGGACTGCACATTTTCCCCTCACATGTAAAGGGCTATTATATAGAACAGGTGTAGCTATGTGGGTCCACAACAATGTAGTTTTTAGTAGATAATCAAGAGGTGCCTAAGCTCAAATCACAGGGTAATAACTGTCTTATAGTTTCTTTTTTAAAACATTTCTGTCCCTTTGTAATTTCCTGCTTTGTGTTCTGTACATATTCTTTCCAAATTATTCCTCAGAACCTGTTCCAAGATGGAGCTGCTGTGTTATTCTTCCCTTAACATTTGCTTATTCCTATCACATGTGGCTATTCTTGTTATTAAGAGGAGGAAGGGGCTGCATAATTTAGTATAAGCAGTGTATTACCTAAGCTCCCAGACACAGGTGAATCATCCATTTATGATTGAGCTTCAGTTTTATTCTTGGCTCACCTATATTTTGTAATATCAAAATATTAAGTTTTATTATCCTTCCCCTCTTCATCTTGTCTGTTTCTTGTAAGCCTCTCCAAATTTACAGAGTTAACATTTATTTCTACTTTGTCAAAATAATACATATTCCCAACTAATATTCCTGTTTGATAAGGACTAGCTTTGCCCCATCCCCATTTTACATTTGTCATCTTTTTTCTTTTTCCGTAAAAAGGTCTTTTCTGTATACCTACATTCATTTTCATAATCAGTACATCTGATTATACACTTTACAGGGTGTTTTGTAATTTTTTTAAAATGTAATACTAGGTATCGGATATATATTTTTATGTCTCTATCATGTAAAATAAACTTGAACAGAATGTTGATATATATATCTGGGAGGAACCAGAATAACTAAAAGAGAAGGAAATGGTCAATTCCTATTCCTAGATAACTTGTTATAATTATCTTCCAGCTTGGGTTTTTAGAAAGCAGTAGAAATACTACCTCTTAGGAAACCTTGTGTCCTCTATAGACTTGATGGAAATATGCACTTGATTTGAGTTAGTAGAAATAGAATGTGTTGAGTCCATAAATTTATTGAGTGAGATTGTTATTTAAAAGTTTGGTTTCTATTAGTATATTATCTTTGAGATTTTATTAAGACATTTGTCCTCTGTTCCAGGATAGTTTCACATATCAAAATTGAACAAGGCTAATATTTCTTTAGAACCATTTATTCCTTATTATTAATAGAGGATTTTATTTTAATGCCCATACCATCTATTTCTGATTCTTCTCATAGTTTTCAAAGTAAGTAATTTAATTTGGTATAATAATTCCAGGATCTCAAAGCAAACCTGTATTGTAATCTCTCAGGTGTTCACTATTATTATGAGTGACTAGTGGAAGTAATAAAAGGAAATCTTGTTAATAAAATCCAATAGAATGATTTTTGTTAAGATTTCTGGACAGCCGTTCTTCGCTATGAATGTATGCATCAGAATTACTAGGGGGATTTTTTTCTGATTATGAACAACACACCCCACCTAAGACCACTTAAGACTTAGTGGAATCAAAATTTCTGGAGAAAGGATCTGGTATGATCCTATTTTAAAGGATCTTCAGATAATTCTAAGGTTTACTTCTGGTTAAGCAGCATGACTCTAGGCTGAATTTATAAAACAAATTATTCTGGAAAGAAGAGTGTTGTCTGAGTTACTATTTTACTTATGTTACTTTTGCCTTATCCAAGAAGTATCTGAAAGTCCTTACAACATAGCACACCCAGATTTTTTTTTAAAATAAGGAAACACTAGTTAAGATTGGTATGAAATGTGTTGCATAAGGTTTTATAAATTTGTCTAGAGGCAGAAGGTAGAGTTGGCTCTGGGACTTCGCTACAAACACTGTCTACAAGTTAAAAATATGTTGAAGTTCCAGGAGAGTGCAGTTGGATCCTGAGAGTAAGAGTAAGACCTGGTAGAAAGAACAATATCTTCAGTGTTCTCAGGTTCCTTGAAAGCAGGAAGCAGGAAGCAGGAAGCAGGAACTGGGTGATATTCTTTTTTTTTTTTTTTGAGACAGTTTCACTTTGTCACCCAGCCTGGAGTGTAGTGGCACGATCTTGGCTCACTGCAACCTCTACCTCCCGGGTTCAAGCAATTCTTGTGCCTCACCCTCCTGAGTAGCTGGGACTACAGGTGTATACCACCACATTGGGCTTTTTCTTTCTTTCTTTCTTTTGTATTTTAGTGGAGGTGAGGTTTCACCACTTTGACCAGACTAGCCTCAAACTTGAACTCCTGAGCTTGGGCAATCTGCCTGCCTCGGCCTCCCGAAGTGCTGAGGTTACAGGCATGAGCTACCACACCAGGCCTGGTGGTATTCTTATTTATATTTCTAGCATCTAGTATAATAAATGACATATGGTAGATGTTTCTTGAAAGTTTTCTATTTATAAATTGAATTCATTCCCTGTGGAGATTCCAATAGTGAATTTACTGGGTGATCCTCAGTGTAGGAGAACACACAATTTTAAAGTAGAAACAAAATAGTCACACACGAAGAAGGGGGGCCAAATATGTGTAGTGAGGATGTAGCTCTTTGTTCTGGATAAATTTATAGTTTGACTCTGGTTTCTAAACCTCTCTTCCCCATACCCCTCAGATTTTCTTTGGAATGGAGCCCAGGAATCTGAAGTTTCAAAAGCTCCACCACTGATTCTATGCAATCACCTCATCATGGCACTTTGTAGGCTCTTATAGGGTATCGTGGACTTTTAAATACATTTCTAGAAATGGATGGACTGTCTGTCTCTCAAGTAGTCCCCTTTAAACCTTTTCAATGTGAATGTAATAAGTATGACTTATTAGTAAGTTAACAAGTACTTCTGAAAGATATCAGAGATGCTGGTATTATTTTTATAGTTAAGAGCAGATCATTACTCCTTAAGAGAAAGCCAGTTGGTGGTAAAGTTGATCTTAATATATTGAAGACCATAACCAGGAAATATGCGTAACTAAAGCACCCCCAAACCTCCTTAATCCCCTGTTTTAACATGAAGATGGACAAAAGGAGCAGGCTCAGAGTTCCCTCAGGATGTTGAGTCATCTTCAATAACAGCTAGAGAAGCATGGCTGGAAAATCCCTTTCATGGAGGCCAGTCATTTGAAAATCCTAGAGAAAACACCCATAGAAAAAAATGGATGACTTGAGAGAGACTTTAGGAGTAAGGATTATTTACCTCCCTAGAGAACGGGTTATTCATGGTGAAATGAGTGCACTAAAATTTTTTCGTTGTTGTTTCCAGTCTCCCGGAGTTTCAAACCATTGTGTGTTCACCTACTGTGACTAAAACGCCACTAGTTCCCTATAAACATAGGGAAAACCCTGGAGAAAATTGTCCTGTCTGACATTTAGCCAGTTAGGGAATTTATAGCTGTAGGCCACTAGGGATGAGGTTTTTAATAGGGTTAGAGGATGAACAACAATTGTATTATATGGTAAAAGCAAAACATTTTGTTCTGCTGTTGTTGCTAACAAAGAAACAGAAATAGCTAAAGTAGATGGTAGGGTATCAGTTGTGCAAGCCTTCCATACAGAACAACACAATATAACCAGTACGTATTATGTTGATATAGAAACTAATTCTTTTTGTTTAAAAATATGGGCAGATAGGTAAAGTCTGGAAATAATGTATCAGAAATGTTAATAGTGCTTATCTCTGAGTAATGCAAAGAGCTTTTCATTTTCCTCATTTTTTTCTTGTTCCATAAACATTTTTATTCTTTGGTGTAATAAAATGAAGACAAAACTACTTTTTTGTCTTCTTTGAGGATTTTGTTATGAGGATTTTATTTTATAATCTGAATTCCTTGTAATTCTTCCAAGCCTACTTCCCTGTGAGTAGCCTATATTTCATCTACACTAGATTACTCCCCATTTCTCTTGCATGTAGGAAATTTTCCTGTCATTATGGCATTGCTCATGAAGTATTCTTCATCTTAAAAATGTTTGTCATCAGTGCTCATGAATTTTTGCATATTCTTTAAGATCTTCCTTATATCCTAGAGTCTTTATGAATTTCTCTGAGAACACTTCTGTAGCAGCTATTATCTTTTCCTCTTAATTCTCACCTCACTACCAATTGTATCATGTTCTTCTCTATTGTCCTTACATTTTAGCTTGCCTTCCAATGTAGAGGTTCATATATAGCAGGGATTTTATGAATCTTTGATCAGACCTTACAATGTGCTATTCCTTCTGCCTAGAATCTTTTCTGTTCTTTCTTCAAGATAATCCTCTACAAATTCTTCTAGACTCACCTAAGTTAGCACCTCTCCTAGTAAGTGTTTAACAGGCAGCATTATCTCAAGTGTGTGTATTGGGTCCACAGTGCTTTTATAAAATCTTGTGCGTAACTTTTATTGCATTTATCACATTGTATATTAATAGATTGTATATCAGATTTTACTGAGAGATTCTTAAAATGTGTGATGTATGTAATTTTTCTTTTTACATTTTTAATACCTAATACAATACTGACTATGGTACAGGTTCAATAAACATGTTGGGAATGCAATTTGAATTTTTTGTTTCCCATCTCCCAAGATGTCAAACTGTTGTAGGTTCAACTATCATGGGAACAAAACCACTTACATAAGTTCCTTGGGAGGTATATACATAGGGCAAACCCTAGAGAAAATTTTTCTGTATGACATTTAGCCAGAAGCATTCACTGTTACTCATAAGGTTTTTGCACTCAAACTGCTTTATGGAAGAAAACCTTGGCCCTGGTGACATAAGGTGGATTTTACTTTTGTTGATCAGATAAAATTACTCTTGCTCCTAAAGACCAATTTTACAAAGATTCTAGGTTTCAATGGGTCATTAGGCCAGTGTCAAAGCAGATGGATTTATTGGTCCTCATTGCTTTAAGTTTGCATCAAATTATTAACCATTGACATTACCTACTATGGTGAAGAGAGGAAGCATGGCAAACACCGGGAAAAGTTTTATCAACAAGGAGTTTCTCTGTTAAAGCCCTAAAGAAGCTGGCATAAGCTACCTATCATGAAATCTTCCAGAAGCAGAATTACTGATAAGCTGATGGTAGCCAAACGTTTTCTTTATCTATTACTCATGGGCACTGAAAGGCTGTTGCAGTCCAAAATCAGGAAATTATTTAATGAGAACATTAAATTTCTTTTAATTTCTCTCCTTCCTTTTTCTTTTTACACATTGTAAGCATTCTCACCTCTATTTTTCCTTATCATATAGTCAGGTGTACCTCCATCATCTTAGTTAATTCATGTCACAAACTTGGTATGTTCATGTGTAGTCTCCACACCTTTGTGTCCAAAATCTAGCCAATTTTGTGTCCCTCTGCTGCTGTCTCTGTTATCAGAAAGCATATTCATTTCTTTTTCATACTGCTCTACTGCCTTCTACTACATTCACTGACCTCTAGTTTTACTTCCCTCTCTTAATTCATTCTTCAAAATATCCTCAGAATAATTTTTAAATAACTTGCTATGTTGCCAATTGTCTTAAAAAAGTACTCACTTCCAATTGCCTGATTTAAAGTCTGGTAGTGCTTTTGTCCCTACCTGCATCATCTCTTGCTGTATCTCCACTTTTGTACTATAATTCAGTCATATTATTCTTTTTCGAATCTAGCCCATGATGACTGCATGGACTCTTCATCCTTCCACCTGGTAAAGCAGCACATTCATCCTTCATTTTATAGGTCACTTTCTAATTTCTCACAATCTAAATTGCTCACATCACTTCATTGTTATTTTAGTCCTAGAATGTGTTATCATATTATCAAAATTTATATGTATGATTATTTGGTTAGTGATATTCTCCACAGATGACTGGAAGCTTCATGGAGGCAGAGACTGGCTGCTTTGTCAGAGACTTACTGAGAGACACCCTTTAGGTCATGTTATGTAGAGCTTGTTTAGTCTAGGAAACACCTAGTGGGATGTTCATTGTACATCTGGAACTCAAAAGATAGGTAGGAGAAATCATGAACTTTTATTGGTACCAGTTTGCCAAGCTGTGAATACTTTTCCTCTGATGACACTCAGCTACCAGAGGCAAGTTCAGAAAAGATGGAAGGTTAGGTTCATTCAGGATTAAGATTTTTGTCAGGAAGTATGAAAGAGGATACTGTGGCCAGAGGAAAAAAGCTCCTGTGCACTCTGTGGAAAGTCAGCCCAGGATTGCTGTTCAAACCAAATTCTTCTTTTGGGTAAAGTGCTGACAGTTTTCCAAAATGAGCTTTTGGTATTTCTCATGGCAGAAAAATTTACTGTGAATTCTTTACCATAAACTGTAATGAGGGCTTTCCTTAATAATTGTTGGAGTACTCTTAGTTCTTGGTTTTTGTTTTTGTTTTTTGATACATTCTGGGAAGAAGTGCTATACATGGAAGGATATATTTTACTTTAACTAGAAGACTAAGATTGGTTCTTATATAGCTTCAGATATAGAAATGAATAAAAGATTTATCTTAGTATAGACTGTGATTTATATTAGATATACAATTGATTCTTTTCTCATGAAGCGCAAGCAGCAGGAGACCCAGAATATCTAGAGCAGCCATCAAGAAGTGATTTCTCAAAGCACTTGAAAGAAGAGACTATTCGAGTAATTACCAAAGCGTCCCATGAGCATGAAGATAAAAGTCCTGAAACAATTTTGCACTCGGTAAGAACTTTTCCTTTGGCTCTCTGAACACAGCCATGGTCATGACATATTCCTCCTTATAGTGGAGAGAGACCTGTCTGGGAGTCAGGAGATACAGGGCCCAGTAATGGCCCAACATGGGCATTATCAGTGACCATGCGCAAGTCATCTGATGCCCAGACTGTGATTTCCTGTAATTTTAAAGACACTTTTAAGTTTCTGTCTTTCTGTTAGATAATTGTAATGAATCATAATCATATATTAAAATGGCCATTTGATTTGGAACTTTAAAAGAGAAGTGTAAAATTTATCAGTATTTTTTCTGTCTCTCACTCATTCCTCCATCTATAGTCTGATTACAATGGAATATTTGGGAATTTAAGATACAGTTGTCATAATTTCATGAAATGTGTTTAACAATAAAACTACTAGATACTGATACTGTAGGTTAAAATATTATTAGAAGGATAAATATGATATTGCAAAACTGTTAATATTTCAAGAATGTCCCTATGCAAAAATGTAATTATTAGTCTAACGAATTGTAGTTTGCAAATACGTCTTTTTATAACAGTAAATTGAGGATGTTGGTATTATACTGTTATCAATGAACATGACATTCTGAGAGAAGCTATTTCAAGAATTTGTTACTATTAAACCTTTCAGTTCCTATAGTCATTTATCTTTTATTAGTGAGCGTAAGCAGCTCTAATGCAGATTTTATGGTAGCTCCTTTTAATATTTGAAGATTCGCCTCAAGAACTGGAGAGTACCACATATAATTTTACAACACATAATTTTCTGCTTAGTCAGTGAATTCAATGCCAGCAATAACCTGCTAATTGCAATGAGGCCTTAAATATATAATAAGACTTCCCTCAGCTAAAATGTTCAAGAGATAGGGTACTCTTTTATTTTTGTTTTGATGAACTGAATAACAAAAAAATATTTTTTGTTTGATACATTTTGAAAATGTATTAACATATCATCTTAAAAATAAATTAATTTAAATAGATCCTCTTTGGTGATTCTAAATTTTGCCAATGCCTTAGAAGCTTTAAATGAATTTGATATGAACATCAATAAATTGAAAACTTTTCATGGAAAATGCTTTGTTTAGTGAATCTGGGATGTCTGATTCTTGGGTGATGGTAAGAGGAAAACCTAGCAAAGGAGAAAGAACAGAGGAGTACAAGGGGGAACAGTTTCACCTGACAACATTGCATTTGCAAGTCCTCTGCTAATCAGAACTTTTATTTGTTAAAGCCTAAATTATGATTAATAAGTGTCACTTTTTAAGATGGTGTTAAAAAATCAAAAGCATTACTTAGCTTAATTTAGAATCATGATTTTAAGTTTGGCAGATCATTTAGAATTTAAATTTGTGGAAATTTTATTGCTCAGCTTCCTAATATGGATATAATCTTACAAGGTAGCAACCTACTACCTTGTCTTTACTTCAGAAAGGAGGATGACAGGGAGATAATAGAGTAGACAGATATACTATTTGTCTGTTTATTTCATTGTTACCTGGAGTGGCATACACAGTTTAGCCTTATTGTGTGTATAAGTCCTGAAGCAAGTCTAAGAATTCAGTAGCCATAGCTGTCAGAAGCAGCCTGTGATTCTTGATCTTACTGTCATTTGCTTAGCATCATGGTAACTACTTCATAGGTGTTTTCTCATTTAAACTTAGCGTACATTGGAAGATAAATTGCACAGGGGAAAAATATCTTCAGACATTGGGATTAAACATTTCTGGGTTTTAGAATATTAGTTTTACTTATTATTAACATAACCTTGAATAAATTGCTTAATTTCTCTGGATAGAACTCAGTTTTCTTTTCCATAAAATGTAAGTAATTGTAGGGATTCGTCAAGAGCATTATTTGTAAGTGCTTGGCATGGCATGTAGTAGGCACTGAGTTGGTTTCCTTCTGTTACTTCAGTCCTAACCACTTTCCAAAAATAAAATATATTAAATTCAACCTTAGTATAAGAATAATTCCTTGGAAAGCTTAGAACCATGGAAATTAGAGTTTCCAAATGTTTAGGCCCCCTGCTTTTTAGAAAAATGTCTTTAATTTTAAATGGAATAGTTTAGGATATTTTCAAAATACAGAAAAGTAGACCCTGAGAGTCATGCATAGTTCGACTCACTACTCAAAGTTAATTATTGTAATTATGTTGGTATTTTTTTCATTCTTATTTTCATATGTAGATTTAGGATTTATTTTTAAGTTGAGTTGCATACAAAATTTTGTCTTGCCTTGTTTTAATCACTTACCCTTTATAACCATTTCCCCATGTTATAACTCAGTAAAAACATTTAATGGCTATTAGTCCATTGAATAATTAACTTCTTGTTTATGTACCTCCTCCCCCATTGTATATTTGTTTCTGCTTTTACATTATAAATAGGGTGCTAGAAATAAAAACTTTTTTCATATTTCAGGTTATTTCCTTAGATAGATTTCCCATTGAATTACTAGGATAAAAGGTAAAGGCATAATAATGTGGCCATGGGCTTACAGTTATATAGCATTTTAGCCACCCTTCTTATAAGACCACTTTTGAAAAAGTCACATAGTTAATGGATTTCAGACAATTCATAAAAATCTTTGTATTTTAGTTATTTTTAGCTGAGAAACTTGTTTTTAACTCTTTTAAAGTTTAGCCTTTATTAATGTATTCATGTAAGACCTGAAAATAGTAGAAGATAAGTAAACTTACATTTTACTTAAATTCTTTATAGAAAAAAATTTATGGTACTTGGGGATATCTAAATTTGATGAATGATACTACGGAATTATTATATGTAGCAAAGTTTCTTCCCTTTTTCAACTTTTACCCATGTAGTTAATCAGCATTATGGTGTTGAAACTCTTCAGTAGTAACTGACAAGGCTTATAAAACATTTATTTTTCCTAAGTGTAATTTTTTTCCCCCAAAGGGAATGTGTTTTATAAGGATTAGTATTGTACGTAATAAACATTTGCCTTAAATTTATATTTTCCTTTCCTAAGATGGTATTGTTTTGGATTGATTTGCTAATGAAAAATCATCACTACACACTCCAACAGATTCTTAAATTTACCTGTTTATATTTCACTTTTGTGCATGGAGACCTAGCACATTTCTTCTCTTATATGCTAGAAAGATTAAAAATCCTTAATTAAAATGCACCAAGTGTATCATTGTAGAATGTGTGTGATAATAGTATTCGTTTAAAATTATTCAAATAAAACAATTTAAGTAGCATAATAAAATGGTATAATAACTCATAGTAGCTGTCATTTTCTAGAACAACTGTTACATACCAGGTGTTGGCTTAGCTGCATATTATGTCTCATGATCATGATACCTGTTAAGGCCAATCGTTACTTCGTGAAAAGATGTGGATTTTGGTAAATTAAAGAAATGTATTCCAAAAATGTTGTGGTCAGAAACACCTTTTTTTTTTTTTTGGAGATGGAATCTTGCTCTGTAGCCCAGGCTACAGTACAGTGATGTTATCTCAGTTCACTGCAACCTTCCCTCCTGGGTTTAAGCAATTCTCATGCCTCAGCCTCCCAAGTAGCTGGGATTACAGGCATATGCCACCATGTCTGGCTTATTTTTGTATATTTAGTAGCAACGGATTTCACCATGTTGGCCAGGCTGGTCTCCAACTCCTGGCCTCAAGCGATACACCCATCTTGGCCTCCTAAACTGCTGGGATTATAGGCATGAGCTACTGTGCCCAGCCAAAAATAACATTTGTTTTAAAAGGGGCAGTACCAGCTGCAGCTGTTCCTTTTGTTTTATTGTTTAATTAAACTCTTTTTGCATATATGCTGTTGGAAAGCCAGAAAATGTTCACATTACTAAAATTTACCTGTATTTCAAGTGGAAATAAAACCTATTTAGTTGCTGTTATTAAGATGTTTTTTGAAATAACAAAACAGTTTATCTTCGTTTATGAAAAATTACACAATTCCATTACTTAAGTTACTTAAGCACCTTCAGTACTTTTGACTTTTTAAAATAGGAAAATAGTGGATACGCTAGTTATAAATATGTTCAATAAAATAAATAAGTATGTAAAATCTGTAGAGTATTTTGAATGAATCATTAGTGTCATAAAGTTTTGAATTAACTTTTCTGAATTTTACACTGACTTCTGTATTCGTATAGATTAGTGAAATACAAAGAATTTGTTAATAAAAAAAGGAATAAATCTGATTGAGTCGTTAAAAATGGTTACCAGTTTCCAACAACTTTTTCTTATTTTCAGCAATTGTTTGTTGAACACTTAAGATGTAAATATACTGGAGTTTCATAAGCTGTATATAGTAAGTTAAACAAAATAGAATATGGATATTAACTGGATACATAATTGATTACCAGAAAGAATAGATGGATAAAATCATAAGGAAAAAACCCTCAAATTCTAATGAATTTAGAGGAGGTCATATCTTATTTTGGTTGAGATATCAAAAAGGTTTTCGGGAGCTATTGGACTTTTTTAAAACATTTTCAGCTATACAGACAATAATAGAAAATACAACTCCAGTATTTTTTATCTTAAGTACTTAAAGTTCTAAATACTTATGGGGAAAAATGTAATGATATTGGTAATATCCAGTTTGAGGATGTAAAGGGAAAACTGTAGATTTTGTATTACTACTTGATGAATGCATTTGATTTTGATGTTCAGTTTTAAGTGGTTTCATTTGATACCAAGTAAATGCAGGTATTTCTAAAAAGATTTAAGGGTATGTGCTTAAACAGTTTGATAGTGCATATACATTGGAACTTTTACAAGTAAATCATACAGATACAGGGCTGCTGTTTAGGGATATGCAGGTTGTACAGTTGTACAAGGATGCCATTGTTCTCCACTGTTCTCTTTTCTAATGTTTATATTGATGATTTTCTTCTGCAGAAACCTGAAAATACTACAGGCCAACCACTTTCTAATCAGCGAGTTGTTGAGGTGGCGATCCCTCATGTAGGGAAATTTATGGTTGAATCAAAGGAGGGGGGGTATGATGACGAGGTACCTTTTATAGCCCTTTGCACCATTGCTACTTAATCTTTGCTATTTAATACAAATATTTTGGGCATGCCTGCATCCTCGTACTTAATGTCTATTGCTGCATAACATACAGCTTTGCCACCTCATAGTCCAAAATTGCTTTACCAATTATTAACAGAACTTTGAATTGAAAATTTAAGTAGAAAACTTAAGGAATTTGTCGAAAAAATTTTGTGGTTCTGGAATTAATTCTTTTATGCAGAAATAGTACCAGTTTACTCTCAGATTGATAGATTACAACAATATTTGTTTAGTATGAAAAAGTTTTGCATTTAAAAATAGTATTTTATATTCCATTCCTTTTTTACTTGAATTATAACATTTGCCCACCATTTCCTACCAGAAAATCCCGCAGCATGATTGCAGGATGGATAATTGATATTTTTGCTACTACAACGTCTCCATACGACTGTGAATGGAATAACTCAACAAGATTGCTGAGTGCCTGCCGTTAATAGCACCTCCATCTTTATAAAACTCATCTGTTCACCATTAATTCTCATTTACTTAGTTTTCCAATAGTATGGAGGCATTTTTGTTTTTCATGATTTAATTCTTTGGAATCCAAATGAAACTGATCTTTTATCCTATTCCATCAGATTATTTTCTCCCCTTTTTCACTTTTCTCTTGAGATTTGGGTGAGTAAAGCTGTTTTTGAATAGTAAGAAGGCCATAACTATTGAGAAGTGGGGTGATTTGGAAAAATGCTTGTTGAGTCTATCATTTGTTAGTTTCTATGGGTTTGGATAAGAATTGCATATATATATATATATATATATATATATATATAAGCTTTCTCCATGTAACTTTTTTTCTGACTTACTCCAGTGTTACAGTTGCTATCATGCTATAGTTAATCACCAAAGTCAGAGTGTCATAAAGACATATCACTGTGCTAGTGTAAGAAATTGTGGGCCGTAAAGAGAATGAGAAGCAGATTTGTGAGATAAACTGGTCAGAGGGTTTTCTTAAGCAGATGTTAGATATATTGCAATTCTCAGTGTATAATCCAAAATAAATACAGTGAGTAATAGGTTCAGGGAATCAGAGGTAATGGTTGCAATCTCTTGATTGTGATAAGATAGCTTCACAAGGCCTTGAGTAATTTCACTTGGCAGATATTTTAGAATATAAACAGCTGAAAATAATAAGCTATTATGAAAACAAAGAAATGCTCAAATATTTAGTATTATGACTCCACATTGTTCCAGTTAGCTATTTTATAAACGTGCTGGCTCTTGAAAATTATGGAACCTGGCATGTTTTTAATAAACATGTCAGTTTATTGATCAAGCAGTTAAGTGCTTGTTTTAGGCTGTGCCTTCTCACATTTAAAAAAGTTGAATTTTGATTAATCATTTAACACTGTCTTTTGTACAAGCACTTATGCTATTTACAGAGTTGTGTGTTTTGTTGTTTTAAAAAATGTATTGGAGTGACAGTTTAACAGTGCATGTGTGTTGGAACTTAAAAATAAGTTGTTATGGATACAGGCTGCTGCTTAGGGATGTGCAGGTTGTACAGTTCTGCAAGAATGACTAGACAAGGGGCAGAAGTGGGAAGCAAGAGGAGCTGATGCTGAGCTCTCTGAGGCTTGAGGAAGAGGTACCTTTCTTAATTGATAAAAAGGGATGTTGCTTTTTCTAAATAGTTCACCCAGAAGATAGCACATTTTTCTAATTTGCTTGTCTAAAAGCAGCTTGCCTTCTTAAAATTCTGAAATTCAGAGAGGATGCCTTTTTGCAGTTTGCACAAAGGTACCATATGAGCCAACTGTGCCCTGTATGGATGATTTTAAAAGATGCTTACATGTATATTGGATTAAATTTGGTGTTAAAAATGCAACATTTGATTTATAAATAGTGGAAAACAAGGGAGTTTCAGCTTGCATGTAAATACATTATTTTAGTTTAAAACTTTTTTAAAATGTTAACTATTCAAAAACTCTTACTTTAAATCTTCTGTGGCAGATCATGATGACACCGAACATGCAAGGTATTATCATGGCGATAGGTAAATCCAGGAGTGTATATGACAGGTGTGGTCCTGAAGCAGGGTTCTTTAAGGTACAATGAACATTTTCATTTTCATTTCTTTTCTTTTTCAAAATTAAACTTGTTAAAATATTTTATTTCTCTGAATTCAATATGATTTTCTGTATAATTTCTGTTTTTCTATCTTAGCTATGGCCACCAGATGTCCTAGGAGTTTCTTTTATGTATTAATTAAACTAATACTGATTCTTTTTCTCTTAATCCAGGTAATTCAAGAAAAAAAAACTTTTTATTTGAGTCACTTTACTAGTGTGCTTTTGATTTGTCAGCAGAAATTTTCATTGTATTTTTTATGTGAAGGGTATGAGGACATTGATGAACAACAATAATTGAGTAATTGCCCCTGGTAATAGTTTATTTTATCCTCATTGTTCATACTATTGGTCAGTATTATAATATTCTTTATTATCATTAGGTACTAAATTGTTTTATTTATAAAATTATTATATTATTTTAATGTTTCTCCATAATTAATTTTTGATAACCTAGTTGGTTCAAGACATGTGAGACCATCAGGCTGAACACTATGATGTACTCACATCTTTTTCTCTCTAATGTCAGTGCTTTACAATGTTTCTATTACAATGTTTTGCTTTTACAGATTTGAAAGATGAAAACGCTATGCATGTTTTGTCATTTTATTTATATTAACCAAAAATCTTCGTTTTCTTTCATTCTTTTCAAACCCTTCTTAGTGTTTCTTTTTTTAAGCAGCTTTTTTTTTTTTTTTTTTTTTTTTGAGGTATAATTTGCTACAGTAAACTATACATTCCTTTCTTTTTCACATTAAAAATCTAAAACTGTTCATTTTCTTTATTCTGCCGACTTGGTCTTATTATCCAACTTGGTCTTTCAAAAGCTGTTTTTTTTTTTCACCATTTCTTTCAGTATACAGTTCCAAAGAGAAGCCTTGTGAATAGTAGTAGACATATCAATAAGCATTTTTGAATTTGTTAGGATTAGGGTGACTAACTCTCCTAATCCTAGGACTGAGGGATTTCCTGGACTACAGGATTTAAAGTGCTAAACTGGGAAAGCTGAAGCAAACTGGTCCCAGGACCGTTGATCATCCTATTATGATCCCATAAGAAAGGCTGAAAATCCACTTCTAAAAAAAGAAGAAAAATACATTTTTTAATAATTTCATGTTTTAATACTTTGTTATAATTTCCTGTTTTCTTACTGGCTTCTTAATTTTTACAATTAGAAATTTATTTTTATGCCCAGATAATCTACATTTTCTTTTCTTAAAAAACACTGAATTTGTGTCCTCTAAAGTATTTATTTCTTGTGGAAAAGTTATTTATGATTTACAGTGCCATTGTCATTTCTGATCAGGTTGTGTCTTTTTGTGTTGAATTGGAAATCCCATTTTTATTAAACTAATATCTGCATATAAAGAATCACCTAATTGTATATATTGCAACAGTTACTAAGCCTCCAGTGGATAATGACTTTTAATTATTTTATCTGTTTGCCATTCATTCATATCTTTAAATAGAATGCTTGTGTTTTTGATTCATAGCTTACACATTACTGGTTGAATTTGCTTCTATGGAATATGAATGATGAGCTCTCTTTCTTCTCCCGCTTCCCCATACAGACACTGAGAGACACAGCTCCCATCCCCCATACACACACACACACACACACACACACACACACACACACACACATTTGCATGTGTAAAATCTTACAATTTTGATTATATCATAATTCTGCATGTGTAATATTACTATGTATGCTATATCTGATTAAGCTGTATTATAAATATTACTACTTCCCATTTTTCCCTCAACTTTCATTTTCCTTAGACATAGTTGTTTTGTTTTTTTGGTTTACTTAGTTTTTTATGTGTATTACTTAGTTTGTACCTGTCCATTGTTTGTTTAAATCTCCTCTCATTCTGCCTTTACCATTTTATCTTCTTGGGACATCTATTCTGGAGCTTTATGACTGACCCTAATATGTATTCATTTTTCTTTTCTCCTGATGCATAACTAGTAACTTGAGATCTCCTTTCACCATCGTGGGATGACTCCCTTTGCATCTTTTCCTTTGTGTAGTTTCTGTATTTCATATATTTTTATTTTTTGGTTTGCTCTGTGATTTTGGTAGTACAGCAGGACAGCAGGAAAGCATGGGCAAGAATCAAGTTTGTGAAAGAGGGACAGAGCGTTTTCTTAAACAAGTTATGTTGCAACTCTTAGTGTATAAGCTAAATAAATACTATGGTTAATAAACTTCAGTGAATCTGAGGTAAGAGTTTTCAAGTAGCTTTGGAGATGTTTGAGTCAAGTTTGACATTTTATTGATAGCATAAGAAACTTGTGCTCTTTGTCAGATGTTAAAAATAATTATTACAGTATCTCTATTTCACTAACCATTCTCCTTACTATTCTTATATTCCCTTTCCTACTTTTCTGTTGGAAAAACACAAGAAGAGCTGGAAAGTACATTAGGAAAGAAATAGTTCATAGGTTGATATTAGCAACCAGACTGCCTTGGCTGACTGCTTAGAAGCTTTGATTTTGGACAGATTACTCAATCTGTGTATTTCAGTTTTGTAAGGTGTTAAATTATTTTATTGAGTCATTGGGAACTTTAAATTCTATCAGTTTTATGCTTTTAAATTAGTATCTGGTTGATAGTAAATGCTCAGAATTTAGCTGTTATTGTTGTTAGTATTATTACAAAGCTTATCTTATATGTCCAGTTCTAGTCCACATATAGTAGATGAAAAATGAGTGTGCCAAGGACCTTCATTTGCATATATAATATCTATATAAATATAACATATATATAATATATATTATATATAATATATATGTTTATATTATATATAATATATAATATATATATATATATATAAACTCTTTTGTTAGAAATTGTCAGTACCATTTTGGAGTAACAAAATGAACAGTTTAATATGGCTTAACCTAATAATTATTATCACAAAATCCTCTTTCTATATATGTTTATGAAATTTCTGGTGTACATTTTCACTTATTTGTAATTAATATATTGTGTGTAACCCCATGTAAACATACATCAGGTTGTTTCTAATCAAATGCATGATTTTGGTAAAGGTAAATGATTAGCATTTGGGGAATTCTAGCTGATAATATGTCACCTTAAAAATTTTGTCATATAAGAAATGAAAATGATATATACAAAATGCAGTTGTATTCAATAACATAAATGTGTCTAAAATAAAAATAACAATAACAGTCTCTGCCACTGCCCTATTGTAACCATTCTTAGCACTGTGTATCTTGTTTTTTTCTTTTTTTCTTATAACAACGCACATATACAGAGACTTTAAAAATTTTTTAAATGTAGGTTTTACCATTCATAACATTTTGTAACTTATATCAGAAATCTATTGTGGGCTTTCTTAAAGTTTAGACAATATCACATTGTCTTTATTAGCTGCATGCATATACACACTTGTGTACACACACACACACACACACACACACACACACACACACGAGTATTCCATGGTATAGCTGTATTCTCATTTCTTATATCTTACCTGCTTTATGGACATGTGTCCGATGTTTTTTCCCAGTCTATTATTTCTGTTTGAATTAGTTTAGAGTACCTTTATCCTTAAACGCATTTTAAAAATAGTATGTTCCTTTTTCTACTTTTTGGACTTTTTTTTTTTTTTTTTTTTTTTTGCCAGATTTAAAGATTTACTCTAACCCAAAGTTATATAAATTATTTTTACTATTTACTTAAAATACTTTTTGTAGTAAATTTTTATTTTGCAAATTCAAATGCTTACTATTTAACTGATTAGCATTTTATTTGGGCTTTCTGCATTCTATATTAAAAGAATTTAGTGCATGTTTTTCTTTTTTGTGCTGTCTTCATCAAGGTTGCTATTACAGTTATGTTAGCTTTGGTAAATGAGTTTGAGAGCTTTCCTGTTTAATACTTCAACGTGTTAGCATAGGAATGATCTGTTCCATGAGAGTAGGTTAGAACTCACTCATAAGATCATATGGGCTTAGTGCCTTCTCGTGGGGTAGATGTTTTAATACACTTTTTGGTTCCTTCAACAGTTATTCACATATTTAAATATTCTACCTTTTTTGGCAATTGATTCTAATCATTATCAACATTCAGTATTAATTCATAAAATATGTACAGAACCACAAAATCTAACATGGTGGCTGCTTCTGTCTTCCTGTTTCCCCTCAATCAGATACTGTGTTTTAAAATTTTTGTTCCTTTTCATCCTTATTGTGTTTGTTATAAATTGAAGGAAAAGTGTTTTTGTTTTTGAGATGGAGTCTTGCTCTGTTGCCCAGACTGAAGTGCACTAGCGTGATCGCAGCTCACTGCACCCTCCGCCTCTCCAGTTCAAGTGATTCTCCTGCCTCAGCTTCCCAAACAGCTGGACTACAGGCGCCTACCACCACACCCAGCTACGTTTTGCATTTTTAGTAGAGACAGGGTTTCACCATATTGGCCAGGCTGGTCTCGAACTCCTGACCTTGTGATTCGCCTGCCTCAGCCTCCAAAAGTGCTGGGATTACAGGTGTGAGCCACTGTGCCTGCCATGTGTTTGTTTTTTAATATCTGTTCTGTCCTGCCACGTCCTGAAGAAAATCTTGGTTGGGTTTATTTTATATTGGCTTTTTGGCCATGAAAGAAAGAAAGCTTTTTAACTCTGTGCTTGTTTAGGCACTTCTGAATTGGATTTCCTTATGTATTATGATTGTTAGTACTCTAAATATTTGCTAGTGATAAAAATGTGATGCCACTATCAACCTTCTTATATGAAACTTAGGTCTGGGTAAGTGGACTTGCTAAAGTTTAACCTCCAAATTAGGAAAAGTTACCAACCCAGTCATAGGAACTCTTTCAACTAGAGGCCCTCCCACATGAGAGTCTGCCCGTATAAGCATGCACTATGAAAAAATTAATAGGCAGAGTAGACCTGGAAAAATAAAAGAGCAAGAGGAAGAGATTGGGCTACACTACACTTACCTGAGTCCTTCTCTCAAATGGACTTTATTTGTTAAGACTAGTTTCTGCTATTGATAGAAAATCCCCAAATAACAGTGGCTTATGAGAGAAGATTTTGTAAAAATGAAATTCAGAGGAAAGCAATATAAAATTTTGATAAGCAAAATTAAAAGCCAGAAGATAAAACAAAATATTTTTAAACTTCTGGTTGCCTGTATGTATGTGTAGAAGTGGGAGGGTCCTATTATAATTACAATTATGGGATTGGTATAGCTTTTTTCATTTACTTTAAAAGACATTGAAGTTTCTTTTCTTTGGAAATATTTTGTCTGTATCTATTAAAGTAACCTTAGGGTTTTATTGAACTAATAATACTTATGTATTATTAAAATTTTTTTAATAGTTATTGCATTTCTTGATAATAATTGTCCCTACTTGATATAACTTTATCACCTTTTTTTACTTTCGAAATATCTATTAATCACTTTATTCAGTAGATATAAAAATGTTTATTAGAATATAAAACATACAGAAAAGTACAAATCAGTGAATTTTTTTTGAGTGACACTTTCCTTATTTACATGGCCTTTTAAGGAATATAAAGGGGAAGAAATATCAACATGCTATTAATGAAATCTTGTTTCCTAAAAGTTTATGCAGGCCTAAATTATTAATGCAAAATATACTTCTCCTTGCATCTTGTTAAATTCAATTCAGTATCTCAATGTGGATTTGATTTGCATTTCTCTAATGACAGTGATGATGAGCATTTTTTCATGTGTTTCTTGGCCACTTAAATGTCTTCTTTTAAAAAGTATTCTTATCTGCCTACTTTTGGGTGGGGTGGTGTGTTTTTTTTCTTGTAAATTTGTTTTAGTCATCTGTAGATTTTGGATGTTGGCCCTTTGTCAGATGGGTAGCTTGCAAAAATTTTTGAGATACCATCTCATGCCAGTTAGAATGGCAATCATTAAAAAATCTGAAGACAACAGATGCTGGAGACGATGTGGAGAAATAGGAACACTTACACTGTTGGTGGGAGTGTAAATTAGTTCAACCATTGTGGAAGACAGTGTGGCGATTCCTCAAGGATCTAGAAATAGAAATACCATTTGGCCCAGCAATCCCAATCCCATTATTGAGTATATATCCAAAGGATTATAAGTTGTTCTACTGTAAAGACACATGCACATGTATGTTCATTGCAGCACTGTTTACAATAGCAAAAACCTGGAACCAGCCCAAATGACCATCGATGATAGACTGGATAAAGAAAATGTGGCACATATACACCATGGAATATTATGCAGCCATAAAAATGGATGAGTTCATGTCCTTTGTAGGGATGAATCTGGAAACCATCATTCTCAGTAAACTGATGTAAGAACAAAAAACCAAACACCGCATGTTCTCACTCATAGGTGGGTGTTGAACAATGAGAACACATGGACACAGGGAGGGGAACATAAGACAATGGGGTCTGTTAGGGAGTGGGGGGCTGGGGGAGGGATAACAAGGGTTGGAGATATTGGGGAGGGATAACATTGGGAGAAATACCTAATGTAGAGAATGGGGGGAATGGAGGCAGCAAATCACCATGGCAAGTATGTACGTATGTAACAATCCTGCAAGATCTGCACATGTATTCCAGAAATTAAAGTATAATAAATAAATAACTGCACAATTGTTTTATAGGTTTAATGAGTAGCATGATTTTAATTGCCAAAACTTAAATGTAGAATTCTAGAACTAGCAATTTTGATAACCTAAAATTCTGTTTGAATCAATATTGCATTTTAAATAGGCAAGACAATTTGATCAATGAAAAAAAAAAATTCAAGTCAGTGATCCAACATTTCTGTGCTTAGCCAAAGAAGACAGTTTTCCTCCTGGTTATGTACATTTGTAGTCTGAGTTTTAAATGCCACATCTTTCAAGTCAATTTCACATCCTACCTTTAGGCTCTCAGACTAGTACTTCCAACTCAGTGGATTACCACAGTGAATATTTACCCTTGTGACCACCAACTAGGCCAACAGGTAGAACATCAGGAATGTTCCAGAAGTACCTTTTCTCCTCCTTCCCATCACTGCAGTGTGTCCATACCCCACGGTAGCCATCATCTGGACTTCTAACAACATACATTAGTTTTCTTGGCCTTTATACTCTTGGAATCTTTCACTCTAGATCCTATTTTGTCTGTCTGACTTTACTCAATGGTGTGTTTGGAGCTTCATCCACGTTATATAGTTGTCATTTCTTCCCTCTCATGGTATTTTGTTGTATGACTATAATTTTTTTCTATCCTTTTGTTGATAATAAATACTAAATAGGTATTACCTATTTATATGCAGGGCATTGTCCTAAACCCAGTCGATGTAGCTAGGATAATGGACTGAGTTCCTGCCTTAATGACTGGAACTTAATGGACTGAGTTCCTGCCTCATTTTCTGCTAGGGAAAGAAACATTAATTACAGTTAGTATGATAAAGAAGCATTTTGATGTGGAAAAAGAACATAAAATGAGAAAACAGCTAGTACCTAGAGGGCTTTTAGAAAAAATGATAATGTAAACTAGTAATACATCATCCAAAATATAGAATGTAAACGTTTTTCTCTCATTTCCTAATTCTCACTCTACAATGAGCTTCTAGTGATTGTTTCTTGTATGTCCTAGAGAGATAGATGAGACTGACTGACATTCAGGTATTCATCCATATATTTATAATTTACGTACAAGTAGAAGTATACTCTATTTGCTGCTTTTTCTTGAGTTTATTTTTCTTATATATATAATTATTCATATCAGCATTTCTAGATTTGTCTCAGTATTTTTCCTTTGTTTCCTAGAGTTTATCAACATTTATTTGAACATTCTTCCAGAATAGGATATTCATGCTACAGCAAATATGAAGAAAGTTAATGCATATTTAGCTACCATAGAGGCTGATATGAGCCATACATCAGCACACTGATAAATTATTTGTACTCTAGTTCAGGAAGCTCTGTCTCTTACTAGTTGTTACCAGCAAGGGCTCTATAGTCAAGGTCTGGGTTTAAGTCCTAGCATTATCATTTAATAATTGTGTCACCTTAGGTAATTTATTAAATTATCAGAACCAATTTGTTCACTTATATGAGGAGTTATCTTGAGAATTAAATGAGATAATTCGTGTGGAACTTTCAGGCAGTGTCTGTCATATAAAGAACACTCAAGTTGTTACCTATTCTTATTACATTTATAAGCGTTGTTTCTGAATACTTGAATTATTTTCAGTATTGTGAACATTTTTATGCATATATTATTGAACACTTACGTGAACATAGCAGAGTAGATGAGCCATAGTGCTTGCAAATTTTAAAAATGTTATCAAATTACCTTCAAATCATTATATTGATTTATACTACTCTTGATATTTGTCTAACAAAATGACATTAGAAATGTAATCCAATTTTTTTTAAATGTATGACCTTTGGTGACGGTTAGTTTTTGCATAAATATTTTGGCCAATTGGTATTTATGTCAACTGTCATTCATATTCTTTATACGTTTATTACATTGAGGTCTTTTTTAGTTAAATGAACATTTTATCTTCTGAAAAGTGATTCATCTATAATTTGAAAATTATGTTTTGTGGTTTATAATTTGTCTTTTAAATTTATTTTTTGTGTCTTACTGTACATAAATTTTTAGATCTTATAAAATATAGCAACTTTTAAAAAATAGATTTGAGTCTGTGATCATTTTTTAATTTATGCACAATTTTAATTCTGCTTTCATGGTTTCATAATACTTTTTGTTTTGATTACTAGATAGAATATTTTAGTTTTCTCTGAATAGAAAAATATCTAAATGGTCTAAGCATAAAATATTGACTAATGCATTCTTTTCACACTGACTTGACACATATACTAAATCGTACATACAGTAAATCCCTTATCAAGGATTTATACTTAATCATATACTAAATCCCTACTTATAAGTAACTCTGGGTCTCTGTATTCCACTGATCTAATTTTCTGTTTTTGGAAAATACACTTATTTGTATTATAGATCATTTGTAATAAATATACTTTCACATTTTGTTAGAAGAACAATTATTATTCTTTGTTGTTTTATGAACAAAACGTTTGGCAAGTCTCATTTTTCTTCTGATTATTTTAAAAATCAATTGCTACTTCCTTTCCAAATCCTTTTATAATTATATTTATGTGTTAATTTAATATAAATAGATTTTTTTTCTTTTTTTAGTATTTTTGAATCTTCCCAAAAAGTAACATGGTATACCTTTTCACTTTTATTGTCTTCTGTTGTGTTCTTTAGTAAGGTTTAATAATTTTATTTTATAATGGTCCTATACTTTTTTGTTTAATTTATTCCTAGGTAATTTTTTTTGCCTTTATGAATGGGGTCATTTACTTCCACTTTTTTTTTAACCAGGTTATTGAAAGGGTAGATAATACGATAACTAATTTTACATATTTGTATTGTATTTAATTACTTTATTGAACTCTGTTTTCTAATGGTTTTTCATTTGATTTTCTTGATTACTTCAGTAAACTGTCTCCTGATAATTATTTTCTATATCTTTATTTCTTATTTCATTTCTGGTTTTATTATAGTGATCAGAAACTTTTATAACATACTCTCAATATTGAAATAATGGTAATAGGTGCCTTTGTCTAGTTCATCTACTGAGATGCTGAACAGATTTCTCCTTAAGTCTTAATACTTGTAAAGTTCTTAACTTTTATTTATCTTTAAAAATATCATTGTAAACACTTTTGATTACCATATATATTTTTTACACCACATCATTTGTTTACCAAAAGTGGGTATGGGTGTTGGCACATAGGTACATAGACAAAATTGGTCTATAATTTCTTTCTTCATATTTGTCAATTTTGGATAGACAAATTATACCAGCCTTGTATAATCATTAAGGAGGCTTTTTCTTATTTTTCAGGCTCTGTGACAATTTAGATATCACAGAAATTATCTGGATCCTTGAAGATTTGACATAACAGCCCAGCTCTAAAACAATGAGGGCTTGATTTCTTTTTTGTTACCTGATTTCTAGGGCAAACTTTTAAGTTTTACAGTGTCTCTTCAGTTTTTCTGCCTCTGAAAGCAGTGCTGGTAGTTTATACTTTTCTTGATGATTGTTGTTAAGATACTGTAGTTAGGCCGGGCGCGGTGGCACAAGCCTGTAATCCCAGCACTTTGGGAGGCCGAGGCGGGTGGATCACGAGGTCAAGAGATCGAGACCATCCTGGTCAACATGGTGAAACCCCGTCTCTACTAAAAATACAAAAAATTAGCTGGGCACGTTGGTGGGTGCCTGTAATCTCAGCTACTCGGAAGGCTGAGGCAGGAGAATTGCCTGAACCCAGGAGGCGGAGGTTGCAGTGAGCCGAGATCGCGCCATTGCATGCACTCCAGCCTGAGTAACAAAGAACGAAACTCCGTCTCAAAAAATAAAATAAAAAAAAGATACTGTAGTTTATTGACATAAAGTTGCATGTGTTATTCTTCAAGAAATTTTAAAACTTTTTTTTTTTTGTATTACCACCTTTCTTGTTTTTCTACTGGTGAATTTTCTTCCCTTTTGATCTTCCATCCAACTTCTTGGAAAGAAAAAGCCTTTGACTATCAAATTGTTACATTATATTTTATCTATCCTACTTTATGTTAGTTTATTTTATTTTCTAAATTCTTGAAATAAACTTTTTTCTATATTCAAATTTGATTTTCTTTTTTTTTAGGTGGAGTCTTGCTCTGTTACCTAGGCTGGAGTGCAGTAGCATGGTATCAGCTCCCTGCAACCTCCATACCCTGGGTTCAAGTGATTCTCCTGTCTCAGCCTCCTGAGTAGCTGTTACTACAGGCGTCTTCCACCACACCCAGTTAATTTTTTTGTATTTTTAGTAGAGACCGGGTTTCACCATGTTTACCAGGCTGGTCTTAAACTTCTGACCTAAGGTGATACTCCCGCCTTGGCCTCCCAATGTGCTGGGATTACAGGCTTGAGCCACCATGCCTGGCCTGGAAATTTTTTTGACTGCCAGCCCAGTAAGTTTTGATATCTGTTATTCCCAGTATAGTTTTTTATTTCTTTGGCTCAATAATTTAGAGCCATGTTTTTAATTTTTTTAAGCATTTAGCTTGGAAGATATCTCTCTTTATAATTTCTATTTGTATTACAGTGTGGTCAAAGAATATGGCCAATATTATTTCAGTCCTCTGCAATTTGAAGTAAGTTTTCTTCATTTATTGGCACTGTCAGTTTTTAAAAAATGGCTCATAAACATTTTAAAATACATGTAAACTTTCTTAACCAACTTTATTTTAGGAATAAGAGCAGTAAGACTTAGAGGATTATGTACCTTATTTTATGTCACAGTTACTTGTAAGTGATTTATCTAGCTTTCTGAATTTTAATCTCATCAGTTTCCCATTAGATTTGACTGCCTCCAGAATATAAATGTGTGTGTGTGTGTGTGTGTGTGTGTGTGTGTGTGTGTGTGTGTGTGTATAGTTACATAAAAAATCAAGTGCCTAAGAAGTTATAAATTTAGAACATGGTTTTATAACATTTAGAAAAGTATATTATTTAGAATATTATTTAGAAGTCATTTGCATCTTTAGAACTGAACAAGGTCTCAAAAGCATGACTTAAACTAATTTAATTGAATGGGTCATCTGTAGGTAGATGGGGAATGAACAAGAAAGGATATCACACATATGGAGAACTGAAGGAACAAAGGCCTGTGTGCATTTGTGAGAAGACAAACCTAACCTAGATAGAAGAGGTCCTTATTGGAGGGTGATAGGAAATATGACCGAATAAATGACATTGAGCCTGATTAAAGGTCTAGTGAAAAAGTTTAAAAAATTAAATACAAGGCAGTTCTGTCAGTGACTAGTATCACGTTTCATTTTGCAAATGCGTGGTGATTTCATTGCAATGTCTGTGATAATTGATTAGCATAGGTCACCAAAATATATGGGCAAATATAATTCTAGAACAGGATTCTGAGGAGGTAGTATGAGGCAAATGTAACATATTGTTAACTTTACTCATAATGGCAGATTGTATAGAACTCTGCTACGTATACCAACATGGAACATCTGTTGAGAATTTGAATGGATATGATTCCAGTATATTTTAAAAGCCATAAATTTCTTAAGTATATAAAAATAGGAAATGCATTTATGCTGGTAAAAATGTTTTCTTGTGTGTCTGAAAAATAGCTCCAGGAAATTTAGAAGTTTAAACACCTATATATTGAAAATTACTGTGACTTTGGCAATTTGCTTGTGAAAATTAGGAGAATCTTAAATTCAGCAAAATCAAGAGTTGGACCTATAACCTAAGAGTATAAGAGGTTATATAATTTGGTTTTATAATAGAAATCTGCTATTTACTAAAACAGCTTCTATTTTGAAAGTAGGTAGGCGAATCATGAACACTTAGTGGAATCATTCCATATATGTAAATCTACAGTAGTATTGTAAGAGACTCAGTACAAATTTGTTTTGGTCATGCTATTTTGGACTAAAGTATGATATATGAAATATTGGAATATTCTCAAAGCCTATTACAAGTTGAGCATCCCAAATTCAAAATTCAAGATCTGAAATATTGCAAAATCCAAAACATTTTGAGTGCCATCATGATATTCTAAGAAAATGTTCATTGGAGTATCCTGGATTTCGGATTTTCGGATTCAGGATACCCAACCAGCATAATGCAAACATTCCAAAATCTGAAAAAAAGTCTGAAATTGGAAACACTTCTGGTCCCAAGCATTTCAGATTAGGGATACTCAACCTATAGCCTGTGACAATCATTGTCTCAGGTCCATATCAACAAAACAGTAATTGATTGTTTTATGTTTTAGATTTATTCTCAGTTTCAGTATACTTTATTATATATGTGCCCTCCCCATAATAGGAAGATTTTAATGAGTTCCAAGCAAATTTTAGAACTAATCAGGCACACAGTAAGCATTAATAATCTTAAATATTAAAATACAGTTGATATTTATGGCTGTTATGTATTCACAGCAGTGATAAGGCTTTGGAATGACGTGTATAGCTTCAAAAAAAAAAAAAAGCTTTTTTAAGGGAAAAGTATTTTAAACTAATTTGTTCTCTTATTCTATTTATAGTCTTATGCTGCATAGTAATAATCTATTAGCCTTCCTTTTAATGAAGTCTGATATTACATAACTAGAATATTTCATTTAATATTTATCAGTTATTTTTTCTCCCGTCTTTAAAATGAAACCATATAGGTCATAAGAATTACTTAAGAAAGGCATGTATTTTTTTAAACTAAAAGAACTCTTTAATGGAATGGATTTTTGTAATCTTGTGTGAAGCCCAAAATGTTTTATAGTTATTAGAGCTAGAATTTGTACAAAAGTATAATATAAATGAATATGAAAAGCTTTATCTTAATCATATGAGACTCTTGTACATAGCAATATTTGATGTGTAAGTCTGTAGATATTTCTATATGATCAAATATTTTTTAGATTTCGCTTATGTGTAAAAACATTAGTGTTTGTTATTTCCCATTATTATTTGTATGTTGTGAGATATTTTTGTTTATAAAGAAAAACTAAGTTTAAACCTCAAGGTAATAAGTGATAATATATAATCATTATTATTCTTCTTACATTAATAAAATACACATACTGTCGAAGTAATAAGTACTTCTTTTTGTGATAATTGTAATCCCAGAGCTTGGTGTTGCATTCCTTATTCTGTTCAGCTTAAAGTTAATTGCAGTAATAGGACCATGCATTTAAGAGCCATTTTCTTTCAGATTTGAGTATGGTTGGAAGCTGTATATCAACCCTAGAATTTTTGTATTCAAAACTGATGCTTAGAAAGGTAAAACAGAATGGGAAAACTTGTCACCTTTATCTTATGATGTCTGTGACTAGACTGACTGGGCTCTGTTAAGTTGTACAAAATTACTCACTTAGACAGATTATTTTACCACTTTCATGTGTGGAAACAAACCAATGTTTATATAGTGAAGGGATAAAGAAGGGCCTTTGTGGCTGGGCGAGGTGGCTCTGGCCTGTAATCCCAGCAGTTTGGGAGGCTGAGGTGGACAGATCAGTAGGTCACAAGTTTGAGACCCGCCTGGCCAGCATAGTAAAACCTCATCTCTACTAAAAATACAAAAAATTAGCTGGGCTTGGTGGCAAGCGCCTGTAATCCCAGCTACTTGGGAGTCTGAGGCGGGAGAATTGCTGGAATCCTGGAGGTAGAGGTTGCAGTGAGCCAACATCACACCACTGCACTCCAACATGAGACTCCGTCTCAAAAAAAAAAAAAAAAAAAAAAAAAGAAAAAAGAAAAGAAAAAGAAGACCTTTGTGGTCAGTTACTCAGAAAATTATTTGAGACTATGGAATATGGGACTGTGTTTTTAGATGCACTGCCTTGTTTGTAATGCTTGAAAAGCCAAAAAAGAAACAGTTTGAATGCAAGAAGAATTAAACTTCTAATATTGAAGGATTTTAGGTATTTAAATAATTAACCAAAATTGTCATTGTCATTGCATTTTCTAGGCAATTAAGTTGGAATATGCAAGGTTGGTTAAGTTGGCCCAAGAAGACACCCCACCAGAAACTGATTATCGTTTACACCATGTAGTGGTCTACTTTATCCAGAACCAGGCACCAAAGAAAATTATTGAGAAAACATTGCTAGAACAATTTGGAGATAGAAACTTGAGTTTTGATGAAAGGTAATTTGAAAATATAAAATTTATATGCTCTAATTGTTCTCTTTTACCTGCAGATTCCCAGGATAATTTTTTGAGTATTTATTTTACACATGCATGGGCATGTTTTTTAAAAAAATGCATGAATGACAAAATTTGAACTCACTTAATGCCTCAAAAAAGGCAACTGTTATGGCCTTTCGAAGTTTGAACTGAAAATAATTTAGATCATTTTAATAAATTTTAATTTTTAATCACTGCACTTATTACATAATATTTTAGAGACAAAAAAATGGGCTTCTCAACCTCTGTACTATAGAGTTTTTTTTTCTTTGTATACAGATTTTATTTAGATTGAATTTATACACCATGCTTCTTAAGGATATTGGCCTATAATTTTCTTCTCAGAAGTATATTTTCTTGCTTTGCTATCAAGGGGAAGCTGGCCTCATAAAATGACTCTGAAGGTGTTACCTCTTTTTTCTGTTTTCAAAGAAATTGAGGATGTTTTATATTAAATTTTCTTTGAATGTTTGGTAGAATTTACCCATGAAGTAATCTGGTCCTAGGCTATATTTTGGAGTTTTGAAAAATTACTTCTTCAGGTCCTCTATTTGTTATTGGTCTCCTTAAACTCTCCATTTATTCTTCATTCAATCTTGGTAGGTTATATGTTTCTACTAATTTTCTCATTTCTTCTAAATTGTCAGATTTGTTGGTGTATAGACAGTTTAAATTGGATAATTTTTTGTTGTTGGGGCTATCCTATGATTGTAGGATATTTAATAATATCTCTCATCTCTGTTTGTTAGTGACAGTAGCAGCTTCCAAATTGTGGCATATCAGAATATCTCCAGATATTGCCAAATGAATCCTGAAGCAAAATCACCCTTATTAGGGAATTTTTATAGGACTTTCTAAATGTTTCTCTGAATAGTTTTTTAGGACTTTCTGAATATTTCTTTATAGAAAGTTCTATAAAACTTATGTTAAAAATCACAATTTAATTAGAATGAATGACACTAGAAAATAATTTTAAGATCCATATGAAATTTCAGGGTATTGCAAGTTATTTGTTCATAAAAACATTTGTGCTGTCTTGCAGTTCATTGTAATTATATTTTAATTCTCACATAAATGATTATTATTTCATGAATGTCTCTAAAATGCTGCATTAAAGTGTGTAGCAAAGAAGAATATGAGGGGAAGCAAATTTTCTGGAATCAATTCCTGCTTTATGTATGTGCTGTGAAATAGATTCTGTGCATAATACAAGTAAATAGTTTTAAACAATATCTGATAGATGGTTGAATGCTCAATGAATGTTGGCCACTACTGTTTGTATTGGTAGCAGTATGAACTTAATTTATTTTGATGCATATGACTGCAGAGAGTTCAGAAATCGGGTTGTTGTGACCTTTGTTATCTGTGCTATCAGTTTACTGCGTTCCGTTGGATCTACGCTGTTTAATTTGGAGAAGATATTAATGGAGTAATCACATTGACTTTTTAATCCTTTGCAATTATCTGATTATAGTCAGCCTGTTTTGATAACCTGAGTTGTGCTTGAAAGACAGAGTTAGGTGCATGTGGTTAAATATATTTTGTGGGGATTTCTTTATCAATGATTCTGATTATAAAATCCACTGGAATATTTCCATTTTTACCTGTGATTATAGGCACATTTTTGACTCTAGCATTTAAGGATAAATAATATCATGTGGGGGAAAAAGAAGATGCAGTGTCTCTTGAGCTTGCTTAATAGATGCACATTGTTTTTAAAAAGTTTCATTTTTTTTTTCCTATGGAAACTGTGTTAATAGAATGTAATTTAAAAGCCAAAGCCATATATCAATACAACACAGTAAATTTGAATTAGAATGATTCCTCCTGTCTTCTTGTTAATTCTCCAACATTGGTCCCAAAAATGTTTTCACTTGAGTTTATTTAGGATTTGTTTCTATAAAAAGGTATTGCTGTTTTTGCTCAGTGTTTATGGATTTTGCTTTTGTAAATATATATATATATATATATATATATATATATATATATATATATATGCACACATATATTTATAAATCTATTGTATTTTTTTTAAAGGTGTCACAACATAATGAAAGTTGCGCAAGCCAAATTGGAAATGATAAAACCTGAAGAAGTGAACTTGGAGGAATATGAGGTAATGTGCTCTTTTCAATGTTAAACTACAGATTTAGAGATTCTGTAATTCACTGATACTCCTTTTATTTCAGCACAACTGAAGTTGAATTTTTATTAATGATGAGTAAAAAAATTAAGTTTCCAAGTCAATGCTCAAGTAATTAATACTTTTATAAGTGAGATAGCATGTAGGCCAAAAAGTTTAAAATCAAAAAAGGAAGATTTTTAGTTTTCTATTTCAATACTAGTTCTCAACTACATTTTAAATGAACCTTTCTAGCTTAAACAGAAAGTAACAAATACATTATTAATTTTGAAATCAACTTAGAAATTGCTGTTTCATAATATTAACAAGTAATATTTATCAATAGCCTACATGTGCCAGGCATTTTTCTAAGCCCTTTGCATATATTAACTGATTTAATTCAGACAGTAACACTGTGAGGTGGGTAGTGTTCTTATTCTCATTTGACACATGAGAAAATAAGGCATAGAGCAGTGAAGTGTAACCTGCCTAACGTTTTCACAGCTGCAAGTTTACAGCTTGGCTAATGGAACCTATGTTCTTAACTGTTGTACTACACTGAAGGTGGGCTATATTTTTCTTTCACTTTGATTTATCAGATATATTTTGAGGAAGTTAGAGATTCATTTTAGTCATTAGATGCCATGCATTTTTGTCACTACGATACAGTGTTGGATGAGAGAGCACTTACATAGGTACTTGTACATGTGCTTGTGGGATTTTTTTGTGCACAAATTATTTTTGTCAACTTTTGCTTTAAAGTATTCTTTAATTGATGAATTCATACACCTAGTATTTCTTCAAATTTTAAAATTTAACCTTATATATTGTCTTTTTAAAATGTATAAGTCTAGTAAATTTTAAGTTTTTTTCTTGGGTGCCTTTGCTTAATATTTGGTTCCATTTACAAACTTAAAGGGTACTTTAAATTTCCTCAAACAATTAGTTCACCACATAAACAGGGAACAGGAAAGATAGAGAAAACATTCAGTATTGATGAAAATCTTAGCTAGCTTGGCATATAAGAGTGTCTCTAAAAACAAAAACAATAAAACTGCAGCAAATATATAGAATTGTGAGCATTGAAAGCTTAAAATTTTTGTTATCAAAAACAAGGGAATGAAATTAAGTAAAAAGTAAGACATTGGAAAAGGAAAAAAAAGATATTATTTGTTTTTTTTTTTTTTTTACCTTGAAATTCAAGTAAAATCTACAGGTGATTTATTAGAACTAGTAGGAGAGCTTTGCAACATACAAACTGTGTCAATTCAATTTTATTGAATAAAATTGACACAAGGTTTATATTTTATTGAATATCAGTTTTATTTCCTTATGCCAGTAAAAAAAAAAAAAAATTAGAAAGTGAAATATATAAAAGTGAGACCATTGATAATAGTATCTGAAACTATGGCGCATATAGAAATAAATTTAACAAAAGGTGTGCATGACTTCTGTGGGGAGAATTATAAAACTTATTGGGAGACATTAATAAAGACCTAAATAAATGGGCATATATATATATGGTATTTGGAAAACTTGATATTATTAATATATAGGTATTACTTTTCCCCAAATACTTTATAAATTCAGTACAGGCCATATGAAAATTCTAGCCAGATCTTTTATAGAGCTTGATAGCCGAATGAAAAATGTTATGGAAATGCAAAGATCCCCGTCTACCTCCCATCTCTGTTAAGCAAATTAGTGAAGAGTGGAAAGACTTTTTAATAAATGGTTCTGCGAAATAAAATTTGATTTATTCTTCATTCCATATTCATTTCATTTGTGAAAGGCTCCTATGTAAAGCTCTTTAGAAGTCAACATAGGTAGAATAACAAAGGCATTCATTTATTAAGAGGCCCTCATTGACCAGATTTTTGACCAGCATATGTAATCTGGAGCCCAAGATTCTCAAAATTTCTTTTCTCCTGACCATGAGGAGCAAGTCAAGTCATCTTTTAGCTTATGATGACTCCAAATCTGTACTCTTCAAATTGATTGATATCTCTACCCTGGTTCCTAGGATTCACGTACATGGGACTTGATTTTTAATTGTGACTTGATTCTACAATGCTTCCTTCAGTTTTCTTCAATGAATTGGACTCAGCATATTTTTATTCACAAACCTCATATTCTAACTGCAGGGCTATTAAATCATATAAGTATTTAAATCACTTGTTTTTAAGATTCTGCATATTCCTCCTATCTTTGTCTTGCCATAAGTTCAGGGTTCAGCAAACCATAGCCTACAGACCAGCTTGTTTTTATAAAGGAAGTTTTATTGGAACATGGCCATTTGTATACATATTGTCTGTGGATGCTTTCACACTGCAGTTAGAGAGTTGAGTAGCTGAAGAAAATGAGGCTTTCAGAGTGTAAAACATTTACTTTCTTGCTTTTTATAGAAGTTTGCCTACTCAAAACTTCCAAGGCAATTCTATTGATAACAAGGAATGACAGTTTCAGTACCTTCTCCAGAAAAGCTAACTTTATACTTGCAGGACAAATTTTACCTTTATTTGTTATTAAGATCTGCTAATAGCATGAAAATTATGTCTCGAAAATTAAAATTAAGGCTGGATGTGGTGGCTAATGCTTATAATCCCAGCACTTTGGGAGATCAAGGCACAGGGAATTGTTTAAGGCCAGCAATTTGAGACCAGCCTGACCAACAAAGCAAGACCCTGTCTATACAAAACACATTAAAAATTAACTGGAACTGGGAGCTTCTATCTGTAATCCCAGCTACTTGGGAGACAGAAGTAGGAGGATTGCTGGAGCCCAGAAGGTCGAGGCTGCAGTGAGCCAGGATCGTGCCACTGTATGGCAGACTGGGCAACAAAGTGAGACCCTCTCTCCAAAAAAAAAAAAAAAGTATATTCAAGGAGAATATGGTTGGCTAATAACTTGTCTGTGTTTCTTATTTTTGTTTATAATGTTTATGTAAAAGCCTTAACATTTTTGTTATCTGTATTTTCTTTTTGATTTATCCTATATTGAATTTCAGTTATTTTTCTTGAGTCAGTTATTATAAAGTAAGTTAAGAAAATCTTGACTTCGTTCTCTTCAAGAGTTACAGTGTATCACCTTAGAATTATTTAGTCCTATTACATGACCTATAGTTTTTTTTGGTGGGGGGAGGGACATTAAAATGTGAACTGCAGCTGTTCTTCTACCATATCTCATGTAAATAAACTATTTATATACCTAATTAATCCAAGTTTACCACAAATTTCCAAAGTTAAAAGGTTAAATAATCATAACCTTTTTTGGTTTCTTAAAATTATGTATCAAATATGTGTTCAAGCTTTGATTCATACTCAGTGTAATTTCATTTACTTCCTACTGTCAGTTGATCTAGATACAATAATATTTCAATCATGTGATTTTCTACTGATGACTTTTTGAAGGATGACCTAATTGATGATTCTGCCTTTATATTTCTATAATCTGCTAGTAACGTATTTATTGTTTAATTCCGTATCAATGTGTAACAATTTTTAGATTTAATGTTATATTAATAAATATAAATAATCTTGTGTGCCAGAAAGTAAAATCTTGTTTTAGGTCTAGTGTATCTTAATTTTGAACTCTTTGTTTCTGTTACTTCAAATAGTAGCAAAGCAGTGTGCTACTTTTCGAACAGTTTCATAGTAGTTTTTAAATCCTACTCTGAATATTTTTCATATTTTCTTTCTCCTATAGGAGTGGCATCAGGATTATAGGAAATTCAGGGAAACAACTATGTATCTCATAATTGGGCTAGAAAATTTTCAAAGAGAAAGGTAAGGCAAAGTAGACAAATAAGAAAAAAGCATAATTTTTGTGCCTAAATCTATTCAGATATGACCTCATCCATGAAAAAGATTATACTCACACTCTGTATTTTTAATAAATGTTTTATTTTAGATCAGTTTTAGATTTACAGAAGAATTGCAAAGTTAATATAGAGGCTTCCCATATACCCCACATAAAATATATTTTCCATTTAAAAATAAATCTTTAGGTTGGCATTAGTGTCTACATCAGGTCTCAAATATACTTAAAGCTGAGTCTGATCTTGGTATCAAATCAGAGATGGTGTTTGTAGTCTGTCTTTGTGAACTTCCAGGTACTATAAAATGTGTAGCTATAGAAAATTTCTGAGTACTGTGACTTTAAACAAATTTTAATTAATTTTTATTTAAATTAAAGATAGTCTTAAAGAAATTTTTATTTACTTAATTATACTATTATTTTAATTGTTAATTATTAAGAAGAAAGAATACATTTTGTTTACATTTCAGATTATTTACTAGTTTGCATGTACTTCTCCACATATTTCTTACTTCTTATTGTTTAACATTAACTTGACTGTGATTGTTTTTTGAGAAAATGTTTTATTTTCAATGCAGTGTATATTGCAGCCAAGTAAAAGGGATATTTTTCCTTTCCCTTGTTTTTTTAAATGAAGTTTAAGATGCTCTCACTTAGGTAATGATGCTGCTTCTTTTTCAAAAAATGAAACAAAGATCAACGTTTAATTATGGAACTATACTGTCCAATGTAGTGGCCACTGACCTTGTGACAAAACTTAATTAAACTCAAAACTAACAGTTCAGTTCGTCAGTTGAACCAGCCACGTTTTGGTAGTTCAGTAGCCATATGCAGCTAATGACCTCTATTTTTGGCCAGCACAGAACATTTCCATAATCACAGAAATTTCTATTGGATAGTACTATTCTAAAGGACAATTCTTCATTTTTATATTAATAGTTACCAAAATTTTTAATGTTACCACACAAAAGGAAAAAGTAACATTTTACTTAATAATTTAAGTATAAATTATTTAAAGTCCTAGTCATTATTATATTCATAAGATGATTTCTCTTTGGTCATTGATGTAGAAAACTTACTTTGATTGATACCTTCATTTTATGAGTTGTGTCAGTCAAGATTTTATTTCTTTAAGGAATATTCAAGAGTAGTGTTAAGATTTATAAGATTTGTGCTGATATGAGAAATATTAATATAATTGTATAATTCAATAGAGTAAGATAAGAAAAGGCATTTCAGTGTTACAGATAAAGAAATCAGAGAACGATCCAAGATGGCTGATTGCTAACATCTCAGGATTGCAGCTCCCAGTGAATGCGCAGAGAATGAGAGGATGCCACACTTTCAGACTAATTTTTGTCGCTCATGGACCAGAAGATTCCCAGTGGAGGAGACCCACAGGTCACCAGCATGACTCTTGTGGCTGGCGCAGTGGTTTTGCCGGCACCTCAGCACGGCAGCTCTTGGTGCAGAGTAAACGGGACTGGTTCCCTTTCTGACCGACGTTTGGAGCTCCGGGAAGGCAGAGTTGCCTATTATGGACTGAAGAAGGAAGCCAGACTGGAGATTCCCAGGCAGAAAAGCACCATCAGTCTTAACACTGCTTTTTTGGCCTGCGCAATGGGTTACTCAAATTTCGGCCCTGGGAATTAACAACTTGGACGTCCACTCAGAGACCTAATTTGAACGTTGGTAATTACAAAGACAACAGGTGGATAAATTTACAATGATGGGAAGAAACCAGCATAAAACGGCTGAGAATACTCAAAATCAGAATGCCTCTCCCTCTAAAGAGGATCACAGTTCCTCATCAACAAGGGAACAAGGCTTGATGGAGAAAGAGTACATTCCATTAATGGAATCAGGCTTCAGAAGATGGATAATGAGAAACTTCCATGAGTTAAAAGAACATGTTGTAACCCAGTGTAAAGAAACTAAGAACTTTGAAAAAAGGTTTGACGAAATTCTAATGAGAATAGATAATTTAGAGAGGAATATAAGTGAATTAATGGAACTGAAGAATACAATATGGGAACTCCGAGAAGTATGCACAGGTTTAAACACTTGAATTGATCAAGCAGAAGAAAGGATATCAGAGGTCAAAGACCAACTTAATGAAATAGAATGAGAAGACAAGAGTAGAGTAAAAAGGATAAAAAGGAATGAGCAAAGTATCCAAGAAGTATGGGACTATGTGAAAAGACCTAATTTACGTTTGATAGGTGTACCTGAATGCGACGGAGAGAATGAATCCAAGCTGGAAAATACTCTTCAGGATATTATTCAGGAAAATTTTCCTAAACTAGCAAAGCAGGACAATATTCAACCCCACGTAATACAGAGAACACCACAAAGATATTCCTCAAGAAGAGCAACCCCAAGGCACATAATTGTTAGATTCACCAGGGTTGAATTTTACTAAGGGCAGCCAGAGAGAAAGGTCAGGTTACCCACAAAGGGAAGACTATCAGACTTATAGCAGATCTCTCAGCAGAAACTCTACAAGCCAGAAGAGAGTGGGGGCCAATATTCAACATCCTTAAAGAACAGAACTTTCAGCCCAAAATTTCATATCCAGCCAAACTAAGCTTCACAATTGAAGGAAAAATAAAATCTTTTATGAACAAGCAAGTACTCAGAGATTTTATTACCACCAGGCCTGCTTTACGAGAGCTTCTGAAAGAAGCATTACACATAGAAAGAAACAACAGGTATTAGCCTTTCTAAAAATATACCAAAAAGTAAAGAGCATCAACATAAAGAAGAATTTACATCAACGAATGGATACAATAGCCAGTTAACATCAAATGGCAGTAATCCTAAATTTAAGTCAACTAAATCCCCCAATCAAAAGATACAGCAAAAACCCAACGGTATGCTACATTCAGACCCATTTCACATGCAAGGATACACAAAGACTCAAAGGGATAGAGAAAGATTTACCAACCAAATGGAGAGCAAAAATAAATAAATAAATAAAAAGCAGGAGTTGCAATTCTCGCATCTGATAAAATAGATTTTAAAGCAACAAAAATATAGTGGTAAAAGGATCAGTGCAACAGTAAGAGCTAACGATCCTAACACCCAGATACATAAGACCTATAAAGAGACTTAGACTCAACGAGACAGAAAATTAATAAGGATATCCAGGATTTGAACTCAGATCCAGAACAAGTAAACTTAATAAATATTTATAGAGCACTCCACTTTAAATATACAAAATATACATTCTTGTCAATACCACATCACACCTACTCATATAGATTTAAATGAAATATTGATCGGCCATTATTAATACCCATTTTTAGAATAAAGCAACATTTCCATTCTCTCTTCCTCTTTTTCTTCCTCTTTCTTCCTCTCCTTCACTCCTTTTTTTCCTTTCCTTCTAAAAATTAAAAAAAAAATCACTAGCCTATCAGCAGGGAAAAAAAAAAGAAATCAGACTTCACAGAGATGTGGTAACTTTGTCAAGATCACACAGCTAACGAGGAAGAAAAAAATTAAAATAGAGACCTCTGTGTTCTTGTATAATTTAATGAAATCATGTAAATATAAAATGTATTCATTTGACTCAGTAAGAATTAAAAAGATGATACTGCAGTTTGTACCTATCTATATAGCTTCTATATTAGTTCTTCCCAGTTAACATATATTAAGGGAATTTAAGATATAACTTGGAAATATGTTTAAATTTTATAATTTGCTTGTCACTTTTCAAATACTTACTCAGAAAGCTAATATTCTAGTATAGTAAATGCTTATCAAATTAGAAGGATTAACTAGAAAATTAATAATGGTGACAGATACTACTTATGGAATATCTTTTAAAGAAATATTGGCTTTATCACTTTAAATATAGCAGTTGTTGTAGATAGCTGTGTGTAAAATATTGCCAAAAGGTTCAGACAAAATTGTTTTTAATGAATATGTAAACATTTAAAGCCTTGAATGAAATGCTTACTAATGGACCTTTGTCTGTTCTGTGAATAGTGAAGTGAAATCATGGTTGCAAGAACCGTAATTTTATAGCAGCACAAGTGGAAGATAGAGTGTACCATGCTACATGATCTTATTTTGTCTCATATAAGAATATAATAATTAGACTGCTAAATCTTATTCTGAATTTATTTGAATATACGTTCGTAACCACTTTAGGGTTTGATAAAATTTGGAACATTTTGTGTAATCAGTAGGAAATTGGAACACGTTTTGGTTTCAGAGCAGTTCTCAAAGAGGTGACTCAGGTCTAGAAAGTCAGATGTGAATGTCACTCAGAAGAGATCTTCTTAACAGGAAACCCCTTAGCTACAAAGGAAAAGATAGATGTGCTACTTATTGATGAACAAACTACTACAACTTAATGTTATAATGCAACATTTAATATTATAATTTCCTTTGTTGTTCATAAAATCTTTAGCTGAGAATATGTTTAATTAAACATGTTAATTTAATTAAACATAGCTGAGAATATGTTCAAAATAAAATGTTATATTCAAATTAATCTCAAAAACAAATCCTTAGAAAGCCATTTTAAAAAAATGTTTAAAATAAACTTATTGGACGGGTGCGGTGGCTCACACCTATAATCTCAGCACTTTGGGTTGCTGAGGCAGGTGGATCACAAGGTCAAGAGATCGAGACCATCCTGGTCAACGAGGTGAAACCCCGGCTTTACTAAAAATACAAAAATTAGCTGGGCATGGTGGCGTGCGCCTGTATTCCCAGCTACTTGGGAGGCTGAGGCAGGAGAATTGCTTGAACCCAGGAGGCGGTGGTTGTGGTGAGCTGAGATCACGCCATTGCACTCCAGCCTGGGCAACAAGAGCAAAACTCCGTCTCAAAAATAAATAAATAAGTAAATTTATTTATCATGACACCTTCAGGTGTATAATTTGGTTTGCTGTGAATGTATACATTAATTTTTGAATAATTTTACATTTAACATTTGGGGTGTGAAATGGATTCATTTTGTGTCTAAGTACATGAATTAAGTAATTATTGGCATGAGAGGCTAGAGTTTAAAATTGTGTTTCTTTACAATATTTTTTAAATTTTACATTTTTCCATATTACTCTAACATGTTAGAAGGATAATTCGTTTGGAGGTAAAAGTAATTCTTTATTAAATATTTTTCTCTTCCATTTTTGTTTTGTTTTGTATTTTTGAGTTGGGTCTTGCTCTGCTGCCCAGGCTGGAGTGCAGTGGTGTGATCATAGCTCACTACAGCCAATAACTTCTCAGCTCAGGAAGTCCTCCCACCTCAGCCTCCCAAGTAGCTGGTACTACAGGCATGTACTGAAAGGCCCAGCCAATTTTTTAAAATGTTTTTTTAGAGATGAGGATCTCACTATGTAGGCCAGGCTGGTCTTTGAACTCCTAGCCTCAACTAATCCTCTCACCACCTCCCAAAGTGTTGGGATTACAGGCATGAGTCTCCATGCCTGGCCCATTTTCTTCCCTTTTTAAAACCTAATTTGAACTTCATAATATCTAGACTTGATATAACACATAGGCCTAACTCATCAGCTTTTTTATGTTTGGGGGCTTTTCGTTTTTGCTTTATTCCACTAGGTTTCCCAGATTTAGAAGCAGTCTTTCGTTTTTCCACTTCCTCTATCTCCTTTAGATATTCTTATTTTTTTTTTTACCCTTTTAACCTTTTTCTCAGTAACTGCACCTGTCTGCACATAGAAAAGAACCTAAGTAGTCATTGAACAAACTAAATGATGTTTGTGATCATAAAACAAAGTAACCTGAGTTTTTACTTCAACTGTGACATTGTGTTAAACAAGTAGGTTGCTGGCTTTCACATTAGCTTCAATTTTGAGTTTAAATGGGAGACATCAGGAAAATAAATACCAAGGAAGACAGAACTACCCGAATTTATCAGTTATTGCCTCTTTTCCCAGTTTTTTGCTTAATTTGTAGCTCCTATTTTATTTTGTACTTTTAAGATACAACTGTCTCCTGGTTTTAGATGTTCCTGTTGCTAAAAAGGTGCTCTCAGGCATACATTGCATCAGATGATATTTTTTATTATAATGTAGGTAATCCAAACTTAAGTTTATACATAAAATGTTTTATAATTGTAGCTGACTTTGTTTCTACAAAGGTGAAATACTAATGCTGTATGTTTCTTTTTAATTTTTAAGTTATATAGATTCCTTGCTGTTCCTCATCTGTGCTTATCAGAATAACAAAGAACTCTTGTCTAAAGGCTTATACAGAGGACATGATGAAGAATTAATATCACATTATAGGAGAGAATGTTTACTAGTAAGTTGAATGCATATAGTATGATGTTATCATTTTGTTTTACATTGGGCAAATTTTCCAGACTCATATATAAGTGACTGACTCCATAAATTCTGATGAGATAAGAATATGGTGATGTCTATAAACTGGTTCTTTTCCCTTCAGATGGCAAAGTACACTCAGTACTTTATTTTTTTTTCTTCATAAATCCCAAGTCCTGTAGGTGATAAATGAGAAATGTTCTTAAAATAGCATCAGTTTGTTTACATTAATATATTTACATTTCTTCATCCCACTACCACTGCATTTTTTGGTGGGAGAGAAATGGATGCATACATCAGCCTTAAAAAAAGCTTTATGTAAGTCTGTAAGAATATGCTTGGAATGTATGGGAGTAATTTCTATTTAACTTAAAAATTGAATTTTGAGGCATAAGAATAGAATAGCTGATTTTAAACATAAATACAACAAACACTTGATGGTTCCTCTGAAACATTTAAAAAATGGTATAAAATTTCTCATCGTTTTTTGTTACTAACCCAGCCACAGTTGGTTATTTTTCATAGGAATTTAAATGAAGCCTCATAAAGATTACTTTAATGTTCCTTTCAGGTTTTTTCATATTACATATTTATAGAGTGTCAGATTCTGAGGGATACAAACATGAGTCAGATGCACTTGCTGTCCTCAGAAAACTCAGTCTGGTAGGAAACATACAGAAATGATCATCATGTTCTGGAATAATTGCCATTGTAAGAAATATGCAAAATGATATGCCTGAAATATTTGGGAAGAACCTTAAGAGAGAAGATAAACCCTGATCTGGATCTTGATGGATAAATAGGAGTTTTATTAATGATAGAGAAGGGAGAATATTCCAGTACGTAACAGAAAATCGAGATAAATTCATTGTGGCTAGCCAGGTTATGAGGAAGTGGGGTTAGGTGGAAGTAATGAAACTGACAGTACTTGTTGACGTCAGATGATAAACTTACAGGACATTCAAATGAATTTGTACCAGTGTAAGTTTGACATGATGAGGTTTTCAGAAAATAATTCGGATAAAAATAATAGCATACTAGAGGATAGATAAGAAAGAAGTAGATTGAAGTCAGGAACCGTAGAGGGGAAAGTCAAGGGATGGAGGATCAGGGCCTGAACTCAGGTAGTACAGTGGGTATGATGGTGCAGGAAATGAAATGAGGGCATGTCATAGCTGTTGGGTGAGTGGGAAGAAGGAAATGGAAGAATCAAAGCTGCCAAACTTTCTAGTTTTTCATTTAGTATTGGGTAATCTAATAGGAACAAGGTTGGCTTTGAACATGTTATATTTAAGATATTTCTAGGCCAGTCTTTGATGCAGTGAATTTAATATTAAACTTATTAAATTTTATGTATCTTTTAATGCATACTTCCAAAAATTATAGTAGATACTTGAAGACTTACCTCATTTTATTCTCTTAAACCCTATGGATGGAAGATAAAATAATACCCTATTATTAATGTAAAGTAGATTTAGCTATTAAGATTAGTGTATGAGTCCGTTCTCATACTGCTCTAAAGATACTACACAAAATGGGGTGATTTATAAAGGAAAGAGGTTTAACTGACTCACAGTTCCACATGGCTGGGGAGGCCTCAGCACTCATGGAGGAAGATGAAGGGGAAGCAAGGACCTTCTTCCTATGGCAGCAGGAGAAGTGCAAGCAGGGGAAATGCCAGATGCTTATAATACTGTGAGATCTACTGAGCCTCACTCCCTGTCACAAGAACAGCATGGGGGAAACTGCCCCCACCCCATGACCTATACCTCCCACCAGGTCTCTTTCTTTTTCAATACCTGGGGATTACAATTCAAGGTAAGATTTGGGTGGGGACAGAAAGCCTAACCATATCAATTGGGTAATTGATTCATGGCCAAGGTGGACTTTAGCCAAGTGTCTTTCCAAAATCAAAATAAATTGCATGAGAATTATGTGGTGTAAACCTAAATATATAACTTTTGTATTTGAAATTCAGCTTTAAAAGTCAAATTTATCATGTATTTATCTCATATATTTCTTATTATGTGGATTTCTCTGTTCTGCTAGATCAGTGATTAGCACACTATCGCTTGTGCTCCATATACCACTTGTTTTTATAGATATGTTTTATTGAAATAAGCCATGTGCATTCATTTGTATATTATGTATTATTGCCTTTTACTACAGTGGCAGAGTTGAGTAGTTGCAACAGAAACTATGTGGCCTTCAAAGCCTGAAATAGTCCCTGTCTGGCCCTTCACAGAAAAAGTTTGCTAATCCCTGTACCAAATTTTAAGCTTCATGAGAGTTTTCTGTATTAAATCACATGTGAGCTCCTGCATCTGGAAAAATTCTGGTTGTACTCTGTAGGAATTTTTTTGAAGGGATAAGTGAATTGATTACCTTTCTATTTTTATATTAAGGAATATAGTAGTGTATATTCAGTTGACATTTATAGAGATTAGTTTTTTAGAAATTAATATTGAGTCTGCATTTCTTTATTGATAAAACTATTTTGAGTGCTTGTAAAATTTTATAATTGGGGGAAATTAATCTCTAGAGAAGAAAAAATGGCCCATATTATGGATGATTGGCATAATGTAAGCCAATCATGAATGAAAAACACAATGTTTTCTCCACTGCTGTTTGCTTTTGTTTCTTTTGTTCTCATATGCATAGCTTTTTCTAAAGAGAGGTTTTCAGTTCTAGAATAGGTTGAGATTGTTTTCTCTAAATACCGTTTGTTCTAATACTGTTTGTGAACATATTTATGTTGTCTTCCATATTAATACTTAACAGATTTAATTTAAAAAGGAAACAAAAACCTAGTCTTGTTTTTTTCATTGCATTAAGAAATTAAATGAGCAAGCCGCAGAACTCTTTGAATCTGGAGAGGATAGAGAAGTAAACAATGGTCTGATTATCATGAATGAGTTTATTGTCCCATTTTTGCCATTATTACTGGTGGATGAAATGGAAGAGAAGGATATACTAGCTGTGGAAGATATGAGAAATCGATGGTGTTCCTATCTTGGTCAAGAAATGGAATGTAAGTTTAAACAATGGTAGTATGCAACTGAGTTGTTGGGGTTAAACACGGTTAGATGTTATTCTTTACATTTTTTTATATTAAATATAAGTATTATGTTTAATATTTTCACATGCACATTATTACTCTTTTTCCGTATTGATGAGCTAAGCTGTATGCATTGCATTTGTCTCCCCAAAATGGCAATTATCTTACAATAACTATTATGGCAAGTCAGTATTAATAAATCGTGTTGAGAATGATCATGTGATAATTTCTGTCTTTAAATTGCTTGTATTTGCAGCACACCTCCAAGAAAAGCTGACAGACTTTTTGCCAAAACTGCTTGATTGTTCTATGGAGATTAAGAGTTTCCACGAGCCACCGAAGTTACCTTCATATTCCACGCATGAACTCTGTGAGCGATTTGCCCGGATCATGTTGTCCCTCAGTCGAACTCCTGCTGATGGAAGATAAACTGCACACTTTCCCTAAACACACTGTATAAACTCTTGTTAGTTCTTAACCCTTGCCTTCCTGTCACAGGGTTTGCTTGTTGCTGCTATAGTTTTTAACTTTTTTTATTTTAATAACTGCAAAAGACAAAATGACTATACAGACTTTAGTCAGACTGCAAACAATAAAGCTGAGAATCGCATGGCGCTCAGACTTTGTTTTAACCAGAACTGATGTATAATCACAAATCTAATTGATTTTATTATGGCAAAACTGCTTTTGCCACTATCCTGTTACAGTATTACATTGCTTTTATCTTTTCTTTCTCAACAGCTTTCCATTCAGTCTGGATCCTTCCAAGACTACAGCCATTTAAGTGTTCAGCACTGTGTATGATACATAATATTTGGTAGCTTGTAAATGAAATAAAGAATAAAGTTTTATTTATGGCTACTTATGTGTTTGTAAGCAGGTATATTGTATATTAGTGTATGATTTAGTAATAATATATAAATGAATTTTGTTTGGGGATTAAGATTGGGCAGTGAATAGATTAATAGTCTTTTAATTCTGCTCTAATAGTAGTAGATTGGAAAATTTTTAAGTATTTGACACTTAAATTTATCTATATTTTTGACAAAGTTCTTGAACTTAGTATGGCACCTGAACCTGTTTTGAATTCAGTCAGGTTTTTACTCAAGTAAGTGGTTGATTTTTAAGTCAAACTACACTGAAACTTTTAACCTTTTCTTAGATTAATCTTTTTAAATGTACTTAAAATATATAGCAGGGTCATTATTTCAAGAGAATCCCAAAGTACTTCAATAAGGGCTATTGTAAAACTTAAATATTTATATATGCACATATATACACATACACACATGTATATTCTTCATAATGGAGGGCAACGTTTTGCAATATATTTGTCATTCTATTTTTGTAAATTGTGTATCACTTTAGTTGTAAATGTTCTAATTAATACTGTGAAACAAAATTGATATTGTTTAACCAGAAGTTACGAGTATCTTAACTACCTTTATTCCTTTTCAAAAAGATAAAAGCTATAGAACATTTTGTAGATGAAACTACTGTCTAAGATTAATGAATTAATATTGTGAATGAAAATCAAAATCTATACTTTAATCATGTTACTAACAACCTATTTTTTGAATTCATAAAAACTTCTTTTTAAATGATGCTTTGTGAGCATAGTAAAATAGACCATTATACTATGTGTCTGTTTGATACAGTATCGCCAAAACTAGTGTTCTTTGTAAGTGCCTCTTACATAAGATCCTGGATGGAGTAAGAAAATATATTATGCTATTGTGTGATGCTCTTTGTAAAGTTGTCAATGTTCTAATAAGATATTAATGACAAGGAATTGGTACTATTCTTTTTGTAAAGTTAGAATTTGCATATTGTACCTATCAAAATATGTTTGGGTTTAAATTTTAAGTTGTCTCCTGAGCAGAATTCTGCATTGGTTTTTCCAGTCCTGTTAAAAGTTTAGAAACTTCATATATGTTATCACAGCTTTTGTAAAGTATCCTTAATATTTTATGTTATTCTACCACAGTGATAAAGTTGTTTGTATTTGTGTGTATAATTGACTGCCGAGACAGAAAGTGCTTAAACACCATATGGAAATTATTCCTTTAAAAGGCATATCCAGAGAATCGTGTCACTCTTGCCCTGAAGGTAAGTATTATTATTGTATTTACTATATACGTAAAAACCAGGTTATTCATTTTTAGTAATGAATTTGAAATAACTTATGTAAGGTAGTTTTTTCTATACCTACAGAAGCAAATTAATATTGGTTTTTAATGTAATTGTCAGATTTAGGTCATTGAAATTTCTTTTTTAAAAAAATTTCCAACTTTTAAGTTCAGGGGTGCATGTGCAGTCTGTGCAGGTTTCTTACATAGGTAAATGTGTGTCATGGTGGTTTGTTGCACAGATCAACCCATCACCTAGGTTTTTTTTTGGCGGGGGGAAGGGGGGAGTTTCGCTCTTGTTACCCAGGCTGGAGTGCAATGGTGTGATCTCAGCTCACCGCAACCTCCGCCTCCTGGGTTCAGGCAATTCTCCTCCTTCAGCCTCCTGAGTAGCTGGGATTACAGGCACATGCCACCATGCCCAGCTAATTTTTTGTATTTTTAGTAGAGATGGGGTTTCACCATGTTGACCAGGATGGTCTCGATCTCTTGACCTCCTGATCTACCCACCTCGGCTTCCCAAAGTGCTGGGATTACAGGCGTGAGCCACCACGCCCAGCCCATCACCTAGGTTTTAATACCAGCATCCATTAGCTATTCTAACTGATCCACTTCCTCCTCTCAAACCCCACCCTCTGCCAGACACCAGCATGTGGTGTTCCCCCCACCATTGAGGCCATATGCTCTAATCATTTAGCTTCCACTTATGAGAACATGCAGTATCTAGTTTTCTGTTCCTGTGTTAGTTTGCTCAGGATAATGGCCTCCAGCTCATCCGTGTCTCTGCAAAGGACATAATTTCATTTCTTTATGATTGCACAGTATTCCTTGGTGTATATGTATGTTTTCTTTATCCAGTCTATCATTGACAGGCATTTAGGTTAGATTCCATGTCTTTGCTATTGCGAATAGTGCTTCAATGAACATGCACGTGCATGTAACAAAACAGTTTGCATTCCTTTGAGCATACACCCAGTTATGGGTTTGCTAGGTCAAATGGTATTTCTGTCTTTAGGTCTTTGAGGAATCATTACAGTCTTTCACAGTGCTTATATTAATTTACACTTCCACCAAAAGTGTAAAAGTGTTTCTTTTTCTCCAAAACTTGCTAACATCTGTTGTTTCTTGACTTTTTAATAGCCATTTTTAATGGTGTGAGGTGGTGTCTCTGTGATTTTGATCTGTATTTCTCTAATGATCAGTGATACTGAGCTTTTTGTCATATGCTTGTAGGCCACATGTATGTCTTCTTTTGAGAAGTGTCTGTTCATGTCCTTTGCCCACTTTTTAATGTTTTTTTTTTTTCTTCTTCTTGTGAATATGGTTAAGTTCCTTATAGATGCTGGATACAAGACTTTTGTCACATGCACAGATTGTAAAAATTTTCTCCCATTCTGTAGGTTGTCTCTTTACTCTGTTATTTGTTTTGCTATACAGAAGTTCCTTGGTTTAATCAGATCCCATGTGTAAATTTTTGCTTTTGTTGTAATTGCTTTTGATATCTTTGTCATGAAATTTAGCCCATTCCTATGTTGTGAATGGTATTGCCTATGTTTTCTTCTAGGGTTTTTATAGTTTTGAGTTTTACATTTAAATCTTTAATTCATCTTGAATTTTTATATGGTGTAAGGAAAGTGTCCAGTTTCAGTTTTCTGCATATGGCTAGCCAGTTCTCCCAGCACCATTTATTAAATAGGCAATATTTTTCCCACTGCTTTTTTTTTTCAGGTTGTAGAAGATCAAATGGCTATAGGTGTGCAGGCTTATTTCTGAGTTTTAAGTTCTGTTCCGTTGGTCTATGTGTCTGTTCTAGTAACAGCACTGTGCTGTTTTGGCTACTGTTGCCTTGTACTATCATTTGAAGTTCAGTAGTATGCCTTCAACTTTGTTCCGTTTGCTTAGGATTGCCTTGGCTATTCGGGGTTTTTTTTGTTGTTGTTGTTTCATATGAATTTTTAAACAGTTTTTTCTAATTATGTGAAGAATGTCAATGGTAGTTTATTGGGAATAGCACAGAATCTATAAATTGCTTTGGGTAGTATGGACATTTTCAAGATACTGATTCTTCCTATCCGTGAGCATGAAACTATTTTCCGTTTGTGTCCTCTCTGATTTTCTTGAGCAGTGGTTTGTAGTTCTCCTTGAAGAGTTCCTTCACTTCCCTTATTTGCTGTATTTCTAGGTATTTTATTCTTTTTATGGCAGTTGAGAATGGGAATTCATTTGTGATTTGGCTCTTGGCTTGCCTGTTTTTGGTATATAGGAATGCTAGCAATTTTTGCATGTTGATTTTGTATCCTAAGACTTTGCTGAAATTGCTTATCATCTTAAGAACCTTTTGAGCTGAGAAAATGGGATTTTCTAGGTAGAGGATCATGTCATCTTCAAACAAAGATAGTTTGTTTTCTTTCTTCCTATTTGAATATCTTTATTTCTTTCTCTTGCGTGATTGCTCTGGTTGGAACTTCTAGTAGTATGGTGAATAGAAGTGGTGAGAGAGGGCAACCTTGACTTATACAGGTTTTCAAGTGGAATAGTTCCAGCTTTTGCCCATTCAGTATATGATATTGGCTGAGGGTTCGTAATAGGTGGCTCTTATTATTTTGCAGTGTGTTCATTTAATATCTAGTTTACTGAGAGGTTTTAACATGAAGTGATGTTGAATTTTATCAAAGGCCTTTTCTGCATCTATTGAGATTGTGTGGTTTTTGTCTTTAGTTCTGTTTATGTGATGAATCACATTTACTGATTTTTATATGTTGAACCAACCTTGCGTCCTAGGAATGAAGCCTACTTGATCATGGTGGATAAACTTTTTGATGTGCTACTATATTCCATTTGCCAGTATTTTGTTGAGAATTTTTGCATTGATGTTCATCAGAGATATTGGCCTGAAGTTTTTGTTGTTGTCATTGTTACTGTATGTCTGCCAGGTTTTGGTATCAGGCTGATGCTGGCCTCATAGAATGAGTTAGGGAAGAGTACCCCCTTTTTAATTTTTTGGAGTAGTTTCAGGAGCAATGATTCCAGCTAACTCTTCTTTGTACCTCTGGTGGATTTCATCTGTGAATCCACCTGGTACTGAACTTTTCTTGGTTGGTAGGCTGTTATTACTGCCTCAGTTTCAGAGCTCATTATTGGTCTGTTCAGGGATTCCGTTGCTTCCTGGTTCATTCTTGGGAGGCGTACATGTCCAGGAATGTATCCATTTTTTCTAGATTTTTTAGTTTATGTGAATAGAGGTGGTCATAAATATAATCTGATGGTTGTATTTCTGTGGGGTCAGTGTAACATCCCGCTTATAATTTCTGATTGTGTTTATTTGAATCTTCTCCCTTTTCTTCATTTTTCTAGCTAGTGTCTAGCTAGATTTTTTTTTTTTTTCAAAAAATCAGCTTCTGGATTCCTTGATTGTTTTGAAGGGTCTTATTTGTGTCTCGGTCTCCTTCAGTTCATCTCTGATATTGCTTATTTCTTGCCTTCTGCTAGCTTTGGAGCTTGTTTTTTAGTTATTTTAGTTGGGATGTTGGGTTGTTGAGATCTTTCCAGCTTTTTGATATGGCCATTTAGTGCTACAAATTTTCGTCTTAACATTGCTTTAGCTATGCCCTGGAAATTCTGATATGTTGTATCTGAAATTTCTTTATATAATTTGCCATGTTCCATATAACTTATAGCTAATAACTTCAGAATTGGAACCTCATAGAACTCTTGTCCATAGCAGATTTCACTTTGATTTAAATGACTCTCATTTTGGTTACCATGACACTCCTTCCTACCCCAGACATTACATTTTGAAATAATTCGGGGTAGAATTCATATAGATAGAACTTCAGATATCTCAGGAGACCAGTGGGCATGAGTGAACCTGTAAGGACCCCTCTAATACATTTCACATCGATTACATTACAACAATGACTATGCACTAAATTAGTAGTTTTCCAAGTGTGTTCTCCAGATCAGCAGGCAGCTTCAGCAGCTGGGAACATGTTAGAATTGATTTTTTTTTTTTTTTTTTTTGAGATGGAGTCTCACTGTATCACCATACTGGAGTACAGTGGCTCAGTCTTGGCTCATGCAACCCCCACCTCCCAGGTTCAAGCAATTCTCCTGCCTCTGCCTCCTGAGTGGCTGGGCCTACAGGTGCACGCCCAGCTAATTTTTGTATTTTTAGTAGAGATGCAGTTTATCCATGTTGGTCAGGGCTGGTTTCGAACTCTGGTGATCTGCCCCCCTTGGCCTCCTGAAGTACTGGGATTATAGGCATGAGTCACTGTGCCCGGCCTGAATTGAGAATTTTTTAGTCCCACCTTAGAGCTGCCAGTTCAGAAACTCTTCAAATAACCTGTGTTATAACAAGTCCTTCAGATAATTTTGACATTTACTAAAGTTTGAGAGCCACTTCACTAAATGAAACTATTGATAGCATTTGTGCATTATAAATTGATGCTGTTTAATTTTCTTTCACTTGCGATATGTTTGTTGGAAGCTTTTTTGTGTTTCCCTCACTTGAAATTTCAAGGAAGTGTCTAAACTTTTTTTTCTTTTTCTTTTTTTCTTTTTGCTTAGTTTTACATTTAACTGAGAATAAGGTAGGTATCTGATTCTCCAAAAGTTCAGTTTATTTTATGATTTAAGCTTGTTGAGTTATGCCTCTGGTTCCTGTCATTCTCCCAGGGAGCAAAAATGTGGCTGCTTGGGAAGTGGAGGTGGACGGTTAATGTGAGTACTGTCGTGTGATTTTTTTTTTAAACTTACATTGTAAATATGTTAAGTACCATTGGTCATGCCCATGATAACTTCATCATATATATATATATGTGTGTGTGTGTGTATATATATATATGTCTGCTAAGAGATTGGTGGATTTCTTTTCCTCTAAGGCCTCTTTCCTTGGCCTGCAGATCACCACATTCTCTCTATGTTCTTACCTAGCCTTTTCTCTGTGTGCTGCATCCCTGGCCTTTCTTCCAGCTCTTATAAGGACCCCAGTGACAATGGATTTGAGCCCCATCCTTATGACCTCAGTTACCCTTAATTACCTCTTTAAGGGCCCTTTCTTCTGGTGGGCACTCTTGGCCAGCAAGAGGGTTCCAAACCTGAGTGGGGGAGTGTGTGGGAAAGAAAGAAGACAGACAGACGGGGTCAGGAGGGATGTGGAGTCCTTATTCCACACCGAATTTATTTTTCAAAGGCTCAGTATATATACATTTTTCCAGGCTCTGGTTTATGTCATTGCCAGAGGAAATGCAGATCACTAGATGACATACTCTATACAATGAGGATAGCAGATACACAATCAGTGGTTGTAAAAGGTGATAGTCATTCCTGGTGCTCATAAAAAACATTTACATGGAGACATTGTTCCTTGTGACTGCAAGAGATTTTGGTTTCGAACATCCGATTATCTTTTAAATAGATTCCCTTTGTCTGTTCCTGATTCTTTTATCTTGACTCCCCTCCTTCAGGCGACCCTGTGTCTGGGCTCAAACTGCCCATATTGTAAAACTCGCTTTGCAAGTATTTACACGGGTGGGCTCCCCACAGTTCCCCCTATATTATTTTTTAGCTGCAACTCAAATAATTTAAGCTGCAACTATCAGAAGGAGGAGAACAGGAATCGAAGGATAACAGGCAAAAGAAGAATCAGGAGAAGGATTAACACTCCTAAGCCAATTAGAGACGAAAAAGATGGTATCAGACCAATGCAGCCAGGAGGACAATGCGTTCACAATATCTTTGGCTACGGTATCATCTATAGGGAGCTGTTCCCTGGAAGCATCAATTGCATATATTTGTTTCTGTAATTTTCTTATATCTAAAGACAAAGTATTATGTGACCATATCCTTTGCAAATGGGCCTTAACTAAAGGCCATTGCCATTCAGAAGCATTATATTCCTTATTAATAACACAAATGGAAGTAAATTCGATGTGGCACTGAAGTGCAAGGCAATTTTGAATATTATACACTTTATCTCCAAGAAGAGTAACAGTTTCTTCCAAAGCATTTAACTTTGCTTCTAATTTTCTATCAATATCCATCTGAGTTCTTAAAGACATAGAGATATTCTTTGCTAAGTGGTTAACATAAGCAGCAGTTTGTATATTATAAGCTAAACTGAGTGCAGCAGAGGCAGCAGTGGCAACAACAGTGACTTGTTTTGAACAAGTTGAACAACATATTGGCTATCAGAATAAATGTTAAGAGGAATATCCCAATGAGATAAAACATACTTTACTGTAAGGAGTTCAACTGGTTGAGCTGAGGTTTCCTGAGTTTGAAAGGAAAAAGGTTGTTTATTAACAGAACCAGCTGCAATACCAGATGAGGATCCATCTGTGAAAGCCAGGTGTGCTTGTGTTAAAGGTGTCTTAACATTTTAGAGGAAAGATAAGAGAATTAAGAGTATAGAATTGTAAAATCTTATCAGCTGGAAGGTGACAGCTGATATTTCCTTGAAACCCAGAGAAAGCTATTTGCCAAGTTTCTGAGAATTGCCAAAGCCAGGTTTGTTGAAGACCTGTATAAGGAACAATAATTTCTGGAGGCTTGTATCCAAACAATGCAAGGACACGAGTCCTGCCTTTAGCAACCAGGGCAGAAACTTAATCATAATAAGGAGTGACCACCTTTCCACCATTGGCAGGAAGGTGCAACGATTCTAATATGCCTTGTTGCCAGAAGACAGCTGTAGGTGTGTACTGTGTGCGTAACACAAAAGCTCCAGGGTGCTTTGTCCTGTATTCTGGTTAATTTTTGTTCTGACAAAGCCTTCTGGACAACCTGGAGTGTTTGCATGGCTTCAGGAGTGAGCTGGCACAGTGAATTAGGATTAGAATGTCTCTTTAATATGTCAAATAAAGGTTTTAAATCTCCTGTAGTGAGTCTGAGACTAGGTCTGATCCAATTTAAATCACCTAAAAATTTTTGGAAATCATTAAGAGTTTTCAATTGAGAAGTATTTAGTTTTGGAATTTCATAGGATATCTTTTGTGACTCAATTATATGTCCTAAATAATGATAAGGAGCAGAAAATTGGATTTTCTCAGGAGCAACTACTAATCCAGCATTAGTTAAGCACTCCTGCAACTGCACAAAGGCAGAATGTAAAAGAACATTAGGTGAAGCAGCAATTAAATATCAGCCATATAATGAATAAAAATAATGTTAAGATGTTGTTGCCTGACAGGAAGAATAGCCTTTGCAACAAAAGTTTGACAAAGATTGGGACTATTGTCCATGCCTTGAGGTAAAACCACCCATTCATACCTGTCCCAAGGTTGCTCATAATTAGTAGATGGAATACTGAAAGCAAACCTTTACAATCTTGTGGAGCAAGAGGTATAGTAAAAACGCAGTCTTTTAAATAAATAAAAATTTCCATTTTTTTTATAGCATTTTAGGTTTTGGGGTACATGTGTAGAACGTGCAAGATAGTTGCATAGGTACAAACATGGCAGTGTGTTTTGCTGCCTTCCGCCCCTTCACCCACATTTTGCATTTCTCCCCAGACTATCCCTCCCCAGCTCCCCCTGCCACTGTCCCTCCCCTATTCCCCCCAATAGACCCCAGTGCATAGTACCCTTCTCCCTGTGTCCATGTGTTCTCATTTTCCTCACCCGCCTATGAGTGAGAATATGTGGTATTTTCTGTTCTCGTGTCAGTTTGCTGAGAATGATGTTCTCCAGATTCATCCATGTCCTTACAAAGGACACAAACTCATCATTTTTGATTGCTGCATAATATTCCATGGTGTATATGTGCCACATTTTCCCAGTGCAATCTATCATCATTGGGCATTTGGGTTGGTTCCAGGTCTTTGCTATTGTAAACTGCTGCAATGAACATTCGTGTGCATGTGTCCTTATAGTAGAACGATTTATAGTCCTTTGGATATATACCCAGTAATGGGATTGCTGGGTCAAATGGAATTTGTATTTCTAGGTCCTGGAGGAATCGCCACACTGTCTTCCACAATGGTTGAACTAATTTACACTCCCACCAACAGTGTAAGAGTGTTCCTATTTCTCCGCATCCTCTCCAGCATCCGTTATCTCCAGATTTTTTAATGATCGCCATTCTAACCGGCGTGAGATGGTACTTCAATGTGGTTTTGATTTGCATCTCTCTAATGACCAGTGATGATGAGCATTTTTTCATATGTTTTTTGGCCTCATGTATGTCTTCTTATGTAAAGTGTCTGTTCATATCCTTTGCCCATTTTTGAATGGGCTTGTTTTTTTCCTGTAAATCTGTTTGAGTTCTTTGTAAATTCTGGATATCAGCCCTTTGTTAGATGCGTAAACTGCAAAGATTTTTTCCCATTCTGTTGGTTGCCAATTCACTCTAGTGATTGTTTCTTTTGCCATGCAGAAGCTGTGGAGTTTAATTAGGTCCCATTTGTCTATTTTGGCTTTTGTTCCAGTGCTTCTGGTGTTTTGGTCATGAAGTCCTTGCCTACTCCTATGTCCTGAATGGTTTTGCCTAGATTTTCTTCTAGGGTTTTTATGGTGCCAGGTCTTATGTTTAAGTCTTTAATCCATCTGGAGTTAATTTTAGTGTAAGGTTTCAGGAAGGGGTCCAGTTTCTGCTTTCTGCACATGGCTAGCCAGTTTTCCCAACACCATTTATTAAACAGGGAATCCTTTCCCCATTGCTTGCTTTTGTCTGGTTTATCAAAGATTATATGATTGTAGATATGCTGTGTTGGCTCCAATGCCTCTATTCTGTTCCATTGGTCTATATCTCTGTTTTGGTACCAGTACCATGCTGTTTTGATTACTGTAGCCTTGTAGTATAGTTTGAAGTTTGGTAGTGTGATGTCTCCTGCTGTGTTCTTTTTGCTAAGAATTGACTTGGCTATGCAGGCTCTCTTTTGGTTCCATATGAAGTTCATGGTGGTTTTTTCCAGTTCTGTGAAGAAATTCAATGGTAGCTTGATGGGGATAGCGTTGATTCTATAAATTACTTTGGGCAGTATAGCCATTTTTACAATGTTGATTCTTCCTAACCATGAACATGGAATGTTTCTCCATCTGTTTGTGTCCTCTCTTATTTTGTTGAGCAGTGGTTTGTAGTTTCCCTTGAAGAGGTCCCTTACGTTCCTTGTAAGTTGTATTCTTAGGTATTTTATTCTCTTTGTAGCAATTGAGAATGGCAGTTCGTTCTTGATTTGGTTCTCTTTAAGTCTGTTATTGGTGTATAGGAATGCTTGTGATTTTTGCACATTGATTTTATATCCTGAGACTTTGCTGAAGTTGCTTATCAGTTTCAGGAGTTTTTGGGCTGAGGCGATGGGGTCTTCTAGGTATACTATCATGTCATCTGCAAATAGATACAATTTGGCTTTTACCTTTCCTATTTGAATACCCTTTATTTCTTTTTCTTGCCTGATTGCTCTGGCTAGAACTTCCAGTACTATATTGAATAGGAGTGGTGAGAGAGGGCATCCTTGTGTAGTGCCGGATTTCAAGGAAATGCTTTCAGTTTTTGCCCATTAAGTATGATATTGGCTGTTGGATTGTCATAAATAGCTTTTATTACTTTGAGATATGTTCCATCAATACCGAGTTTATTGAGAGTTTTTAGCATAAAGGGCTGTTGAATTTTGTCAAATGCCTTCTCTGTATCAATTGAGATAATCATGTGGTTTTTGTTTTTGCTTCTGTTTATGTGGTGAATTACATTTATAGACTTGCGTATGTTTAACCAGCCTTGCATCCCCGGGATGAATCCTACTTGATCATGATGGATAAGTTTTTTAATGTGCTGTTGCAATCGGTTTGCCAATATTTTATTGAAGATTTTTGCATCTATGTTCATCATGGATATTGGCCTGAAGTTTTCTTTTCTTGTTGAATCTCTGCCAGGTTTCAGTATCAGGATGATGTTGGTCTCATAAAATGATTTGGGAAGGGTTCCCTCTTTTTGGATTATTTAGAATAGTTTCAGAAGGAATGGTACCAGCTCCTCTTTTGTGTCTGGTAGAATTCGGTGTGAACCCATCTGGACCTGGACTTTTTTTGTGTGGTAGGCTCTTAATTGCTGCCTCAACTTCAGACCTTGTTATTGGTCTATTCATAGTTTTGGCTTCCTCCTGGTTTAGGCTTGGGAGGACACAGGTCTCCAGGAATTTATCCATTTCTTCCTGGTTTACTAGTTTATGTACATAGAGTTGTTTGTAGTATTCTCTGATGATGGTTTGAATTTCTGTGGAATTTGTGGTGATTTCCCCTTTATCATTTTTTATTGCATCTATTTGGTTGTTTTCTCCTTTCTTTTTTATCAGTCTGGCTAGTGGTCTATTTTGTTGATCTTTTCGAAAAACCAGCTATTGGATTTATTGATTTTTTGAAGGGTTTTTCGTTTCTCTATCTACTTCAGTTCTGCTCTGATCTTAGTTATTTCTTGTCTTCTGCTAGGTTTTGATTTCTTTTTTTATCTTGCTCCTCTAGCTCTTTCAATTTTGGTGATAGGGTGTCAATTTTGGATCTCTCCACTCTTCTCATCTGGGCACTTATTGATATTTATTTTCCTCTACAGACTGCTTTAAGTGTGTCCCAGAGATTCTGGTATGTTGTGTCTTCATTCTCATTGGTTTCGAAGAACTTCTTTATTTCTGCCTTCATTTCATTGTTTATCCAATCAACATTCAAGAGCCAGTTGTTCAGTTTCCATGAAGCTGTGCGGTTCTGAGTTAGTTTCTGAATTCTGAGTTCTAACTTGATTGCACTATTGTCTGAGAGACTGTTTGTTATGATTTCAGTTGTGTTGCATTTGATGAGGAGTACTTTACTTCCAATTATGTGGTCAATTTTGGAATAGGTGTGATGTGGTGCTGAGAAGAATGTATATTCTGTGAATTTGGGGTGGAGAGTTCTGTAAATGTCTACAGGTTTGCTTGTTCCAGGTCTGAGTTCAAGCCCTGGATATCCTTGTTAATTTTCTGTCTGGTTGATCTCTCCAGTATTGACAGTGGAGTGTTAAAGTCTCCCACTATTATTGTGTGGTAGTCTAAGTCTCTTTGTAAGTCATTAAGGACTTGCCTTATATATCTGGGTGCTCCTGTATTGGGTCCATATATATTTAGGATCGATAGCTCTTCTTTTTGTATCGATCCTTTTACCATTATATAATGACCTTCTTTGTCTTTTTTTATCTTTGTTGCTTTAAAGTCTATTTTATCAGAGACCAGAATTGCAACTTCTGCTTTTTTTTTGCTCTTCATTTGCTTGGTAAAACTTCCTCCATCCCTTTATTTTGAGCCTTTGTGTATCCTTGCATGTGAGATAGGTTTCCTGGAGACAGCACACCAATGGGTTTTGGTTTTTTATCCAATTTGCCAGTCTGTGTCTTTTGATTGGTGCATTTAGCCCATTTACATTTAGGGTTAATATTGTTATGTGTGAATTTGATACTGCCATTTTGATGCTAGCTGGCTGTTTTGCTCGTTAGTTGATGCAGTTTCATTTTGTTGATGCTCTTTAGCATTTGGTATGTTTTTAGAATGGCTGGTACTGGTTGTTTTTTTCTATGTGTAGTGCCTCTTTCAGGAGCTCTTGTAAAGCAGGCCTGTTGGTGACAAAATCTCTGAGTACTTGCTTGTTGGCAAAAGATTTTATTCTTCCTTCACTTATGAAGCTCAGTTTGGCTGGATATGAAATTCTGGGTTGAAAGTTATTTTCTTTAAGGATGTTGAATATTGTTCCCCACTCTCTTCTGGCTTGTAGAGTTAGTGCCGAGAGATCTGCTGTGAGTCTGATGGGCTTCTCTTTGTGGGTGACCCGACCTTTCTCTCTGGCTGTCCTTAGTATTTTCTCCTTCATTTCAACCCTTGTGAATCTGACGATTATGTGCCTTGGGGTTGCTCTTCTTGCGAAATATCTTTGTGGTGGTCTCTGTATTTCCTGGAGTTGAGTATTGACCTGTCTTGCTAGGTTGGGGAAATTTTCCTGGATAATATCCTGAAGAGTGTTTTCCAGCTTGGATTCATTCTCTTCTTCACATTTTGGTACACCTATCAAACGTAGATTAGGTCTCTTCACATAGTTTCACATTTCTTGGAGATTTTGTTCATTCCTTTTTGCGCTTTTTTCTGTAATCTTGGTTTCTCATTTTATTTCATTGAGTTGATCTTCAACTTCTGATATTCTTTCTTCTGCTTGGTCAATTCGGCTGTTGAAACTTGTGCATGCTTCACAAAGTTCTCATATTGTGTTTTTCAGCTCCTTCAATTCATTCATATTCCTCTCTAAGTTGTCCATTCTTATTATCATTTCCTCAAATCTTTTTTCAAATCTTTTTTCAAGGTTCTAGTTTCTTTGCATTGATTTAGAACATGTTCTCTTCGCTCACTGAAGTTTCTCATTATCCACCTTCTGAAGTCTGATTCCATCATTTTGTCACTGTCATTTTCCGTCCAGCTTTGTTCCCTTGCTGGTGAGAAGTTTGGTCCTTTGTAGGAGGTGAGGTGTTTTGGTTTCGGGTGTTTTCCTCCTTTTTGCACTGGTTTCTTTCCATCTTTGTGGATTTGTCCACCTGTTGTCTGAGTAGTTGCTGACTTTTGGATTGGGTCTCTGAGTAGACGCCCAGATTGTTGATGATGAAGTATTTCTGTTACTTAGTTTTCCTTCTAACAGTCTAGCCCCTCTGCTGTACAACTGCTGAGGTCCACTCCAGGCCCTGCTTATCTGGGGTACACCTGTAGCAGCTGGGAACAGTGAGGATGCTACCAGTTTCTTGTTCGGCTATCTTTGTCCCAGAATGATGCCTGCCAAATGTCAGTCTGATTAGTCCTTTTTTGAGGTGATTCTTTGGATATGCAGGGGTCAGGGAGCTGCTTGAGGAGACGGTCTGTACTTTATGGGATCTGAAGTGCTGAGCTGTGAGCTCTGTTCATTCAGGGCTGTTAGGTGGGTGCATTTAGGTCTGATGCAGCAGAACTTATAAAACCTTTTTTTTTTCCCCTCAGATGCTCTGTCTCAGGGAGTTAGGGCTTTCTTTATGAGTATCCATTGCACTGTCCTGCCCAGCTAGGTGGCAGTCTAGTCACTATTTGCCTGCCGAGTCTCTGCCCTGCTACTGCAGGGTCCACCCTGTTGTTGCAGGGTCTGCCCTGCTGCCGCGGAGTTCTGCTGTGGTGCCATCGGCTCTGCCCTGCTGCCGTGGGCTCTGCTCTGTTGCCATGGGCTCCACCCTGCTGTTGTGGGCTCCACCCTGTTGGCAGAGTCTCTGTTATGGCGGATGGTCTCGACAACAGCAGGCTGCTTCAGCAATGGGAGTGTATCTCAGTAGGGGCAGAATGCATTGGTAGTGGCAAACACCTTTCCCCCACCAAGCTGCACCATCCTGTATTCAGCTGAGCCTGCAGTGAAACTCTCAACCCCGAGCGTTTCAAATTGCCGTTTGTCCCTGTTGGGGTGGGACCTGCCGAGCCTGATCACCTGGCTCCCTGCCTTACAGCCCTTTTTCTCTTTTTTTTTAAGTTGAACGGTTGACTCTCTCACAGGTGTTTCAGTCACCTGCTTATAGGGCACTGGGATCTGTGTGATTTTCTGTACAGCAACCCACTGCACCGGCTGAAATCATGCTTCTCAGGAATCTCCTGGTCTGGCTCACTGTCCAAGTCTCGTTTAATCAGATAGATATGTTAATCTGCCCTCCCAAATGTCAGATTGCCAGTTTAACAGGGCACCCAGACCATTGAGTTTTGTGTGGGGTGCTGCTGCGCTCTGGTGCCAGACAAAATGGTTGTGCAAACCGAAAGTGCTGCCCTGGTGTCCTGTATCTCTCCTACACCTGGGAATTTCCCCGTTCTGTGGGCAATGAAGATCCATCTGAAAATGCGGCTAGGAGTCACCCTCTGCGCCTTCACTGAGAGCTGCAATTCTGAGTTGTTTCTACCGTGCCCTCTTGGAAATCCCCCTCTCAATTTTCATTCTTGGGGTATTATTACAGGAGATGGCAGGCCAGGTTGAAGGGGTCCCATTATTTTCATGGTTTCATTAACTTTTCTTAAATCCTGTAAAAGTCTCCATTTGCCCGATTTTTTCTTAATAACAAAAATTGGAGAATTCCAAGGGTTTTGAGTGGGTCAGATATGTCCTGCCTCAAGTTGTTCCTGAACCAACTCTCGAGCAGCAGAAATCTTCTGTTTAGATAAAGGCCATTGCTCTACCCACACCGGAGAATCAGATTTCCAGCAAATAGCATCAGCATGGACATCGGGAGAATTAGTGGCCCCTAGAGAAATTACCGTAAGCCCTGTCTGTCATATTTTGGAGAAGGATTTACAGGCTCCGATATTCCCTGTAAATTTTTACCTAAGCCCTTTCCCTCTTGATAACTTTGTTTTTTCATTATTTGCCAAGCAAACTTTCCAGTAGTAAGTTTAGCTCCCATTGCTTCTAAAATATCTCAACCCCATAGGTTAAATCAGAGTCCTGGGAGGACATAAGGTTGAAAATATCCTTCATGTCCTTCAGCTTCAGACCATTTCAATAAATTGCTAGATTTTTCAGGATTTTTGCTCACACCAATTCCCTGTAAGGATGTCATAGAAGGAGAGCAGGGCCATTGTAAAGGCCTATGATTAGCTGAAATAATAGAAATATCAGCACCAGTATCTAGCAGTCCTTTAAAGGGCTTGCCATCAATCCATATAGTTAATTCTGGGTGAGAAGCAGTAATAGACTGCACCCAGTAGGCATGATTTGAAGATCTGAAAGCTGAGCGACCTCGAGCCTCTGTGGAAAGGGGATGGCCTATAGAAGTATTCACAGGTATGATAAGAAGCTGTGCTATAGGCTTGTCAGGAGTTAAAGTAAATATTTCATGAGATGCCCAAGCCATGATTTTAATTTCTCCTGTATAATCAGCATCTATAACCCCAGGAAGGACTTGTAGCCCATTCATAATCCATCCGCTTCTACCTAACAAAAAACCAAAATGACCCTGAGGCAAAGGACCAAAAATTCCTGTAGGAATAGCCTGAGGACCCATTTCCAGTGTTAATACTTCCTGGTAGGAGGGACAGAGGTCAAGTTCTGCACTGCCTGGTGTGGCCCTATAGAGCTGAGAAATTGATTTGCCATTCCTAGATTTGGTGTCTCCTGGAGAACAGATGCCCCGAATTTCTGTGGGGGTCGGGACGGCCCCCTCTGGCCATTTCCCTACTTAGGCTGTAAATAATTTTCTTGTGCATCTCACTTAGATCTGCATTCGTTGGCCCAGTGATTACCTCGGCGACAACGAGGACATTCTTCAGGTTGCCTCCCACTGTTAGAAGGATTGGAAGGCATTTTTCTTTCCTCAGTTACATCAGTCTGACATTGTCGAGTAATATGTCCAGAATTACCACATTTAAAACATTTAGGTCCTTGTTTTTCCTTATTATTAAATTTTTGTTTCACATAGGCGGCAACAGTCATTCCTGCTTGAGCAGCAGCCATGGCCAGCCCCTGTTGATATGCAGGTCCTATATCAGCACATAAACGAACATAATCAGAAAGTGAGCCCCTTTTTCCATGGCCATATAGCTGCTTGACAAGCTGGATTAGCATTTTCATACGCCAATTGCTTAACTAATAAAAAGCCAGCTTCTCCATCCTGTACCAGTCTGTCAATTGCCTGAAGTAAGCAAGACATAAACTCCTGATATGGCTCATCAGAACCCTCTTTAATTTTTGCCAATTCCTCAGTTTTGACCCCTATTGAGGGCAATTGTTTCCATGCTTGTAAAACTATCTCAGAAAGTTGTATCTGAGCATTAAGGTTCTCAAACTGTCCCTTTCCATGAAGCATATCTAAAGTAACTGGAATCTGATAAGTAAGATTTCTTTGCACCAGATCATAAGCACTATCGTCATAATCAGCTATCCAAAGTAAATAATCACCACCAGTAAGGCAAGCTTTAGCAAGATGACTCCAATCACGTGGTGGCAAAGCTTCTCCAGTCAAATTTTCCAACGAGAGGGTATAAGGAGCTCTAGGACCGTATTGTGCAACAGCCTCTCTTATCTCTTTTAAAGTTTTAGGATAATATCTGAATTATTTGTCCTTGGGAATCTGAGACTTCTACAACTGGGAAGAGGCAAGGAAACATATTATCTACATCAGAAAACCCTCTTTTATTAGACATTAGATCATGAGTTAGTGGAGACACAGGAGCAAGGTCTGTGGACCGTAAGGTTATAGGCATGTTTCCAGTAGGATAGCCTCCCATATTTGTAACATTTACCTGTACTACAGGAAAGCACTGTTGGCCAGAAACTGCACGAGAGAAGAGTGAAAGTAAATCCTGAAATTGCCTTAAAAAGTCTGGAGGCAAGGTGAGCATAACAGGACCAGACTGCCAAGTAGGCACAGTCTCTGGAGGCTTACTAGAAGTGAGAGTGTTACTGGAGTGTACCACAATCAGTCAAAGGAACATCATAAGAATTAGAATCATACTCACTATGATGACTGCAAGAACCTCTTTCAGCAATTTCTTCTTGTTCAGGCAGCACTGGAGGAAAATCTGAACTTTCTGGCATGAAACTCCCCTGCACGAAAGTTGCCTGAGTTTGGAATGTAGGCGGGGCAGGAGAATGAGAAAGGAAGGTGGGGGGAGAATAGAAAGGCATGGAAGCTGCAGCAGCAGGAGGTATTGGAGAAGACAAAGGGGAAGGGCAGACACAGCCGCGAAGCTTGCTCCAGACAGAGATCAATATGGCTGCTTGAGGCAATTTACTATTGTAAGAGCAAAAGTGACTGATTTTTTCACCAATAAGTTTCCAAGCCTTTTCATCCAAAATTCCACTTTCAGGAATCCAGGGACACAGTTTGCGAACAATCTGCAAAAATTCCTGCACTTGACTAAGTTTTATATCATGACCACGAGCCTTAATCATAGAATGCAATAAATGTATAAACAGCTTATGTTCTTTTGACTCGATCTGCCCCATTTTTACTCCTGATTGCTCACAAATTGAGGTGGTTCTTCTGAAACAAAAATTTGCAGTTATTTACACAAATTCATTAACTCTTGATTGTATTTACATATTCTCTCTTTTAATTTCTTTGTTACTGCTGGCACTACTCACTGAAGGCGTCACTGAAATCCCTGATTCTCAGGTCTCTTGTTCAGGTCACCACATCTGGCAGGCACTCTTGGCCAGCAAAAGGGTTCCAAACCTGAGTGGGGGAGTGTGTGGGAAAGAAAGAAGACAGACAGACGGGGTCAGGAGGGATGTGGAGTCCTTATTCCACACCGAATTTATTTTTCAAAGGCTCAGTATATATACATTTTTCCGGCTCTGGTTTATGTCATTGCAAGAGGAAATGCAGATCACTAGATGACATACTCTATACAATAAGGATAGCAGATACACAATCAGTGGTTGTAAAAGGTGGTAGTCATTCCTGGTGCTCATAAAAAAACATTTACATGGAGACATTGTTCCTTGTGACTGCAAGAGATTTTGGTTTCGAACATTTGATTATTTTTTAAATAGATTCCCTTTGTTCCTGATTCTTTTATCTCGACTCCCCTCCTTCAGGTGACCCTGTGTCTGGGCTCAAACTGCCCATATTGTAAAACTCGCTTTGCAAGTATTTACATGGGCGGGCTGCACACACTTTCTCCAAACACAGTCATGTTAGGGGGTTAAGGCTTCAGTTTATGAATTTGGGGGACAATGTAGTCTAAAAGGGCATGTGACAGCTCAGTTTATATACCTACTTTCTAGAAACAAGAGTATGGTTTGTAACATCTTCTCTTTAGCCTCAAGGTAAAGTGCAAATATCTGTGGTTCCATTCTTACATATGCTTTATTTTACTTTTTCTAAAAACTATATTAAAAGTTTAGCAATCCTAGTTAGAAATTGCTTATAATGCATTCATCTAATCAGCTCATTGTTTTTAATTGGACAAATTTTTATTTCCATATTTACTCCTGGTCTTTATTCATAAGTTTATTTCATCAGTTTCACCTGGAGTTATACCATGGATATGTTTCTATTTTGCTAGTGTTTTGATTCTTACCTATTATGTGTCCCCTTTTCATCTCCCGTACCACTCCCAGCCTAGAGTGGTACCAGTGTAGCCATATACTTTTCCATGTTTGCATAACCTTATGCTGCATTTAAACCTAAATGGTGGTGGGTTTTTTGGAGGATGGGGTGGTGGTGGAAGAGGGAGAGGGTCACTGTTTTTACAAAAATGTAAGTTTTATCTATTTTACGTATGTTTCCCTCTGTCTTCCCCTTGTACTTTCCAACCTTCAGTTCTTCATTTTCTAATTAGCTTTGTAGGAGTGACTTAAAATAAAAAATAATGAAATAGTGTAGCACTGATAATAGAATAAAAATAAATGAGGCATAATTGGAGAAACTACACACATGCACACCAAAATTTCAAATCTTTATTCATTCCATGTACAGTTCTCAATGGGTATTTCAGACCATCACTACCATCTTCAGCCTCTCCCATTCAATGCCAGCTTCTCTAACACTGGATGATCTTTCTTTGCCTCATCAAGAAAACTGGAAATGTTAAGTATGATTTTTCTTTCAACTTTGTACCTCCCACCTATGAATTTACAGGTAATTATTTGTTAGCCAGCGTGTAATAAAGGGTTAAACATTCATAACCCAATATGAAGAAAATAAAATCAGAATGTACTATAAAATGAGCTTATACATTTAAACATATGTCCACTATTTGGAGAGTGTGTGTTGCTTTTCTACAGAAGGAATCCAGACAGCTCACTTTTTCACCTTAAACCTCATACAACATGTTTGTGGCTCTCTTATTTTTTCAGTAATCTAGAACTAGACTGGTATTCTTTTGTCATTGTTGTTTTGTGGGTTTTTTGGGTATATTTTTAATTGTTTGAGACAGGGTCTCACTCTCTTGCTCAGGTTGAAGTGCAGTGTATAGTCTTTGCTCACTGCAACCTCTGACATGCAACCCACCATGCTTGGCTAATTTTTTAATTTTTTGTAGAGATGATCACACTGTATTGTCCAGGTTAGCTAGTCCCAAGCTTCTGGGCTCAAGTGATCCTCTCACCTCCGCCTCCCAGACCCCTGGGATTACAGGTGGGAGTGACTGCACTGACCTAGACTAGTATTCCTAATCCTAGTTGTGCATCAAAAGCATATGAGGAGCTTTTTTTTTTTTTTTTTTTTTAACTGTCCAGAGCTTATGTATATTAAAGGGATTTTAATGTGAAAGCTGGAGTTGAGATAGTTCAAATATCTGGCAACTTAGAGGTGCAGTCTTCTAGTCACCCTAGACCTGCACTAATACAGTTGCCATTAGCCATTTAAATTTAAATAAAATTAAACATTCTGTTAATTAGTATTACTAGCTATATTTCAAATGTTCATAGCCACATGTGACTATTGACTACTATATTGGCCAACATTTTAGAACATCTCCATTATCATAGGAAGTTTCACTGGGCAGAGCTACCCCAGCAGACCTTTGCTGATAACGGACATCTTTCTTTATCAACATCCTTTTAACATTCAACATGTAACAAATGGTAACCTTAATAGATTAGCCTTCAACATTTATGTCTCTCTCTCTTGATCCTGCAGTTGATGATCTTACTATGTCTGCCCTGCAGAGGGCACCACTACTAGCATGTGTTCGATCAGGAAACCTGACACTACATAGTTCAACAGAGGAGATGTGAGTACAGAGGCATTAGTAACCCAGGGATCACAAATGTAGGATGAAGCTACTAGTCCTAAAGGTAGGAAAACAAATGAGAAAAAGTTGGGGTTACCAGAGCCTTAAAGTCTCAAAAAGGGTCATCATGGCATTAGTGCTCAGACCCCTGAGGAGGCTCACCACCTACCTGCTCATGGTAATTCTGAGGGGTACAATAATGACAGTTCTAGAAGTTTTTAAGTAGTTGAAAGCTGGCATCCACTGCTATTATTACAAAGCTGATAGGACTAGCTATCAGAGATGAAGTAGATCTTGTTTCATCTTCCTTCCAGCTTCCTTTTAGTACTTCCTGCTAGCAGAACCTAATATGCAGCAGTCAGGGGTCAGGGAAGGGTAGTTTGCAGAGTCTCAGTCCCGGCACACACAGCAGTGGACAGAAGGGTGGAATTGCAGCTGGGAAACAATAGATGAAGAACACTGGCTTCCTTCAAAGACTCCTTTTTATCTAAGGATACTAGCCCCTAAAATGCCAGATACTAAGGAATTTGTAGGGACACTCTGGGGACCTCAAGAATAAGTGTACTAGTTTGGATTGAAATATTATTACTCTCTTCTATTAAATAAGACTGTGATGCCACTATGTAATGCTTTATTTAAAAAATTGACAGTAAATGAAACTGCATATTATAATCAGATGTTCATGCCCATCCATTCATTTATTGAGTGCCTGCCACATGCCACACAGTTTGTTAGGTGATATGTATATAAAAAAACTTAGATAATAAGTCAAAAGTAATCCACCCAAATTCATCTATAAATCCAGAGTTAGGGACTGTTAACATTTTTGTGTTCATGCCTGTGGGCATCTTTCTGTGCATATACACGTGCACACATAACAAAATGTCATAAAAACTTTATAATAAATGCAGATGTGTGTCCAAGAAAGTATATATTCATCTACCTGTCTCCTGCTGTATAGTATTTTATTAAAGGAGAATGCTCCATCACTGTTTATCTGTGTACATACAGTGTAGGCTGCTACATAATGGCTATATATATTTTATGTACTTTGTCTTTCCACTAAAATTTCTTTTTTTTTTTTTTTTTTTTTTTTTTTTTTTTTTTTTAAGACAGTTTCACTCTTGTTACCCAGGCTGGAGGGCAATGGTGCAATCTTGGATCACCACAACTTCTGACTCCTGGGTTCAGGCAATTCTCCTGCCTCAGCCTCTTGAGTAGCTGGGATTACAGGCACGCGCCACCATGCCCAGCGAATTTTTTGTATTTTTAGTAGAGACGGGGTTTCACCATGTTGACCAGGATGGTCTCGATCTCTAGACCTTGCGATCCACCCGCTTCGGCCTCCCAAAGTGCTGGGATTATAGGTGTGAGCCACCACGCCCGGCCTCCACTAAAATTTCTAAATGTGTAATTTCTGTGTGGGATGCTTAATATGTAGATTTAAAATTTTGTGCTACATTGTCAAACTGCCCTTCACCAAAGCTGTTACAGTTTACACTGCCACCAGTAGTGCATGACACTCTTCTTTCATACACTCAGTAACAGAATTGTTGGTCTTTAATATTTTTCATTGATAGCCAAAAGTGTATTCTTCGCATTTAAACATTTTTAATGAGAGCATATTCCAATATGTTAATTGGGTGTTTGTGGTTCTTGTATAGTTAACTACCTGTTTACACCCTTCACACTTTTTCTTTTGGGTGTTCATGTCTATATAACTTTGCAGTAGCTCATATTAGGAATCATTCTTATTACATTGCAAATATTTTTATGATTTATTTATTATTGCATCATGACTATTCTTATGTAGTCAAATCTGTTTCTCTTCTGTTTCTGCCTTAGGTATAGTGTATAGAATTTTTCCTGGCCAGGGTTATAAAAATACTCGTTTTTCTCCTGATATTTTTATGATTTCATTTTTATATTAGTCTTTAATGCAGTTGATAATTACATTAAAGTAGTGAAGTAAAGAGTCAACATTTTCTGTCAGCATTATCTGGTTGACATTATACCATTTATAAAATAATTCCTGCTTTTTCTCATTGATCTAAAATGTAACTGCCACTAGATAATAATTTTTATGTTTGATATTTACAAGACCATTCAGCTCTATTTTGTCTATTCAGCTACTTTCACTGATTTAATTATTGTTGCTTTTTATTGTTTAAATGTGTATTTAAAATACTTGTTTTATAACTAATACAAGATTTCATACCTAATAGGTCAAGTATTAATTCCCAACACATACGCTCTTACCTCCTTCATAATTCTGGACTCTAAAAGATAAACTGTAGAATTACTTAATCTTCCTTCAAATACAGATTCCATTAGTATTGTGATTATAATAATACAAGATACATAGATACATAGGACAGTGCATGGTTCATATAGAGAAATTGTGGTGTCTTTTCAATATTGAATATTATTCATAAAGAATATTATTTGTCCTATTAGGTTCACATGTCCCTCAGTAGAGTTTTTAGATTATTTTTATTTTTCTTTAGTTAATTCTAGATATCTTAATGTGTTTTAATGTTCTTATAGTGTTTATGAATGTGTTCTTTTCTCCCTCTTTACAAAAATGTTTTCTAACTGAATATTTTCATTTTTTTAATCTCAGTACCTCATCACAGAAATTAGTAAGGACCTCAAAGAACTTTTATTTTGGCAAGTACGTCTACTAATATTTACCACTTCAGACATTAAAAACTTAATTGAAAAGTGACATGTCTATGTAACATTTATGTTAGCATAATTATTTTAAGTAAAAAATAGCCAAATTTTCTGCCTAGCTCTTTTGGAGGCTTGTAGGGAAATAAAATACTGATTATAACTGTCATTGTGCTCAAGCTTCCAAGAATAACACATAGAATTTATTTGAAATTTGGACTAGAAAAGACTAAACTGTTGATCATCTTAAAAATTGATGGAAATCATTTTTCATGGTAGTCATATAATTTCTTGGAAATCAGATAAGTTAAAATTAGGGGTGACAGTGTGGAACTTAAGTATCTCTGTTAGTCTGGATACCACCCTCTGACAACTGCTTTTTGTGTGTGTCGTACTTCCTTGCCCCATAGTTTGAAAGTGTCTCCAAGAAGAAAGTTTACCTGGTGTGCTTTACTGCTCTCAAGTATTGCAGCCTTGTGCTATCCATTGTCCAGACACTGAAAAGAACTGCTTCATATATTTTTATCTAACTTCGATTATTAATGGCAGGAAAGTTATTCACATACCAACTGTTCCATGATGGCTAAATCTCAAATCTATAATTTTTACAGAAGATACCATAGGAGAGTGTCTTTAAGTCTTGGAATCATGGAAGAACAATGGATCTCTTCACACACACACACGTGTGCACACACACAGAGCACTAAATATGATGGAGACTTTTGATAAATTTAATCACATTAAATTTTCTGTCTATCAAGATTTCCTAAAGACCGTGGAAAGATGGCAATTTATTGGGAGGAGATACTTGCAACATGCCAGGCAAATGACAATGCGCTAATAATGAAACTACGTAAAGAATGGACTTGGGGCTTGGGTAAAGTAATTATGACATGCTGCCTGAAATGTCCGCAGATACTTTCATTTAAAATATAAAGTAAATAGGGTAGCTAAAGAAGAAACCATAGATATAAGTTCAAAAGAATTGATGACAGGGCATGTTCATAACCCATAAAATAAAAGTGGATGCAGCTAAACAACTATAATATTTTTAAAAGGTTTTGACAGGTTTAGAAAATTAGCCACAAAGCAGATTAAAATAAGAAACTACCACGCATACATTTAAATCAGTACAAACATGCTTGATAAAAAAAAAAAAAAAAAAGGCTTGAACAAGCACTTTACGAAGAAAAGGGCAGGGCAGGGCAGGGCAGGGCAGGGCAAGGCAGGGAAAGGCAGGGGAAGGTAGGGAAAGGCAGGGAAAGGCAGGGCAAGGCAAGGCCTCTCTACACAATCCTGTATTGGAGAACCAACCGCTTCCATATGCTTTCCCAAATAATTTACTGTAATTAGGTTTCTTAGGTATACCAATACAAAAACAGAACCAGATTCATTCTGCAAGCTGCTGTCTCTCATTATAGGTTAATAAATGAGTGTTTTGCTTAATAATCATGTCTGTTAGTCCAAACTGGTTCCCCTAATAGTTCTGAAAATACCAAAGATAAATGGTTAAGCTAGAGGCTTCCCTAACATGAAAATTTGCTAATAATTTTGTTAAATTTCTCTATGCTGTCACCAATGTGTATATATTGGCCATTCTCTTGATCATTTTATTGATATTTTAAAAATATTTACAGTTGAATAAAGGAGAGTTATAGATAACTTGATGCTGTCTTCTAAATTCCCAGTAGGTGGTGTCAGAATACTGTATTTGGGGAATAGTTTTTTTTTTGTTTTTTTTTTTTTTTAATAAAGTGAAAAAAGAAAGTGCAAATATATTTACTCAAATATATGTCTTTCATTTTAAAAGTGTTTTGCTTTTATTCTGAGATGACACTATTATGAACAACTTAATTCCTTCTGTGTTTCTTCGATTCACATTTTTACTAGAAAATATGTACTGACAGTTTTATTTTCTAGAATGACAAAATACTATATAGTCAAAAGAACAAGATAAGCAAAATGTTTACAGAAATATTTTCTCATGATCTTTTTTTACTCTCATATCTTAGACATATGAAAAAAAATCTGTACTTGTCTTGGAAGTCAAATCAGAATCTAGGATCTGTCATTATAATTATTGTAAACTTATTTTACACTGAAAATATTTTCTATTTTTGTCTACTCTTTTCAACTATCTATGTCAGAAATAAGTCACCTTTCTGGAAATTTGGCTATTTCTAGTTGAGTTGTAAGTCGTTCTAATTTTTGTACCTTACATTTTAGTAATCTTTATGTTTACTGTCACAATACAACATTTGCTCAGATGGTTACAACTCAGATAGTGTAGTCTCTGTGCAAGGATGACTCTCAACATTCCATGAAACATTCCATGTTTTTAGTGTCTTCCCAGGTGGGTCATAAGCCCTTCGAGTATATGGCCCTCAAATTAGTAGGTTCTTTTGTTTTTTGTTTTTTAATCATCAAAATGCCTATAATATATAGTAGTATTTGTTAAATACATATTGAATAAAAGTGATGTTCTGTAAGTTTAAATAATTCTCCTTGACTCTCCCTATACTCCAGAAATTAGGTGCCTGCAGTGTAAAATCTATTATTTTGCTAATTTTGGACTTGAAGATCTGTCCTCTCCCTGGGTTGATTTTTAATGGAATTACGTAAATTGTTTTGAAAAACTATAAATATTGCACTCATTTTTTAAAGCATTTTTTCTGAAAGTTAAGAAATTAAGTTTCAAAAGTTTTGTTTTTTTTTTTTTTTTTCTTTTTTAGAATTCTGAGACATCTGATTAAATTCAAGAAAATATTGAACGTGTAGACCTTTGAAAGGGCAGGAGATACGGCAATATTAGGGACTCTAGCAATTAAGATTTAAATTATTTAGGAAAGTTTTTTCTTCACTTTATTACTGAGTGTAGAGTGCAGTGGCTTGAAGGGCCATTTTCTGAAAGCTCTCTGGGAGCTACTGGATTTTATTCTAAATTCTAATGGCCTTCCATGTGTGGGACAAAATACTTATTACTGTGAGTCAGGATTCATTATCTCAGGTATTACAAGCTGAATTGTGTCCCCTTCCCCAAAGAAAATTCTTTCATTGTTTGAAGTTCTAACCCCTAGTACAGTAACTGCAAATATAACTATATTTGGAGATAGGTCTTTAAAAGGATTATTCAGTTAATATGAGGTCATTAGGATAAGCTCTAATACAATATGACTGGACATTTTATAAGAGCAGGAAATTTACACAGAGACAGAGATAGAAGACCATGTGAAAACATAAGGAGAAGATAGACAATCTACAAGTCAAGAAGGAGACCTTGGAAGAAACCAACCCCACTGACACCATGATCTTGATGTGTAGCCTCCAAAATTGTGTGAAAATGTTGCTTATGGCATCCAGATAGTGGTGCTTCATTATAACAGCCCTAGAAAACTAATAGATCTTTTTGGTTTCTTCCCTTCATGCAAAAGTCCTCAATCTTTTTTCTTTTCCTAAAAATGAAAGAGAAGCTTTGTAAAATGTAGTTGTAGGGGCATTACTAACAGATTGTGTCAACAGGTCCAAGTCAGAGTCTAAGATTCTACATCTCTAGCAAGCAACCCAGTTGATTCTAATCAAGGTTTAGTGGCATCAGAAGAACAACATCATGATGTGACATTTTCTTTGATTTCCATAAAAATTTCAATTGTATTCTCTTGAGAGATGACTTCCTTGGGGAACGGGAAGAATCCTACAATTTAGATTTAAAAACAGTTGAGAACTAAAATTTTTAGTGGAGTTTTTATTTCTGGAAATGATACAATCAGTTGCTTTAGAACAGTACTCGCTGATTTTTGTTTTGTGAGCAAATCTACAAAATAAAGTACAATAACTGTTTGAAGGCATTGGAAAACTACCTAGGTGATAAAGATTAAGGCTTTGTAGGACTAGAATGCAGAAAGGAATGGAAGCTCAGATAGATAACTTCAGTACCAGTTACTGCTTTTCTTTTTAATGCATTTACTAATTTCTAAAGAGGCAGTTCAGAGGTGGGAAAACTGAGCAATGCTTTCCACTGACTCATGCAGCCAGGGGACTGGGGGAGAAGAAAACTTGGAATGCAGTACGCATCCATGATGAGAGGCCTTGGAAAGCATATTTTGCTGGCGCCATGAAGGATTATGCTGTAAAACTTCAGGGTAAACAAAAATAGGCCAGCCCTCAAAATGACTAAAGCTTAGGTTTGACTCATTTCAGTGACTGCTAAAATTAATATGAGCTGGGACTCTTACTCCCTCAGTAGAGTTGCATGCCAGAATAAAACCAAATCCTAATAGGCAGAGCAAGATGGCCAAATAGAAGGCTCCATCAGTTGTCCCCCTACCTACAGGAACACCAAATTTAATCACTACACACACACAAATCACTTTCATAAGAACCAAAAATAAGGTGAGCACTCACAGTACCTAGTTTTAACTTCATATCACCGAAAGGAAGGTAGGAACGACAGTCTTTAATCACTGACGCCACTCCTCTCCTCTCCTGCATGAGCAGCCTTGTGGTATGGAGAGAGAATCTATGCATTTGGAAGAGGAAACACACAGCAATTGTGAGACATTGCATTAAACTCGGTGCTACCCTGTCATAAAAGAAAGCGAAACCAGGCTGAACTTGGCTGACACCCACTCATGCTGGAAATGTTTAAGCCAGCCCTAGCCAGAGGGGAATTGCCCATCAAGTGGTCAGAACTTGAGTTCTGGCAAGTCTTGCTGCCACGGGCTAAAGTGCTCTGGTGCCCTAAATTAACTTGAAAGATAGTCTAGGACACAAGAACTGCGACTCCAAGGTGAGTCCCAGTGCTGAACTGGGCTCAGAATCACTGGACTTGGTGGTCGTGGTGGGGTGGGGGTGGGACATGAAACTTGAGACACCAGCTAGGATGGCTAATGGAGAGCTTGTGAGACCAACCTTAAGCCCCAGGCAGCACAGCTGTGGCTCCAAAACCACTTTCTTCCATTTGAAGGGAAGGGTGTGGAGGTATAGTAAGAAGAGCTTTCTCCTGCATCTTGGATACCAGCTCAGCCACAATAGAATAGGGCACTAGTTAGTATCATGAAACCTCATTTCCAAGCCCTAGCTCCTGGGTGACATTTCTGGACATGCCCTGGATCAGCAGGATCTGTTACTTTGAAGGGAAGAGCCCAGTTCTAGCAGGATTCATCACCTACTAACTTAAGAACGCTTGGGCCCTGAATAACCAGAAGTAATACCCATGTAATATGCTGTGGTCCTTGGGTGAAACTCTGAGACTTGGTGGCTTCCGGTACTAGCTTGGCCACAAGGGAGTAGTGCACCAAAGGGGCTCTTGGGGTCTCTGATTTAGGCCTTGCCTCTTGGACAGATGTCTGGACCTTCTTGTGGAAAAGGGAGGGAAAAGCAAGAAAAACTGTATCTTATCATTTGAATGCCAGCTCAGCTGCAGTACAATAGAATTCCAGGTAGACATCTCAGATTTTTGACTGCAGTCCCTGGCTTCTAGATGGCACCTCTGGACACACCCAAGGCCTGGGGGAGCTCACACCTCTGAAGGAAAGGACACATGCCTGGCTGGCTTTGCCATCACCTGATTTGCAGAACCCCAGGGACTTGAGTGGACATAGGCAGTAGCCAGGTTGTGGTTACAGCGAACCTTACATGAGACAGTGCTGTGCTGCCTTCAGGTCTAACACAGTGCAGTCCCAGTGGTGCTGACCATAGGAGTGCTTGTGTCAGCTCCAGGTGACTCACAACAGAAAGACTCTTTGGGAGAAAATAGAACAAGAGTCTGTCTAGTAATTCAGAGAATTCTACCAGATCTTTTCCAAGACCACCAAAGTGGTACTTTTACAAGTTTGCAAAAACCACAGCATTACTGGGCTTGGGGTGCCCCCTAACGCTGATATGAATTAGGTCACAATACCCAAGTCCTTTTGAGTATCTGGAAAGCCTTCACAGGAAAAATGGGTACAAACAAGCCCAGACTATGAAGACTATAATACCCAACTCTTTAATGCCCAGACACAGATGAACATCTATAACCAAAAAGACCGTCCAGGAAAACATGACCTTGTCAAATGAACTAAATCGTGCACCAGGGATCACTTCTGGAGAAACAGATATGAACCTTTAGGACAGAGAATTTAAAATAGCTGTATTGAGAAAACTCAAATTCAAGATAACACAGAAAAGGAATTCAGAATTCTATCAAATAAATTCAACAGAGATTGAAATAATTAAAAGTAATCAAACCAGTACTGGAATTGAGAAATACTATTGGGATACTGAAGAATGCCTCAGAGTCTTGTAATAGCAGAATTGATTAAGCAGAAGAAAGTGAGCTTGAAGAGAAGCTATTTGAAAATACACAGAGGAAACAGGAAAAAAAAAAGCACACCTATACGATCTAGAAATAGCTTCAAAAGGGCAAATCTAAGAATTATTGGCCTTAAGTGATAAAGGAAAAGATAAGGGTGGAAGGGATAGTAGAGAGCTTTTCAAACCTAGAGGAATATACTGTTACCTAAGTACAAGAAAATTATAGAACATCAAGCAGATTCAACCCAAAGAAGATTACCTCAAGAAATTTAATATTCAAACTCCAAAAGATGAGGGAAAAAGAAGGCATCCTAAAAGCAGCAAGAGAAAAGAAACAAATAACATACAATGGTGCTTCAACACATTTGCCAGCAGACTTTTCAGGAGAGAGTGGCATAACATCTTTAAAGTGCTGAAGGAAAAATATCCAGCAAAAATATTCTATCAAGATTGAATCATGAGAAAATTCAAAACCTAAAGAGACCAATAACAAGTTAAAAAAAATTGAAGCCATAATAAAAAGTCTCCAGCAAAGAAAAGCCTGGTATTCAATGGCTTCACTGCTGAATCCTACAAAACATTTAAAGAAGAACTAATATCAAGCCTACTCCAACTATTCTATGCAGGAGGAGTGAATACTTCCAAACTCATTCTACAAGGTCAGTAATAACCCTGAAACCAAACCAGACAATGACATAAAAAAAAAACTGTAAACCAATATCACTGATGAATATTGATGCAAAAATCCTCACCAAAATACTAGAAAACTGAATTAACAACATATTAAATAGATCATTCATTTGGTCCAGATGGGATTTATGCCAGGGATACGAGGATGGCTCAACACATGCAAATCAATTAATGTGATGCATCATATCAATAGAATAAAAAAAAAAACCATATGATCATTTCAATTGATGTCAGAAAATCATTTGCTAAACTTCAACATCTCTTTCATGCTTTTAAAAAAAGCTCAAACAACTGGCTGAAAAGGGAACAGACCTCAGCATAATAAAGGACATATAGGACAGACCCATATCTATTATATTGAATAGATGAAACTGAAAAACCTATCCTCTAAGATTAGGAACAAGACGAGGATGCCCACTTTCACCACTGTTATTACACATGGTACTGGAAGTATAGCTAGAACAATCAGACAAAAGAATGAAATAAAGGACGTCAAAATTGGAAAGGAAAAAGTCAAATTATTCTTATTTAAAAATGATATTATCTTAGAAAAACCTAAAGACTCTACCAAAAAAACTTAGAACTGATAAACAAATTCAGTAAAGTTGCAGGGTACAAAATCAACATACAAAAACCAGTGGTGTTTCCATATGCCAGCAGCAAACAATCTGAAAAAGAAATCAAGAAAATAATCCAATTTCCAATAGCTTTAAATAAAATAAAATACCCAGGAATTAACCAAAGTAGTGAAAAATTTCCACAATGAAAACTGTAAAACATTGATGCAAGAAATTGAAAAGGACACACAAAAATGGAAAGATACTCCATGTTGGTGGATTGAAGCAATCAATATTAACTGTTCATACTACCCAAAGCAATCTACGAATTTAAAGCAATCCCTATCAAAATGCAATGATGTTCTTCACAAAAATAGAAAAAAATATATATTTATATCGAACCACAAAAGACCCAGAATAGCCCAAGCTATCCTTAGGAAAAAGAACAAACTGGAGAAATCACATTATCTGGCTTTAAATTATACTACAGAGCTATAATAACCAAGCAGCATGGAACTGTCAAAAAAAACCAGACACATAAACCAATGGAAAATAAGAGAGAATCCAGAGATAAATCTATACCTCTTCTGTGAACTGATTGTTTTATAAAACTGTTAAGAACATTCATTGGGGAAAAGACAGTCTCTTCAATAAATGGTGCTGAGAAAACTGAATATCTGTATGCAAAAGAATGAAACTAGACTTCTGTCACCACATATAAAAGTAAAAATGGATTAAAGACTTAAATCTAAGATCTCAAACTATGTAATTACTACATGAAAACATGAGGGAAACTCTCCAGAACATTGGTCTGGGCAAAAACTTCTTGAGTAATACCCATAAGCACAGGCAACCAAAGCAAAAATGTACAAATACAATCACATCAAGTTAAAAATCTTCTGCACAGCAAAGGATATAATCAACACAGTGAAGAGACAACCTACAGAATGGAAGAAAATACTTGGAAACTATCCCTTTGAAAAGGGATTACTAACCAGAATACATAAAAAGCCCAAACAACTCTTTAGGAAAAAAGTCTAATAATCCAATCAAAAGATGGGCAAAAGATTTGAATCGACATTGCTCAAAAGAAGACATGGAGGTAACAAACATAAAAACGTGCTCAACATTACTGATCATCAGGTAAAGTCCAAATCAAAACTACAGTGAGAGATGTCTTCTCAGCCCAGTTAAAATGGTTTATATAAAAAAAATCGACCGGGCACGGTGGCTCAAGCCTGTAATCCCAGCACTTTGGGAGGCCGAGGCAGGTGAATCACGAGGTTGAGAGATCGAGACCATCCTGATCAACATGGTGAAACCCCGTCTCTACTAAATATACAGAAAAAATTAGCTGGGCATGGTGGCACGTGCCTGTGGTCCCAGCTACTGGGGAGGCTGTGGCAGGAGAATTGCCTGAACCCAGGAGGCAGAGGTTGCGGTGAGCTGAGGTCACGCCATTGCATTCCAGCCTGGGTAACAAGAGCAAAACTCCATCTCAAAAAAATAAATAAATAAATAAAAAATAAATTAGACAATAACAAAAGCTAGCGAGTATGAGGAGAAAAGGGAAACGTGTACTGTTGATAGGAATGTAAATTAGTATAACCACTGTGGAGAACAGTTTGGAAGTTCCTCAACTAAAAATATTGCTACCATACAATCCAGCAATCACACTGCTGGGTATAACTCAAAAGAAATCATATATTGAAGAGTTATCTGCACTGTCATGTTTATAGAAGCATTATTCACAATAGCCAAGATTTGGAATCAACCTAGATGTTCATTAACAGATGAATGGACAAAGAAAATGTGGTACATATACACAATGGAGTTTTATTTGGCCACTTAAAAAGAATAAGATCCTGTCATTTGCAACAAAATGGATGGAACTGGAGGTCATTATGCTAAGTGACATAAGTCAGTTGCAAAAACAAAACATTCACATGTTCTCACTTATTTGTGAGAGATAAAAATTAAAAAAAAAATTAACTCATGAAAATAGAGAGTAGAAGGATGGTTACCAGTTGTTAGGAGGGATATTAATGAAAGTGGGGGTGGCAAAGTGGGGAAGGTTAATGTGTATAAAAAATAGAATGAGTAAGATCTAGTATTTGCTAGCACAACATGGTAACTATATCAAAAACAATTTGTGTGTGTGTGTGTGTGTGTGTGTGTGTAATGTATAAAGCACAACCTAATATAACACTATCAGCCACAGTTGGTTTAGCAAATCACCTGGAATGAAAGAGATTGTTTAAATTCATAATTTAAAATAACCCCAAAATTTAAATTACTAAAAGCTCTTATTTGCCAGCTAAGCATATTATTTATAACAAACCATAAAAACATACACTTGTATTTGGTACATATTTCTTTTTTAATTTATTATACTTTAAGTTCTGGGTATATGTGCAGATCATGTGTGTACCTATGTAATTGTATATTTTAAAATAATTATGTATATAACTGGATTGTAACACAGGATAAATGTGTGAGGTGTTGGATGACCCATTTACCCTAATGTGATTACACATTTCATGCCTGTGCCAAAATATCTCATGTGATCCATAAACATATACACCTACTATGTAGCCACAAAAATTAAAATTCAGAAAATATACACAAAATTATATCCTCTGTGGATGAAGATACGTCATCCAGACCCAAGTATGGTCTCTTCAGACCCTACACGTTCAAGCAAAACAAACAACAAACACTAGTGTAAGAGAAGACATGACTTTGAATTTAAAATGACAGTCATTTGCAAAAAGATAACATTGGAGATCCAGATCAAAAGTAGACTTTAAGTGTGATAAATAGGTTCAAAGAATGAAATGGCCAGATAAAAACTTCATGAGATTAATGTAAAATAAAAAATCAAATGAACCGTAAAGAGCTAAAAATTACAATTACTTAAAAGCACAGTGAATGGATTTCATTGTAGAATAGACACAGTTGCAGTGATCAGTGGTGGATTACAAGAGAGCTGAGAATAAATGTTCTGATTGAAACAAAAACAGACACAAGTTTTTTAAAATATAAGAAAAGTTATAAAAAGCATGGAATTTAATAAAGACAAATATACATTTAATTGGAATACCAAAAGAGGAAGAGAGGCAAGAGTAGATGAAAAACAATACTTGGAGAAGTAATTGTTAAGAATATTTTAAAACTAGTGACAGAGATCGAGACAGACTTGAAAGGCACTAAAACACTCAGCATATATAGAATGAAAATTGCCTCCAGGTACAACATAAACTGCAGTGGACAACAAAAATGAGAAAATCTTAATCAGAATAAAAAGCAGAGTATCTCAGAAGCCAAAAAAGACAGGTAGCTGATTTCTTACAATAAACTATAGAAGACAGAATGACACATTCAGACTGCTTAAAGAAAATATTAAGTACATGATTTAATATCCAGAAAATACATTCTTTGAAAATGCAGAGAAATAGCCGTTTTTAGACAAAAATATCTGAAAAGGATTTTGCCATCAGAAGATTCACACCAAGGAAGTATTAAAGAATATTAGTATTCAGGGTGCAGGAAAGTGATCTTAAATGACAGAGATGCAAAGAAGAATGAAGGGCAAAATAAAAAGTCTAGGGGGAATAAGCATTTCTGGAATAATACAGTAAAGACCTCTAAAAATCTGTTTTTTTTCATAAAAACATTGGAAAAATAAAATCAACTTTTTCAGAACTCTGGAAATTAACCACATCAAGAGGTATGACCTTCCAGGGGCATTCTACCAGAAAAGGGAAGATCACCTCAGGTGGGCATTCATACCACTCCAGTAAACACACTGTACATACTCACTTCCCAAGAGCAAGCAGGGCACTGTGCTTTCAGGCAGCTACCATAACGGAAAAATCTAAGGAAAGCTGATACAAGGGACTGGAAGTAGGCCAGCATATAAAGTCTTAGGTTCAAGGTCAAACGGGGCACTTGACCTCCAGGATGCCTGCTTGGACCTCTTCCAATTATACTTTCCATTTTTTCATTCCTGCTGTAAAGGTTTTTTTTTTTTTTTTTTTTTTTTTTTTTTTAACTTGCCTTGGTGTCTTTTTTCTGCCTTATCATCCTCAGCCAAATTCTTTGTTCTGAGAAGACAAAAATTGAGGTTGCTGGAGACTCGTATATATTCACCACTGGTAACCGGGATAACTTCCACCACTAACACTATGTCCAGGGCATTTGTGAAAATAAACAAAAACGGCAGCAGTTATTTAACACCTAGCTGACTGAGCTGGATATGCTAGTTAGGGCAAGTAAGAGATTGGCCCAAAAACATCAAAGGAAAATTTTGAGTGGAGTTTTAATTTCTGAAAATGGTATAATTAGTTATTTCAGAGTAATACTTTCTGTAAAACAACAAAGACACAGATGCACAAAATAAAGTACATTTATCAATTTGAAGACATTAGAAAACTACTTAATTGGAGAATTAGATGTCCATCTGGGGTTTATCAAAAGCTCTGATATATACCGGGGGTCTACAAGGCCATACACATGGGTATGGTTGTGGCATGACCAGGACAGACCTAAGCCCTTACTTTCTCACAGAAAGGAACACAAGCAGTGTGTTGTGGCTTTGTTAGGTTGAGAAGACAGAGAATAGAGTACAGAAGCTGAAGGCTGGAGATTGTGCTGAAGAATACTTGAGAGGAGGGAGCCATTTATCATTTGTTCAGGAGTTAAGAGATGTGGATATGGAGTTTTTTCTCTGGCTTCTTCCCTTTCAGATTTTTGTTGTTGTTGTTGTTGTTTTTCTTTCTTTCTTTCTTTCTTTCTTTCTTTCTTTCTTTCTTTCTTTCTTTCTTTCTTTCTTTCTTTCTTTCTTTCTTTCTTTCTTTCTTTTTTTTCTTTTCTTTCCTCCTCCTCCTTCCTCCTCCTCCTTCCTCCTCCTCCTTCCTCCTCCTCATTCCTCCTCCTCCTTCCTCCTCCTTCTCCTCCTCCTTCCTCCTCCTCCTTCCTCCTCCTCCTCCCTCCTCCTCCTCCTCCTCCTCCTCCTCCTCCTCCTCCTCCTCCTCCTCCTCCTCCTCCTCCTCCTCCTCCTCCTCCTCCTCCTTCTTCTTCTTCTTCTTCTTCTTCTTCTTCTTCTTCTTCTTCTTCTTCTTCTTCTTCTTCTTCTTCTTTCTTCGTTCCTCCAGGCAGAAACACAGTGGAATTTTTTATAATTATCTCTCACACTGCTGGGTGGCCTCAAAGACTAACCCTAGGCTAAAAAGTGACAGAAACAGTTGCTTCATTATACCACTTTCATTACCCTGCCTGGAAGGTGTATTCCTCTTCTAAGCCTGTCTACTTTCATTCCTTCTCCAGTGTCTTTTGGTATTATGTCTACATTTTACAGTTGCTTCCTGATAGGTGAGTCCTCTGATATGATCTTACTCCATCATTGGTAGAATCTTTCTGATTGGTGAATCTCAAGAGTTCTGAAAAAAAAAAAAAAAGGATACTGATAAATACCTGTTAGACATTTAATTTTTAATTAACATTTATTCTACTATATTTACTTTGAGTCTAAAGGTGACTATAAAGTTGATGTAAATGTGAACCAAGAGAATGTAAGATAGACTGGGTGAGGTGGTCTGTGCCTATACTCCCAAAGCTTTGGAAGGCCAAGGTGGGAGAATCGCTTGAGGCCAAGAGTTCAAGACCAGTCTGGGCATTATAGCAAGAACTAGTCTCTCAAAAACAACAAAAATGAATGTAAAACATATCAAATATGCCCCCATTTCTAGTTGGCATGTAATGCCTAGCCTACCATTCACTGGACAAGAACAACATTATAGTCTCTGCCTATTTCTGGAGTACATTGGTCTTGCTGGAAATAGCTAACTGAAGTTACCATGATCACCTAACACAGCTTGGGATAGAGAATTCATGTGAACAGAGGGCCAGCTTGGAATAAACAACAAGCAAAGGAAATAGAATGATCAAATAATAGCATAAGGTAGTACATTTCATCCCAATCAGCTGTCATAGCTTCTTTGCTTGATTGATTACTTAGCTTGTGGAATGAAAATAAATATATAACAAAAAATAGTGTTCTTTGTCATCTCTTTTAATTGACAACCTCAACCAGGTCTTAACTGTAGCCCGAGGTAGAATCTAACTTAAAAATGTATGCTTACGTTTAATAATTGGCAGTTGCCTTAAATACAACAGTATTGCAACACATGTACTCTACCCATCCAGTATTTTAGATCTATTACCTTTTTAACATCCAAAATTAGATATTACTGTTATTAACTTATACAGACAACTTTTTAAATATTTATATGTGTATTTTATTTTATTTTATTATGTTATTTTATTTGTTTTAGACACGGTCTCTGTCACCCAGGCTGGAGTAAACTGGTATGGTCACAGCTCACTGCAGCCTTGACCTCCTGGGCCTCAGGTCATCTTCCCACCTCAGCCTACCTAGTAGCAGGGACTACAGGCACATGCCATCATGCCTGGCTAATTTTTTAAGTATTTTTTTTGTAAGGATGAGATTTATGACTGGCTAATTTTTTAAGTATTTTTTTCTAAAGATGGGATTTTGCCATTTTGCCCAGGCTGGTCTAAAACTCCTGGGCTGAAGTGATCTCCCTGCGTTGGCCTCTCAAAATGCTGGGATTACAGGTGTAAGCCACAGTGCCTGGGTCATTTATTATTTATTTTTTCGGAATTTCTTATCTCCCAGCTGTCTTCCTGTAATCAATTTTCTTCTTTCTGGTGTACCTCCGAAGTTCGTTTATTTGTGGTGATTAACTTTCAAAGGTTTGCTTTCTGAAAATGCCTTTACTTTGCTCTTGTTCTAGAAATAGAGTTTGGCTATACACACAATTCTTGGGATATGAATTTTCTCACAACACTTTAAGAACTTCCCATTCTCCACTTGCTTTCTTTGTTACTCTTGAAATTCCTTTATTTTTTTTTGAGTGGAGGTATCGCTCTCTCACCCAGGCTGGAGTGCAATGATGTGATCTCGGATCACTGCAATCTCTTTCTCTGGGGCCAAGCGATTCTCCTACCTCAGCCTCCCAAGTAGCTGGGACGTAGTTGGCACAGCACCATACTTGGCTAAATTCTATCGTTTATCTGTGTATCATCAATCTATTATTAATTACCTATTATGCCTTTGTAGGTGGCCTGTCTTTTCTAATGATTTTAAGATCCTCTTTACCGTAGCTCCTTCTTATCCATGGAGGGGGATATATTCCAAGATCCTAAGTGAATGCCTTAAACTGCAGGCAGTACTGTACTCAGTCAGTGTCCATTGGAACACACTTCTGATCATGTCTTCTGCCACCCACAAATTAGCTCCCTTTTCCATAACTAAACACTTAACATGCAGTGTGGTTGTCATTTTTTGTTTGAGATGTGACAGCAAAAATAGTATGACATTTTTTCTTTACATTTGACAGATAGAAGATTCTTTCTTACCCAAGCATTTTAAAGTCCTCAGCATACCATTTTTTTCCTTTACATTAAGAACTTTCACTTCACTCTTGAAGGAAGCACTTATAGCTTCTTTTTGCATATTTAAAATGCCAGCATCACTACTCTTGCACTGTTGGGACAAATAAGGGTTACTTGAATACAAGCACTAGGATACAACCACAGTCAATCTGATAACCAAGATGGCTGCTATTTCACTAAAAGGTAGGCTATGCAGTATATTTACCCTGGACAGAGGGATGATTCATGTCCTGAGTGGGACAGAGGCAGAGGATATGAATTTCATCATGCTACTCAGAAGAGTACACAGTTTGAAACTAATGAGTTTTTTCTGGAATTTTTCATTTAATATTTTTAGACTTGCTGGCTGTGGGTAACTGAAACTGTAGAAAATAAAGCTCTGGATAACAGAGAACTGCTATGTTTCTTTAATGTTTCTGTCTTCAACAAAATGTTTCTAGGTATATGTTTCTTTGTGTTTGTCTTGTTTGGATATATTCACAGATAACTTTTCTCTATGTAATCATTGACCAACTGAGTTTTATGAAATTATTAAAATCAAAATGAAGTCACTGGTGTTTAAAAACTCTGACAAATAGAAAAGACTATCAGAAAAGGACTATCAGAAAACACAAGTCAAAATCTTAAGCCCAGAGTAACAACATAAGGTATCTCTAAAAGGCTCCCTGACCCGCATTGACTAGTCAAACAAACCAAACGTGCAAACAAAGCAACAATTTGTTGCTAAAAAATTCAAGGCTATTTGGAGACTTCTGTTTTATTACACAAGTCAGCCAACCTTGGCTAAGACATAAATATTTGAATATTTAACTCTAAACTTATTTAAAACTAAAAACAGAAAAAGGGATAAATGAAGCTTATTTCAAATTGCTATACTTTATTCAAAATTTTGGTTCAAAGTTTTCATCAGATTACCCATTGGAACAAGTAAAATTTTGTCAGAAATTTAACTTGGAGCCAAATGTCCTTTTATAAACTAGTGAGGTTGTATTACCATGTTTTACTGTCTCATGACTAAAATTCTACAGTGAAAGCTATAAGACCTTTATTTGTGTGTGTATTTATGTGTTTGTTTATGCATGATGTAAGTTGTGTCTACAAGGTAGAATCTAGCGAAGTTGGCCAGTAGTCCCTTAAGAAATTTTATTCACATTGGCCTAGATAAATAAGTACTCATATGAAATATGTAGTTGTTAACCAGAATGCCTTTTAGTTCCTACAACTTATCAAAGTTTTACCTCTCTACTTAATTTCTCTAAAATTTAGAAAATATCCATGAGTATTTTTGTTTTTTTTTTAATGGCAATATGGTTATTTGCATAAGTTCAGCAAGAATTTCCTCTCATTATGAGATACAATTGAAAACACTGAATATATTACTAGAGATTTGACTGGACTGTCATATTTAAAAATGTGCATAGAATGGCTGGCTTCACGGGTTCCTAGCCTTACAGTAAATGAGTGAAAATTGTCACTTCACGGCAGGACCAGGATTCTTAAGAATGTAGGTAAAACCTAAAATCTGCCTTGGTTTGGCTTCCTAGCTTCAAGAGGTTTTAAAATCTGAGATTATGTAATCAGTGTATAGATAAAAAGTCATGTTTCTAAAGAAAAGCTACAATACAACTGTTATTAGATTGCGGCCCTGTGCATTGTTTTTGAGTATTTGTTATCTATCTATAGAATAGCCTACATCCTAAATCCTTCTACATTTTTGCAATCTAACTTTCTTCCTGGAATTACTAAAAATAAAAACTGCTCTTTCCCTAAACCCTTATAAGCTGAAACTAAATTAACTTTAAGAAACTAGCCTAATGTATTGGTCACACAGAAAGTTTACCAAACTGCCCAATACCATAATTAGAGACATTCATACTGCAAACCGGATGAAATGTTGATGGTTTCACACGGTAGATAATTTTCTCCACCACATTGAAACAAGACTCAAGACTCCATATTGTAGTGAGACTCTTATGCCCACTTAATACTTACCTTTTTCACTTAGTAGGATAATGGTAGAATTGTAATTTCAGTAGTTTCTGCTGATAACTTGACAGAACGTGACCTAGGAGGTCCTTTAGTCCACCTCCTGGGTAACTTTGGCAATGACTGTAATACAACTGCTGCTCACTCTCTTCTTTAACTCACTCATGGGATACTAGATGATAAAACTGGTCTATATTATCTATGGTTAAATAAGGAAATGTCTATACTATTATTAATACTACATGCTATACCTGAATAAACATCTCCAGGAAAGTTGAGATCCGTTTACACAAAATAAGAAAACATACTATGTGGTTACAACAGGTCTCACCTAATTCCCAGGGTCATTTGATTGACTTAATTGGTTGCCTTTTAGCCTAGGTTCACGACTCAAAACTGTTATACAAATGGAGACTATTATTTAACTTTGTAGTTTCCTTTTTAACATTGTACATGTTACTTCTTAAATTTTGACGGAAGTACCATTCCTAACGAAATAATGCTGGCTTGGTACTTTGAGATGATAGCAAATGCTTATGGAGTAGACAAAATTAAACAATAGACTTCAGATAGATTTAGCCTGAAAGCTGTTCCTTCCAAACCTCCCTTGTTGATCAAATGTGACTAAAAGGGTTTTGACATTGATTGTTAGTTGCTAATCACTTCTGTCTGACATGGAACCAGACCAGAACAAACCAGGAAAGGTCCATCCCAGCACCGAGGGACAATTAAAATTTAGTGCAGAATGATTGCTCAGTGATGCTTTCAGAGAAAGATATTGATCAAAAGGGGGAAATATAAAAGTTATTAAAATAAAAATGAAGTCACTTGTGTGAAAATTCCTGACAGATAGAGCTGGAGAAGGCCATGGAAGGAGAATTCTCACGTACAAATGCCTAGTAACAAGAACTATCACAAAAGACTGCAAAAACCACAACCTTGCAGAAAGGTCATTGCAACTTTACACAAAAAAATATATTTCTGCAGGGACATCTGCCCAATAACTTCTGCTCAGTCTCACATGGCACCACCCTTGTTATTGAGACTTGTAGTCAAAGATACTTTAGTCAAAATAATTATATAATTCTCCTCACTTTTCCTTTAAAAAAACCTTTGTCTCCCTTTACTTTCCTGAATATACACATAGTTTATCATAGTGCACATATTTCTATTGCAATGCCTTTTCCCAAATAAATATTTTTTAAGAAAGTCTTTATTTCTCATTATTTGGGTTCACAGTGGTTCATCTATTTTGTTATATCTCTATGATTTTCCTTTCATATTATTTATCCAACTAGAAGAATGGCAAAGAAACTGTTGGGAAGGCACACTAGCCTCTTAAATTATTTGGTCCAATATGACATACACCAGTCATTTTCACTCACCTTTCAGTAGACAAACACTATACACATGGCTACATCTAGGTGTTAATGGGGCTGGAGAAATATACAACCTGGTTGGGCAGCTGCTCCATAGTCAATCCTTTTGTTTTAAGCCATAGAACACATTTGCCCTCTACTCAAGGAGAATAATGCAAAGTCTCTTTCACTTATATCCACAAAAACAGTCCAAGCTCTCTCTGGATGATGTTCAGTGTAGTAGGCTAAATAATGGTCACCCAAAGATATGAAGTCCTAATTCCTAGGACCTATAAATGTGACCTTATAAGTAAAAAGGAACTCTACAGGTGTGATTAAGAATCTTGACACTGGAGGTTAGCCTGGATTAGCTGAGTGGACTTTAGATGCAATCACAAGTACCCTTAGAGAAGCCGAAGGAAGTTTGAGACAGAAGAGAAGACAGAAAAGAAGCCCACGTGAAGATGGATGCAGAGATTAGAGTGATGTGGATATGGCAGAGCCTCTGGAGGGAGCACAGCCTTGCCAACACCTCAATTTCAGCCAAGAAAACGGATGTTGAACTTCTGACTCCAGACTATGAGAGAAAAAATTTTGTTGTTTGAAGTCACCAAGTTTGTGTTCATTTGTTACAGAGCCATAGGAAAAGAATGAATGATAGTGACTCCTTATGATCATTTGAGCATGTTTTTGAGTGGGTCCTAAGGACAGGTAAGCAATCACTAGATTTCGTTTTTCCTTCTTGGAAGGGAAAAAAGGACATTTTAGCAGTGGATGTGACATTATCATCTCTGATACTTTTGGTATAATGAGATAAAGAAAGGTTGATATTGGTTCACAGTGAAAAAAAGCATTGAAGAACATACAAAGATGGTCTGCCTCTTCAGAATCTTCTTTGATGTTTCTACATTTCTCTCTTAACATAGATACAAAAGAGACTAAGTTTATCAGACTTTCACCCATTACAATCAATAACTGTGCATGTGTATTTCTTCTGTATGCCTTACCTGTTATCAGTGGTGCTTAAGGAATGAGAGACTTGACCTAAAAGATTTTTGTGGTGACAAGATTTTTTGATCTCTGAATATCTTTTCACTCCACTCCAGCTAATATCATCCTGATTTCTACTGGGTTATTTAACTCTCCCAATTTTTGAGATGGAAAATTACAGTGCTCTTGTCTTCTCTAAGCAGAGAATAGGCATATGACCTAAGCTTGAGATATTGGGCTTACCTTCCAAGGACTTTAACTTTTAAGCAGAGGAGGTACAAAGATAGCATTTGGATCTCATTATTTTCTGCAGTAATCCTTGGCAGAATAAACAAGTTGTGCCTTCTGCCTAAAACTCTAGAGCAACTCTTGATTCAGATTTTTTCTGAAGTCCTCTAGACTTCCTGCCAATCTTGTAAGCTGCCCAATAGCATCAAAATAAAATTTTTTTCTACTTTTTCCTTTAAAAATTTTACTTAAAAATTTCCCCCATCAGAACCTATGAATAAAACAAATTTTATACTTGCTTAAGTTGGACATTGATATGGTTTGGCTCTGTGTTCCCGCCTGTATTAGTCCATTTTCTTGTTGCACACCTGGGAATGGGCAATTTAAAAAAGAAAGAGGTTTAACTGGACTCAGTTTCATGTGGCTGGGGAGGCCGAAGGATCATGGAAGAAGGCAATGAGGAGCAAGTCACATCTTACATGGATGGCATCAGGCAAAAAAAAAAAAAAAAAAAGGAGAGAGCTTGGGCAGGGAAACTTGTGTTTTTAAAACCATCAGATCTCATAAGACTTATTCACTATCACAGGAACAGCATGGAAAAGACCTGCCCCCATCATTTAATTACCTCCTATCAGGTCCCTCCCACAACACATGGGAATTCAAAATGAGATTTGGGTAGGACATAGAGCCAAACCATGTAATTCCACCCCAGTCCCTCCCAAATCTCGTGTCTTCACATTTCAAAACCAGTAATGCTTTCCCAACAGTTTCCCAAAGTCTTAACTCATTTCAGTGTTAACTCAAAAGTCCACAGTCCACTGTCTCATCCAAGATAAAGCAAGTCTCTTCTACTATGAGCCTGTAAAATCAAAAGCAAGTTAGCTACTCCCTAGATACAATGAAGGTACAGGAATTGGGTAAATATAGCCATTCCAAAAGGGAGAAAATAGCCAGAACAAATGGGCTACAGGCCACATGCAAGTCTGAAATTCAGCTGGACAGTTAAATCTAAAAGCTGCAAAATAATATCCTTTGACTCCATGTCTCAAATCCAGGTCACGCTGATGCAAGAGGTGGGCTCCCATGACCTTGGGCAGCTCTGTCCCTGTGCCTTTGCAGGGTATACACCCCTTCCTGGCTGCTTTCATGAGCTGTCATTGAGTGTATGTGGCTTTTCTAGGCACACGGTGCAAGCTGTCAATACTAAGTGGTGCCCAAGTAGGGACTCTGTGTAGGGCTTCTGATCCCACATTTTCCTTCTGCACTGCCCTAACAGAAGTTCTTCATGAGGGCCACACCCCTGCTGCAAAATTCTGCCTGGGCATCCAGGAATTTCCCTACATCTTCTGAATTCTAGGTGGAGGTTCCCAAACCTCAGTGCTTGACTTCTGTGCATTCCCAGCCTCAATGCCACATGTAAGCTGCCAAGGCTTAGGGCTTCTAATCTCTGAATTCACTGCCCAAGCTGTACCATGGCTTCTTTTAGTCATGGCTGGAGCTGCTGGGACTCAGGGCACCAAGTTCCTAGACTACACACAGCATGGGGACCCTGGGACTGAACTTTGAAGCTATATTTTTCTCCTAGGCCTCTGGGCCTGTGATGGGAAGGGCTGCTGTGAAGACCTCTGATATACCCTGGAGACATTTTCCTTATTGTCTTGGGGATTAATATTCAGCTCCTCATTACATATGCACATTTCTACAGCCGGCTTGAATTTCTCCCAAGAAAATGGGATTTTCTTTTCTATCATATTGTCAGGCTGCGAATTTTTCAAACTTTTATGCTCTTGTTCCCTTATAAAACCTAATGCCTTTAACAGCACCCAAGCCACTTCTTGAATGTTTTGCTGCCTAGAAATTTCTTCTGTTAGATACCCAGATCATCTCTTTTAAGTTCAAAGTTCCACAAATTTTTAGGGCAGGGGCAAAATGCCACCAGTCTCTTTGCTAAAATATAACAAGAGTCACATTTGCTCCAGTTCCCAAAAAGTTCCTTGTTTCCATCTGAGACCACCTCAGCCTGGATTTTATTGTCCATATAATGATCAACATTTTGGTAAAAGCCATTCAACAAGTCTTTAGGGAGTTTAAACTTTTCCATTTTTTTCTGTCTATTTCTGACCTCCAAACTGTTCAAAACTCTGCCTGTTGTCCAGTTCCAAAGTTGCTTCCACATTTTTTGGTATCTTTTCGGCTATGTCCCACTCTATCAGTACAAATTTACTGTATTATTCCAGTTTCATGCTGCTGATAAAGACATATCCGAGACTGTGCAATTTACAAAAGAAAGAAGTTTCTCCAACTTACAGTTCCACAAGGCTGGGGAGCCCTCACAATTGCATTAGAAGACAAGTCATATCTTATGTGGATGGCAGAAAGCAAACAAAACAAAACAAAAAACTGTGCAGGGAGACTCCCATTTTTAAAACCATGGGCAATCTACAGAAGAAAGGTTTTTTAGATTTACAGTGCCACATGGCGTGGGAGGCCTCATAATCATGTTGGAAGGCAAGGAGGACCAAGTCACATCTTACAGGGATGACAGAAGGCAAAAGCAAGCAAGCAAGCAAGAAAGGAAGAAAGAAAGAAAGAAAAAGAAAGAAGGAAAGAAAGAAAAAGAAAGAAAGAAAGAGAAAGAAAGCAAGCTTGTGCAGGGAAACTCCCATTTTTAAAACCATCAGATCTCAAGAGACTTAGTCACTCTCACAAGAACATCATGGAAAAGTCCTGCCCCCATGATTCAGTTACCTCCCACCAGGTTGTTCTCAAAACATTTGAGAATTCAAGATGAGACTTGTGTGGGGACACAGCTAAACCATATCACCACCCAAATCTCAGGTTGAACTATAATCTTCAGTGTTGGAGAGGAGACATGGTGGGAGGCAATTGTATCATGGGGGTGGATTTCCCTCTTGCTGTTCCTGTGATAGTGAGTGAGTTTTCATGAGATGTGGTTATTTAAAAGTGTGTAGTACTTCCCCTTCTCTCTCCTGCCACCATGTGAGGATGTGCTTGCTTCCCATTTGCCCTTCTGCCATACCATGATTGCATGTTTCCTGAGGCCTCCCCAGCCATGCTTCCTGTACAGACTGTGGAACTGAGTCAATTAAACTTCCTTTCTTTATAAATTACCCAGTCTCAGGTAGTTATTTATAGCAATGTGAGAACTGACTAATACAGACATCATAAATGTCTATTGCTTATGACTAAATAATCTTAGATCTATAGGAAGTTATGAAAATAAGTTCTGATATCTTGAGGGAATTTTGCACCTGGAGGAGAGGAAGGAATAGCACAGTTAAATGGATAGTTTGTAAAAAGAAGTGTTAACCTACGTATTTATTTGAGTAATGGAAATACCTTAATATCTCTAAAAATTATCTAGTTCTTTGACCTATGTCTTTTTTAAAGCGTCCATATTGATGATAGGGAGTGGCTTTCCATTCTGGTAAGTTCATTCTGCTTTGAATTATGTAATCTAACATGTATTCAAATCTACTTCTATTTAAAAGTACACAAATTGATCTCATTTTCACTTGCCATTTTAATTTATCAATACCTATGTGGATATTTCACAGTATTTTCAGGAATACAGGAAATTTCCTCCCAAACAGTAGCGATTAGATACATGTATTGTATTAGATGGTATATTAATATAGCCATAAGTGGATACTTTAAAAATAATGTCTACCTAAAGAAAGGTCATGGGACCTTATTTTGTTAAGGTAATATTTTAGATTTCCTACATATTTATGTCATTATTTTGAAACCAATTTATATGTGTACTGTTAATTATTATTGAATTTAAAATTGTTTCAAGATGCATATCATTCTAGGATCAATTAGGATACAGTTTCCACATTGTAGTTTTAACAGAGAGAGTTTAATATAAAAAATTAATAACTGCAACCTACCTACATTATCTACCAAGTGAAAAAAGAAATCTAAACAATAGTGGAATTGTAGATGTAGGAAATAGCCATTACCTCTAGGCCTAAGGCAGAGCATCAGAGGAAGAACCAAATCTGGAGTAAGAACCATTCTCTGCCATTTGAGAGGCTGGGATCATGGCCATGGCCCATTGGTTAGTGGAGAAGTTCTCTGAGTAATATTGCCAGCAGAAATTGCTAAGAAGTTGCCTTCTGGGATGCTTGGGAAACTACCCATAGGGGAGAGTTGCTTCATGGAATTTGCTGGTAAGCTGCTTGAAGGGGAGCTGTCCTCTGAAGTGCCAGGGGAAGTTGCCCGTGAGAAGGTGCCATGCAGCAGAGCTCACTGGAGGGTAGCCCTACTGCATATTCTGTACACTGCTAGATATTGTGTACCACAGGAGCAAGCAGAGAAAAACACTGGAAGCAAGCCCTGTTTTCCTTCAGTGTTTTCTAGAGCCATCTGCTGACAACACTAACATTGGGCATCTGACAGAGGAGAAATATTTGTGAGGTTTAGCTCCAGTATCACAGGCAGAGCAATGGAGGATGGACTTGGAGCTGCAAGGCAATAAATTGGAAACTGAACAAGGTAAGTAGAATTGCTTTCTTTTCCCTAAGTGAAAACAAGGGGTCTGGCAAGACTTGGAATTCAGATTTATCCAACAAGGGAAACCAGTAGAATTTTATGTGTGGCTTCATATAGTTGTTTAAACTGCATAACAAGAATATAGTTAATGTTTAGTTTTTGGAATATTCCTTTTAAATACCTAAGTGCATTTATGCAGTGAAAGTGTCAGAGTTCCCAGTTTTAGCCTATGAATATGCTCTACTGGAGAATTAAAAAAAAAAAAAAAAAGATACTGCCTGGTCATAAGCAGTTCATTCCCTGGGAGAAACATCTGTAGTTTCTTAAAAATTTGAGTTGGGATAGTATTTGCATGGTTCGAGCCAGGCTGATTTTGATGTACTGCTGAATCATCTAAGACATGGAGTTGTATTCCATTTAACCTGATTGGAGAGGAATAAACATGCCATCTGTTGAGGTTGTATCTACAATACATTGTAAACCGCAAAGTGCTATGTAAATCTACTCTAGAAGTATTTCTGTTTTGACTCTACTTTTTCTAATGTCATTTAACTTTCATAACATTTTAAACATTCTGTGTAAAATCATTCTTAAAAGCTGTTGAAGTGATATCACAGAGCTTTTTTTTTTTCCACAGAGCTTATCAAAGAGACCAATTCAAAATACTATTTATAACTCTCTGTGACTATAGGAGTTTACTATAAAATAACAAGTTCTAGATGTCATCTAGAGGAAAACTCTTTTCCAAGTGGGCTGAACATTATTAGAACTTCAGAGAGCTGTCACCCCTTAGGCATTTCTGCAGAAATCCTGTCATTTCATACTTCACTTGTAATGTTCTGAATATTTATTGTGCAGAGTTTGTTTTGCCGTGACTGCAGAACTATAGAGGAATTAAATGGAAGCAATGGCTTGCTATTTCCCAGTGTATTACACAGAAATATGATAAAATTCTATCATCAGAATGAATGTTTTATAAAATTGAGTTTATTTTTGTGCTAAGATTTCTGGAGTTTACCTTCTAACATAAGGTTCCAGCATATCCCAAATTTAATTCCAAATATCATTACCATGTTTTCCAATCATGCACAATCAATTTGTAATTTAAGCAGAAAAGAAAATACAGCATGAGTAAGGCTGACATGTTGGCATTTGGTATATCTGTCTAAACTGTGTAGCTGAAAGAGTGGGTATCTCAGGTACCACAGAGCCTATAACTCTATTGTAGAAACTGCTTTTTAAAGTTTCTAGAGTAGAGTTGTTATCTAGTTAAGTAATATAGACACCTCTCTAAAAATTAATCCCCTCCCAAATTCCATCTCTTAATTAATGTAAATACTGGTTTCATTTTGCTTACAAGTAATTTTCTGCTTTCTACGTTTTTGAGGTTTACTAATGGAAAGAATTGTAATCTGTGTACTCTACTTCATATAACTTGGTAACACTACAAAATCCAGGGTAGAAAAGTTCCTTTTTCTGCGTTTTGGTCAATTTTCAAGAACTCTTATTCATAACAAAGTCAGACAGTTTATTTGTTTGACAAGACAATAATTTCTTACAAATATAGGAATTTTAGAACTGCCATTTAAGAGAAAAAAAAGCTTCCTGTCTTCCTTCCTTTAAGTATTAAAATTAGAAAACACATTTTGCATAACAACATTCATCTCTGAGATTCAGATACCTTCAAATAAAACCAATAATGGTGGAAAGGGATACATTACACTTTTATATGTGACTTAATGGAAAAGTTAGTCATCCGCAATTTTTTTTCTCTTAAAAATAAAAACCAGGTGAAAAATATCATGTTAAGGCAAATGACCATGCAATTTAAGATATTCAATGGTTGTGAAATCTCACTGGAATCTTCCAATTCTTGCTTTTAAGAGTGAAAAGGTTTATGAGAACTTTTATAGTCTTATCTCACAGGGAAAAAAATTCTATAAAAAGGCTTGTATTGCTTTTGAATCATGCAATTATCTCATAAACAAAGACTCAGTAAAAAATGACTGGAAAAGAGAGAGAGAAAAAAAACAGTATTTAAAGTGAAATGGTATCTTAAAACAATCAAATTCAATAAAATCTTTTTTGGGCTTGTTTTTCAAGGGACTAGATACTAAGAACCCATTAAGGAAGGAAAATTGTTCAGTGCAACTAGAAATTAATAAACTATTTGACTTAAAGTTCGATGGGCACTTATCTTTACTAGGTTTCATTCTTACAAATAATTATTCATGATTATGTTTGACAACATTTGAATAATTCTGATCTACAAACAATTAGGTATATAGGCCCTTGTAAATAATTATGGGATGTATGTATAGGGATTGTGAGGGATGGTGAAAGAAAATATGCAAATGAATGTGGACAAATGAACCCCAATCCATAACATAGTTCACAATAATTGGTATACATGAAGTAGAACATGTATATTTTATGACCCTAATTCTGAAGTTTTTAACCTATATTCCAATCTCATGTTGTAAAAAGCCATTATTAATTGCTGTCATTAACTTTTTTATTTTTTCCAAGATGGAGTCTCACTCTGTTGCCCATGCTGGAGTGCAGTGGTGTGATCTCGGCTCATTGCAGCCTCCACATGAGTTCAAGTGATTCTCCTACTTCCTGAGTAGCTGGGATTACAGGTGTGCACCACCAAGCTCAGCTAATTTTTATATTTATAGTGGAGACAGGGTTTCACTATGTTGGCCAGGCTGGTCTTTGAACTCCTGACCCTAGGTGATCTGCATGACTCGGCCTCCTAATGTTCTGGGATTACAGGTGTGAGCCACCATATCCAGCCTGCTGTCATTAACTTCTTAGTAATAGTTGGTGCTGGGTGACTATTTTCATAAATACATTTCATTAAATGGGAATTATAATCCATTAGATTTATTGAGCTGTCCCACTTCACCAGCGTTTATAGTAAGTCTGGTACATAATAAGGATTATTAAATTCTTTGTCAGATAATTTCATCTGTGCCAGTTTGGTGTTGGTATCAACTGATTGCTTTTATCATTCAAGTTGAGATGTTTTTGGTTCTTGGCACAAGGATTCGTCTGTGACTATATCCTGGACATTTTATGTGTTATAAGACTGGATCTTACATAACTTTGTTCCATAAGCCCCTCTGATGCTGGCAGAGGATGTGGGAGGCTCTCTTCATCACTGCCATGTGAGAACCAAATCCAGGTTCCCCAGTAGGCCTCTGTAGACACTATGCTGGATGGGGGTGGTGATAGAGGATGGGATACCTCATTACTTCTGAGTAGGAGTGAAAATTTAGGCCTCTTATTCAACCTTTGCTGACACCTTCCTGGCTGGGATGCCTTCTTATTGCTTTCTTCATGGCTTCCACTGATGCCGAATACTTTTGTGAGCAGTGGGACTCTTCATTGGAAAGTGTGCTTTATTGCCATAGCGTGAGGGTGGAAGTCCAGGCTCCCATGTGCTCTTCACTGACACCGGCAGAGTGGGGTGGGATTTCTTACTGCTTGATGGAGATGAACTTCCCAAATTCCCACTCAGCCTTCTCTGACCACCCAGCAGGAGTGGAGTGTGCATGGTGCCTGAACAGCTGGGCCAGAGTGGAAATCTAGCATTCCTACTCCACCTTTGTTGACCTGAGAGGGTGTGAGAGCAGTTTTGTCTGTGCTATTTGTTCGGATGTGAGCTGTTATTTTTTAGTTGCCTTTCTTTCTTATCCTTTGGGTGGAGAAGAACAGACTTGCATAGAGCTCTTTCGTTTGTGACCGTTACCATTTCCTGATTACTGGCATCTTCAACTTCAAATCTGGAATATATGAGGCAGAAAGAAAACCCACATGTCTCATCATAGCATCATTCCTTGGGTCCACAGTCCTTAGCTAGTCTGTCTTCTTCTCTCCACCTTTGAGAGCCTTCTTATTTTGCTTTATATATGGTGTTTGAGATATTTAGCTTTACTTAGTGGAAGAAGTAAGGAAAAATGCCTCTTTATGTTTCTGTGAGTTTTTAATGATCCATAGTAGAAATATTCAAGGAAAATAAAGCTTTAGCTATATGGAAATAGGATGAAAGAAAGGTACCAAAAAAGCCAAAAACAAGACAAAAAAGCAGGGCGGGGAGGGGAGGGAAGACCATTAGGGATGGATTTGACTGAATATGGTGAAACTGCATTTTGGCAATGGTAACAACATGTTCCTAAAACAGTATTTTCCAGCCACCACCACACTGTCCTCAAATATGCACTTAACCCATGCTTATCCCCAGGATGGTGGCAGGCCAGGTTTCACTAACACAGGCCTCTATGACAATTGTTTCTGCACTGACTGGGTGGTTAACTTAAATATTAAAAGCTAAAAAAGCCAGTGCCCTTATTCAAAGGCTGGAACTCACCAAGAGTTTTGCCTAGGCCTTTCCTGGGCCTAAAAGCATGACAAAATAATGGAAGAGTTCTTAACAGAATCCTAATTCTATTTAGGATTCAGCAAGTTTTACTGGGGGTCTGAAGAAACTCCTCAGGCTTCCACAAACAAGTTTATTGGGGGTTTGAAGGAACTCCCCAAACCTCTGTGATTTAGCAGGAGACAAGATAAGGGTAATCACCCCAGCACCTGGACCCATTTAGATTAAGTAAATTTACTGGGGCTCCAGAAGAAGGTGTTCAGGACTCAGACCTTAGTTACAAATTAAAAGAAGTCAATAACTTATGTCTTGAGATGAATGCACACTTACACGTAGACATATAGCTTAGAAGGTATATAAGCTCTGAACAACTTTGTAATTTTGAGTTGGTCTGGTGATAATTTCCAGGCCTTCTCCCTGTAACTGGTTACAGAAATAAAAACTCTCTTCCTACCCAGTTCATCTGCATCTTGTGATTGGGCCGTGAGAAAGAGCAGCCTGACCCTCAGTTTGTTCTGGGAAAAGGATGATGGGACATGAATGCCCAAATCTTTGGAGATAAACTGGCTGAACAATTGTGACTCTCTGGATCTTTCTCCAGAATTTTTGCATAAATGCTGGGTAGATCTGGCACTCTGTGTGACTGCCTGCTTTTATGGTAGTGTGATAAACAAGATTCATTTATTTTTTTTCTTTGCCTATGTGCAAACTTGGCCTCTCTCATTATGATTTCAGGCAAAAGCAATGTAAAGCTTGGTGTCACCAGAAATTTTATTCAAGGCAGTTTGTGGTTTAACCAGACTTGTGAGCTCTGAGATTTTATGTTAGCCCACTGCTGGTAAACTCAAAATATCCCAATCCAGCCAGGTGCAGTGGCTCACGCCTGTAATCCCAGCACTTTGAGTGGCTGAGGTGGGCGGATCATCTGAGGTCAGGAGTTTGAGACCAGCCTGGCCAACATGGTGAAACCTTGTCCCTACTAAAAATACAAAAATTAGCCTGCATGGTGGTGCACACCTGTAATCCCAGCTACTTGGGAGGCTGAGGCAGGAGAATTGCTTGAGCCCAGGAGGTGGAGGGTGCAGTGAGCTGAGATCGAGCCACTGCACTCCAGCCTAAGCAACAAAGCAAGACTCCATCTCTTAAAAAAAAAAAAAAAAAATTCAATCCATGAAAATTTAAGTTGTTTTTAGAAGAAGGACCTTTTCAAGAAATTTAAAAATCCCCGATCCTTCAGCTTTTCGATGTTCTGGCATTGAAGTCACAATTCCCACATTTGTTACATGAGAGTCATATCTGATATTCATTCCATGCTCTCTCAACTTACCCAGCTGGCCTGAGACTTTGTGAAATATGAGTTGACATTAAAAAACAAGATAGGATCATGACAAGAGAAAACTGTAAGTACTTATTTTACGAAACTTAACACCTAACATACTACCTTCGATCAGTGTTGGAAGGTTCTCCGCATATTTCATCAAGAAACTATAGTTTATTCAAGCATGCGCTAAGTCTATAGTTTCAGTATGTTCTCTTTTGCTCCACTGTAAAAAGTGAGGCAGGCTCTGAAAAAGTTTGAGGGAATTTCATTCATTACTCAAATCTATATCAGAAAACCTTGTAAATACTCTCTGCAAAGGGTGATGAGATAAGGGAAAGTGACTTAAGTCAAGATATGGACTTGAAAGGCTCATGGTATTAATTGATTTCTAGTAGCAATGCAAGAAGAACTACATTTACCTTTTCACCTATCAGTAGGGGGACACCAGTAACTTCATGAGAATATTTGTGAAGAATTTCAGAACCTTGCAATTATCTCTGTCTAGTTTTACCATCTTAGTATGGGTCATGCTTGAAAGACAAGGGTTACCTCTATTGTGTATTTTCATTCTGGAAGAAAATAGAGATAATTGCTATTTTATTAGATTTCAACATGTAGATCAGTGACTTGCACATAGTAGGTGTTCAGTACCATCTATGCATTGACTAAATGCCTCATTATCAAAAAAATAATGATCATTTTCAAGTATCACAGTCCCTAAAATTCTAGATAGGACTCAAGCTAACTGCTGAGACCCGAAGAGATAATGCAGTTCTTGAGTAACATTATGAAATATTAAAGGATGAGACAGATTCCCTCATCATTGCTTTTCTTTGTACTCTTTGCTTTTCACCCAGTTAGTCAACTACAGTATTGCTTATATACTTACTTATTTCCCAAATATTAAATTATTGGCATTTTAATCCCCTCCAGTTGTTTTTTTAAGGACTATTTTATGAGTAACACAACTTTCTGCCTGTCTACCAAAGTAATAAAATTTCCTGGAGGTAAAGAAAAGAGAAGAGTATGATGGTGAAGCAACAAGTGAATAAATAATGAGAGTCCCTTGGAGTCGGGAAACTTCCCCTCTACTGCATGAGGGGTCATTCAGACACTCCAGATAAGTTTAGAGGATTATAACAGAAGGAGTGCCTGTGCTTCTTTGCCTATGTACAGCCCATGCAGGCATCTGTCTTACAGAATAGAAACCATAGTTCAACATTCTTAATCAGATGGGTCTGTATATTAATTATAATATACACTAGTCCACAATAACAGACCCAATCTAGTAATGCCTAGACAAAAAAGAGAAGTTTATTTCTTGATCAGTATCAGTCCTATTGGGTGTTCCAGAAGATGGCTTTCTAAATCATTCAGGAAGCAAGGTTCTTTCCAGCTTGTATAGCTTGTATCTCTGCAACCTGGAGGGCCTTGCTTGTCTGTTTCATGACAACAGAAGGGGAAATAACACAAAGGAGAGTAGGAGGGAGGTGTGGAGGTCAGGCCTGAAAGTGGTACTAATTATTTCTGCTCATACCCCATTGGCTAAAACTCAGACAACTCCCAACAAGGAAATATGTATCTTGGTCCAGGAAAAAGACAAAATGGATTTAGATGGACCTCTGTTTTTGCTAAACTTAAGGTAACACAGTTTCCTCACATCCCAGGATGATACCTGAGAAGGACAAATATCCCCTGAAACTAAGAGGAGTAAGGAAATAAGGAGGGATTATAGATAGCCTCATCTTGTAAGTCTCTGGCTGTGTGATGAGGAACAGGAGGACGATCTTATGGGAGTTGGCACAGAGAGAGCATACCTGAAGGAACCTTGTGAATGGGGGACCAATGACTTAGCAGTGCCATGTTTGGGCAGAAATCTACAGACCAAAATCAATGGTAGATTTCTCAGCTGATGTTAGGGGACATTTTCTAGGAGAAAATGCTTTTAAATTTGATGAAGTCTTTTTGTATGTTTGTCTGTGATCATTTTCCTGCATAGTATGAGATGAACTTTGAGAATAATTTTTTTTTAAATTTTTATTGCATTACAGGTTTTGGGGTACATGTGCAGAACGTGCAAGATAGTTGCATAGGTACACACATGGCAGTGTGTTTTGCTGCCTTCCTCCCCTTCACCCACACTTGGCATTCATCCCCAGGCTATCCCTCCCCAGCCCCCCCGCTGTCCCTCCCCCATTCCCCCCAATAGACCCCAGTGTATAGTAGACCACCTCTCTGTGTCCATGTGTTCTCATTTTTCTCACCCACCTATGAGTGAGTATATGCGGTATTTCTTTTTCTGTTCTTGTGTCAGTTTGCTGAGAATGATGTTCTCCAGATTCATCCATGTCCTTACAAAAGACACAAACTCATCATTTTTGATTGCTGCATAATATTCCATGGTGTATATGTGCCACATTTTCCCAGTCCAGTCTATCATTGTTGGGCATTTGGGTTGGTTCCAGTTCTTTGCTATTGTAAACAGTGCTGCAATGAACATTCGTGTGCATGTGTCCTTATAGTAGAACGATTTATAGTCCTTTGGATATATACCCAGTAATGGGATTACTGGGTCAAATGGAATTTCTATTTCTAGGTCCCTGAGGAATCGCCACACTGTCTTCCACAATGGTTGAACTAATTTACACTCCCACCAACAGTGTAAGAGTATTCCTATTTCTCCACATCCTCTCCAGCATCTGCTGTCTCCAGATTTTTTAATGATCGCCATTCTAACTGGCGTGAGATGGTATCTCAATGTGGTTTTGATTTGCATCTCTCTAATGACCAGTGATGATGAGCATTTTTCATATGTTTTTTGGCCTCATGTATGTCTTCTTTTGTAAAGTGTCTGTTCATATCCTTTGCCCATTTTTGAATGGGCTTGTTTGTTTTTTTCCTGTAAATCTGTTTGAGTTCTTTGTAAATTCTGGATATCAGCCCTTTGTCAGATGTGTAAATCTGGAATAATTTGCCTGAAACTGATATCCAGTTGTTTCAGCCCTGTTTATTGAAAAACCTATCCTTTCCCTGTTGAATTACCATGTTTATTAGTCAGGGGTTCTCTAGAGAGATGGAACTAATAGGGTAGATGTATATATGAAGAAGCATTTACTAAGGAGGACTGATTCACATCATCCCAGGGTGAAGTCTCACAATAGGCTGTCTGCAAGGTGAGGAGCAGGAAAGCCAGTCCGAATCCCAAAACCTCAAAAATAGGGAAGATGAAAATACAGACATCAGTCTGTGGCTGAAGGCCTGAGCAAACCACTGCTTTAGGTCCAAGAATCCAAAAGTGAAGAACTTGGGGTCTGATTTTCAAGGGCAGGAAACATCCAGCACGAGAGAAAGATGTAGGCCAGAAGAATCAGCAAGTCAGTTCCTTCCAAGTTCTGTCTGTTTATTCTATCCGTTCCGGCAGCTGGTTAGATGGTGCCCACCTAGATGGAGGGTGGCTCTGGCCTCTCAGTGCACTGACTCATATGTTAATCTCTTTTGGCAACATCCTCACAGACAGACCCAGGAATAATAATTTGCATCCTTCAATCCAGTCAAGTTGACAATATTAACCAACACACCTCAGTATATTTCTTGAAAATCAATTGATTATATATTATGTGAATCTATTTTTAGACTATCTGTTCTTACTCTCAACACAACATTCTAACTACTGTAGTGTATTATAAGTTCTGAAATCAGGTAGAAAAACCTTTTAAGTTTGTTTTGTTTTAAAAAATTCCTTTGGCTATTCTATGTCTTTTACATTTCAGTACTAATTTTTGAGTCTTTACAATTTCTGCCTTCCACCTCAAATTATATTCTATTTGAGATTATGCTGGATCTGTGTATTAATTTGAGAAGAATTGACCTTTAACAAGATATTTTCCTCTTATACACAAACATGCTATATATCTCCACTTATTTTGGAAATATTTAGTTTCTCACATCACACTCTTACAGTTTTCAATGTTTGAATTTTGCTCATATGTTGATAAATTTTTCCAGAAGCATTTTTTCGATAAATACTTCATAATACATTATTATTAATTTTGCTTTAACCAGTCAATTATCTTGGAAACAATTATAATTGTGGTAAATTACACACAAAAATATACTGTGTTAAACATTTTAAAGTGTACAAGTTGCTAATGTTAGTCATTAATGTTGAGCAAAGAATATCCAGAACTTTTTCGTCTTGCAAAACTGAAACTATATACCCTTAAACAACAACTCCCTATTTTCCTCTCCCTTTAGCCCACAGTAATGGCCATTCTACTTTTAATTTCTATAAATTTGACTATTTTATATATCTCATGTAAGTGGAATCATACAGTACTTGCCATTGTGACTGGCTTACTCCAGTTAGCATAATGTCCTCAAGTTTCATTTATGTTGTAGCATGTGACAGGGCTTCTTTTCTTTTAAAGACTGAATAATATTCCATCTTGTGTATATACTACATTTCATTTGCTCATTCATTCGTTGGTGGACATGTAAGTTGCTTCCACCTCTTGGTCTTTGTGAATAATGCTGCAATAAACGTGGGTGCAAAAAGATCCCTTCGATTCTTATGGATAGATACCCAGATTATAATTATCTTTTAAAGACACTTTTTAAATAGGAAAAGAAAATAATTGGTATTTTTCTTTACATATTTACCATTTCTGGCAGCTTTTCTTTCTTTGTATAAATTCTAGTTTTCATCTGGTATTATTTTTCTCTCTGCCTGAAGTAGTTTCTCTAATAATTCTTATTGTGTATATTTGCTGACAATGAATTGCCTAAACTTTTCTTGCCTGAAATATTTTAGTTTTGTATTCATTTTTGAAATATACTTTTGTACAGAGAATTTCTAGGTTGACGTGTCTTTATTTTTTTCTTGGAATGAGATGTCAGTGGTTATTCTCTTGATTTCCCTTGTTAGCTCTATAAAATGTGGAAGGGTCTTATACAAGAATGTGAGAACCAGAAAGAGATCTTTAGAAGTTGTCATGGAGGCTGGCTACAAACTTCCATCTTTTGGTTCCCAAAGGGCCACATACTCACTGTATGCAAAATACAATCGTGCCCTGCTAAGGCCTCCCAAAATTTCCATCCATTGCAACATTAGCTCAAAGTCCAGAATCTCATTATGTCAATCAGATCTCAGTGTGGATCTGATGTTCCTTAAGATGTGATTCCTTGAGGACAACTCCTCTCACACAGTTCCTCTTTATCTGAACTAAAGAGAAGTTATATGAGCCAAATGCACCAAACATACCGTGGCAGGACAGACATAGAATATTTGCTATTGACCCACCTGTTCAAAAAAAGGGCAAAATTGGAGGCATTTAGGAGTAATTAGTCATAGGATTTCTAATATCCAGCATGGCAATAGTTGACTGCTACTTAAGACTCAAGGCCTGGGAATAATATGCCATAGCTCTTAGATCCTCACTCTGGGCTCTTGGTTTGCCTTCAGAATCATCTTTCCTGTGCAATAAAAAGTTTCTCATATTTGCAGAGTAGTTTTCTCTGTCTGCTTTCTGCTTGTAGAAGTCTTGGAGTCCAAAGGCCTCTGTTCACTTTGTAATGTTTCTGTCTTTTAGTCCACACAAGCAGTGTTTCTGTCAATAAACATCTTAAGTACTTTGTTCATTAGATAAAAGCCACATCCATAAATCTCTCTGAGTTAAGCCATTCTCTTCCTGGGCTTCTGCTGAGATTGCTGAAAGACAATACCCTTAAGATTTTTAGACTCCCTATTGTTTGACAGAATGGTTCTTCAAGTCATAATCCTTAATCTTCTAAGTCTTAATAAAGAATTTTACAGTTATAGTTTTGGCCTTATATTTTGACCATATTTTACTGACAGTATCCTAGCTTTGCTCTTTTCCAGGAAGCCCTTTCTTCATTTTATCATTTGTCCTCTGGATATTCACATGCAGCAATTCCAGGATCCTTATTGTTTAACATTGTTTTCTTGAGATAATCTTTCTCCTCTCACATCTTAACTTTAGCAGTAGAAAGAAAGAAGGTAACACTTTCCAAAAAAAGTCCAGGGATACCTTCAAGACTATCAAATGGTAAGATTGTCACTTACTATTAATATCTGAAACAACCAGCTATAATTATTGCTTAATAAAGGGAGAAACATAATTCTCAAGAATAATCTTGATCAATAAAGTAAATTGTTCAGGTTAGATAGAGATTTTTGAAGGGTTTGTTGTGGGATACACTCTTGACAGAGGCAGAAATGAGTTATCTTTAACATCAGAAGCTTGTTTTGTGCTGGTTATAAAAGACTGATAACTACAGTGAGGTTTCAGTCATGGAAAATTTTAAAACAAGTTCTAGAATTATTTGTTATTATATGTTTTATTTTCAAACTATGTAAACTCTAAAGCATTTCAATTCATACTGTCAGTGATTCTAACCTCCTTTTTGTTAATATTTTGATTTAAATCCCTTTACTATCTTACCTTTTCTTTTTAAACTTTCATCTTTTCTTTAAGGCACCCAGGTATATTTCTTTAAATTCATAATATCATTAAACCATGTTTATTCACTTTTCTCAGCTCTTGTTTTTCCTATCCACTCTTTTATGAAACAAACAAAATCCATAATAAGTCCTTCATGTATTTGGTTTCTAGCAGCTCAATCCATAATCCTTCTTCTTCAGCTCTGAAATAAGTTTAGATAGGTCTATGGGTCACCAGATTCTATTTTGAAAGAAAAATGTCATGCTACAACACTTTGCTTGAGAATAAATATGTGATAATATTAATCACATATTTCTAAAGTTTTTAATATGGATATAATACGGGCCAGAGAAACGATGCAAAGAGACAAAAATAGGGTTCACCAAACTTTCCATAAAAGACCATATTATAAATATTTTAGACTTTACAGGCCAAGAGAAAAAAAATCTAGGATATTATATAAGTACTTATACAACACTAAAGAAAAAAATTTGTTAATTATTTTGTTGATGAAATTTAAAATATAATAATGATCTAGAAAACAGTTTTGTAATGTAGGTTTACTAATGGGAGGAATTGAGTTTTCTTGTTGCAGAAGCCACCCACTTCACTTACTTGAGTTTTGATGTTAGAGTTTCTGTCTTGAAAATTGATAGCAAATGTCATCTGTTAATGTGGATATGTAATGACATTTTATGTATTTCATCTTTGGAAAGACCTTTTCACACAGATAGTTACTGCCAAATACAGATGTCAATCCACAAGCATATGATTCATATGATTTTAATTGAGTATATTCATCATTTGGAATGCAGTCATAAAATTCTATTATATTATTCTCTTGATATTTACCTTTCATCATGTCATTATAGTATGATCACTTCCAACTGAAAATGATATGGAAAATTCCTCAATTGCACAACTGGAGTTGGAAGTATGGAAGCTCACTTTGCACAGATAATTCAGGCCAGAAAAATACTGTTGGAACTGCAGATTGAGTTTGGAAGTTATACATGTTGCACAGTTTTCTGTGCATGGAGGTCTCACCTCTTGTTTTTGACTTCTGGTAAGTGTAAAAACAGCTGGATATTATTTATGATTCAAACAAAGTTAGTTGTTATTAAAATAATTGTACCACACTATAAGTGTTGCATATAAACAACATAATTTTAGATTGAGTTCATTAAGACACATTATGATGTCTGCAGCAAAAGCTAATCTCCAAAGCATTCCAGTATTTGCTAATGGTGGTTGAGGGCAGTCCTCCTCATTCAGAAAAATTTCAATCTCAATCCTTGCCTCAAAAATGCACAGTAAAACTTTACCACCAGGAAATCATCAACTGATGTGTGGTAGGGAAATTGGGGTATTCAGTTCCTGTTTGTGAAAAATTCACAGAACAGATGATGGTTATAAAAGCAAATGAAGTTAACAATCGAAACTACTAGTCAATAACATAGGATTGACTAAAATATCTTCTGCAAATTACTCATTGTTGAATAACGCAGTATACATCGAGTCTTTAAGTACTGTACATTTTCACAAGCTTCGTAAAATTGTCTTTCTCCGTACATATTTTTACCAATGTTAGTGGGTAAAATTTGCAGATTTCACTTCAGTTTGTACTAAGTTAAGCTTTTCTTAAATTGTTTGAAAATATTATTGTCAGTATTTGTTCCACATAGATCATTTGTAGAAGCTAATTCTTCAGTCACTTCAAAGATAGCATGACTCATCCAATGAAGAAAGACTAAACAGTGTTAGTAATCTTTGTCCATTCATTAAGAGCCAAAGAAAGCCACTCAAAATCATTTACCTTGTTTTTAAATTCAGAATTAATATTTCTCTCAGGGTTCTTCACTCTTTGAACAATTGTTCTCACCAAAAGTCTTATAGTCTTAATGTAAAACCATTTAATGGAAATGCCATTCTTAGCTCCCAGCCTGTTCAATAATAGGTGATCTCGAGGCAAAAATATTTACCAGAGAAGTTTCTTTTGCTTACAATGCAGCCAATTACCAAGCTTAAAGTCCTAGAAGAATATAGTGTAGATCAATGTGACTAATCTTTCTTTAAAAGTAGTTAAATCTCTTTAAAGAAAGAAATATGTTCACAATATCTGAGAATTGATTTATAATGTTTTTTATGATGCTATTTATGTACAGTAATCAAGGGAGGCATACATTCTTACAGCTCTTCTATAATTACAAAATCTAAAATTTAGCTGGAAATTAAATGGAAACAATATGACAAAGCCAATGATATTCATATACAATTAACTTTAAAGTGACAGATGATTTCTTTTCCCGAAACTAAAATGTTGCTTGTTATGAGAGTATAATTCTAACTCCTACAGTATTTACAAAGTATTTAACATGTCTTTTTTTCCACGATAAACAGATTCTCGCAAGGCCCTTCTCTCTTTTCAAAAAACTGAATTCATATGTTATAACTTGATTGTCATTTGGCTTTTACTTTGTGCTAATGCATCAGTTAAGTATTATGTTGGCATCTGTTTTCTCATGAGCCTATCCAAGTAAGGTGGTATCATTAGAGCTTCCATATAAAGAAATATAGACCAGAAGGCAGTATTGGTGCTTGTGCAATTGATGATTTTTAGATCACAATCAATATGATAATGAAACAATTAAGTAAACAATCTAAAAACAATATTCTAGAGAGTACACAGAGCTCCTGCTGAAAAACTGATGTAGATTGCATTCATCTCAGTTATACATACAAGGACATAGACCATCATTTCCAAAGGTAGTTATTTATATGTGATGGTCAGTTTTTCCTTGGACTAAGGTGAATCTGAAATAGACCAGTTGCTTGGTAAATCAATTACTGATCCTTATTTAGGCAGTGTGGTTTGTATTCTAAAAACGACTCACAGGTTTTGAAAAATTAAGCAAAAAAATACAATTTTATAATTTTCTTTCCATCATACTTTTTCAGCATTTTTGCCATAAAATTTTTTAAAGCTAAACGAATTTTAATCACTGTCCTGTCATTTACTTAGTAAAATTCCTTAGGTATCTGTTTCCTCATTTATTAAATAAAAATAATAAAACCTGGTTCATAAGATTGTTTTAAGAACTCATTGAAAAACATTTGAAAGCTTCTTAATCTCCAGATGCCAGAGATATAAGATTCATTCCTTTTTTGACACCAGTGAGTTTAATAGAAAATAGAAATGATGCTTTAGCTAATTTTGGTTAGAAGTAACCATGACTTTGTCTTTACAGATATATGAATAGATGAGTTTTAAAATTGGACTCATTCTTTAAATCTGTGTTAATTCAATGGCATAATGAAAATCTCACAGATATAAGCCATCTTTTTATATCTCACATTTTGACACTGTATCAAACCCTTTTCCAGATACCATTTAACTCATTCAGCTGAGAAAAATTACATGCCTAGATTGCTGAAGACTTTTATTCCTTTCATTGTTAACACTGATCAGGAATAAGTGCTTCACAATAGTATAGATGATATAGTGTAAGGTAGAATAGCATTTAACCATGGCATAAATTCAATTATAATTATGTCTTATATGAAAAGGTATAATTAGGCAAAAATTAGGTTATAATTTCAGTTTATGTAATTACTGTGTTAAAAGATGTATTATAATGTTTGTGTATTGAGATTTTTTTTTCTGGGTTTTTGAGTTCTGATTCTCTGTTACAGTTTTTTCTTTCCAAAAGTGGTTTTCTGTTCTAGCCTCCCTTTTTAAAGTTTCAGTACACATTTTTTAATGCAATTTCTGCATAATTTCATTTTCTATGAAAAAGTAAACAGCTCAGCCAGGAAAAGATAACAATATCAGCCTTTAGACAGTGTGGGCAAAACTAAGAGTCACTTCCCTTTCAGCTCATCTTTGACTTCAAGTTACCTAAACTCTTCCCGAAAATGATTTTGTGTCATACACTTGTGTGATGTAAGATCATCCAAATTAAAAATGTGAAAGCCTCAATGTCTTTCCTAAGTCTTTATGAAAATAAAACAAGATACTATTTCTGATTACATATTCAATATTAAGAAGGAATAGTCAGTAAGTATATAACATTTTGTAGTCTTTGATCAAGAAAAGAAGATGGTAAGTTGAAAGTGTTTGTGTGGTATTTTGAACCTTCCTCAGATACTGTTCTTACCTACTATTGATTTTATGTGTTATCTGTTGGAATTGCCAGTGCATATAAGGATATATATTTTAAATACCTAATATGTTAACGAGCCATTAAAAAACATAAGTTTGAAACTAACGAAGGAAATTATTTAATACCAGCTAATAAATATTTCGGGCTTAAAAATAAGTGTCGCATTTTCTTTAGTGGCATCTTTAAAAAGTTTCCTCTCTTATTTATATTTCACATTTTCAACACATTACCGCAAACTTTAAATTGTCATGGCAGAAAACCAGCATGAACAAAATATTTAGCATGTCTTTATTTCCATGATAAACAAATTCTCCAAAGACCCTTTTCTCTTTTCACAAAACTTAATTCATAGGGTATAACTTGATATTATTTGGCTTGATGTTCTATGTTTGTCTTTTGTGAAGTTCCAATCATATCTGGGTAAACTTTTTCTCTCTTTAAAAACCATTTGATAGAATTAAATGCACTGGGTTTTTATTCACTTCAATGTATTATCACAATCTTGATTTTAAAAGTTATTTTATATCTATGATTTAATGTCCTTTAAGAATTTCTTTTATTTGTGTTTTTGGTAATCTGTTTTTGTTTTGTTTTGTTTTTAGCAAAACATAAAAACTTCTTTGACTAAAAAAACTTGCTTTGACAATAAAAAGTTATTTAGTTCTTATTCAAATTTTAAAAAACAAGTTTTGAAGTCAATCCTTTTTATTCTGTTAGTTGGTGATTATAGTAATACATAAAATTAATTCAGCCTTTATTTAGATTTTGGATAACTCTTAGAATTATTCCTTTTTTAGAAAATGCACACTTTGTATAGTCACTACGGCCATTTTTAAATAAAGAAATGAAAGTATGACTTATTTGAAGTCACGTAGTACTGATTAGTGGAAAACAAGTCCTTCGATTCTCAGCTCACTTCTTTACACAGACTTCACTGCCACGTCGGAGCTCCAACTTGTTTTTGTTGCATGATTTCCTTTTCATGTCCCCGGGTCAGCAAGGGCAACACAGCTCTCTGTGTTTTTGCAGCTTAGGGAAGTGAAATGAAGGGGTCATCTGGGTCTAAATGACACTGGGATGCTTAGTGCTTTCCTCACCAGGCTGCAGCTCAGCCCTTTCAGCCCTGCTGCCTTTGAAAACACACTTGAAAGTAACTCCTTCCACTCCAAGTGTTCAAAGGTGAGTAAATTTTGTGGCGTTTACTAAACGTAAAGGGTCATCAGCTTCACATGATCAGTTGCAAAAAGGAAAGTGTATGTGTAAGAGAAAAGAATGTGTGTTAACATGTGTCTTATGGCATTCAGAATATGGTAACAAAGAAAACACGTAATCACTAGTAATTAATATCTATTCAGACAAAGGATATAACAAATGGATAAGTGGGTGACTAATGGTTACCCTATTTTATTTTGTCTGAATTATTGACAAAAATGGTTTATTCATAAATAAATGGAAGAGCATATTAAAATTTCTCCACAATTATTTTCACTCTCAAACTGTATTATTATGAGTGTTTTTATAAGACTAGAAAAGGCACTAACTAGAACTTGTTGACAGAACTAACCTATTTAGAATGAATACTACAAAAACAGGCAAAAGAAATGTGTGTTGTTCTGAAACTAAAGCTCAGGAACAATATAAACTGAGAAACATCGAAGTAAGAAATTTTATCTCAATCAAATATGAATCACTTCCCATAAACCTGCCTACTGGATTTTATAACTAGGGGTCTCTCATTAGAAAGCAGCATTTGTGTCCCAAGAGATTTCCTTTCCAGAAAAATATAATTAAAATATTTCTTCCTTGGCTAGGCGTGGTGGCTTATGCTTGTAATCCCAGCACTTTGGGAGGACGAGGTGGGCAGATCACGAGGTCAAGAGATCAAGACCATCCTGGCCAGCATGGTGAAACCCCATCTCTACTAAAAATACAAAAATTCGCTGGGCATGGTGGCATGCGCCTGTCGTCCTAGCTAATTGGGAGGCTGAGGCAGGAGAATTGCTTGAACCTGGGAGGCGGAGGTTGCAGTGAGCCGAAATCACACCACTGCACTTCAGTCTGGTGCCTGATGATGAAACAAAACTCTGTCTCAAAAAAAAAAAAAAAAAAGAAAATATATATATATATTCCTAGTATGTGTGTGTGCGTATATATATATTCCTAGTAGAATCCCTGCTAATAAGATTAGAATATGCCAGATAATTGTAGTAATTAATACTGTCATATTTCATATGGATACTAGCAGATTTCAGTAACTAAAGACTCATGTGTAATTGAAGTCCTATAACTTTAAACTTATACTTGTTTTTAAAGAAAACTCTAGCATATAGTATTGATTTTATAAACAGTACCATCTTTATACACATTCTTGGTATTCTGCAATTCAATTTTTTCCTTATGTAATATTTTATTTGCTGAACTATCAGAATTTAAGTGCTGTGCAAAACAGAAAATTTCTGAATTTCACTTTACAATTTAAGGGAAAACTCACTCCTCTTGTTCCGCACTCTCCTATCCATTGATTTTTGTCCAAATCATGCAAATAAAAACTGTTTAGGTTGAGCTAAAGTTAAAGAATAAAGGAAGAATGGGTATGACTGACAAAGGCAGTTTCTGTCCCATCATCATTATTCCTCTAAGTCAGCTTTTTGTACTATGCTTTACTCAGATAAATGCCCAAAAATACAATTCCTGGATCACATGATGGTTACAGATTTAGTTCCATCCACAACTGCCAAACTTCTAAAGAGTGTTTGTATGTTTTTACATTCCCATCAGCAATGTATAAGTGAGCCTGTTTCTCCACATTCCTGTTGGCATTTGATGTCACTATTTTTTATTTTAGTCATTCTGAGAGTTATGTACTAATATTTCACTTTGGTTTTAATTTATATTTCCCTAATTGCTAATGGTGTTTTCCTATATTTATTTACTCTCTGTCTCTCTCTAAATATATATTACAATGTGGTCCAATTTTTTTTGTCTTTTATTTTTAAGTTCAGGGATACACATGCAGGTTTGTTACATAGGTAAAGCTATGTCGTGGGTTTCTGTTACACAGATTACTTCATCACACGGGTATTAAGTCTAGTACACATTAGTTATTTTTCCTGATCCTTCTCTTCCTCCCCATCCTTCACCCTCCAGTGTGTGTTGTTCTCCTCTGTGTGTCCATGTGTTTTCATCATTTAGCTCCCATTTACAAGTTAGAACATGCAGTATTTGGTTTTCTGTTCCTGCATTAACTTGCTAAGGATTACGGTCTCAACTCCATCTATGTTCTGACAAAAGACATGATTTTATTCTCTTCTGTCTGAATAGTATGCCATTGTGTATATGTACCACATTTTCTTTTCTTTTCTTTTTTCTTTTTTTTTTTTGAGACGGAGTTTTGCTCTTGTTTACCCAGGCTGGAGTGCAATGGCGCAATCTCAGCTCACGGCAACCTCCGCCTCCTGGGTTCAGGCAATTCTCCTGCCTCAGCCTCCTGAGTAGCTGGGATTACAGGCACACACCACCATGCCCAGCTCATTTTTTGTATCTTTAGTAGAGACGGGGGTTTCACCATGTTGACCAGGATGGTCTCGATCTCTTGACCTCGTGATCCATGCGCCTCGGCCTCCCAAAGTGCTGGGATTACAGGCGTGAGCCACCGCACCCGGCCTATGTACCACATTTTCTTTATCAATTCCACCATCCATAGATATTTAGGTTAATTCCATGTCTTTCCTATTGTAAATAGTGCTGCAGTCAACAAATACATGCATGTGTCTTTATAAAAGAATAATCAGAATGATTTATTTTTTTTTTTGAGTATATACCCAGTAATGGGATTGCTAGGTTGAACAGTATTTCTGTTTTTTGGTCTTTAAGGAATTACTGCATTGTATTCCACAATGGTTAAACTAATTTACACTCCTACCAACAGTGTATAGACATTCCTTTTTCTCTGCAACCTAGCCAGCATCTGTTATTTTTTGACTTTATTTTTTCTTTTATACTTTGAGTTCTGGGATACATGTGCAGAACGTGCAGTTTTGTTACATAGGTATACATGTGCCATGGTGATTTGCTGCACCCATCAACCCCTCATCTATATTAGGTATTTCTCCTAATGCTATCCCTCCCCTTGCCCTCAATTCACTGACAGAACCTAGTGTGTGATGTTCCCTCCCTGTGTCCATATGCCCTCATTTTTCAGCTTACACTTAAAAGTGAGAACATGTGGTATTTGGTTTTATGTTCCTGTGTTAGTTTGCTGAAAATGATGTTTTACAGTTTCATCCATGTCCCTGCAAAGGACATGACCTCATACTTTTTTATGGCTGCATAGTATTCCATGGTGTATATGTGCTACATTTTCTTTTTCCTGTCAATCATTGATGGGCATGAGGGTTGGTTCCAAGTCTTTGCTATTGTGAATAGTGCTGCAATAAACATACATGTGCATGTGTCTTTCTAGTAGAATTATTCATAATCCGTTGGGTATATATCCAGTAATGGGATTGCTGGGTCAAATGGTGTTTCTGGTTCTAGATCCTTAAGGAATTTCCACACTGTCTTCCACAATGGTTGACCTAATTTACACTCCCACCAGCAATGTAAAAGTATTCCTATTGCTCCACATCCTTTCCAGCATCTGTTGTTTCCTGACTTTTAAATGATTGTCATTCTAACTGGCATGCAGTGGTATCTCAATGTGGTTTTAATTTGCATTTCTCTTATGACCAGTGATGATGAGATTTTTCGTATCTGTTTGTTGGCTACATAAATCTCTTCTTTTGAGAATTGTCTGTTCAGGTCCTTTTCCCACTTTTTAATGGGATTTTTTTTTCTTGTAAATTTGTTTTAGTTTCTTATAGATGCTGGGTATTAGACCTTTGTCAGATGTACAGTTTGCAAAATTTCTTTCCATTCTGTAGGTTGGTCTGTTCACTCTCTTGATAGTTTTCTGTGCTATGCAGAAGCTCTTTAATTTAATTAGATCCCATTTGTTCCGTTTGTTGCAATTACTTTTGCTGTATTTGTCATGAAATCTTTGTCAGTTTTTATGTGCAGGATGATATTGCCAAGGTTATCTTTCAGGGTTTTTATGGTTTTGGGATTTACCTTTAAGTCTTTAAACCATCTTGAGTTAATTTTTGCATCTGGTGTAAATAAGGGGTCAAGTTTTAATCTTCCTCATATGTTCATGTCTCCCACTATTATTGCTTGGAATCTACATTTCCTTGAATGTTTCTAAGACCTTGCTTTATGAATCTGGGTGCTCCCATGTTGGGTGAATATCTATTTAGAGTAGATTTTTGTTGTTGAAGTCTTTATCATTATGTAACACCCTTCTTTGTCTTTTTTGATCTTTGTTGGTTCAAAGTGTTTTGTAAGAAGCTACAATATCAACTTCTGCTTTTTTTTCCCTTTTTTTCATTTACTTGGTAGGTTTTTCTCCATCTTTTTATTTTGAGCCTATGTGTATCATTGCATGTGAGATAGGTCTTTTGAAGACAGCATACCAATGGGCCTTAGTTCTTTATCCAAATTGCCACTCTGTGTCTTTTAATTGGGGGCATTTAACCTGTTTACATTTAAGGTAAGTATTGATATGTGTGGATTTGATCCTGCCATTATAATATTACTTGTTTATTTTGAAGACTTTTTTATGTGGTTGCTTTATAGTCTCACTGGTCAGTGTACTTCAGTGTGTTTTTGTAGGGGCTGGTAACGGCCTTTCCTTTCCATATTTAGTGCTTCTTTCAGGAGTTCTTGTAAGGTAGGTCTAGTGGTAGCAAATTCCCCCAGCATTTGCTTGTCTGAAAATGATATTATTTATCCTTTGCTTATGAAGCTTAGTTTGGCCAGATATGAAATTCTGGGTTGGAATTTATTTTAAGAATGTTGAATATTGGCCACCTGTCTCTTTTGGCTTGTAAGGGTTTAGCTGAGAGGTCAAATATTAGTCTGATGGACTTCCCTTTGTAGGTGATCTGGCCTTTCTCTCTAGCTGCCTTTAACATTTTTTTCTTCCACTTTGACCTTGGAGAATCTGATGATTACGTGTCTTGGGAATGATACTTATGGCTGGCTGGAATTCGAAACCAGTGGGGGTTACCCTGTGAAGTGTCATGGAAGTGGTGCTTGCATATATATAATTGAAGTATATATGGATATATAAGAATATATATGTCAATGTATTCTATATATATACATATATGTATTCTATTAGTTCTGTCCCTCTAGAGAACTCTGACTAATATAGCATAAATATACTATATCTATTTTATCCATGTATAAGTTGATGGACATTGAGTTGTTTTTATATTTTGTCTCTTACAAATAATTTTGGTATGAACATTTGTGTAGATATGCTTTTATTTCTCTTGGATCTATGCCTATGAGTAAAATTACTGAGTCATGGAAACTTGGTATTTTCACATTGTAAGGAACTGCCATATAACTAGCTCTACCATTTTACATTCCAACTAGCAGTTTCTGAGGGTTCCTATTTCTCCACATCTTAATCAGTATTATTATCTGTCTTTTTAAATTATATTAATCGCTATTCTAGTTGGTGTGAAATGTATCTCATTATGCTTTTGATTTGCATATTTCTAATGGCTTATTATGTTTAGCATTTTTTAATATGCTTATTGGTCATTAATGCATCTTCTTTGGAAAATTGTCTATTTAGATCCTTTGCCCATTTTTGCTCAGAGTACTTGTCTTTATAATTGAGTTATAATACTTCTTTATATATGTTAAACTTAACTTTCTTATCAAATACATGATTTGCAAATATTTAATTTCATTCTGTGGGCTGTCTTTTTGCTTTCTTAATGATGTAGTTTGCAGCACAAAATGTTTTAAAGTCCAATTTATCTGATTTGTCTTCTATCTCTTTTGCTTTTGGCATTGTATCTCTAATTAGGCTTTGACTAATTCAAAGTTTGATGGCTCCTATGCTTTCTTCTAAGAGTTTTATTGCATTCGTTTTTAAAACTAGGTCTAGGTCTGTTTTGAATTAATTTTTTGTATGATGTAAAAACATTTCAACTCTATGTATCTTGCATGTGGACATCCAGGTGTCCCAGCACCATTTGTTGAAAATACTTTTATTTCTCTATTGAATGTTATTGAGAACTTTGTTCAAATCAATTGACCATAAATGTAAAAATTTATTTCTTGATTCTCAGTTTAATTCCACTGACTTGTCTGTGTATTCTGAAGTGGTACTGCAGCGTTATAATTAGTGTAGCTTTGTAAAAAGTTTTAAAATTAAAGTGTGATTTTTCCAACTCTGTTCCTTTTTAAGATTATTTTCTATATTCTGGATTCCATGCAGTTCCATATGAATTTTATGATCAGCTTGTTGAACTCTAAAAAGAAAAATAGCTAGGATAGTTATAGGGATTGTGTTGAATCTGTAGATGAACTTTTAGAGTATTTACATCTTAACAATATTATGTGTATCAATTGATTTTTTGCAAATCTGCCAAGGTAATTAAACTGAGAAAGTCTGATATTTTTAGTACATGGTGTTCATCCACAGACTATACCATAACTAAAACTATTTTACCTCTAGAATAAAACACAGGAGAAAATCTTCGTGAGCTTGAGTTAACCAAAGATTTCCTAGATACAACATCAAAAATATAATGAATAATCCAAAATTTGATATCTTTTTCTTGAACAAAATAAAAAATTTTGATCTTTAAATTATACCATTAAGGAAGGGAGAAGACAAATGACAGTTTTGGAGAAATTATATCTGAACTTTTACAACTCAATAATATAATAAAACACCCAATAAAAATTCTCGGTAAAATATTTGAGTAGATAGCTTACCAAAGAAGATATGAAAATCTTAAGTAAGGAAAGAAAAGCAGAAGAGCAGTCCCAGGTTTCCAAAGATGGGAAAGTTGAATAAATGGATTTATGGGGATACTAATGAAGTAAAGTCTGCTCACAGATTCCTGTGGTGCCTCTCTCTGAGCCAATACGCATTGTCTGTAGTAAAGGAAAATTTACATTCTGTCTTTAGGTGGGAGAAAAGGATAGAATAGAAAGATCTTTTATCTTTGTGACTTTCTGCCCAACATATAGGCAAACAGAGGGAAGGCTAAGGGATTCTCCTGCATCTTGTCTTCAGGTCAACTATTCTTCATATTCTGGCTTTCTTCAATATCATAGCATCGTTTATTCATACTATCCAAATGTCCAACAAGTAAAAAATCCAAATGTCCAACAACTATTGTATGGATAAATAAAATGTAATGTGTCGATACAGTGGTATTTCATTATTTGCCAATAAAAAGGAATGAAGTGATACATGCAACAACCTACACAAACCACAAAAACAATATTCTGAGTGAAAGAAGCCAAGCACAAAACACTATGTACTGTGTAATTTCATTTATCTGAAATTCCAGAAAAGGCAAAATTGTAGAGACAAGTCAGATTGGTTTTTACCTGGAGATAAGGCAAGAACATGGATTAACTGGAAACTATAGAATGGTTCTGAAACTGGATTGTGGTGATAATTGCACATCTATGTAAATTTGATAAAATTAAACCTCAAAATAGTAAAGAAAGGAAATATTACAGAACAATAGCTTACAATTTATAGGAATTTCAAGTAAGCTCTTTATTTGCTGATAACATTAAGCAGATTTTCCTTTTGGATATCTCTCTTTCTCTTTCTGTTTTATCTTCTGAACTTTGCTAGCACATGGGGAGTATTGCTATGGATACTGCTTCTTTATCTGTTTTTGCTGATGAATTCTGGGTTTTCATTTAGTATCCCTGAATTAAAAGGAGATCTAGTTCCTTTATATTGGCTATTGTTTAATTATCTCACTATTCTGTGTTTTAGTCATTTACTATACTTCAATTGATCCTCTACCTGTATATTCTTGGTTGACTCTTGCCTGTGAGTTCTTATAACAATGATTAGTTTAATATTAATGTTTAAGCAATGTTCAACACAACTGTAGCCTAGCCCCTTATAATAAATACACACACACACACACACACACACACACACACACACACACACACACATACTCTGTCTCTCTCTCTGTTTCCTTCTCTCTCTCTCTCTCTCTCTTTTTTAATGATAAGCATGGTTTGAGAAGTAAGTGCAATGTGTATGTCAAGACCAGGTTATAAAGACCAATTTTAATAAATGAGTGTAATGTTTTGGATTTTAGCTGTACTTCTTTTCAAAATACCTGTCACTATATTCACTCTTCAAGTGCCCATCTCCATTGGAACATGCCTCCTGGGCACGTATTTTGCCACAGGCTTTGCTTAAAATTGCAGCTCAATAAAATTTCTTATAACTGCAGAACATTCAGTTCTGTTGGTAACAGTCATTTTCCACCTATTTCGTATTGCTTATATCTGAGTTCCAGCAAATTGCTACACATTTTTTTCTCTCGTTATACTTACCCATTTTTATTCTCAATGCTAGATGTAATATTTATCCTACTGCCAACATTTTGTATGTCCAACTCCATAGTTTTAAGTTGTTTTCAGATGGGCAGCTACTTACTAATAGTAGACCAATAATGATGATATTCACTGATACTGAGAAGAAGCTGCAGACTGACCTTTTCTTCTCAATAACCAATAAAAAAAGCATATATGTAAAATGTATGCCTTTTATTGTAGTCTCATGATTTAAGATAAATTTGTAAAATAATTTAGATATCTTAGCTAATTTCCACTGTAATTTTATGTTTAATTTTGGAGGTTAGGCCTTAAAATGTGAACTTTACATGGCAGGAGGGTGCCATGACCATGGCTTCAGCCAAAGGCAAGATTCCAAATGGTGGCTTCAGGTTATAGATTACTTGCTGTATCTAGAATGATCATAATAGTGAATATTATGATGATGATAAGGAGTATGACAATGATGATGAAGATGTTTTTGCTGTCAGAGAATGGGGATATTCTTTAATGCTGTCTGAAAACTCCTTTTTGGAATTAATGAGGCTAGAAAAATATTCTGCAAATTTATATATAAACTAGGCATTCATCCCCAGAATGATGAAACATATGCTATATATTATTGCTTTGAGTGGTAACATTTTAGTTGTGTCTTTATATGTCTCTACATATAATAAGCCACATTAAGTTTTTACCAGGCAATTAAGTCAATGAACACTGCTATCCTACTGGCTCTGATATGAAGGCACGCCCTTTCAGGGTGTACCCTATCAGAAATAAAAAGAGGAAAAAATGTATAATTATTAATTTTTGATGCTATGCACATAAATTCTCTACCTCATCATTCTGCCGCTCAACACCTGACTTAGGGTTTGAGTGTCATGACAGATTGTTTCTGTTGGTGGTACTGTGATTCACCCACCTTATTACTGTTCTCCCTTAAATCACTTTGGATTGTGAGTACTGTAAAAACTTCAGTGTTTGCTTGATGAAGAGAAAATGTAAATTATAATGAAAATTTCCAAGATATGGCATTTCTTACGTGCGATCCTTACATGTAACAAGCTGTTGAATATTTTAACTCTTGTTTATAGTCAAAATATATGAGTTGTTTTTAACTAAGCTTGAAAGGGTAATCTATTATATTTAATATGTGAAGGTAGATTGTGGTGGAACATATTATGAAATTTTATTTTGTTTTTGAAAAAGGAATATTGAATAGAATAATAGATTTTTTTACTCTGCTTTTTAAAGGTATAAATTTTAACTAAAGCAAATGTTCTCAACATATTCCATTCCCTTCCCTATGATGGTGAATGTGCTGGCCAGTGAGGTGGGACTAAGATTTGGGCCTCAAAACTAATAATCTTGAATCTTGTGTTTATTCACAGTAAATGATGTTGACAGTAGGTATACAACGTAAAATAGGCTAGATGTAAAAAAAGTTACAGTGAAAATATATTAACCCATATAGTGGATAATTATTATAGAAAAGTCTTTATACTTATCAGTAACAGAAAAAAACTGCCCCCTTTCTTGTATTCCAATCATGAATAATTAATTATTCCTCTATCAAATTAAGAGGGGGTATAACTTGAGTCCCATGAATGCATAAATAATATTTCCTTAACAAGGCGTTGCTATGAGAAAGGCTTAAGCCGGCAAATTACCTTAGATGATGAGGCTTTATGAAACCACATATATGTAGTAATTAATTTTGAACAGTCACAAAATTTTTATTACTTTAATACTATGTCTTATTGCAAAAATAAATATTCATTGTAGAATATTTAGAAAATAAAATTAGGCAAAATGAAAATCCCTAAAATCACTTATAATCCTACTACCTAGAGACAACCACTATTAACCATATCTTCGGTATTATTAAAGTTTAAAAATAGGCATCTAAGCCTGTCTAACAAAACTGAAATTGTAGTGCATATGTTATTTTATATCCTGCTTAGAAAACAAATAACAAACTTTCATCAAATTAAGGTATCTTCAACCCCCGTTTGCTTGTGGGTGCAGCTGTGAGTATGGCAACCTCTCTGATTTTTCTGGCTTTTGCCTTCACCTTCTGGCTAGAACCTCAAGTCCTTTTCAGATGGTTACAAAATTATGTCTGAGAATATTCTAGTCATTACTTCATTAGTTCTCAGGATGTTCTTTTGTGTTCTCTGCCACATAGTCCTTCGTGTCACCATAACCTACAGTTGATGCCAAATCCCAGCAGACTGTTATGGAATGTTAATGTGCCCACCAGGCTCCATTTATCCACTGGGCATTACCACTAATGCTGAAAACTCATGGGGCAAATTATGCAGGTGGAATAATGGCAGAGTGAAAAAGCCTGCCTTTGTCCTCTTTATGTTACAGTATGTTAGAATAATCCTCCAAGAATACTTTAATACCCAATGTTACCAAAAGGAAAACAGTCCAGAGTAAACACACTGAATAAAATGAAGCCTCTTAAACTGATACGTACGAAGACTGTGTTTTATATAATATTAACCAGAAAAACCATGTGTATCATCAGGCTTTGTGCAGTTGGAGGTAACTGCTGTTGAAGAGATGCTTCAGGCCATGGTCAACACAACAAAAGACAGTGAACAGAAATTGCCATTTGATGTGAAGAGAGTGACTGTAAATGAAGACAAAAAGAAGATACAAGAAGGTTTGCGCCACTTGAGTTCTTCCTGTAAAATATCTGCCCCATTCTCCAACACTGTGTGGCCCATGTGTCTCTGACCACTCCCTTGTCTTCTTAGCCTTTCTTTGATCTCCACTGATGCATTTGAGAATTTTAGGAGAGACTTGAACTTGTCCTACAATTTACCTTGCTTAATGCAGACCTTAAACCTTGAAGTTCACATTAAATAGCTGCTTTTTTTCCAAGTGTTTTTCACAGAACTTTTCTAAAGCCTTTATATAGTTACATTATCCTCCCATATCAGGTTCATGATGACAACTATTATTGAGTTTCTGTTTTTTATTAGTTTTTAATTTTTGTGGCCACATTGTAGGTATACATATTTATGGGGTATATGGGATATTTTGATACAGGCATACAACGTGTAATGATCACATCAGAGTAGATAGTAGGTATCCATCACTTCAAGCATCTATCCTTTGTGTTATAAATAATCCCTTATACTGTTTTAGTTATTTAAATTTCCTCTTTCACAATACATATCCAAAGCTTTTCTCTGAGATTGGTGCATCAGTAGTTTGGGTATGTGTTAATACACATTCTAAGAGACATTGATTATTATCAGGCAAGTTTAGAAAACATTTCCTCACAATTCTCATTACCTTTCCTTTTCTTGTGGACCTCAATTTATAGCTCTGGACTTTAGAACAATCTGGACCTCACTCCCAGAAATGCTAGTTTAATTGGTCTGTGTTAGGGCCTATGTCACACAGATAATTCTAATGCTCAGTGTTGATAACTACTATCTTAGGAGAGGGAAAAATCAGATGCTTTTGTAATCACAACAATTGTTCTACTGAGTATTCTTTGAAGTATCTAATATTAATTTTTCAGACCAAGATTACCTTTAGAAATAAAACTTGTTGGGTGAATTTGAAGATTTTTTAAAAATGTCTTTTTTTCATGCATTTCTGAAATAAATTGCTGTTTTTCTGTTCTCATGCTTAGACATGTTGGATTTCAAGCTATCTTTGCTTATCTGCTGTGCTTCCAGCTTTTTTAAAGAAGGTTGGTTATGTTTGCTTATTGTGCTTTTAGATGGGAATTTGTCTGATTAGATGCATTTTAGGATTTTTAGGATGAAAACACGTCTGAAATAGCTGTTATTTAGGTTGCAGCAGCAGGCATAACTTAAAACATGCAAAGCCACAATGAGGTGATTTGAGGACTGATTTTTTTCCACTTGCTGTTGTTGGGATCCAGTCAAAATTTGTCAGTCACTGAATGGGCCCTATGGATGTATTTGCTCTGGCATGGATAGCCGAGTGAAGTCTACCACTTGAGCAAAAAGCTTGCTACATTTATTCTTACCGGTTGACAGTTTTATTTGTGGTCCCTATTTAAAATGGAGAAATTGAGCCCAGCCCTTAAACTTTTGGCTTTGGCAAAACTGCTTTGGACAAGATACAGAAAGCTAAAGAAGGAGCAGCTGAAACTTTTTCCTTAATAAACCTTTCCTCTGTAAAGTTGGCAAACTGTAGACTACTAAATGGACCAGTTTAAGTGTGTTGTTCGATGCCAGCATGACCTAGAATTTCTTTACTGGTAAGCACACTAGCTCCTTGTCACAGTGTTGGTACTTTTCAGCCACCTATCCTAGAGAAAAAAACTTCTTACACGTTTGAAGTTTTATAAATATCAATTTGTGGCCTTGGTGCATGTTAGAGGAGCAATGTGGGGCTTTATAAGTGCTTAAAAGCTATTTGCAAACTTTTTTTCTTGGGGCAACTGAGAATAATCCATAAGCAATTAGAAAATGTTAAATAATAATCTCAAAGTGAACAACTTGTATTTGAAACAATGAGAAGGTTTTCTCTACCTTTTACTACTTGTCATCTCTGCATTTCTAGCATATGAATACCAGTGTCAAAATGTTTGAGAAATAAAAGACAAAAGATGTATGTCATGAATTAAAAGTTTTTTTTTTTTTTTTTTTTTTTTTTTTTTTTTTTTTTCAGAAAGGAAGCTATAGCCAATAGAATGGCAGTGGAAAAGTAGTAAATATTGCATTCGATTATGCATTATTTTTATGACTTTTCAAAATTTAACAAGACAGTTAGGGAAAGGAATTTGTGAGCGAGGCTTATAAACTGACCTATTTTCTTTTAGGAATTGGAAAGGTGTTGATTTTTGGTAGAATTTTATAGGTACAAAGTTGACCTCATTTCACCAATACCTATCGAGCAATAGTTTATTTCCAGACCAGTCCAAGAAGAAGATTGGATATAAGAAACACTTGACAATTTAAAAGTCCTAGGCCCACTTTCTGAGCTGAGCAAGGTAAATTGTGGACTTTTTAGTCATCCAATTTACACAGACACCTACTGGATTCTGCCAAACTCTACCTTATGAATAACTTTTGAAAAAAATACGTGGTCTTAATAAGATTCATTCAGTGCTTTACTAATATTGATAATGTATCTATTTACTCTAAGCCAGGTGCTGTTCTGAGTGCTGGGATTCAAACAAAATCAATGAAACTCACTTTCATTGATTGTGAACAAAATCGATAAAATTCACTTTCTTGTGAAGATTAAATTTTATAGGGAAATAGAGTGATAACACCCAACAAATATAATACATTCACCAAGTATAATAAATAAAAATATAGTGCATTAGAAGTTGCTAAATGTTATGGAACAGAAATTGTGCAGAAATAAGGGTGATTAAGAATGCAAGAATGGTGGTAGTTTGCAATGTTCACTAGAGTGCTCGAAATCAGGGGTCTTTTAAAGAGTAAAATATGGCAAAGACCAGAAGAAGGGGAATGAGAGCGTCATATAGATATCTAGGGAAGATGGGTTCTAGTCATACTCGAGGTGTGAAACTGCAAGTTCCAAGTCTCAGCGGCATGAAAGACAATCAAGGGCTTAAAAAGCAGTGGGTTTCATGTTTAGCTGGATCTTAGAGGACAAATGGAGAATGATAGGCAGAAGCCAGATGATAGAACACTGTGTATGCTCCTTTAAATTATTTGCACTTTATCCTATAGAAGCCAGTTCATCTTTCACACAGGATGGATTCATAGACCAGTACTCTATCTGCTGAAGACCTGTGGATATAAGAGATACTCGACAAATGTCCAATGAATTAAAACATGCTTAATGTTAAAAAGCTTCTAGTAGTATCATGGAGGCAGGAATTATAAGAAATAGTTCTTTTTTTACCAAAAAATGGTATGAGTAAATTTTGTCTGTAATAGTTTCCTGTTGCCACCATGACAAATTACCACAACATTAGTGACAACACAAATTTATGATCTCACAGTTCTATAGGTCTCATGGTCTGGAGTGCTTAGTAGGTTTCTTCATTTCAGCTCTAACAAGGCTGAGATCAAGATGTCAGTGGTCTGGGCTGTTATCTGGAGAAGAACTGGCTTCTAGGATCTTGCAGGTTGTGACAAAGTCTAGTTCCCTGGTTTTAGGACAGAGGTTTCCATTTCCTTGCTGGTTGTTAGCTGGGATTTGCTCTTATCTCCTAGATGCCCTTCTCAGGCTCTTGCATGTGGGCCCCTCTATCTCAGAGCCAGCAACAACTTGAAGTCAAATCCTTTTTGGGATTAGAATTGCTCTGACCTTCTCTTTTCTTCCTCTTCTCCCATTGCTCCATCTCTCAAACCAATTCTCTGACTTTCTTTTCTGATTGTAAAGGATCATGGAATTTCATTGAGCCTACCCAGATAATCCAGGATAAGCTCCCTATTTAAGGTGATTAGTAACTGTGATGTTGTGAAATATGTATTTGGTATTCATCCTATTTCCTGGCATACAGCTCCTAAAATCCTTAGAATCTCCAGAGTGGTAGGAGTGTCCTTTTTATGCTAATGAGATGCCTGGTGGCTGGGGGCAACTAGATCACCTCATGATTGGGGCTGATCACAAGAAAGACCTAGCCATGACTATGGAGTTGGAACTTTCATCCCATCCACAACCTCCAGGGATGGAAGAGAAGGTAAAGGATAAGTTGATCACTAATGGTCAGTGGTTTAATCAATCACACCTACATAATGGAACTTCCATTAAAAACCCAGAAGGACTGAGTTCTAATGGCTTCAGGATAGCTGAACATTTGGAGGATTTGGGAGGTTGGTGCACCCATGGAGGGCATGGAAGCTCCATGCCCCTTCCCAAATGCCTTACCTTATGCATCCCTTCCATCTGGCTGTTCGTCTGTATTCTTTGTAATATTATTTTTGATATTACTGTAATTTTATATCATATAATTTTGCAATAACATACTATAATATTATAATATCATTTGAAATATTATTTATAATAAACTGGTGTATGTGTGTCCCAGAGTACCATCAGTTGCTGTAGCATATTAATAGAACATAAGAAAGGTGTTGTAGGAACCTAGTTTGTCAGAAGCAAAGGTAAAACAACCTGAGGCTTGTAATTGGCATGAAAGGTAGGGGCAGTCTTGTGGGACTGAAACTTCAACCTGTGGAATCTTGTGTTGCTTTCAGGTAGATAGTGTCAGAATTGTTTTAGAGGATACCCAGCTAGTGTCTCCTGGAGATTCATCTGTGGAATTGCTTGGTGTATGTAGGAACGCCCCTCCTTGTTCCTTGATTTTGGTGTCAGAAGTATTGAATGAGTGAATAGTAACAGGAAAAACACTTCAGATTTCTGCATTCTTACAGTAATCTTAATTGTATCTGCTAACAGTACCTAAATTCATGTTTGAATAACTAGAGGATCTTGTTGAAGACATCTTTGGAATTTTTGCCTACCACAACGCCATGTCTTGGGATGACCCATGCTCAAATAATGATTTTTTTTTTTCTACAGCAGGATACAGTAGAGGGGAGCTAGGTGGCAGCACAGAACCTATTCTCTGAGGAAGAACTGACATAGGAGAAGTGACTGAGTTGCAGTTGACAGTAAAGGGGTGTTGAGTTGGGGGGCTCAGTTTTTGAAGAGTGTTGCAGTCTAATTTACAATGCAGAAAAAGTCATTTTCCAATTAAGTCAATAGTAAGTAAACCAGAAACAGGGGATACCAAGAGCCAAGTGGACAGGTGGTTATCATTCATAGAATTGATCTGTCTGTAGGCAAGTGGGCAGGTGGTTATCATTCACAGAATTGGTCTGTCTGTAGGTAAGTGGGCAGGTGGTTATCATTCACAGAATTGGTCTGTCTGTAGGCAAGTGGGCAGGTGGTTATCATTCACAGAATTGGTCTGTCTGTAGGCAAGTGGGCAGGTGGTTATCATTCACAGAATTGGTCTGTCTGTAGGCAAGTGGGCAGGTGGTTATCATTCACAGAATTGGTCTGTCTGTAGGCATAGGTCTCCTTCCTGGGTAGGGTTCAGGACAGGACTTCGGTCTTCAGGTGGTGAAACGTGATGGGGTGAGCAAGGGGTTTTAATCCGAGGACAAGTCAAAACTAAATTATAGGGCTAAAGTGAAACAAAAAGACAAAGAAAGCATATCTGTAAAAAGGGCAATTTAGGGGCAGGATCCAGCTGCATGCAATCTTTGATGACACCAATTTCTGGCATTGACTTGAGGTAAGTCATTTTTACAAAGAAGCCTAACAGTTTATCAATAGTGCTGTATAAATACAAATGTCTAATCTAAATCCTTCTGCCTTTAGAAAATGTCCCATTTCTTCTCTTGTAAATGCAGTGACATAGCTGACAATAAGAGTTGACAACAATTCGGAGGGGCAAGCAGGCAACATCCCTCAATCAGCTTTTCTTTTGTTCTATTGACATAAAAGCATTTTCTTTGCGGGGGGTGGGGTCAGTTGGCTTACTTTTAGCACGTTACAAAAAACTTTAGAGAAGAGAGACAAAATATGAATGCAAATAGACATTTAGAGAGATAGAAGTAACTTTTTTTCCCCCTTTCCTAGTTTTAAATACTTTAAAACATTTGTTTTTGGTCTGAGAAAAGATAATATTTCTTGGTAATGTAGAAGGTTTATTGGATCTGAAAGGAGAACCTTAATTAGTCCTTTGGAGAAGACATCATTGAGACCTAGGGAAGCAAAGTGAAGATTTTCAGAGTGTTTTTAGAGTTCTTTCCTAGGCTACATTTGCTGGACTATGCTTGTTGTCTTGTGGCCAAAGACCTTCATGCCAGATATCCATTTGCTATTAGATGTGAGTGCATGTGTGTCTGGTTGGGGAGAAGTTGGGGGAAAATGTGGTAATTATTGAGTAGCATTACTCTGTTTTTAGTCAGCTTGCACCTCTATAATAAACAAGTTTCTACTTCACATTTTTCCTCCAACTAGCTGACCTGGCTAAAAGTGAATCCAGTAGATGATTGAGCATGGCATTAGCCGACACCAAACTGCCTCCAACTTCCTGTCTGGGTTTGTTATATTTCAAGTCTGGTTCTTCTCCAGCCGGTTCACTATCCCAACAATTGCTTTAGTTATGACATGGGAGGGCCATATGTGAGATAAGTATCAGAAAGATTAAAAATGCTTTCCTTTATCTATTGACTGATAATCTCTGCAAGTTACATAACCAACTGTATTTCAATCTATATACTTGTTTCAGGCAAAGGGAAAATAAATGTGTTAATTGGCAAAACTAATCTTTTAGATCATTATGCAGATATAAAATGTGCATTTTGCTACAGATTGTTGATGTTTTTGTTAAGACAAACATAAATTGGTGTAGCAATGGCTATAATTAGTGTAGCAGTTAAAAAAATATCGATAATGTTTTTCTGATCCTTTCAAGATCGAGAAAAAAAAAAAAGAGAGAGGGCCAGTGACATAACTTGCATATTCAGAGGACAACGTGGGATATGAACGTGAAGGGATAAGAAAGACAAGTGCGCTGGGTGCGGTGGCTCACGCCTGTAATCCCAGCACTTTGGGAGGCTGAGGCGGGTGGATCAAAAGGTCAAGAGATCGAGACCATCCTGATCAACATGGTGAAACCCCGTCTCTACTAAAAAATACAAAAAATTAGCTGGGCATGGTGGTGCGTGCCTGTAATCCCAGCTACTCAGGAGGCTGAGGCAGGAGAATTGCCTGAACCCAGGAGGCGGAGGTTGCGGTGAGCCGAGATCGCGCCATTGCACTCCAGCCTGGGTAACAAGAGCAAAACTCCGTCTCAAAAAAAAAAAAAAAGAAGAAGAAGAAAGACAGGTGCAGCCAGTTCGTGGCAGTTTGCCTTTTGGAAGTTCTCTGATAGGATCACCATATTCTGATTTGGAGGGTCAGAATGTTTATGTTGCCAGTTTTCTAAGCTAAGCTAAATTCACAGAAGTCTGAGGCATATACTAGAATGCCATTTTTAGTTTTTCAAAGAAAAAACATATTGGATAACCTCCTTGACATTGGTCAATGATTTTTTAAATGTGACACCAAAAGTACAGGTTATAAAATGAAATATAAACAAGTGGGACTACTTCAAATTGCACAGCCAAAAAAAAAAAAAAAAAAAAAAATCAATAAAATGAAAAGGCAACCTACAGAATAGGAGAAAAGTATTTAAGTATTTAAGTATTTGCAAGCCATATATTTGATATGGATTTACTATCCAAAACTATGTACCTAACTCACACAACTCAATAGCAAAAAAGAAAAAAATAGTAATAACCTTATCAAAAAGTGGGTAAAGGACTAGAATAGCTATTTCTCCAAAGAAGACAAACAAATTGTCAAAGGTACCTGAAAAAGTGCCCAACACCACTAATCACAGAAAAACACAAATCGAAGCCACAGTACAATACAACCTTATATCTGCTAGGATGGCTATTATCAAAAAGACAAGGGATTACAAGTATTGGCAAAGGTCTGGAGAGAAAGACACATTCACACTGTTAGTGGGAATGTAAATTGTTACAGCCTCTATGGAAAACAAGGTGGAATTTCCTCAGAAAACAACTAAAAATAAAACTGCTATACAATTCAGCCAGCCCAATTCTGGTTGAATATTCAAAGGAAATGAAATTAGTATCTCAATGGACATTCCCGTGTTCATTGCAGCATTACTCACAATAGCCAAGATACAAAAGTAACCTTAGTGTCCATAAATGGATGAATGAATAAAGAAAAAATGTAGGTATATAGATATCTATGTGTATGTATGTATATTGTACATATATATGTGTATATCTATATATAGATAGATATATTATTCAGCCCTAAAAAAGGGAATCTTGCCATTGCAACAACATGGATAAACCTGGAGGACATTATGCTACATTAAATGGGGGAGGCGGCCAGGGCTTATCTTTACACTGACTTGAGACCAGTTGAATAAAAGTGTACACCAAAAAAAAAAAAAGACAGATACCACATGATCTCACTTATATGTGGAGTCTAAAAAAAGTTGAACTCGTAGAAACAGAGAGTAGTTGCTAGGAGCTGGAGGTGGAGAAATGGGAAGATCTTGGTCAAAAGGTACATACTTTAAATTATAAGATGAATAAGTTCTGGGGATCTTAAATATCATGTGGGTAGGGACGGATTTGTTAATTAGTTTGATTGTGGTAATCATTACACAATATATATGTATAGCAAATTATCACTTTGTACACTTTGAATAGATGCAATCTGTTCAACTAAATATAGAACTTCCATACAGACAAGATATGATGTTGGTAAGCTATTATGTTCCTTACCTATGGGTACCTGGAGCTAAATTGTAATTAGAGGGTGGCTTGGTGAGTAGAGAGTCAAAATATGTGATTTAGCCTTGAAAAGAGAATTGTAAGTACTCTTCTCAGTAGACAAAGCCTTGCTGGTGAAGCACTAATGCTCTGTCTGAAGGACGAGACTCTCCTAAAGAATGTGGGATAACCCTGAGTCAGGTTCAGTATCTCTTACCCAACTCTTTTAAAAAATATATACTAGTTTAGCTAATTTTTTGTTGATATATTTAAAATTATGTTATCTCTTAATTGTGTTGTTGATATTTGGCAAATTTCTCAGTTATCCATTTATAAATTCTTGCTTAGTTTGATAACATATGGCCAACTTCATATGTTGGTTGATTTAGACTATTCTGAACAGTCAGTTGCATCTCTATCATCCTTATGCTTAAGAGGACAAGCAAGTGAAAACTCCCGACTTAAAAGATTTTATGTAGCTTCTTTGTGACCACACTTTTTACCTTTAGAGATGTATAGAAATCAGAAGAATCTGTCCTTACACATTTTATCTCATTGCTTCAAGCAGTAATAATATTAAGCAAAGGAGCCTCTATGTTTTTCAGAGTTTTAGCACATTTCAAAAACGATTCTATAAACAGCTATACAATAACATTCAACACAGAATTCATTACACCACAACTCATTCACTCACTACATTTTCTGTTACTATTATATAGCTACTTAGAAAATGATTTTTCCATTAGATCCAGTAGCTCTCAAATAAATCAAATCTATCAAATCACAGAGTCACTGAGAGTTCAAGTGATGAAAGTAAATAAAAATCCTCTTGAGACTGGGAGACAGAGATTTCTCTTTTAGTTTCTTCCATATAATTTCTATCACTTCATATAATGACTTTTTGAAGCTGTGGTGGAGATGTATAGGATAATATTCTATTTCTTAGGTCTTCATATCCTTACTTTATCTGGTGGCTGTGATGCTGAGATTTCCTGATGAAGCTAGGAGCGTGGCTACTTGTGTGTTCTCTTGATCCCTCACCAATGATCAGTATCAGTGTCTTCCTGGCATGTGTGAGCCCCACGATGACCTTATAACAACACATTTTCCCCGTTTATTCTTTAGGAGTCAGAAGTTAGAGTTATTTTCCATAGTGCTTATAATTCAACTTTGTAACTTTTAAGTGGTGCTTCTTCCTTCTGTAAATCTATTACCACCTTTTTATTTGTTTATATATAAGAAATAACTGTAGTCTGTATTCCAAATATGGAATAGATTCCTCTCGTACATAGTTACTGGAAGTACTAGAAATCAGGCTAGACAACTTTTTTGATGAAATTGATGAACATTTCTCTAATCAAAACTTTCCACTCTGTCACTGTTCCTTTGGTCTTTGTCCTGTTAAGAACATTTTGTTGCATACAGTAGATTTCATGAAAGTGTTACATGATACATTGAATAAATAAAATGTGAGCATGTTGGCAGTCATCCATAAGGAATAATATATAAATTTTTATTTTTTCTTCTCTTTTTCAGTTTTACCTTTAAGGTTATTTTATAATGAATAATTTGTAGTCATTAACCAGTAAGTACAGTGGCTTATTCAATAACCATTTACACCTTGTTTCTCTCTAGTAGAAGCCCAATCTTGTGGAGGATGGCATTGTTCCCCATCTCAGGTATAAAATATAATTTGTCAAAGCCATACAGAGCATTCCTGTTCTCCTTTTTCATATATTGCATTTTTAGCTTCTGTTGTATATAGAAGAGACCATGTAACCAGACTGCATTAAAGAAGGCATATGGAAAATTGACTGGAGGGATTCGTGGAAAGACTTTGATGAAATAAAGAGCTGTATCTGATGCTACTCTCCTTTCCCTTTTTATTGTCTCAAATGTGAGCATGACGGTTGAAACTGCAACAGCCATTTGTTTTTTTCACCGTTAGGCCACATGCACAAGGTCTAATCTCTACCAAGGACAGGAGAACAAAAAGATGGAAGGAGACTCTAACTTTAATGTCCTGGAGGAGCCAGCCTAACTCTGGTATTGACTCACCTACACCATTCTGTGAAATGAAATAACTAAATCTCTGTTTAGGATGCTGTGTTGAGATATGTCCCCTTCCTGCCACCAACCTTCATTATCTTTCTAATTTATAAACTAAGCTAGCTATATAAGCCTTCAAGATGGATTGTTTATAGGGTGCTATTATTAGTTTTTACTTTGGCTCAAAGTGTAGAGGAGAGCTGTTGACCAAATTATCAAGAAACTGGTTGAGTCTTTATACTGTCTATTATTCTGTAGAGATTTAAATAATAAGAAATTTTGAAAGTCTTTTATATTTAAACACATAGCTGTCATTTGCAGTGCTCCTCATTGTTTTGTATAGATGCATCTTCATTTAGTATTATTTTTCTCCTGTCTGAAAGAATTCTTTAACATTTTCTATAGTATAGGCCCACTATTGATAAATTCTTTCAGCATTTGTATGTTTGAAAAAGTCTATATTTTACCTTTGTTTTTGAAAGATATTCTCACTTCGTATACATTTCTAGGCTGACCATTTTATCTTTTGGTACTTTAGGATGTTGGCCTACTGTCTTCCGACATACGTCTGCTAACATCTTTACATTTGGTTCTCTGTATAAAATAAGCATTTTGCCCCCCTCTGGCTGCTTTTAAGATTTTATCGTTGTCACCTTTAAGCAGTTTGATTATGATATACTTTGGTATAGTTTTCTTTATGTTTCTTGTTCTTCAACTTTATTGAACTTTCTGGATATGTAAATTTATAGTCTTAATCAAATTTTTAAAATATTCAGCTGCTCTTTAAAAATATTTTTCTCTCTTCCCCACATATCTACACGTGTGTGTACATATATATATATATATATATATATATATATATTTAAATTTAATTTAATTTTAAATTCCAGGACACATGTGCAGGATGTGCAAGTTTGTTATGTAGGTAAATCCATGTCATGGTGGTTTGCTGCACCTATCAACCTAGGTATTAAGCCTCACATGCAATAGCTATTTATCCTGATGCTCTCCCATCCAGCCCCGCTAAGAGGTCACAGTGTGTGATGTTCCCCTCCCTGTGTCCATGTATTCTCATTACTCAGCACTCACTTATAAGTAAGAACATGCAGTGTTTGGATTTCTCTTCCTGTGTTAGTTTGCTGGGGACAATGGCTTCCAGTTCCATCTATGTCCCTGCAAAGGACATAATCTTGTTTCTTTTTATGGTTGCATAGTATTCCCTGTATATATGTACCACATTTTCTTTTTTTTTTTTTCCAACATCACAGTGTATTTTTATTTTTTATTTTTTGTACCACATTTTCTTTATCCAGTCTTTATATATATCTGAGTGCTTGAATTTGTCCTACAGTTCACTGACACTGGCATTACTCTCTGATCACCTGTGAAGGGCTTCTGTCCTCTGAAATCACTTCTTCAGGGCTTTCTTATATCCACTGCTCTTTGATAACCCTATCAAAAAGCATGGTTTTTAATGATATATGGTATTTTCTTGTTATTACAATGGTACAAAAAGTCTTGCAAATCCTTCAAACTTCAACTGAAAGTGAAAGTCCATTAGTCAGTCTTAATATTGTCATTTAATATCACTCATGCAAAATAGCAGGTAGATGTTAGAATATAACATATTTTTCCTACCTCTGATAAGTATTCATATTTAGGCATGTTTATTACCATAACATTTCTGTACCCGTCTGTGCTATTCAGAGAAGGAAGAATGATACCTTGTGAATTTGAAAGGAGGGACCTGGGATGTGATGTCAAGACTCATCCTTTTTTCTTTTAGGATCCACTCTCATTCTCCTTCAAAATGCCATATAATTAGTAAGTCCAGAGCTTTCTATAACTGAATGGGTAATTTATTTTTTTATTTAGTTTTTTTTATTATACTCTAAGTTCTAAGATACAGGTACAGAACATGCAGGTTTGTTACACAGGTATACGCGTGCCATGGTGCTTTGCTGCACCCTTCACCCCATCATCTACATTAGGTATTTCTCCTAATGCTATCCCTCCTCTAGTCTCCCACACCCCAACAGGCCTTGGTATGTGATGTTCCCCTCCCTGTGTCCATGTGTTCTCATTGTTCAACTCCCATTTATGAGTGAGACCATGTGGTATTTAGTTTTCTGTTCCTGTGTTAGTTTGCTGAAATGATGGTTTCCAGGTTTGTCCGTGTCCCTGCAAAGGACATGAACCAAACAAACAAATGAACAAAAATGACTCCATCAAAAAGTGGGCAAAGGATATAAACAGACACTTCTCAAAAGAAGACATTTATGTGACCAAGAAACATGAAAAAAAAGCTCATCATCACTGGTCATCAGAGAAATGCAAATCAAAACCACAATGAGATACCATCTCACGCCAGTTAGAATGGTAATCATTAAACAGTCAGGAAACAACAGATGCTGGAGAGGATGTGGAGAAATAGGAATGCTTTTACAGTGGTGGTGGGAGTGTAAATTAGTTCAACCATTGTGGAAGACAGTGTGGTGATTCCTCAAGGATCTAGGACCAGAAATACCATTTGACCCAGCAATCCCATTACTTGGTATATACCCAAAGGATTATAAATCCTTTCACCATGTTGGCCAGGCTGGTCTTAAACTCCTGACTTCAGATGATCCGCCCACCTCAACCTCTCAAAGTGTTGGGATTACAGGCGTGAGTCTTGGCCTCCCAAAGTGTTGGGATTACAGGCATGAGCCCCCGAACCCAGCCACTGAATGGGTAATTCTATCTAATTTTTGAGTATGGGTTTTCATTCAGTCACTTAATTTTTATTTTATTCAATCACTTAATTCAATATGGACTTTCTTGATGGCAGAAATTATGTTTTTGTCTTTATGGGCTATCTCCTTTGCTTATTGTTCAATTAATTTAAAACTTGGGCAGCTGAAAACAACGTTAGTTACTGGCTTTTCCTGAAGTTCAAATTAATTGTTAGGCATTAAAAATACCTAAACATGATGATTTTGTGTGGAGTACAAGAACATAAACAAATTAATCATTTTCAATTTATGTGAAATAATATTTCAATGTAATTTATTTTCTGTTTTAACATTGCTATTGAAAAGTACATAGATGCAGTCACAGTAAATTAATTAAAACATGTATTTTGTTTTATGCATTTAATAACCTCCTGAGATATAAGGTCAAAGTTATGTTAAATTATGTCAACATATAGTGGCTTAAAACAGCAGTTAGTTTTACCTGCTCCTATAAGTCTGAGGAGTTGACCGGATGTTACTGAGTAGTTCATTTGCTTCACATGATGGGTTGGCAACATTCAGTGACTTGAATGGCAAGAATGTTCAAGATGGCTGCCTCACATTGATGGAAATTGTTGTGGTTGATAGCTCAGCTAAGGTTGCCAACAAGTATGTTCCTGTTCTCCATGTGGCTTGAGCCTCTCACAGCAGGTGATAAATTAAAGCTGCCATTTTTTTTAAGTCTTCGACTTGGAAGTCCCAGAATATCACCTCTGGTGCATTTCATTGGTTAAAGCTAGTCCCAAAGATAATTCAAGGGGATAGGACATCAGCTTCTCCTCTTGATGTGAAGAGTACCATGTGCATACAGGGTGGGAGAATTTGTTGGCGTCATTCTTGTAGATTAGCTTATCTGAGCAGGAAATATTTTAATGCCTTAGATTATTTCAAAGAAATTAACTCTCATAGTGTGAGAGATTCTTCACTTTAGATGATTTAAGCTGCATCCTGGGGTGGAAAACCTCATATCCCCAACCAACAGACAGTGAGATCATGGCTTCTCTGTCCCCACTGCATCCCAGCAGACACCTGATGGAGAAAAGCCTGTGAAAATAGGTGACAGAAGCTGCAAAATTTATAAGATACTGAAGGGCAAGTGGAATTTCATCATTGTCTCAGGACATGATTGGGATTCCTGGAGAATGTGTGTGTGGTACATGATAACCAGTTATCTGGATTATGTTGTTTTTGCTAATCTTACTTCCATACTCGGACTCTGTATAGATTTCAGTGAAGAACAGCTTAATCTGTCATTGGGAACTACTATGTATTCTTTTGGGGGGAATGATGGGTGAAGCGATACTAAGGTCATGTAGAGGAGATATATCCTCCTCTTTGTTCAGCTATCATCACCATCATCAACATTATCCACCACATTGTAAATTAGAAGTGGTGAGGAGTGTGCCTACGGTTTGAATAATTACATGATCAGTTCCTTTTACTTCTTCCTCTCCAAGTCTATGTATACTCCTTGTGTAGGGAGAGAACAGAACCCTAGATTGCTTGACTATAGAACCTTTTATACCTATAGAACTATTTTTTAGAAAAAATTTTGTATTCGGGGAGAGCCAGGATTCAACTAAGGTAAAAAGAGAGTTTATGCCAAGTATTTCAACATGCAGGAGGGTTATTATTTTATATGAAAAGGCCAAGGAAGCATAATTGCAAGAGAATGCATCTATAATATTTGGTAAGGCAGAGATAGGATATGCCAGATGTGAGGGAGTAGGTTTCGGTAAAAAATATATGTAGCTGGGTTGGGCACAGTGCCTTATGCCTGTAATCTCAGCACTTTGGGAGGCCGAGGTGGGTGGATCCCTTGAGGTCAGGAGCTCAAGATCAGCCTGGTCAACATGGTGAAATGCTGTCTGTACTAAAATTACATAAATTAGCTGTGTGTGGTGGTGCATGCCTGTAATCTCAGGTACTTGGGAGGGTGAGGCAGCAGAACTGTGTGAACCCAGGAGGCTGAGATTGCAGTAAGCCGAGATCGCACCACTGCACTCCAGCCTGGGCGATAGAGCAAGACTGCATCTCAGAAAAAGAAAAAAAAAAAAACATATGTAGCTGAAGAAGGTTGTCTTTTATTACATGATGAAGTCCTCAGGGATAAGAGTTACATTTGGGATTGCCGTGGCATGCTACAAAATAATTTTGCATAAGCCTTGGCCAAAGAATAATTGTGTAAAATAGAGTGTCTGAACTTGCAAGCTGTTCTTTTATCTGATTTGTGAACACATATTAACATGGCCTTATGTACTAGAATGCCCTATACAGACACATCAAATTATCAAAATTCAATGCTATTCATTTTCAAAAGCTGCCTAAAATGCCACCCTCTCTAAACAAACACCCTAGAAGTAGTGGTCTCTTCTCTGAACTATCATATTTCCTGGTTCTTTCGTCATTGCATTATTTACTATATTCTACTTTCTTTTTATGTATCTATATGCACATCTTAGTGTTTTACCTAAATTGTAAATTATTTTCAAGGTTAAGAATGTCTCCTTCACGTTATATCTTCAGTGGGGACCATCTCAGTGCCTGGCATGTTATAGGTCTTCACCAAAGTTATGAACTAAATGATGAACTATTTGGGAACTTCTTTAGGTAACCTTTCATATATTGCAAGTAGTTAGAAGTTAATTTGGAAGGACTAAGGTGTTTTACACAACTTTTTCCCTGGATATTTGCATGAAGAATTGTGTTCCTCTAACTTAGACTAATTCTTATGATCACACATTCAGGCTTTAAGACTGAAGGCCCAAGTTCACAGTCTGCCTTTGTACAACAAGATCTTTTTCCCTTCCTAGATTTGTGGACAAATGACTCTGATCTGTATTACATGATCTGCTCAGTTTGTGTGAAGGAGAGTGGGTTTCAGGTAGTACTCCAGGTCTGAGTATTTGGAAACGAGCAGACCTTTCCAGTAGTGGATAACTTTCATTATTAATGTTTGTATTTCAGTGCATTTGAATACATTAAATTATTATTTTAAACCATTAGAAACCATATTTCTGTCATTTCCAATCCACTAAGTTTGTTTAGTAACTTTCAAATTGTATATTCTTTGGCCTTAGATATTTAATTTGATTTTGTTTTAGATTTTCTGTTTTTGTTTTTTGGGTTTTTTTTTTTTTTTTTTTTTTAGATGGAGTCTCACTTTTTCACACAGGCTGGAGTGCAGTGATGCTATCTCAGCTCACTGCAACCTCTGCCTCCCAGATTCAAGCCTCCCCAGTAGCTGGGATTACAGGCATGTGACACCACACCTGGCTATTTTTGTTAGGGTTTCACCATGTTGGCCAGGCTGGTCTCAAACTCTTGACCTCAAGTGATCCTCCTGCCTCAGCCTCCCAAAGAGGTGGGATTACAGGTGTGAGCCACCGTGCCTGGACTAGATTTTCTGTGTCTTTGTTAAGATTCTCTTCCCATTCATTCATTATGCCCCTATATTTCCTTAAGTCCTTGAACATATTTATAATAGATATTTTGAAATTTTTACCTCTCAATTTTAGTATCTGGCTTATTGGAGTGGAGCATTAATCTGTTTCTACTTTTTCCTCTGGAGAGGCTCTGGTTTCTGGAATCTTCCAAAACATGGTGATTTTTCTTCTAGGAGGCAGTTAAATTGACTGGATTTAAACTCCAAACTCCTCTGCAATAGGCAGCTACTGAAACTGCTAAGTTCTTTCAGCCTTCCCACAAAGCCTTGAGATTTATCCAGTTCTCACACAGCATTTAGCTAGGGATTAGCTAAGATTTTCAGTGGTGATGCAGATTTGGGGACCCCTCCAGCCATGGTGCCTTTTCTTCAGTATTTCTTCTCTCAGTTTTCAGCCATCTAGCATCCCAAACTTCACTATTTGACTTTTCAAGCCAGCAAGCTGGATTTTGCTTGAATTTTAGCACTCTTCGTCAACTCTTCTCCAAGGGTTGCCTGGTAGATTTTCTCTATGAAAAGCTATGGAAACACAGATTTTACCTGATGGAGCTCTTTCTTTACAAGAGAGTCAAATGCTTTCCAATTTCTTTCTGGTCTTGATTGTTCTCAGGGGTCTCCTCAGAGTTACTTTTTATATTTCATTTGAAATTTTGAAGAGTTATCTGTGGATGGATTCTCATGGAATATATTTAATTATGGAGGTTCTCATTATGCTTCATACATGAGCAGTAATTTAGAAACAAAGAAAATAAAATGCCTTAAGCTTTCTATGAGTTGCTTTATTAATGAAAGGAGATGTACAGTGAACCCATTAGAAGTACTCGGCTTTCTCTGGGGAGAACTTAGTTTTACTGTAGATTGGGATATAAGTTGAAATTTGTTATTTTATTAGTTTTATTAATATATGTAAAAAGTAATTGAATATTTGCAGATGAGAAATAAGGAAGCAATAAATGAAGCTGAAAATTTATTGAAAACATACTTGCTCCTTTAAAAAAATGACACTCCAGTTTATATAATGAAAATGCAGAAATGTTTCCCATCTTTCCAAGTCTTCTTCATCCTTCGGTTTAAAAGAAAGACATCAAGTTGAAATTTTGGGAACGTGGAGGCAATAGCTTATATTTGATTCTCCCTAAATGTTTCTCTTACACAAATACAGAGGAGGAAAACCAACCTGGAAGTGTGGCAATGTTCTGAGAATAGCACTCAAAGCTGGAAGGGATTTCTCAAGATCTAATTTGCTGGTTGGTTGATGGAGACCACAGTAAGTCATGGATCCTAAGAACTCTCATACCATGAAACAGAAGCTCCTTTCCAGGTCAAAGCTTTGAACTAGGAGATACTTTTAGGACTATAATTCAAACTGACCAGGATAGTGGCAGCAAGCTCAAGGAAAAATGTTGGTCCTGGCCTCAGGAATTGGCAAATTTTTTCTGTAAAGGTCCATAAAGTAAGTTTGCAAGCTCTATTGGGGTCCACATGTGGTCCCCTATAACTCTTTTCTGCCTCTCTCCATTCTTTCCTTCTTTTTTATTTTCAACTTTTGAAAAGCATAAGAAAGTTATTAGCTTGTGAACAATAGGAACAGAACCAAGGTTCATATTTAGTTAATGGGTTCTAGTTTGCCTCTCTTGAACTTCACAGACATGAAAAAGGGAAGCAGAGAAAGCAGGTCTCAGAAAGTAGGACTCCCTATAGTCTTTATGGAAACAACAGAGGGCGCTTTAGAGCCACAAAGTTGGAAATGCTAGCAGGGCTCATCACTCTTTCCTAGAAGGACATGAAAACTTGTTTTACCTGAAACTAAGCGATAGAACAAGGTGAGTCAAATCTTATACCAATTTAATATTGGGAAAAAAGGAATAAGGAGAGCCAGACATCCTGACAGATTAAAAATACTCGAGAAATGTACTCTCAAATAAATAAACACTTTAACCTAATATTTTAAAACAAAATACATTAAGAATATACTAAAAAGTGTGAGTGACCAACATACATTAGAATAATGAAAATTTAAAAATGTACTAAAATACACTACTCTGAAGAAATATTTGCAAAGGTTTTTGTGTACCTGCACACATATATAAAATAAGTTTATTGAATGAATGCTGATTTCCACTATCAAATGTGAGCCTAAAAAAGTTACCCTCCCTCTTTATACTTTTCTATCTAAAAGAAGATCTCTGGGTTTTGTAAAGCATATAATGAGATGCTCTCTTAATTCTCTGTCTCTCTTCTTACCAGGTATTTTGTCGAAGAAAGAATTTCCTGATTTTTGAAGCCATCTAGTAACTGGAGCATGTACTAAACAGGTAGGAATCTATTTTGTGAGGAATTTTATTGAACAGGTACATGATATTAGAAATAATATTTATAAGTTCAGAAGTTAGAATAAATTAGCCCTGTTTTCAATAAGCAAATTATATGGGTGAGATGGATACTTTCTTACATTCATTTCTTCATTTTTGTTTTGATCAAATCTCAAAGGATGATTAAATCTGCTGAAATGTATCAAATTTATCATTTATCTGAAAGATGACCTTTTCTAAACTACATGGTGCACTTAATTCATTATATGAATGTGCACCATTCCGGGAGGAGAGGATTTTCACTTTTCTAATATTATACTTCTTGTAATCAATGCTGTTCTCAGGAGGATTTTTGTTTCATGAACTAGATGTTCTTTGTAAATTCTCAACATGACCTAATGTAAAAATCAATGCATCTTTAGGTAAGTTCATTTCTATTATTAGATCTGGCTGTACCTTCATGCTAACATGTTTTGAAATATAAGCAGCTCTCTACTACAGGGCATGGCTTTTTCCTGGTAATGTATTAAATTTCATTATGGTGAAAACCATTACAACAACAGTAAAATCCACTACAGTCTCCCAGCTCCAGCAGATTGCCAGCAATGTGTGTGCTTTTATGTTCTCATTACAATATTTATCTTGATTAAAGCAAAAATGCTTTTGTCCGAGCCATATCTCTATTAGCGATCTCTCCTCACAACAACAGAACATGGGGTTTCTGGCTTAGCAAGGACTGAAAGAAGCACTTTCCTGTGACACTTGAGTGAGGATGGAGAGAGAAACCACTGGGAGCTCAGAGCAGAAGGAAGGAAGGCCATGCACCCAGCACAGGTTACAAGATAGATTAGCGTGAACAATGTATTTCACAGACTAAAAAATGATGATTAATTCTACATTTGGCCTATTCTTGAAGAAACTTCCCCAAAATGAACAAAAGGTGCCAAAAGAAGTCCTGGGGGCATTTGAAGTCTGCTTTATTTTATTCCCTTTTTGACCAGGGAGGTGATTAAGTACACTGTGACTAGGTTTTTTTAAGCCATAATTAGAGCATTCCTGCACAAGGAAAGAATTTAGAAGCTCTTTGAAGTGGTTGTAGAGGATTTGTGTAGAACTATACTCCTTCTGGAATCTACAGTATGTGGAATACTTCAGTGACTGAGGTTTCTATTCATCCTACTCTTCCATCAGAGCACAACTTTTTGTAATTCTTGCTTGTATTTGGATATGTGTGGCTTTCTGTTGGTCACCCACATTTTTTACTATCAATTAACAAATCTCATTCGTATTCTGGCTTCTTAATGATGTGTTTGATTGAAATAGTCAGGCTATGTTTTTCAAGTTTAGCATAGTGAAAACAGAGGCACTTTCGAAGCAAAATTATTATTAGGCATATGCAACAGGGCAGTGAGTCAGCAAGTTTGCAGAAATTCTTGGGGCCTGATCAAAATGGCAGTGTGAATGGTGTTCTCCAGGTGAGTTGGATAGGGGTAAAAGGGCAGTTATGGGACACAGTGGAGAAAATCAGTCTTCAAAGCTTCATGAAAAAATTTCAATATTTAGTTTGAATTATTTTCAGAATAATGGACATGCTCAAAATAATTACATGTAAAAATAGTCTTTAAAGACATGCAATCCTTGGATTGTCTGCCAGTTGGGGTAATAAAAGCTCTTGTGCCCTTTGATTAGCGCTGATAGTTTTATTCTATTGTTTAATATAATTCTCATGTTGGTATCCCATTATTAAGATTTTGTAACATCACCTTGAATCTTAAAAGCAAAATTATACAAAATGGGTTTGAACATTCCATTGCTGTGTGCTATGAGAATTTTTTTGACATTTCATGTTCTATGCTGTTTAAGGGGAAAACATTATGAAAATCATCATCCTAATGTTATTATCCAACATGGCTGCTCACAGGTAAGGAGGAAAACCTCCAGGACTGTTGTAGGGGGATGCTGAGTCACCTAGTGAGGAAGCAGACTAAAAGTTGAGAGTTCAGAGTTGTTCTTTTAATATCTTAAAGAGTTCTTTGTATAAAGCTTCTTTTTCTGAGGAGTGGTGAAGATCGTAATGACAGTCCCTTCTTGTACGCTTCACCAGTTTTGCATGACAATTGACTAAAAAATTTGTCAATATGATGCAATTAGTCTTGATCCTCATGAACAAATAAATGAGAAATAAAAAAGAATATTGAAATCAATTATAAAGCCATAGTACATGCGAGATTGAGAACTATGGCCCATCCAATGAGAGACCGAGATGCTACAGGACTGATGATAGTAGCTCTCTAGTTGAGTGAAGCTCTTATTCAGTGGAAAGAAAGTAGGAGTAGCCTTTAGGTACCCAATGATATTAATCCTAATCTGCCAGTTACCAGTGATATGAGCTTGAAAGATATCCTTAAGTTTTCTGGATTTTCATTACATAAATGGCAAAAAAAAAAAAAGGATTTTTGAGATGACATTTCATTATAACATTCTGTGAATGTTTTTTATTCATTATATTGTTATAAGATTTGTGTATTTTGGTTTATAAGAAAAGATCTCATTTTTATGTTATACAATTAACCTAAGGAAATACAGAAAGAACGAAGACACAGCCAAAAATAGTTCTAGAAAGATCATTTCTTTCCATGTCTCTTCTGGATTCTTTATAGATGTATTTAAGAGAATAAAAAGAAAAGATCAAGAAGAAAACAAAGAAAATAGTGTTAATTAGTTACGTATCTTTCAGTGTCAAAGAATTATTTGACATCTTGAAGATACTTTTCACTGGGATTCTTGATTGGTTAGAAAAGGTTATTAAATACAACTTTTCTCTGGGAAAAGAATGACTTTTATAATCATCAATGCTCTTTGTTCAATTCCTGGACAAAAATCGTAGCTCTTCAATAACAGGTTTTTCTAATTCTGTTTTGTAATTGCAGTAAGGCATCTTGGAGGATTTATCTTTAGTGATACAGGCCAGCAGTATGTGGCCTTTTCTTGAACCCGTCAGAATTGTGACTTTTCTTTGAACTCTTGGCTGAGTGGTGTTACTGACCTTGTTGCCCATTTATAACTTGGGTGCCATTTATCACTCCCAGACTTACAGATATTGTTGTGGAAAGAGACTGAATGCAATCATTCATGCCATTGCCTCTTTCTAGTGGTGCCTTCCAGCTTCCTTCCTTACAGGATAACTGATAGGGAGAGATTAGTGACAAAGCTGTAATTCTATTGAGGGATTGTGATGTAACTGTATCATAAACTATGAAGTGAGACTCCAGAGATTTGAAATCACCAGGATGCTGAGATTAAGTTACAGCAGCCACAGTCAATCTCTGTCAATATGTGTTTTGTGATGGTTTGTAATCTGCCTGTAAAATACTAGCTACCTGTAGAAAATTCCTCTTTTGATAGTATTGACTTTATTATATAGTTTCTGTAATTTCAGAGCTTAAAAGAAATATTGATTTTTATTTTCACAAATACAGGCATTTTAGAGACGTGAAGAAAGCTGGCTCTGAGTTGGTAACATAGGTTTTAATTCTGTGAAACTTTTTGTTGGTTTCTCATAGACCACTTGAAATATTTAGGTTTTAATATTTTGAAATGAAATCTTTCATGTACGTGTAAAATTTTACAATATGCTTTACTGAGGTGAAATCTACATAATAAACCATTTCAGATTAAAAATTTAATAGCATTTCTTGCATTCACAATGCTGTAGAATCATCACCTCTATCTAGCTGCTAAACATTTCTATCATCCCAAGTTAAAACCTTCTACCCATCCAGGAATTTTTCCCACTTGCCCTTCTTCCGCATCCTATATGTAAAATTTTCAAAATAAAAATAAATGAATTGACTGATATTTTCTTAACACTCAAAAAGGAATTAATGACATGTTTGATTAATCATTTCAGTAAACTTGTTCCTCTAGCCACATTTTCATAAGCCATTTATAGGGTGGGTCTTGACCACAAGTCTTGGGAGGTATTAATAGATATGATGTATTACATTTGCTAAAGGAACAGGAGACACTAATATAAACAGATTTCCTTACTGGAGGATTTTTTTTTTAGAAACCTTTCATCTGTCAGTTAACTCTCCTTCCCTCAAGTCTACAGCTATAGTGTACCGTACTTCCTGAATTAATTGCCTCCTTTTTTCTGGAGCATTCTGAGTCAACTGCTAAGACTCATTCAATGTAAAAAACATAATCTAGGCTTAATTATGACATTGTTGGAGGACAGTACCAAGAAAAAGGAACTTTTTACTAAAGGGAGTTAAAAAATATGAATCAGACTTTTAAAGCTTGTGTTCATATTACATTCTTTGTTAGAAAGAGCAAAAGGCCTGAGATGCAATGTGTCTGAAATTTCTTCTAAAATTAAAATAGTGGTTAATATTTTATTTATATCTATTTTATTTTATACTATTTAATTTTAACTCATTTTATTTTTAGAGCTAGGGTCTTGCTCTGTTGTGGTTAACATTTCAAAAAACTTTACATGCATTTATCTACATTTCTATCAGTAACACTGAAAGTCAGGATTATTGTCCCAATTTTATGGATGAGTAAACTGAAGTGCACAAATAAATTAATTAGCTACATCCAAATATCTTCCTCTAGGGTTAAATGATTTGCCCAATGTCCATCCCACAGTCATAAATGGTGGAGTAATGATTTGAATTCAGATGCCTGTGCTTCCAAATCCTGCGGTCTTTCTTTGTACCCTGAAGCACTGCCGTGTATGCACGAATTTGGACTCTGTATTTTTGGACCTTCATTTTCATATTTATAAAAATGAAGAAACTGAATCATCTCTATGGTCTCTTCCAGCTTTGAAATTATATTACTTAAAGCCTGTACTATTTCCTAGAGTCTGTCTAAAGGCTTTAGAGAAAAAAATTATATTCATATATCAAGAATCCCAAGATCTCGATAAAAATGTTAAAGTACATTCTTGAATAAATGAACAATGACAACAACTGATCTTAATATAAACCTCCCAGAACTCAGACTGAATTATAGAATCAAAAGAGGAATTCTGCTTCATTTTTACAAATATAGTTAAGACCAATATAAATACATGACTTGACTTAAACGCTAGGAATTCTTTGACATAGATTGAACTTGCAAAGAAGGTATGTGTGTGTTAGCCTCTCCCTGGCCTTCCTCTATCAGATGAAGAGTTAATACTGGAGCCTAGGCCTGCATTCAGGTGGGAGGGGAATGTTAATATAAATCTACCACCTTTAAAACAGCACAGTTGTTGCCAGGCGCGGTGGCTCACGCCTGTAGTCCCAGCACTTTGAGGACGAGGCGGGAGGATCACCTGAGGTCGGGAGTTTGAGACCAGCCCGACCAACATGGAGAAACACCGTCTCTACTAAAAATGCAAAATTAGCTGGGCATGGTGGCACATGTCTATAATCCAAGCTACTTGGGAGGCTAAGGCAGAAGAGTCACTTGAACCTGGGAGGCAGAAGTTGTGGAGATCCTGCCACTGCACTTTAGCCTGGGTGACAGAGCGAGACTCTGCCTCAAAACAAACAAAAACAGCACAGTTATTTTATTAGAGGAAAAGGTGAGAGGGCATAGATGTGGTCAAATGGATTTTTATTATTTTTTTCCTCTGCTACCATTAAAATATTTTTCTTTCTGTTTATAAAGACCAGGGTTTTTCTCTCTTTTTTTAAAACATGCATCTCAATTCCCAAATTTCCCTTCTTTCTGATTGTTATAAACCCTCTTAAAATCACTATATTATATACATCTTACCACCTATGAAAAAAGATGTTATAGCTTTATTTTCTGTGGTTTGTATTATTTATTCCCATGGAACTATGAAATATTTTGTTTACTTTGTAAAATTTCAAATAAATCTTAGACTAAATATGGTTCTCGAATTATATGTCTCCCTTTTGTTCATCTTTTACCCTGATACTCTGTTATCGCCCCTCAATCTTGTTCTACATTTTGAATTGTGGTTGAATGAACCCCTTTGGTTATAAAGTAAATTTTTGTTCTTATTTCATTTTCATGAGAAAGACTCCTCTCCATTTTTGAATGAGGAAGCTGAAAACAGGAAATCTGCATAGGGGAGAGTTATTTGGTAACTAAGGTTGCTGTAGGTTATCTGGATCACTAAAGGAAAGGGAATAAACTCTTAGCAGATTATATTTTTTCAACATTTATGGCTACTAAAAAATAAAAGACTTCTTTTTGAAGAATCAAGTGGGCTTTAACTTCACATCTGACTTTTATAATTATCAAGAGAGTCATCTTGAATAAAGTGGAAACCATAACTTTTCCCCAAATTCACTCTTAATCTTTTGATATTTAGCATTTGCTTTTGGGACAATTGTCTTTTCTTCAGGTGTTAGAGTAAGCCAGCTTAATTTTCACTGTCAGTTTCTGTGCATAAAATAAAAACAGTCTTCCAAAATCACCTTCATGAACTTTATGAAATCTCACATCTTATGCATAATTTATAATTCCAGTTAGCAATCAATTTCCACTGTCAGATGTTTACAACTCCTGAGGAAAAACTGATAGGTTTGACTAAGTGATAGATATGATCAGCAGGAATGGAAGCTAGCATCAGGTGGAAAGGAAAGTTTGAGTGAAATCTAATTGATTAAGACATAATATTTATGTTGAATTTATTCACATTATGTGGCTTCATGACAGTGAAGATAATAAATATGCAGGTGGCACAGACCACAGCCTTCTGGAAAATAACTTTATGCAGTATAGTTTGTTCTTTGTACTTGAACATTTTACTCTGAATAAAATTGATTTTCTTCTTAGATATCTCACCACCACCCAGACTGAGAATTTGATTCCATTTGTGAGCCTACCCACATTTATCCCTTGTCCATCTACAAAGAGAGAGACGTGAGAAGTGAGCATAGTATCACCTATCACTAGCTCTCCTGATATATCCCAGACAGCTTACTCACCATAGAACAGGTCAAATACTTCCTATATATAATCTTGGATATTGACCCTCCTGTCTCTGGACAAGCAGAACTGCTGCTCAACAGCATGTGGAGGTCTATAAAATCCCCTTAGGAACATGTGGCTTATTCTGACATAGCAAGCAGATCTATGCACGGACTCATAAAATCTAACTGATTTATCCTAGGCAAACACTAGGATATTTCCCCCTCTGGTCCATTCTATGTATTGGGGGCACATAACAGGCTATTCTCACTTTTCATCAGTGGATATTCATGAAAATTGTCATGACTTATTTCATTGTCAAAAAGATTGATTTTTCCCATAGGAACAATTGTAAGAGGTGGTAGATGTATTTCTGACCAAGGACAGGGAAAAGCATGCAACTATAAAAGTCTGCAATAATTTAAACTAGCAAAATTGTGTTCAAATTCATAGACTGGGGAAGAATTCATTAAACTTACCAGTTATATAAATAAAACTTGTTATACATTTGATAAAGATATAGCTAGTTGTGATAAACACTTAAGTAAATGACTGTTTTATTTGCTTTCTTAGAAATTAGAATGCTTTTGAAATGATTTTTTTTAAATTTAGCTTTAAAAGCTATCCAGGGAAACTGAATAAATGTCTTATTTTTTCTTTCTACATATTTTCTGAAGCAAGCAGATATGTTTTGCAAAAATAAATAACAAGTTGTTATTTTATTTTACTTTATTTTTATTTTTGCCAAGACTATGTATTATTAAGTATTGAGTAAGACTTCCAAGAGTGTCAAAATTGAATAGAGTTAGTGGTGAAATTTACCAAAAGCAGTTAGCTGATGGACCCTGGAGGCCTTAGCTAAAAATATCCAAGGAAAACGTCTTGAAGTGAAATTTTGGGTTACTTCATAATGGAAGTGTTAGTTTTGGGTATGGCATGTGCAGGTTTGCAGGGCCCTGTCTAAAGATGAGACTTAAAGAGGTTATGAGGAGAATCCTTTCCTGCAAGCCTTGGCATTTCTTTCCCGGCCCTCCTTGCAGTTGAGCAAGCTGGCACCATCTCAGTGTCTATTCCCTTCCCACCTCAGGGTGGGTTACAGAGGGTTCTCTGTGACAGATGCTCATAAGCCACAGGCATTCTTCTCTTCTGGCCCTTCACTGCTGTACCATTTTCTAACGCATAAACATGTTCCTTATCTTGGCCAAGAATCTGGCTCATTCAGTCAAATATATTCACTCTAAAGAAAGCATTGGTACACAATAGACGAAGTGGGAAGTGTGAGTTCGCTTCAGAGATCATTTTACATGTTAACCACTGAAGCATGGAAGAACCAGGAAGCTAGGACGCTAGCCTAGAACTCAGGAAAGGTGTGCTATGAATGGTTCTGCCACTTACTTGCTGTATGTATTTGAGAAAGTTTAAACTCACTGCATTTCAGTTTCTTTGCTGTAAAGAGGACCGATTTTACATTCCTGATTGTTTATAAATGAGATTTGCCTTTATTCCTTTCTGCTATATCTGAACTGGCAAATAGCAAACCTACAGACCAGAATAAGTATGTGGGAATATTCATTTGACAAGCTCATCTTAACTGACTTATAAAATTCAATCTTGTTTATATCTGGTTGTATTGATCAGGGTTCTCCAGAGAAACAGAACAAAAAAGTTCAGAGAAACAGATCCAATAAATCATATATGATCATAGAGCATATATCATGATATATTACATATTAATAAATTTTATTATATATCATATATTACTATACAATAAATCATATAGTATATATAAATAATGTATTATGTATTATGATGTAATATATAGTATATATAATAAATCATATAGCATATGTAATTATATACTATATACTGTAAGAATATATAGTATATATAAATATATAATAATATATATGATATATGATATGCATATCTTGTATACACTCCATATTATAATTATATATAGTATATATGTTAATATATAATTGATATATCATAATATATACCAAATATGACAATATATAAATACTATACATCATTATAGTATAGTACATATGTCATATTATAATATATATACTATATGATTTATTATAAGGAATTAGCCTAGACTGTGGAGGCTGAGAAGTCCTAAGATTTGCGATCATCAAGCTGGAGACCCAGGAATAAAGATGGTAGAGCCATCAAGCTCAAGACTGGAGAAGAGCCTGTGTTTCAGGTTGAGTCTGAAGGCAGGAAAAGACCAATGTTGCAGCTCAAGCAGTCAGGCAGGAGCAATTCCCTCTTACAGAAAAATTAACAAGTCACTAGTCAGAAAGGTAGATATGTAAGAAGTATGTATTAGTCTCTAAGCTTTGGGGTTAGCTACTGATGTTTATTTTTCAAGGGGCTTTAAAGATGTTTGAGAAACTAAAAACACTAAAATTATATGGTTCATCCTAAAAGCTCATTCAACTCAGGAGCCTCCAACTTTAATAGCATCACTTGTGTGGAGAGGATGGCAGCATTTTTTCTTTGATCTGTATCACAGAGTAAAGATTGAAACTCAAAGGTATAACTTCCTTTTGACAAGGATCTCTCATCTATGATGTCATCTACGGTTTTCTCAAAATTCCTTATTATCATCTCTGTTACCTTTTAGGGGTTTCAGGTTGATGAAGTCCACTGAGTAGAACTATGTGTTCATTTTCCAAAAAAAGAAAATGTTTTCAAGTTTCTAGGACATGCTTCCTTTTTGGCTCATCCTAGATTTGAAAGTGAATATGTCCTTCATGTTTTTATATTCTTCTCATGATCTTTGCTTTTACAAATGAAAAATCTTAAATTGCCTTTATTCTATTTTCATCTAGAACTTTATTTCATCTGGATTATTTCAGTTGCCCTTGTGTTATAATAGCCACAATTTCTACTGTACATGAATAGGTAAAAATAGGAAAATGGGGATACTAGATACTTAATGGGAAGAGAAAGATGGTGACATTAGGGTCAGAACCTCGGGCCTTCAGTTAGTGTTGTGAGGATTTAAACTTCTGCACAAGTTCTTGCCCACAATCCTTCCTACCTTGTAAATATTGGTCACTTTTTCAAGAGTCAGAGCCAATATTCATGTGCCTTACGATGCCTTCCTTCATCTTCCTCAGGCACAATTAGTTTTCCTTTTCCTTTTTCTACAGAATAGATGCGTATTTATTATGAAGCTTTAAAAGATAGTTCAATTGCAATTAGTTATGATTTGAGTCTCATTCTACTCATTGCAATTACTAGAGTGTTTTTGGGATAAGACTAAGGGGAACTATTATAGCTGTAATTTGAAAATGCTTTTTTTGGAATGTTTTCATACAACACATAAGAAATTACAGACTCTCAACTGAGACGTATATTTTAAAAAGGAAACAAATTTACAGAAAAATTGATTAAGATGAAACAACAGCAAAAAAGGTCAGAAATAAATTTAATTAGTTTTTTTAAATAATGAGAAGCAAATTGTATCAAAAATGTTTAAATCGTACCTAAACCAATAGTTCATGAAGAGAGAGATTTATTTTTTTCAGGGTAATAGAACTGAACAGCTAGAGTATTATGAGATAATCAAATTAGTGAAAAGGAATGAGTCATCTGAACCCGTGGAAAAAGAATTAAATTTATTGCTGATTAGATGTGATTATTTACTTTAATGAGGATAACATGAAACTCCTAATGACATCAAAGCAATGAAGAGATCTGTGATAAACTGGTTAATAAGTATTGTCAACTCAGTATGTCAACTAACTCAACTTAGTTTCATACTCACATACTCTGACATTTGACAACTCAGTCGATGCCCAGGAGGAATATTTGAAATACCTGAAATTTATTTATATGAAAGAAACTTAATTACTTTGCCAAATTGGAGACAAATCACAAAAATTTTCATAACTACCAATAAGTTGTGAAGATGAAATTTCCCTAAACTGTCAATAATTTTTAAATTTCAAAAATTATGCTAAAGAAAAGACTGAGTTGGCTGATATTGTGATGTTTGTGATATTTTCAGCTTTTAAAATTTTGCAACTTGTATGATTTTTAACATTCTAAATATTCACATACATATGTAACTTTATATTTGTAAGTTTATATTCTCTTTTTTAAAGGAGGTATTTTAAATTGAGTAAGTTTCAGTCCCAACAAAACTTGAATCAAACTCCAGAGCACGCTTTCCAGATGCTAGTAAGCATTTATTTTATTTATTTTGTCTGTCTGTTAATTCCTTATAGAAGGAAAGCAGAATGTTTATTTTTAAAGCCTTTGTGCCTAGCACAGTGCCTGATATACTGTAGTTGAAATTGCCTAGTAAATTATTATAGGATGCAAAAGTATCTAATAGACCATAGACAGATATGAGAAACCCTCTCAAGGACATTCTGAGTCCCCTGGTTTTACAAGCAAAATGCTTGAACTATTCAGATGAAAAGTATTATTTGGTAGCCATTTATCATTTTAGAGACTTTGGAAAATAGTACTTTGAGTAGTCCAATCATCCAGTGAAAGTGTAGTATCATTTGGCTTAGAAAAAAATGTTTTCAAAGGTGTCTGATTCCATCTTTCCCTAATTGTGATTTAAAACACAAAATTTATCCCAAAAGTAATGATGACCATTTTGAATGTGAAAATAAATATCTATCAAAAAAGTCTTACACTTTAACTTTCTTTCAACTTTGAGTGCAAATTACAAATAAAATGAATTCCAATCAGATCTTCATTTAACTTAAGAGTATGTTTAGAGATAGCTATTATTAGTGTTAAAATTGATTTTTCTACCTTTTGAATATATCTGGAGTATACAATTGAATGGATTAATACTTTAGTTATGGAAAGTTAAAGAACGAAACATGAACTAAAGACTGACTCTTGTTTCAATAAAGATGTGATATTTTTATTTTAAAAGAGACAAACAGTCATACTGTGAATAAATTTAGTTTATTCTGTATGCAAGTAAGTTTTAGGAAAAGAGTGATGATAAACTCAAATATGTTTGAACTTCATTATTTTAACAGAATAATGATATTTTATACTGCAATTAGTAATAAAGTGTAAATTTTTGTTGTAGATGTATAACTAAACTAAATGTGTAACTTTTCTTGTCATTTCTTTTTCTTTCTTTCTTTCTTTTTTTGAGACGGTGTCTCATTCTGTTGCCCAGGCTGGAGTGCTGTGGTGCAATCTCAGCTCACTACAACCTCCACCCCTTGGGTTCAAGCAATTCTCCTTCCTCAGCCTCCCGAGTAGCTGGGATCACAGGTATGTGCCACCACACTCGGCTAATTTGTATTTTTAGTAGAGACAGGGTTTCACCATGTTGGCCAGGATGGTCTCCATCTCTTGACCTTGTGATCCACCTGCCTCGGCCTCCCAAAGTGCTGGAATTACAGGCGTGAGCCACTGCGCCTGGCTTTTTCTTGTCATTTCTTAAGATTAGACCTACAAATAAAATGAAGATCCCTTGAAATTTGTCATGTACAAAGTTATGTCTTTTTTTTTTACTTTCTTTAAATACTGTGATTTAGAGTATCCAGTTAAAGTGATGTTTCATAATAGGTATTTTCTAGTTTGTTTCTCTTTTTAAAAAATATTAAAATAAAATCCTAACATGAGAAGTTTGAGTAAAGGCTTTAGGGTAGGTTCTCATTTACTCGAGCAGTCTTTAATAGGCTTCTGCCCTTGTAAAAGAGACTGCTAATTTCTTAACAGTCCAGTAGAGGACATGATGACTTTTGCAATTCCCCAAGGAAAACATTAGAGAGAAGAAAAAAAAATTACCGCTTCTGTTTCAAAATTGAAGAGTGAAAAATCTAAAAAAGCTCTCAATAGCCTACTGTAGAAATGATCTCCAGTGGTTCATACTGCTTAGATAGATGTAATATAAATAAACATTTTCTTTTTCCCAACATGCTGGTCCCCCCAAAAATTATGTTATACAAGTCTCATTCATTTAGTCGGTAAATATTTATTGACTAAGGCCATGAGTGCCAGACATCATGACATATTATCATGAGGATATGAAGAAACAGATAAAAATATCTTGCTTTTGATAAACTCTTAATCTAATTTGGGAAAATACATTATAATAAATGCTCAAGTTATCAGCAAATATAGAGTCCTGTGGGAGCAAGGCGGGGGAAGGGGATTTAGAGGTTTTTAACTCACGCATTTGGTGCACATTTTTTTTTTTTAAGGGTAAAGGATCCATTGCAGTCAAAGGTGAAACTTTTCATTGATTTAGTTAGCAAACAATTTCTGAGTAATAGGTACCCAACATTGTTCTAGACGTTGTTGTTAAGACTGTTAAAAACAGCAGCAAAAATTCTTGTTCTCATGGAAGTTACATTTTAGTGGCAGTGACAGTTGCACAACTAAAATTAACCTGAGACTGGCATTGAGAACTACATAAGTACAATAACTAGAAAATAATTAATAATGAAGGTCATAAAATGCACCCCAGGGCATATGTTTTTACATCTGTGTCTCAGCACAATAGAAGACAAAGCATGACCACTGCTTCACTGAAATATCTGCCAAGTCTCAAGTCCTGACTCATTTAATTTCAAAAGATAACCAAATAAATAACATTTATTTTCATTATGGTAGATTTCAAGATATTTGCTGCATCCTTGCAGATCAGAAAAGGGGATGTCTAAAGAAGTAATAGGCAGTAAAAAGACAAATCTGGGCTGGGTGGGGTGGCTTATACCTATAATCCCACCTCTTTGGGAGGCTGAAGTGGGCGATCACCTGAGGTTTGGAGTTCAAGACCAGCCTGACCAACATGAAGAAACCCCATCTCTACTAAAAATACAAAAAATTAGCCAGGCAAGGTGGTGCACGCCTATAATCCAGCTACTTGGGAAACTGAGGCAGGAGAATTGCTTGAGCCTGGGAGCTGGAGTTTGTGGTGAGCCAAGATAGCGCCACTGAACTCCTGCCTGGGCAACAAGAGTGAACCTTCATCTTAAAAAAAAAAAGTCAAATCATCTGGACAACTATACTTTGCAGTAGAGAAATTAAATTGAAAGATCTTTATTTGGAAGCCTGACTAGAATAAAGGAGAACTATATCTGTGTTATAAATGGACTCTCCTATGGAAAAGTTTTTATAACTCTATAGAGTTATAATACTACAATTGTATGGAGTATATGATGTATATTTGTATAGAGTATATGATATATTTTTATACAATAATTTTGTATAGAACATACAATATATTTGTATACTCTATATTTGTATACAGTATACAAAATACTTATATACATTATACAATGGCAAAATATATATATACTATAATTGGTTAAAGATTAGCTACACTTTGGGGGAGAATCTAGTTTATAAACTGACCATATTTTGTCATTTATCCTTTTAATAGAAGTGCTAAAACCTAGGCTCAAACACAAAACTTGATCCTCCAACTCTGGAACCTTTGCTCTGCACAATTGTTGGCTAATCTCATTAAGCACTAGTTGAGCACATAGGAACTTACAAATTATTATGAAAGCCCTTAACTTCTCAGAGTTACTGAATGGAATTCTTTTTTTTTTTTTTTTTTTGAGACAGAGTCTTGCACTGTTGCCTGGGCTGGAGTGCAATGGCTCAGTCTCAGCTCACTGCAACCTCGGTCTCCCAGGTTCATGTAATTTTCAACTCCTCTACATTTGTGAATAAAAAATTCTTCATATTCAAAAATTAATATGCCATAATTTAAAGAATCATAAGGGTGCGTTGGCTTTATCAGTGTGTAGTTTGGATATAGTTTATGAATCTGGCAAAAGTCATGTTTAATCTGTGGAGTTCCTAGTTTTCATACATCAGTGAGAAAAATATTCAAAGGTGTTTGAATCATTCAACCTCTAGAGATCAATTCTGACCATTTTCAAAAATTTTTTTCTTCCTCTAGTTGATTTTTTTCTTCTCCTTGGAAATATCCATTTCACAAGGGCACACTGTTTTTATTTTTTTTTCTCTTTAATATTCAGGTATTCCTTTCTTTTCCCATTCTCTGCTCCATTTCCTTTTTTTCTCTATTTCTCCATTTTCTTGGGGAGAATATTTTATCCCTATTATTTTCTGTTATGCACTAAGGTTCACACTATAATAGTAAGTTGCAAAATTAATTAACTGGTACTCAAATAGCATTTTAAAAATGAAATAGAAGGGAAATAGGAAGATAATATCAGATTATCTACTGCATGTAGTAAGAACAGACTTTTAAAAATAAAACATTATGAATCTGTTATGTTTGTGTTTCTATATATGATATTAAATGAATATTTTACTGGGAGTCATAGTAAAACATTAAAAAACCACCAGAGTAATCAGTGTTAAGGACTCAATAAAGCTGTACAGAATTATTTCAGGTAACATATTTTAAAAATTCCACGGAGCATAAGCCATAAGCCAGGGCTTATGACTATTTTCCCTATGGCGATTATTTGTTTTAAGATTTTTGTGGTAGCAGAATTTGGCCCTGTTAACATTTACTATAATGTTCATTCATATTAAATATATTCAGGTTGGAATGGATTCAGTTCATAGAACAATCTGGCCCTCAGGAAAAAGGTGAAATGAGAGATTTTTAAAAAAATCTCCGAGATAGCTTTTTATTTTGGGATTTGCATTACCCCTTCCTATCCAATATACTCTTCTACACAAGATTTATTTTAAAAGTCATTTTCCTCAAGAAAAGTTTTCTGACCAATAATTCATGTACCAACTTACTAATAACACACTAATAACATAAAAATGACAGATGTGGTCTTATATTAATAAAATGAGAGGCTCACCTGCTCTTGTTTTGGGATTAAAATGTTTTTTTATTTCTTTTTTTTTAAATCGTTCTTTTCCAGTAATTGCTGTGGGAATAAAAGTGAGAATGATTTGTAAAATTCTTATTTGTATTTAACAAATCCATTTCAGAGTTTTGTCTGAAGTAGAAAGAGTAAAAGCTCCATATGCCAAATAATTACTTGGTTATTTTTAAGCTATTATAGAGAGTAATCAAGAAGTTACTGGGAACGTACTATTTGAGTAAGAATAAGAGGCAGAATAACAGAATGATTTTTTAAGTTTATGCAAAATAAACATTAAAGGACTAATACTAGACAATACCAGTTGTAGAAATTTATATATGTGTATTCCTCATTTGCCCTGGTTGACCATTCCCATTTGCTTATAAATCCTTTGAATATGAACTCACAGTGAATAAACACAGTCCGTTATAATACTGAGGGAACTAAAAAAATTTTGTTGGTAAGATGGACTTTCTGTCCCTTAAGACTCAATCAGTGTTAGCAGAAGCCACACAGAGACACAGAATGTTTGAGTTTAAAGGGCCTCAGAGATCTTAATTTAAGGATTTAGACTTTGTGACCAGCGGCTCACAGGTTCAGGGCCTGTCCACATCTTTGAGGAAGAGTGGTCCTCAAACCCAGGACTTCTGAGTTCACTTAAGGACTAGTTTTAATAACAATTGCTTCAAATTTCCTGAAATACTCTCAAACAGGCTGTGATAATGTACCTCCAAGATAAGACCACAGCCAGATATGGCTAGCCACAAACAAGGCCAACTGTGTAGACAAATGTTCTATCACGAAAGTTTATGCAAATGTGTGCATTCTTAATAATCTTTCTAGATACTTTCAATTATGTGTGATTAGCTAAATCTTAGATGTGGTAAAGTGAATTGTATTTTTTTTTTCTGACTTGGTAAACCCCCAGACATATGACTGCATAACTCTGTGGGTGTGTATATGCACCACCCATTGATACATTAACCTCCTGGTGTTGAGAAAGAACAGGCTTGACAAGAAAATGGGTCATCTCCCTTCACTGCAAGATGATGCTTATTAGGTATAGTACTTAAAATAGAATATCCATTTTAATGAGTGTCTAATCATGATAACCTTATAACATGTGATGCTCTTTAAATATGTGCTAGGTCATGTTACACCAAATTAAATTTTAAACTGATGCAGTATACTTTTAAAAGTATAATTAATTCATACATTACCTTCTACATATTTTTTAGTTGTTATATTCTTACTTGCTCTTGATTTCGAGGAACCAAAACATATTTGTATGATTTTCTGAATCTCTATAAACTCTACTTTGAGTGAACCCATCTATCACCAGAAATGCCCTTTCAAGTTTGTATTGACTTGCAACTATCCATACCGAGCTCTGTTTGTAAATCATCACTAACATTTTTAGTAAGTTTTAATTTTTTATGAACTGTTTTCAGTGTCCCTCTAGGATTTCAAATATTGCAGGAGAACAAATGAGTTATGATGTGATTCTCAGGGCTAAGAAATAAAACAGATACTTTTCAAGGCTCTGTCTAAAGTGTACTCTCAAGCCAAATCATAAGAGCCTGAGTCTTTTTTAAATGTTTCCAAAACTAAGTACCCACAAAACATGCCGTACTTTTCCTATCTTAGCACTCATTACACTTTATAGGCTTGATAATAGTAAGTCTCTTATAAGAGACTTTGCAACCTATGACCAGGACCATCTTTTTCCGCTCTAACATTTGCACTTAATATAATACCAAGCACATTACAGGTATAAGACTAATGTGTTTAAGTTAATGAGAAGTGGTTTGACTGTTGGTAAGGTTTTACTTGATATTGTATTTGTATATTTTGTGTGACATAACCATTATTTGAGTAGCACCATATTTAGTAATTGAAGACAATAACAATATATGTGCATTTTTTCAGATTATTTTATTGCATTACTTAAAAAGCTCTAAAAATATCCAGTGTCCAAAGGACATACCTAGCTCTACTGTTAGGTGGATCACTGCTCAACAGATACCACGCATTGGTAAGGTCATCTAAGACCCTTACTGATACCAGTGGGATATGCACTTAAGAATATATAACGACTCAAGATATAAATTAGAATTCAAATTTATATCTCTAAAAATAAAAATACATCTTCTTACTATTTAATGTTGAGATTCATGATAGATAACAAGGAATGAGATTATGTCCTTTGCAGGAACATGGATGAAGCTGGAAGGCATTATCCCCAGAAAACTAACACAGGAATAGAAAACCAAACACCTCATGTTCTCACTTATAAGTGGGTGCTGAACAATGAGAACACATGGACCCAGAGAGGGGAGCAACACACACTAGGACCTGTCAGGGAACATGGGGGAGGGAGAGCATCAGGATAAATATCTAATGCATGCAGATCTTAATCCCTAGGTGATGAGTTGACAGGTGCAGTGAACCACCATGAAACATGTTTACCCATGTAGCAAACCTGCATGTGCAGGAGCACATGTTCCCCAGAACTTATAATAAAATTTAAAAATTAAAAAAAATTTATAGTAGAACATGTATGTAATTTGTAAATGATTATAACATACTGGGAAAATGATTTTTTTTTGAAAAATATGTGATTTTAAAAAATTGAATATTACTGTTTATAAGACCACCATCAATATATATCCAGAATACTATCATGATGCAAAATATTAAATGGTGGTTCATGATCATGTTTACCCTTCATTGACATAAGTGCAAATGATCTAAACAACGCACTACAAATATGCATATATTTTAAACTACCATTTAAGATCACGTTGTAGGGAAATTCTGGAAGTTATAAGAAAATGACAGATAAATAGAAACCAAATGTAATTGAGGAACTTGAAACACAGGTGGTGAAGAAAGCCAATGAAAAATGAGATTTCCTAGCAAAACTGCAAAAACTCCCCTAACTGGCATTACCAAGAGCTTGGCTAAAATAGTATACGGAGTTGTTAGTGGGATAATTTGTTGCAAAGCTGGGTCAGTCAGAAAGGTCAGTTGGAATGTAGTGGTGAGCAATATCAGCAAGAATGAAAGCTAGAAATAGAAATATTATCTTCAAGTAGTGAAGGGAAATAATTGTTCATCTAGAATTTTGTATCTCCAAGTCTTTAAAAAAGAAGGACAAACTCAAGATTTTTGCAGAAAAATAAATATGGGGGGGTGCATTTCTCATCAGCAAACCCACATAAAAATGAAGTGACTTCAAAGGAAGTCTAAGATGCAAGAAGACATGGTGAGCAAATAAGATACAAAACATGCTTGTAAATGTAAGCAAACATTTACCAGGTGAAAGAATTATAACATTTTAAAACTAATGGCATAAAAATTAAGAACAAAAAAAGACACAAGAAGAGAATATAAATTGAGAAATTACTGATTAGATGAAAGCTGAGTTTCTTTCATTATTCAGGAGCAGTGTAAAGAAACTAATTAGGCCGGGTGCGGTGGCTCACGCCCGTAATCCCAGCACTTTGAGAGGCCGAGGCAGGTGGATAACCTCGGGTCAGGAGTTTGAGAACAGCTTGGCCAACATGGTGAAATCCCGTCTCTACTACACATACAAAAATTAGTCGGGCGTGGTGGTGGACGCCAGTAATCTCAGCTACTTGGGAGGCGGAGGGTGCGGTGAGTCGAGATCCCACCATTGCCCTCCAGCCCGCGTGACAACAGCAGGACTCCGTCTCAAAAAAAAAAAAAAAAAAAAAAAAAAAAAAATTGATTAATTTTAGTATGTAAGTAAAACGTCATGTTAAATTTTGTAAGAAAACAGCCAATAGAATACAAACAATGTTTATACACCAACACATAAAGGGAAAAAAAAATCTTGGATTTTCAATGAAAATAATTTAATAACTATTTAGTTAATGATTTAATCATTTAATAACTATTTAAAAAATAATTTAATAACTATTTAGAAAAAATTATTTAGAAAAAAATTTAATTTAAAAACTATTTAGAAAAAATATTTAAAAATTATTTAGAAGAAATTTATTAGAAAAAAATTATTAGAAAAAATTTATTAGAAAAAAATTATTTAGAAAAAATTTATTTAGAAAATTATTTAGAAAAAAATTTATTAGAAAAAATTATTTAGAAAAAAATTTAATCTAAAAACTATTTAGAATAAAATTTCATAATTATTTAGAAAATAATTTAATAACTATTTAGAAAATGGTTTAATAACTATTTAGTTAAACATGCAAAATTTAAGTACTGACAGTAGAGGGCAGGGTATCCCTGATGCTATGCTGATAATTTCTTGAAATTGCAGAGTATCTCATGTTGTCCCTGAAGTCATATATTTCATGTATTGAGTCCGATATTAAAGATTTTATGTTTAAAAAATACTGATAACACAATTTACTTTTTATTAAAATCAGAGATCTTGATATGATCTGTGTAATATTAAGACCTAGCTTCTTGACAGGACATGGTATATTTATTTTCATTCTTTGGGTTTAGGAAATTTACTGAGTTTTGATGATACATTTTTAGTCATTTTTTTCATTGAAAACAATTTTGAAGTATCTTGGTTAAAAAAAAGAAGAATAAAGAAAAAAATGACTATAAAACAGGATAGTGAGCACTGCAATATTCAGTCTAAAAAATGGCCAATATTGTTTTTGGATGTGATTCTTTAGCTATATGCTTTCCTATCCTATAAATTACTTTAAGAATCCGTCTTTGATTCTGAATCTTTTACAACATCTAGGTGGTTTAGTAGAGAGAAAACTGAATCTTATATCCTGTTTTAAACAACTGTGTTAACATATAGGAAACACTCAAATACTTGTTTCTTTCTAAATAAGATGTTTTATGCTGCCACCGTCTTTATTTTAATTATTCTAATTAAAATGTCAAAGTACAGAGTATAACTGGACTTTAACATTTTATTAGTTAGTCACTTAGGAGAGCCTAGGTTGTTCTGCTATTAGGCAACAGCATAGGATATAGTCATTCCTAAATATTCAGTCCACAGCAGGTCCTCAAAAAAAATCATTTTGTTATAATGTTGATGAGAAAAAAATATTGATTCCCAGCTGGGGCCACTGTCTGCACTTGATCTTAGCCAAAAGGCTGAGAAGCCTTGGGGCCACTGTCTGAATGGAGTTTGCATGTTCTCCTCATGTCTGCATGAGGTTCCCCCCTCTTCAGTGTCCTTCCATGTCCCAATGCTGTGCATGTGGGGTGAATTGAGATGTCCACATGGTCCCACTCTGAGTGAGAAAGAGTGTGTGTGTGTGTCAGTGCATGGTCACAGTCTGAGTGAGAGAGTGTGTGTGTGTATGTGTGCGTGTGTGTGTCTGTGTGCCCTTTGATGGGATGGTATCCTGTCCAGGGCTAGTTCCTGCCTTGTGCTCTAAGCTCTCTACATAGGCTTTGGACACCCAGAACCTGAACTGAAATAAATGGGTAAAAAACTATCTTACTTGTTACTAATCAATCTTTCTTTTTTGGGGGGTTAGGAAGGAAAGAAGGCTAGAAGTAAATACCACAAGAATAAACAAACACATGATTGAAATTCTTTTCAATCTTTCTAATTCTAATCAATCTTTCTTAAATGTATGTATTGCTCACATTTATTATATTTAATATTAGAAGTGTTTTAGTCTTTACTTAGAAGTTTGCTGATTTTTTTAACTAAAATATGCTGTAGGAACTTAAATCCTATTTCTACCAAGTAGCCTGTGGGAAAATTGGTTTCCCTATGCATCTTTTCACTCAGTCAGTTTCCAAGAACCTATTAACAATATCAAGTCAGGACTTACCCTACTAGATTCCTAAAGCACTTTCTTCAGAATTCTAAGGGACTGAAGACTAAACAATAATAATATGTACAGAATATTTGTATAAGTAGTTTACACAAACCAACTGATTAAAATGTTGGCTAGATTTCTCAGAAATATCATAAAGATACTGTAGTAGATAGCCTTATTTTTAGCAAGTGTTTACAGCCCAGCTTTAAGGAAGGATTATACTCCCTCCCTCACTGATGTCAGCTTTGGTCATAGGACTTGTGAAAGGTGGTCAGAAGTGACACATGTCACCAGCAAACAAATTTTAAGAGCCACTATGTAGTTTGAAACTTTTTTTTTCTTCTGTCATAGATTATATAGTTTCTTACTTATTGTAGAAGTCTTATGGTACCTTTAGTCATGCTCTATTCCTAGAGGTGACTCTCAAATAAATTCTGATGAAGATTATTATTTAAAAAAATGAAATAACTGACCCAATGTATTGATTATTTTTCAACTCTGCTTTATAGATGCAAGAAAAACTAAATATGATTAAAATATCTTTCCCTACAGCTTTGAATTTTCAATGACTTAAAGCCTGTATAGTTATATTGTCCAATATTATTATACCTATGAGACACATTTACAAAGTGACAATATTTTTAATAAGAAAAAATATAGATAATAGGACTTGTTAAACGAGATATTTCCATATTAAAAAGAACCCAAACTCAGCTCCTTTTCCCCCCTTTCATTTTAGAAGGCTGAAAACTGCCCAAATTTCGGGTCTGCATATCTACCCTGAAATAATGGTAAATTCGCATTCTGCTTAGGGGAGCTACCTACCTTGTTTATGGCCACTGGGCATCCAAATTTCTTTGTCCACTAAATCATGACTAGTAACAATTCACATTACCTGGTCAGTTTCTTTAGAATAGGACTATACAGAGAACCAAAATAATATTTGAGAATGAGTGAGACTGCATTGTAGAAAGAGAACCGTATTTACATTATTTTCTCTTGTTGTATATCAGTTTAATTATTAAAGGCATGGAATTGAGTTTGAATCTTGGTTTACTGCTTTCTACATTAGGGATTGGCAAACCATAGCCAGTGGCCTCACCAATTCTTTTAGTAACACAGCTATGTTTTTTTGTTTAAGTTTTGTCTATAGATGCTTTCTCTGTCTACGCAGCAAGAGTTAAGCAGTTGTAATGGAGATGTTATGGCTGGCAAGTCCAAAATATTCACTCTCTGGCCTTTCAAGAAAAAGTCTACTGACCCCTGTTCTAGGTGGAAGACCTGGGCCAAGTTATTTAAGTTTCTTTGCCTTGTCTTATAATTATAAAATGTGAATAATAGTCTACTAGGCCGGGCGCGGTGGCTCATGCCTGTAATCCCAGTACTTTGGGAGACCGAGGCGGGTGGATCACGAGGTCAAGAGATGGAGACCATCCTGGTCAACATGGTGAAACCCCGTCTCTACTAAAAATACAAAAAATTAGCTGGGCATGGTGGCGCATGCCTGTAATCCCAGCTACTCAGGAGGCTGAGGCAGGAGAATTGCCTGAACCCAGGAGGCGGAGGTTGCGGTGAGCCGAGATCGCGCCATTGCACTCCAGCCTGGGTAACAAGAGCGAAACTCTGTCTCAAACAAACAAACAAACAAAAATAGGCTACTAAATTGAATTTGTGTGAAGATTAAATGACTTGCTTTATCTAAAAATTAGCATAGTGATAGACTGGGAATAAGTGTATCATAAAGACTAGCTACTGTTAAAACCATCGTCTTATCAAGAAATATAGGACGGTTTGTATTTCCTTCTCCCTGGAGGAAATATAAGGAATTGGTGTAAACTCTTATAAGAGAATAAATCTTTGGCTATGTTTCATCAAGGATCTGGATTCTTTTCTGCCGAATCTCTTTTCCAGGTTCCACATAATTCTAAGCCTCTTGCAAGCCTGTTCTGGACTGCCATTTCTTGTAGCAGACCCTTTCTTATTATTTGTGGGGATATCTCCATGTCTACATCTGGAATTGCTCAAAGGTCACTGTAAATATTGAAACTTTATTAATGGATTTTTCCCCTCCAAAGTGTTTTCCAAAATGCCTGCAGCCAGGAACTTATAGCTAGATCATGGTTTTTCAATCTGATTTCGGGGACTTCACAGCTTTGCTCTTTATTTGCTTTCTCAGTGAAGAACAAAAAGGTTCATTCTGTTTGCGATTAGACACGAAGAATTTTCATGAGTTAACAAGTTTTTATTGGGCAAATGTATTTCAGTCCAGCATGTTTAAATATCACAGATTGGATTGGGGCAAATTTCAGGGCCTTCTGATTTACAATACTATGTTCAATATTAGGTAAGTTGCAAAATATGTGACTTATTTCTTTAGCTTTGTGATTGCAATATTTCTTAAGATTGTTTTTCAGATGACAAGTAAAGTACGTAAATGTTATAAATTTTAGCAAATATAGAAAAAGATAAAAGAAATCTGCTTTAAGCCTTTTCCTCAGTTGCAGCACTTTCTGTTATGTTTTCTCTTCATACACACACACACACACACACACACACACACACACACACACACACACAATTGTACTTTATATGGTAATATATCATATCATTGTTATGGTTTATTGCGTCTTGTGTCTTGTTTAGCTTGATATAGTTCCATGCGTAGTTTCCTATGTGATTATTTTTTGCAGTATAGCATTTGAGCCTGTAGAAGTACCTTATTTATTTAAACATGTTCATGTTGCAAACTTAGGAAGAGAGTAAATTGTTACAACTTTCCTAAAGGGTAATGCATTAATATAATGTGAAATTAAAATTTAAAGACTCTTAGACATAGAAAATTGCACTTCTAGGAATTCATCCTCACCTAAATACAGGTATTGAAATGCTCACGTTAGAGTGTATAAAAGTGAAAATAGTTTTGCAGGCGAAGTGTCCATCAGTAGAAGATTGTGTAACTACTTTATGGTGCACACTTCCAGTGGAATGCAGTATGGTTAAAAGGGAAGGAGTTCACTTTTGTTTATGCACATTAAAATGGTTTATGATGTTTTAAGCGAAATAGAAAATAATGAAAAAATAGTTTGTTTAACATATCCTAGTTTGGTAAACACACCTACACCTCCCTCCACACACATCTGGGTAAATATTCATCATGATACTCACTGTAATTAATTCTAAGTACTAGCATCATGTAGTATTGTTTCTTTTTAATTTTTTCTTTATAACATTTTTCAGTGATCCATGTATTGCTTTTGAGATCAGGGAAGAAAAAAGATAACTTCAAAAAGAGAAAAAGGATTTGTTAGATATGAGGCACTTCATAAACCTATGCTTCCAGTTATTTACAATAGTTGAGAAAATATTGGGAACAATTCTTACTTTTTAGTGGAGTCTTCATTTTTCACAAAACTTTGTAATGACTCTGCTTACAGTTCAAAGATACTATGGAAATATTTTTATGCAAAAATTGTTAGACTCATGGACAAATGGGGACATTAGGATTTCTCATACAAGGTGGACAGTCCTATAGGTAGAAGTACATGCGTTTAGCTTTTGCTTAATATGATTTCTTCAGAAAGCTTCTCAGTCCATATAGGAAGAAGGAAGGTGATAATGAGGAAATTGAATAGGGGACCTCATGTTGCTGACATTAAGAAATCTTATAATCAGTAGAGAGGTTGTAGGACTTTTTGTACTTCTTACATTTTTCATTCTGCTGGTAAATAATGGGGCTATAAAAGTGCATATTTATTAGTAAATAAACCATTATTATTACCACCTAGAATTATTATCTTTCTCCTAATATATCCATAAATATCATTCCACTAGTTAGAATTTAAAAATTCAAATCAAACACATGTCCTTAGTAAGAATTCCTAATTCTAATTGAGTTTCTCTCTCTGTTTATTTACATATATATATATATAGAAATACATATAAGAATATATATATTTCTTACATACATATATAAAAATATATATGTATATAACCACAATCATATATTATATATACACATATTAATATATTATAAGTATAATATGTATGAATTTGACCTTCAGAAAGTTTGTGAAGTTTATGTTAATATCCTCTTCCTCCCTCTAGTCATGTATTATGGTATTTAATTCATAATGTAGGTAAAAATAGAATGTTATTTGTTTTTGTTGCATTTTTTTTATTACTAGTATGGTTGAACATTGCTTTCTTATTTTATTTATTGACTAGTTTATTCTTCTTAGAAATTGTATTACAGTTCTTTGTTTTTGCATTTATTAAGCAAGAGGTCTGTAAACTGAGCTGCAAACCAAATGCAACCTGCTACCTATTCTTGTAAATAAAGTTTCATTGAGAAATAACCATGCCTATTTACTTACACATTATATTGTTTATGTTTTGGGGGTTGTCGTTGTTGTCTTTTTTTGTTTGTTTGTTTATCAATGAGAGCTTGTTATGTTGCTCAGGTTGGCCTTGAACTCAAAGCCTCACCTCCTGAAGCTCCAGAACAACTGGCCAGAGCCACCGCGACTCCCTGGGGGTTGTTGTTATAACAGAAGGATCAGGTACTTGTGGCAAAGATTCTATGGCCCAGAAAGCCTGAAATATTTACACTCAGACTCTTTACAGGAAGAATTTGTGGGCTCCTAAATCTGTATTAGAGGGCTGGATTATAAGAAATGTTGTTTTTTTTTTTTAACAATTTGAATGAGATATTTATTAAGTAAGAATTTTAAACTTTGCTTCAAATATTTTTGCAAATGTTTTAAGTGTTTTGCTTGTCTCATTAGGCCCTGATGGTTTTTCATCTCTATGAAATTTCTATTTCTTCCTCTTTTGATTTCTCATAAGCTGGGGTGCTGGAATGATGGATATAGTGTTCAATAACTTAGCAGGGCTGTCACTATCCTTTTTACCATATTCATTTTCCCCTTAGACTTATTGCTTTCTCCATTTTCCTGCCCTACTTCTTACTATTTCTTGACTTTGCCCTTGTTCAGTAGTCTGTTTTCAATGTAGGATCATTAGTTATGAAGGAGCTTTTTTTAAAATTAAGAGCCAATCAAATTGTTATATAGCTTTTTGGTATACATTATTAGTCACTAGGTGTATCTATAATTAAAAAGAAATACATCAAACACTTTCTTCCCATTCATAGTCATAATCCAATATTTGAAAAATATTCCTCCACAAAGGTGGTGATCAAATGATGTTGCTGTAGCTTATTCATGTTTATCTGAACATTATAAATACAGGGAGATGGAAATCACTAGCCCCTATGATAATTATTATTTCTCTCCTTCCTAGGAACATGTAAAGACTTCTCAACCTCCCTTGCTATTAGGTCAGGGACATGCATCTTATTGTAGACTCAGGTTTTGAGAGGAAGCGCCCTGTGCCACTTTAAAAGTATGATTGTAAATTCCTATTGATCTGGCCACCTCAGGATCTAAAAGTTGAGATGGCAGACTAAAAGACATCCAGTGATACAACCAGTAGCTTGGTTCCCTGAATGACTACATGGAGCAGAGTTCCCACATAAATTACACATTTCATGTGAGCAAGAAATGAATGCATGCTGCCAGAAGCCACTGAGATTCTGTGATTAATTGGTTACCACAGTATAATCCCATTTATTCTCACTAACATAGAAATTAATTTTAGAAATTGAGTTTTACTATCACCAAATACTTTGCAATGGACAAATGTTAAGAATGTTTATCATGAAGCAGACAAAGAAGAAAATTCATGTTACGTGATAGTAAAACATTTGGTGAAACTGTGAAACTCAGAACTTAGAAGGCAGACCATAGGCCTAGGTACCTTTTAGCTCCTGGGTGAAAGGGGGAAACTAGAACCAAATATTAGACGTTAACTGCTACTGGCTATGTTTGACAAGGTGCTGTAAAAACAAAAATGAATTTAGGAAACAATTGGCTGGCTCACAAGAAGAAATGAGGAGAAATAAAGAGGATCTAGAAATGTGGATTCCATCACTATGGGAAAAAAATAACTGCCTCTCAACCCAAAGCTGTGAGCAAAGGGATTTTACAGAGGCTTTAAGGAACCAGCATTCAGTAAAACTGTTTGGTTGACTAAAGTTGATTAAAGACCTTAAGTTGATTGACTAAAGTCTTTAATAGTGAGGCCTTCCCATCGGTTATTGCAGATATGTTGAAGGTCATCCCATCAAATTGAGAGAAAGTGACATGGGATTGAGAAAACAAAGAGCTCTCTGGGAGATCCAAGAACTAGGTATTTAAAAGTGTTGGTGTAGTTACTGGCATGGGGCAGGGACTGGAAAAGGATAGAGAAGCAGCCTCTTAAGTATTTGAGAGCAATGTGCTGCCAAAATGACCACAAGCCTGGACTAAAGAAGCCATTGACAGTACGAGGCTGAAAATGACCTTTGTGCACTGAAGCTTATGTGAGCAAGAAGGGAGCTGACAAAGCTGTGGAGTCTTTAGGAAGCAGAAAGAGAGAGAAAGAGAGAGAGAGAGAGAGAGAGAGAGAGAGAGAGAGAGAGAGAGAGAGAGAGAGAGAGAGAGTGTGTGTGTGTGTGTGTGTGTGTGTAGGACAGGCATTTTGGCTTTTAAAGTTAGAGGTCTCCAGACCAACAAAAACAAGCTCTGGGCTTGGGAGGAGGGTTCATTGCATTTCATGTGAATACTCTTGAGATTCAGGGATTGACTGGATGGGCTTCAGCTGTCTCCCATGTGGAAGTGGTGAGTATATGTTATGTGTCAGAAGAACAGCGAACTGAATACTTAATCAATAAGAGGTGGTAGAGATTAATAGTCTTCCCCATAATTGATTCTTCTCTTTTTTGCTTGAAAATTTCCTAACACTCCTTGAAGTACTCAGGGACAGTATTTGCCAATGAGCTGTGAACAGAAATAAGTGCTTCTCATAAGAGTGGCTGTGAGTTCTCTAAGCTCTTCTTTTGCTATGGCAAGCATTAAAGCCATGTGTGTTTGTGTGTTCCAGCACCACAAGACAGAGAAGTCTCTCTCAGCCCAGGTTCCAAAAACACCATGAAGAAGAGAAATCTTTGTTAACCCAAGCCAGACACATGTGCAAGAAGAGATCTTTTGTTGCATTAAGCCATTGAGATCTGAAGTTAACATTAAAAAAAAAAATCAATTTTACAACAAGTTCTCTGTTTGAAAAGCTTGCCTGGGATAAGTTCCAGTTAAATACTGGTGTAGAACACTTAAACAAGAAAGCAAAGGCTGCTCAGAATGAAGACTATTTAATACAGGTTCAAGTTAGGAGAAAGAAGAAAGCTCCTATTCAGCAAATTCTGATTCCCTAAAAATTGTATTTCATGCCCGCAACAATTGCTCATAAATCGTAAGAGGTAAATTATTTGATTATAAACATATTCTTTTTATTTAGCCAGAGTTTCATTCTTGTTGCCTGAGCTGGAGTGCAATCACATGATCTCAGCTCATTGTAACCTCCGCCTTCAGGTTCAGGTGATTCTCTTGTCTCAGCCTTCCAAGTAGCTGGTATTACCAGTGTTTGCCACCATGCCCGGATAATTTTTGCATTTTTAGTAGAGAAAGGTTTTGTCATGTTGTCCACACTAGTCTCAGACTCCTGACCTCAGGTGATCCACTGGCCTCAGACTCCCAAACTGCTGGGATTACAGGCGTGACCCACCATGCCTGGCCAACATATCCCATTTTTAATGTTAACTATCCCAAAAGACCAATTAATGCTGTACATATTTTCTTTTTAGTAAAAGATATTGTTTTCTTCTGTAGTCATGGACTGGTAGAATGCCACATAGTACCTGATTTAATTATGCTTTTCTCATTTTCTTAATTTATTTTTACCTAAGGATGTCAGAGTAACTTCCTTAATATTTAATGAGAATCTGAACAAACAGCAGTGCTTACATTAGGGAAATAAAGCATTCACTAATTAAAAAGTTCTAGGGATCTAGATGTGCAGTTAACATAAATTATGTACAGGTTTAATGTGTGGTGGTAAGTCAAGAACCTTTATTCAAAATATGGCTATACTGAAGTATTTTCTTTTCTGCTTAATTATTGGTACAAACTGTAATGAAGATTGGAGTTTTATAGGAAAGATAAATGAGAGTTCTAAAAATGAATAGTGTTCACTGAAGGAGAACTTGGGAAACTGAAACTTAGTTTTATAGGAACAAAGAAAATAAAATTAAATAGATAAAACCAAACTGTAATGTGTTTCTTAGGAAATATGTATGTGCATATCATTTTTGTTTCTATAAACAATTATTTCTATACATTCTGTATAAAATAATGTGGGGATTGTCAAATTTTCATGTCTGCAAATTAAAATCTGTACATGAAATTGCCTGAATTGTGAAAAATTATAGATATTCCCCAAGTTTTTCAGTTAAATTTACAAATGTTGAGTCTTATTTTCTTATTTGAATTTTGCTCTTTTCTTTATAGTACAGTTGCTCTTTTTATCTCTCTCAAGCAGACTCAGATCTTGCACTCGACCTGGCCATAAATATGAGACAGATGGAAAGAAATAATCCACTTGAAAATCCACTTGACACAAGTATTACATTTTATGTCTTACAGGACTGGAAATGGGTCTGACTCTAAAGTCATTTCACGACTGTATGACACTTAGGGAAAATAAGTCTTTTTTTTTTTTTTTTTTCCATCCAGCTAGAAATTTCTGGCCTTCTTCAACCTCCATGTAATAGTAAATGTATTGATACTGCATTTGCAAGATTGACGTTTCTTTTCTAAGAAAAGAATGTTTACTACAATTAGGTGGTATGTGTCCCTTCTGGTCAAAGAGGATCTCTTACGTGTGATTCACATAGGAAAAAGAAAAGTGATTTTACTCATTTTTAGTAGTAGGGGGTGTGTTGCTGTTTTGCATCTGAATTTGCAAGTAGCTTAAAAAACCCAATATGCATGGCACTAATGATTATAGAAACACATACAAACCTTATTTTTTTATTTCTTGAATTGCATTAATTTCAAATCATTCATATATTCATATGTTTGTATGTATTTCCTAGTAAAATAGGTGGAATGGTTCTTTTTCATGGCATCCCACAAGTTCTCAGTGTAATTCAGTAGTCCTCCCTTATCTGTGGTTTTGCTTTCTGAGGTTTCAGTTTTACCCACAGTCAACTGTGATCCAAAAATATTAAATGGAAAATTCCAGAAGCAATTTAAAAGTTTAAATTGCACACCATTCTGAATAACTTGATGAAATCTTGCGCCATCCTCTTCTGTCCAGCCGGGGACATGAATCATACTTTCTAGCCTACCCACACTTTGGAGGCTACCCAGTCCTGAGTCACTTAGTTTCTGTCTCATCATCAGATCGAAAAACACATCAGATCAGATAGTATCAGGTTGAACTATCTGTGGTTTTAGGTATACCCTGGGGGTGTTGGAACACATCCTCCTAGGATCAGGAGGGACTACTGTAATATTGAATTGAGGATAACCCTTTGTTGAGAGAATTTAAATGACTTTCTTTGCTACAGTAGTAATTAAGTCTTGGTGATCCACAAGTCTTTAAACCATTGGAGATAAGAGCAAACATATTGAAATTTAAGACAAATATTTCACTAACATTTTTAATCCTAAAACTTGAAATTAAAAAAACTGATAAAGATAATTAGTGAGCTTACTAAAGAAACACGCCATGGAGCTAACTGTAGATAAGTGGACAAGGGTTAAGAGGGAAGGCAATCAGATGGCTCGAGTGTTAAGTTTTAAAAATATTGGCATTTACCTTTCTTAGATTCCTCACCGCTACTTACTGGAGCATTTTTTGGCAGATAATTTCTCTGCATTTTAATGTGTTTAATAAGAAACATCTTTGTATTTTGAAGATGATTAAGATAGTTTCACTTTGAGGGCTATTTTATCTGTGTTCCAAAACACAAATAGAAGCTCATATCTGATTAATCTGAATACTGAAAACATAAATACAAATCAAACTTTTCTCCCTCTGTCTCTCTCAACCCAATCTTTCTGTTTAACTAACAAAAATAAGCAAAAACAGAACACTGATTTTATTTAGAAACATTATCAAAATTAAGTCGAGAGTTCCAAATGGCAGCTGTGCCATAGACTGTAAGTAATTTCTGGAACAATTAATAGAAAAAATGATCTGTTTAATAAATTACTTGAGAGGCTCAGAATATACCTCTTATGATTTTACATATTTACGTAAATGAGAAGTGCTAAAATCGAAGTCACTAAAATATGTTTATTTACTTCAGAAGTGTACACCAGTTATTTATGTTACTCCACTGAACACAGTCTGTTCTTCCTCCCCTTAGGTAATGACATGTATTCTAATGGCTCATTTTGCTGGAACATTTAAAAAATGTATTTTAGATTGCTTTAGAAACTCAATTTAAAACTTCTTCAGATGTTCAAAGCCAACTGCAAGACTGTAATACATTTTTAAGAGACAGTGATGTTTTTGTGAAAATAACTGAAAGATCAGTAAATAGAAAACAGAGAGGAAAACATGAAAGACGTTTCAATTCTTTCACTTAAGGAAGAAATGTTGACACTGTCAAATGTCCCTGAAGGGCATTGAGGAGAATTAAGTAGAACATTAAGTAAAATAGTCTGATTATGAAATGGGTTATTTTTTTCAAAGTGGTTTTTCTCTTTTGTAGCAGGATTATTAGTGGAGACAGTGGTGGTATTAATGGTAGCAATGTCTATTGAGAGCTTACTAGATACCAAGCACTGTACTGAATGCTCTGCAAGACTTCTCATTTAATTGACTCCTCCCTTGCTGAAATCCTGAAGTTCATTTTATTTGTATTATACAGATATGGAAACTGAGTCTTAGATAAGTTCACTTGCTAAAGGTCACAAAGCTAGAAGGTTACTGAGCTGAGAGACTACAGAAGCCAAGCCTGTAAATGTTACTTAAATTCCCTGAGTCTTAATTTTTTTTCCTAGGTAGAATCAAAATGATAAGACCGATCTCTGCTAATGCTTATTATCACTATATTAGATAACACATATCAAGGTACATAACTCACGTTTAACAGATGTTACTTATCCTCCTTAATCAACTATGCACATGTCACCAAACTCTGCCATTTATGACATTACCTATAAATTATGTATATATCCTATTACTAAACTATGAGCTCTGAGAGCAGTTGGGTGGAACCGTGGTTTAGTTCTCCTATATCTCCTTATCTATTATGATGTACACACCCCAGTACGTTGTAAGCATGCAAATGATGTTGACTCTGTTAAAAAATGAATGAGAGAGAGGGCAAGGAATGCACCCATGTAACATTTGTTGGAAGGCAGTCGGACAATACAGTTTAGATTTTTAAATGTGCTTACTCTTGGATTAGCAATTCCACTTCTAAAAATGATGGGGCTTGTGAACTAAGACATTTTTCCATCTACAGTCATCAAGACATTGTCTTCAATATGGGAAAGTCAGAAACATCCGAATTGTCAATTTTAAAGCTGTAATAGGCCAACAATTGAATAGCAGGAAGTCATTAAATGATGTACAAATGCACTTAGTGATGAGAGAGTCTCCACTTGAGGGTAGAGGGTTGGGGGAAAGAGAGAAGCCAAAAAAGTAACTATTGGGTATTAGACTTAATACCTGGATATGTTGTAATTATTTCACCTGTACAACGCCCATGACACGAATTTACCTATTTACCAAACCTTCACATGTACCTCTGAACCTAAAAGTTAAAAAAAGAAATATTTGTTAATATGTGAAAAGAGATGTGACAGAAATATATGATCGTCTTTCTGATACATACATACACACTATAAAAATAAGTCAAAAAATGGTTATATCTGGGTAAAGGATTACAAGCTATCTTTGTTTCTCACACTTTTCTTTATTCCTTTAAAATATTTGTAGCAGGTATACATATCTCAAATTTAAGAAAAAATGAGTTGCACTGCCATGTGTGTACCCGTGCAACTATCTTGCGTGTTCTGCACATGTACCCCAAAACCTAAAACGCAATAAAAAATAAAAAATTAAATAAAATTGCAGGGATTAAAAAAAAGAAAAAATGACTTGCTTTAAGAGATGAATGGCATCATTATCAATAATTGGGCTTTTGACATAAGGCTTAAACAGTGGATGCTGTTAGGTTTTTAAAATCTTGAGCAAGTCACACCTTAAAAGAGTCATTTGGTATTAGGAAATTATTTAAAGCAATGACTTTCAGGCTACTAGCAACTTTTTTTTTACTACATCAATAACTAAACATAGGAGGCTTTAAGTAGTTTCTCAGATTACTTCTTTTTCTACCCTTTGTGTTTACATGAAGTTAAAAATATAGAACTTTGAGATATGAGGTGTGTCTGTGTAGTTTGATGATGGGGAAAGACTCGGGATATGTGTCTTAGTCTTTTCAGGCTACTATAATAAATTGCCATAGACTGAGTGTCTTAAACACACAGAAATTTATTCCTCATAGTTCCAGAGGCTAGTACTTGACTAGAAGTCAATGCACTGGCAGATTTGGGGTCTGGTGAGGGCCTACTTCTTGGTACATAATGTGGCTCCTTCTCACTGTGTCCTGATATGGTGAAAGAGGCCAGGCAGTTTTCTGGGGCCTCTTCTTAAGGGCACTAATGCCATTCATAAGGGCTCTTCCCTCATGATCTAATAATCTTCCAATGGCCCCAACTCCTAACACATTGGTGATTAGGTTTCAACATAAAAATTTTAGAGCAATACCAACACCAAACCATAGCAATATGTTTGAAAACTTCTTCTGTTGGATAAAACTACAGGAAACTCCAAGATGATTCATTCTATGATTTTTTTAAAAAAATATGAATACACATTAATATTAAAAGGGCAGATCTATTTCTATGTCAGGGAAATATCAACAAGGAAACACTTGGTTCTAAGAAGGCTGGCTGTAAGCCCACTGTAGGAAGAAGTTATTTTACAAAAAGTGAGAAAATAAATAAATAAAACATTCATGTTCTATCTTGGGAGAGAGTGGTATCTTGACAACTGCTGTTTGTCGTCACAGACAGAATGAGACTCAGAATGGCAGACCCAAGAAGAGGGGCAGTAAATCTGGAAAAAACTACATATGACATATGCGTATATGAATAAATGTGATTCTGGAGATCAAAAGTGAATTCAGAATATGAGATTTCAGGAAAGCCAGCCCTCTTGAGGTAGCTATAAAATAATTTTTAAGCATTCATTTTTAATTTTCACGAGTCTTAAATGATTACAAATGAGCCTCTTGTAGCAAAGGTCTGGGAAAAATTGGACATGATTACCCCGCCCCTTGTCCTTAAAGAGAATTTCTTTCCTGGTTTATTGTTGCTTCTTAAGATCTTTGCAGTTAAGCATTCCAAAATGAAGTGAAGCCACTAGAACACAGAAGGATTGAATATGGCTTGGAAGAATTTTATAACAATGGTGGTTATCTACTACATAATTTCAGCTTTCTTGTCAAAGATTGTGATTGCAGTTTTTATAAAACATACTTTCTCACAGAGGGACTTTTCATATAAAGAATACCAAACTTAGTTTGGGGCATTATACCTAAATTCTACACTGAAGACCACTGGCTCTCTTTCATTATGTGAAATAAATGAGATTTAGCCTACGGTAGGGTCTGTGATTATTCAACTCTACCAAAAGTAGCTCCAGACTTTGATTTTGCAGAACACATTAATATTAATTTTGTTACTTGAACATTTGCTTTTCATATAACAGAATCCACATGCTTGGTTAAGGCCAACATATGCTGTTTATTATGCAGGTTTATCTGTTCCTGATGATACAGCACATAAATCAAATCTAAATTAAACCAATACCACGTTTCTTCTATGCCATGGTATTTGGGGACAACATTGTTGGCTAAGGAATCATGAGATAAAAAAATACTTTTGCTTATTGAACATGACACAATCTATTTAGAATTTTCTTGGAGATACTCCTTTTGACCTCAATAATAACACCATTAGTGAATAGGAACTTCAGGTATTCCCACTATATGTCCTCCTGTTTATGCAGTTATTTTGCTTAGTTTTTAATATTTTTCTAGTACTTACGGGTGATCTTCCAAGCCAACGAAATTCAACAAATTAAACTGGCTTAGTGAGACTATGGCTTTTTGCTTGTTTTGTTGGGTTTTCAATCTGGGAAAGAGGGTATGACATTAATCATATACTGCACATGTTTTCAAAAGTTTGGGGCACTGATTTTTGTTCTTTTTGTCTTCAGCAGAATAAAATGTTGGTGCAAAAACATTCAGACAAATGTTGGGGGATTTCTTATGTGAAATGGTTTATTAACTCACGCCTGTAATCCCAGCACTTTGGGAGACCAAGGCGGGTGGATCACGAGGTCAAGAGATCGAGACCATCCTGGTCAACATGGTGAAACCCCATCTCTACTAAAAATACAAAACTTAGCTGGGCATGGTGGCGTGTGCCTGTAATCCCAGCTACTCAGGAGGCTGATGCAGGAGAATTACTTGAACCCAGGAGGCAGAGGTTGTGGTGAGCCAAGATTGTGCCATTGCACTCCAGCCTGGATAACGAGCGAAACTCCGTCTCAAAAAAAAAAAAAAAAAAAAAAAGAAAATGATTTATTAATTACAGCACTGAGGAATATGGAGAGACATCTTTGTTAATGGTTTTTAGAATTGTCTTTATTACCAAACCCCTTATTTTCATATTGAGCTGTACTAAAAAAAAGCATTTTTGTGTTTCCATACTCTTCATTCAATGAAGAAATATTTATCAAGCTCGTAAACACAATGTACTTTGAATTGGAGACTGTAAGCCTAATCTCAAGGCTCTCAAACTTTATCAAACTCGTAAACACAATATACTTTGAATATTGTCTCTTGTTCTTTTAAACAGAAATAAAAGTATTTCTGCCTGAATAGTTAGCAAGTAATATATCAAAAGACCCTATGTTATGAAAATATAAGAAATTGATTGGGTGAATTCTGTTTAATCCTCATCATATCTGGTCTGTCTGTATTTAAGAAGACTGTTTAAACGTTAAACGCTCTTGTCTTCTTTGCCCTTTATTCTTGGCTTCTAGGATATTCTGTGCCTTGCTTCTCTTCTTACCCAGCCTCCAGGAAATTCCTTCTCAAACTCTTCTGTTGGCTTCTCTTCTCTTTTCCCTCTCTGTCTTTTTAAAAACCTATTCTCCAAGTATTGGTGTCATTGAGGCTATTGTTCTTGGATATGTTCTCAATTATACAACCACCATGACCAATATTCTTCTCTCCCATGAGATTATCAGTCAACTGTAATCATAAAAGTCGTGTTTCCATCCTCAACTTCTCTACTAAGTTCCAACTTACAGCAATTTTCCATACAGTTTACTGGACTTTTCCAGCTGGATACTTAACAGGCATATGCAATCCTGCCTTGCCAAATCCAACTCTTTGTCTCCACCCCCTCCCCTGACACTTTTTCTGACTTTTGTATTTCTTATGTCAATGAACACTTCCAACTAGCCACCCACATCACAAAGGGTGAATAATTATCTCCTTCCTTGTTCTAACTCCCAGAATAAATTATCTACTATTTTTACTCATTCAGGGCTTGTCTCCAGTCTCCATTCCTTCTGCTGCTAGTTTAGAACTTCCTCATATCTCCCGTGACTCTTTTTCCTATTTGGGGATCATTCTTCTATGTTCTATAGTCCTCATTGCTTCCAGAGTGAGTTTACTAGAATATAAATATGTCATGCTACTCTTCTACTTAAAGTTTTTAAAGGCTTCCCAATGCCTACAGAATCAAGCTCATACTCATTTTTATGTTATCAAAGATGGTCAGTGATCACATTCCTCTGTTTTTTGTTCTTATCCTCCCTTTTCACATGTTTCTTCCTTTATCTGTGCCTGACATAAGCACATAAAGCAAAAAGATCTGGTTTGTATGAAGATTAAATGAAACACAATCTTTCAACATTCTGAAGTCTGCAAATTAAAATTATCACTTTAAAATTTTATATTAATCCCCTATAAACGATGTTGATTATTTTTTACTTCTGATAAAGCCCAAAAGATTATTTTTAGTGAAGATTGCCATAATACCTGGCTTACCAATAAAAGGGATAACATATACTTTTGGTTTTGAATCAATTAAATGACAAATAAAATATCCCAACGTGTGACCTGTAACTGATAAAAGGTATAAATTGTGTAACATGAATCATACGATATCTTAATTTATGATATAGTCATATTAATAATGGATTAGCATTTTTTTAGTTTCCTTAGAAAAAGCAAGAATTTGTCATACATTTAGGAATCTAAATGGAGTCCAACATTTCATTGCTCCTGCTGAGTGATTCCAGAGACTTTTTGGGAACGTGATTTACGAAAAATCTGTACCTAAAAGTGGGGTTGGATGAGAAAAATGGTTGCTTTCTTCAGTGTGCTGAATTTTGAGCTAGATAATTTGTAGGAAAGTTCAGAAATTCAGTTTTGGCTACTTAAAAATGCCTTTGTTCTGTTTCAAATATATGATCAAAATACAATTTTTCTTTCCTATCCTGTAAGTTCTATATGACTAGTTGGACAGAATGATTATTTATCAAACTAATTTAAAGGTTTTTTTTTCCTATGTAATATCATGTTTCTTATATAATCAATAAACTTTAGTTGATTGGTGTTCTTCTAAAGTCAACATTGTATAAGAAATGAAAAATCCTTCTTGGAAGAATATACTCAGAGCATATAAAACAATAGCTGAAATATTTTAATAAAAATAGATAAATATTTTAAACATGTTTATTTCAGTAGGCATATAAATGAATTGGCCAATTTTAAAAAGTATAATTTGTAAAGTTAACTTTGTAAAAACCATAAAAATGTTAAAATAACTAAAGATACTACTCTATTTAATAAAATAGGTCTATCTATAAAAGTCTATGTTTCAAGAGAGATTATTATAAGACAGGATATAATAAAAATGTAAAGAAAACACAGAACAATGTTTTCCTTTCTCTTGGTCTTTGTTTTCATTTTACATATCTCCTTTGTGTATCATGATGTATATATTAAGATTGGTTGCTCTTAGTTATTTTCACTTCCTGGAAATACTTTCCTTTTTTTTTTTTTTTTCCTCTGAATTCTGAAGAGTGTTGTTACTTTTTTCTGTCACTCTTTCTTAAATGGTTTTTCCCATAAAATTCATTCAGAGAAATAAAATGCAAGTAGCTCTTTCTAATACTCTGTCTCAGGAGGAAATATTACTCTATGTGGACTTCAAAATTTGGTCTCATCTATTCCAAAGGCCTAAACAGAAAATGTAAGTAAATACTTGGAAGATATATATGGCACTGCAGTAGCTCACATCTATAACATGGTTTTGTCATGTGTATCGGTTTCCTATTGTTGTCATAACAAATTACCACAAACCCCAGTGTACTTATCAGATTCTTAACTATTTATGTCACTCTATTAGAATGACCATGGATTAACATGGATTAGTTTGTCACAATAAGTATGGTTATCTGGAATTGTAGAATATTAAGATCAATGCCATATACAGAAAAATACTTCCTTCTTTGAGAAGTAGGAGCTGTCTGTCAGTTTCTGGTCCCCGGACAAAATGGGAAACAAATGAGGGGAGGACTGATTATAAAGATAACATAATGTAGTCATTATTTTTGTCCTAGCCTAGAACCTAATATTTGAGGAAGTGTTTGGTCTATTTGTAGAAATATACATGAAAACATTACTGGTAATTGACTTTTTTTCAGTTTTTGCTTATGCATTCTCTCAACGTAGAGCCTGAAAAATCAAGTCCTGACAAGCAAATAGCCTTGAGGCTTGGCTAATGTGTTCAATGAGTATTGTAGCTCTTCGCTACTGAAGTTCTCTGTCTTTCTGCCTAAGGTGCCCAATGTCTACACTTGTGTTCTTTCTGGAGGTTTTAGTGTCATGATGGGTTTCATGTTTCAGGTGGTTTAGGTCACTTGCCCTTGGAAAATAAATGAAATTATCCTTTCCCCACTCTGAAGTGTGATGTTACTTTTCATGTTTTATCTTCAAAATGTGTTCTAAAATAATGGCTGAGGGTGTGATAACATTTAATCAATGTATATCCAATAGTATGGGAGATATAAATGTGCAACATACGGAAGTATAAAATTCAGAAGAACAAGCAGATTGAAAAATACATACTTTGCTACCCAAATATATTTTGATATGCAGATTTTGCCTTTTTTTAAAAAAAAAAGTTTGATTTTGCTGTAATCCTACTACTTTCAGGCATTTTTGTTTTTTCCATCTCATAGCACATGCATTTATTCCTCATATTTTAAACAATTACTTCCTTATTATTCCTCAAAGTCAATTTTTCATAACATATATGGTAATGTTTCTAGAGTTGGAGATGCTGTTTCTGCTAATTTTACTGCAGTAAACAACTTTGTGCATTGAAGTCTTCTCAGCCTTCATATTTAACATAATTCTTTAGAAAATATTGTCAGAATCTATGTGGTAATTTGCAAAATTGGCCATATTTTTCCTTACTTCTTGCACTTATGCCCCTTTGCAATGTCATTGTGAAACTTCTTCCATCAAGAGTGAAGCCTATTTCTCCACTACTTGAATCAGAACGTGTGACTTGATTTTACCAATAAAATGCAGCTGAGGCCATGTGCAATGACTCACATCTGCAATCCCAGTACTTTGAGAGGCCAAGGTGTGATGATTGCTTGAGACCTGCCTGGGCAACACAGAAAAGCACTGTCTCTATAAAAATCTTTAAAAAATAGCCAGGCATGATGGCTCATGCCTGTAGTCCCAGCTACTAGGGAATTTGAGGCAGGAGGATCACTTGAGCCCAAGAGTTTGTGGCTGTAGTGAGCTATGATTCACCAGCGTACTCCAGCCCAGGTGGCAAAGTGAGACCCTGTCTTTAAAAAAAATAATAAATAGAGCAGGAATGCCAACTGTGCTAGTTCCAAACTTAGGTCTTAAGAGGTCTTGCAGCTTCTTTTCTGATTCTCAGAATCCTTCCAGTAAAAGGTATGTAACCCATTTGCCCCTGTCACTCCAGCTGATTGTCAGTCAACTGCAAATTGCAAATGAGGAGAGTTTAAGGAAAGGACTATGTCCTCTCCTAGAGTGAATAAACTAGGAGTGGGTTTCATGGCTGTTTCTGGACATAGTGAAGTCAATGTTATCATCTGGTACTCAGATTATTCAGTCATTTTTTTTTAAAATAATACCTTATTAACTATATTTAATTATTTTATCCTTTCTCTCCTATAAACACAACACCTAATATGGTCTTCCACTTCCTCCTTTTCCTTTTCCCCATATAATGGACAAAACCATGTTGCCTCTGATTCTTTAATATTGGATGAAATTTAGTCCTCCAATCTTAGTCCAGGTTTGGAAGGACGAGAGACAGGAATCCAGTTTCAAGGTACTAAACGCAGGGCTGACCAAAGCCTAAGAGGCCCTCCTTCTATTTTTTTTTTTTTTTTTTTTTTTAGGCTGATCATATTTTAATACAAAACCAATAACAAATTTTGAAATACATTTACTTGCAATATCATGTTATCTATAATGTAGTAGATTCTTCAATTGTGAACCCTTCAATTACTCGAAAAATCAAGAACAAAGTTAAAGCCACCAAGAGTCACAGAAGCATATTCTTTTTTTTTTAATAGATCTTAACTTTTAAAAAAAATTTTTATTGCATTATAGGTTTTGGGGTACATGTGCAGAACGTGCAAGATAGTTGCATAGGTACACACATGGCAGTGTGTTTTGCTGCCTTCCTCCCCTTCACCCACACTTGGCATTTCTCCCCAGGCTATCCCTCCCCAGCTCCCCCCCCCCGCTGTCCCTCCTCCATTCCCCCCAATAGACCCCAGTGTGTAGTAGACCCCCTCCCTGTGTCCAAGTGTTCTCATTATTCTCACCTGCCTATGAGTGAGAATATGTGGTATTTCCTTTTCTGTTCTAAGTATCTTCTCTGTTACCCAGTGTCTCCAGCAGTTAACTGGTTAACTTGTTAAGATGTAAATCTAAAAGACTCCCTGGGAAAATGGAACAGTGGGAATCTAGGGTTCTAACATTTGTATTAGCAAAGGGTCTAAAACTCCTTTGTTTACATTGTCTTAATTATTAAAGAATCCAATACCATTAAACAGCTTGAGAGAATGTTTGCCCAGGGGAAGTCTATATTTTTGCCAAGCAATAAACTGTTGAATATAAATGAAAACTACCCAGAATCCTAGCATATTTGTCTCTACTATGTTATTTGCTTCCAGATTTTTTTTCAAAATAAACACTTTCAACATATTTATCAGAATACTAAACTTATACATCTTTTTTATTTAAATATGTCTTAAATTTTGCCTGTTGGTTACTATGATCTTCATAATTATTATTAAATATAATCAATTTTCCAAGAAACACTCTCCAGTTTCTTACTGCCTAAACTACCTTGCATTCTGATCTTTTCTCCTTTTGAATGTATTTTCTTGGACTACATTTCCAGAAATACAATTACTGAATAAATGGTTTTGAAATATTTATGGCTCATTATATGAAATACCAAACTTCTTCAAAAAAGAGTTTAAATCAATTTCTATCTCATAATACAGTATGTATATTAGTTTTGTTTATTCTCCACTATTATGCATTGCATTTAATTACACTTTACTTATTCTTTTCATTTTACTGTCCCACTTCCAGACTCAAAGAAGATCATAACCTCTGGGACTACTATGAGAGTGTATTTATTACTGTTGTAATTTATTAACTTTTCTATAACATTAGAACAATGACTAACACATACTAAGTAAACATTAAATGTTTGTTGCATTGATTTGAATTAATCATGGGACTTCTTTTTGCAATTACAGTAACTGCCAAGTTACTTCATGTTTTGGTGAATTACTTTCATTATGATTTTAGCTTTTTTTCACTAACTGAGACTTATGTGTCCTCTTTTTAGTGCTTTTTTGTTTTCAATAAAATGTTTCATGATTTTCTGTGTCATCCTTAAAAGAGGACATGTTTATTTTCTCTGGACTGTGCCAATTTTAAGATATTTTCTGCCAAAGCATGCATCATTTAATTTAATTTTACTTCTACAGTAAGCAATTATATGACTGAGTTAGTTTACAGTTAGAATTTGAGATTCAATTGAAGTTAAACATTTTTAACATGTGCTTATTAAAATAATATTCTTTTTTTATGAGTTGTTTGCTCTTGAGTTTGCCCATTTGAATCTTGAGTTTTATTTGTAAAATAATAATTAAATTAAATTTTAATTTTATTACATTTGCCCTAGGATTTTAAAAAATTTTATAGTCTCATTTTTGGGGGGAAGCTGATTCCTCTTTTTCTGAAATAGTTCAAAGATTATTGATTATTACTTAGTACTGCACAACAGGCTAAATGCCCAGTTTTATTTTATTTGAGGCATTCCAGACATTATTAATGTTTTGCATAATAATATATTGCACTTTTAGAGTATATTTAGGGATGGGATTTTATTAGTTTGAATAGTCTGTGTAGACTTTTTAAACTGGGAAAATTATGCATATATTAATTATAAACATTTTATTTTATTTGGATGTATGGATCAGTTTTTAGTTTTCTCTACTTTTCAATATGATATAATATGTTGATTTTTGTATCATGCTCTTTCATTTATTGATTGCTTAGCATACATTTTAACTTTTGCTAAGTCTAGTTTCTTCCTTCTTTGAGACTATTCTGAATTTTTTTATTAATTAATAAACCAAATAAAATTTGTCATCTGAAGGCTATAGTCCAAGAAATGGCTTATGATTTTGATTGGGATTTTATTAAACATTCATATATTGGGGGGAAGATCCAAAATTATTTATGAAAACTCTCTTTCCATCCAGGAGCATGATTAAGTGTTTCTACTTATTAAAGTATAAAATTTCTTTATAGTAAAGCTTTACAGTTTTTGCAAAGTATGCCTATATCTTATTTATGTTTTCAAGTTAAGATGGCCACTTTAATTACTATTGTGATGAGATAGTTATTAAAAGTTTGTTATATTTTTGAGATAGCATCTCACTCTGTCACTCGGGCTAGAGTTCAGTGGTGGGTCTTTGCTCATTGCAACCCCCGCCTCACCACTTCAAATGATTCTCATACCTTGGCTTCTTGAGTAACTAGAATTACAGGCATGCACCACCACACCTGGCTAACATTTGCATTTTTTTTTTCAGTAGACAGGGTTTCATTATGTTGGCCAGGCCGGTCTTGAACTCCTGACCTCAAGTGATCCACCCGTCTAGGCCTCCCAAAGTATTGGGATTACAGGTTTGAGACACTGCACACAGCCTATTTTTTTGTTGTTGTTTTCTTGAGACAGCATCTCACTCTGTCACCCAGGCTGGACTACAGTGGTGTTAGCTTACTGCAACCTCCACCTCCTGGGTTCAAGCGATCCTCCCACCTCAGCCCCTCAAGTAGTTAGCACCACAGGTGCTCACCATCATGCCCAGCTAATTTTTTTTGTAAAGATGGGGTTTTTGTTGCCCAGGATGGTCTCAAACTCCTGAGCCTAAGCAATCCTCCCACCTCAGTTTACCAAAGTGCTGGAATTATGCATATGAGCCGCTATGCCCAGCCTGAGTGTTTTTTTTTGAGTGTTATATTTTTATCCTGTCTTATTCATATATTTAATTACATGTAATAGTTTGATTTATTGAAAATGATGTGCATCTTCTTTACTGTGGGCATGTAATTTCCTTTCTGTATATATTAACAGCTGCTTTAGAGTAAACACTATCATGACAAATTATCCTAAGAATGTCCTTCCATCAAACAATTGTGAGATTCCTGAGTGAAATTTTCTAGGTCACAATAGATTATCCTATCATTCTATTCAATCTCCTATACCATTTCTGACAAATCTGCAATGAAGCAGAAGGAAAAATAGCTACAATGAAGTTAGAGATTTGCTCAAATATTTCATGGCCTTAAGCCAAAATGCTTACAGGAACTCTGCCTGCCGTGGCAAAGCCTACTGACTTCTTGCATTTCTTGACGGGTGGTTAGAAAGGGATGCCCATAATTTCTTGCGGGTTTGTCAGATTTCCCAACACTCTCCTGCCTGATGTAGGTGTCAGGGTATGGTTGGGGTTTGGAGGAGTGTACTCATGATCTAATAGGCAGGCTTTCACTTATTTCCCTTTTGACTGTCCAGCTTCTTGTCTTTTTTATCAGCGGTTTCTCTATTCTGTGGCACAGCTTATCTAGAATTCTCAAGGCTGAAGAATACAATTTTGTTGCACAGATGAAAAAAGGGAAAGTGGTTCGAATACTTTTGTTTAGGACTTTTTAAAGCAATCTTTCTGTTTTATGCCTTCCCCTCCCCACATTCCTACTCCCTGTCCTCTGGAGATAGTGGTTAGCTTCCACGTCTGAGCCTTTCTAGAGTTTTATGGCATGAATGGACTTACTTTTCCTGGCCTTTCTCCAAGAATTCACTTACCTATCTGTTACTATTATTCCATCCATAAGTCAGCCATCAAAATTTTATTGCTCTCATTAGAGTGCTTTTGTTTTCTCATCTTATTTGTCCTTGTGGGTTAATGATTTTATTGTTTTAAACTATCTGAGTGTCATTTTAGTCAGGTTTGGAAAGGGAGCAGAGGTGCACATGTCTCCCATGATTTTTTAGGAAGTCTCTGTCATAATATGTTTTTATAGTGTCTGCAGTGAACAGAGCCAGTGAACTCACTGGCATCAGTTTCCTCTGTACTCATTGTTAACAAGACTTCAGATTTACCAGGTACGTGATTTTGCAGAGTAAGCTGTTATTAACCCAAACTAGTCATCATCATTGGAGGGGTAAAAGGTGAAACATTTTCCAGCTCTTGGCTTTATTTTTCCTTGTGGAGGGATTTCAGGTGGAATAATGCTCCCCACTTCTCACTCAGCCCTCCCTAAGGAAAAAAAATGACATTTGATTATGAGGTAGAAAAATAAGGTAAGTGTTCTGCACTCAGTCCTACTTCTTCTTATTAGGTTTCCTTCCTTCAGCAAGGCAGCTTGGAATAAACTCGGCCGTACAGGCTTTGTCTTGATGAGGGTCTCCAGATATCTATAGTTGAAATGTGAGCAAATTCATTTGACCACAATCTAAACCATGTTCCCTATCCAGCCAGTCATTAAAAGGGCTCACATCTCCATAGGCTCATCCCCTGTGTTTTATTTTTCATTTATTTCTAAATTTGGGCAGGAAAGGAAAGCTATTATATATCTACTTTCATCTATATGCTTGAAACAAACAAAACCTAGTCCAAGTTCATCCTATTCCTCATGTGGCAATATGTGGTTTAACAGTGGACATGGAGTCTGGGCCTAAGCCATTAGTGCTTAACGTTCCTCTGACCATGGTGATTGGTTCAGGGTTGGGTGGCATCGATGCTGCTTCTGCAAAGTAAAGAACATTACTTCCCTTTGACTTTTTAAAAATCAAGACCATGACTTCCCTTTGATTTTTTAAAAATCAAGACATGTTTGTTTCTTCTCTGGATGGTTTTATGAGAAACCATTATACTGGGAACAATTGCAGCCATTTTGCACCCATGACAAACCCAGCAAGCATATGAAGGAGGAATTCTCCTTGGAGGAAGAGCAGAGGACTGAGATAGAACCCAGATAGAATTCCACCTACAGTCTATACTACTTCTAGACTTCATTTGTGTGGTGTGTTAGTCTTTTCTATGCTGCTAATAAAGACACATCCAAGACTGGGTGATTTATAAAGGAAATAGGTTGAATTGACTCACAGCTCTTCAGGGTTGGGGCAGTCTTGGGAAACTTACAATCATGGTGGAAAGGGAAGCAAACATATCATTCTTCATATCGTGGCAGCAAGGAGAATGAGTGCCCAGCAAAGGGGAACCCTGTATAAAATATCATATCTCGTGAGAACCCACTATCACAAGAACAGGATAAGGGAAACAACCCACGATTCAGTTTTCTCTACCTGTTCCCTCCCATGACAAGGGGGGATTATGGGAACTTGAAAAGTTCCTTGATACAATTCAAGATGAGATTTGGGTGGGGACACAGCCAAACCATATTATGTGGGTTAACACATTTCTTTCTATGTTTAAACCCACTTGAAGTGAGTTTCTTACCAGTAAACACATCTAATTACTGCATTGTTGAGTTGCTCTTCTAGGATTTCTGTAAAATTGTCAAATGTTAATTACAAGTGAGTTTCCAAACAGTTTCTCAGAACATAAGCATTATATCCAGTCTGCTCAAGCAAAATCTCTGCTCTTGGGTTCAGATTTATTTTCACAAGTCAAAATTAGTTTCATCCTGGATTAAGTTTACCTAGCTTTACCACAGGATAGACAGCTGCCACATGGCATGAATGGCAAAAACAAATCTGAGGAATTAGAAGACTTACTTCATTGCTAAGATGGACATAGTCTCAAGAGATGAGACAAAATGAGCATGAGCCACCTCAATTCATGGAAGCCACATGATCTGGTGGCGCTTACAGCTTTTATACCTTGTAAGAGTCATATCATTCTCCTCAGATTCACATGACTGACCCTCATTCTCCAGTTCAGTAGAATTTCCTTGATACTTGTTACTCAATAAACAATTTCAGCAATGAAGATCAAATGTATGGTCTGGAATGTAGTAACCACAGACAAACTCTAAGTAATCTAGTGTCTAGTCTGCTCCCGTGACCCTTTGAATTAATATGCAAGAAAGATTTAAGAATACCAAATCCTAGCATTGAAGTAAGTCTCTGAATTCCTCTAATTGTTTGTTGCCATTCATGCAATGTGATCTGTCATGTATCCTGTCTTAAAGCTTAGTAAACTTAGTCCAGGTTGAAACCTATTTTGACTTGTGAAAGTCAATCTGAACCCAAGAGCAGAGACTCTTCTTGAGCAGACTAGGTATTGCACTAATGTTCTGGGAAACACTGATTAGAAACTCACTTGTAAGTAAAAATGTAACAAGTCTACAGAAATTCTAGAAAAGCTAACCCAAATCTTCAGCTATCTCTGAAGCTAATGGATAAATCATGGACCTATTTTTAAATCTACTCTAATTAGTATGCCTACAGATGACAACAACAATAATATATGTCAGGTGCTAATTAAAGTGCTTTATATATTATTGTGTAATAAATAATTTGCCTGGCCTTTGTTCCCAATTCCTGGGAGCTATCTTCTAAAGTGTTAGAATTCCCTGAGTGACAGGAGTGTATTTGCTATTCATGATATATTCTGTTAGTTTATGTCAATGAGGTGACTCATGGTGAGTTCATAGATAGTTTATGCTAACAAGATGACTCGGGATGGTGCTGGCCAATTCAGAAAAACCGTGTTTTTAGAGGGTTGGAGCTTTGAACCATGTGACATTAGCCTGACCTCTAGGGAGGGGAGTAGGAACAGGAGATTAAGTTCAATTGCATGGCCAGTGATTCAGTCAATCATGCCCACAGAATAGAACTCCAAAAAAAAAAATTAGACACTGAAGCTTATATGAGTTTCCTTGGTTATCAATACAACGTGTATTGCTACACATCAGTGGTTGGAAGGGTGATGTTTCCTAACTCTGAAGGGAGAGGGGACACCAGAAGCTGCACATCTGGTAACTTCTCAGGATTCACCCTATGCATCTCTTTTTGCTGATCCTGATTTGTATTCATTGTGCTATAATGCTGTAATTATACGTATAGGACTTTCCTGAATTTTCTGTCAGTCTAGGAAATTATTGAGCATGAAGAGAGAGTGGGAACCCCTGAATGTTTAGCTTGTTGGTCAGAAGTGTGGGCGGCCTTGGAACTAGTAAGCTTGTGGCTAGTGTCTGAAGTGAGAGCCGTCTTGTGAAGGACTATGCCCTTAGCCTGTGAAGTTTACCTAACTCCAGGAAGTCCATGGCAAGTCACTGCACATGTATTGATTCAACCAATTCTATGGTGTGAATATTTTATTACTCTCATCTTATATACATAAATAAAGACTCATAAATAACATATTGATAAATTGCTAAATAGTACATTTTATCTCTTCTTTTTATAGTTTATATAATACATTTATTTATATATTGTCTCAGAATTTTTACAACAAAATGATTATCTGATTTTTTTTCTTATGTGTCTTCTAGAAATTTAAGTTGTATTGCTGTATACATTTTACTTCCTTTTGTAAAAAATTATCTTACTTTAAGTTTTGGGATATCACTTTCTTTTTAATTTCCTTTATATTTTTTTCTAAGTACAACATTGTTCAGAAGATTCCAAGGGAGTACAGTGGAACAAATGTAAAAGCTGCCAGACTTCAACTGAAACCTAATGATTATGTTAAACCGATTTACAATTCTTTAGAGCTTCTATTTCCTCATTTCTAAGAATAGAGATAATTATACATATATAATGTTGTGAAGAGGTATGAGATAACATATGTTATAAATCCAGAAAATAATTAGATCAATTCCTCCTTTAGATTCAAATAGCCTCAGGGTAAGGGCAATAAATCTACATATTTTTATTAGTATAATCTTTTTAGGGATGGTAAAGTTACAGAAAGACATTCACTCTTCTTTCTTCTCTTCCTCAGTGGTTATTTTTTCAGTGGTTGATATAATCACAGAGCAGTCTATGTCAGCGTATGGGGATGAGTCAGGGGAAAGAGAGAGAGAAAGAACTCTTATTTTAAAATAATTTCCTAACAGGAGGGATTTTGTAAATACCAGCCTAAATTTTGTATTAATGGGACTCTCTTATTTCCAAAAGTCTTCAGAAGAATGCTGTGGTGGTCATGTAGTCACAGGTCTCCATTTATAGAAAGCATAGCTGACTAAGGCATGCAACATTTGTTGCCATGTTTGTAATGAGGCCACACTTCCTATACGTTGCTCCCAGCCAATGACTGAGCACAAGAAGGTTCTAAGTCAGTCAGCTTCCCTGGAGAAACGGGACTCCCTTGACGGCCATTTTGCTTGAATTCTCTACTCTCTTAATCTATTGTTGCTTTTTTCTCTTTTAGCTTACTATGGAAATGGAAAAGAACTGCTGCTTTGAAAGTTGATATTGAAAATTAGGGAACAGTTATCTTTGAAATCCTTTGAAACTATATTATCTAGGGATTTAGTGTTTTTATTTTTGTCACTAAGTAAGCTCTATATTTGTGTTTTGGTGGGGAAAGGTGGTAACAAACAGACAGAAAATAACCCTTAAGAGTCCCCATTCTGAGTTATTGGCACAAGCAAATATTTCACATGCCATCCCTTTCATATAAAGATATTAATTCGTGAGCTATGTTCATTCTTGTTATGGTAAAGTGACCCCATTTTCTCACCACTTCTGTCAAATTAATAAATATACCTGAAATTTAAATACTGTTCCCTCTGTGTATTATAGGTTCTTGCCCATGATAGTGGGTTGGAGGTTAAAAATGACCTGTCCTTATTATCTTCTAGCTAACCCAGGCACAACAGGAATACAACCTTTTACTACAGATGTGTGATTGTTCGTGCCATCTACTAATGGAAGATGCACAGCCTTTTGATAGTGTTGTTCTAAAAGTGTCTATTTCTATAGCTTTAAATTACGTGCTAAGCTTTATATTTTGCAACCTATTAATGTCAGAAATTAGATAGTATTAATTTCTTCTATGGAATTCTAGATAATTAGCACACATATTTCCTTTTATCTTCCCCTCCTCTTTATTTATTTATTTATTTTAATTTTTTAAAATTTTTTTTATTGCATTATAGGTTTGGGGGTACATGTGCAGAATGTGCAAGATAGTTGCATAGGTACACACATGGCAGTGTGTTTTGCTGTCTTCCTCCCCTTCACCCACACTTGGCATTTCTCCCCAGGCTATCCCTTCCCAGCCCCCCCGCTGTCCTCCCCCATTCCGCCCAATAGACCCCAGTGTGTAGCAGACCCCCCTCCCTGTGTCCATGTGTTCTCATTTTTCTCACCCGCCTATGAGTGAGAATATGCGGTATTTCTTTTTCTGTTCTTGTGTCAGTTTGCTGAGAATGATGTTCTCCAGATTCATCCATGTCCTTACAAAGGACACAAACTCATCATTTTTGATTGCTGCATAATATTCCATGGTGTATATGTGCCACATTTTCCCAGTAGAGTCTATCATGGATGGGCATTTGGGTTGGTTCCAGGTCTTTGCTATTGTAAACAGTGCTGCAATGAACATTCGTGTGCATGTGTCCTTATAGTAGAACGATTTATAGTCCTTTGGATATATACCCAGTAATGGGATTGCTGGGTCAAATGGAATTTCTATTTCTAGGTCCTTGAGGAATTGCCACACTGTCTTCCACAATGGTTGAACTAATTTACACTCCCACCAACAGTGTAAGAGTGTTCCTATTTCTCCACATCCTCTCCAGCATCTGCTGTCTCCAGATTTTTTAATGATCTAACTGGCGTGAGATGGTATCTCAATGTGGTTTTGATTTGCATCTCTCTAATGACCAGTGATGATGAGCATTTTTTCATGTGTTTGTTGGCCTCATGTATGTCTTCTTTTGTAAAGTGTCTGTTCATATCCTTTGCCCATTTTTGAATGGGCTTGTGTGTTTTTTTCCTGTAAATCTTTTTGAGTTCTTTGTAAATTCTGGATATCAGCCCCTTTGTCAGATGGGTAAACTGCAAAGATTTTTTCCCATTCTGATGGTTGCCAATTCACTCTACTAACTGTTTCTTTTGCTGTGCAGAAGCTGTGGAGTTTGATTAGGTCCCATTTGTCTATTTTGGCTTTTGTTGCCAATGCTTTTGGTGTTTTGTTCATGAAGTCCTTGCCTACTCCTATGTCCTGAATGGTTTTGCCTAGATTTTCTTCTAGGTTTTTTATGGTGTCTGGTCTTATGTTTAAGTCTTTAATCCATCTGGAGTTAATTTTAGTGTAAGGTGTCAGGAAGGGGTCCAGTTTCTGCTTTCTGCACATGGCTAGCCAGTTTTCCCAACACCATTTATTAAACAGGGAATCCTTTCCCCATTGCTTGTTTTTGTCAGGTTTATCAAAGATTATATGGTTGTAGATATGTTGTGTTGCCTCCAATGCCTCTATTCTGTTCCATTGGTCTATATCTCTGTTTTGGTACCAGTACCATGCTGTTTTGTTTACTGTAGCCTTGTAGTATAGTTTGAAGTCTGATAGTGTGATGCCTCCCGCTGTGTTCTTTTTGCTTAGAATTGACTTGGCTATGCGGGCTCTCTTTTGGTTCCATATGAAGTTCATGGTGGTTTTTTCCAGTTCTGTGAAGAAATTCAATGGTAGTTTGATGGGGGATAGCATTGATTGTGTAAATTACTTTGGGCAGTATAGCCATTTTCACAATATTGATTCTTTCTAACCACGAACATGGAATGTTTCTCCATTTGTTTGTGTCCTCTTTTATTTTGTTGAGCAGTGGTTTGTAGTTTTCCTTAAAGAGGTCCCTTACGTTCCTTGTGAGTTGTATTCCTAGGTATTTTATTTTCTTTGTAGCAATTGGGAATGGCAGTTTGTTCTTGATTTGGTTCTCTTTAAGTCTTTTATTGGTGTATAGGAATGCTTGTGATTTTTGCACATTGATTTTATATCCTGAGACTTTACTGAAGTTGCTTATCAGTTTCAGGAGCTTTTGGGCTGAGGTGATGGGGTCTTCCAGGTATACTATCATGTCGTCTGCAAATAGAGACAATTTGGCTTCCACCTTTCCTATTTGAATACCCTTTCTTTCTTTTTTCTTTTTTCTTTTTTTTTTTTTTTTTTTTTTTGCCTGAATTCTCTGGCTAGAACTTCCAGTACTATGTTGAATAGGAGTGGTGAGAGAGGGCATCCTTGTCTAATGCCAGATTTCAAAGGGAATGCTTCCAGTTTTTCCCATTAAGTATGATATTGGCTGTTGGTTTGTCATAAATAGCTTTTATTACTTTGAGATATGTTGCATCAATACCAAGTTTATTGAGGGTTTTCAGCATAAAGGGCTGTTGAATTTTGTCAAATGCCTTCTCTGTGTCAATTGAGATAATCATGTGGTTTTTGTTTTTGCTTCTGTTTATGTGGTGAATTACATTTATAGACTTGCGTATGTTGAACCAGCCTTGCATCCCCAGGATGAATCCTACTTGATCATGATGGAAAAGTTTTTTAATGTGCTATTGCAATCAGTTTGCCAGTATTTTATTGAAGATTTTTGCATCCATGTTCATCATGGATATTTGCCTGAAGTTTTCTTTTCTTGTTGAGTCTCTGCCGGGTTTCGGTATCAGGATGATGTTGGTCTCATAAATTGATTTGAGAAGGGTTCCCTCTTTTTGAATTATTTGGAATAGTTTCAGAAAGAATGGTACCAGATCCTCTTTGTGTGTCTGGTAGAATTTGGCTGTGAACCCATCTGGACCTGGGCTTTTTTGTGTGGTAGGCTCCTAATTGCTGCCTCAACTTCAGACCTTGTTATTGGTCTATTCATAGTTTTGGCTTCCTCCTGGTTTAGGCTTGGGAGGACACAGGCGTCCAGGAATGTATCCATTTCTTCCTGGTTTACTAGTTTATGTGCATAGAGTTGTTTGTAGTATTCTCTGATGATGGTTTGAATTTCTGTGGAATCTGTGGTGATTTCCCCATTATTGTTTTTTATTGCATCTATTTGGTTGTTCTCTCTTTTCTTTTTTATCAGTCTGGCTAGTGGTCTATTTTGTTGATCTTTTCGAAAAACCAGCTCTTGGATTTATTGATTTTTTGAAGGGTTTTTCTTGTCTCTATCTCCTTCAGTTCTGCTCTGATCTTAGTTATTTCTTGTCTTCGGCTAGGTTTTGAGCTTATTTGATCTTGCTCCTCTAGCTCTTTCAATTTTGACAATAGGGTGTCAATTTTGGATCTCTCCACTCTTCTCATGTGGGCACTTATTGCTATATATTTTCCTCTACAGACTGCTTTAAATGTGTCCCAGAGATTCTGGTACATTGTGTCTTCGTTCTCATTGGTTTTGAAGAACTTCTTTATTTCTGCCTTCATTTCATTGTTTATCCAATCAACATTCAAGAGCCAGTTGTTCAGTTTCCATGAAGCTGTGCGGTTCTGAGTTATTTTCTAAATTCTGAGTTCCACCTTGATTGCACTATGGTCTGAGAGACTGTTATGATTTCAGTTGTTTTGCATTTGCTGAGGAGTGCTTTACTTCCAATGATGTGGTCAATTTTGGAGTAGGTGTGATGTGGTGCTGAGAAGAATGTATATTCTGTGGATTTGGGGTGGAGAGTTCTGTAAATATCTATCAGGTTTGCTTGTTCCAGGTCTGAGTTCAAGCCCTGGATATCCTTTTTAAAGTTCTGTCTGGTTGATCTGTCTGGTATTGACAGTGGAGTGTTAAAGTCTCCCACTATTATTGTGTGGGAGTCTAAGTCTTTTTGTAAGTAATTAATAACTTGCCTTATATTTCTGGGTGCTCCTGTATTGGGTCCATATATATTTAGAATCGTTAGCTCTTCTTGTTGTATTGATCCTTTTACCATTATGTAATGACTTTCTTTGTCTCTTTTGATCTTTGTTGCTTTAAAGTGTATTTTATCAGAGATGAGAATTGCAACTCCTGTTTTTTTTTGCTCTACATTTTCTTGGTAAATCTTCCTCCATCCCTTTATTTTGAGCCTTTGTGTATCCTTGTGTGTGAGGTGGGTTTCCTGGATACAGCACACCGATGGGTTTTGGTTTTTTATCCAATTTGCCAGTCTGTATCTTTTGATTGGTGCATTTAGCCCATTTACATTTAGGGTTAATATTGTTATGTGTGAATTTGAAACTGCCATTTTGATGCTAGCTGGCTGTTTTGCCCATTGGTTCATGTAGATTCTTCATTTTGTTGATGCCCTTTAGCATTTGGTATGCTTTTAGGATGACTGGTACTGGTTGTTTCTTTCTATGTGTAGTGCCTCTTTCAGGAGCTCTTGTAAAGCAGGCCTAGTTGTGACAAAATCTCTGAGTACTTGCTTGTTCATGAAGGATTTTATTTTTCCTTCACTTATGAAGCTCAGTTTGACTTTATATGAAATTCTGGGTTGAAAGTTCTTTTCTTTAAGGATGTTGAATATTGGCTCCCACTCTCTTCTGGCTTGTAGAGTCTCTGCCGAGAGATCTGCTGTGAGTCTGATGGGCTTCCCTTTGTGGGTGACCCGACCTTTCTCTCTGGCTGCCCTTAGTATTTTCTCCTTCATTGCAACCCTGGTGAATCTGATGATTATGTGCCTTGGGGTTGCTCTTCTTGCCCAATATCTTTGTGGTGTTCTCTGTATTTCCTGGAGTTGAGTATTGACCTGTCTTGCTAGGTTGGGGAAATTTTCCTGGATAATATCCTTAAGAGTGTTTTCCAGCTTGGATTCATTCTCTTTGTCACATTCTGGTACACCTATCAAACGTAGGTTGGGTCTCTTCACATAGTCCCACATTTCTTGGAGATTTTGTTCATTCCTTTTTGCGTTTTTTTCTTTAATCTTGGTTTCCTATTTTATTTCATTCAGTTGATCTTCGACTTCTGATATTCTTTCTTCTATCTGGTCAATTTGGCTGTTGAAACTTGTGCATGCTTTGCGAAGTTCTCGTGTTGTGTTTTTCAGCTCCTTCAATTCATTCATATTCCTCTCTAAGTTGTCCATTATTGTTATCATTTCCTCGAATCTTTTTTCAAATCTTTTTTTCAAGGTTCTTAGTTTCTTTGCACTGATTTAGAACATGTTCTTTTAGCTCCCTGAAGTTTCTCATTATCCACTTTCTGAAGTCTGATTCCGTCATTTCATCACATTCATTCTCCGTCCAGCTTTGTTCCCTTGCTAGTGAGGAGTTTTGGTCCTTTGTAGGAGGTGAAGTGTTTTGGTTTCGGGTGTTTTCCTCCTTTTTGCGCTGGTTTCTTCCCATCTTTATGGAATTATCCACCTGTTGTCTTAGTAGTTACTGATTTTTCAATTGGGTCTCTGTGTGGACGCCCAGATTGTTGATGATGAGGTATTTCTGTTACTTAGTTTTCCTTCTAATGGTCTAGACTGTCTGCTGTACGAGTGCTGAGGTCCACTCCAGGCCCTGCTTGTCTGGGGTAAACCTGTAGCAGCTGCGGAACAGTGAGGGATGCTACCAGTTTCTTCTTCTGCTATCTTTGTTTCAGAATGATGCCTGCCAAATGTCAGTCTGATTAGTCCTTTTTGGGGGTGACTCTTTGGATATACAGGGGTCAGGGATCTGCTTGAGGAGACGGTCTGTGCCTTATAGGAGCTCCAGTGCTGAGCTGTGAGCTCTGTTGTGCATTCAGGGTTGTTGGGAGGATGTGTTTATGTCTGCTACAACAGAACTCATAAAACCCCCCTCTTTTTTTCCCCCCTTAGAAGCTCTGTCTCAGGGAGTTGGGGCTTTCTTCATGAGTATCTCTTGCACTGTCCTGCCCAGCTAGGAGGCAGTCTGTTCACTATTTGCCTACTGGGGCTCCTCCCTGCTAGCGCGGGTCTGCCCTGTTGCCGCAGGGCTCCGTTCTGCTGTGGCATGCTCCGCCCTGCTGGCGGAGTCTCTCTGTTATGGCAGGTTGCCTCGGCAACAGCAGGCTGCATCAGCCCTGGGCGGTACTTCAGTATGGGCGGATTGGGTCCGTAGTGGTGGATGCCCCTCCCCCACCGGGCTGCACCATCCTAGATGCCGGCAGCAAAACTCTCAGCCCCGAGCACCTCCAATCGCCACCCTGCTTGTCCCCATGAGGGTGGGACCCGCCAAGCCCAATCACCCAGCTCCCTGCCTCAGAGTCTGTCCTCTCTCTCTCTCTCTCTCTCTCTTCCTCTCCCCAAGCTGAACGGTTGACTCTCTCACTGGCACCCCAGTAGCCTGCTGATAGGGCACTGGGATCTGTGTAATCTTCCATGCTGCTGCCCACTGCACTGGCTCAGATCACGTTTCCCAGGAATCTCCTGGTCTGGCTCATTGTCCAAGTCCCATTCAATCAGATGGACATGCCAATCTGCCCTTCCAAATCTCAGATTGCCACTTTAACAGGGCACCCGGACCAGTGACTTTTGTGCCCAGTGCCACTGTGCTGCGGCACCGGAACTGGCCGCATGAGCTGGCTGTGCTAGCTTCCCGTGTCTCTCCCACACCTGGGACTTTCAATGTTCTGTGGGCAAAAAAGGTCCGTTCAAGAATGTGGCTACGACTCACCCTCTGCGCCTTCACTAAGAGCTGCAATCCTGAGTCGCCTCTATGACGCCATCTTGGAATGCTTCTCCCCTCCTCTTTAATGTCATAAATTGTGTTGATATGCCCTAAAGTTTGTTTAATTAAAGTTATTATTTTCCAGCTGATTTTATATAACATATGTCACTCAATTATGTTAACAGTGGAATTTTATCATCATTTTTACATAATTTTTACCTTTAAAAATGAATACCTGGTTGCCACTGTAAATATTTACTTTTACTATCATATGGTGAGGCAGACATAAAACATAAGACATAAGAAATAGATCAAATATGTTGAGAAGTATCTGCAATAAGTAGTTGATAAGGGGAGCAGAGCTAGGGGACCAGGTACAAGGTGTATTAGAGTTCTCCAAAAAAATGGACAAATAGGAGAATATATGTAGAGAGATTTATTATGGGAATTGGTTCCTGTGATTGCATAGTTCAAGGAGTCCCACTAACTGCTGTTGGCAAGCAGGAGAACCAGAAAAACAGTGGTATAATTCAGTCTGATACCAAAAGGCCAAAAACCAGAGGAGCAGATGGTATAAATCCCAGTTACAGTATGAAGGTCTGAGAACCAGGTGAGGAGAAGCGGATGCTGATGTAACTCCTGGAGTCAGAATTCCCAAATACTGGGATTTTCAATGTCTGAGTTTAGGAGAAGATACATGTCCTAGCTCAAGGAGTGAGAGAGAGAAAAAGAAAGAAAGAAAGAAAATAGAGAATTCACTCATCTTCTGCCTTTTGTTCTATTTAGGTCCTCAACAAATTGGATGATGCCTGGCTACATTGGAGAGAGTGAATTCTCTTTACTCAGTGCTAATGCTAATCCTTTCCACAAACATCCTAACAGACTGACCCAAGAATAGTATCTTACCAGTTATTTGGTCATACCTCAATATCATCAAGTTATTACATAGAATTCACCATCATGTAAGGCAGAAGGGAAGATGGTCCCTTCCACTCTTCTACAAATCGTGGATTTCTGTGATCAGAACGTTTCAAAGGTTTTTCAGCCTGGAGGATTATACCATTCTTACCATTAAATAGAAACTACTCTCAAATTATGAAACCATGCAGACATCACTGGAAATTATCACCCTCTGCAAATCACTTGTGGAACAAGTTCAATGCTTATATTTTGAAAATCAAATTCTCTGGAAGTAAGCTGCACCATACTCATTTTTTCTTCCCCATCCCTCTCCACTGACTCCACCATGACCAATTTATACTCCTGAATAGTTAAGTTTTTCTTAATTTGAATGTCAATTATAATCTAAATTAAAAGAAATGATTTAATTTATCTAAATTCTTGCTTTAAAATTTAAACTAATGATTCTATATATCAAGTTATTTTAGGTTTTTAATGTCAACTTGTAGAATCATTGGTTCCAATCTTAAATCCCTTCAAATAGTTTTCCCCCCAATGGAAAGGGAAAGATGAAGACATATAGTTTCTAATTTCCTGTATATTTGAATCTTCCTGTTGCTCTACTAAGTGAATATTGGGTTGAGGATAGAATTCTGGAACCACACTGCCTCCATCAATTATCTCTAGCTACTATTTAGTCTTCTTCTGGCACCTGTTTGACTCTTCAGTCAGACTGATGAGCACAAGCTTGTAGAATTCTTAACATATCCTTAAAATTTACTACTTTACCAGGTTCTTTGTACTTTGCCAATTTTGCCTAAAAAAGACTGAATGCTTTTGGTCTGAACATTCACATTTTCACTTCAGTCAAGATTTTAGCTCTTATATACAGATGATTTTTTCAGTTTCATTTGTTATGATTTTTCAAGGACAAGTATTATCTTATACATAGAATCACTATTATCACCTCCTATATCTCTTATCTTCTCATACATCATTTTTATTTATTCATTTTTGTTTCCCACTGCATCGTGGAGAGTTTGACTCTAAAGATTTAATTTTCTGCAATATTGATTCTAAACTTTTCTTTTTATATGGTCATTTTTAGTTCTGGTAATTTTATTCTTTATTTTCTTAACTTTTATATTAAGTATACCATAATTACAGTAAAGTTTACAAATTGTATGTGTAGAGCTAGATGAAGTTTAATAACCTGGTATATAAGCCTCTAGAACCACCACCTGTAAAGGTAGCCAATACTCCTATCTTTATCACCATATATTAGTTTCACTTATTTTGAGTTTCATATAAATAGAATCATACAGTATGCCCTCTTTTATGTCTGGCTGCTTTTGGCCAATATTACATTTGTGATATTTTTTAATATAACAATAGTTTTTTCTTCTCAATTTATCCAGTATTTTAAAAGTGAGTTTATTGATCTATTATATTGAGGAAGATTTGTGTCATTCCAAGTTTGGAGTCATTATGAATAAATTTATGAACATTCTTAAAATGTCTTGCTGCACATAGATATGCCTTCCCAAAGAGAAATTACTAGATCATAGGTTATATGAATATACAACTTTGATAGATAATGCCAAATAGCTTTTCAATGTGCTTGTACCAAGGTGTATCCCCATCAACAGTGTATGAGAGTTCCATTTGCTTTACATCCTCACCAGTGATTTTCTTCACGTTAGTCATTCTTTTGTAATATAGTAATGGCTTGCTGTGGTCTTATTTTTTCCCCCCATAAAGGATAATCGTTATTATAATTCATATTCTTATTTACCATTTGTATACATTCTCTTGTGACTGGCTTCTTCAAGCCTTTTGCCCCTTTTAAAATTGGGCCATCTATATTTAACTTATTGATTCAGATGGGTTCTTTATTCTTAAATTTTTCTTCTTAGCTCTCTCAGATCCTTTTCTAAAAGACAGTTATGTATTTTTTCACATTTTATTTATAAAGGATTCTTTATATGTAACTGCACTGAAAGATCAAAGAAGTTACTGTTTAAAATTTCCTCTGTTTCTTGGAATACATCTCCACATATTAAGATTTTTGTCTTTGGGCATATAAACAGTTGGCCTCCACTATAGTTAAAAAAACAAATGTACTCTCCATCTCTTCTGTTTCATCTCTTCAGATAATAGTGGAATGTATAAAATATACCCCTTGTATTACATGTTTGTGTGTCCCTTAATGATAAGTGGCAGATGGATGCAGCATAATCTGATATGCTGTTATTTAGTCCCTTACTCTCAAGGACAAAAAGTCTTGTTGAACTCCCATTCTTCAGACACTTATTTCTAAGTTTAGCTATCACTGGGGATGCAGAGTATAATCTTCCTGTAGGGTGGTTGTCTTCAGTGACTACATAGTGTTTTTCTGGAAACTGAATTGAAGAAATGTTAGAGGAAAATATGCCATTTAATTCTGGGAAACTACTTGGCATAATATGCTATTTATTAACTTCTTTACTTCTTCTGCACAATTTTTATATAAGTTCTACTTTTTTTCTGTGTGTATATAACTGATTGCATCCTGGTTTATTCAGTACTAATAATTTTACTCAGCCTTTTTGATCGCTCTCTTTTTACTGTCATCCTAAGATCACTGGAGGATCTCCTCAATCATCTCACAGATTATAGAATATGGGGAGCAAGTACAGCCATTAATAATCATGGTTGAAGAAACTGGCTTTGAGAAGTATTCCTCTATGTGTACAGAAATTATGTCTCTGGCTTTGGGGCAGTTGCTCTTTCACTGTTGGGGTTACTCTAGACTGCAACTCTTTTACTGATCACTGTGGAGAGATAAACTCTGATGCTTATGAACTCTCTTCCTCTCTCTGTCTTTTTAAAGCACCCACACATTTTTCCTAATATCCTTTGTTTCTTTTTTGTCTGCAACTTCAAAATGACTCAAGTTCATTCTTATTTCTATGACTTCAGAGTTTGACATGCTTTCCAGATCTTGCCTCTCCAGGTAATCATAGCTCCTTTGAGAGCATGGACCAAATCCAACCTCCTGTAGGATTCTGAATTGAAAGATGTGTACCCCCTCTACACCTGCCAAACCCTTGGAAGGTTGGTAGGAAGGCTAATGACTGTCTCTCCCATGTCCTATGTAACATTCTTGTTTTATTTCTCCAAGTTTGTGGGGGTACTAGTGGAATTTGATGAAATTTTCTCTACTTGTTTGCCATAAAATTAAAGTACTTTCTTGGGAAAAGGAGTTGTGTTTCAGCTTATGTTTTTTCAGATGGATTCAAATTGTGTTGTATCTGATAATTTTTTTTAAGTCAGTGACATATGGTTTTAATATTATACTTTCCTAAATTCAGGATTGAAGGAGTTTCCCTTTCTCTTCCAGCTTCTATTTGGTCCTTTTAGTTAATTTTTAGCATAGAGTTTGTAAATCAAATTCTTACATTTCTCTTATCCCCAGAATTTCACTTTATGAATTGCCTGGACAACTTTCTGAAACTTTTGTAGCATGACATGCCTGGATAATGACTTAACTTACCTCAAATATTTTATTTGTGTTCTTATTTTACAATGCCCTTTCTTGACACAGTTTGTCTTGCCTTAAGTGCTTATCTTGCCATTGCTACTAATTGTCAAAATGAATGAATAAGAATGAGAAATGAGAAATAAATGAGAAAAAGACATGCAAAATTACTTCATTCTCATATTCTTATCAGCAAAACAATGTTTCAGGGTTATCTCTTCCCCAACATGGAATTCTTCCTAAATCCCTCTCTGTCAGGCTGAGATTATTTATGCACATAATTTCTCCTGTGGTCTCATTATTGCCACAAAATACTTTAAAATATATGGTTCATAGTCTGGAGAAGTATTAGGGAAGTGTCAACCAAACTGCTGTTCAGAAATAAAAGGAAGTATGTTTGATTTTAAATTTTTTTTAACCCTTGTTCATTCACAAGCTCCATTTTGTTGAAATCAGTGTATAGGCAAAACTATGTTTTTTTTTGTTTGTTTTGTTTTGAAAATCACTGTCTTTTTAGAATATAACATCATATAATTCTGTAGATTTAAGAAAGATTAAGTATAACATAGCATTTGTATCTTTATATGACTAATTTCTTTTATTTATTTATTTATTTATTTATTTATTTATTTATTTATTTATTTTATTGCATTATAGGTTTGGGGGTACATGTGCAGAACGAGCAAGATAGTTGCATAGGTACACACATGGCAGTGTGCTTTGCTGCTTTCCTCCCCTTCACCCACACTTGGTATTCATCCCCAGGCTATCCCCCCCAGCCCCCCCCTGCTGTCCCTCCCCCATTCCCCCCAACAGTCCCCAGTGTATAGTAGACTGCCTCTCTGTGTCCACATGTTCTCATTTTTCTCACCCACCTATGAGCGAGTATATGCGGTATTTCTTTTTCTGTTCTTGTGTCAGTTTGCTGAGAATGATGTTCTCCAGATTCATCCATGTCCCTACAAAGGACACAAACTCATCATTTTTTATTGCTGCATAATATTCCATGGTGTATATGTGCCACATTTTCCCAGTCCAGTCTATCATCGTTGGGCATTTGGGTTGGTTCCAGGTCTTTGCTATTGTAAACAGTGCTGCAATGAACATTCGTGTGCATGTGTCCTTATAGTAGAACGATTTATAATCCTTTGGATAGATACCCAGTAATGGGATTGCTGGGTCAAATGGAATTTCTATTTCTAGGTCCCTGAGGAATCGCCACACTGTCTTCCACAATGGTTGAACTAATTTACACTCCCACCAACAGTGTAAGAGTGTTCCTATTTCTCCACATCCTCTCCAGCATCTGCTGTCTCCAGATTTTTTAATGATCGCCATTCTAACTGGTGTGAGATGGTATCTCACTGTGGTTTTGATTTGCATCTCTCTAATGACCAATGACGATGAGCACTTTTTCATATGTTTGCTGGCCTCATGTATGTCTGCTTTCGTAAAGTTTCTATTCATATCCTTTGCCCATTTTTGAATGGGCTTGTTTGTTTTTTTCCTGTAAATCTGTTTGAGTTCTTTGTAAACTCTGGATATCAGCCCTTTGTCGGATGCGTAAACTGCAAAGATTTTTTCCCATTCTGATTATTAATCCTAAAGAATTGGGGTTGAGGAACTTGCATTAAGATGAGTCAAAACTTACTCCTATTTGTGTGTTGTTGTTGTTGTGTAGTAGTTGTTGTTGCTTTTGTTTTTGTTTTATGTAACTTTATTGACCAACCATATGCACCAATCTCCTTTTGGCAAAACAGTGAATGTTGTATCTCTCTTAAATAATAGTTTTTTCTTTATTATTTGACCTTTTTTTAAAAGCACAGCTTTATTTTAACATGATATAACTTAATATTACTGGAGAGTTTTCAATTTTAGCAGTTTCAGAGAGCTTTTTATTAGGGTTTTATTAATTCCCATACACATTTATCAAGAAAGTCTTGGAAACAGCCCTTTAAGAAACAGTTATCATTCAGGGCTTCCTTCTGCGACAGAACACCTCACCCACAGTCTGAAAGGCCAGTACTTAGCACCAGTAGCCTCACCTCCCTATCCCACAGTAATTATTTATGGGTGGGCACTTAATGTCAGTATGGCTCACAAATTTGGAATGAGGTCCTAGCGTTGCTGTCTCACAAAGTCTTACATTCTCTCATTCTTTGCAATAGTGTTCCTATATTTTCTGCAATAGTTCCCATAATTTATGCAATTTTGTTCTCTGTATTCTTATACATTTTAAAATTTTACTTTGGGTAGAATTTTTTATTTTTCAAACCAAGCGGTTTCTGAGAAAGACAACCTCAAAGTAGGGTAAGAAATCATTTGTTGTATTTTCAGCCCTGTCATACATGTACAATAGTCTTGCCATAAGGAATAAAGTTTTTCTTCTTTCTCCTCCTGTAGTGCTATTCATAATTCTGCAGCCTTATTTCATCTATTTACTCTAGTTTTTTGATCATCCGTCTTCCTCAGAAGAGGTGATTATTTTATTTTTCTCACCGTGATATCTTCAGCATCCACTAGTGTGGTTGGCTCAATAATGTGTGCTCGATAACTTTTTGTGGATCAAGAAACAAACCACTGACTATTTGGAATACAAGTCACTTTATAATTCTTGGATGCAGTTTGCTGGGAAGGAATCAGAATAGAGAAATCCTAAAGTTTCAACTACTCCTGGAATTGTCCCATTAATCTCTTGGTTTCTCTGGTTAACTTGGACATTTTAGCTGTCCTTTTCTGTCCTGGGTGTTGCTTTCTGCAGCAAGCCCCATTTTGTCCTTTGTATGCATTAGGAAACAAAGTCTAGCTTTTTGAATACTCTTTTCTTTGTTTGTGTCTCTCCACATATATTTACCTATATTATCTTTAGAGGCAGTGTCTGTGTTTGGGCTTCTATGACAAAATACCATAAACTAGATGGCTCCTAAATGACAGTTTTTATTTCTCACTATGCTTGAGATTCAATGTTTAAGGTCAAAGCATTGGCAGAGTTGGTTTTGAAATGTTTCAGCATGCAACGCTAAGGTTTAAGAATTCAGTGCTTCCTTTTAAAGAGACACATTGGTTTGTAATAATTTAAGTACCTAGGGAAATATAGTCCTAATACTGCTTTGATGTAAGCTAGTGTGCTTGGCATTTCTAAATTTAAAAAAACTAAAATATAATTGATTTCAGCAAGATGATAAATATTTGTAGAAAAAGGCAATTATGTTATCAGTGTAACAAATATCTTTTTATTATCCTTTGAATCATTTCTCCTAAGTGACTAAAGAGCAGGGCAAGATCAAAGCATTGACAGAGTTGGTGTTTGGTGAGGGCCTTTATCCTGGTTCATATGTGAGATCTTTGTGAAAGCTCTTGTCATAGGAGCTTTCTGGGGCCCCTTTAATAGGGCACTAATCTCAGTCATGAGGTCTCCACCCTCGGAATATAATCAACTCCCTAAATTCCTGCATCCTAATGCCCTTCCATTGGGGATTAGCTTTCAGCATATGCACTTGAGGGGGACACATTCAATTTACAGCAGGTGGTTTTAAAAAAAAATGCCATAGAGACTTTTTCGATCCAAGATGGCCCTTTAGGAGCAGCTCAGGATTGTTGCTCCCTGGTGAAAATGCAGAGAGTGAGTCGATGCCACATTTTCAGACAGATCTTTATTGCCAAAAACCAGGAGATTCCCAGGTAGAGGAGCCCCATGGGTCACCAGCATGGCTGTTTTGGCCAGTGCAGCTGTTTTGCCAGCACAGCTGTTTTCCCGGTGCCCCAGTGTGGCAGATCTCCATACAAAAGACACTGGACTGGTTGCCCTTTTAAGCTGGCAATTGGAGCTCTGAGAAGGCAAATTCACCCATTCATCTGATTAAACGGGTCTGAAACAGGGAGGCAGGCCAGGAGATTCCCAGGCAGTGCCATTGTTTCAGTTGGCACAGTGGGTCATGACACAAGAAATCACACAGATCCCAGCACCCTTTCAGCAGGCAACTGGAACACCTGGGAGAGAATCAACCTTTCAACTTAAAAAAAAAAGCTCTGAGGCAGGGAGCCAGGTGATCAGGCTCGGTGGGTCCCACCCCCACAAAAACAAACAAAGAAAACAGCAATTGGAAACACTCAGCATTGAGAGTTTCACAGCAAGCACAGCTGAACCCACAATGGTGCAGCTCAGTAGGGGAGGTGCATCTGTCATTACTGAGGCACTCCACCCCTATGGAGATAGTCCACCATTGCTGAGTCAGCCTGCTGTTGCCGAGGCAACCTGCCATAACAGAGAGAGTCCTCCATTACAGAGGTGGGCCACCATTGCTGAGGCAGTTCTAACCACACCCATATAAACAGGACTATAGGGAAGTTCACACGGCAGCAGGGTGGGGCCCACAGAAGCTCAGCAAAGCCTCTGCAGGCAGACAGTGACTAGGCTGCCTCCTTGCTGGGCAGGGCAGCCCTGAAAAAAAAAAGGCAGCAGCACAACGGATACTCATAAATAAAGCTCTATCTCCCCGGGACAGAGCACCTGGGGAAAAAAGCGGGTTTATGAATTCTGCTGCAGCAGACTTAAATGTACCTGCCTAGCAGCTCTGAATGAACAATGGAGCTCACAGCTCAGCACTTGAGCTCCTATAAAGAACAGACTGTCCCCTCAAGAAGCTTCCTGAACCTGTATTTCCAAAGAGTGACCTCACAAAGAACTGATCAGACTGACATTGGAAGGGCATCATTCTGGGACAAAGATAGCAGAAGAAGAAACTGGTAGCAACCCTTACTGTTCTGCAGCTGCTGCAGGTGATCCCCAGGCAAGCAGGGCCTAGAGTGGACCTCAGCAGTCTTACAGCAGAGGGGACAGACTGTTAGAAGGAAAACTAAGAAATGAAAATAACTTCATCATCAACAATCTGGACATCCACTCAGAGACCCAATCTGAAAATCGGCAACTACACAGATGACAGGAGGATAAATCCACAAAGAGGGGAAGAAACCAGTGCAGAAAGGAGGAAAACACCTGAAACGAGAACACCTCTCCTCCTACAAGGGATCACAACTCCTCATCAGCAAGGGAACAAAGCTGGATGGAGAATGAGTGTGATGAATCAGACTTCAGAAGGTCAGTAATGAGAAACTTCCGTGAGCTAAAAGAACATGTTCTAACTCAATGCAAAGAAATGAAGAACCCTGAAAAAAGATTTGAGGAAATGATAACAAGAATGGACAACTTAGAGAGAAATATGAGTGAATTGATGGAGCTGAAAAACACAACACGAGAACTTCACGAAGCATGCACAAGTCTCAACAGCCGAACTGACCAAGCAGAAAAAAGGATAACAGAGGTCGAAGATCAACTCAATGAAATAAAATGAGAAGGCAAGATTAGAGAAAAAAGCACAAAAAAGAATGAACAAAGTCTCCAAGAAATGTGGGACTATGTGAAGAGACCCAATCTACATTTGATAGGTGTACCAGAATGTGATGAAGAGAATGAATCCAAGCTGGAAAATACTCTTCAGGATATTATCCAGGAAAACTTCACCAACCTAGCAAGTCAGGCCAATATTCAAGTCCCAGAAATACAGAGAACACCACAAAGATATTCCTCAAAAAGAGCAACCCCAAGGCACATAATCGTCAGATTCACCAGGGTTGAAATGAAGGAGAAAATGCTAAGGGCAGCCAGAGAGAAAGGTCGGGTTACCCACAAAGGGAAGCTCATCAGAATCACAGCAGATCTCTTGGCAGAAACCCTACAAGCCAGAAGAAAGTGGGGGCCGATATTCAAAATCCTTAAAGAAAAGAACTTTCAGGCTGGGCACAGTGGCTCATGCCTGTAATCGCAGCACTTTGGGAGGCCAAGGCAGGTGGATCACGAGGTCAAGAGATTGAGACCATCTTGGTCAATATGGTGAAACCCTGTCTCTACTAAAAATACAAAAAAATAGCTGGGCATGGTGGGGTGTGCCTGTAGTCCCAGCTGCTCAGGAGGCTGAGGCAGGAGAATTGCCTGAACCCAGGAGGTGGAGTTTGCGGTGAGCCAAGTGGAGATCATGCCATTGCACTCCAGCCTGGGTAAACTCCGTCTCAAAAAAAAAAGAACTTTCAACCCAGAATTTCATATCCAGCCAAACTAAGCTTCATAAGTGAAGGAAAAATAAAATCCCTTGTGAACAAGCAATTACTCAGAGATTTTGTCACCACCAGGCCTGCTTTACAAGAGCTCCTGAAAGAGGCACTACACATAGAAAGGACCAACCAGTACCAGTCACTCCAAAAACAGACCAAATAGTAAAGAGCATCAACAAAATGAAGAATCTGCATCAACTGATGAGTAAAACAGCCAGCTAGCATCAAAATGGCAGTATCAAATTCACACATAACAATATTAACCCTAAATGTAAATGGGCTAAATGCACCAATAAAAAGACACAGACTGGCAAATTGAATAAAAAGCCAAAACCCATCAGTGTGCTGTATCGAGGAAACCCACCTCACATACAAGGATACACAAAAGCTTAAAATAAAGGGATGGAGGAAGATTTACCAAGCAAATGGAGAGAAAAAAAAAAAAGCAGAAGTTGCAATTCTCATTTCTGATAAAATAGACGTTAAAGCGACAAAGATCAAAAGAGACAAAGAAGGTCATTACATAATGGTAAAAGGATCATTGCAACAAGAAGAGCTAATGATCCTAAATATATACGGACCCAATACAGGAGCACCCAGATACATAAGGCAAGTTCTTACTGACTTACAAAGAGACTTAGACTCCCACACAATAAATAGTGGGAGACTTTAACACTCCACTGTCAATATTAGACAGATCAACCAGACAGAAAATTAACAAGGATATCCAGAACTTGAACTTAGACCTGGAACAAGCAAACCTGATAGACATTTACAGAACTTTCCACCCCAAATCCACAGAATATACATTCTTCTCAGCACCACATCACACCTACTCCAAAATTAACCACATAATTGGAAGTAAATAACTCCTCAGCAAATGCAAAAGAACAGAAATCATAAAAAACAGTCTCTCAGATCACAGTGCAATCAAGTTAGAACTCAGAATTCAGAAACTAACTCAGAACTGCACAGCTTCATGGAAACTGAACAACTGGCTCTTGAATGGTGACTGGATAAACAATGAAATGAAGGCAGAAATAAAGAAGTTCTTTGAAACCAATGAGAATGAAGACACAAAATACCAGAATCTCTGGGACACATTTAAAGCAGACTCTAGAGGAAAATGTATAGCAATAAGTGCCCACATGAGAAGAGTGGAGAGATCCAAAATTGACACCCTATCGTCGAAATTGAAAGAGCTAGAGGAGCAAGATCAAAAAATCTCAAAACCTAGCAGAAGACAAGAAATAACTAAGATCAGAGCAGAACTGAAGGAGATAGAGACATGAAAAACCCTTCAAAAAATCAATAAATCCAAGAGCTGGTTTTTCAAAAAGATCAACAAAATGGACAGACCATTAGCTAGATTAATAAAAAAGAAAAGAGAGAATAACCAAATAGATGCAATAAAAAATGATAAAGGGGAAATCACCACAGATCCCACAGAAATTCAAACCATCATCAGAGAATATTATAAACAACTTTATGCACATAAACTTGTAAACCTGGAAGAAATGAATGAATTCCTGGACACTTGCGTCCTCCCAAGCCTAAACCAGGAAGAAGTTGAAACCATGAATAGACCAATAACAAGATCTGAAGTTGAGGCAGCAATTAAGAGCCTACCACACACAAAAAACCCAGGTCCAGATGGGTTCACAGATGAACTCTACCAGAAACACAAAGGGGAACTGTTACCATTCTTTCTGAAACTATTCCAAATAATCCAAAAAGAGGAAATCCTTCCCAAATCATTTTATGAGACCAACATCATTCTGATACCAAAACCCGGCAGAGACTCTACAAGAAAAGAAAACTTCAGGCCAATATCCATGATGAACATAGATGCAAAAATCTTCAATAAAATGCTGGCAAGCCGATTGCAACAGCACATCAAAAAGCTTATCCACCATGATCAAGTAGGATTCATCCTGGGAATGCAAGGCTGCTTCAACATACAAAAGTTCATAAACGTAATTCACCACATAAACAGAACCAAAAACAAAAACTACATGATTATCTCAATTGATGCAGAGAAGGCCTTTGACAAAATTCAACAGCACTTTATGCTAAAAACCCTCAATAAACTCGGTATTCATGGAGCGTATCTCAAAGTAATAAAAGCTATTTACCACAAACCAACAGCCAATATCATACTGAATGGGCAAAAACTGGAAGCATTCCCTTTGAAATCTGGCACTAGACAAGGATGCCCTCTCTCACGACTTCTATTCAACATAGTACTGGAAATTCTAGCCAGACCAGTCAGGCAAGAAAAAGAAATAAAGAATATTCAAACAGGAAAGGAGGAAGCCAAACTATCTCTAATTGCAGATGACATAATAGTATATCTAGAAGACCCCATCATCTCAGCCCAAAATCTCCTGAAACTGATAAGCAACTTCAGCAAAGTCTCAGGATATAAAATCAATGTGCAAAAATCACAAGCATTCCTGTATACCAATAACAGACTTAAAGAGAGCCAAATCAAGAATAAACTGCCATTCACAATTGCTACAAAGAGAATAAAATACCTAGGAATACAACTTACAAGAAATGTAAAGGACCTTTTCAAGGAGAACTACAAACCACTGCTCAACAAAATAAGAGAGGACACAAACAGATGAAGAAACATTTCATATTCATGGTTAGGAAGAATCAATATCGTGAAAATGACTGTACTGCCAAAAGTAATTTACATATTCAATGCTAACCCCATCAAGCCATCAATGACCTTCTTCACAGAACTGGAAAAAACCACCATGAATTTCATATGGAACCAAAAGAGAGCCCGCATAGCCAAGTCAATTCTAAGTAAAAAGAACACAGTGGGAGGCATCACATTACCGAACTTCAAACTGTACTACAAGGCTACAGTAATCAAAACAGCATGGTACTGGTACCAAAACAGAGATGTAGACCAATGGAACAGAACAGAGGCCTTGGAGGCAACACAACATATCTACAACCATACAATCTTGCATAAACCTGACAAAAACAAGCAATGGGGAAAGGATTCCCTGTTTAATAAATGGTGTTGGGAAAACTGGCTAGCCATGTGCAGAAATCAGAAACTGGACCTCTTCCTGACACCTTACACTAAAATTAACTCCAGATGGATTAAAGACTTAAACATAAGACCTGACACCATAAAAACCCTAGAAGAAAATCTAGGCAAAACCATTCAGGACATAGGAGTAGGCAAGGAATTCATGACCAAAACACCAAAAGCATTGGCAACAAAAGCCAAAATAGACAAATGGACCTAATCAAACTCCACAGCTTCTGCATGGCATAAGAAACAGTCATTAGAGTGAATTGACAACCAACAGAATGGGAAAAAGTTTTTGCAGTTTACCCATCTGACAAAGGGTTGATATCCAGAATTTACAAAGAACTCAAACAGATTTACAGGAAAAAAACAAACAAGCCCATTCAAAAGTGGGCAAAGGATATGAACAAACACTTTACAAAAGAAGACATACATGAGGCCAACAAACATATGAAAAAATGCTCATCATCACTGGTCATTAGAGAAATGCAAATCAAAACTACATTGAGATACCATCTCACGCCAGTTAGAATGGCGATCATTAAAAAATCTGGAGACAACAGATGCTGGAGAGGATGTGGAGAAATAGGAACACTTTTACACTGCTGGTGGGAGTGTAAATTAGTTCAACCATTGTGGAAGACAGTGTGGCGATTCCTCAAGGACCTAGAAATAGAAATTCCATTTGACCCAGCAATCCCATTACTGGGTATATATCCAAAGGATTATAAATCGTTCTACTATAAGGACATAGGCACACGAATGTTCATTGCAGGACTGTTTATAATAGCAAAGACCTGGAACCAACCCAAATGCCCATTGATGATAGACTGGACAGGGAAAATGTGGCACACCACGGAATATTATGCAGCCACCAAAACAATGAGTTTGTATCCTTTGTAGGGACATGGATGAACCTGGATTACATCATTCTCAGCAAACTGACACAAGAACAGCAAATGAAATACCGCATGTTCTCACTCATAGGTGGGTGTTGAACAATGAGAACACATGGACACAGGGAGGGGAGCACTGCACACTGGGGTCTGTTGGGGGGAATAGAGGAGGGACAGTGGGGGGTGGGGAGTTGGGGAGAGATAGCATGGGGGGAAATGCCAGATATAGGTGAAGGGTAGGAAGGCAGCAAATCACACTGCCACGTGTGTACCTATGCAACTATCTTGTATGTTCTTCACATGTACCCCAAAGCCTAAAGTGCAATTTAAAAAATGCCATAGAGTTTCTACTTTTAAAAGAATTTAATAAGACCATTATTTTATAGATGAGTAATATGCTAGATAGAAAAATATTTAAAAACTCATGTACTCATCCCCCAGTTTCCACAATTACTAACAGTTGGCTGACTTGACTTCCTCTTTACTTCTCTCAATACCCCAACCCTGCTGGGTAATTTAAAAGCAAGTATCAAACATCCTATCAATTAATCTGTAGATATTTTAGTGTGCAACTCTAAGGTTTAAAAATTCAGTGCTTCCATTTAAAGAATCAATTTGGTTTGTAATAATTTAAGTGTTAGGAAATGAATTCCTGACAGTGCTTTTTCGTAAACTAGTGGGCTTAGCAATTTCTAAATAGAAATAACTAAGATATAATTAATTTTGACAAAATGACAAATATTTATAGAAAAAGGCAATTATAATTAAATTGTAGTAAATATCTTTTTTGTTATCCTTTTAGTCACTTCTCAGTTTCTAGTCTCTTTATTCAGTGCTTGGCTAAGATCAGCAGAGAACAGCTACTCCTCTCAAATGCTGTACATTCCATTCTAGTGATAGGAGATAATTCTCCAAAAGTTACATCAAACTTCAAACTTTATAGCAAACCTTACTGCAATATAATAATAAGGATTCATGTTACACTGAGCATAGTCCCTAAGTATTATCCCGGGAAGTCTTCATCCAGCTGTTTCAAATTATTTTCATTTCATACGTCATGTTAATAGCAGGGAGGAGACTATTGCTAATGGTTTTTTCTTGGAAATTAATCTGTCAACCTGGTGAAAGTATAATGTTTCAGCAGATGAGAAGGGACCCTTCAGTTTAACATCCTAGGCATATTAATATGTTTAGCAGAAGCATAGCAAGATTAAGGAATCGATTAGAATTTCCATTAAGAATGGGGAAACAGCACATAGAGAGGGGGATTAGCAGCCCTGCAATGTAATGTAGTCATAAAGTGTTTAAAAAATACATTTAGATTTAAGGTAGTGATGGTTGAATTCTAATGATGTGCTTTGCACCTAGGGGTAGCTGTTCATAGGCAGCATAATGTCCAGGGTTTAATGTAATATTTTATGATGTAATATGCTATATTGAGCCTGTGTTTGTGATGTTGGGACTGGGGGAGAGATTTTTCCGGTGAGCCATGTATAAAATAAGCCTTCCAATTTTTGAAGGAATTTTAAATGTTGTTTTATGACATTGTAATTAAATAAGGGTGCCCAGGATTCACAATACTTTTTATTAATGAGTTAGGAGAAATATTCCATTGTGTGAGAAATGTAGATTTCTATTACAGATACAGATTGTTATAGAATCAAAGACAAATAATGTAATGGTATATCAGTCTTGGAATGTATAACCTCAAACAGATTACAGTATTTCTCTGCGTTTGGCTGTTAGTGTACTGCTTTCTCTAGCATTGAATATGCCAGATACTTGTTTTTCAATTTTACTTATCACCCAATAATTTATTTCACATTCTTTTAATTCACTTCTCTTTTCATTCTTATGCAACTGTAGCATAAACTTAAAGCCGACATAAATTACTTTCAATTTTTCATATATATTTATTTTTCATAATTTTAGTAACTTGCGAGTGGACTCTAAGTCAAATAGAAATTTATAATATTGGAGTTCAGTAGAGGTGAGTTAATTTTTCTCTTGTGATATATGGATGGATCTCCAGTACAAATATGCATCATATTCCTATTTTCAATCTTTATCTGTAGTAACAGATACTCCCTCCAGATGTTTTTTCACTGTATACCTCAATAACTTATTATATGTTTGGATTATTAGGCCTCCCATGGTAAAGGAGTGTGAAATAGAGAAATATTATTGTACTGAAAAAGAGCAAATCTTAAATGTCAGAAGGAAATGCCATTGCTCTTTCCCATCATTAAGTATTAAAAGTGGATACTTATTAAAAGACAAAAAAGTAGATTGTTACTAATACATATTAAGAATTAGGCAAAAAAAAAAAATATTTTCCCACTGACACAGTAATTCCACTTCTGAGAATCTAAGGAAAACAGATAAGGTAGAAAAATTAAAGCACAAAATAAGTTAATTACAGAATTTTTATGATGGCAATGACTGAAAATGTCCTGAGTGTTTCATTAAAAGTATTAATAAATGGTTCAGTAATGGTAAGTAAATTTTGGAACATGTATTCAATTTGCCATAGAGGTATATATTAATTACTCATTTAAATGACAGGAAAAGTTATGTAATTTTATGGAAATTGCTAAATATGGGATAATTACTATTACAGAAAGCATCCACAAGACCTTAGACAAGCAAAATAAAAATATGCTGATAAACACTTAAATCTAAAACCTCAATCTATAAAACTACTACAAGAAAACATTGGGGAAAATCTCCAGGGCATTGGTCTGGGTGAAGATTTCTTGAGCAATACCCCAACACAGACAACCAAAGCAAAACTGGACAAATGGGATTCCATCAAGTTTAAAAGATTTTGCGCAGCAAAGAAAACAGTCAACGTGAAGAGACAACCTACAGAAGTGGAGAAAATATTTGCAAGTTGCCCATCTAGCAAAGGATTAATAACCAGAACATATAAGGAGCTCAAACAACTTTATAGGAAAAAAATCTAAAAATTCAATCAAAAAGTAGACAAAAAATTTGAACAGATATTTCTCAAAAGAAGACATGCAAATGGCAACCAGGCATATGAAAAGATGCTCTACATCACAGATTATCAGAGAAATGCAAATCAAAACTACACTGAGACATCATTTCACCCCAGTTAAAATGGCCTATATCCAAAAGATAATAACGAATGCATATATCCAAAAGGCAATAACAAATACTTGTGACGATATGAAGGAAAGAAAGCCCTTGTACACTGTTGGTGAGAATGTTAATTAGTACAACCACTACTGAGAAGAGTTTGGAGATTCCTAAACAAAGCTAAAAATTGAGGTACCATATAATTCAGCAAACTCACTGCTGGGCATATATTCAAAAGAAAGGAAATTAGTATATTGAAGAGACACTGTACTCCTACATTTGTTCCAGCACTGTTTACGATAGCTAAGATTTGGAAGCAACCTAAGTATCCATCAACAGATACATGGATAAAGAAAATGTGGTGCATATACACAATGGAATACTATTCAGCGCAAAAAAGAATGAGATCCAGTCATTCACAACAACAACATGGATGGACCTGGAGATCATTGTGTTAGTTACAATAAGCCAGGCATAGAAAGACAAACATTGCATGTTCTCACTGATTTGTGAAATCTAAAAAAGCAATTGAATTTATGGATGTAGAGAGTAGAAAAATGATTACCTGGGTCTGGCAAATTTATTGGAGGCTGGTATAGTTAATGGCTACAAAAAAAAAGTACTTAGAAAGAATGATTAAAACCTACTATTTGATAGCATTACAGGTTGACTACAGTCAATAATGACTTAATGTTACATTTTACGATAACTTAAAGACTGCAATTGGATTGTTCATATTTCAAAGAATAAGTGCTTGTGGGATGCATTATTATGCCACTGCTATTATTACTATTTTTCCATGATGTTCTTATTTCACTTTCCATACCTGTATCAAAACATCTCATGTACCCCATGAACATATTCACCTACTCTGTACCCACAAGAATTTTAAAAATATATATTGAAAAGATTTTTAAGCATTTATAATGATTGTGTTTGGTGATAATACAGCGGGTGGTTTATTTCTCCAATTTACTGTGTTTTCTCAGTTTTGGATTACACAAATGCAACACTACTACCTACAACATATCTTGGGAAAGGTTAAGAAACTTGGTGGTGGCTCAAGCCTGTAATCCCAGCACTTTGGGATGCCGAGGCGGGTGGGTCACGAGGTCAAGAGATCGAGACCATCCTGGTCAACATGGTGAAATCCCGTTTCTACTAAAAATACAAAAAATTAGCTGGGCATGGTGGCGCATGCCTGTAATCCCAGCTACTCAGAAGGCTGAGGCGGGAGAATTGCCTGAACCCAGGAGGCAGAGGTTGCAGTGAGCCAAGATCACGCCATTGCATTCCAGCCTGGACAACAAGAGTGAAACTCCATCTCAAAAAAAAAAAAAAAAAAAAAAAAAAAAGAAACTTAATGTAAGTTAGTGCCATCTTGTAAACTTAATTCGATTTATGTGACCCAAACAGCATTCTGCTATGAGAAGGAAAGTGTAATTAATTATTTTGAGACATATGTTTTAGCTGATATATGTGATAAAATGCTAGTGAGAAGCTAGGTGTGGATTGATACACTTTTTTATTGTAAAATTCTTTCAACTTTGTTGAAAGTTCAAAATATTTTCTGATACAATGTTAGGGAGGAACAAGAGAAATATGCTCTGACTTTCTGGCAACTACCTTACAGTTCGCCTTTCAGAGCATAATTTCTATGTAAGTCAGAGGCAGTCAGTATAACGTCCATTAATTCATTTCCCAGGTCTGTTTTTTTCTGGTATAATCTAATTAGATGCAAAATAGTCAAATATTGGGGGTTATACAAATTATCTGTAATATGTAATATTTTTTTCTTGTGCTTATGGTCATTTTTACTGTAAGTTTGATTCTGTGGGTTAGCTATAATATTTTATTATCCATTTTCCTAAATATTATCTTCTCCAATATCTGCCTTTAAAATTTTTTAAATTTCTTAATATGTTGATGTAATATTTAAATAATTTATAAGGGAATGAAAGAACATTTTCATAAATAATATGTTTATAGTAATAGAAGTCTATGTATTCACATGTATGAAATATATTATGTGTTACATAGTTATAAGATTAAACATCATTAAGAAGGTGGTAACCAATTGTTCTTCAGTGATGCAACAGAGCTACAATGAATGGAACTGGGAAAAATATATAGCAGAAATAATTTCATTATGCACATGTATTTAATTTAGGAACAATATATGTTTTGGTGAAATGATTGTGTGTGTGTGTATGTATATATATAAGATAGGAATATAGAAATAATTGCCTTGAGAAGTTCTATCTGAAAATGCATATATACTAAAATACAACAAGTTTTCTTTTTATAAGCTCATAAATAGATTGTAAAAGGCTATAGGCAGTAATATTTACTATCCTGCTCTCATGATATAAGATAAAGTACATATCACTTCAGGTGTGTGCTTTCTTTTTAAAATTTAAAATTTTAGCATTTTTTAAAGCACATGGTTTAAGAAGAATTAAGCTGATCTCATCAAGGAGACAGAAGATCTATGCAAAGTCTCCTAGAGCAGTCATTCTGAATTGACATTTTTCTTTGGTCAATATTTGGTGCCAACTTTTAGATCAATCCTTTGAAATTATACATTTGGTGGGACTTTTATTTGGTCAGCGTAGTGACAGGAAATGAACCAATGATATCAATTTATCTTCAACGTTCCTAAATCCAACTTTATCTGAGACTTTCTTTTGGCTCCTTGCTTGTAAAAAATATCCCCTTGAAGTTGTTTACACTTTAACTGTCATTATGATAAAAATCCTTCTACTTATGAAAACATATTTTACATACACAGAGCTAATGAAATATATTGCCTCTGTGTATACAAAATATGAAAGTTTAATATGTAATGCAAAATATATTTGTATTAGTTAGCATTAAATCAGGTTACAAGTAATAGAAAAATCCAAATAGCTGTGATGTAAACAAGACAATTATATTTCTTTCTCATCTTCAAGAAGCAGAGAAAAATTTCAGGCTTGTTTAGGTGTTCAAAAGACACTGAAATTCCTTTCATCTTGTTCTGTCATATATGGCTTCCACTGTAAAGGTTAATTACTTTTTTCTTTTTTTTGTTGACATAGAGTCTTGCTTTGTTGCTCAGGCTGGAGTATAGTAGTGCAATCTCAGCTCACTGCAACCTCCGCCTCCCGGGTTGAAGCAATTCTCCTGCCTCAGCTTCCCGAGTAGCTGGGTTTACAGGTATGTGCCACCACACATATTTTTATATGTGTTTGTAATAGAGACAGGATTTCACCATGTTAGCCAGGATGGTCTCCATCTCCTGATCTCACGATCCGTCCGCCTCAGCCTCCTAAAGTGCGGGGATTACAGGTGTGAGCCTGTAAAGGTTAATTCTTAATCCAAGATGACTGCTGAAGTTCCAATCATTGCATCTGCACTTCAGCCATCAGGATGGAAGAAGGCAGAAGGGCATGCCACCATTTTTTAAGGCACACTTTCTGAAATTTTCGTAGCACTCTTCATTTATATTTTATTAGCCAGAACTTAGCCACTTGCCACACCTAGCTATGAAACAGACTGTCAAATATCTGTTTAAGAGATGGGATGATGGAAGCAGAGGTTGGAGTGAAACGTTTAAAGGTGGAGAAGGATATATAGACCTAAAGAATGCAGGTGGCCTCTAGAAGCTGGAAAAGGCAAGGAAACAAATTCTTCCTTAGAGCCTCCAGAAGAAACACAGCCCTGCCAACACTTTGATTTTAGTTCACAAAAACCATTTTGAACTTCTTCCAGAACTGTAAGATAATAAATTTGGCTTGTTTTAAGGTAATACATTTGCAAATATTTTTACAGCAGCAATGGGAAACTAATGATAAATCTCCCCAACCTGTTTTAAAAAACACTTGATAGATTAGAGCTTAAAGCACTGAATATGTGGAGACATTTATGGGAGAAATCAAAAAGATCCCTCTGATGGAAGCAGAGGTAACACAGTTTATAAAACTCGTGCCACAGATTTTGCTTCACATTTTCTGGCATCAAAGCCAAAAAGAGAAACATCTTTGGTTACATAGTTTCCATTATCTGAGGACAGCATCTAATACACCTGAAAAAGTAGCATTTTTCTTCCAACTGTTTGAGAACTGGGATTCATTGAAGAGTCCTTGCTTAGAAGATATTGGGAACACTGAGGGCCATTCTTTGAGCCACGGTTTAGGAAAAGATACAGTTTCCATTGGCTCCTAAGGGAGCATAGTCTCTGTTGTGATGCATGAAGTGATCTGAGAGAGGCTCTAAGATTATATATGCAGAGATTTTGCTTTTTGAAAGTCTTAATGTGGAGATACCTCCTGAAAGAAGTAGCTGAAAGAAAAGTTAATTTAGCGATTAAATACCAATTTTCTGACAATCATCTTAAACTGATGAAAATATCAATAATCTTAAACATCAATAATCTTAAAATGCTAAAAATAATTTGTTTTATTATTCATTATTTTTACATTAGCATTGCATCCCATGTATAATATATATAGTACGAAATGCACATAAAATAATTCATTTGTCTTTATTTCTCCTCTCTGTCACCTGTCATTCTCTCTTACACACACACACACACACACACACACACACACACACACACACACAAATAGGAAGTAACGTACTTGATTGGTCACTTAACTGACAAATCCAACAATTGCAGGAGTAAAGCAGGTGTGTTCTTTGGAGAAGAGGTCTTTTAAACAGAAACAATCTTTAACGAACTTGAATAAGTTCTGTTTTTGGCAAATTCCAGCGAAGAAGAAAGGTAAGGGTTTGACAAAGAGGAAAGTTCTGGGCTGCCATTCCTCATCACACTAGGCAAGGTAGCTTGGATCACTGCTGCCAGTAGGGGGATGCTGCACAACCATGGCCCTTTCCTATCTGCCAAGGGTAGGAACTCAAGTCCCAGAAGGTGAAGCAGAACTTAATTGAATAATTGTCATAGATAACTGCTTTATATATGATGCTGCAAGTTTATCTACTCTAGGCCAGCATTGGATGGCATGAAAAAAGAAAGTGTAATTGCATAGTGGTGGTTTTCAATTCAGACACTTGGATGGCTGCTAATACCAGCAACCCTTATAAGATAAACAGTTAAAAAAATAAGTCCAAGGAGAGTTAACATCACTTTCAAAATTCAGTTATAAGATAACCTTTAGCCAAACTCTACCTTGTTGATTCTGCAGAGAATCACATTTTCCATAACACTGGTGGGAAGCTCTCAATGCAAGAGCCAGATTTGCATCTGTTTCCTGACCTGTATCTGCCTTAGAAGAATTCATGGCAAGGACCAGTTTATCTCATATACATTTTTAATGCTAAAAGTATTTTAAAATTTTCTCAGTTTTTTAACTACCTCCCCACCACAATGGTTTATCTCATATATATTTTTAATGCTAAAAGAATTTTTAAATTTTCTGTTTTTTTTAATTTTTTTATTTTTTTTTAATTTTTATTGCATTATAGGTTTTGGGGTACATGTGCAGAACGTGCAAGATAGTTGCATAGGTACACACATGGCAGTGTGTTTTGCTGCCTTCCTCCCCTTCACCCACACTTGGTATTCATCCCCAGGCTATCCTCCCCAGCCCCCCCCACTGTCCCTCCCCCATTTCCCCCAACAGTCCCCAGTGTATAGTAGACCGCCTCTCTGTGTCCATGTGTTCTCATTTTTCTCACCCACCTATGAGTGAGTATATGCAGTATTTCTTTTTCTGTTCTTGTGTCAGTTTGCTGAGAATGATGTTCTCCAGATTCATCCAAGACCTGACACCATAAAAACCCTAGAAGAAAATCTAGACAAAACCGTTCAGGACATAGGAGTAGGCAAGGACTTCATGAACAAAACACCAAAAGCATTGGCAACAAAAGCCAAAATAGACAAATGGGACCTAATCAGACTCCACAGCTTCTGCACGGCAAAAGAAACAGTCACTAGAGTGAATCGGCAACCATCAGAATGGGAAAAAATCTTTGCAGTTTACACATCTGACAAAGGGCTGATATCCAGAATTTACAAAGAACTCAAACAGATTTACAGAAAAAAATGTTCTGTTTTTTAACTGCCTCCCCACCATTTTGCAGATCAATATCTGTAAAATTCTCAATCATATAAAAGGAAAAAAAATATATATATTTTTTTGTTTGGGATGGAGTCTCACTCTGTCACCCAGGCTGTAGTGCGGTGGCATGATCTTGGCTCCCTTCAATCTCTGCCTCCTGGGTTCAAGGGGTTCTCCTGTCTCAGCCTTCCGAGTAGCTGGGACTATACAAAAAATGATTTTTTTCTAAGTGCTATTTAGATTATGATATTATCAGGGAGTCTGAGGAAGATGACATGCATCATGTACATTTTTGGGGGCTAAACACCAAGGAAGATATTTTAACATGTTTCTTTATTTCATCATTGTGACAACATTCTAAAATAGGTTTGATGATTGATCTGTTTTACAGATGAGTAAATTTCATCTCAAAGTAGAAAAGCCAAGATTCAAATCTGTGCTTCCTCCCAAGCCTGTGCTTTTCTTACTGCATTAATTTGCTATTTATTTTATTGAATTTCCACCTCAGAAGTACAGTTAATTATTTTAGAAATAAATGAATGTAATGTGGGGAAGTTCTTTAATCTCTATAACTCCATATTGAAGGAAGATGCCACAAATGTAAACACTCATTAAATATTAACTGAGAAAGCGTCTACATGGTCTTAACCATCTGGAAGAAAGTGGAAAGAAACAAGTGAATCAGCCAAATGTTTCTGAATATCTGTACATTTGGCATCATGTTGCTAAATATGCATATGCTTGGTGTCATTTATTTTTTAACATTTTATTTAGTTATATTTGTTATTAAAAATACAGTTAAGAGAAAATGTCCCCATTTCCTTTCCCAACCCATTTAATAAGGAGTAGCAAATCTTACCACATTGGTTGGTATCTTCCCAGATATTTAAAAATTATTCTTGTAAATGTAGTATGTATGCATGCATGTGTGCACACTTGTACACAGAATTATGCTTATTGTTCCATGCTCTGCTTTTTAAGGGGATTTTGTCAACATTTTTCTGTATAGATAACTACCTTACTTCCTTTATGACATTGTTTGATTGCTATGTGTCATTTACACAGCGCTCAAGATGGTATAATCTTGTAAATATTGCGAAGAAACCAATGTGCTCAAAATCTTGTTCTATTTCACACACAAAAAAAGTTAAGTAAAAAGAGAAAAGTATTACACATAATTTATTAAGTTTTATGTCCAAATTCATTTATGAATTGTAGTGTTGTTAAAGACAGAACTTCATTTAATATGTATTTTTGGCAAGTTTTTTGACTAATACTAAAGTTGCATAAGTTAAGATTGTGTTTTATTACATGTAATATATGGTGACTTTAAAACACGAGAGATTATTTTACTCATTTTGGTAAAAGCTACTCACAGGTCAGCTACCAAATATCTGTTCAGGAATATGAACTAGGGGAGTGGGTACAATAATTTATTCTCAGCTCAGAAAAGCTTATTCCAGTTTTCAGGAGGTCAATGCAGGATGCTTGTGTGGAGTGAATTGAGAATGTTCAGGTGATCAGGCAACAGGTCACAGAAAGGAAAACAGATTCTTCATCAAACCATAAAAGGACAAGGTTCAAGTGGACATTATTTCCTCAGTATAATAAAACAGGACAATGGCAAGAAAGATCTCTGCTATCATCTTTACCTGTTGAGCCACACTGCTGCCATTGGGACATGTTGCCTCTCCATGTCTAGGGTACACATGTTGTGCTGGAATCTCCCTTTACCTTGGAAGGAAATCGTGATTTCCTTCACTTCTCTTCTGTATCGGGTTCCATGACACTGGCATCTTGTATCTCCCTCTTTTGCATTTTTTCTTTCACTTTGATGCAGCTTAACTTCCACTAGATTTTGTAAAAGTTGATATTAGGTTGTAACGTATGTACAGTAGACTGTCTAAATCTTAAATGTGCATCTTGATGAAAACTCACACATGCGCACTCTTATGTGACTGCCATACAGTCTCAGATATAAAATCTGGTTTTCCTGAACCCAAAGATTCTCTTGTGCTCCTTTTTAGCTAATACTCTTCTCCTCAACCAAGGCAAACACTATCACTGACCTCTATCACTATATATGAGTTATGGTTGTTCCTAATTGTCATAAAAGTGGAATCATATGGTGTGTGTACTTTTGTGACTGACTCCTTCAGCTCAACATTTTGTTTGTGTTGTTTAACATGGAAATTGTTCACTCATTTTTATTGTATAGTGTAATTATTTTGTCCATTCCATCACTAAAGAACTTTCTCAAATATTGCCCAGATATTCTTATACATGTCTTTTAGTAGAAATATAGCTCTGTTTTGCTTGACTATATGCCTTGAGGTAGAATTATTGGATCACTGGGTGGATACGTATTCAGATTTATTTGATCTTGGAAAAGAGTTTTCCACAGTGGGTGTTGTAATTTACAGTCCAATTATTAAAATACAAGAGGCTTGATTGATTCACTTTATTGAAAACACTTGATATTGTCATGGGCTTGTTGGACTTTTGCTTTGCCAGACGCACACTTCTGTGGCTGGTGGTGCCTTTGCCCAAATTTTGCTTGAGCCACAGGCCTTATTCAGCCCACTCAGCCTGGCAGGCTGTTATTGGCTTTAGCTACTGGCCCAGATCCCATGTCTGCCAAGGGCAAGCCAGGCACAGAGCAGTGAGTGGTACGTGAGTGAATGAGTGAGTGAGTGCAGGGCCCAGCCACTGCACACAGCCAGACATGTGGGCTGTGTGGGGTATGCAGCTCCAGGTGCTGGCATGGGTTCTGGCTCCCTGCTGCAGCTGGACCAGCTGTACTACAAGAGGCTTCCACTGCAGGCACCAGGGAACAGGAAGGCACCTGGAAGCTTGGAGACACCAGGAACCACAGAGCCCCAAAGGATGCCACAACCCTGGCTCAGGGAGCTCCTACCTCTGGGCTCCCTGAAGGGCCACAGCTCTTCTCTCTCCTCTCCTTCTCATCACCTGTAACATGGCAAGTGAGGGGTGTGTTTCAGCCCTGCTTATGTTACAGCTCTTTCAGTCCTGCCATTTGGTGGGTCCTGAGTTCTTGTCCTGCATCCAGGAAGAATGATGTACAAAGACAACTGGAGGGTGAGCAAGTCAAAGATGTCCTTTATTTGAGCAACAGTACAGCTCTTAGGAGATCCAAAGTGGGTAGCTCCTTTCCACAGGCAGGTTGTCCTGAGAAGTGTGGCCCTCAATGGAGAGGAGACCCAGAATGGGTAGCTCCTATCCACAGGCAGGTCATCCTGATGTCTCTGCAGCTCTCAGTAGAGAGAAGACCTGGAGTGAGTAGCTCCTATCCAGAGGCAGGTTGTCCTGATTTCTCTGCAGCCCTTAATAGAGAGGAAACTTGGAGTGGGTAGCTCATATCTGCAGGCGGTCATACCATTGTTTGCCTGAGTCTGGCTTTTTATGGGCCTCAGAGGCAAGGAAGTGCACGTTGGTTGGTTCATGGGTAGCCATGGGAGGGTCTGGAGAAAGAACCATAAGTTTACACTCTGGTCTGTGGAACTGGCAGCCTAGCCCTGAGGACTAAGGTCATCCCTGGCTTGAAGTTGGGGTTTTACTGGGGATCTGCCCATTTCTGCCCAGGAATCTGCCTGCCTCCTGCTGCCATTCATGATGGCCAGGCTGTTTGTGCCCTCATCGAGTTGCCCTAAGCCCCACCTCGGCTTCCTTCCCATGCTCCTCAGTGCCCAAAGTCCAGAGGGGGCCGAGGTGGCTAGGGAATGGCATGTCAGTGCCACCCTAAGCATGTGCACACCTGGATGGGTCATGACAGTGACAGATTTGGCCAGAACTTTGCTCTGAAATCCGAGTGGGTGCCAGGAGTAGGGAGATGCCAGGAGTGGGAGCAGGTACCTCCAAGCCTGCAGGGGAAGGGGGGCTTCTGGGCCCCTGAGAACACAGGATGCCTAGGTCTGCAGCTGTGGTTGGGTGGCAGCAGTTGTGCCCAGATGGGTGGGTTCCCAACCTACCAACTTAGAAGGGGAGATCGTAGAAGGGGAGAAACTCCTGCCTGTTCCTAGCTCCCACCAGCTCCACTCGAGCAGACAGTCTTCTCCCTGTAGCCAGCAGCTTTGCAGCAGTGGCTCTATGTGGCCACTGCTGCTATAAGTGTTGTTAATCTTCTGAATTTTTGCAATTTTGTTAACTGTGTAGCAGTATCTAATAGTGCTTTAATTTTTTATATACTTGGTGAGAAATGACACCTGTTTTCATATGCTAGTTGGTAACTTGGATATCTTCTGTGAATTACTTATTTCTGTATCCCATTTTTAACTGGGCTGCCTAAGTTTTTTTCTTTATTTATTTGTAGGAATTATTTATATATTTTGAATGTGACCCTTTTGTATATATTGCATGAACTACAAATACCTTCTTGCAATATATTTATTGTGATATAAATTGTCTCTTTCTATAATAACATCAAAAAACAGACAATAAAAAATCCAGAGTCATAGAGCAATAGCACTTATTTAACTTCAGATTCTCTAGGTTTCAGGTTTCATGCTCTCTCATGCATTTGTGGTCATCTGTGGGCAGACAAACTGCTCTACTGTTCCTAGCTGGAATCATCCACATGTCTGGGTTGGCTGCCTATTGACTGATCTAGCCTGGCCATATCTGGTGAAGCTGCAGCAATTGAGCTCTGCTCGGCATGCTTCATCTTTCAGAAGGCTAGTTTGAGTATTTCTTATAATCATGGCAGACTAAAAAGAACTGAAGCAGAAATGGTCAGCTATTTTAGCCTTCTTTCACTGTCTGTCATATCCGTTAACATATCATTGGCCAAAGCAAATCAGAAAGCTGATACAAAATTAAGGGTTGGAGTAAAACCTCTACCTCTTCAGTAAGAGGAATTGAAAGTTTCATGAAAAAGCATGAAAAATTGGGGGCATTAATGCAATCAATCTTTTGCACTTGCCTTTTTACTCTATTAAATGGTGACTTTTGATGAATATAACTTTCTAATTTTATACAGTGTAATTTATTACTTTTGTTAACCTATGGCTAGTCACTTTTTGCTGTTTTATATATGTATGTCTACACCAAGCTTATAAAAAAACTGTCCTAGGTTTTTTAAATAGAAGCTTTAATATTTTTCTTTCAATTTTGTGTCTATAAGTCACTAAATACTAATTTTTATACAAGATGTTAAAAGCCATACATATCTAATTGTTTAATATAATCACTGCAAAACTTCTCTTTTGAATAAAAAGAAAAAAATAATATTGATGGCATATTATCAGATAATTGTTATGAATGGATCTGCTTTAGAATGTTATTCTCTTTTATACCAATTTTTCGTCTGCCCTTGCACAAATACAATACAGTTTTGATTAGTTTAATTACATAGTAATTCTTGATCTCTGATATAGAAGTCAATATCATCTTGGCTATTCTAAGCCTTTTGCATTTATGTATAAATTTTAGAATCAACTATTAATTTTCACCAAAATATAAGGTGATTTTGATTTGATAGAGTTTATTGATCAATTGGACAGAACTGATGTGATTCTACTTTTAAAATTATAAGCCACAAACATGACATGTATTTTGATTTACTTAGGTTTTTTAAAATTTCTTTCAGTTATATTTTACAGTTGTCCATCCTGCACATTTTGTTGATTTATTGCTGAAGATATTATTTTTATGATATTGTTAAAAAGGAATGTTAAAATTTTAATATTTTAATTGCTTTTGGTATAGAAAACTACAATTGACTTTTGTAGTTTGACTTTATATTCTGATACATTTATTTATTTCTTCTTTTTTTTTCTTTTTTACCCTGAATACCTTTTGCATATATTTATTAATTCTAATAGTTGATGTGTATACTTTGGATTTCCATTATGCATTATCAACTCATCTGCAAATATTCACAATTTTACATGAAACTTCAACGTATTTATATCATTTTTTCCCTTAACTTTTCCTACATGTTAAGAACTGCACAATGCTGAGCATAAGTGACGATAGTGGAGATCATTGTCTTGTTTCTGAACTAAGGGGAAAATCATTCAATATTTTACTTTTAAAACTTTTGAGAATCTATCAGCCATCTATCTATCATCTATATTCTTTTAACAGCTAAGAAAATACCTTTATTTTACTAGTTTGGTAAGAGTAAATCTATTCATCTTGAATAGATGTTAAAGATGTTGATCAAAATTTTTTGCCTCTATTAGGATGGTTGCATGGTGTTGCTTCTTCATTATTTAATGCGCTGAATTATATTGATGGTTTTAAAAAATGAAAACATTTCAGTCCTAGAATAAATCAAACTTGCCTAGGATGTTTTATCCTTTTATATATACATGTACAAATTTTTGTTTAGAAAATCTGCTTCTATATTTATGAGAATATTGTTCTGTAGTTTTCATTTTTTTTTGTTTAGAAATTCTGTTTAGGCATTTGTGAAAATTTTGGTAAGCTATGCTTTTTTTAAAAAAAATTTTTATTGCATTTTTGGTTTTGGGGTACATGTGCGGAACATGCAAGATAGTTGCATAGGTGCACACATACCAGTGTGTTTTGCTGCCTTCCTCCCCTTAACTCACATTTGGCATTTCTCCCCAGGCTATCCCTCCCCAGCTCCCCCCCACTGTCCCTCCCCTATTCCCCCCAATAGACCCCAGTGTGTAGTAATCCCCTCCCTGTGTCCATGTGTTCTCATTTTTCTCACCCACCTATGAGTGAGAATATGTGGTATTTCCTTTTCTGTTCTTGTGTGAGTTTGCTGAGAATGATGTTCTCCAGATTCATCCATGTCCTTACAAAGGACATAAACTCATCATTTTTGATTGCTGCATAATATTCCATGGTGTATATGTGCCACATTTTCCCAGTCCAGTCTATCACCGATGGGCATTTGGGTTGGTTCCAGTTCTTTGCTATTGTAAACAGTGCTGCAATGAACATTCGTGTGCATGTGTTCTTATAGTAGAACGATTTATATTCCTTTGGATATATACCCAGTAATGGGATTGCTGAGTCAAATGGAATTTCTATTTCTAGGTCCTTGAGGAATTGCCACACTGTCTTCCACAATGGTTGAACTAATTTACACTCCCACCAACAGTGTAAGAGTGTTCCTCTTTCTCCACATCCTCTCCAGCATCTGTTGTCTCCAGATTTTTTAATGATCGCCATTCTAACTGGCTTGAGATGGTATCTCAATGTGGTTTTGATTTGCATCTCTCTAATGATCAGTGATGATGAGCATTTTTTCATGTGTTTGTTGGCCTCATGTATGTCTTCTTTTGTAAAGTGTCTGTTCATGTCCTTTGCCCATTTTTGAATGGGCTTGTTTGTTTTTTTTTCCTGTAAATCTGTTTGAGTTCTTTGTAAATTCTGGATATCAGCCCTTTGTCAGTTGGGTAAACTGACAAAGATTTTTTCCCAATCTGTTGGTTGCCGATTCACTCTAGTGACTGTTTCTTTTGCCATGCAAAAGCTGTGGAGTTTGAATAGGTCCCATTTGTCTATTTTGGCTTTTGTTGCCAATGCTTTTCGTGTTTTGTTCATGAAGTCCTTGCCTACTCCTATGTCCTGAATGGTTTTGCCTAGATTTTCTTCTAGGGTTTTTATGGTGCCAGGACTTATGTTTAAGTCTTTAATCCATCTGGAGTTAATTTTAGTGTAAGGTGTCAGGAAGGGGGTCCAGTTTCTGCTTTCTGCACATGGCTAACCAGTTATCCCAACACCATTTGTTAAACAGGGAATGCTTTCCCCGTTGCTTGTTTTTGTCTGGTTTGTCAAAGATTATATGGTTGTAGATATACTGATCTGCCTCCGATGCCTCTGTTCTGTTCCATTGGTCTATATCTCTGTTTTGGTACCAGTACCATGCTGTTTTGATTACTGTAGCCTTGTAGTATAGTTTGAAGTCTGGTAGTGTGATGCCTCCCGCTGTGTTCTTTTTGCTTAGAATTGACTTGGCTATGCAGGCTCTTTTGGTTCCATATGAAATTCATGGTGGTTTTTTCCAGTTCTGTGAGGAAATTCAATGGTAGCTTGATGGGGATAGCATTGAGTCTGAAAATTACTTTGGGCAGTATAGCCATTTTCACAATATTGATTCTTCCTAACCATGAACATGGAATGTTTCTCTATCTGTTTGTGTCCTCTCTTATTTCGTTGAGCAGTGGTTTGTAGTTTTCCTTGAAGAGGTCCCTTACATACCTTGTAAGTTCTATTTCTAGGTATTTTATTCTCTTTGTAGCAATTGTGAATGGCAGTTCGTTCTTGATTTGGCTCTCTTTAATTCTGTTATTGGTGTATAGGAATGCTTTTGATTTTTGCACATTGATTTTATATCCTGAGACTTTGCTGAAGTTGCTTATCAGTTTCAGGAGTTTTTGGGCTGAGGTGATGGGGTCTTCTAGGTATACTATCACGTCGTCTGTGAATAGAGACAATTTGGCTTCCTCCTTTCCTATTCGAATACCCTTTCTTTCTTTTTCTTGCCTGATTGCTCTGGCTAGAACTTCCAGTTATATGTTGAATAGGAGTGGTTAGAGAGGGCATCCTTGTCTAGTGCCAGATTTCAAAGGGAATGCTTCCAGTTTTTGCCCATTAAGTATGATATTGGCTGTTGGTTTGTCATGAATAGCTTTTATTATTTTGAGATATGTTCCATCAATACCGAGTTTATTGAGGGTTTTTAGCATAAAGGGCTGTTGAATTTTGTCAAATGCCTTCTCTGCGTCAATTAAGATAATCATGTGGTTTTTGTTTTTCGTTCTGTTAATGTGGTGAATGACATTTATAGACTTGCGTATGTTGAACCAGCCTTGCATGCCCGGGATGAATCCTACTTGATCATGATGGATAGGTTTTTTAATGTGCTGTTGCAATCAGTTTGCCAGTATTTTATTGAAGATTTTTGCATCTGTGTTCATCATGGATATTGGCCTGAAGTTTTCTTTCCTTGTGGAGTCTCTGCCTGGTTTTGGTATCAGGATAATGTTGGTCTCATAAAATGATTTGGGAACGGTTCCCTTTTTTTGAATTATTTGGAATAGTTTCAGAAGGAATGGCACCAGATCCTCTTTGTGTGTCTGGTAGAGTTCGGCTGTGAACCCATATGGACCTGGGCTTTTTTTGTGTGGTAGGCTCTTAATTGCTCCCTTGACTTCAGACCTTGTTATTGGTCTATTCATAGTTTTGAATTCCTCGTGGTTTAGGCTTGGGAGGACACAGGTGTCCAGGAATTTATCCATTTCTTCCTGGGTTACTAGTTTATGTGCATAGAGTTGTTTGTAGTATTCTCTGATGATGGTTTGAATTTCTGTGGAATCTGTGGTGATTTCCCCATTATCGTTTTTTATTGCATCTATTTGGTTGTTCTCTCTCTTCTTTTTTATCAGTCTGGCTAGTGGTCTATTTTGTTGATCTTTTCGAAAACCAGCTCTTGGATTTATTGATTTTTTGAAGGGGTTTTCGTGTCTCTATCTCCTTCAGTTCTGCTCTGATCTTAGTTATTTCTTGTCTTCTGCTAGGTTTTGAGTTTTTTTGATCTTGCTCCTCTAGCTCTTTCAATTTTGACGATAGGGTGTCCATTTTGTATCTCTCCACTCTTCTGATGTCGGCACTTCTTGCTATATATTTTCCTCTACAGACTGCTTTAAATGTGTCCCAGAGATTCTGGTATGTTGTGTCTTCATTCTCGTTGGTTTCAAAGAACTTCTTTATTTCTGCCTTCATTTCATTGTTTATCCAATCAACATTCAAGAGCCAGTTGTTCAGTTTCCATGAAGCTGTGTGGTTCTGAGTTATTTTCTAAATTCTGAGTTCTAACTTGATTGCACTATGGTCTGAGAGACTGTTTGTTATGATTTTAGTTGTTTTGCATATGCTAAGAAGTGCTTTACTTCCAATTATGTGGTCAATTTTGGAGTAGGTGTGATGTGGTGCTGAGAAGAATATACATTCTATGGATTTGGGATGGAGAGTTCTGTAAATGTCTATCAGGTTTGCTTGTTCCAGGTCTGAGTTCAAGCCCTGGATATCCTTGTTAATGTTCTGTCTCGTTGATCTGTCTGATATTGACAGTGGAGTGTTAAAGTCTTCCACTATTATTGTGTGGGAGTCTAAGTCTCTTTGTAAGTCATTAAGAACTTGCCTTATATATCTGGGTGCTCCTGTATTGGGTCCATATATATTTAGGATCGTTAGCTCTTCTTGTTGTATCGATCCTTTTACCATTATGTAATGACCTTCTTTGTCTCTTTTGATCTTTGTTGCTTTAAAGTTTATTTTATCAGAGATGAGAATTGCAACTCCTGCTTTTTTTTTTTTTTTTGCTCTCCATTTGCTTGGTAAATCTTCCTCCATCCCTTTATTTTGAGCCTTTGTGAATCTTTGCATCTGAGATTGGTTTCCTGGATACAGCACACTGATGGGTTTTGGTTTTTTATCCAATTTGCCAGTCTGTGTCTTTTGATTGGTGCATTTAGCCCATTTACGTTTAGGGTTAATATTGTTATGTGTGAGTTTGATACTGCCATTTTGATACTATCTGGTTGTTTTGTCCCTTGGTTGATGTAGATTCTTCATTTTGTTGATGCTCTTTAGCATTTGGTATGTTTTTAGAAAGGCTGGTACTGGTTGTTCCTTTCTATGTGTAGTGCCTCTTTCAGGAGCTCTTGTAAAGCAGGCCTGGTGGGGACAAAATCTCTGATTTCTTGCTTGTTGGTAAAAGATTTTATTCTTTCTTCACTTTTGAAGCTCAGTTTGGCTGGATATGAAATTCTGGGTTGAAAGTTCTTTTCTTTAAGGATGTTGAATATTGGCTCCCACTCTCTTCTGGCTTGTAGAGTTTCTGCCGAGAGATCTGCTGTGAGTCTGATGGGCTTCCCTTTGTGGGTGACCCGACCTTTCTCTCTGGCTGCCCTTAGTATTTTCTCCTTCATTTCAACCCTGGTGAATCTGACAATTATGTGCCTTGGGGTTGCTCTTCTTGCCCAATATCTTTGTGGTGTTCTCTGTATTTCCTGGAGTTGAGTATTGGCCTGCCTTGCTAGGTTGGGGAAATTTTCCTGGATAATATCCTGAAGAGTGTTTTCCAGCTTGGATTCATTCTCTTCATCACATTCTGGTACGCCTATCAAACGTAGGTTAGGTCTCTTCACATAGTCCCACATTTCTTGGAGATTTTGTTTATTTCTCTTTGCGCTTTTTTTCTCTAATCTTGGTTTCTCATTTTATTTCATTGAGTTGATATTCAACTTCTGATATTCTTTCTTCTGCCTGGTCAATTCGGCTATTGAAACTTGTGCATGCTTTGCGAAGTTCTCGTGTTTTTCAGCTCCTTCAATTCATTCATATTCCTCTCTAAGTTGTCCATTCTTGTTATCATTTTCTCGAATCTTTTTTCAAGGTTCTTAGTTTCTTTGCATTGATTTAGTACATGTTCTTTTAGCTCACTGAAGTTTCTCATTATCCACCTTCTGAAGTCTGATTCCTTCTTTTCGTCACTCTCATTCTCCATCCAGCTTTGTTCCCTTGCTGGTGAGGAGTTTTGGTCCTTTGTAGGAGGTGAGGTGTTTTGGTTTTGGGTATTTTCCTCCTTTTTGCACTGGTTTCTTCCCATCTTTGTGGATTTATCCACCTGTCGTCTTAGTAGTTGCTGACTTTTCGATTGGGTCTCTGAGTGGATGCCCGGATTATTGATGATGAAGTATTTCTGTTATTTAGTTTTCCTTCTAACGGTTTCACCCCTCTGCTGTATGAGTGCTGAGGTCCACTCCAGGCCCTGCTTGCCTGGGGTACACCTGCAGCAGCTGAGGAACAGTGAGGGATGCTACCAGTTTCTTATTCTGCTATCTTTGTCCCAGAATGATGCCCTTCCAATGTCAGTCTGATTAGTCCTTTTTTGAGGTGGCTCTTTGCATATACAGGGGTCAGGGAGCTGCTTGAGGAGATTGTCTGTACTTTATAGGAGCTCCAGTGCTGAGCTGTGAGCTCCATTGTTTGTTCAGAGTTGCTGGGCGAATGTGTCTGCTGCAGCAGAACTTATAAAAGCCACCCCCCCCTTTTTTTTCCCTCAGATGCTCTGTCTCAGAGTTTGGGGTTTCTTTATGAGTATCTGTTGCACTGTTCTGCCCAGCTAGGAGGCAGTCTATTCACTATTTGCCTGCCGGGGCTCCGCCCTGCTAGCATGGGTCCACCCTGCTGCCACGGGGCTCCGTTCTACTGTGGTGTACTCCGCCCTGTTAGCGTCGTTTCTCTGTTATGGCTGGTTGCCTCAGCAAAGGCAGGCTGCGTCAGCAGTGGGTGGTATTTCAGTAGGGGCTGAGTGCATCCGTAGTGGCGGATGCCCCTCCCACACCGAGCTGCACCATTTGGATTCAGCTGACCCCACAGCAAAACTCTCAACCCCGAGTGCCTCAAATCGCCATGCTGCTTGTCCCCGTGAGGGTGGGACCCGCCGAGCCCGATCACCTGGCTCCCTACCTCAGAGTCCCTCTTCTCTCTCTCTCTTTTTCCAAATTGAATGGTTGACTCTCTCACAGGTGCCCCAGTTGCCTGCTGATTGGCCACTGGGATCCATGCGATCTCCCCTGCAGCGGCCCACTGCACTGGCACAAATCGCTCTTCCCAGGACTCTCCTGGTCTGGCTCACCATCCAAGTCCCGTTCAATCAAATGGACATGTCAATCTACCCTCCCAAAACTCAGATTGCTGGTTTAACAGGGCACCCAGACCAGTGAGCTTTGTGCAGACTGCTGCTGTGCCGCGGTGTGGCGCCGGCCAAAACGGCTGTGCAAGCAGGCTGCGCTGCTCTCCTGTGTCTCTCCTACACCTGGGAATTTGCCAGTTCTGTGGGCTACAAAAGTCCATCTGAAAATGCAGCTAGGACTCACCCTCTGCATTTTCACTGAGAGCTGAAATCCTGAGTTGTTTCTATGGCGCCATCTTGGACAAGCTATTCTTTTTAAGGAATTAATCTGTTTCATGTAAGTTTTCTAGTTACTGGTGCAATGCTATTTCTAATATCCTCCATGAACCTTTTTAATACTTTTAGTATCTGTAGCCATGTTCTCTGTTTTTCATTACTGATATTGGTATCATTTTGCTTTTTTTTCATGATATATGTTGTTTAGAGATTTATTATTTTAAATTATTTTCAAAGGACCAGCTTTTTTTCTTTATTAGGCTTCTCTACTTTATAACTGCTTTTTGTTTCATTGATTTCTGCAGTTAGTATTTATTTTTTATTTTACTTTCTTTTTCTTTTCTTTTCTTTTTTTTTTTTTTTTTTGAGACAGGGTTTCGCTCTTGTTACCCAGGCTGGAGTGCAATTGTGTGATCTCGGCTCACGGCAACCTCTGCCTCCTGGATTCTGGCAATTCTCCTGCCTCAGCCTCCTCAGTAGCTGGGATTACAGGCACGTGCCACCATGCCCAGCTAATTTTTTGTATGTTTAGTAGAGATGGGGTTTCACCATGTTACCAGGATGGTCTCGATCTCTTGACCTCGTGATCCACCCACCTTGGCCCCCCAATATTTTACTTTCATTGGGATTAAGTTTTTGTTATTTTTCTAGCTTCTTTGAATAAAAGCTTAAATTTTAGTGTTTCAAAATATATACATTTAATGCTATTAATATTTAAATCACTTTAAAATTTAAATCACTGTTACAGTTACATGTACTTCACAAATTTGGCAGGTTATAGTTTATTACTATGCAGTTAAAACTATTTTCTAATTTTCACTTTTCTTCTTTGACACATGGATTAATTACAATAGGTTATATAGCTTTCAACTGTTTAGAAATTTTGAGTTATCTCTATAAATAATATTTTCTAATTATCTTTATAGTTTTCCTTTTGAATTTAACTGTTTACTTTTGAATTTAACTGTTTAATTCTAGGTTCCAATAAAATATATGGTATAATTACAATCCTTTGAAATTGCTGGTTCTTGGTTTATGGTCCAATACCTTTTTAAATTAAGTATTTTTGAAAATAATATTCTGTATGTAATTATAAAAACGTGAAATGTATATGCTGAAGTTTTTATTAACATGTTCTCTCTATGCTGATAAAGTCATATTGGTTAATTTTGGTCTTAAAATCATCTTTCTAAGAGATGTCCAGTTTTGTTGGTTGATGTGCTCACCCCTCTGCCACTTACTATGGACAAGGGAGTGTTGTTCTTCCAGTGGCTGAGCCTGAGTCATAGTTTGACCAGGAGACACATTGGTGATGGAATTGGTTGAGAAGAGTTAAAAACATTTTTTTCTACTAGAGTGCAAATAGAATTATAAAGATTTGCTATCGTTCAGGATAACTAGTTTCTTCTCTGCCCAGCTCTAATACAGACCCACATAAATTATTTTCTTAGAAAATTTACTTGTTCATAAGACAACATGTATCATAACCAAAGAAAGGACTGTATATAGAAGAATGATCAGGTATTATTATTGGCATATAAAAATGGTTCTGTTAGACCATTTGTTTTTGGGATATTTATCATACTTTGATTTCAGTTAAACTGACAAACACTCTGGCACTTCTCCAGACTAGGGGTTGGAAACTTTTTGGTAAAATTTAGGCTTTGTGAGCCAAGAGGCAAAATTGAGGCTTTTATATATTTAAGTAATGAGAAAGAAAACTTTTCACATATATTTTATTGATAAAATTCAAAATATATTAATACTTGAATTTTTTTTGTAATACAGGGCTACTAATGACAAGAATAGAGTGGATAGTATCTCACTAAATTGGGGTTCAAAATTATAAATATTCATTTGGTAATGCTGGCCTATAATGTCATTTTTTTGTATTTCATCTTTGAAAACATCTTTTCACTCAAATAGATTAGATACATCCAAACAAACAAACAAACAAACAAACAAACAAACAAACATATTAATATAAATGTAAGTTGTTATATCTTCCTATTTTATTATCATATTTGTTATTATGAAATGCCCTATTTGTTTTCTATATTTTTTTCTTCAATTCTTCATCATATCATTGTAATCTGTTTTTCTTTTTAATGTAGTGTTTGGGGATTTTTCTCTCCATGTTTTTTACTTTTAATTTGTCTCTATCCTTTTTTTTAAATTTATAAAGGAAAAACGTTTAATGGACTCAGTTCCATGTGGCTGGGGAGGCCTCACAATCATGACAGAAGACGAAGAATAGAAAAGGGATGTCTTACGTGGCAGCAAGAAAGAGAGCATGTGCAGCGGACCTGCCCTTTATAAAACCGTCAGATCTTGTGAGTCCTATTCACTAGCATGAGAACAGCATGGGAAAGACCAGGCCCCATGATTTAGTTACATTCCTCTGAGTCATTCCCATGACATATGGGAATTATGAGAGTTACAGTTCAAGAAGAGATTTGGGTGGAGACACAGCCAGACCATATCTGAAGTATGGAGTGTGTTGGAGAAGCAGACAGTGGTCTACCTGGGAGGAATCCTGTAGTATGTCTTGAGCAGGGTTTCTCAACTCCCAGCATTGTTGACATTTATGGACTGGATTTTGTCGTGGGTTCCTGTCCTGTGCATTATGAGATGTTTAGCAGCATCTCCACCCTCTATCCACTGGATTCCAGCAGCACCAACCACTTCCCAGTGTGACACCCCAGAATGTCTCTAGACATTGTCATGTGTCAAAATCATCCCTGGTCTGATGGGATTACAGTCACTGGTCCAGTAGAACCAGTGAGATACAGCTGAAAGAGGCCAGGCACAATGGTTCAGGCCTGTAATCCCAGTACTTGGTGAGGCTGAGGCAGGTGGACCACTTGAGGTCAGTAGTTTGAGATCAGTCTGGCCAACATGATGAAACCTCATCTCTACTAAAAATACAAAATATTAGCTGGGTGTGGTGGCAGGCATCTGTAATCCTGGTTGCTCAGGAGGCTGAGGCAGGAGAGTTGTTTGAACCTGGGAGGTGGAGGTTGCATTGAGCCAAGATTGTGCCACTGCACTGCAGCCTAGGTGATAGATCAACACTCCATCTGAAAAAAAAAAAAAAAAAGATACAGCTGGAAGGGCTTTGTGCCCCTTTTAGGCCCGAGTGCTAGAATGAGTGGGGATCCATTGATGCCTTAATCTTTTTCTTCAGCAAATATTGTCTGATGCCTGCCATGTGCCAGACTGAATAATACAAGCGGTTGGTATGCTGGAAAGGGAATGCAAACGTGGGCCTGCCCTGGAGCTTTCACGGTGGTGGCTCTGTAGCCAGGAATTTGATGATCTGGTTAAGGGGTTAAGAAGTGACATAATGACAGCAGCTGCCTGAGATGGACTGGAGTAGGGAGAGCTGCAGGAAGCCATCCTGGCAGCCCGCTTCTCCCAGGTGGGAATGATGAAAACCTGGCCCAAGAGTAGGTGGTGGTGGGAACGTGAAGGTGGGACTGCTGCAGGGGTGTTGCAGACGTGGAATGCTTCAGCTTGGCTGGCTACATGCACAGGATGACACTTGATCCTAAGATCTATAGATTTGTGGACTAGGGATGATGGTGGCAAAATTAGTGACCTCTAGGGAAGGAGCCAGTCTTAAAGAAAGATGTGCAGCCATAGAGAAGCAGGAGTTCATGTCCTTTGCAGGGACGTGGATGAAGCTGGAAGACATCATTCTCAGCAAACTAACCCAGAAACATAAAGCCAAAGACTGTATGTTCTCACTCATAAGCAGGAGTTGAGCAAGGAGAACAAATGGACACAGGGAGGGAAACACCGTACACCGGGGCCCATTGGTGGGGTGGGGGGTAAGAAGAGGGAGTGCATTATGACAAATACTCAATACATGTGGGGCTTAAAACTTAGATGATGGGTTGATAGGTGCAGCAGACCACCGTGGCATATGTGTACCCATGCAACAAACCTGGACGTTCTGCACATGTATCCCAGAAGCCAAAGAAAAATAGTAATTAAAAAAAAGAATGATGGATTTGCCTGTAAAAGGTTGAATTTAAGATCCTGATGGGACAAGCTGGGAGCTTGGACATATCCAGAAAGAAAAACATACCAATACTATGTTGTACTCATTTTTAAGTTAATTCTGTGGCTTTCTAGTCAGATGGAGAAACGCAACCCCCTAAGATTCCCAATTCACGTATTATTTTGAATCAGATTAACAGGAGCCAAAACCTTGAATTCTTAAATATTCTTACTATATAATGATGGGATATGGTCATGAGAGCCTTGCTAATCAGACTGCTTGAGCTCTATCTTACCTTTTTAACTTTGTCTTCCAAAAGGCTAGATTTAGGAAATGTGACTTTTCTTACAAAAATGAAGTTAAGAAAGCTATTTATCATTGCATTCTACCTTGGAATATTTGAAGTTGCATCCAAGTAACAGGTTTAGCACATCGTGAAGGCACAAATTATTATAATGTTGGGTATTAGGTATTACCTAACAAGGTGGCTGGCCCCAGGCTTTTTCCTAGTTGGGTGTTGAAAACAGTGATTTGTTAGCTTTTGGGGGCACATTTTTTTAAAAATTTTTATTGCATTTTAGGTTTTGGGGTAGATGTGCAGAACGTGCAAGAGAGTTGCATAGGTACACACATGGCAGTGTGTTCTGCTGCCTTCCTCCCCTTCACCCACATTTGGCATTTCTCCCCAGGCTATCCCTCCCCAACTCCCCCCCGCTGTCCCTCCCCTATTCCCCCCAATAGACCCCAGTGTGTAGTACCCCCCTCCCTGTGTCCATGTGTTCTCATCCCTCTCACCCACCTATGAGTGAGAATATGTGGTATTTTGCCCTCTGTTCTTGTGTCAGTTCGCTGAGAATGATGTTCTCCAGATTCATCCATGTCCTTACAAAGGACAAAAACTCATCATTTTTGATTGCTGAATAATATTCCATGGTGTATATGTGCCACATTTTCCCAGTCCAGTCTATCATCGATAGGCATTTGGGTTGGTTCCAAGTCTTTGCTATTGTAAACAGTGCTGCAATGAACATTTGTCTGCATGTGTCCTTATAGTAGAACGATTTATATTCCTTTGGATATATACCCAGTAATGGGATTGCTGGGTCAAATGGAATTTCTATTTCTACATCCTTGAGAAATTGCCACACTATCTTCCACAATAGTTGAACTAATTTACACTCTCACCAACAGTGAAAGAGTGTTCCTATTTCTCCGCATCCTCTCCAGCATCTGTTGTCTCCAGATTTTTTAATGATCGCCATTCTAACCAGCATGAGACGGTATCTCAATGTGGTTTTGATTTGCATCTCTCTAATGACCAGTGATGATGAGCAGTTTTTCATGTGTTTGTTGGCCTCATGTATGTCTTATTTGTAAAGTGTCTGTTCATATCCTTTGCCCATTTTTGAATGGGCTTGTTTGATTTTTTCTGTAAATCTGTTTGAGTTCTTTGTAAATTCTGGATGTCAGCCCTTTGTCAGATGGGTAAACTGCAAAGACTTTTTTCCCATTCTGTTGGTTGCTGATTCACTCTAGTGACTGTTTTCTTTGCTGTGCAAAAGCTGTGGGGTTTGATTAGGTCCCATTTGTCTATTTTGGCTTTTGTTGCCAATGCTTTTGGTGTTTTGGTCATGAAGTCCTTGCCTACTCCTATGTCCTGAATGGTTTTGCCTAGATTTTCTTCTAGGTTTTTTATGGTGCCAGGTCTTATGTTTAAGTCTTTAATCCATCTGGAGTTAATTTTAGTGTAAGGAAGGCATCCAGTTTCTGCTTTCTGCACATGGCTAACCAGTTTTCCCAACACCATTTATTAAACAGGGAATCATTTCCCCATTGCTTGTTTTTGTATGGTTTATCAAAGATTATGATTGTAGATATGTTGTGTTGCCTCCGATGCCTCTGTTCTGTTCCATTGGTCTATATCTCTGTTTTGGTATCAGTACCATGCTGTTTTGATTACTGTAGCCTTGTAGTATAGTTTGAAGTCTGGTAGTGTCTCCCGCTGTGTTCTTTTTGCTTAGAATTGACTTGGCTATGCGGGCTCTCTTTTGGTTCCATATGAAGTTCATGGTGGTTTTTTCCAGTTCTGTGAAGAAATTCAATGGTAGCTTGATGGGGATAGCATTGATTCTGTAAACTGCTTTGGGTAGTATAGCCATTTTCATGATATTGATTCTTTCTAACCATGAACATGGAATATTTCTCCATCTGTTTGTGTCCTCTCTTATTTCATTGAGCAGTGGTTTGTAGTTTTCCTTGAAGAGGTTCCTTATGTTCCTTATAAGTTGTATTTCTAGGTATTTTATTCTCTTTGTAGCAATTGTCAATGGCAGTTCGTTCTTGCTTTGGTTCTCTTTAAGTCTGTTATTTGTGTATAGGAATGCTTGTGATTTTTGCACATTGATTTTATATCCTGGGACTTTGCTGAAGTTGCTTATCAGTTTCAGGAGTTTTTGGGCTGAGGTGATGGGGTCTTCTAGGTATACTATCATGTTGTCTGCAAATAGAGACAATTTGGCTTTTACCTTTTCTATTTGAGTACACTTTATTTCTTTTTCTTGCCTGATTGCTCTGTCTAGAACTTCCAGTACTATGTAATAGTAGTGGTGAGAGAAGGCATCCTTGTCTAGTACTGGATTTCAAAGGGAATGCTTTCAGTTTTTGCCTATTCAGTATGATATTGGCTGTTGGTTTGTCGTAAAAAGCTTTTATTACTTTGAGATATGTTCCATCAATACCAAGTTTATTGAGGGTTTTTAGCATAAAGGGCTGTTGAATTTTGTCAAATGCCTTCTCTGCATCAATTGAGATAATCATGTGATTTTTGTTTTTGTTTCTGTTTATGTGGTGAATTACATTTATAGACTTGCATATGTTGAACCAGACTTGCATCCCCAGGATGAATCCTACTTGATCATGATGGATAAGTTTTTTAATGTGCTGTTGCAATCGGTTTGCCAGTATTTTATTGAAGATTTTTGCATCTATGTTCATCATGGATATTGGCCTGAAGTTTTCTTTTCTTGTTGAGTCTCTGCCAGGTTTTGGTTTCAGGATGATGTTGGTCTCATAAAATGATTTGGGAAGGGTTCCCTCTTTCTGGATTATTTGGAATAGTTTCAGAAGGAATGGTACCAGCTCTTCTTTCTGTGTCTGGTAGAATTGAGCTGTGAACCCATCTGGACCTGGGCTTCTTTTGTGTGGTAGGCTCTTAATTGCTGCCTCAACTTCAGACCTTGTTATTGGTCTATTTGTAGTTTCGGCTTCCTCCTGGTTTAGGCTTGGGAAGACACAGGTGTCCACGAATTTGTTCATTTCTTCCTGGTTTACTAGTTTATGTGCATAGAGTTGTTTGTAGTATTCTCTGATGATGGTTTGAATTTCTGTGGAATCTGTGGTGATTTCTCCTTTATCGTTTTTTATTGCATCTATTTGGTTGTTCTCTCCTTTCTTTTTTATCAGTCTGGCTAGTGGTCTGTCTATTTTGTTGATCTTTTTGAAAAGCCAGCTCCTGGATTTATTGATTTTTTGAAGGAATTTTCATGTCTCTATCTCCTTCAGTTTTGCTCTGATCTTAGTCATTTCTTCTCTTCTGCTAGGTTTTGAGTTTTTTTGATCTTGCTCCTCTAGATCTTTCAATTTTGACGATAGGGTGTCAATTTTGGATCTCTCCACTCTTCTCATGTGGGCACTTATTGCTGTATTTTTTCCTCTACAGACTGCTTTAAATGTGTCCCAGAGATTCTGGTATGTTGTGTCTTCATTCTTGTAGGTTTTGAAGAACTTCTCTATTTCTGCCTTCATTTCATTGTTTATCCAATCAACATTCAAGAGCCAGTTGTTCAGTTTCCATGAAGCTGTGTGGTTCTGAGTTATTTTCTGAATTCTGAGTTCTAACTTGATTGCACTATGGTCTGAGAGACTGTTTGTTATGATTTCAGTTGTTTTGCATTTGCTGAGGAGTGCTTTACTTCCAATTATGTGGCCAGTTTTGGAGTAGGTGTGATGTGGTGCTGAGAAGAATGTATACCCTGTGGATTTGGGATGGAGAGTTCTGTAAATGTCTGTCATGTTTGCTTGTTCCAGGTCTGAGTTCAAGCCCTGGATATCCTTTTTAATGTTCTGTCTAGTTGATCTGTCTGATATTGACAGTGGAGTGTTAAAGTCTCCCACTATTATTGTGTGGGAGTCTAAGTCTCTTTGTAAGTCATTAAGAACTTGCCTTATATATCTGGGTGCTCCTGTACTGGTTACATATGTATTTAGGATCATTAGCTCTTCTTGTTGTATCGATCTTTTTACCATTATGTAATGACCTTCTTTGTCTCTTTTGATCTTTGTTGCTTTAAAGTCTATTTTATCAGAGATGAGAATTGCAACTCCTGTTTTTTTTTGCTCTCCATTTTCTTGGTAAATCTTCCTCCATCCCTTTATTTTAAGCCTTTGTGTATTCCTTCATGTGAGATGGGTTTCCTGGATACAGCACACCGATGGGTTTTAGTTTTTCATCTAATTTCCCAGTCTGTGTCTTTTGATTGCTGTATTTAGCTCATTTACATTTAGGGTTAATATTGTTATGTGTAAATTTGATACTGCCATTTTGATGCTAGCTGGCTGTTTTGCCCATTGGTTGATACGGATTCTTCATTTTGTTGATGCTCTTTACCATTTGGTATGTTTTTAGAATGGCTGGTACTGGTTGTTCCTTTCTATGTGTAGTGCCTCTTTCAGGAGCTCTTGTAAAGCAGGCCTGGTGGTGACAAAATCTCTGAGTTCTTGCTTGTTGGCAAAAGATTTTATTCTTCCTTCACTTATGAAGCTCAGTTTGGTTGGATATGAAATTCTGGGTTGAAAGTTCTTTTCTTTAAGGATGTTGAATGTTGGCTCCCACTCTCTTCTGGCTTGTAGAGTTTCTGCCGAGAGATCTGCTGTGAGTCTGATGGGCTTCCCTTTGTGGGTGACCCGACCTTTCTGTCTGGCTGCCCTTAGTATTTTCTCCTTCATTTCAACCCTGGTGAATCTGATGATTATGTGCCTTGGTGTTGCTCTTCTTGCGGAATATTTTTGTGGTGTTCTCTGTATTTCCCGGAGTTCAGTATTGGCCTGCCTTGCTAGGTTGGGGAAATTTTCCTGGATAATATCCTGAAGAGTATTTTCCAGCTTAGATTCATTCTCTTTGTCACATTCTGGTACACCTATCAAACGTAGGTTAGGTCTCTTCACATAGTCCCACATTTCTTGGAGATTTTGTTCATGCCTTTTTGTGCTTTGTTCTCTATTCTTGGTTTCTCCTTTTATTTCATTGAGTTGATATTCGACTTCTGATATTCTTTCTTCTGCCTGGTCAATTCCGCTGTTGAAACTTGTGCATGCTTTGCGAAGTTCTCGTGTTGTGTTTTTCAGCTCCTTCAATTCATTCATATTCCTCTCTAAGTTGTCCATTCTTGTTATCATTTTCTCAAATCTTTTTTCAAATCTTTTTTCAAGGTTCTTAGTTTCTTTGCATTGATTTAGAACATGTTCTTTTAGCTCACTGAAGTTTCTCATTATCCACCTTCTGAAGTCTGATTCCATCATTCTGTCACATTCATTCTCCGTCCAGCTTTATTCCCTTGCTGGTGAGGAGTTTTGGCCCTTTGTAGGAGGTGAGTTGTTTTGGTTTTGGATGTTTTCCTCCTTTTTGTGCTGGTTCCATCCCATCCTTGTGGATTTATCCACCTGTCATCTTAGTACTTGCTGACTTTTCGATTGGGTCTCTGAGTGAACACCCAGATTGTTGATGATGAAGTATTTCTGTTACTTTGTTTTCCTTATAACAGTCTAGCCCCTCTGCTGTATGAGTGCTGAGGTCCACTCCAGGCCCTGCTTGCCAGGGGTACACCTGTAGCAGCTGCAGAACAGTGAGGGATGCTACTAGTTTCTTCTTCTGCTGTCTTTGTCCCAGAATGATGCCCACCAAATGTCAGTCTGATTAGTCCTTTTTTCAGGTGACTCTTTGGATATACGAGGTCAGGGAGCTGCTTGAGGAGATGGTCTGTACTTTATATGAGCTCCAGTGCTGAGCTGTGAGCTCTGTTGTTCATTTGGGGTTGTTGGGTGGGTGTGTTTAGGCCTGCTGCAGCAGAACTTATAAAATCTCCTTTTTTTTTCCCTCAGATGCTCTGTCTCAGGGAGTTGGTGCTTTCTTTATGAGTATTCGTTGCACTGTCCTGCCCAGCTTGGAGGCAGTCTAGTCACTATTTGCCTGCCGAGGCTCCGCCCTGCTGCTGCAGGGCTCTGCCCTCCTGTGATGGGCTCCGCCCTGCTGGCAGAGTCTCTCTGTTATGGCGGGTTGCTTCGGCAATGGCAGGCTGCTTCTGCAATGGGCATGTACTTCAGTAGGGGTGGAATGCTTCTCTAGTGGCGGACGCCCCTCCCCCACCGAGCTGCACCATCCTGGATTCAGCTGAGCCCGCAGTAAAACTTTCAACCCCAAGCATTTCAAATCGCCATTTTGTTTGTCCCTGTGGGGGTGTGACCCACCGAGCCTGATCACCTGGCTCCCTGCCTCAGAGTCCTTTCTCTCTCTCTCTTTTTTTAAGTTGAAAGGTTGGCTCTCTCACAGGTGTTTCAGTCACCTGCTGATAGGGCACTGGGATCTGTGTGATTTGCCGTGCCGTGGCCCATTTCACTGGCTCAAATCATGCTTCCCAGGAATCTCCTGGTCTGGCTCACTGTCCAAGTCCCGTTCAATCAGATGGATATGTTAATCTGCCCTCCCAAATCTCAGATTGCCAGTTTAACAGGGCACCCAGACCAGTGAGTTTTGTGCGGGGTGCTGCTGTGCTACGGCACCGGCCAAAATGGCCGCACAAGCCGAAAGGGCTGCACTGGTGTCCCGTGTCTCTCCTACACCTGGGAATTTCCCCATTCTGTGGCCACCAAAGGTCCGTCAGAAAATGCAGCTAGGACTCACCCTGTGCGCCTTCACTGAGAGCTGCAATCCCGAGTTGTTCCTACTGCGCCATCTTGGAAATCCTTCGTCTTTATCCTTACATTTAAAGTTTGTCTCTTATAAACAGCACACAGTTAATATACTTTTATACTTAGTCTAAAAATCTTTGAGTTGAATATTTTGCATATATTTAACGTAGGTACTGATAAAACTAGCTTTAAATCAACACTCTTGTGATTGTCTTTTAGTTGTTCCACTTACTAGTTCTTCTTTTGCCTTTCTTCATATTAATCCGTTTTTAAACTTTATTTATCTTGTTATTAGCTTGTAGTAATAAATTCCTACATTATTATTTTAGAGATTATCCTACATATCATGATATCATCTCTGACTTTCTAGTCTACCTGAATTTAGTACATTCACCAGTTTCCCACCAAAGCAATAATTTTATCATAATTTATCCATTTAGATAATCTAGGATAATCTCCCTTTTTAATGTCAACTGATTAGCAAACTTAATTCCATCAGGATCCTTAATTATCCTTTGCTATGTAATGTAGCATATGCAATTTCTTGGGATTTGATGTGGAAAATTTTGGAGGACCATCTGTCTGTCACCTAAGAGGAAATAACTCAGAAGAGACTGTTGGAACCAAAATGCAAAGAGATAAATTAATTGGCAAATTTAATTTCTTCTTTTTATCCCTAATTACCCAATGTGATAGAGCACACAGTGAAAATTAGATCACTTTTAGAAAATGAGGAAGCCATGTTTCCTTTGCACATCTGTGGTTTAGTGCAAATAATTTATTTTTACTGCACTACATGCAGATTGTGAGATATAATCTGACAACTTTCTTATTAATCATTAATATCTATGGCTTAATATAATTCTGGACTTACTTTATGGTTTGGGTGTCTTTCTTTTTCTTTCTCTTTCTCTTTTCTCTCTCTCACTCCTTCTTTTCCTTCCTTCCCTCCCTCCCTTCCTCTCTGTCTCTTTTCTTTCTTTCTTCTTTCTTTCTTGCCTTCTTTCCTTCCTTACTTTCTTCTTTCCTTCTTTCCTTCTTTCTTTCTTTCTTTCTTTCTTTCTTTCTTTCTTTCTTTCTTTCTTTCTTTCTTTCTTTCTTTCTTTCTTTCTTTCTTTCTTTCTTTCTTTTCCTTTCTTTTAAATCTTACTCTCTTGCCCAGGCTGGAGTATAGTGGTGTGATCTTGGCTTACTGCAACCTCTATCTCCTGGGTTTAAGAGGTTCTTGTGCCTCAGCCTCCCTAGTAGCTGGGATTACAGCTGTGTCTCACCATGCCTGGCTAATTTTTGTATTTTTAGTAGAAATGGGGTTTCACTTTGTTGGCCAGGCTAGTCTTGAACTCCTGCCCTCAGGTGACCCATCCACGATGGCCTCCCAAGGGGTTGGGATAACAGATGACCCACCATGACTGGCAACACAGAGCATTTCTTCCTAATTCATCTGGATATTAAAAACAATTTTTACTTGCATGAAAATAATTACTGAGAGAAAATGAGATAGTCCTAGATACTTGGTGGCAACTTCTCAGATGAAAGGTTTTCATTTTTCTTTCTAAAGTTCTCTGCTGTTTCTTGTATATAGGAAAAGAAATAATAGTAAGTAAAGACCATCAGATTCAGGTTAACAGTTGCTGAAATCTGTGGCTTTTTTTTCTAATAAAATATTTCTCATTAGCTGGTTAATCTGCTTGAAGATTTTCTTTTCCTTCAGGTATTTAGATTTCATGATTTATTATGTTATCTTTATGAAATAATTGTATCTTTAGTAAATAATCCCATTAAAGCAGTTTGAGAACTTTGCAAGAGAAGCCACTTTTAAAAATGGAGGTACCATGTTTTCCCACAGGGATACACTGCTCACTTTTTGGAAGTCAATATAAACAAGATCAACCATAACTATGCACTGAGAAGTGTGTTTTGGAAACAGAATGTAGACTAATTGGACCATCAATGGCACCTTTAAATTCTTACATCTTTCACATCCTATAAAGATGATCATTATTTAAGAGTTCAAGGGTTGTGGAGTTGAAATCCGAAGCATAAATACTGAGTTTTTAAGTTATAAGTTTGTGGGCAAAACGCAGTCAGCTATTTAGGGTGATTCTGATGATGAACTGCATCTTGTTCTGTCATCTGAATGCTTGTTATTTTGTAGACAGGGACATAAACAGTGGTTTCTTCATGTTGATGAGTATTTTCCATACTTATTAAAACTAAGTTTTATTTTTCTAAGAATAAGGCATTTAGGAGGCGGACAAGTTGCTTTTTATTATTTTTGTGTTTCTTTCCAAGTTTGCTCTTCTCATAGATTGCATTGTATTATTCATAAAGTTAATGCGATTGGCTGCTATTTCACATTCTTACAGCCAATTGTGCAGACTTGACTCTTTTGGTGAGATCGTCATGATTATAAGTCTCAGGTTGGGCTTTTGATCTTTGTAAAGAAGTTTGCTTTCCTTCATCCTGGGAACACAGATGACGTTCATATTCTCCATACAGTTACCTTATAAATGCATGTCTTTGATCTTATAGGAGGAGATCATAAATTCCTTATCTATAGTTAAAATCAACCAATTAAAAATATCCTGACAGCAGCAGATCAGAACCATATTTTAATAAAGAATAGCAGCATGACAGCGTGGAAATACGATAACTAGTTACTAATTTTCTTTGAATGTCTTATATAAAATTGATGGTTTAAATTTCTAAGATATACTTTTTGTTTAACCTCTCTAGTAGAGTGATTCCAAATAAAATGTTATTGCAAAATTATTTCAAATTTGAGCAGTATGTTAAAATCTCATCATTGCAGTTTGTGTTTGGGCTCTGAGAGGGATAGTAAAAACTGGATAGTAGGATACCATAAAAAATGCATTTTGTTCAAGTATGACTAACAACTCAATGGCAGAGCGTTTCTAAGTAGGAAGCCTAGCTCGTCTGGTTTAATGAATTGTAGTACTTAAGAAAGGCCTCCTGTATTTTTAGTGTTTGTTTACAAATACTATTTTGTTAAGCAAGTCAGATATGAATCGTCCACTAATCTTGTTCAGGAAATGAAGATATTTACTAAAATCCTCTGAATAACAGTAGTTTCCAAACACATTCTATGTGTTAGTGGGATCTAAATCTATGTGCTATTATGAGTTTGAACTCCGTGTCGATTTTTCCTTAGCCAAATGGACAACTCACAATTAAGTATGACCTCTTTGATTTTCATAATCTTTTTTTTGTTCAATGTCCAGTCAAATAATTGAGATGACTGTGTAGAAGAGTTGCACATTTTTACAACAAAAAAGAACAGCCACAATTTTATATATATGTGTATGTACATATATGACATATATGCATATGTGTTTGCATATATGTGTATATATGTGCGTGAAAGCAAACGGGGAGAGAGGGATGAGGTCTACATAATTTAATTTGATTGCTAGTACATTTTTATGATTAATTCAAATATTTAGACAAATTTGCTTTTAATAGGAAAATCACCAAAAAGGGGAGGCAAGTGGTTGCATAAGCTTTGTTTTATTTCTGAAATTACTTGCATTCACTTAGAGAAAAAGCATTTTACATTATATATCAAGTAACTAATTTACATATTTGATTTCAAGTATTTTGATTTCAATGTGTGTAGCAGTTCAGGAATAAAAATGTAGTGTTTTCTTATATTATTTGTGTTTTTTTTTTATGATTGAGTCTTATGATCTCTTAGTTTAGTTAGGAATATGCCTTCCCCATCCCCCCTATTAAAACTTGATTTTGGAAAGTATAGTTCCAAGAGCTGTGCTTTTCTTTTAAAATGTTTATAAAATTTGAAAGCAACTTGAAAATATTTTATGATATAAATTTTGCATGTATTTAAAAAATAAGATTATAAAATATAAATTTATTAGAAAACTATTAAGATTCTTTCTCTTTGGAATGAGTATATGTTATATACATACAGATATGGGTATAAATGGGTTACTGTGCCTCTTAATATACTACTTTAATGATGAATTCCATTTTTGATTATAGAATCATGAGCTAGAAATCAAAGCACACCAATAAATACAGGTAAACATTGGTAAAATTACACCACAGAAAATAATCAAAGCTTAAAGCTTAGCATTCTGATTTGGAGCAAGAAATTTGTAAATTATGAAATAATGAGCAGCTTCTGAGCATACCCCCTTTATTGTAAAAAAATAAACTTTGCAGGTAACTGCAAAGACCAGACTCAGAAGTCTGCATTTCAAAATGCTTATTTTTTTACAGTGTGGATGAATGGCCGTGAATAATACAAATTGGCTTTACTTTCCAAGTTTATTATACTTAAACATTTTTTGGCAGGTTATCCACATTATTTATTATATAATGTGGTAACCCCCCAAATGAAACCCCCAAATATCTTCTCTTCCTGATCATCATAGGCTGCTATTCTTCCCCTGGAAATTAATACATCTGTATGCAGGATTGTGCCTTTTCATCTCCCGCTGCAGAATCAGCGGTCATAACAGCTTTTGTGTTCATGAATATGTAAATGTAACATGCATAAAATAAAATAAAAAAGCAGACAGTTTCTACCACAGACTGTGCCTAACTCTGTTTAACTAATACACAAAAGCTAAGTTTTAATTTTTCAAGCATTTTGAGTCAGTATTTCAAGGCATGACATAATTATGTAATATGAAAATACATAAATTAGGCACATGCAGATGTGCATGACAGTTAGACTCTGAATAAATTGGCATGTAATCATGGCTATAGTGATTCATGCAGATTCACTTATTTCTTAACTCTGGTGCCTAGTAATATGGGGAAAATGCCTTAGGTCTTTAATAACCTTGTATTTAATGACTAGATTCTACTCCAATTGTTCACCACAATAAATGATTAGGATAATGTTTAAATAATATATAGTACATGTATGTATATATATATGTATATATTACACACACACACACGCTTTTTTCTTCTGAAGGAGAAAAGCAATGGCTATATTACACTGAAGTATTCTGGAGGAAGCTGTGGGAAGAAAATTGGTGGATTTTATTATTGAAATAAGCAAGCATGTTCATGAATATTTTTACAGCATGCATGCCTATGCGCCACTCTGTGCAAACAGTGCTATTGCAGCTTGTGCGCGGTAATTAGGTTGATGTAATTATGGTGAAATAAAGGCAGTCGCACTGATAATTTCACAGTGAATATTAAAGACATATGTGCCTTCCAGTGTACAATAAATGAACCTGAACTGCTGTCAGGGTCTAGGAGGACAGTGTGGCCAATGCACCTATTGTGTCCCTGCTGCAGAAAGGAGCCTGCCGATTGGCCACTGTCTGCAGCACATAGCACTGGCTGGTTATAAAGGACTTGTCTAGGGGAGAGCCTGTAGGTACTCCATTGTCTGGTAAAGTTCATATGACTGCATTCTTTTTTGCAAGGGGGGTGGAGGGAGAGTGGCGAAGGAGGGGGTGTCAGCTCAACAGTAAAAGCTGCACAGATTTTTTTCTTTCTCTCTCTCTCTCTGCCTCTCCATAGATCGTTTCTGTTTCATGCCCTGTCTCATTTTGCATAGCTAAAAAAGAATGCTAATTAAGATCCCTTGTCTTAACCTGAAAAATAATGACTCGGCTGTAATTAGAAATCTGGTGAGAGTTTAAAATTCTGGTAGGGGACCAAAAACATCAGTTACGGTACTTAGGAAGAAAATGAAGAATTATTTTTTTGTAATCAAGGTAAACATGGGAGAGGGGGGTTCCCCCCATCTTTTTAACCAATTTTAACCAATGGTGTTCTACCGCAGATGAGAAGATACTGTATTTCAAAAACTATTTTAACCATCAAATTGAAGGAACACAAATCAGTAGCATTAGAAGCCTTCTTAATCCTCCTTAGGATGCAATTCAGATGAAAGAACTGCTTTTTTTTTTTCCTATTTTTCTTTTTGTATGTGTGTGTTATAGATGGATCTGAGAACGCTGTCTGGGCTTGGTGCCAAGGGCTGGTATTTCACAGCAGCGACCGCCTCACAGACGAGCTGTGGGAAGCAGGAGGGAGACTCTCTCTTAGGGTGCCACTACTATGGAGACACAGCTGGGCTGAACAAGATTTGCTTCAAACAACAACAAGAGAGACAGAAAGTATCTGGTTCAACCGCTGCCTGAGCAGGCAGGCACCAGAAGAGCTAGCAGCCAATCCGGCCATGCTCGAAGCCAGCTCTGCAGCTCAGCCAATCAGTGACATCACTGGTGAGAAACTCATTTACATCATGCAGTAATGAACTTTGTTTAACATAGCCTTCCCCCTTTCCTGTCACCCCCCCTTTCCATATTAGGCCCTTCCATTAATTATTCTGCTGGCATAATTTAAACCGCTATGCAAAAATGTGGCTACATTCTCTCTGATAGCTTTTACCTTTTATTTTCCCCATTGGTGTCTGCTGTCACTGAAAGTAATTCTGGGTACAATTCTATTTTGTTTTGAACTTGTAAAATTATATTCTCTTTCTTAAAAAGAAATTCTTAACAACATGAAACCTCTGTTTATTTTGTCTGATCCCTCTTCTTATGAGTGAATACATGCTTCTGCAAGTTGGGCTTCAGAACTGTACAAGGTAATAGAGAATAAAGGGTGCATTGCCATGGAAGTTGCAGGTTTTTCAAGCAATCTGTATCTTAGAACTTCCTTTAATGTTTTTAGATTTTATGCTGCAGTGGCCATTTTACATACAGTGCTTTATCCAAAAAGCACTTATGTGCATCTGTCACATGGAGGAAACTTCACTCTTGTTATATTTCATTCTCCACTGCTTTCAGCCAACATTGTCATTTTATTAATGAATAGAACTGAGGTCATTTCTGGACAAATCTCCCCCTTCCCATCTCAGCACAATGCACCTGATTTGCATCCATTTACTAGAAAAACTGAATACAAGAACCAGCTTGAAAAGAAGTTAAGGCACCAGCTTACGTAATATTTCAGAATATATTTCAGTAATACAGCTTGTTTTTTTAAATGTGCAATATTTAACATCTGCCTTAGTGTTTCTTTAAAATCGCCTGGTCTCCATTCGCAATGTAATGCCTTTAGCAAATTTATGGGATTGTTATATAACCAAAGTAGATCAAATGAAATAATGTTCACAAATAAGTACATTTATCTGCAGAAAACCTTTGGAAATACAATTTTGCCTTGCGTATTTGTATTTAGTTGTCAGGGATAAAGTCATTTGTTCTATAGATAACTTAAAAGAGGCTGGAACATGTGGCATGTGAAGATTTCATGTTGCTTTATAAAATCCCAGAGAGCAAAACTGGGTCACACTTCAATGTAATTTCTATGAAGTCATATCTTTATTGCATATTTGCGTTAAAGGCACACAGTTTTCTAACAGAGAAGGTGAAGTTTCATTGTCTTTCTTTTAAAAGGATGTTTTGCATGTAATTATTCAAAAACATGCAATTTAAAAAATATTGACAAGGGTTTCATAATAGTGCATGATTCGTTTAAGAAGCTTATAGAGTGCAATGATAGGCATAGTCACTTTTTAAAGCATATGAAGGATTTAGATGAGAAACCCTAGCCTTTTTAATTCATGAGGCATTCCATCATCCCATCATCAGTATTCAGGAGGCGACTGTCCTGAATCAGTCACGAGCTCCCCTGCTGCAGATCCTGTAATTTGAATCATGTGTAATAATATATTATCCTACTGGGGGCCTTCTTTCAGTAGGAGAATGGTTTATACATTTTGCTATAAGAGAACTTTTGGCTTCTAGCCGACTCACAGCCATTACTCACATAGGCAATCATGATCATCTTCCTTAAGGAATAACATCTGCACAACCTCCAGAGCCAAAAATCTGCAACCTCCCGCACAATGTGAATTATGATTTCTTGGAGTTAGGAACCCTTGACGAACTGAAGTAGAAAAATGGAAGGTTTAAAGGAATGGATCAACATTTTATTGAATGTGCCATGTGGCGACAGCGCAAACTCCCATTCCTTTGAAATGATGGAGAATGGTGAGGAAAGGGGGCCAAAAATATACCTACATGTGGTCATTAGATTTTTAGACACAGCCGAAATGTAATGTGTTTTGTGAAGACATAGCTGCCTCTGTGTTTTTCTGTGGGCATCCTAGCAAGATCCTGTAAAGGGTGTAGCAGCATGGAGAAATAAATGGGGGGCAAAGGTGGTTGTGAAAGCAGAGAGAAATTGTCTCACCTTTCAGGAACCATTTTGACTCCAGAGTTAAAAATTATAGTGTACCTCTGATTCTTTCTCTTTTTATCGCCTTGATCAGATCACTTAATTTCTTTCCATTTTCTCCTACATTCAAAAATTAAAGCCAATGCCAGCAGAGAGGTTTCGCTTTGTGTAAAATGCCTTCCCATTTTTTAAGAGTCGAGATCCTTTTTTGCTTCAAGGACCAGGTTAAACGTTTCCTCTTCTGTGAAATCTTTCCAAATCATCGTGATCAAAATCTCTTACTTCTCCACCCCTGTTCACCTCATTTATTGCCTGTGTGTCAGTCAGTATTGCTGTAGGGCCACATATGTGCCTATCTTTTCCTCTAGACTGAAAGCCCCTTGGGGACAGAGACCACATTGAATTCTTCTTCCACCCCCAGCTTTAAGAACAATGAATGATGCTCCTAAGGTGTAAACCCATGTTTTAATTAATGAATTATAAGTACATTATGATTGCAGAGGGAGGGTCATACAATTTTCAGGGATTACAATATTGTTGTCAACTATTACCACTATGTACCAGTTGATGTCAGCTTTACCTCATCAATGTTAAGCTTTTATTTCACTGGCCCTTCATAATAAAGCTCAGATTAAATGGTCCCTGTATTATTTTTCTTAAATAGCAAGTCAAAAGGAAATGCAAATCATTTTGTTTATTAAATACCAAATTAAGCCAACTTAGTTTGGTGTTTAAAAATTTAAAAATAGGTGAAATTTATGTAGAGTCAAGCAACGATGATAAGTGAATTACGGTATCCAGCTGTAATGTTAGTGATATGAAAAATTACTCGGAAAAGGTAAGCGATTAATGTGGAATGTTGAAATGCTCTAAAAAGCATAATAAATCAGGAAATATGGGATCCCGTGTCAGTGTTATAACAGATGCATGTATTTTTTATCTGTAAACTAGTACAATAATCTTAAGAGTGATTTCTACATGTTTTCAGTAAAATCTGATAACAAAATGCCAAAACATGATTGATTTTATGTTATTTATCTGTTTAAGTTTATGCTTTTGGTTATTGTACTACTGCTGAGAGGAAATTAATTTTTTGGCAAACAATAATATTTTTGTTAATGTTTAAAAATTGTCTTTAGATTTAAAAACATATTTTTAACTTTTTCACTACATTTTATGAGAAAAGAATGAAAAAATGTATCTTTACTTTTATATCTGGAAAAATAGAAATTTCAGAGCTTGAATTAGCTAAAGTCTATGTTTTGTAAAAGTATTAGAGAGGAAAAGTATCTCGCCTGAAAGTGCATACTTTCAAGTTCCCAGGACATCTGAGGCTGCTATCAAGAATTCAGAAAGGCTGGCTCAATGTATTTTTACTGTACCAAATAGTCTTCACATTAAACATCAGCAAGATAGGTTTATACAATTTTCTGTGCTAATATAAATTATATTCACTTATGTAATCCAATACTGTATGTAGAATTCACATACAACAGGGAAAGAAGGGAGGCTGCACCTTATTGATCTGTACTTTTATACTATCTTACAATAATGCAATTGGCTCCTAATAAAAAATCATTTATATTAGTATTCTTTAAAAATAATTATGGTGATGATGAAGTAAAAATGGAAATGATATCTGGTTTCACTTTGCTAGCTTTGAACTCAGTTAACACAGATAGTGTATCTTATTGACAAGACTGGTTAAATAGATTTGGGTGGGTCAGTTTGAACTTTTTTAAACAATAAATTATACTGTTATTCTTGACCTTTTCTATTCTGTTGAAGTCTCCAGTTATTCCAAAGATGAGGTATTTGCATCTAGTCAATTTTTTAAAAATAGACTTCTGGGCCTTGGAAATACTGAGAGATGAATTGTGCCCTCTTAGAAACAAATGTTTCTCAAAGACAATAAAAATAATAGGACTTTGTTTAGTATCTTCTGTTTAGAAAATTACAGTTAGGAGTTCAGTGAGTGACTGAGAAAATGTAGAACATCTTAAAGAAAATGTTACTTCACATCATAATTTGAGACGTGGTAACTGAAAGTCATTTGCACTTGAATACTATTTTGTTTTTCCAAACTTATTACAGTAATGATGAACAAGTTAGAAATAATGAAACACTCCCCTCTATACTGGTGCTTATTGATATCATAATGATATGATCCTTATTCCAAAATTAACTATTGAATAAGGAAAGTAGAAGTAAATATTAGGGCCTATGCTTATGCAGCAAAACTAGTAGGTTTGTGATTAAAACTTCCTTATTAGTAAGATGGCAAGGAATTTGATAAAACTCGCCTAAAACATTTGCATATTCTCTTTTTTTCCCTGATTAATCCTTAAAACATGATTTAAAAGCACTATTAATATATTTAGGTGTTTACTGAGTATTTGCATGAGCTGAAGATAACACATCTTGTTATTAAAGAGTGAGGTTGCTCTGTAACTGGTTGCTGAACCAAGAAGAGGAACAAAAGGCTATGAGTTAGTGGCTAATATCTGCTGGGGCCTAATATTTGCACTATATGCCATATGCTACATTATGTACTATGCACACGTTCTTTCATTTAATTCTCAAATCAATCCCTTGGTATTATTACTATCCTCATTTTACAAAAAGGAGAAAATTGAGTTTCAGAAAGGGTAAGCCACTCCTCAAAGTCACATGACTAGTAAGCAGCAAAAGAGAGCTTTGAACCAAGGATTCTGACTTGAGAGCATTCCTAGTCATCCAAAACTGAATAATCAGTACATGTGATTTTGCTATTTGCTGTAAAAACAGATTTTTTTTCATATATTACATTTATAAATGGTGTATCTGGTTCAGGTTTTTAAATGTTCACATATATTTTTACCTTATTATTTTATAGCTCAGTTTGAAAGCTATTGCCTTTGCAATAATATCTACATTGATATTTTCTTTATATTTTGGTATTTATGCACCCAATCAGATCATTTAGGTAATGCATACAAAAACAATTTCTAAACAGTGACATACCAGGTAAATGTAAGGTCATGTTATTAGCAAAATATCTTTATAAGTCTGAATTACTAAAAATAATTATTAGACTAAATGTTTCCAATTCCTCTTTTTCCTAGATATTTTACTCATTAAATATGTGACCTATTTTATGAGAAAATTAAATTCTTATTTATTTGGCAGTTGCAGAATGTCACGTTGGTTCATTTAGACCCTGACTATCCAGACGTTCAAGGGAGTACAGTTTCTCACTCCGGTTACACATCTTGTGTCTACAACCCACTGCAATCCATGTGCTGCTAGGAGAATCTTACAATTACTGAATATGTAATAATACAATTTATACCTAATGCTTAATTTTTCTAGTTTTTATCTATAGTAGTCAAGACTAGAGGGCATAGTTGACAAGTTGTTGACTTTCAGAGAATCAACTTAATTTGGGGAAGGGAGAGGAGAAAACAGTATAGTGTCTTACGTTCCTGGTGAAACACTGTCCAGTTTCTTTCTCAATTTTCTATTTCTTTCTTGAACAATGTTGTGCACTTACCAATAATTCTTGTACAGTTAGAATTTGATATTATTGGCTGGAACAGTGGCTCACGCCTATAGTCCCAGCACTTTGGGAGGCCAAGGTGGCTTGATCACTTGAAGTCAGGAGTTTGAGACCAGCCTGGCCAACATGGTGAAAACCCATCTCTACTAAAAATAAAATATTAGCCAGGCGTCCTGTCACATACCTGTAAATTCAGCTACTTAGGAGGCTGAGGCAGGAGAATTGCTTGAACACAGGAGGTGGAAGTTGCAGTAAGCCGAGATTGAGCCATTGAACTCCAGACTGGGTGAAGAAGTGAGACTCTGTCTCAAAAATACATAAATAGATAGATAGATAGATAGATAGATAGATAGATAGATAGATGATAGATAGATAGATGATAGATAGATAGATAGATAGATAGATAGATAGATAGATAGAGAGATGATAGATAGATAGATAAATGATTATTTTCCTCTCAAGATTCCTTGATGTTCACATTACTAATAATTACTTTTGTGAGAAAGAATCAAGGTCAACATAGCAATTCCTTTCATTGCTTCCGTACTTACTGAGAAAACACTTAACATATAGTACTTAAGTACTGGTAGAGTACTTAAAGCATTTATTTTCAGAATGTTAGTTTTTACTCAGTGAAAATTAGAGATAATTGTGTCAATGATTACTTAGTGATCACTTAACTCCATGAGGCAGTATGAGAAGTGGTTAGGAGCATAGAATCTTGGGACAGATGTCTGGTTCTGATTCTGGACTTCATGACTTAGTAGATACATAACATTGGACAAGTGACATAATTTCCCCAGGCCTCAGTTTTCTAATCTGTGCAGTAGCACCTACCTTAAAATACTCTTTATCTTTATAATGGCAAAGGATGGCATTATAAAGGTGTGTAAATTTATGTTCTTTACTCTTCAAAGTATAGAATATAGTTGGAGATTATGTGTTTGTATATATTTACATAAATATTAATACAGTGTAGTAAGTGCTATACCAGAGATGTATTTATCCTTGCATAAATACTTTCAAAATTTAATTTTAGTCTACCTTTTCAAACAGGTTTTTTTTTTAATGGAGTCTCTCTCTGTCACCCAGACTGGAGTGCAGTGGCATTAGCTCACTGCAGCCTCTGTGTCCCAGGTTCAAGTGATTCTCCTGCCTTAGCTTCCCCAGTAGCTGGGAATACAGGTGAATTCCACCATGCCTGGCTAATTTTTGTAGTTTTAATGGAGATGAAGTTTCACCATACTGGTCAGGCTGGTCTCGAACTCCTGACCTTAGGTGATCCACCTGCTTCGGCCTCCCAAAGTGCTGGGATTACAGGTGTGAGCCACTGTGCCTGGCCAGTTTTTCTTTTATTTGAACAAGTTGTCAATCATTGTTATAATCATCAGTTTTATCACATCAAATATTGGTTTCATTTAAAAAGTTGTTTAAAAAGACTGTATGATATTTTAATGATATCTATAAAAGCTTACAATTACAGGCAATTAATAATATTCAAGTCATTGATTCTACTTTTTCCTCCATTGCTCAGTGTATGTATCAGAAAACACAAATGTCCTGAGTCATTGTAAAAATGCATGAAACCATTTATTCTGATTTTTGCAAAGCTCCACTATAGAGCTAATATTTGAGATCTCCATGATATCCTAGAATGACCAGAGGTTAGGTTCCTAGTTAGTGGCATTCTGTAAAGATAATTAATCCATAGTCCAAGTGTCTAATGTTCAAGAATCAGATACTTGATACATATAGACTTTCCTTTAATAATCTCCATTGTGCTCAGGAAGAAAAGCATAGATTCTAATCTGAAGACCTTACCTAAAACCCTTCACAAGTGCTCTAAGCCTCACTTTTCTTATTATGAAATGGGGATAGTAATGACTAGAAAGTTAATTGTGTGGGCTAAATAAGAGGATCTGTGGAGTACTATTAGGTTTTGTCTTCTTTAGGTTTTGCAAAGTCTGTTCAAGTATGTTTTTAAATGTCAATGAGAGCAACAGGACTTCAATAAAATGCTAGTTTCTGAGAAGAGAAACTCTAGTATGATGTACTCTGTAGAATAGAGAATGACAAGATTGCTTCTTTAAAAATATTTCTTGTCAAAACTCCCATGAGTTTGAATGATTTCAGGGGATTGTGAATACAAGTTAATTAAATCAGAATTCTTTCTCATCTTAACCTGGGAATGACTGAGACTAAAAATAGTTACCTTTTGTTGTTGCTGTTGTTGTTGTTGTTTTGATATAGATTTTTGCTCTTGCTGCCCAGGCTGGAATGCAATGGAGCAATCTCCACTCACTGCAGCCTCCGCCTCCTGGGTTCAAGTGATTCACCTGTCTCAGCCTCCCGAGTAGCTGGGATTACAGGCATGTGCCACCAAACTGGCCTAATTTTTGTATTTTTGGTAGAGATGGGGTTTCACCGTGTTGGCCAGGCTGGTTTTGAACTCCTGACCTCAAGTGATCCACTCGCCTCAGCCTCCTAAAGTGCTGGGATTACAGGCGTGAGCCACCATGCCTAGGCAGTAAATAGTTATATTTTAAAAAGAAGTTCATGAGCTCTCTCCCTCTCTCCATCTCCATTTCTATCTCAAGTGTCTATCTCTGTCTTTCTCTGCCTCTGAGAGACTGACATATTTGGGTAGAAAAGAGCATCAGTAAGGGTTTCCAGTGATTGAGGCAGAGGGAAGTTCAAAGGCATGAAGATTTTTAGATTAACAGTAACAATGCAACTAATTTTCAGGTGTATCATTAAGGTGAAAAATAAAATACTATAAATAGCATCATATTGGAACACCTATGTGCCAATTTTATGATGCTTTTACAATTTCATCTAATCTATGACAATTTGCTATTACTTCCTTCAAGTTTGATCCATGCTTTCTCATAGTGCTAATAATGAAGATGACAATCAAAAGAATTTTGCCATGATATTTTATAGGCGTACCTATTGTTTGAACTATGTATATAAATAGTAAAGCAAAGAAATTACACATTCTGTTGGGGTATCCTATAGTAATATTGTAACTGGGGATATCCCTGCTCCTCCTGTTATTTAACAGCAATTAGCTAATATCCTATTAAACATCACCAGAGATAGTCTTGCATGTCACCATAGTGCAATAAGATCTATTTAGCATTTCAGCTCTTACAAGCCATTCATTTTGCAGTGGAGTTAAACTTTTCTCTTACCTCCTTCCTAGCATGATGGTCTAGGAGTCTTTAAGCATTTTATTAAACTTATTTTAGCTATTTTTTAAAACTTTGTTATTTAATTGATTTTTCTTGAACTGACAAGCTGGGTTTTTAACGTATCACTTCTCTACGGATAGGCTTCTGCATGGGGGCTGTTGGAGAGACCATATACCCCATTTCCCTGGGGATATGCCTAGTTTATGCTTACTGTACCAGGGTAATTATTGATGGTTCCCTCATTGTTTTCAATAGTGACCCATTTTTCACTAGAAATTATGTAACCATTCTATAATATAAAGTGAATTTCTAAATTTTTTGGTAAAAATTGTATTTTCAGATATGCAAATCTGTTGTTATGAAATTATTTGCACTTCGCAGCTTGTGCAACATGAGTTTGGGTTTTGCAAATGTGGTCATTACAGTGAAAGATAATTTTGCTGATATGTGTTAGACATGCAATGAGTAATTGATCTAAACTCATTCATTTGAACATCAGATTTCATTAGTACTCTAGTCTAGACTAATAGCAGAAAGAAGTCCAGCATGTCAATTCATTCAACAGATACTGGTTGATCACTACATGCCAATCATTGCTATAAGCACTGAAGGACACAGCAGTAAAGCAAATAGACAAAGTCCTATGTGCTTATTAAGCTTGTGTTCTGAGATCCTTCAGAGGGTAATAATAAATATTTATTAAGTTATACCAATGACATTTTCCTCTCCATACAAATTGCTTTGACAAAAGGAAGCCTTCATTTAAAACTCGGCCTGTTTTTCTTATGACTGCTCCATTATGTAGGCTAACTTTATGCCATGAATCCTACTGGGTACATTTTTCTTTCTCTCACTCAGTAGCTTACCTGAACATCTTAGGCTCTCCTGGAGTTGATGGTGCTAGCTGCCATGTTTTTTATGTTTCTGTTTAGTCAAGAAGCAGCTCAGAAATCCAAATTTCTAGTACCTTGAGACCTTCTTATGTTCTAGCTAACACACAAATGTACATGGAAAATGTATTACCTTATTTGTTTTTGGAAACTTTTTTTTTCTCCCTGAGGACAGGTTATTGTCATTTTTGCCCATATATATAATTCATCCTTTTAAATGTACTGGAGCTTTTCAAATGATTTCTCTCCTGTGGAAGCACCTTCTCCTGTTATTAGGCTTTTCATAAAGCCTACAAATATCTTAAAATTTTAAATGACTTATAGGTATAAAAATAATAAGCAATTTATATATTAAGGATAAATATTTAAAATAAGAACAATTATAAAATCAGAGCTATTTGCAGTTTGAAATAGACTTAAGACAATTGTTTAATTCCTTTATTTTTTTAAATGTGCAGAGGAAATGTGTAAAGAAATGGCATTCAGCTTGCTTGGAGTTAGACAGTTTGTGATAGACTCAGAAAAAAACTCAAGATTTTTTAAAATTTGAATTTTTAAAAAGAATTTTTTTTTTGAGACAGAGTTTCGCTCTTGTTACCCAGGCTGGAGTGCAATGGTGTGACGTCGGCTCACCGCAACCTCCGCCTCCTGGGTTCAGGCAATTCTCCTGCGTCAGCCTCCTGAGTAGCTGGGATTACAGGCATGCACCACGATGCCCAGCTAATTTTTTTGTATTTTTAGTAGAGACGGGTTTCACCATGTTGACCAGGATGGTCTCAATTTCTTGACCTTGCGATCCACCCGCCTCGGCCTCCCAAAGTGCTGGGATTACAAGCGTGAGCCACCGCACCAGGCCTTAAAAAGAATTTTGATTATAAAATATTTTCTCTGATATAAATTTGAAAAAATTAAGTTATATGAAAAAAAATTGAAATGTTATTTTACTCTTTGTAAATTACCATGGTTACACAAATTCTAAAAATACATGTGTCTTTTGAGTAATACTGAAGTCTCACTCTATAAATAATTTTATATCTTATTTTTAAATATTGAGAGAGAAAATAGTATGTGGTATGGTATAGGGATGCACATTTAGATTAAAAATAAAGGAAGAAAAAAATTGGTAAGACAGGCATTTAAAAACCTAGATATTTTTGAGTTACAACTTTACAAATTATATGAGGTGATATAGGACATTTGTAGAAGTGAATATGAATACGTCAATGTCATTTCATAAAAATGTTTTGTGCTACACTGAAGTGAGGTATATCCAAGTGGCAATGCTGTCATAGACTCAGATGCCTCTTCTTGCTCCTGAGAAGTAGTATCTTTTTCCTCCACACAGATTCTGAGTTATATCCTCTCTTAAATCCTCAGGGAATGTGTTCCACCGATGACCCTTCTCCTGTACCATCACCTTCCTTTCAACCAGCTTCTCCCTCCAAGCATTCAAAAATGACCAACTTTCACTCATCCTAAGCAAACAGATGAGGAAAACAGTAATAGACACCTCCCATAAATAAACCTGTTTCCTCTTGTATCTCTTACTTAACCCATTCTACTGCTGGACAGGAAGTCAGGAGAGCTGGGGAAAGACTTAAACTCACTTGGGACAAGTAATATAAATTCTTTGTACTCCAGCAGAATTGATAGTTTTATGTTTTATAAACCATAAAGTGATGTTAAAAAAGATAGTATTTTTTCCCAAAAGTACCTTGTCCACCTTTAAAATTACATAAATTTAGAGAAGAGAGGAAATACCCTTTATAAGCTACTTTTTAATTGTTATTTTTAGGGAGCTTTAAACTAACTCTAAAGGTACTTTTGACAAAATATAATTACCATTTACAGACATGATATTATTTCCATTTATTTATTTTGAGATTCTGTTCCAATTCAGGTTTCTAATGGTGTAGGGTCAAGTTATTTTAATTAACAATCAATGAAATAATCAATTTTTAAAGGAAATAAGCTCTTTGTGCTATTGAACAAAGATCACTGGACTTGAAGTCTATTTGCTACTCCAAAATTATTTCAATGAGAATAGGAATTGGATGATTTCATATCTATTGCTAGCTATACCCTAGTCATTTATGTGACAGTGGAAAACCAGTGTTTATTGGTTTATCGACTTACATGATGGACAAGAGACCAGATCAGGACTTTCAACAACTTTTTTAAAAAGTAGAATTCTTTCCTAAATAAAATAGACTAAGAATCGCAAAATATTTTTAGAAAGTGCAACAACCCTGTTCAGATTAGAGTTGAGACCTCAGAGCTACATCGTTTTACTCCTCATGCACTTTAGGGGGTGCCTAAGATGCCCTGGTTATAGCCTCAGAACTCCATGACACTAAAGCCACTAGAGCAGATCATTGCTTGCAATGCTTAGAGTTTGAAAATTAGACTGGTATTTTTTTGTTTTGGTTTTGCTTCTTTTGGTCAGCCACTAATGAATTAATATAAATTTAACTTCCACTAGATGGCAGTAGATCAAATCTTTGATCTTGACAATCTTCAGTCTAGTATTTAAGGGCACATATTCACAAATTTTAGAAGAATTCTATTGTCTTACATTTTAAACTTTAAAATTCTTTTTCAACCTCTGAATTTTCACTTGGTGTCCTGTTTTGAAGACATTACGGAACTATCGGTTAGTCCAGCTTTATGATGCCTTGTAAAATATTACTTGCTCGGATCATAGGAATTTTAAAAAATTGCTTAAGGTTCAAATGAACAAATTTTCATGAGCATCTAAACTTATTATTCATATAGTCTTGATTTTACAGCTTCGCTGGAAGACTAATTTTTAACCCAAAATTTACAGTGACCTGGTCACTCAGTTTTCTATCCCATAACACCCACTCCCTTCCACAGCAATGAAATTCCAATGATACTAGTAGTCTGCATTGTGTATACTCTTAACTTTGCCAAAAGGAGATGCTTTCAAATTGTAGTAGGTGATGGGAATTTGTGACACAGATAACTAGGGAAATGAGGTGTCTCAGGAAGCTGCTTCATATCACTAAGATTAAAAGTATAGCAACTTCATGGAGGCACAGAGAAACACCTTCCTTTGTGATTCAGCAGATCCTCCTGGAACCCAACAGCTCTGGTACCCTCATGCCAACAGTGAGCCTCCCAGAAGTTGCCCCTGCTCCTCTTTTTGGATACCACTTATTTATATTCCTCAGGAAGGAAGAACTGGTTAAGTCAATTGTTGTAGTTGTACACAGATCACCCCTTAAAGGGCAGTCTTGTTAAGTCCCCTAAGTTGGTTAGATCCCATTGAGGACAGCTTATTCTCTGAGTAGTGTATTAGTCCATCTCATGCTGCTAAAAAGACATACCTGAGATTTGGTAATTTATAAAGGAAAAGGTTTAATGGTCTCACATAGTTGGGAAATCATGACATCAATCAGTGGTGAACTCTGTCCTATCCATACCCCTATCTGTTTTCCCCCATATTATTTTGAAGTAAATCCAGACATCATATCATCTTATTTTTACATATTTTAGTATTTGTCCCCAATAAGATGTACTCTTTGACAAACATAGTTTTATGTGGTTTCTATATAATAGCATATGTTGAGCAAATATTTGTCGAAACAAATTTGGGTTGAAGTTTAACATGTCAGCACTTTACCCACATTTAATAGACATTATCTCTTGGACTAACAGTCTCCCAATATCATCTTTATCAGAACAAATTACCTTTAGATATTCCAAAAGTAAACTCTACATTTCCCTTTAGACAATTTAGAGGTATATCTGTACACTCCAATCCAGAGATCAAGGAGCTCTGAAATGGATTCTGCAGCTGTCTCCCTTTGAAATTCTTTGTTCTGACACTTCAGATAACAGTACAACTTAGCTTTCCTGGGAAGCAAGTAGCCTGCTCTTCAAAGAGGTGAATACCTTAGATTGACAGGTTAACTTCAGGAAAGTAATTCTAAAAATGGAATGTATGGGGCAAATGTTAAAAATGCTAAAAAATACCTTTTATTGGCCTGTTTATTAAAACTGGGAAGGAACATCTTGTTACAAATAAATTTCATTTTTGTGTGGGTGTGCTAAAACATTCCTATGTCATCCTTTAATAAACTTAACTGAATTTACAGGAAAGGAAAATGATTCCCTTTGTTTTATACTTCAGAAAATAATTAATACACATTTTTTATTTGTATGAAAAGACAAAGCCAAACAAAATTTTTAAAATTTATCAAATATAAAATTGAAAGAAAAAAGAGAGGAAATCTTTGTACAGATCATTTGTAGCAAACTTAGAGACATTTGAAAGATTGCAACATATTGTTTATGTATTGTACCAATTTCCTGGAACTTACTATCTATACATATATATTTTTTATTTGCATGTAAATGATGCAAAATGATTAAGAAGGTAGAGCTAATATGCTTTCTTGAAGAAGGAGGACATTAGAGTCAGGGCTTAATTGAATTACTGGTCTTTATTTGGCTCCTTATATCAATGGATAGAGATGGCATTAACTTAATTTAAGCATTTGATTTAAATTACAGTGCAAGAGTAAGAAGCATATTTAAGGGAATAGCACTGTTTTCATCACTTAGTGGCCATAAAAGCAAGGTTAAACCTTGCCTCTCTAATTATGTAATGACAATAATTTAACCTATAAAGGGACTGCAAGGATTGAATTGAATTGTTTTGGTAAATATCTTGAAAATTGGCTCGATTTTTATGTTTATGCATAATAAAATACTCTAATTTTAAGTCTACAATTCGCATCCTCAGCAAATACATATAGTCATGTAGTCAACATCATAATCAAGATGGGAAACATTTCCATCACCTCGAAAAGTTCCCTTGAGTTCCTTTGTGGTCAATCGGCTCCACCTACCTTCAGCTTCCTCAACTACTGATTTGCATTTTGTCATTACAGTTTTGCATTTTCTGGAATTTCATGTAAACAGAATCATACAGTATTCAGACTTTTGTGTCTGGCTTTTTCTACTTAGCATAATACTTTTGAGATTTATTCAGATCCTTGAGGATATTGGTAGTTCATTTGATTTATTGCAGAGTAGTATCCTGTATTAACTGCATGTGTGACAAGTGGATGGACATTGAAATTGTTTCCAGTTTGGGACTGTTAGTATAAAGTTCGGTGAATATTAAAGTATAAGACTTCTGTGGATAAAATTCTTATTTATCATAGATAATTGCATAGAAATGGGATTGCTGGGTTGCAGGTTAAGTTCATGCTTTACTTTTAAGTAACTTACAAGGTATCTTCTTTAAATCAACTCTATCATGTGCAATTCCCTCAGCCACATACCACTTGCTCCACAACCTCAGCGACCATTAAAAAAATGTATCCTAGAGTGAATCGGCAACCATCAGAATGGGAAGAAAATCTTTGCAGTTTACGCATCTGACAAAGGGCTGATATCCAGAATTTACAAAGAACTCAAACAGATTTACAGGAAAAAAACAAACAAGCCCATTCAAAAATGGGCAAAGGATATGAACAGACACTTTACAAAAGAAGACATACATGAGGCCAACAAACTCATGAAAAAATGCTCATCATCACTGGTCATTAGAGAGATGCAAATCAAAACCACATTGAGATACCATCTCATGCCAGTTAGAATGGCGATCATTAAAAAATCTGGAGACAGCAGATGCTGGAGAGGATGTGGAGAAATAGGAACACTCTTACACTGTTGGTGGGAGTGTAAATTAGTTCAACCATTGTGGAAGACAGTGTGGCGATTCCTCAAGGACCTAGAAATAGAAATTCCATTTGACCCAGCAATCCCATTACTGGGTATATATCCAAAGGACTATAAGTCGTTCTACTATAAGGACACATGCAGACGAATGTTCATTGCAGCACTGTTTACAATAGCAAAGACCTGGAACCAACCCAAATGCCCATCGATGATAGACCGGACTGGGAAAATGTGGCACATATACACCATGGAATATTATGCAGCAATCAAAAATGATGAGTTTTTGTCCTTTGTAAGGACATGGATGAATCTGGAGAACATCATTCTCAGCAAACTGACACAAGAACAGAAAAAGAAATATTCTCACTCATAGGTGGGTGAGAAAAATCAGAACACATGGACACAGGGAGGGGGTCTACTACACACTGGGGTCTATTGGGGGGAATGGGGGAGGGACAGCAGGTGGTTCTGGGGAGGGATAGCCTGGGGATAAATGCCAAGTGTGGGTGAGGGGGAGGAAGGCAGCAAAACACACTGCCATGTGTGTACCTATGCAACTATCTTGCACATTCTGCACATGTACCCCAAAACCTATAATGCAATAAAAATTTAAAAAAGAAAAAAAAAAGTATCCCTTCTAAAATGGGTATGTAGCAGTATCTCATTGTAGCTTTAATTTGGATTTTCTTAGGACTAATACTTTCAGCATGTTTTCTTGTGCTTACTGTCCATTCGTGTTTCTTCTTTAGGATACTAATTTTTACTGGGTCTTTTTCTTTCAGTTCAGTTTTAAGAATTCTTTACATATGATGTAAATCCCTTGTCATATATATGTCTGCAGATACTGTTCTGAGTCTGTGACATACCTTTTTATTACCTTAACAGTGTTTATTTTTAAAAATGAAAATCTTTAATATTGATGATGTCCAATTTAACAATTGAAATTTCATAATTTTCACTCTTTATGTCCTGTCCAAAGATTCTTTGCCTAAGCCAATATCACCAAGACCTTCTCTTATATTTTCTTCTACATATTATATAATCTATTATGATTTGTTCTATGAACCATTTCAAGTTAATTTATGTATATGATGTGAAGTCAGGGTCAGTGTTTATTTGATTTGAATGTTGATGGGTTGCCATTGAATGGCAAGGCATACAGCCAAAATAGATTTAATTTTTTAAAAGGATAATGTTGAAAAATTTACACCACTTTATTCTAAAATGTATTATAAAGCTAGAATTATCAAAGCAGTGTGGTGTAACAATTGACATAAGATCAATACAATAGAATAGGTAGTCCGCAGATATTATCAATATATATATTTATTCTTATTTTATATTTTATTTTTTATTTTTTGAGACAGAGTCTCACTCTGTTGCCCAGGCTGAAGTGTAGAGGGTGCAGCAAACCACCAATCAACCTGTCATCTACATTAGGTATTTCTCCTAATGCCATCCCTTCCTTGGCCCCCCACCTCCCAACAGGCCCTGGTGTGTACTCATTGGAGTATTTTTATCGAAATGGCTTTGTGTCCCTTGTTGAATAACCCAGGTATCTTTAAAAAAAAAAAAAAAGTAAATTGATGGGAAGCTGAGGCAGGAATATCACTTGAGGTCAGGAGTTCAAGACCAGCCTGGCCAACATGGTGAAATCCCATCTCTAGTAAAAATACAAAAATTAGCCAGGCTGTGGTACATTCCTGTAATCTCAGCTACTCAGGAGACTGAAGCATGAGAATAACTTGAACCAACATGGGAGGGAGAGGCTGCAGTGAGCCGAGATGACACCTCTGAACTCCAGCCTGGGAGACAGAGTTGGGACTCTGTCTCAAAAAATAAAAAAATAGAATAAAATAATTAAATACATTGATAATATCTCTAGACTACCCATTCTATTGTATTGATCTTATGTCAATTGTTACACCACATTGCTTTGATAATTCTAGCTTTATAATACATCTTAGAATCAAGTGGCATAAATTTATCAACATTGTCCTTTTAAAAAATTGGCCAGGCGTGGTGGCTCACACTTGCAATCCCGATACTTTGAGAGGCTGAGGCAGGCAGATCACCTGAGGTCGGGAATTTGAAACCAGCCTGACTAATATGATAAAGCCCTGTCTCTACTAAAAATACAAAAATTAGCTGGGTGTAGTGGCGGGCACCTGTAACCCCAGCTACTTGGGAGGCTGAGGCAGGAGACTTGCTTGAACCCAGGTGGCGAAGGTTGCAGTGAGCCGAGACTGCAATTGCACTCCAGCCTGGGAGACAGAGTGAAACTCGATCTCAAAAAAAAAAAAAAAAAGTCTATTTTGGATCTATGCCTTGACATTTAATTTTAGAATCACCTTGTTAATTTCTGCATAAATGTTTGCTGAACTTTACATTGGGATTTCTTAAAGCTATAGATGTTAAGGAGAAAGTTAAAAGCTTTTCTGTTGTATCTTACAACTCATGGACATGATATCCCTCTCATTTTTTTTTCCTTTTTTTTTTTTTAATTTTAGCTGTCCTTTACTCCCTCCAAGCAATATTTTGGAGATTTTAAGATACAGTTCTTGAATAAAGTTTAATAAGTATACAATCCCTATATGCTTCATTTTTGTTCATTATATTTTAAAGGCATTTTAATTTAAATATTTAGTTGAGCCTTACTAGTATATAGAAACATAATTGATTTTTGTGTTTTCATTTTGGATTCTACGGCTTTATTATACTCAGTTCCAGTAACAGTTTTATAGGTTTCCTGGATTTTCTACATAAATGATCATCTCATCTGTAAATAATGTCAGTTTCTTTTTTCCTTTCCAACAATATGACATTTTATTTATCTTACTCTTAAATGTATTTTTTGCCTTATTGCACTAATTGGGATTCCCAATATAATTTTGAAAGAAAGTGGTAAATGCAAACATCTTTACATTTCCAATGATCTTAGAGGAAATCAGTATTTCACAAAAATGATGTTAGCCATTTTTGGTAGATATTTTTATAAGGTTGAGGAAGATGCTTTCCATTCATAGTTTGCAGGTAAATTTTATTATGATTGGATTTTGAATTTATCAAATGCTTATTTTTTATCTGTTGAGATGAGCATATGCTTTTTTTATATATAATATGGTAGATTATACTGATTACTGGATATTAAATCAACCTTCATAGGGCTGAGATAATGTGCTGTTTTTCTCATTTTTTTTTCATTTTTGGATATTGTTTACTAAAATTTTGTTTGGGATTATTGCAACTATGTTTAGGAGACTTATGGGTCTGTTTCATGTAAATGTCTATACATGTATTTATTTATTCAAATATTGCCTTGTTTGGTTTTCTTTTTTTCCTTATACTCTAAGTTCTGGGATACATGTGCAGAATGTACAGGTTTGTTACACACATATACACGTGCCATGGTGGTTTGCTGCACCCATCAACCCGTCATCTACATTAGGTATTTCTCCTAATGCTATCCCTCCCATAGTCCCCACCCTCAACAGGCCCTGGTGTGTGATGTTCTGCTTCCTGCATATGTGTGTTCTCATTGTTCAACTTCCACTTACGGGTGAGAACATGTGATGTTTGGTTTTCTGATCCTGTGTTAGTTCACTGAGAATGATGGTTTCCAGCTTCATCTGTGTCCCTGCAAAGGACATGAACTCATCCTTTTTATTGGCTGCATAGTATTTCATGTTTATGTGCCAAATTTTCTTTATCTTGTCTATCATTGATGGGTATTTGGGTTGGTTCCAAGTGTTCGCTTTTGTGAATGGTGCTGCAATAAACATACGTGTGCATGTGTCTTTCTAGTAGAATGATTTATAATCCTTTGGGTATATGCTCAGTAATGGGATTGCCAGGTAAAATGGTATTCCTAGTTCTAGATCCTTGAGGAATCACCACAGTGTCTTCCACAATGGTTGAACTAATTTACACTCCCACCGACAGTGTAAAAGCATTCCTATTTCTCCATATTCTCTCTAGCATTTGTTCTTTCCTGACTTTTTAATGATCACCATTCTAACTAGCATGAGATGGTATCTCATTGTGGTTTTGATTTGCATTTCTCTAATGACCAGTGATGATAAGCTTTTCTTCACATGTTTATTGGCTGCATAAATGTCTTCTTTTGAGAAGTGTCTGTTCATTTCCTTCGCCCACTTTTTGATGGGGTTGTTTGTTTTTTTCTTGTAAATTTGTTTAAGTTCTTCGTAGATTCTGGATATTAACCTTTTGTTAGATGATAAATTGCGAAAATTTTATCCCATTCTGTAGGTGGCCTGTTCACTCTGATAATAGTTTCTTTCATTGTGCAGAAGCTCTTTCGTTTAATTAGATCTCATTTGTCAATTTTGGCTTTTGTTCCAGTTGCTTTTGGTGTTTTAATCATGAAGTCTTTGTCCATGTCTCTGACCTGAAAGTATTGCCTAGGTTTTCGTCTAGGGTTTTTATGGTTTTCAGTCTTATGTTTAAGTCTTTAATCCATGTTGAGTTAATTTTTGTATAAGACGTAAGTAAGGCAGGGGTCCAGTTTTGGTTTTCTGCATATGGCTAGCCAATTTTCCCAACAGCAATTTTTAAATAAGAAATTCTTTCCTCTTTGCTTATTTCTGTCAGGGTTGTCAATGATCAGATGGTTGTAGATGTGTGCTGTTACATCTGAGGCCTGTATTCTGTTCCATTTGTTGATCTATCTGTTTTGTTACCAGTAACATGCTATTTTGGTTACTGTAGCCGTATAGTATAGTTTGATGTCAGATAGCTTAATGCCTCCAGCTTTTTTCTTTTTGCTTAGGATGATCTTGGCTATATGAGCTCTTTTTTTTAGTTCTATATGAAATTCAAAGTCGTTTTCTTCTAATTCTGTCAAGGAAGTCAATGGTAGCTTGATGGGAATAGCACTGAATCTATAAATTACTTTGGGCAGTATGGCCATTTTCATGATATGGATTCTCCCTATCCATGAGCATGAAATGTTTTTTTCATTTGTTTGTGTCTTTTCTAATTTCCTTGAGTAGTGGTTTGTAGTTCTCTGTGAAAAGGTCCTTCACTTTTTTTGTAGGTTTTATTCCTAGGTATTTTATTCTCTTTGTAGCAATTATGAATGGGAGTGGACTCATGATTTGGCTCTCTGTTTGTCTATTATTAGTGCATAGGAATGCTTGTGATTTTTGTACATTGATTTTGTATCCTGAGACTTTGCTGTAGTTGCTTACCAGCTTAAAGAGATTTGGGGCTGAGAGGATATGGTTTTCTAAATTTACAATCATGTCATCTCCAAAAGAGGTAATTTGATGTCTTCTCTTCCTATTTTAATACACGTTATTTCTTCTTCTTGCCTTATTGCCCTGGCCAGAACTTTCAATACTGTGTTGAGTAGGAGTGGTGAGAGAGGGCGTCCTTGTCTTACACTGGTTTTCAACGGGAATGCTTTCAGTATTTGCCTATTCAGTATGATATTGGCTGTGGATTTGTCATAAATAGCTCTTATTATTTTGAGATACATTCTATCAGTACCTAGTTTATTGAGAGTTTTTAGCATGAAGGGCTGTTGAATTTTATTGCTGGCCTTTTCTGCATCTATTGAGATAATCATGTGGTTTTTGTCATTAGTTCTATTTATATAATGGATTATGTTTATTGATTTGTGTATGTTGAATCAGCCTTGCATTCCAGGGATGAAGCCGACTTGATCATGTTGGAAACCTTCTGATGTGTTGCTGGATTGAGTTTGCTAGTATTTTATTGAGGAGTTTCACATTGATGTTCATTAGGGTTATTGATCTGAAACTTCCTTTTCTGTGTGTGCCTCTGCCATGTTTTGGTATCAAGATGATGCTGACTCCATAAAATGAGTTAGGGAGGATTCTCTCTTTTTCTATTGTTTGGAATACTTTCAGGAGTGGCATCAGCTCTTCTTTGTTCCTCTGGTAGAAACAGGCTGTGAATCAATCTAGTCCTGGGCTTTTTTTTGGTTGGTAGGATATACTGCCTCAATTTCAGAACTTGTTATTTATCTATTCAGAAATTCAAATTCTTCCTGGTTTAGTCTTGGGAGGGCATATGTGTTCAGGAATTTATCCATTTCTTCTACATTTTCTAGCTTCTTCGCATAGAGGTGTTTATAGTATTTTATCATGGTAGTTTGTATTTCTGTGGGATCAGTGGTGATATCCCCTTTATTTTTTTTATTGTGTCTATTTGATTCCTCTCTCTTTTCTTCTTTATTAGTCTGGCTAGTGGTCTATCTATTTTGTTAGTCTTTTCAAAAACCAGCTCCTGAATTCATTGATTTGTTGAAGGGTTTTGCATATCTCTATCTCCTTCAGTTCTGCTCTGATTTCACTTATTTTTTTGTCATCTGCTAGCTTTTGAATTCTTTTGCTTTTGCTTCTATAGCTCTTTTAACTGTGATGTTAAGTTTTCAATTTTGTATCTTTCCTGCCTTCTCCTATGGGCATTTAGTGTTATCAGTTTCCCTCTAAACAGTGCTTTAGCTGTATCCCAGAGATTTTGGTACATTGTGTCTTTGTTCTCTTTTGTTTCAAAGAACTTGTTTATTTCTCCTTAGTTGTGTTATGTACCCAGTAGTCATTCAGGAGCAGGTTGTTCAGTTTCCATGTAGTTGTGTGGTTTTGAGTGAGTTTCTTAATTCTGAGTTCTAATTTGATCGAAATGTTGTCTGAGAGACTGTTGTTATGATTTCCATTCTTTTGCATTTGCTGAGGAGTGTTTTACTTGCAATTATGTGGCCAGTTTTAGAATAAGTGTGATGTGGTGCTGAGGAGAATGTATATTTGGTGGATTTGGGGGTGGAGAGTTCTGTAGATATCAATTAGGTCTGCTTGGTCCAGAGCTTAGTTCAAGTCCTGAATATTCTTGTTAATTTTCTGTCTTGTTGATCTGTCTAATATTGATAGTGGAGTATTAAAGTCTCCCACTAATATTGTGTGGGAGTCTAAGTCTCTTTGTAGGTCATTAAGAACTGGCTTCATGAATCTGGGTGCTCCTATATTGGTTGCATATATATTTAGGATAGTTAGTTCTTCTTGTTGCATTGATTCCTTTACCATTATGGAATGCCTTTCTGTGTCTTTTTTGATCTTTGTTGGTTTAAAGTCTGTTTTATCAGAGACTAGGATTGCAACTCCTAATTTTTTTTGCTTTTCATTTGCTTGGTAAATCTTCCTCTATCCCTTTATTTTGAGCCTATGTGTGTCTTTGCATGTGACATCTGTCTGCTGAATACAGCACCCCAGTGGGTCTTGACTCTATTCAATTTGTTAGTCTGTGTCTTTTGGTTGGGGCATTTAGTCCTTTTACATTTACGGTTAATATTGTTATGTATGAAGTTGATCCTGTCATCATGATGCTAGCTGGTTATTTTGCCAGTTATCTTCATAATGTTGATTGTCTTTATAATTTGGTATGTTTTTGCAGTGGCTGGTACTGGTTTTTCCTCTCCATATTTAGTGCTTCCTTTGGGAGCTCTTGTAAGGCAGGCCTGGCATTGACAAAATCTCAGCATTTGCTTGTCTGTAAAGACTTTAGTTTCTCTCTCACTTATGAAGCTGAGTTTGACTGGATATGAATTTCTGAATTTCCAATTATTTTCTTTAAGAATGTTGAATGTTGCCTCCTCCCTTCTGACTTGTAGGGTTTCTGCAGAGAGATCCGTTGTTAGTCTGATGGGCTTCCCTTTGTGGACCTTTCTCTCTGGTTGCTCTTAACATTTTTTCCTTCATTTCAACTTTGGTGAATCTGACGATTATGTGTCTTGGGGGTACTCTTCTTGAGGACTATCTTTGTGGTGTTTTCTATATTTCCTGAATTTGAACATTGGCCTGTCTTGCTACGTGGGGGAAGTTCTTCTGGATAATATTCTGAAGAGTGTTTCCCAACTTGGTTCCATTGTCCCTGTCACTTTCAGGTACCAGGTACACCAATCAAACAGGTTTGGTCTTTTCAAACAGTTTGATATTTCTTGGAGGCTTTGTTCATTTCTTTTCATTCTTTTTGTCTAATCTTGTCTTCATGCTGTATTTCATTAAGTTGATCTTCCATCTCTGATATCCTTTTTTCTGCTTGTTTAATTCAGCTATAATACTTGTATATGCTTCACAGAGTTCTCATGCTGTGTTTTTCAGCTCTGTCAGGTCATTTATGTTTGTCTCTAAATTGGCTATTTTAGTTAACAATTCCTCTAACCTTTTTTCAAGGTTCTTATTTTCCTTACATTGGGTTAGAACATGCTCCTTTAGCTCAGAGGAGTTTGTTATTATCCACATTGTGAAGCCTACTTTTGTCAATTTGTCAAACTCATTCTTTGTCCAGTTTTGTTCCTTGCTGGCAGGAGATTGCAATCCTTTGCAGGAGAAGAGGTGTTCTGGTTTTTGGAATTTTTCAGCCTTTTGCACTGGCATTTCCTCATCTTCATGGATTCATCTACTTTTTTTTTTTTTTGAGACAGAGTTTCGCTCTTGTTACCCAGGCTGGAGTGCAATGGCGCGATCTCGGCTCACTGCAACGTCTGCCTCCTGGGTTCAGGCAATTCTCCTGCCTCAGCCTCCTGAGTAGCTAGGATTACAGGCATGTGCCACCATGCCCAGCTAATTTTTTTTGTGTTTTTAGTAGAGACGGGGTTTCACCATGTTGACCAGGATGGTATCGATCTGTTGACCTTGTGATCCACCCACCTTGGCCTCCCAATGTGCTGAGATTACAGGATTCATCTACTTTTGATCTTTGATGTTGGTGACCTTTTGATGGGGTTTTGTGTGGGCATCCTTTTTGTTGATATTGATGCTATTGCTTTCTGTTTGTCAGTTTTCCTTCTAACAGTCAGGGCCCTCTGCTGCACGTCTGCAGGAGTTTGCAGGAGGTTCACTCCTGACCCTGTTTGTCTGGGTATCACCAGTGAAGGATGCAGAGTAGTAAAGAACAGCTGCTGTCTGCTCCTTCCTCTGGAAGTTTCATCCAAAAGGACACCCACCAGATGCCAGCTGGAGCTCTCCTATATGAGGTGTCTGTGGACTCCTGCTGAAAGGTGGACTCCCAGAGAAGAGGCATGAGGGTCAGGGACCCACTTAAGGAGGCATTCTGTCACTTAGAAGAGCACCAGCACTGTTCTGGGAGATCCACTGGCTCTTTTAGAGCCAGCAGGCAGGAACGTTTAAATCTGCTGAAGCTGCATCTACAGCTGCCCCTTTTCCCAGGTGCTCTGCCCAGGGAGATGGGAGTTTTATCTATAAGCCCCTGACTGAGGCTGCTGCCTTTCTCTCAGAGATGCCCTGTCCAGAGAGGAGGAAACTAGAGAGACAGTCCGGCTACAGCCACTTTGCTGAACTGTGGTGGGCTCCACCCAGCTGGAACATTCAGGAGGCTTTGTTTACACTGTGAAGGGAAAATTGCCTTCTCAAGCCTGAGTAATGGCGGACTCCCCTCCCTCTGCTAACCTTCCGCGTGCTTCCGGAGGTTTTGTTTACACTATGAAGGGAAAATTGCCTTCTCGTGACTCAGTAATGGTGGACGCTCCTCCCTCCGCCAAGCTCGAGCGTGCCACGTCAACTTCCGACTGCTATGCTGGCAGTGAGAATTTCAAGACGGTGGATCTTAGCTTGCTGGGCTCTGTGGGGTTGTGATCCGCTGAGCTGGACCTCTTGCCTCCCTGGCTTCAGTCTGCTTTGCAGGTGAGTGAACGGTTCTGTCTCGCTGGCGTTCCAGGCGCCACTGTGGTATTCAAGAAAACTGCAGCTAGCTGTCTGCCCAAACAGCCACCCAGTTTTGTGCTTGAAACCCATGGTCCTGGTATTGTAGGCAACCGAGGGAATCTCCTGGTCTGTGGGTTGCGAAGATTATGGGAAAAGCGTAGTATCTGGGCCAAAATATATCGTTTCTCACGGGAGAGTTTTCAAGGCTTTCCTTGGCTAGGGGAGGGAATTTCGGGACCCCTTGCGCTTCCAGGGTGAGGTGATGCCCCAGCCTGCTTTGGCTCACCCTCTGTGGGCTATACCCACCGTCTAACGAGTCCCAGTGAGATGAGCTGGTTGAAAATGCAGAAATTACCCATCTTCTGCGTTGATCTCGCTGGAAGCTGCAGGCTGGAGCTATTCCTATTCAGCCATCTTGCCAGCCCTCTGGTGTTCAAATGAGGTAATTTGGACTGACAAAGTGTGTTGAGAAGTATTTTCTTTTCTATTTTTTGGAAGCATGTATGCAAAATTGATATAATTTCTTCTTTATATGTTTAGTAGAATTCACCAGTGTCATACAGGCATGGAGCTTTCTTATGAAGAGAATATCAATTATGAATTAAATTTGTTTAGTCATTATAAGGCTATCTATCCAGTTATTTGTTCTTTGTTGAGGAATCTTTTGCCAGTTTATATATTTCAAGGAGTTAGCCCATGACATTCAAGAAGTTGATAAGTGTATAATATGCTCATGATATGACCTTTTAATCATTTTAATGTCTGTAAAATCTGTATTTGTATCAATTTTTTTCATTATCGTTATTGGTTATTTACGTTTTCTTTATTTCCTAATTAGTCCAATTTATGGCTTAGCAATTTTTTTCTCTGTTCAAAGAACTAGATTTTAGTTTCTTTGATTTACTTTTTTTCTTGATTTTTTCACTCAACTTTACTTTCTTTCTTCTAATTACTTTGAGTTCAATTTGCTTTTCTGTTTTTGTTTCTTAAAGTGAAATCTTAGATCATTGATTTTAGATCTTTATTAAAGCTATCTAGTTCCCTTAAAGCACTGCCTTAACTGCATTCTACAAATTTTATAGAGTATGTTTTCACTTAGCTTAAATTTTCTCTAATTTGTTCTTTTACCTATAGTCTATTTATAGATGTGTTATTTAATATCCAGATGTGAGGATTTTCCAAATATTATTGATTTTTAAATTAATTCTTTAGTGACCACAGAACTTCATGTAAGAAAATTTCAGTTTTCTTAAATTATTTGAGACTGGTCAATCTTCTGTTCATGCCTTTTATACCCTTGCTAATTTTCTGCCTGCTTTTTCTATCAATTACTGAGGGTGACGTGTTCATATCTTCAATTATAATTTTGGATATGTGTAGTTTTTTTTTTTTAATTTCTATCAGTTTTAAAGCTCTGGTATTAGTGTATCCACATTTAGGATTTTTATATATACTGATGAATCAATCCTTTTAAAATTATGAATATAATTCTTTAAAACAATTTAATTGACAAAGATTACAAATATTCAGAGTGTACAACACAATGATTTGATATATGTATTCATTGTGTAATGATTACCACAGTGAAATCAGTTAACACGTCTAATTACCATCAAAGCTGCTTATTAGATTTGCTGAACTTGTTTATCTTATAACTTAAGTTGGTACTATTTATGTGACATTTCTTGTTATAAACTCTACTTTGTTTCATATAAATATGAGCACTCTAGCTTCTTTTTAAAAATGTTTGCTCTGTGTACTTTTAAATTAAATGTCTTTATAATTAAAGCAGGTTTCTTCTAGATAATGTCTTAGGTATTGCTTTTCGATTCAATCTGACAAGCTCTGCTTTTTCAATGTTTTAACTGAGCTGTTCCGACAATTTAAATGTGTTATGATTTTCAGTATAGTTGGATTTCTATTTATGATATTGCAATTTTTTTCTACTTGTCTCATCCATTCTTGTTCCTTTTTTCTTTTTCCTGTCTTTATTTTTGATTAATTACTATTTTAAAATTTATTTTTACTGTTAGTTTTAGTTTTTTGATTTTTATTGGATACTCTAGAGTTTATAATATACATCTTTACCTTGCAATAATAGTACCTTTTCAAATAATATTATACCAGTTCATGTGTACAGGAAGAACCTTATAACAATATACTACTATTTTTAAACTTTCCATTATTTTTACTATTTGTGGCAAAATTTATTTTTCTATATACTACAAACACCACAATATATTTTTTAAAGTACAAAATTAGTTTTACAGATTAAAAAATGTTTACATTTACCCACTTTATTTCCATTTCCAGTGCTCTTCATTCATTTGTACAGCTACAGATTTTTGTCTGATTTTCTGTTTCTTCTGTCTAAAGGATGTCCTTGGACATTTCTTGTAGTGCAGTTCTATTGAGGGTTAATTCCCTCAGTGGTTGTTTTTCTGGAAGAAAAAAAGTCTTAATTTCATGTCAGTTTTGAAGAAATTTTCACTGGGTAAAAAATAAAAGGTTGGCAGTTTTTTTTCTCATTCAGCATATTAAAGGTTTTTCTTTATTATGTTTTAACAACTTTCTGAGCAGTTTGCGGTAATTCTTGTCTTTTTTTTTCAGTATGTAATGTGTCTTTGTTTTCTTTTGACTGCTTTTAAAATGTTAACTTTAGCAGTAGTTGTCAGCAATTTAATTTTTTTATGTCTCAATGTGTTTTTCTTTAGTTTCATTTTGCTTGGGACTTTTTGAACTGCTTGGATCTGTAGTTTGATACTTTCTTAGCTTTTATTTATTCAAAAATTTGTTTTTTGTTTCTTCTACCTCTCCTTTTGGTCCTCCAATTATATGTAAGTTAGACTCTGCAGATTGTCTCACGGGTCACTTATTTTCTGTTCATTTTAGTTCCCAGACTTTTTCCTTTCTGTGCTTGCCTTATTTTGAATAATTTTTATTATTATGTCTTCAATTTTACTCACCTTTTTTTCTTTTTTTTCTGCAATGTATAATCAGCTGTTAATCTTATCCAGTGTATATCTATTTTAAATATAAGATCTATTTTAAGTATAAGATATTCCATCTCTAGCAGTCTCATTTGTGTATTTTTAAATATCTATAATTTCTTTTGTTATAAGGCTTATATTTTTCTTTCTTTTATCTTCTTTTGCATATTGAGAATATTTGCCACACCTGTTTTAAAACAATTATTTATTTATTTAAAAATCCTTGTCACTGTCATTTATGGGTTTGTTTCTATTCTAATTTTACGGTCATATGGACCTGCTTTTCTACATACCTGGCAATTTTTTATTGGCAATTTTTTTATTGGGTGCAATATTAATCAGGTAAGACTGCCATAAGAAAATGCCATCTATATTTATTTTTTCACAGTTCTGCAGGCTGGAAGTCCGATTAAGTCCAGTATGGTGGGTTTCTGGTGTGGGTTCTCCTTCTGGTTTGCAGACAGCACCTTCTTGCTGTGTGCTTATGTGACGTTTTCTTTGTGCCTGTTAGGGAGAGGGTGCAAATAGAGAGCGAGAGATCTCTAGTGTTCCATCTACCTTTTATAGGGACACTAATCCTATTGGGTCAGGGCCACACCGTGATTCCCTCATTACAAACTTAATTACCTCTATAAAAGCCCTAGCTCCAGTAAAATGAATGGTTGGGATTCAATGTATAAATTATTGTAGACATAATTCAAGACTGAAGGAGATCTCCTCTGTAAATCTCTAGATCGTTTTTTTTCTCTCTCTCTTTTTTCCCACCAGTATGTTCTTGGCTGACTGCAACCTTTGCTTCCCAGGTTCAAATGATTCTCCTGCCTCAGCCTCCTGAGTAGCTGGGATTACAGGTGTGTGCCACCACACCTGGCTAATTTTTCTAGTTGCATAGAGGTGGGGTTTTGCCATGTTGGCCAGGCTGCTCTCCAACTCCTGACCTCAGGTGATCCACCCACGTTGGCCTCCCAAACTGCTGAATTACTTGGTGGGAGCCACTGCACGTGGCACGTTCTCTTGCATGCGCACCTCATCTTGCGCCCTATTGCCCATTACACTTGATTCTCTAGCCATAACAGGGTGCTTCATGCTTCTCTCCTCCCTGGCTTTGCAAACACAATCTCCATCTGTCAAAAAAAGCAAAGAAAGAACCAACTTTGTAGGACTTTTGTGAGAATCAATTAATTCAATACATGTAAAGTATGTAGAACATTGCCTAACACATATCAATTACTCAATAAAGGTTAGCTATTACTACTATTATCGATCAAAGAGTACAAACTATATATCCTCTGTAAACACCAGAATATATAACATATTATTTATAGCTTAAAATATACTTTGAAGTAAATTATTTTTAGGTTCTCTCAGATATCCACAGTGGGTTTTTAAAAAATAATAGGAACAATTGAACCTGAAAGATGATTATGTATTTTTCATATACAAATATATATAGCATAATAATTTTTCTTTCAAATAATTTGGCTCTTTTAACATTGGAATTTATCTAATACATTTCAGAAAATTTGTGGAAAATGATTTGGTAAAATGCTCTTTCAACTGTTACTGTATTTTCTTTATTATAAGGCAGTAAAACAATAGTTCCATACCACTACTTAAATTTTAATGTTTTAATATTGACTAAACTCTTTTACACTATTTCACTTAATTCTCATAACTATCTTATTTTACTTACAAATGTGGCATTTCAAAAAGCATTAAAACTTATTTTTTAAAATAAGGTTTTCCATTCACATATGTGCATTACAGACAGCAACTTTAGCAGAAAAAAATTACTGGAAGCAACCTTTTAAAACTTAATTTCTGTTTTAATGCTCAATACTGCTGTCTTCTCAGGAAGAAAAGTGTGATATTTCTCTTTTCTCTAGAGGATTTTTGGGTGGGTGTCAAATCGCCTTCCATTTCCGGGGAAAAGTTAACATCATTATGTTCCAATACAAAAAAAAGCAAAGGGATTGCTGGACAGAATGGGCCACCTGGTAGAAAACTACAAACAGGATGTAATTTTTGAATTTCTTAATTCATGAATGAGAATTAAGCTATATTCCCACAGAATAGTAGCAGGTAAATCTTCCAGACATGAAAAATGAAAGTATCAAAGCTGGGATGAAGAACAAAAATATCTCTGGGCTGGTGGAGAAAAGAGGTTTTTGGTTCTTGGAATCAACATATACATGCTCACATAGGGTATCGCAGAGATGGCAGAACCAACAAGAGGTTAGAGGTATCTGACTTCGATGGCCTTCAAGTTGGAGCTTAGTACATGAGTGACAACTCTTGCTTTAAATGGATCTTGGTGAGGGGTTCTGGCAGCAATGGGAGCTTTAGTTTGATGACCATGAACTGCTTATCTCCTAGACCATGTAGACCTGAGATGTTTGTAAGATCTTGCATTGTCTCAGAGAAATTAAAGAAAGCCCCAGAAAGTTTTGGACTGCCCACTAATTTAGCTATTGTAATTTTGATTTGGAACAAATTTTCTTTGAAGAATCATTTAGAAAAATGATATTAGTCTGCTGGTATCATAGAATAGTTTACACATGGAAAACCTCCCTGTTGCCCACGCTGGAGTGTAGTGGCGTGATCATAGCTTACTGCAGCCTTGAACTACTGGACTCGAGCAATCCTCTCACCTAAGCCTTTCCAGTAGGTGGGACTCCAGGCACATGCCACCACTCCAGGGTAATTTTTAAAAATTAAAAAAAAGTTTTTGGCCAGGTATGGTGGCTCATGCCTGTAATCCCAGCACTTTGGGAGGCTGAGGTAGGCAGATTATGAGGTCAGGAGATTAAGACTGTTTTAGCTAACACAGTGAATCCCTGTCTCTACTAAAAATACAACAACAACAACAACAAAAAAAAAACAGCTGGACATGGTGGCACACACTTGTAGTCCAAGCTACTTGGGAGACTGAGGCAGTAAAATTGCTTGTATCTGGGAGGTGGAGGTTGCAGTTAATCTGAGATTGCACCACTGCACTCCAGCCTGGGCGACAGAGTGAGACTCTGTCTGAAAAAAATTTTTTTTTGTAGATTCAGGGTCTCACTATATTGCCCTGACTGGTCTTGAATTCCTGGCCTCAAGTGATTCTTCCACCTCAGCCTCCTAAAACACTGGGAATATAGGTATGAGTGCATTTAACTGTTAAATGTGCCACTCACCAATATTACATTTTTTGCACAGTTTTCATAAACATCTATTTTATTATTATTATTATTTTATTTTATTCTTTTGAGACAGTCTCTCTGATGCCCAGGTTGGAGTGCAGTGGAACAATCTCAGCTCACTGCAACCTCTGCCTCCCAGATTCAAGCAATTCTCTGGCCTCACACTCATGAGTAGTTTGGATTACAGGTACACACCACCATGTCTGGCTAATTTTTGTATTTTCAGTAGAGACTGGCTAGCTCTACTAAAGTCAGGCCCCCTTCAACTCCTGACCTCAAATGATCCACCCACCTCGATCTCTCTTAAGTGCTGGGATTACAGGTGTGAGACACTGTGCTTGGCCTAAATATCTTTTTGTTTATTTGAGACAGAGTCTCTCTCTTGTCACCCAGGCTGGAGTGCAGTGGTGTGATCTTGGCTCACTGCAACCTCCGCCTCCCCAGTTCAAGCAATTCTCTTGCCTCAGCCTCCTGAGTAGTTGGGACTACAGTAACATGCCACCACACCTGGCTAATTTTTGTAGTTTTAGTACAGAAAGGGTTTCGCCATGTTCATCAGGCTAGTCTTGAACTCCTGGCCCCAAGTGATCCACTCACCCTGGCCTCCCAAAGTGCTAGGATTACAGGCATGAGCCACTGGGCCTGGCCTACGTATCTTTAAATAATGCATATGTGACGGCGCAACTGCAGCATTGGTATCTAGATAGAAAATCAGTTCATTTATAAAGCAGCTATCAAGTAACCGTCTAAAATTTAAAAATACAGCTCTTGTTTAGATCATTCTTAGTTTTGATCATCTTTTTTTGTTGGGTGGTGGGGAGTCCTACTGGTCACACTGGAAATATACTAAGGCCAAATCTTCTGACATCCTGAAGGTCTTTCAACTGGATTAAGCTCCTAACTCCAGGGCAAGCCCAAATTTGTGGTCTCCTGCATTAATGCTCTTCCTGTCTACCAGAATCAACAGTATTTGTTGGGCTCAATGTCTGAGTGTAGCTCTCTCCAGTTAACTAGAATTGTTGACATTTGCAGAAATGGAAGCAGTGAGATCCAACCGATATTTAGCAGCAATGTGAAAATGAGTGCAGTTGGTACCTGATGTCCTAGTAAGATGCACTGAAGTATCCAGATTTTCACATACTTTCTGATAAATTGGTTCTTCAAATTCTGTCCCATGATTGACATTAGTGTGTAGTTGGAAGTCTCCAGTCCTATAGAGCCCACTGTGAAGTTGTTCCTTGTTAGCTTTGATTTGACACCATCAAAGGTCATCTGGTACCCAGCAAGCCAGCCTCATTACCAAAGATAAACCATGGGTTTCAGCTTCTGCAAAATGAAAGTCAACATCACAACCAAAGTATGTACATACTGCTTATAAGAGGACTTGATCTTGTCACTTTTCTCTCCTGTGTTTGGTGAGAAGGTAGTATCTAATGTCAGTTTAAAACCTTGTCAAATCTGGTCTTCAGTTGTGATTTCTGTTCCCAGACTGTTCTGTTCCCAGAGTGTTCCACTTTTCTGAGAAAGTCAGACCATAATCACACAGTTTATATTTGGTCTCCAACATGCCGGTAATTTTATCAGTGTCTGTATTAAATGAACAAATGTTGAGAATTCCATGTCACTGCATGACTTCTTTTCACCTCCAGTTTCACCAGCTCTGAACCAAATCCTTCATAGAAAATATCTCTGACAGCAATGCCTAGGTCAGCATGTGACGGAGGAATACACACTGGCCATGCTCAGGTCTGTCTGTGGGTCACCATGGTGAAGACTTGGGAAGAGATAAACTGGTGTTCTCCTGATGAGGAGTACCCCCACTGCTTTGTTTACAGCTGAGGCCACTGGATTTGTGTGAGGTTGTGTTATAGTTGCCTTGGCTGGAGGACAAAATGGAGGCACCATTCCTCTTGCAGCCCGAATATTTTTAAAATGAAAAAATATTTTTGAGCTGTATTAGTGGTTTCTTTAGAAATAGAACCAATAAGTTAGAATCAGTAAAATAGATAGATAGATAATAGAAGATAAAATGAAATTTATTATGGGAACTGGATCACACACCTGTGGAGGCCAAGAAGCCCCATGATCTTTCATCTGCAAACTGGAGAACTAGGAAAGTCTTTGCTGTAATTCAGCTTGAGTTGGAAAGACTGATTATGTAAATCTTAGTCCAAGGCCAAACGGTTAAGAACCAGGGGCCTCCTTGGTATAAGTTCCATGCCCAAAGACCTGAGAATCAGAAGCTCTGATGTCCAAGAGCAGCATAACCTGGATGTCCCAGCTTAAGGAAAGAGCTAAATTCTTCCCTTCCTCTGCTTATTTTGTTCTATCTGGGCCCGCAAAGGATTAGATACACATCCACATTGGTGAGGGCGGATCTTCTCTACTTAGTCTTCTGATTCAAATGAAAATCTCTTCAAGAAACACCCTCACAGACACACCAGAGATAATATTTTACCAGCTACCTGCATATCCCTTAACTCAAGCCAGTTGATATGTAAAGTTGACCATCACATTAAATTTATTTCTAGTAGTAGATTCTTGATAAATATTTGTTGAATGAACAAATGTGATATTCTTTTTTAATAATAATAACTATATTTCTAAAATAACTGTTGCTGAGTGTTTAGTAAGTACCAAACTGGACTATTTTTATGGTTGAACCTCATTAAGTTCTCACAACAAACTGTGATGGAAAAATCATAAGGAAACTGAAGCTTAGATAAATGAAGTAACTCGCCTGAAGTTAAACAACCGATAAGAAGATTAAACCAGATAGCTTGTCTCCAGAATCCAGTCTGAATCACTATCTAGCATGCCTTTATTTTAGCCACCCATGAACAAATAAATTTAGTAACCCTCTTGGCTAAAACGTCTGGCACACATAGTTTGTTTATATATGATTGACAGAATTTTTGCTCATGTATTACTTTTTATTAAAATTGTTATAGTGATTAGCATGCTTATATTTTCCCAAATGTGTTCTCATCTCAAATTCTAAAATCAGTAGGTTCTCTTTAAGAGAAAGAACTGGTTTATATCTTTTAGGCTCAATTCGTGGAGTGATCAATCCTAATGCTCATCTTCTTTCCAGTTAGTAAGGTCTGGGTCCTTGCATTTTTTAAATTCTCTTTTAAAATGTAATAGAAAAGAAGTAGCTTTGGGCTTTGTCCAGTATGTTCCCGAGTTGTGATGCAATTGTCTGTAATAAGGACATCAATAACTGTGGAAGCAACAGTGTTTATTCACCTTGCCTTTGTTTCCCTCTAGCCTGTTGGAAACAACATTTTTCACTGTGTGGGTTTTTCTGTGATGGAGAGGGCTGCAACGAAAACTGTGGTTGCCACCATTTTTGCCTAGAGTTGAGGGATAGATACTTTCCATTGTGATTCAAAATAAGTAATTTCTGACAGAAATAAAATAGATTATCTTGCTGTACTTATTCCATAGCTAATGATTAGCTGTGGAATATGGAGTGATTACATCTCTGTAATCAGAGGCCTTTTTGAGTGATTTTGATAATGATACATCCTAAACAAATATGGGAAGTATGATGATGCTTGAGATACGCCACGTTTTCCTCTTTTACTTTCTAATTTTCTACTTTCTTTTCTCCTTTTCTTTCTGGACTGTGTGTGTGTGTGTGTGTGTGTGTGTGTGTGTGTGTGTGTATACACTTTGGTTTGTCTCCTAACAAAGTCTTTTCATCTCAAGCTTCCTGATGTATCTGGAATTTGTCCACCCCTCTCTGTCTCTGCGTTCCCTCCCAGCTTCTGTCATTCCCTGCCAACCTTCTCACTGGTGTCTTTACTTGTGTTCTGTTTCCTAATTGTTAATTCACCACACAACATTTAAAAGATGTTTTACAAATGAAAATTTGAGTATTCCTGTTGCTTAAAAATATTTGGTGGCTGCCTCAAATCTTTAATATTTTTAATCTTCATGATTGTGTTCCTGAAAACATTCTCTAGCCACATTCATTTACTCAATCATTAGATTTTGTGTGTTTTTGACTGTCATCATAGTAAGATATTTTGTGTCATCAATTGATGCATATACCACACATAAACACACATGTGCCTAAAACAAAAGTTTCACAAAATACCTACCTTTTCTACACACATATATCCATGTATCTATGTGACATAGATGTATGCTATATGTGTGAATATTTAATATATATTACTCCTCATTACATGGGACCAGGAAATATGTTTGTCCTATTTGCGTACTTATGCCCAGTGAAGAAAAGTACTCAGGATATATTTGTTGTTAAGAAGCCAAAAGGTAAAATAACCTTTATAAATGAATGCTATATAAGTGGTTCACCCTCAGGAACTTCCAGTAAAATAGTTTTTTGGTAGAAAAAGTAAAGCTAAGAAAATATTTTCTATTTCTATTTATTGATGTGATTTTGTGTGTTAACTAGAAGTCACACTTATAATAATTTTCTTTTGAAATAAGTAATAGTAGTTATTTCAGGGATAGAGTTTCACATATTGCACATTTTAATGTATACTATACAACATAGGGAAACAAACCACATTAATACAATTATGTGTTGCTTTGTTTAAGGTAGAACATTACATTCATTTTGTTCTGATCTGTTTGGCTTTAGGCAGAGGTATACTTTCATTTACTACACAAGATACATCATTGTAGAATCCATTAAGTAGGCACTGAGTACCTAAAAGCTTTAGGTGTTAATAGAGGGTGTTTGGAAAACTGATGAAATGGGAATCTGGGCTGCACAGGTAGGATCCATTTAATTTGGGGGCATGCAGGAGTCAGCTTTAAGGGAGATTCATTATTTGGTTAATAAAACTATCTAGCATATGTAATTGGTGTGGGATTGCATTGGTAAACTTCCCTTCTAGAATATTTGAGCTGGCTGTTGAGCCTTTCAGCTTTCAGTGTTGAACATAATTTATATCAGCCTTAAGCATTAAAACCAAGTATTTTCATGTGTTGACAGTTTGTTGGACTTTATATAGTCTAGCTTTATACCAGGATTTGAATGAAGCAGAAGTGCATTATTTCAGTCTTCAGAGACACTAACATATATCAGGTACAGGTACGGTGATTGATAGATTTCCTAAAATCATCTATTACTTGCTTTTCTTAATATCTACTGTGGTTATCATCTCTTCTAAAATTATTTTAAAGAAGAATAGGGTTATTTCTTAGTGCTTTTTTATAAATAAAAAAATGAAAAGGAAAACAGACTCAAAGATTGATAGTAATTGGGGTCCAGTCTTTGCATTTTTCTGTTAAACCCTTGAACTCCTACATGATATAAATGATATGTCCTTCTTTTTTTTAATTTTTATTGCATTTTAGGTTTTGGGGTACATGTGCAGAACGTGCAAGATAGTTGCATAGGTATACACATGGCAGTGTGTTTTGCTGCCTTCCTCCCCTTAACCCACATTTGGCATTTCTCCCCAGCTCCCCTCCGCTGTCCCTCCCCTATTCCCCCCAATAGACCCCAGTGTGTAGTACCCCCCTCCCTGTGTCCATGTGTTCTCATTTTTCTCACCCGCCTGTGAGTGAGAATATGTGGTATTTCCTTTTCTGTTCTTGTGTCAGTTTGCTGAGAATGATGTTCTCCAGATTCATCCATGTCCTTACAAAGGACATAAACTCATCATTTCTGATTGCTGCATAATATTCCATGGTGTATATGTGCCACATTTTCCCTCAAGGACCTAGAAATAGAAATTCCACTTGACTCAGCAATCGCATTACTGGGTATATATCCAAAAAAATATAAATCGTTCTACTATAAGGACATATGCACACGAATGTTCATTGCAGCACTGTTTACAATAGCAAAGACCTGGAACCAACCCAAATGCCCATCGATGATAGACTGGACTGGGAAAATATGTCCTTCTTACCATGATTTAGTAGGTAGAAATTGACTGAGCTGCAATGAAAAGATTTTTAAATTATAAAAATTTGACAGAATTTTTGAAAACAGTTACTTAAAAATTATCCATGTAAATTAAAAGAATTTATTGCATGCTTTTCTATTTCCTGCCCAGCCTTTAAACTTTTATTTTGCAGTGATGGTATTATTTTTCTTTCTCAGCAAGATATGGAGATGCTAATTGTTTATTCCAGTCACACAGTTTTTATATTTGTGATCCTTTCCAGACCACCTGTGCTAGAGTATGTCGTTAATGGTACCCTGAGAGTCATGTAGAAGCCTTGGTTACTTAATGTCAGGAGGTGATCCTGGCTAAAGTCACTTAGAAAAAGGACAAGGCAAGTTATAATCTTAAGAAAAAACAGTTGCTTAAGAGTATAATATATACTCAGTACATAAGAGCTGCCTTTTCTCTAAATCTTGCCACCATTTGTTATTTTTTGTCTTTTTGATAGCCATTCTATTTGCATTTCCCTGATGACTAGAAACATTTACCACTTTTTTTTCATATACCTGTTGGCCATCTTTATGTCTTCTTTTGAGAAATTTTCACTCAGATCCTTTGCTCACCTTGTAATGGGATTTTTTTATTTTTTTGCTGTTGAATTATTTGAGTCTCTTGCATAATCTTGTTATTAGTCCCTTGTTGGACACACAATTTGCAAATATTTTTTCCTATCCTACAGATAGTGTAATACCTCCAGCTATGTTCTTCTTGCTTAGGATTGCTTTGGCTGTTCAGGGTCTTTTGTAGTTACATACAAATTATAGGATTTTTTTTTTCTATTTCTGTGAAGAGTATCATTGGTATTTTAATAGGAATTGAATTGAATCTGTAGATTGCTTTGGGTAGTATTGCCATTTTCATGATATTCATTATTCTGGTTTATAAGCATGGGCTATCTTTCCATTTATTTGTGTATTCTTCAATGACTTTCATTCAGTGACTTTCATCAGTTTTTCTGACAAAGATCTCTCACCTCCTTGGATAAACTTATTCCTAGGTATTTTTTTTTGGTAGCTATTATAAATGGGATTGCTTTCCTGATTCTTTTTCAGCTAGTTTATTATTGATTTTAAGAAATGCTACTGACTTTTGTATTTTTATTTTGTATCCTACAATTGTACTGATTTTGTTATCAGTTCTAAGGGGTTTTGGTGCAATCTTCAGATTTTTCTAGATGTAAGATCATGTTGTCTGCAAAGTGGACACTTTGACTCCCTCTTTTCCAATTTGGATTTCTTTTTATTTTTCTTTCACCCAATTGCTCTGTCTAGGACTTTCAGTACTATGTTGAATAGGAGTGGTTAAAGTGGGCATTCTCATCTTGTTTCCAGTTCTTGAGGAAAGGCTTTCAGCTTTTTTTCTCTTCAGTGTAATGTTTGCTGTGGGTTTATCATATATGGCCATTATTAAGTTGAGATATTTTCCTTCCTTGCTTAACTTGTTGAAAGCTTTTATCAGGAAGGTATGTTTAATTTTGTCAATTTTTTTTTTTTCTGAATCTGTCGAGATAATCATAGTTTTTGTCCTTTATTCTATTGATTTGATGTATCACATTTATTAACGTGTCTATGTTGAACCATCTTTGCATCCCTGGGATAAATCCCTTTTGATTTTGGTTCATTATCTTTTTAACATTTAGTTTGTAAGATTTAGTTTGCTATTATATTGTTGAGGATTTTTGCATCTATATTCATCAGGGATATTGGCCTGTGATTTTCTTAGTTTTTTTTTTTTGTTGTGTCTTTTTCTGGTTTTGTTATCAAGGTAATACTGGCCTTATAGAGTGATTTAGAAAGAATTCCCTCTTTCCACTATTTTGGAATAGTTTTAGAAGGATTGGTGTTAGTTTTTCTTCAAATGTTTGGAAGTATTCAGCAATAAAGCCATCAGTCATGGGTTTTTCTGTTTTGGGAGACTCTTTATTACTCATTGAATCTTGTTACTCATTAATGGTTTGTTCAGGTTTTCCATTTCTTCCTGGTTCAATATTGGTAGGTTGTATGTGTTCAGGAATGTATCAATTTCCTCTAGGTTTTCCAATTTGTTAGCATACAGTTGTTCATAATAGTCTCTAATGATCTTTTTTATTTCGGTGGTATCAGTTGTAATATACTTTTTGTTGCTGATCTTATTTGAATCTTCTTTCTCTTTTCTTAGTCTAGCTGGCAGTTTATCAATTTTATCTTTTAAAAAGCCAACTTTTCACTTTTTTATTCTTAGTATTTTTTTAGTGTGTAGTTTGTTTAGTTCTACTCTGATCTTTATTTTTTTTTCTTTTACTAATTTTGAGATTAGTGTTTTTCTTGCTTTTCTAGCTTCTTGAGGTACATAATTAGGTGGTTTATTTGAAATCTGTCTACTATTGATATAGGTGTTTATTGCTACAAGCTTCCCTCTTAGCATTGCTTTTGTTGTATCTCATAGGTTTTGGTATATTGTGTTTCCATTTTCATATGTTTTAAGAAAATTTTAAGTTCCTTCTTAACTTCTTAATTGATCAGTGGTTGTTCAAGATTATGTTGCTTAATTTACATACATTTGTACAGTTTCAAAATTTCCGCTTGTTATTAATTTCTATTTTTGTTCCATTGTGATTTGAGAAGATCCTTGATATGATTTAGATTTTTAAAAATTTTTGAGGCTTTGTCTTATGTCTTAATATGTGGTCTATCCTGAGCAAATGCTCTAGTTTCTCACAGGTGGACTGGAGACAGAAAAGTTAGTCTTTGGCAAAGACAAACAGAGCAAATAAGTAGAAAGGAGAAGTGAGCAATATTGCAAATTCTGAAACAGAGAATGAGTTGTTGGTTTCATTATTCCATATGACTATGTTAATTCCTCTTGAGATGTATGTGTATAATCTAGGAAACACGAGACATTTCTGAATCCAGAAATAGTAGAAGTAGCTTCCTCTTGGTAACAGCGCTGTGCTGTCAGTTTACTAATCTTGGTGGCTAACAAATTATGTCAGTGATGTTGTGGTCCTGAAGCAAGCTGTTAAACTGAAACTTCCCAATTTTCCAGACAGCTTTCTATCATAAAAGAGGCAGTTTTTTCCTCTATGGTACACTTCTGAATTGTGACTTTAGGAGTTCTTCCTGAAGGTTCTGCCTAGAGTAATTTTGTTCATTTCTTCCAGTGATTCTGTAAGTCATTTAGCACCCTGTAATATATAAGTTGGGGCTGAACATACCAAGTGTGGATTCTCTTCTCTGAAACTGAACTTTAACAAAATACAATAATTAGAGCATTTAAAACACTATAAGGTTATACTATAGATTTATTCATTCATATGTGCTTGAGAGTCATTGGTAAACAGGCAGTGCCATCATGGAATTTACATACTAGTGGAGTAAGACAGACAATAAGCACTAAACAGAAAAGAATAAGTACATAGTATATCATGTGAAAAGGGAATAAGAGCTAAGAAAGAAGTGGAAAGTGTATCTGTAATTTTAAATAAGGTGGTCAGGGTTGGTGACATCTGAGCAAAGACTCAATTGAAGGAGATTTTGTTTCATTATTTTAATACCATTTCATTATACAAGCTTGAAGATGAAACTTTAGTTTCTCTTTACTATTTTATCTATAATAATTCTATGTAGCATTTAAAAAATTTCATCTTGATTTCGTATTTGTCAAGTGTCATCATACATCTTCTTCGGATAACTGATATGTAGGCTTTAATACAAGTCTTTTCCCCGAATTTATTTGTACACATTATCAGGTGGAAGGATTTTCCTTTCTTATATCTTATTTAGAGCCAGAACAATTGAAGAGTAGGTTAAAACTGATAAGGAATTAAGTAAAGACCATTAAGTTACAGTTGTAGAAGTAATACTTTAAATTTTAGTGATTATAACAATATCAAAGGAGAATTTTGCATCGGGTGAAAGTTTCAAAAGTTTTGCATAGGGTGAAAGTTTCAAATGATTATGAGTTGCATGAAAGCTCAGAAATAATAAATTTTGACAATTCTTAGAATATATGAATCTCTTACATAACCGCAAAGATCATTCCAATTTGTCTAAAATCTCTTCAAATTGAACAGATATTTTATTTGTGATTTACTAAGGCCTACGAACATGAAGTTTTTGCCTTCTTTGTTGTGGCCACTCCATCTTTATTTGTATGGCTTGAAGTTTTCACTAGATATTTTGGATCTTTTATCACACATTACATTATGGATCAGTAATACACTTGAAATTTACTAAAAACCCTGTCATAGGTAGTCACTCAACTGTGCCTTTCTACATACTTGAAATTTTATTTTTCAAATTATAATAGCTGAATTTTACTTTTTTCATTAAATTTTATCTTGTTAGATTTCAGTTGTTTTTATCACTATTGAATCTAAGTAAGCCCTGACTCCTGTTTCTTTGGTCATTAAGCAACTTTTGGTTTCCCTTGTTGTCTTCTTTATACTCTACTCTTAATTCATGAGACTAATGAGTCTTCTTCGATGTATATCAAAATGGAAGACTAAATCTGTCAGCAGACACCAGAAATGTTTTACTGACTGCCCATCAAAATTCCACACTCATAGGAATGATCCTCTAGACATTTATTCATCGCCCAGCCATTTGTACCTAAGAATGATTATTCTGCCATTTATGCATTTATTGGTGTAGTGTTCCTTTTGTGTGGATGAACTGCTATATGATTCCCTTGTGTAAATTTTCTACAGCTTTTTTTCTGTCTTTTTAAAGTGAAGTCATATCATAAGCTTGAAATACTATTAGGATTAAATGAAATAGTAAAATAATCCCTAATATATAAGAAGTGTCCTATGAGTCTAAGTTCTCATCATTTCTCACTTTGCCTTCTTTTTTATTATATATTTAAAGTTTATAACATGATGTTTTGAGCTATATCTCCCTGTATATATAATGAATGCATTGCTGCATCAAGCACATAACATATCCGTCATATCACATAATTACCATGTGTTGGGGTATGTGTACTAACAGCATCTAAAATGTCTTTTAGCCTATTTCCAAAATACAATACTGTTAACTATGATTCTCAAACTGTACACTACATCTCTATCTTTACTCACTATATATAACTGTAAGTTTGTACCCTTTGATCCACATCTCCCCATTCCTCCTCAACCTCCTCCCCTGATAACTACCATTCTCCTCTGTTTTTATGTCACTGACTTAAAAAACATTCCACATATAAGTGACATCATGCAATATGTTTCTTTCTGTGTCTGGCTTATTTCATGTAGCATAGCATCCTTCAGATTTGTCCATGTTGTCACAAATGGCAAGATCTCCTTTTTTAAGACTAAATATTCCATGCATGCGTGCACTCATCACAATTTTTAGTACATTCGTCTGTCTATGGACACTTAGGTTATTTCTGTATTTTGGCTATTGTGAATAGTGCTACAATAAACATGGAAGTGCAGGTGCCTTTGTGAAATACTGAGTATTCATTTATTTGAGTATATATCCAGCAGAGGGACTACTGGATCATATAGTAGTTCTCTTTCTGACTTTTTGAGAAATCTTCATACTGTTTCCAAAATGGCTGCACCAATTTTTATTGTGATTTTGATTTGCATTGCCCTGATGATTAGTGATGTTGAGCACCTTTTCATATATTTGTTAATCATTTGAATGTATTCTTTGAATAAATGTCTGTTCAGGTCTTTTGCCTATTTTTTTATTCAGTTGTGGGAGTTCTTTATAAATTTTGGATATTAACCCCTTAACAGATATCTTCTCCCAATCTGTAGGCTACCTTTTCATTTTGCTGATTATTTCCTTTGCTGTGCAAAAGAGCTTTTTAGTTCGATGCTGTTCTACCTGTTTTGTTTTGTTTGTTTTTGTTGCCTACGTTTTTGGTATGATATCCAAAAAGTGTTTGCCAAGGCCAATGCCAAGGAGCTTTTCCTTAATTTTCTTCTTGTAGTCTTATGATTTCAGGTTTTACATTTAGGTCTGTTATTTATTTTGATTTGATTTTTGCATATAGTATAATATAAGGGTCCAATTTTAGTTTTGCATGTGAATATTCAGTTTTTCACTGTTTATTGAAGAAACTATCCTTTTCCTGTCCTGTCTTCTTGGTGCCCTATCAAAAATTAGTTGATCACATGTGCTTGGGTTTATTTTTGTACTGTCTATTCTGTTGCATTGATCTATGTACCTGCTTTTATGCCAGCACTATACTTTTTTTTTTTTGAGGCAGAGTCTTGCTTTATCACCCAGGCTGGAGTGCAGTGGCACAGTCTTGGCTCACTACAACTCTGCCTCCTGGGTTCAAGTGATTCTCCTGCCTCAGCCTCCCAAGTAGCTGGGACTATAGTCATGTACCGTCATGGCCAGCTAATTTTTGTATTTTTAGTAGAGACAGGGTTTCACTATGTTGGCAGGGCTGGTCTTGACCTCCTGACCACAGGCAATCTGCCCATCTCAGCCTCCCAGAGTGCTGGGATTATAGGTATGAGCCACCATGCCCACCCAGTACAGTTTTAAATACTATAGCTTTGTAACATAATTTGAAATCAGGAAGTTTAATGCCTCCAACTTTGTTTTTATTTCTCAATTTTGCTTGGCTATTCAATATCTTCTGCAGTTCTATACAATATTAGCATTTTTTTTTTTACTATTTCTGTGAAAAATATTATGGAAATTCTGAGAGATTATATTGAACCTGTAGACAGCTTTAGGTAGTACAAATATTTTAGCAATACTAATTCTTCCAATCTCATCCAAATTGAAAAGGGAGAAGCAAAATTATCCCTATCAGTAGATTACATAGCCCTGTGTGTAGTAATCCATGATGACTCCACAAAAAACTGTTAGAATAAATGAATTCAGTAAATTTGTAGGATTCAAAATCAACACACAAAAATTAGTTGCATTTCTTTATATCAACATGAAACAAAAATATTGAAAATGTATTTTTTTTCAAAATTTTTGCTCTTTCGCATTATACACAAATTGATTATTAACTGAAAAACAATCCCAAGGCACTTAATCTCATAGCCTCATTTATTTTCTAATTATTTTATTATTATTAATTTTTGTTGAAAAATTAATACATGAACAGACATACAATGAAAATAAATTCACTCTTTGCTATAGAACCTCTGTCTCTCTCTTCCTAGCAAAATAAAATAAAATTTTATTATACTAGACCAGAAATATCTAGTGGTCTTGGAAGTTATCCAACTGTAAAAGAAGGGAAAAAATGACATAAAGAAGATAATCTGCTAACTTTGCAGCTTTCCTTACCTGAGACTTTAATTAAAATAACTGGACCTTGGGAATTCAGTCTATCAGTCTCTTATATATTGACCAAACCATATCAGACATAGACTTTGGTTTTAGGGTTAGGTTCCTACAAACATATGATTAAGAACCCCTTTGAAAATGCTCTTTTGCATGAAGCATTTTTCAGCCTAGGTACTTTACTTTTTGTTTTAAATTTATAAAATAAAATCTCATTTTGTTTGTTTTGAAGTAGAGCTGAAGCAAATAGATAGCCATGATTCTTATAGGATCAGAAACAGAGAAAGCAGAATCAGATTGAAGAGAAAGGTTGGCTGAAATATATTTATCAATTTGATTGAGGAAAGGCTACAGTTGTGTTGTTTAACATGATGGTTTTTGGAAGTACAATATCAGGATAAAACATAATAGATATCTCATTCTAGAAACAATCTTTGCAAAATATTTTTTCCAAAGTCTAGGGAATTAATTCATTATGCATCTGTGTTTTGATGAGTTGAAAATAGCATTGTATTTATCAGTTATAGCTACAAACTGGGAGATCCCTTGTTTGATTTACTGGTTATAGAAACAGAACTTTGGAAGCTGTTATCTTTCTAAAAACAACAGAAAATAAAAAAAGAAAATGGGAAATACATGGCATCTTAGCCTGTTTTGTGTTGCTATTACAGAATATCAAAGACTGGGTAGCATATAAAGAAAACAAATTTATTTTTTACAATCTGGAGAGTGGGAGTCCAATAGCGAGGTGCTGGCATTGGGGAGGGCCTTCTTGCTGTGTCTTCTCATAGCAGAAGGCAGAACAGCAAAAGAGCACAAGTCCCCATGAGAGAGAGGAAGGAGGCCAAACTGATCCTTTTATCAGGAATCCACCCCTGTGGTTACTGACTTAGTCCTAAGATAAGGGCATTAAAATATTCATAAGGTCAGAGCCCTCATGACCTAATTAGCAATTAAAGGTTTCACCTCCCAACACTGTTGCACTGGGGATTGTTTATAACACATGAACTTTGGGGGACACATTCAACCCGTAGCATATAGTATTCAAGTAAAATCTGAATGCATTCTTGTTCAGTTTGAAAGTCAAACCAAAACATTTCCACCAATGCACTACATATTTTTATGGCCATTTTTTCCAACTTTTCAATTTTCTATCTTAACCCAAAAGGGATGGATCTAAACAAACCTTAAAACACAAGGTGAATTTGGACAAAATATATGAGAGTTTGCATATTTTCTACAAGGTTGTATTTCTTCTTCCATCTACTTTTAAATTATTATTTATATACATCTCTTTCTTTCACTCATTTGTTCAACAAATATTTACTGAAATTTCACAATATTCTAGGCACTGCAAAAACAAATAAGAAAAAACTCTTTGCCCTCGTGGAGCAAAGAGGAGGAAGAATCATGATCACAATATGTACCAGTAAAACATATAAGGAGACAGATGCTGATAAGTACAATGGAGAAAAATGGAGCAAGAAAGAGAGATTGGAATGAGGGGCTCTTTCAAACAGGTTGGTTAGGAAAGACTTGAGTGGAGACTTAACAGAGGTGAGAGAGTCATGCAGTTCTCAGGAGGAAGGCTTTGCATGAAAGGGAATACAAAGGCAGGTCTTTACACCAAAGAGGGCCTGGCAACCTTAAGTAACAGCAAGATGGCCAACATGGTTATAAGGTAGAGCTGTGGAGATGGACTCAAAGAAATAGCCAGGGTCATATTTTGGAGGGTCCTGTAGGCCGTTGTCAGCACATTGACTTTAATTCTGAGGACCTGAAGAAGTGACATTATCTGACATATTTGAGAAGAGTCATTTGGGTGTTGTGTTGAGTGTAGACCACAGAAGCAGAAGTGAAGGTAAAACTAGAGAGACACATACACACACACACACACACACACACACACGCACACACACAATCATCAATATTTGCAGATTTCATATTTGTGAATTTTCCTACTTGGTAGAATTAATTTGTAACCCCCAAGTCTATACTTCATACATGCATTACAACATGTGCATGTACAAAGTGTTGAAAACTTTAAGATGCACAATGCACATGTTTAAACAAGGTGATTCACTGCTCTGCTTTCTGGTTTTAGCTCTCATGCAGTAAACAAGTGTCCTTATTGCAGTCTATCTGGTGTCACATTTTTTTTTGCATTTTTATGGGATTTTATTGTTTAAAATTGCCCTGATGTAAAGTGCTGAAGTGCTGTCTAGTGTTGCTAAGTGCAAAAAGCTGTGATGTCCCTTACAGAGAAAGTATGTGTGTTAGGTCAATTTCAATCAGACATGAATGATAGAACTGTTGGTTACGAGTTTAATGTTAATGAATCAACAATGCAGTATGTCCAAAAAATAGAGGAAATTCACTAATATTTGCACAAAACCAGAAAAGTAAAAAATTAATACTTATTGAAGCTATGGAAAGAGACTAAATTTGTGAATTCATAAGATAATGACCAGTAGAAAATGCATATTGAACAACGTTGTTATGAGGCTAAATAAAGGCCTTAGAAATTTACCATCACATTACCCAGGATCAGCAGATTGCTAAATTCTTCTTGGCTAGTGCTGGCTGACTCACAGATTTCAGAAAATGTTAAACTTACATGTGATTCAGGTTCTGCAGATAAGGAGGCTTAAGAATTAAAAAATACCTGCTTTGTGTTATACTATAAAAGGGTCATATGAAAGAATAGGTTCATGATGCTGATGAGACTGCTTGTTTTATGATGACGTCAGCAAACAAACCTATATAATGCAAATGGCCTCTAAAGTCCAGACTTTGAGTCATTCAAAGACCATGCAATGAATTATTTGTGAGAAATATATATTAAATATGGTGTCTTTAAACAGAAGCACACATAAAACAAGGTGATGTCTTGATTGTTCAACAAAAATGTGACCAGCTACTGAACCCTAACCCTGTATTTTCCCTAGAAGCAGTGGTTCTATATTTGTTCATTCAGCATTTGCAATGATGTTTTACTACATGACTCCTGCAAAACTAATGAGAATCAATGGTATATAAACATACATATTTTTGTATATGTATGTTTTGTACTCAGTTGTTTCAACAGCCCCCAGCCAAATTTATATTTGAAACCCTAATCCCCAAGGTCAGAATGAGACTGTATTTAGAGAAATGAATTTAAAGAGACAATTAAGTTAAAAATGAGTCCCTTAGAACTGGCCCTAATCCAATCTGACCAATGTCCTTGTAAGAAGAGATTTGGACACACAAAAGAGACACGAGAAGGGCACACACATGCAGAAATGACCATGTGAGGGTGAACCATCTGTAAGCCAGAGAGAGAGGGTTGGGAAGAACTCATCTCTGCCAGCACCTTGATCTTGGACTTCCAGCTTTAACGACTGTCAGAAAATGGATGGATTTTATTTTCCTAGTCTGTGGTATTTTATCCCTGGCAAACTAAGGCAAAATCAGGCAAATCATGGTGTTATGGAATAGCCATGTGTTTTATGGTGGTGGTATGGAGTTTATGAGATATGATTAAATTTGTAAAGTTTTGAAAGAGGAGCTAAGGGGATTTTCTGAAGAATTGAATATAGCTTATAAGCTAAAAATGGAATTTTGCATTCAGGAGAAAATGTATTCCTATTTTGTTCTTTCTTATTATTCACATGTTGCACCATTTTTTCTAAAGGAAAACAACTAAGAAAGGAAACAATTTTATAATGTGAGGATAAAAAGACTGACCGTACTAGTCCTATCACTGAAACATTTCTGGTGGAATCAGTAAAGTCATGTTGTGTTTTAGGAAATATGATAGGATTGTTTGTGACAATGTGAGTGTGGTTGTTCAGGGTTCAATTTTTAAAAATTTAATTTAAAAACACTTAGTTTTGAAGGGTTAAAAATATTTGCAAGGAAAAATGATTTCTTATTTTTATTAAGAGTATTTTCCATGGTTCTCTAATAAGAAAAATCAGACATAACTGCATAATTAAATTTAGGAGTAAATGAGTAATGGGTAAGTTTTAAGATCTATTGATATATTTACTCTACCCATGACACAATTACCTGAAAGTAAATTGGTTATTGGATGTAAAGAAAAACTGTTTTAGGGGACAAATCATTGAAAATAAATATGCAAAGACTTTCTTTGTGTTGTGAATTAAACCTTACTGTTTAAAAAGTATTATTAAAAATCAATAGTAATTACATACTGAAAAGTCTGTTATACATATTGAAAAATATACTTTGAAAAGTCATTTCAGTGCATTTTATTTCTGCCATTAGTGTTCAATTTCGTTATTTGGATTAGCATTTTAAAGTAATAAAGATATATTTTTGTGAGATAGTATCTTTGTGTGACTTTTAAGAGAAAGACATTTTCATATATTCAATTTACACTTTTTTGTTTTTAAATGCAATCTACATTTTTCACTGTAATAAGGAACTAAATATAGTCTTAATGTTGCTTTTGTTTCCTTTTTTCCAATTTTCATTGTGGTTCTTCTTTATATTAAGAGGATTATGTGGCTACTGTAAAATATTATTTTTATAATCATTGCCAACATTCTAAAGCTGTATTCTTCTGTTTATGTTCATATATTTTGTATTTGTTTCATAGTATTCCATTTCTATTATAGTGAGGAAGAAAAGCTGTTTGAAGTATCTAAGTCTCTAAGCCCATAATTACCTTGGCTAATTAACATTTTTAGTTGCAGAATAGTTGTTTTCTAACAAATTCTTTTTCCTTAATTCTTTTCATAAGTTACCAAGTAGGCCCTAGAGCTCCCAAGAAGCCCCAAATCTTGAAAATATTTAAATATTTTCAAAATATTGAAATATTTAATTGATATTCAATGATATCAGTTAGAATTTCTGATAACATTATTTTAAAAAACAAGAGCTGCTTGATTTCATGTAGCTAAATGTTACTTTTAGAATTTTTATTTTTTCTTTTTAATCTTTTATCTGAATTTGGACATCTACTGTTCACTCTTACAGCTAGCTTTATTTACTCCTTGTTCTTGCTCTTTCTCTGCCACAGATTAAGTTTTATTTCTGTTCTAGAAGTAGCTTGTTCTTGAAAGGCAGAAGTTTGGCTTACTGTCTATTGAGTTATTTATTTTTTTCCTAAAATTTACATGTTTAATTAGCAACACTTTATAAATTACCTTTGTATGCATTATTCCATTTGAACCTGATTGATTTCATCCTGTGAAATAAATGAGAGATTATTATCTTCAATATTTAGATAAGGAGGCTGCGTTTCAAAGAGATTCTATGACTTAATTTCGGGCACACAGCTGATGGAGGTGGCATGAATGGACTTAGGAATAACCCAGTGCTTCTCCCTTCCAAGTCTTGTGCTTTTTCCACTACCATCATATTACCTTTGCAGGCAATTGATGCTTAGGTATTCTGCAATAATCAATACTTGCAAGATTAGCAGTCTTCAGTATAACCATGAATATAGTTCTTAATAAAGAATGCTATGTATATTAATGAAGGCATATGTGAAAGTGCTTTGTGAATTATGTTTGTGCATACACAGCGTATTAATATTTATTCTAGCAAAATAGCATTATTGTCATTAGGTATAATTGAGAAATATTTGTTGTCTTCAAAATTGTTTCAGGTCAGAATTTATTTTCTTAAAAAATATAATTTTGGTTTATGTCAAAATAAATCACACATACCTTAAAAAGACTTAATTCTACAAAGCTTATATATTAAGTAGAATGAATATTGGCTTACATTGTTTTAACAGAGGATAAAGGGATGATGGATTAAACTAATCTTATATCTCTCTCTCATGTAAAAGTGCAAGATGAGAATCTGTTGTGGTTGCATGAGAGGGGACAGGGAAGGCATAGATAGAGAAGCTCTGCTCCTTGAGGTCATCCAAGATCCCAAGTTTCTTCTATATTTTTGCTTCACCAAATGTTTCCCTTGTCTGAGTAGTCAAAACTCATTACGACTACCACAGTCCAACACAAGGGAAGGGAGGAAGACGTCACAGTTACCAGCAGTGACACACATCACTCCTGCTCCACATCCAGGAGGCTGTTTCTTATTTGCATAGCTTTCCTAGCTGCCATGCATTCAACTAAATATTTAGAGATTCTGTTACTTAAAGAGGAGAATGGGAGAATGGATATTGGTTGATGAATACCATTATCTCATAGCCTGATCACTCATAGACACATGAGTCATTTTATTTTTTGATACATTTAAAACACACTTTTGGACATACAATAATCCAAAGTCTTTTTATATTACTTGACATAGCACAAAGAATGTATAATTCTCTTTTGGGCCAGTTAAATCTAATTGTTATCTGGCAACGTATAAACTAAAAGGTGAGTTATTAATCACACCTCCCCTGATTTACACAAAATTACTTGTATAGTGAGACAGGAAACCACAAAGATACCTTCTTTTCAGAAAAGTCAAGAATAGTATACAAACTAAAGTCATTGGTTTATTAGTTATCAAATCCTGCTGAACAGTCAGTGCTAGCTCCTCCTAAACCAACCATCATTATTCTTCCTTTGGGAGGGGTAACTATCTTGTTCTAGTGTTCTACATGGCTCCTGGATTTTCCATTTCGAAAGTTTTGTTTGCTTGTTTGATTTTGTCTATTATTCTCTATGGATTCCTGTTAGATGAGTGTTAGAATACATCCTCTTTTTTGGAAAATACAAATTTCACAGTCCATTTCCTGCTAGTACAGATTTGGAGACCTAGAGGTTGCTTTGAAAATTTAAAAGACACAGACTTTTTGAAAATTTCCCTTGTGGTTTCTTTGAAAACACGATTGCCATAAAAGCAATTATAAAAATGTAATAGTCTCAGTCAGTTCCATGTGCAGGTAAGCATGAGCAAAGATTTTGTTTCACCATAGATATTAAGTCTGAAATATCTTATTTATTTACTAGTCCTGTCCAGGGTCCGACCCACAGCTGACATTACAGCTACCAGGAAAAGAATGACAAGTTACACAAATAACATTTGTAAAGGTATAATAGAACAGTAAGGACTCACTATCAGAGAGGTTGGAACCATTCTGAAGTGATCTGAAGATCAACAGCTGCTTCAACCTTCCTAGAGGCATTAATTCTGAATTAGGGCAGAAAATAAGCTCAATGCAAGCAAAGGCTACTGTTAAGGAAAAAGAAATCAACAAAGCTGTTAGTTGTCATGGAAAGCTGACTGACTAGTTATAAACTGGAGAGGATTCTAATATATGGCTGAGTTCTGGGGCTACTCAAGAACTCAAGGAGCTAGGCCAAAAGGCAAAGCAAAATTTTCTACAGATATGTGAATATTAAGGAAAAAAAATCACCAAAGAGTGAGAGTGGCTTACTCAAGCACTGTTTAATCTCCCTCTGAATAGAAGTGCCAGGATTGAAGGTCAAGTGGCTGAAGAGCTGACCTTGGAACCTGTGACAGTAGAGCTTGATCTTTAACTCTTTCAGGGATGAAGAGAAAAATACTTAGTAAACTGTTTATCAAAAGCATGGGACACTATGGCTGAGGAGTAGGAATTAATCAGATATAAACATGAGTCTTAGCAAAACTATTACCAAACTCCAAAAATGTTTAGTCTCTAATCAGTTGTGATCATCAGTTCCTTCCTACATTTGTCTAACAAAGTAAAGAGGGAACCCTTTCGGTTGGAAGATAACATCATATGGAGTCTCTGTGGTTCTTTCAAGACAATTTCCAACATGTAATAACAATTACTAGATATGTTAAAAAGTAGGAAAATATGACTGATAATAAAGAGAAAAAATAATAATCCAAGTATACCCATAGATGATCTAGATCTTCGAGGTAACAAACAAGAACTTGAAATTAATTAAGAATGTGCAATTATTTTAATTATACTTAAAATGTTGGCCAGGCATGGTAGCTATGCCTATAATCTTTTTGGGGCTGTGTTAGTCCGTTTTCTTGCTGCAGATAAAGATATACCCAAGACTGGCCAATTTAGAAAATAAAGAGGTTTAATTGGATTCATAGTTCCACGTGGCTGGGGAGGCCTCACAACTATGGAGGAAGATGAAAGGCATATCTCACATGGTAGCAGACAAGAGAAGAGAGCTTGTGCAGGGAAACTCCCCTTTTTAAAAGCATCAGAGCTCATGAGATTTATTCACTATCAAGAAAACAGCATGGGAAAGACCTGCCCCCATGATTCAATTATCTCTGACAGAGTCCCTCACATAAAGTGGGAATTCAAGATGAGATTTGAGTGGGGAACACAGACAAACCATATCAGAGGCCAAGGCATGAGGATGGCTTGAACTCAAGAGTTTGAGACCAGCCTGAGCAACACCATCTCCACCAAATTTTTTTAAAAAATTAGCCAGGCATGGTGGCACATGCCTCTAGTCCCAGCTACTTGGGAGGCTGAGGAGGGAGGGTCACTTGAACGTAGGAGTTCATGACCAGCCTGGGCAACAGAGCAATACCCCATATCAAAATAAATAAATAAAATATTAATAAAAATTGAAAAGATGGAAAACAAAAATGAAGACTTTTAATATAGAAATGCTATCGATGATGGCGAAACCCCATCTCTGCTAAAAACACAAGAAATCAGCCAGGCATGGTGGTACACACCTGTAATCCCAGCTATCTGGAGGCTGAGGCATGAGAATCACTTGAACCTGGAAGGTGGAGGTTACCGTGAGCTGAGATTGCGCCACTGCACTCCAGCCTGGGTGACAGAGTAAGACTCTATCTCAAACAAAGAAAAGAAAAAAAAAAAGGAAAAAAATTCTATCTACGAAAAGATTCAAATGGATGTTCAGGAGCTCAAAAAATGCAATACTAAAATTTAAATGTCAAATAGTTTTAATAGCAAATTGAAGAAAATTGTAAAATAGAAGATATTTGGATAGAAAGCCTCAAAACAAAAGCATGTAGAGAGAAAAAACTGTAAAGATGAAATCAAAATGACAAAAGAGATGTGTGTAACACACTCAAAAGATCAACTTAATGAAAGCTACACTCTGAAACCATCTGAAACAGAGAACAGTCTTTTTAATTGACCTTTTCTACTGAGAATAAATTGCACTGTGACTGAAAGAGGCTTGGGAATCCCATCTCATCTTTTGCTGTTGGAGATACAGAAGCTGGCCAAATGAAGTTGTCTTCAGCCAATATAAGACATGCTTTTTAGCAAAGCTGTATTCTCTTTTGTCTGTTCTTTCAAATGGAGTAAGTATTGCCAAATTTATTTCTTTGAGACCTCTTTTAAAGCGGCAACAAGCAGCCAAGAAGCATCACCATTTTGATTTTTTTCCAATGTCCTTGTCTGGATCTGTGCTGTCTAATATGGTAAGTAGTAACTATTTGTGGTTATTTAGATATAAATTAATGAAAATTAAACAAAGTTTGATATTCAGTACTCAGTTGCAGTAGACATAGTTCAACTACTCAATAGTATCGAACACCACTTTAGAATAATTGATCAGGGGTGCATTGGTTTTGTTGGAATTTACCTATTAGAAACTACATATCATTTCTTGAGTGTCCATGTTGGAAAAGATGGTTCTTAATTTTTTTTCCTGGTATAATAAGGATGGCTGCCACTTTTCTCAGAGCCTAGTAAATGAGTGAATTTGGTGATGCGGAGGTCCACCAACCAGCATAAGGTTGTATTTAATTTCTCTATTTTCAGATGGCACCCAAGCTTTCCCCTCTGTGCACTGTTTTTGAGTCTAGTATCCTTCTAGTTTAGCCCTGCCATAGAGCAATCCTCCATTTTTTAAAAAGGAGAGACTGGTGAGAGCTGATCACCAGTTTGTGGAAAGACATCTTAAGAATCTAGTTGCTCAGCTCACTGTAACCTCCACCTTCCAGGTTCAAGCGATTCTCATGCCTCAGCCTCCATACTTTCAATTAGTTTCCCTGTTTTCTATTTAGTTTACTCTCTCTCTTCAGGGTTCATCCTGTCTCATGTTTTTTAGACCTTTTTTGGCATACTGTAAAATGATTTCCTTTGGCTTTTTTATGCTTTTGGATATTTAGATTTCAGGTTTCTTCTCTACGTTGCCTTTCACCACTTTTGGCCACTTTCTTTTCAGCTTCATTATTTTATTGGAATTTCCTATTTGTTGCTTTCTTCTCTGGTGTTTTCTTGTCATCATGGGGACCCTCACTTTTTTTTTAACCCTTTCACAGAAAATTTAGTAAACTTTTTTAAAGGGAAAAGAGGTAAACAAACATGTTTACCACTCCAGGTTGAACCAGGAATTCTGCATTATTTTATAACTGAGCTATGAATAATAACCATGTGAAAAATTTATATTGGTAGGAACTGATATGTACTCTGTATTCAATATATTCTGGGAACTCACATTCTTTAAAATATAAATAATTCTGTGCCATACTTTATTTTTTTTTTTCACATGAAAGAAACTGAAATTCCAATAGATTAAATCATATCCTGGAGGTCCCAGAGCTTAACAAGTAACTATTTATGCCTGATTTTGTCATGCTTTCTTATATCATACTACAATATTTGAAGGCTCAAGAATTTGTTCCTGGGTTTGAATTCCAGATATAGAAAGCAGTAGATGTACTTGATTTCGTATTCTACTTAATTTGTCTATGTCTAACCTGTGTATGTAGAATATTGATAATAGCAGTATTTACCTCATAGGATTGTTGGAAGGATTAAATTCATAAATGTAAAAGATTTTGAATAGTGCTTGACATACAGTAAGTTCTATAGATGTGTTAGCAATTTCTAATTGTATTATTTGTGCCCGATCTACCCCAAGGAAGAAAATACATTGCTTTTGCTTATCGATGATCTTTTAAAGCTAGGAAGTGTAACATTAAAATTGTTTTGTCCACTTGCACTTTAAAAACTCTTGCCTTTCTAGCCTTTCTATTACTAAAGCTTGAACATGGAAGAATTGCTACTGAGTGAGCTAATTAAAGAGAAATATGCTGATTTGTTCTGCTTTTAGAGGGGAAATAGATGATGTAAGTTCTGAAGATAGTGCTCTATGATTTTAAAAAATCCTCTAGATTACTTTTAGTGGCTTTTCCATACTATTTTGATTCTACTCATTCTAATTTTAGAAGCCCTTCTAATTTCTATGTTTGAATTAGCATCCCTAGAAAACATTTTCCCCATAACCAAATTGATTTAGAACCTTAGTTTTCAAAATGTTACTGCATGGGTCATAAAAAGTAGTTGTAGGAGACTTTAAAACTATCCTGAAATACCTTGTTTGGTTGGCTTTTATATTTCAGATTAAATCCAAACCATTCATAGCTTGAGTACCATCAGCTGTTGGCAAAACTTAGCTTCTTGGTTCTATGTAAAAGTAAATCATTTTGTAAATACTCTGACAACCAAGCTATAAATCTTTCGGTTTACACAGGTGACCTCATGAATATTATTTTCCATCCTTTGTGTGTATTAGAGAGGGAAAATGCTACAGACATTGAATATTAAATTTTTTTCTAATCATTATAACTGGAAGGAGAGGAGGCTGACAGATCCATACTCTGTACATGTGTTTCAAAGTTAAGGGGGAAAAAACATGAAAAAATACTTTATAGGCTTTTCTGAAACCAAAGCATTTGGAGCACAGTTTAATGCATTTGCCAAATCTTAAATACAGCTGGGTTCTCCCACAGTTTCTTTAATTGGAAGCAGATTTCTGTGCTAATTCTGTAATGTGAAGAGAGCTCTAACAGTATTTCTTTCCTAAAAGTAGGACATATATTTGCAGTGACCACTTCTAACATCAACAACTCCTTTACAATATCCGACTTAGAAATGTTCGATGTTACTTAGTAATTTGCAAGAATTTTCAGAAGAATTATTACCTCATAGGTTTTAATATATTTAATTTATAGTTAAGTGTATAAAAAATTAAAATGGTTTAATAACTGATAATCAAGTTCACTGGGTATTTTATGTTTAGAAAAGATAAAAGTACATCATGTCTGAAGAATTAAAAAAAATATAACTGTTTGTATTGTAAAGTAAAAGTTCATATTCTGCTTGAATGTGAAAAAATAAAAAGTTTGGTTTTCTTTATAAGTTTAAAAAAGTTACCAAGTTGTTAACATTTTAATATGATAAAAATTTAGTGGAAAGACTAAACTGAAATAAAAATATATTTATATTATACTTATATACTACATATATTCCACTCAAAACTACAGTACTGGTTTCTGAGTCACCAAATTTGGAATTTAATATTAATATGATGAAAGCATAAGTTTTGAACACTTATCTGTTTTAATACCTATATATTCACTATAATACTTAGTATATTACATTTTTAATAAGAACTAATGAAACTAATAGTAATTTGAAAGAAACTTATTACAAAGTTTTATAAAGCAAGCATTAAAATAGGTTTGTTGAAGATTAACCTTGACGAATTATTTCAGGTTGCTTTCTAATTATATATTGGAAAGAGCGGTACAGTATCTAATTTTTAATGCTGCTCTTCCTTTGGTAAGAATCTAAATAGTGATTTAAAAAAAATCATTTTGAAATAGTTTTTTATTTCTTGAACATTTTTTAGGCTGCACCTATAAAATTTCTTTATAGTGACAAATACTTTTTTAGCAGTAATCTACACCAGATGGCATCATCATGACTTTCTAAACTTTCTACTGTTTGATAATTACATAACTGATTTTTGTTGACAGTGTTTTTATAACCTGAGTATTTACCAGATTTTAACAGCACAGCAAAAGAGCTGTTTTAGGAGAATGAGCATAATTAAAATATAGGCATTTGCTAAGGAGAGTCTACAAAGACCATTTTCATTAAGACACAAAAAAATTCTCCAAATATTAGTGTAAGCTCTAAAAATTCTGCCAGAAGTCTACCCTGAGAAGGCAGTTATTTCCTTATTATTATGCAGGACACCCAAATAAAAGGTTGATGTATGTATCAGTTTTTTCCCCCAGGATCTTTATTACTTTCTCTTGGTCTTTGTACTGTTCCCTGTGTCAATACTGCAATATCTTAATATTAATATATTTATGGTAAGTTTTGATATCAGTTGAGCTAGCCCTCCCATTTTTATTTGCATGCAAGAGTGCTTAGCTATTCATGCTCTTTCAATTTCATTTCCATTTTAGAATCAGCTACATAGTCAGATACTCTGTTGTGATATTAGTTGGTATTGCATTTAATCTGTAGATGAATTTGTGAAAGACTGAAATATCTGTATTGTCCATAATTCACAAACATGATACATCTCTCCACTTAAATCATTAATCTCTCTCATAAACTTTATCTCATAGAATTAATGCATATCTTTTCTTAGATTTTTTTATTGCCTATTTTTTTTTTACAATACGATAAGTTGTACCTTATTATATTTGTTATTGATGTTTAAAAATAAAATTGATTATGGTATACTGATTTTTTAAAGAACAGCCTTGCTAAACTCTTATAAATTCCATCAATTTGTAGATTATTTCTATTTTCTATATGAAAAAGCTACATCATCTGCAAATATTGACAGCTATCAATACTGACATGTTGAATAAGAATGGTGGTGTGAATATCTTTGTCTTGTGCTAAATGTCTTACTATTGTAGATTTAGCATTAAGTAATTGTGGAAAATTCCTTTTGTAGTTACCCTTTGTTAGATGGAAGGATGTGCCCATTGGTTTCTAATTGGTTGAGTTTTTTTTTTTAAATCATAAATGGATGTTGAATTTTAAAATACATTTTTTTCCTATATTATATGAGCTAATAATATCTCTTACCTTTAAAATGTTTATGTGACAAATTTTATTGACTTGTTTTTCAACATAAGCCAAATGTATTGGTGAGTGTAGTAACTCATTGCTTTTTTTTAACTAGAATTTGTCCCCTTATGAGTGAGGTCTAGTATCTTTCTTTTAGTATGCTTATAGGCTATTTGGATATCCTGTTTGTAAAATGCCTGTTCAAGCGTCCTCTCCCTTTTTACAAAATCAGGTTGCCTGACCTTCTCTTATTGATTTATAGATGCCCATTTTATATTCCTGATATGAGCCCTTGTTTGTTATTTGAGTTACAAATATCTTCTTCCTCACAGCAGGCTTGACTTTTCACTTTGTTATGGATGCCTTCTGGAAAATGTTGCTTAATTTTAATGTAATGAAGTTACTCAATTTTTAAATTAATGGTTTTTCTGGTAATGTTTAAGAAGTCTTTTCTTTTCTTTCTTTTGAGACAGAGTCTCTCTCTGTCCCCACAGGCTAGATAGAGTGCAGTGGGGGCAATCCTGGCTCACTGCAAACCTCTGTCCCCCAGGTTCAAGCGATCCTCCCGCCTCATCTTTTCAAGTAGCTGGGATTACAGGCGTCCATCACCACTCCTGGCTAATTTTTGTATTTTTTGTAGAGACATAGAGACAGGGTTTCACTATGTTACCAGGCTGATATTGAACTTCTGAAAAGTGATCTGCCCGCCTTGGCCTCCTAAAGTGCTGGAATTACAGGTGTGAACTACTGTGCATGGCCAAAGTCTTTTCTTACTCTGAGGTCCAATTGATATTTTTTTATATCTTTTAGAACATGTATTGTTTTTCCTTTTAAATTTATGTATATAATCAGTCTGAAATTCATCTATATGGTATGAAATGGAAATATTTCATTTCATTTAATACATATATATATTACATATAAAGTATAATTTCTATTTCATTTTTTTCCAGGGGATAGTTTTTCTTCCATCCTTAAGGATTCAGATCCTTACAGGAGATATTTTGGGGGTCATGGGGCAGCACAAGGAGGTCTAAATCATGGTGGGTGTGTTCAGTACTTCATGAGATCTGTTTCCAACTAACCTGCTGTGAATGGCACAACTCAGGCATTAATGTAGCTTCACATGTACTTTGGGAAGCACACGAGAGTTGAAGACACTGCCTTTGGAAATGTCTGATAGCTGCAGCCTCTACTGCTTTGAATGAGAAACTTCTTAGTAGACTTGTCTTTGGACATACATTGGGCACATTGCATTGCCTGAAGCAAATAGGCTGCATGTGGCTGTGCCTCTTTTTGGCATGACATTCCTTCTTTTCTTTGTCATCTTGAAAGCAAGAACCTGAGACTAATTTCATATATTTTTTCTGTACTTACATAAAACACCTTTATTATTGTTTTACAAGGTCAATATTTAATTACATTTATCCATGTTTCCATCCCCCTTTATTTTCTTTTTCTTATTTTCCTTCTGAACTTTTATTTTAGCTTCAGGTAGTACCTGTGCAGAATAGTTACACAGGTAGACTGTGTGTCTCTGGGGTTTAGTGGACAGATTACTTCCTCATCCAGGCAAGGAACATAGCCCTGATAGGTAGTTGTTTTTAAATTCTCACCTGCATCCCTTTTCTTGTACTCTCTTTCTCTTTGCCTTTCTTGAGCTTCTGTTTGGGCTTTGGGATTACATTCATCCTTGGTACTTGTGGGGCACTGGTTCCAGGAACACCACCCACCTCTTCCCAGTGTGGATGGATACCCAATTCTCAGCATAATTAAATCCTATAGTTGAGGAACCCTGGAATATCAATAAGTGGACCAACTGTGTTTATTGTAAAACATCTGCCTATAAGTGGACTGGACAGTTCAAATTTCTGCTGTTCAAGAGTATTTATCTTATGCTTGAAGTCTACCATTTAGAATTTTCTTTAATGGAGGCTAGATGGTTGTAAAGTCTCTTAGTTTTTGTTTCTTTGAAAATGTCTCTTGCACCTTCATATCTTTTTCATTAGATATAAAATCCTCAATTGAAATTTATTTTATTTTAGTACATTGAAAAAACCCTTTTAAATGTCTTCTGATTTCAATAAATAAGTCAGCCATTAATCTTTGGAAAGTAATTTGTCTTTTATTTCTCTCTCTCTCTTCATATGTATATAATTTATAAATAGAAACATCTATTTATATATATAAATAGAAACATATCACATCAATAGACATATCTTTAAGATTTCCTCTTTGTAGTTTTCTGAATTCCACTATGATTCGTCAGCTTTTTATCTGCTTGGGTTTCATTAGGTTTTTGAATTGGTGGATTGCTATATTTTTTAATTCTGGAGAATTCTCATCCACTATCTGCTTAAATATTGCTTATTTAAATATTGTTCTTCTCTCTTGAAAACTCCAATAAAATACATTAGATTTTATTATTATATCCTTAATGTATCATATTCTTTCCCAACAGTTTTATATTTTTGTCTTTCTGAGCTTTATTCTTGATGTTCTTGATTTTTTTTCTTAACTATTTTCCATTTCACAAAGTTTCTTCAATTGGATCTAATTTGCTCTGAAATCCATCCAGTTTCTTATTTTGGTTACTATATCTTTTAGCCCTATACATTCTATTTGGTTCTTTTTCAAATATGCTATGTCACTTGAAAAATACTCTGCTAAATTTTTTCCAACTTGACTTTTATTTTCTTTTAAATTCTAAGTGTGATTATTTTACAATTATATGATAATTCCTATGTAAAGTATCTGAGTCTGTTTCTGTTGGGTTCTATAAATGGTGCCTTTCTCTTGAGTACCTAGTTATCTTTGACTGTGGGCTAGACATTGTATTAGAGAAAACATTTTAGAAAAGTGTTGAGGCCTGGTATAATATTATATTTCTACAAAGATTTTGGTTTGCTTTTGCTACATGTCTAGAGGTACTACCCTAGATGCCTGTGATCCAATTTCAAGGCTTAACATTTTCTAGGCCTTTATAATGCAAACATGAGCTCTAAGTATGCACATTGGATGGTTTATTTCTGGTTTGTGTGTCCTTTTAGGAAACAATCCTTTGGAGTTGTAATCCTGGTATGCTTTAGAAGGAGTGCTTCTAAGCCCAATATAGCCAATCTTTGAGGATCTTGGACACCACCGTTTGTATTTTGACCCTGAAAGACGTTTTCACTACGTTTCTCAGCTTTTTCTTTATATTGGGAAGTAGCCTCAGTGCAAAAGTAGCCTTAAGTACTGGGTGTGGTGTTATGAGTTCTCATCCTTTCCTGGATCTCATCCCATATTTCATAATGAATTTATAAGTTATTTGATACATTAAAAAAGAATTCTTTTTAAAGTTTATCAAGCTATTTTTAGTTGTTCTTAGCAGGAGGACTGATCTGAATCTAGTCTACCATCAGCAGAAACAGAAGTTCCTGCTATTCAGAAAACATATTAACTTTTGAAATCTATTCATTTAATATCAAATGAAGGCTGTTAAATAAGTAAGTATCCTGCTTACAGCCAAAAGAGCACATTTGATGAGTTTTATTTATACTATTTCCAGTCACCTAGTTGGAGATTTTTTTTCTGTTTTTTTCTTGTTCAATGCATACCACAAGGGCAGAGAACTTATTATGAACAAATGCTGTTGAATTAAAGTATATAATTAAAGTGACCATTTAGCAATTTTTAATTTATATAAGGCATTAGAAATTGGAAGGTAACTAGTAAAATCTATCTGTCCATAGGGTGCATACAATGGCCTTTAGCTAAAGGCCATATTCTAAGTTATCCCAAATTAAATTACCAATTTAATAGTATAACTATTAGTGAGTTATACTAATATGAAGAAAGTGATCAAATGTATTATTAACTTATTTAGATTGTCACCAGTTTAAAATTATAAATAAAGGTAACAGTGGCATAGTATGTCCTCAGTTAACCAGAAAGTTTGGTTAAGCATATCAAATTATTGGTAATAAAGTTTACTGTATGTCTCAATCATATTTATTTGTTTCTTCTTCTTTGTCAAAAATATAGATTATCTAACTGCTTGGAAGGAAAATTTCCTTATTATTTTCCCTTAGGACAGTCCTGTTTTATTTTATGTCTATTTGTTTTTTTAAGACTCCATAATTTTTAAAGTAACCTGGCAGGAGCCCAAGTTCCTGGAATGAAAAATGGTTCTTGGACCTATTCCATATTGCAACACCAAGTCTCTTAAAGAACATTTATATGTAACACTTTTATTCCATTCAGCAAATGGTCATACTAGTTACTATTCTGTTGAAACATTGAAGAGATATTCACTGAAGACATGCAGTACTCAGAGGATAATACATTTCTTATTATTTAACATGCAGCACAATGCATCAAAATACTTGTATTTTGATTTATCAAAGCTAAAGTCACTGTTTCTCTATTAGTTCTTTGAATGCCTTAAAATATAAAGAGGAAAATGTAATTAATGAACCAGTAATTTGGGAGTGATCATCTTTTCTGTGCCTTAGCTCACACATATTTTGCTGGCATCTGCTTTATGCTTTCACAATAACTTCCATTTGCATCACTGTTTACATGCTACATCTGAGAGACATATAAGTAGGAGTTAGAAATATTCCTTTCCTTTAGTAGTAGCAAAACTCAAGTGTAAGAAGCTGAGAGTCACATGGCCCTGTTCAGCTTCAGATCTGGTACTCCCCCCAGTAACCCTAGTTTGTGTTTTTCTCCTAATTTTTACTGATTTCTATCCCACTCATGCATTGCTTTTGAGATTTCAGCTCTTGTGACATAATTTCTGCAAATTATGCATTGAGATTTTTGAGAGATGTCCTAAAATTTCTGTTTAATGATTGGTGTTAATATAACTTACAGATTTTAATATCTGGAAAAATTCATACTTTATCATACACTACTTTCTATGAATTAGTTTAACATCATCTGCCTTCCTTACTAGTCATAGTGTAACTCTGAGGTAGTAAGTTGGCATTAATAATTTAACTATTTATAGAACTTCTGGGAGAAATTTTATGTCTAGTTCAGAAGGCATGGCAACATTTTAAGTTTGATTTTGCAGTATTCTAACCAAATCTTCAACTCGAGGTGAAGCCTGTTAGCAGTAAGTTCTTCATATGATCCAAGGGCTTGTTTGGTTTTGATTAGTTTTACTAGACTTCATTTGGTTTCAATTAAATCTTAAGAGAGGCTAGTAACTTTCATAAAACGTGGGTTTTTCAAGATAGAAAATTATTCCTTTGTGTAGACAAGTGTAATGTTTTCTTCACTGAAAGAAAATATCTACTCAAAGATAATTGTAGAAGATTTTATAATCACAATGGAAAGAGATTTTTATATATTGAACTGTCTCTTATTATGTTTCAAAAAATTATTATCTTAAATTCTTAAATGACAAAATGAAAATCACTCCATATGCTTCCAAAGCAATAATAGGAGCTGTTTAATTTTATAAATATAACAACCTTTTATATTTAACTGCATATTGTTAATATGATTTTAAAATAAGCAGCTATTCTGGTGAGTTCAAGAAATAATTTATTTATTTTTATAAAAGGCTTTCTTTCAGTATTACATGATCCTAGGTTTAGTTTGGTTAGAAGAGGCTATACGTTTTTATTTGGGCTATATAATTATATGTGCTTTATATCTCTAGTAATTAAAATTTTTAGCTTATAAATTTTAAATTTATCATGAAGGAAGCAGAACTAGTTATGCTGGTAAAAATGTTCATTCAATACTATTTCTGAATGAACAGGTATTATATTCTCTATAGAACTGCCTATTAAACTATTAAACTATATTTTCTCAAAACTGATTCTAGGGTGCTAGGGACATAAAATTCAAAGATCAATAAGAAATTAAATTTGGTCTTATGATATAGAAACATAAGTAAGTAAATAAAATGTGATTAAACTTGAAGTTTATCAGTTCAAGTTTTTATTACCAGCAAATCCCAATTTTATTGGTACAGAATTATCTCAGATTAGCAAAAAGAAGTGGTAGTACTTTTTTTTTAATTATTATATTTTAAGTTCTGGGGTCCATGTACAGAATGTGCAGGTTTCTTACATAGGTATACAAGTATCATGGTGGTTTGCTGTACGCATCAACCCGTCATCTACACTAGATATTTCTTCTAATGCTATCCCACCCCTTGCCCTGCATTCCCCGACAAGGCCCCAGTGTGTGATGTTCCCCTCCCTCTGCCCATATGTTCTCATTGTTCAACTACCAATTATGAGGTGAGAACATATGCTGTTTGGTTTTCTTTCCTCTGTTAGTTTGCTGAGAATGATGGTTTTCAGCTTTATCCATGTCCCTGCAAAGGACATGAACTCATCCTTTTTTATGGCTGCATAGTATTCCATGGTGTATATGTGCCACATTTTCTTTATCTGTTCTATTATTGATGGGCATTAGGGTTGGTTCCAAGTCTTTGCAATTGTGAATAGTGCTGCAGTAAACATATGTGTGCATATGTCTTTTTAGTATAATGATTTATAATCCTTTGGGTATATCCTTAGTAATGGGATTGCTTGGTCATACGCTATTTCTAGTTCTAGATCCTTGAGAAATTGCCATGCTGTCTTCCACAATGGTTGAACTAATTTACACTCCTACTGAATGTGTAAAAGAATTCCTCTTTCTCCACATCCTCTCCAGCATCTGTTGTTTTCTGACTTTTTAATGATCACCATTCTAATTAGTGTGAGATGGTATCTCACTGTGGTTTTGATTTGCATTTCTCTAATGACCAGTGATGGAGAGCTTTTTTCAATAGGTTTGTTGACCACATAAATGTCTTCTTTCAAAAAGTGTCTGTTCATATCTGTCATCCACTTTTTGAAGGGGTTGTTTTTTTCTTGTAAATTTGTTTAAGTTCCTTGTAGATTCTGGATATTAGACCTTTGTCAGATAAATAGACTGCAAAATTTTCTCCCATTCTCTAGGTTTCCTGTTCACTCTGATGATAGTTTCTTTTTGTGCAGAAGCTCTTTAGTTTACTTAGATCCCATTTGTCAATTTTGTCTTTTGTTTCAGTTCCTTTTGGTATTTTAGTCATGAAGTCTTTCTCCATGCCTGTGTCCTGAATGGTATTGTCTAGGTCTTCTTCTAGGGTGTTTATGGTTTTATGACTTAAATTTAAGTCTTTAATCCATCTTGAGTTAATTTTTGTATAAGTTCTAAGAAAGGGGGCCAGTTTCAGTTTTCTGTTTATGGCTGGCCAGTTTTCCCAACACCATTTATTAAATTGGGAATACTTTCCCCATTGTTTTCTCCTGTCAGGTTTGTCAAAAATCAGATGGTTGTAGATGTGTGGTGTTATTTCCGAGACCTCTGTTCTTTTCCATTGGTTTATATATCTGTTTTGATACCAGTATCATGCTGTTTTGGTTACTATAGCCTTGTAGTATAGTTTGAAGCCAAGTACTGTGATGCTTTGCTTAAGATTGTCTTGGCTATATGGGCTCTTTTTTAGTTCCATATGAAATTTAAAGTCATTTTTTTCTAATTCTGTGAGGAAAATCAATGGTAGCTTGATGGAAAAAGCATTGAATCTATAAATTACTTTGGGCAGTATGGCCATTTTCATGATATGGATTCTTCCTATCCATGAGCATGGAAAGTTTTATTTTTGTGTCCTTTCTTATTTCCTTGAGGAGTGGTTTGCAGTTCTCCTTGAAGAGGTCCTTTACATCCCTTATAAGTTGTATTCCTAGGTATTTTATTCTCTTTGTAGCAATTGTGAATGGGATTTCACTCATGATTTGGCTCTCTGTTTGTCTGTTAGTGGTGTATAGGAATGCTTGTGATTTTTGCACATTGATTTTGTATCCTGAGACTTTGCTGAAGTTGCTTATAAACTTAAGGAGATTTTGGGCTGAGATGATGAGGTTTTCTAAATATACAATCATGTCATCTGCAAAGAGAGATAATTTGACTTCCTCCCTTCCTATCTGAATACCCTTTATTTCTTTCTCTTGCCTGATTGTCCTGGCCAGAACTTCCAATACTATGTTGAATAGGAGTGGTGAGAGAGGACATCCTTGTGTTGTGCTGGTTTTCACAGGGAATGCTTCCAGCTTTTGTCCATTAACTACGATATTTGCTGTGGGTCTGTCATAAATAGCTCTTATTATTTTGAGATATGTTTATTGATACCTGGTTTATTGAGTGTTTTTAACATGAAAGGGTGTTCAATTTTATCGAAGGCCTTTTCTGCATCTATTGAGATAATCATGTGCTTTTTGTCATTGGTTCTGTTTACATTTATTGATTTGCATGTTGAAACAGCCTTGGATCCCAGGGATTAAGCCAACTTGATCATGGTGGATAAGCTTTTTAATGTACTGCTGGATTCAGTTTGCCAGTATTTTATTGAGGATTTTTGCATCAGTGTTCATCAGGGATATTGGCCTGAAATTTTCTTTTTTTGTTGTGTCTCTGCCAGGCTTGGGTATCAGAATAATGCTGGCCTCATAAAATGAGTTAGGGAGAAGTCCCTCTTGTTCTATTGTTTGGAATAGTTTCAGAAGAAATGGTACCAACTCCTCTTTTACCTCTGGTAGAATTTGGCTGTGAATCCATCCGGTACTGGCTTTTCTTTGGTTTTAGGCTATTAATTACTGCTTCAATTTCAGAACTTGTTAATTGGTCTTTTCAGGGATTCTACTGCTTCCTGGTTTAGTCTTAGGCTAGTATATATATTGAGGAATTTATTCCTTTTCTTCTAGATTTCCTAGTTCATTTGCATAGAGGTGTTTATAGTATTCTTTAGTGGTATTTTGTATTTCTGTGGAATCAGTGGTGATATCCCATTTATCATTTTTTATTGTGTCTATTTGGTTATTCTCTCTTTTCTTCTTTATTAGTCCGACTAGTGGTCTATTTTTTTTAGTCTTTTCAAAGAACCACCTCCTGGATTCATTAACTTTTTTTGGAGGGTTTTTTGTGTCCTTATCTCTGTTAGTTCTGCTCTGATCTTAGTTGTTTCTTGTCTTTTGCTAGCTTTTGAAATTTGTTTGCTTTTGTTTCTCTAATTCTTTTAGTTGTGATGTTAGAGTGTCAATTTTAGATTATTTCTGTTTTCTCCTGTGGGCATTTTGTGCTATAAATTTCCCTCTAAACACTGCTTTAACTGTGTCCCAGAGATTCTGATAAATTTTGTCTTTGTTCTCATTGGTTTCAAAGTACTTATTTATTACTACCTAAATTTCATTTTATACCTGGTAGTTATTCCAGAGCAGGTTATTCTGTTTCCTTGCAGTTGTGTGGTTTTGATTGATTTTCTTTAATCATAGTTCTAATTTGATTGAACTATGGTCTGAGAGACTGTTACAATTTCCATTTTATTGCATTTTCTGAGGAGTGTTTTACTTCCAATTATGTGGTTGATTTTAGAATAAGTGCTATGTGGTGCTGAGAAGAATGTGTATTCTGTTGATTTGGGGTGGAGAGCTCTGTAGATGTATATTAGGTTCACTTGGTCTAGAACTGAGTTCAAGTCCTGAATATCCTTGTTAATTTTCTGTCTCATTGATCTGTCTAATATTAACAGTAGAGTATTAAAGCCTCTCACTATTATTGTGTGGAAGTCTAAGTCTCTTTGTAGGCCTCTGATAACTTGCTTTATGAATCTGGGTGCTCCTGTATTGAGTGCATATATATTTAGGATAGTTAGTTCTTCTTGTTGCATTGATTCCTTTACCATTATGGAATTCCTTTCTGTGTCTTTTTTGATCTTTGTTTAAAGTCTGTTCTATCATAGACTAGGACTGCAAGCCCTACTTTTATTTGCTTTCCATTTTCTTGGTAAAATATTCTTTCATTCTTTTATTTTGTACCTATGTGAGTCTTTGCACATGAGCTGGGTCCCTAATACAGCACACCAGTGGGTCTTGACTTTTTATCCAATTTGCCAGTCTGTTTCTTTTAATTGAGGCATTTAACCCATTTATATTTGAGGTTAATATTGTTATGTGTGAATTTGATTTTGTCATTATGATGCTAGATGATTATTTTGCCTGGTACTTGATGCAATTTCTTCACAGTGTTCATGGTCTTTACATTTTGGTTTGTTTTTGCTGTGGCTGGTACTGGTTTTTCTTTCCATATTTAGTGCTTCTTTCAGGAGCTCTTGTAACACAGGCCTGGGGGTGACAGGATCCCTCAGCATTTGTCTGTAAAGGTTTTTACTTCTCCTTCACTTATGAAGCTTAGTTAGGCTGGATATAAAATTCTGGGTTGAAAATTCTTTTCTTTGAAGACATTCAATATTGGCCTCCACTCTCTTCTGGCTTGTAGAACTTCTGCAGAGAGATCTGCTATTAGTCTGATGGGCTACCCTTTGTGGATAACCCAACCTTTCTCTCTGGCCACCCTTAACATTTTTTCCTTCATTTCAACCTAAGTAAATCTGATAATTATGTGTCTTGGGGTTGCTCTACTTGAGGTTGCTCTACTTGAATATCTTTGTGGTGGTCTCTGTGTTTCCTGAATTTGAATATTGGCCTGTCTTTCTAGTTTGGGGAAGTTTTCCTGGATAATATCCTGAATCGTGTTTTCCAACTTGGTTCTATTCTCCTGTCACTTTCAGGTACACCAATCAAACATAGGTTCTGGTGTTTCCACGTAGTCCCAATTTTCTTAGAGACTTTGTTCCTTTTCATTCTTTTCCCTCTAATCTTGTCTTCATGCTTTATTCCATTAAGTTGATCTTCAGTCTCTGATATTTTTTCTTCTGCTTGATTGATTGGGCTATTGATACATGTGTATGGTTCAGGAAGTTCTCGTGCTGTGTTTTTCAACTTCATCAGGTCATTTATCTTTTTCTCGAAACTGGTTATTCTAATTAGCAATTCCTCTAACCGTTTTTTCAAGGTTTTTAACTTCCTTTCATTGGGTTAGGACATGCTGTTTTAGCTCAGAGGAGTTTGTTATTACCCACCTTCTGAAGCCTACTTCTGTCAAGTGGTCAAACTCATTTTCCATCCAGTTTTGTGTTCTTGCTGGCAAGGAGTTGTGATCCTTTGGAGGAGAAGAGGAGTTCTGGTTTTTAGAGTTTTCAGCCTTTGTGTGATGGTTTTTCCTCATCTTTGTGAATTTATCTACCTTTGATCTTTGCTGTTGGTGATCTTCACCTGGAGTTTCTGCATGGTCATCCTTTTTGTTGATATTGATGCTATTGCTTTCTGTTTGTTAGTTTTTCTTCTAACAGTTAGGTCTCTCTGCTCAGGTTGTGCTGGAGTTTGCTGGGGTCCACTCCAGACCCTGTTTGCATGGATGTCACTAGCAGCGGCTGCCAAATAGCAAAGATCACTGCCTATTTCTTCCTCTGGAAGCTTCATCCCAGAGGGACCCCCATCAAATGCCAGCCAGACCTCTGCCGTATGACATGTCTGTCAACCCCTTCTGGGAGGTGTCTCCCCATCAGAGTCATGGGTGTCACGAACCCACTTATAGAGGCAGTCTGTCCCTTAGCAGAGCTTGAGCACTGTGCTGGGAGATCCACTGCTCTCTCCAGAGCTGGCAGGCAAGAATGTTTAAGTCTGCTGATGCTGCACTCACAGCTGCCCCTTCCCTGAGTTGTTCTGTCCCAGGGAGATGGGATTTTTATCTATAAGCCCCTGACTGAGACTGCTTTCTTTTTTCAGAGATGCTCTTCCCAGAGAGTAAGTATCTAGAGAGGCAGTCTGGCTGCAATGGCTTTGCTGAGCTGCATTGGGCTCTGCCCACTGTGAACTTCCTGGCAGCTTTGTTTACACTGTGAGGGGAAAACTGATTACTCAAGTCTCAGGAATGGCAGTCATCCCTCTCCCTAGCAAGCTCAAGCATACTAGGTCCTGCTCAGACTGCTGTGCTGTCAGTGAGAATTTCAAGCCAGTGGATCTTAGATTGCTGGGCTCTGTGGGAGTGGAATCTGCTGAGTGAGATCACTTGGCTCCTTGTCATCAGCCACCTTGTTTTTCTCACTGATGTTCCAGGCTCCACTGGGATACCAAAAAAAGAAAAAGAAAATCTCCTGCAGCTAGCTTGGTGTCTGCCCAAATGGCCATCCAGTTTTGTGCTTGAAACTCAGGGCCCTGTGGTATAGGCACCTGAGGGATTCTCCTGGTCTCTGGGTTGCAAAGATCATGGGAAAAGCACAGTATCTGGGACAGATAGCACCGTTCCTCATGGCACAGTTCATCAAGGCTTCCTTTGGCTAGGAGAGGGAGTTCCCCAACTCTTTGTGCTTCCTGGGTGAGGTGACACCCCATCTTCCTTTGGCTCACCCTCTGTGGGCTACACCCTCTGTCTAACCAGTACCAATGAGATGAATCAGGCACCTCAGTTGGAAATGCAGAAATCACCCACCTGCATTGTTCTTCCTAGGACCTGCAGACCAGAACTGTTCCTATTCAGCCATCTTGTCCAGGAGCCCCCGGTGATACTTTTTTCAGTGCCTAAAAGAATGGAAACAATCTATTTAGAAAGTGAATGTGTATTATAGATTTTAGCATGTCCATCAGAAGCTGCATTAATAGAACTATTTCTCTGTGCATACAGAAAAAAAACTTGAACAAAAAAACTCTGTCATTTATTGAATTTCCTTGTCTTGAAAGAAATCTGGAGGTAGGGACCAGTATTTTTACTAGAGTGTCAGAGGTGCCTCTCATAAACTACTTGCATGCTGACTTCAAGAGTTGCAATAGTGAAAAAATGAAGAAAATGCACTAGTGGATAACTGTGGGATATGGAAAGTGTTGATGGCATTCACCACAGGTATGCACTTGACTGGATTAATGAAAGGATGAGGAAGCAATTTTTATTTTTATTTATTTTTTTAAAGCAGAAAGATCTTCCCAACATACCAGTACAGTGAAAGGGAAAACAATTGCCCATTTTCTTGTCCTCTTTTATCCTTGATTGCATTATGTTTGGCTAAGTCATGGGATCAACTCAGGATTTTATTATAACCTAAGTTTTGGATAACCACATTTTCTTAAAATGTCCAGTAGACTGAATTGCACCTCTGGCTAATAACATGAACCACTAGAGCTAAGAATGTTTGAATGAAAGCACCCAGCTACCAAAAAACACAATGGAATTTATTTCTTCATTCTAGTTTTAAAGAAATGTCTTAAAAATACTACATTTTAGCTGACAGGCTTTAGAAACATTTTCAAATACCTCTGAGGAAATCTCCATACTTTGTAGCTAAACTTACTAGTCTTATTTCATTCACATGGGGAGATTCTCTTCTCTAAACACTCTAACTTGCAGAGGATGGAATACCAAATGGGTGTACTCTGGATTGGGGCTTTGATAAAATCTTTTTAGGAAAGAACCATAGTATAACAATTTTGAAACACTTTCTGGAATAATGTAAAATAGTGAAATGTAGGCAGATTTTTATAGCCTTGCTAGCAAGCTAATTAAGGGCACATATTTCTGTATTGGTTGAAGAAATTTTTATTTCTTTCTTTAAGAAATTTCAATGAAAATTATGATGAGAAAGAATTGTTCCTTTGCCAGTTTGAACACCTTGGGGACATTAGTGTATTAATCCCACCTGTTATCTGAAGGGAGCATTGAACTGGCAGCCAGAATTTCTGAGTTCTGGTCTTGAAACTGGTATGTGCTATTTAAATTTTCTTAATCATATTAATTAATCTCTTCTGGAAGAGATCATGAGGGCTAATCAAACATTCCATATGTTCATCAATATTTGTAAACATCCCCTCTGGCTATGTTGGGGTCATGTGACAAATGCAGGACATAAATCCAAGGGATGTTTGTCTTCCAGTTTGAAGGAGTTAAGTGAACCAGGATACATTTTCAATAGTCTTTGTCATTTGCAAGGCAGCAAACAATGGTTTTAAAATGGCCAAGTTGCAAGATGGAAGTAAGGATATCTCTGAGTTGTAAAAAGAAGAGAAAAGCCATTTGTTCACTCTGGTATGAAAAAGAAATAAATATTTGCTGTTTCAAGCTACTCAAATCTGGGGGTTGTTTTGTGCCACAGCATAGCATATCCTATGTTGACTAGCATCTCTCCAGGAGTTGTTGTAAACCGAGGGGTTTGGAGACTTCTTAATTCTGTTCCAGTTTGTATTCCTGAAATTGTCTTTGGGCATATGACCTTCATTTTACAAAAGAAAGAACAGATTTGGAGATAACTGACTCAAGTCACAAAGTAATAAGTTTGTGGCCAAGTTGCACAATGTATTTCTCTGGGACTCTGCAGGTTCATATTCCCCAGGTGTATGTCTCTACAACCTATGAGATTAACTATGGGATCATTCAAATTGACCCTTAACAAAATGCCAGATTGACTCTGTTCCTGTTTACTAGGTTTTGTTCACTTAGACATGATGTAATTCTGTGATGCAATGGATAATATAGCATTCAACATCCTGACTTTAATACCATGGACTTATCTATGAGATTATGGAGTCTGATACTATAAATATGATGTCTGTTTTCAATTGGGAAACAATTCTACCTCTGTGTTTAGTTTTGAAATGGCTATTTTTTATTTTATTTTATTTTTTTTGAGATGGAGTTTTGCTCTTGTTACCCAGGCTGGAGTGCAATGGTGCCATCTCAACTCACTGCAACCTCTGCCTCCTGGGTTCAAGCAATTCTCCCGCCTCAGCCTCCAGAGTGTCTGTGATTACAGGCATGCACCACCAGGCCCAGGTAATTTTTTGTATTTTTAGTAGAGACGGGGTTTCACCATGTTGACCAGGATGGTCTCGATCTCTTGACCTTGTGATTCATCCGCCTCAGCCTTCCAAAGTGCTGGATTACAGGCTTGAGCCACCACGCCCGGCCCTGAAATGGTTATTAAACAAGAACCTTATGATAGACCGCAAAGCTCTTTTCACAAAACTTAAATTTAGAAATTTAATGCAGGGGTCCTAAACCCTTGGGCCATGCGCTGATACCGGTACTTGGTCTGTTATGAACTAGCCATACAGTAGGAGGTGAGTGGAAACAAGCAAAGGAAGCTTCATGTGTATTTACACCTGCTCTCCATTACTGGCCGTACCACCTGAGCTCTGCCTCCTGTCAGATCAGCGGCAGCATCAGATCCTCATAGGAGCATGAACCCTATTGTGAACTGCATGTGTGAGGGATCTAGGTTGCACACTCCTTATGAGACTATAACTCCTGATGGTTGTGACTAGCTCCCATCACCTCTAGATGGGACTGTCTAGTTGCAGAAAAACAAGCTCAGGGTTCCCACTGATTCTACATGATGGTGAGTTGTAGAATTATTTCATTATATATTACAATGTAATAATAATAGAAACAAAGTGTACAATAAATGTAATGCTCTTGTATCCCAAAACCATTCTCTCAGCCCCAGTGCATGGAAAAGTTGTCTTCCATGAAACTGATCCTGGGTGCCAAAAGGTTGGAGACTATTGACTTAATGCATTTGTAACTACCTGGTAGTTTTTTGTCTTTGATACTTAGGGTGGTTATAATTGTCATCACAATGGTCAAGTGTCAAAATGCAAAATGTAGTACACATAAACAAATATGGATGAGGATGAAATGAGTTAATAGCTGTAAAGCCCCTAGAACAGAGCCTGACATAGATTTAACAATATACAGGCGTTTATCAAGTAACACAAATAAAGGTGGATTATGATGGATCATGAGACGCTGTGAATGAGGATCTAATTGACATCCCCTTTAATTTTTCCTCTAATAGAGCCCCAGATACATGTCATCTAATTTCTACTTAACCATTTTTGTTGCTAGGAAATATGATTTTGTATTACATGGTAAAATATTTTTACTCGGTACCCACTATTATCTCAATTAAAAATAAGAAGACAGGCTAAGAGGAGTTAAGAGGTTTACTCAAGGTTGCAAACCAATCAGTGTCCTTCACTGTCTGCCTAGGAATTTCATAGTCTTTCCTTGGCAGTCTTTTATATCACTGTCTCCATTATTAGTAGGAGTAGCAGTGCCATGTGATTTGAGCATGGTAGCCCACAAGTCCCACTATTAATTTTCTGCAGGATAGGAATCATCTCAGCCAAGATTTGGAGCTCAGGCAATTTCCCTCTGACTGTGTAGCATTTATTATTCAAATACACTTATTCAATAAACTTAATTATTATATATTCAGCTATTTAATAATCTGTGGTAGAATTTTATCATGCGGTCAAGTTTCTTTGTTCTCTGACCTTTTTGAAGCTTTTTTCCCAGTGGCTGACGTGTGTCACACCAACCATCTTAAAGGCAAGGCCAGGCGCATGGTGAATATTTGTTGATTGTATAGCTGCTGAAAGGAGGCAAGTTCAAATGAGTCACTTTTAGAAGAATTTGAACTTCAATAGATTGTCAAATGTTTGAAAACTCCTATCACTACCATGTCTTGTTTCTGGGACATTTTGGTTTTCTGCATTAGAAAAACATCAGATAACTTAGTTCGATCACTGGGGAGCCTGTAATTTGCTCACGCTATTATATCACTTATGGAATAAGTTATTCTCCTGATCATTTATGGAAATTATGTCATTCTACTCTCTGTTTCATAGGTGAATCTTAATTTTATTCCATCCTTCTACATTACTTCTAGTAAATATATTTTTGCTTTATTTTTCTTAAGGGGTATCCTGCCACCATTGTACTCCAGACATAATCTCATCCATAGTATCAGAGATACTCCTCAGATTGTGTATTTGCCTTATTTAAAAAATTAAACTTTTTTAAAATGGCTCTATTCTGTCAATTGCTATTAACAACTGAAGCCGTATCATTCTTGCCCGTGATTTTAAGATAAGACAAATCATTTGTTTTCTGGAACTGAATGAGCTGCTTTTCTTGTAGGTTTGTATATTTTTCCAACTTATACATGCTTATAATTTTCTTTCATTAACCTTCAAAATTCTTTATCTCCTTAGGGTTAATATAGCGAAATAATTACATGGGAAAATGGAAGGCGTGTAGGCTAGGCTTTTGAAGTCTAGCTTTACTACTTGGTATCACGTAATACTAAACAACATATTTAATCTCCCTGATCCTCATTTTCCTTTTGGGTAAAAGGAGAATAATGTGCATACGGAATAGGGATTAAGGGCATGGACTCTCAAGCTATTCTGCCTGGTTTGAAGCTTCACTGTGCCCTATTTTGCCTATGTTATCATTGGCAATTACTTAACTCTTCATGGTTCAGTAAAAAATAGGGAAGCAATTGGATCTTCTTCATATGGTGATAGTGAGAAATATTTTTATATGTGCTTTCTCTTTCAGATTGTAGTGGAGGTTCACAATAAAGCTTGGTATACTAGCATTATATAAGCAATAGTGATGATTAGTATTTGTATGTTGTACAGTCATCCTTCAGGATAATTGGGGAACTGATTCCAGGACCACCAGCAGATACCAAAATCTACAGATACTCAAGTGCCTCCTATAAAATGGCATTAATATTTGTATATAACCAGTGCATATCCTCTCATATACCATAAATCATCTCAGGATTACTTATAATAACTAATACAATGTAAATGCTGTGTAAATACAGTCATGTGTCACATAAAAACTTTTCACTCAGTAATGGACCACATATATGATGGTGGTTCTATAACAGTATAATAGAGCTAAAAAACTCCTACTTGCTAGTGAGAATAGGAATTATTCATGTGTTGGTGGTGATGCTGGTATAAACAAACCTACATATGATTATATACAGTATATAATACTTAGTAATGATAATAAATGACTGTTACTGGTTTATGTGTTTGGAGTACTAAAAGTTTTATGGTTATTTTTGAGTGTGCTCTTTTTAATTAAATGAAAAAAAAGTTAACTGGAAAACAGCCTCAGGCAGGTCCTTCAGAAAGTATTCCAGAGGAAGGCATTGTTATCATAGGAGATGACAGTTTCATTGCTGTTATTGCCCCTGAAAACCTTCCAGTGAGAAAAGATGTGGAAATGGAAGAGAGTCATATTGATGATCCTGACCTTCTCAAGGTCTAGGCTAATGTGTTTTTTGGTGTCCTGGTTTTAAAGAAAGCATTTAAGAAAATTTAACATTTAACAAATAAAAACATTTAAGAAAAACATTAAAAAATTAAAAATAGAAAAAAACCTTATAAAACAAGTAAATGAAAAAAGAAAATATTTTTTGTATGGCTGTAAAATGTATTTGTGCTTTAAGCTAAGTGTTGATATAAAAGAGGAAAAAAGTTAAAAAAATTAAAAAGTGTGTAGCATAAAAAAGTTATAGAAAATTGAGTTTAATTTATTGTTGAAGGAAAAAATTAAATGAATTTGGTGTAGCCTAAGTGCACGTTGGTTACAAAGTCTATAGTACTGTACAGAAATGTCCTAGGACTTCACATTCACTCACCACTCACTCACTGACTCACACAGAGCAACTTACAGGCTTGCACGCTCCATTCATGGTAAATGCCTGTATTAGGCTGTTCTTGCATTGCTATAAGGAAATACCTGAGACTGAATAATTTATAAAGAAACGAGGTTTAAATGGCTCATAATTCTGCAGGCTGTACAGGAAGCAAGGTGCTGGCATCTGCTCACCTTCTCGTGAAGACTCAGGGAGTTTTCATGCATGGTGAAGGGCGAAGGGAGAACAATTATGTCACTTGTCAAAAGCAGGAGCAAGAGACAGTGAGAGAGACAGAGACAGAGAGACAAAGAAACAGAGTGAGTGTGTGGGGGGTGTGCCACACACTTTTAAACAACCAGATCTCAAAAGAACTCATTCACTATGGCAAAGACAGCACCAAGCCATGAGGGACCTGCCTTATGACCCACACGCTTCCCACCAGGCCTCACCTCAGCACTGGGGATTGCAATGCAACATGAGATTTAGATGGGGACAAATATCTACAAATATCCAAACTATCTCAGTGCCCTATAGAGGTGTACTGTTTTTATGTTTTTATTTTATTTTTTTTTAGATAGAGTTTCACTCTTGTTGTCCAGGCTAGAGTGCAATGGTGCCGTCTCAGCTCACTGCAACCTCTGCCTCCTGGGTTCAAGCGATTCTCCTGCTTCAGCCTCCTGAGCAGCTGGGATTACAGGCATGTGCCACCATGCCCAGCTAATTGTTTGTATTTTTAGTAGAGACAGGGTTTCACCATGTGGGTCAGGCTGGTCTCAAACTCCCGACCTCAGGTGATCAGCCTGACTCAGCCTCCCAAAGTGCTAGGATTATAGGGGTAAGCCACCGTGCCTGGCCTGTTTTTATCTTTTATACCTTATTTTTACTGTTCCTTTTCTATGTTTAGATATGTTTCTATGTTTGGATACACAAATCCTTAACATGTGTTACAGTTACTTAGAGTATTCAGGACAGTAACATGCTGTCCAGCGTGTAGCCTATGAATAATAGGCTATTCCATACGGCCTAGATCTGTGGTAGGCTACTATCTAAGCTTGTGTTAATACGCTCTGTGATGATTTCTCAGTGACAAAATCACCTGAGCACACATTTCTTAGAACATATCTGTCTTTAAGCAGTGCATGATTGTAGTTGTTGTACTGTGTTGTTTTTATAATTTGTATTATTTTTACTGCTGTATTATTATTTTTTATGATTTCATTTTTTTCCAAGTGTTTATGATCCAGAGTTGGTTGAATTTGTGGATATGTAGCCTTCTGATACAGAGGGCCAAGCTTATGTCATAGTGCTTTGATTATGGTTCAGAGGTCTGTAAACTTTTATAAAAGGTCAGATAGTAAATATTTAAGGCTTTGTGGGACACCTATACGACTGTGCCATTACATAGCAGAAGTCATTATAGATGATATATAACCAAATTGGCATGGTTTTTTTCAATGAAACTTTATTTACGGAAACACACTTAGGCTGGCTTTGGTCCATCCGTCATACTTTGCTGACCCCTGATCTGACTGACGGTTAACACAAATTTGATCCCATCAGGCAATTTTGCCTTTTCTTCACCAAATTACACATACTCAGTCTTTGTAGCTCCGATTTTGTATTTTATTTCTCTTGCTCATCTGAAAGAATTCAATTTTCAATCATTTAACAAGCTTTTTGAGATGTGTGCCAGAGCAGAGCTCAATTTTAGTGTTAATTTGTACTTGTTAAATAGAATTAGGATCAAATATACTCATAATAGAAGAGCTTTTTTATTTTTATCTCTCTCTCTTGATGAACTAAGTTGAGAATATACATTTTCAGTTTTTCTATTTGAGAGATGATAAAGTATAAAGCTAAAATTTAAACCATATCGAGATCATTTATTTTTAAGATTATTCTGTGTATACTATGTCTATTGTCTTAATAAGTAAGTTTTGTTTTGTATTTTCCAACTGGCTTCTGTTGTCTTGAGAATATACATTCTCAACTTCTCCCCATAGGTCACTAATAGATACCCAAACTTGCAGTATACAAAATCAAACTCCTTATCTTCACCCTCTAATCTATTCCCCCTGCAATATTCCTCTTCTTTGCAGTTCTTCAGTTCACATTTTTAGGTCATCCATGACAGTTTCCTCTCTCACATTCTACTGGAATTCAACAGAACATTCCCCTGCTACTGTCTTCAACATATATCCACCTTCTGGCCACTATGCACAATGATTACCACCACCACTAAGTAATGGGAAGAAACAAAATATTTCAACAAATAACATTTTTACTCAGTAACTCAAGATGTTTTTCAATTTGAGAGATAAGGAAGTATAAAGCTAAAAGTTAAACCATATCAAGATCATTTATTATTAAGATTATTCTGTGTATACTATGTCTATTGTCCTAAAAAGTTTTGTTTTGTATTTTCCAACTGGATTCTGTTGTCTTGTGAAATGGCTGTTTACTTTGGTGTGTCATGTATTTAGGCCATTTTAATTAACTTTTACAATAATTTTCTTAGTGTCTTTGGCATTTTTGGAACATACCTCTTTCTCAAGATGAAATCTTCTTTTCCCCTCCAATATAGGGATTCCTTGTTTTATGTACTTTGCTGTACTGCTTAGTAGATACTGTAATTTTTTTTTTTCAAATTGAAGGTTTGTGGTGAACTTCTGTTAAGCAAGTGTAGTGTCATTACTTTTCTTCTTTTTTAAATTGAACTTTTAAGTTCAGGAGCATGTGCAAGTTTGCTATATAGGTCAACTCCTGTCACAGGAGTTTGTTGTACAGATTATTTCATCACCCAGGAATTAAGCCTAGTACCCATTTATTATTTTTGCTGATTCATTCCCTCCTTCCAGCCTATACCCTCCAATAGGACCCAGTGTGTGTTGTTCTCCTCTATGTGTCCATGTGTTCTCATCATTTAGTTCCCACTTATAAGTGAGAACATGTGGTATTTGGTTTTCTGTTCCTGTATTAGTTTGCTAATGATAATGGCCTCCAGCTCTATCCGTCTTCCTGTAAAGGACATGGTCTCATTCTGCTTTATGGTATATATGCACCACATTTTCTTTATCCGGTCTACCACTGACGGGCATTTAGGTTGATTGGGTATCTTTGCTATTGTGAATAATGCTGCAGTGAACATACTGGGAATAATGCTGCAGTTCTATTTATGTGATAGATCATATATATTGATCTGTGTATGTTGAAAAACCTTGCATCCCAAGGGTAAAGATTACTTGATCATGGTGGGTAACCTTTTTAATGTGCTGCTGTATTTGGTTTGCCAGTATTTTTTGGAGGATTTTTACATTGATGTTCATTAAGGTTTTTGGCCTGAAGTTCTCTTTTTTGTTATGTCACTGCCAGGATTGGTATCAGGATGATGCTGGCCTCACAGAAAGAGTTATGGAGGTGTTCAGCAGGAATGGTACCAGGTCTTTTTTGTACATCTGGTAGAATTCAGCTATGAACCTGTCTGGTCCTGGGCTTCTTTTGGTTGGAAGGCTATTTATTACTAATTAAATTTTAGAGCTCATTATTGGTCTGCTCAGAGATTCCGTTTCTTCCTCAGTGTTGGAGGGTGTGTGTGTCCAATAATTTATGCATTTTTTCTAGGTTTTCTAGTTATGTCCGTAGAGGTGTTCATAATGTTCTCTGATGGTTATTTGTATTCCTGTGAGGTCAGTTGTAATATCCCCTTACCGTTTCTGATTATGTTTATTTGAATCTTCTCTCTTTTCTTTATTAGTCTAGTTAGCAGTCTATTTTATTTATTTGTTTATTTATTTGAAAAACAGCTCCTGGATTAATAGATCTCTTGAATGGGTTTTCGGGTGTCTATGTCCTTCCATTCAGCTCTGATTTTGGTTATTTCTGGTCTTCTGCTAGCTTTGGGGTTTGTTTGCTCTTGGTCCTCTAATTGTTTTGTGATGTTAGGTTGTTAACTTAAAATCTTTCTTACTTTTTGATGTGGGCATTTAGTGATATAAACTTCCCTGTTAACACTGCCTTAGCTGTGTCCCAGAGACTCTGGTGTGTTGTATCTTTGTTCTCATTAATTTCAAAGAATTTCTTGATTTATGCCTTAATTTCATTATTTTCCTTAAAGTCATTCAGAGCAGTTATTCAATTTCCATGTAATTGTATGGTTTTGAGTGAATTTCTTAGTCTTGATTTCTAATTTAATTGCCCTGTGTTTCAATAGATTGTTTGTTATGATTTCAGTTCTTTTGCATTAGTTGATGAGTATTTTATTTCCAATTATGTGACTGTCAGAGGATATGCCATGTAGCCATGAGAAGAAGGTATATTTTGTTGCTTTAGATGGAGAGTTCTGTAGATGTTATCAGGTCCACTTCACCCCGTGCTGAGTTCAGGTCTGATTATCTTTGTGAATTTTCTGTCTTGATGATCTGTCTAATATTGTCAATGGGGTGTTAAAGTCTCCCATTATTTATGGTGTCAGAGTCTATTTCTCTTTGAAGGTTTCTAAGAACTTTTATGAATCTCGGTGCTGCTGAGTTGGGTGCATGATGTTCCTTTAGTCTTTGAAACTGCTGACCTTTGGATTGTTTTCTTTTTACTATATTTTGTGACCTTGAGAGTTTGATTGTGTTGGGACCAGTGGTCAGCTCCCAACTACTGGACTGTGTGCCCTAACTCTGGGGGACTTGTATGGGCCCTGACTTTGTTCCCGGCCCCTTGAGGTAAGGAATCCACTGCACTAGAGGGACTGAGGTGTCCCAAGACCAGTGGTCACTACATTCTGATAAGTAGTATCAGCCAAAGGGTTTGGAAGTGTGGGGATGGTGGGATTCATCCTCCTTTGCACATGCCCACAGCAGCAATAACAGCTGTGGCAGTGCTAGTAGGTATTAGGGTACCTGCCTCCCTGCGGATATTTACCACAGTGGCAGAGGCAGCATAGCTGGGAGGGGGTGGGGTCCCTGCTGGTGACTGTGTGCAGGGTCCTGCTGGAGGTGGTATTGGCTCCAGGAGAGTGTGCCTGCAGGCACAGGTCTAGGTGACTTCTCTGTGCTCTGTGGAGAATTCTGCTGTTCTTTGTTCAGTGTTAGTACAAGGGCAGGGAGCTGGCAGGGGTAGGGATGGCTGGATGGCCTGCAACTGTTTCATCTGCAATTGTGGTCTGTGGGGGGAAGTGGGGCAGTCTGTACTCCCATGTGCTGGCAGGACAAAGAAAGCAAAACCTGCTCGCATAGACATGAACCAGCAAAGCAACGTGGGGAGTTGTCTTGGATCTGAGGGAGTCTACAGTATGTATGGGGGAGGGGGAACTTGTGGGCTTGTGTGTGTCTGTAGGTACCACGCCATTGAAACTCTCCACCAGTCAGGCATGGCCAGTCAGTACAGAAGCTATGCTGTGGATCCCAGGACAATCGAGACTGCCCTTCCAGGAGACATTGTCAGGCTGGAGCCCTGGAAGAGGGCAGCAAACCAAGGGGTGCTAAATTGTGCTGGCTCAGTCGATGGTCAAGACTGCCCTGCAGAGTTCAGGTCTGATAGTTCCTCTAGGGCTAAAGTCTCCTAACAGAGCAAGTCGAGTCTAAGGGGATGACTGTCCCTGACTATGCTATATTATAGATGCTCTCGCATCAAACTCTCTCGGCTCCACATCTGCTGGCTTGCTGCCCCTACCACTTCTCTAAGCAGCCCTCCCTGCCGACTCAGGTGCCTATGGTGGCTGAGGAGTCTCCTCCTGCTGGGGTTCCAGAGCCCTGTGACAAGATTGGATTGCTTCACTTCACTCCATTTCCCTGGAGCCATTGTGAGCCAGGAATGAGTCCTAGTGCATGGGAGACCTTTGTAAGGTTCCCAGTTTTCTTCCCCTTCAGCTTACCTTCTATAGAGTCTTCCCTTCCTCCACTCTTAGTGCCTTCACTGCAGGTCTTTTAGGGACAGATCTGTCTTGGTCCATCGGTAGAAGCTGTTTCACCTGGCTGCTCTAGTCAGGCATCCTGCCTTTCCTCCAATCTTGGCATTATTTTTCTAACATGTGCTTACTTTGTGTCTCTTTGCCACACTGTGATAATTTCCTCAATATTGCAAACCCAATTCCTCAATTTCATTATTATTATATCTGCTATGGTGGTCTTTGGTAAGTGATCTTTGATGTTACTATTGGAATTGTTTTGGGACACCATGAACCTCATATAGAGAAGAGGGCAAACTTAATTGATAAATGTTCCGATTGCCCCCTAGCCTGGTTGTTCCCTTATCTCTTTCCCTTTCTTTGCACCTCTCTATTCCCTGAGACATAACAACATTGGAATTAGGGCAATTGGTAACCCTACAATCACCTCCAAGTGTTTGAGTGAAAAGAAGAGTCACACATCTCTCACTTTAAGAGCTAGATTCAGCTAAATTAATCTTAATGAGGAAGGCATGTCAAAAGCTGGGAGAGACTGAAAGCTAGGCCTCTTGCACCGAACAGTGTGCTAATAGTGAGTGCAAAGAAAAAGTTCTTTAAGGAAATTAAAAGTGATACTCCAGTGAGCCCATGAATGATAAAGTGAAACAGACTTATTGCTGATGTGGAGGAACTTTAGTAGTCTGGAGAGCTCAAACCAGCCACAACATTCCATTAAACCAGTCTAGAGCAAGGACCCAACTCTTCAATTTGATGAAGAATGAGAGAGGTGAGAAATCTTCAGAATGAATTTGAAAGCTGGCAGAGAGTGATTCCCGAGGTTTAAGGAAAGAAACCATCTTTATAAGATAAAAGTGCAAGGTGAAGCAGCAAATGCTAATGAAGAAGCTGGAGTAACTTATCCCAAAGATCTAGCTAAGAGCATTCATGAAGGTGGCTACATTAAACAACAGATTTTCAATGTTGATGAAACAGTCTTCTATTGGAAGAAGATGACATCTAGGGCTTTTATATCTAGAGAAGAGAAGTCAATACCTGGTTTCCAAGTTTCAAAGGACAGACTAACCCTCTTGGTAAGGACTAATGCAGTTGGTAACTTTAAGTTGAAGCCAATGCTCATTGACCACTCTGAGAAGTCTTAGTGCTGTTAAGCATTATGCTAAATCCACTTATACAGCCTGTGCTCTATAAATGGAACAACAAAGTCTGAATGACAGCATATCTGTTTACAGTATGGTTTACTGAATATGTTAAACCCACTGTTGAGATCTCCTGTGTACACACAGAGAAAAGATTACTTTCAAAATATTTCTGCTCATTGACAATACACCTGGTCACCCAAGAGTTCTGATGGAGATGTATGAGGAAATTAATGTTATTTTCATGCCTGCTAATACAACATCCATTCTGCAGCTCATGGAGTAAAGAGTAATTTCAACTTTAAAATCTTATTATATAAGAAATAGATTTTATACTGCTATAGTTGCCATATATAATGATTACTCTGATGGATCTAGGCAAAGTAAATTGAAAACCATCTGGAAAGGATTCACTCTTCTAGATGCCACTAAAAATATTCAAGATTCATGTGAGGAAGTCAAAATATCAACATAGCAGGAGTTTGGGAGAAGCTGATTCCAATCTTCATGGATGACTTGGAGGGATTCAAGACTCCAATGGAGAAAGTAACTGCAGATATTGTAGAAACAACAAGAAAACGATTTAGAAGTGGAGCATAAAGCTGTGACAGAATTGCTACAATTTCATGTTACAATTTGAATGAATGAGGTGTTGCTTCTTATGAACACAAAGAAAGTCGTTTCTTGGCCGGGCGCGGTGGCTCACGCCTGTAATCCCAGCACTTTGGGAGGCCGAAGTGGGTGGATCATGAAGTCAAGAGATCCAGACCATCCTGGTCAAGATGGTGAAACCTCGTCTCTACTAAAAATACAAAAAATTAGCTTGTCATGGTGGCGCACGCCTGTAATCCCAGCTACTTGGGAGGCTGAGGGAGGAGAATTTGCCTGAACCCAGGAGGCGGAGGTTGCGGTGAGCTGAGATCGCACCATTGCACTCAAGCCTGGGTAACAAGAGCGAAACTCCGTCTCAAAAAAAAAAAAAAAAGAAAAAGAAAAAAAAAAAAAAGAAAAGAAAGAAAGAAAAGAAAATATAAAAAAAAGAAAGAAAGTCGTTTCTTGAGATGAAATCTACTACTCCTGGTAAAGCTGCTGAGAACGTTATTGAAATGACACCAAAGATTTAAAATATGATATAAACTTCTTCGATAAAGTAGCAGCAGAGTTAAAGAGGATTTATTCTCATTATGACAGAAGTTTTACTGTGGGTATCTTATCAAACAACATTGAATTATACAAAGCAATTCGTCATGAATAGAAGAGTCAATCAAAGTGGCAAACTTCATTGTCTTATTTTAGGAATTTGCCACAGACACGTCAACCTTCAGCAGCCACCAACCTGTTCAGTAAGCAGCCATCAACATTGAGGCAAAAGTTTTCATTAGCAAAGAGATTATAACTTGTTGAAGGCATACATGGTTGTTGGAATATGTTAGCAATAAAATATTTTTAAATTAAGACATAGGCATTTTTTTATTTTATTTTATTTTTAATTTTTTTATTTTTTAAGAACAGAAAAAGAAATACCGCATATTCTCACTCATAGGCGGGTGAGAAAAATGAGAACACATGGACACAGGGAGGGGGGGTCTACTACACACTGGGGTCTATTGGGGGAATGGGGGAGGGACAGCGGGGGGGACATATGCATTTTTTTAGATATAAGTTATTGCACACTTGATAGACTACAGCATAGTGTAACATAGCTTTTTTTTTTCTTGTACTGGGAACCAAAACGTTCGTGAAACTTGCTTTATTGTGGTATTTGCTTTATTGCAGTTGTCTGGCACCGAACTCATAATCTCTCTGAGGTATGCCTATATTTTATCTTTATTTGTGATAAATTCTTACATATTTGATAAAAACAAGTTATTTATATTGAAATGAGTTTTATCATATCTCTTATCTAAGAAGAAAGTTTGAAATTTTCAGTGAAAAAAATTAATCGATTAGTGTTATGTAGCTTGCTGAAGTAAACACCCTTCCGCAGTTTATAAATATTAGAAATATTAGTCAAGTTCAGAATATTTTATTGCCCATTAAATATTTTGTAATAGCATTAAATTATTATATATTTTTGCATAGTGTGAAAGCTTACTTTTGCTTTTCAAATTATTTTAAATGGAAAAAGTTCTCAGTTATAAATTGGAGAGCAAAATCACATGTCCATTTTGGAGTGCATTTTAAATTGTGCTACAAAGAATGACAAAACACTGCAGTAAATGTGATGTTTGCAATTTTATAAGGAATATAATATAAATACCAGTCTTTAATAGTATTCATGAAAGGCCTGGTGAGGTGGTTCACACCTGCAATTTCAGCACTTTCAGAGGCTGAGGCAGGTGTCCTGATGTCAGGAGTTCGAGACCAGCCTGGCCAATATGGTGAAAAACCATCTCTACTAAAGATTAAAAAAAAAAAAAAAAAAAAAATTAGCCCAGTGTGGTGGTGCATGCCTGTAATCCCGCCTACTCAGGAGGCTGAGACAGGAGAATTGCGTGAACCCAGGAGGCAGAGGTTGCAATGAGCTGAAGTAGAACCCGGGAGGCAGAGGTTGCAGTGAGCTCAGATCGCAGCATTGCACTCCAGCCTGGGAGACAGGGCGAGACTCTGTCTCAAAAAAAAAAAAAAAAAAAAAAATAGTATTCATAAAAGTGGAACCATGATATGTTCTGGCTATAAGAACCATAAAATATTCCATATTTTTTAAAACATGAATGTTTAAAAAAATAGTTGTCCATAGTTATTTGAACAACTTTAGAATTTCTCAAATATTTGTTTACATTTAGGTGTTCTGATATTTCCTGTTTACTTTTACCCTTTGAGAAAGGACAAAATCAAGAATGTAATACCCTTTTCTCAGCAAACCTGTCTTGTGTCGGACCTGCCTTTGTGAGATGCTTCTTATTTGTTAGTGTCACAGCGATGACAACAGCTGTCCCGGACACCTGGGTAAATCACTCAAGCCCTTTGTTGTGGGCTTCTTGAGTTCTGAGCGACATGTGAAATCTGAAAAGATAGATTTTGTTTTTGTTCTTCAGTAAATAAGTTAGCATGTGGTAATGCCTAGCGGAGTATCTGGCACTTAGTTGGCAAATTAAATAAACCTGAATTTAAAACCAGATTTCATGAAATTTGCTGGGTATCTCATGCTCTCAATTTTCTTGTGCATAAAATGGGAATAATAGCTGCCTCCTGGAATTGTAGTGGGAAATAAATGCAATCATAGCTCTCAAGTGTTAAGCACAGGGCTGAGACTTAGTAAGCTCTCAGTAACTGCTTGTTGTTTTTATTATTTTCATGTCCTTTTTTTCCTTCACTGTTGTCTTTTAATTTTCTATTTTAAGGATATTGACTAGGTACGAAAAGAAAAAAACTAAAAGACATCTGCACATAAATTGAATAAATGCCTCATTTTTAAACATCCCATGGGTGTCTTACTATATGTAGCTGGTACCTCAATTGTGATTGTTCAATAAATGATTTATCTTACCTTGGGAACTTTCTTAAAAAGCTTAAATCCCTTAATGTCAATAATAGTGAAAATCTTATGTTTGAAAAAATGCTTTCAAAACTATGTTATACTTTTAAAGAAATATACTTAATATTGATATGACAAATTTTTAAAAAGTAGTCAAAACTTTAGAACGTAAGAGAAGAAATAAAAAAACATTATGACACAGGGTTTATATTCTTATTTATTAAATTAATTCAACATGGAAAACAAGAAAGTAGAAAGTATTTAGTAAAATACCTAAAGATAAGAAGTATCTGGGTATTATAAATAATATTTTCTGTATTATACTGTCACCTCAAATAGTGTACACAGTAAGAGGATATGATAGTCACTTGGAGGATTCATGCTGGGATTGAATACTAGGACCGCACATTTGAGGAAATCTTAAGCAGAAATGCTTTAGAAGAAATAGTCTATATTTATTTATTTTTTAAAAGAGCTTTTAAATTACTTAGTTCAAATATGGAAGAAGGCCTAAGTTTGAATTCATGGCATATTGCTATAATGCACTGTTAGACTAATCTTTCATTTTCTTGTCAATTAAAGACTTATCTTTATTCACTGATTCACTTATCAGTAATTCGCTCGGTATTTTAAAGCTGGCTGTTAAAAATCCCTTTGTTTATGGCAATAAGGCACCATTCATTTTGTGAACTTTATAAAAGCAACCTCTGCCAATTTTGCTCTTTGAGAATAGCTCTAAAGATGTGTTCCCACAGTAATTACTGATTCCAGAGATGTTCATTAAAGAATGAAGTCAGAGGCAAGTGTTTGAAACAATTGTATCCCACCAAAGCCAGCTTTGCTGCGCACCTTCCCAGCATCCACACTACTTCTCGGCATTAAAAACAAAAAAATCACTGAAAAACATTATACAAAATTTGTATTTTGGAGTGCTTTTACCTGCAGTGACATTAAAGATGAATATTATTTTTTATATATTGAAATCAGATTCAGGGAAAGATGGAGGGAAAGCTAGGAAGCTTTGAATGTGGGCCCAGTTGTCCATCATAAACCTCCTGTGAATAGTATGGGTCAATCTAGTGTTCCTGGTCTATGTTGCCCTCTTATCCACAGTGACCAGGGAGAGGAAAAAAAAGAAGGGGAGAAGTCTCAGTGAAGCCAGTCAAATCTTAGCAGAGAAAAAAAAATTAAAAGATGGTTTTGGCATTGAGTATTTCTTTTGAAATTGATTTGTTATTGCACAAGAGTAGGAAGAAAAGTTTAATTCTTTTATTAGCTTATTAACAGAACCTGAAATGCTGGAATGTGTTTTAGGTATTGCATAGTTATCCAGCAATTATAGCCCAACCTCCCACTGAGCCATAATGGACAAAGGAAAGAGAAAATTCACAGCCACAGAGAGATTTTGCATATCAGCCTGTCAGTGATGGATCTGAATGATAAATGCCTTACAGAAATGAAGTTTCATTTATTTTTATTACATATATAAAATATATAACAGACAAAGGAAGGAAGTCAGAAAACGGGATTAGGTATATTTTCTAAATTTTTAGGTGTTAAACATACCAGAAATCAGTCATTTGTAAATGACCACATTCCTTGTTTGGATGCAAACATCACAGCCAAATTAATTTTCTAAGTGCTTGGAAACAGCTTTCTGTTTTTGCCTTCCAGACTCAAGTTCTTTCATTGATACTATTTTTTTTTCTTTTTGTTCAACCCTTATTAATCACCAATATTTCTAATACTGTATAAAGGTAGGTTAGTTTCATTAGAATTAATGTATTGGGTGCCCAGGGGGTTTGAATGAATGATTTTATTTTAAAATTTCAAGATCCTGCCTGGAGTATAATACTGAACGTCCTGAGGAGAAATATTGCCATAGCAGGGCTTTGGGAACCATGTTCCAAGAACTTCAGATCCTTGTACTGTGGTGACTGAGAACACTTACTCAGGATTTGGGCTGTTAGCATTTGAACACTGAGAGATTATGGAAGCTCTCTAGACCTCAGTTTCTCCATCTGTAAAATGGAAAGGCTAACAGTACCTACCTCAACATTTTCATTTGTTTTTTTGACAGAGTCTGGCTTTGTCACCCAGGCTGAAGTGTAGTCGTGTGATCTCGGCTCACTGCAACCTCCACCTCCTAGGTTCAAGCAATTCTCTTGCCTCAGCCTCCCCAACTAGCTGGGACTACAGGCGTGAGCCACCATGACTAGCTAATTTTTATAAATTTATTAGAGATGAGGTTTTACCATGTTGGCCAGGCTAGTCTCAAACTCCTGACCGCAAGTGATCCCCCTGCCTCAGCATCCCAAGTATTGGGATTACAGGAGTGAGCCCCTGCACTAGGCCAACACTCTCATTTTCTTAAAGGTAGATTAAGTGAGATTTCCTATGAACAACTGTGAGATCATTGCCTGGCCCATAGTAAGTGCTCAGTAAATGTTATCAATTAATATTTCATACCGATGACTGGAACAGCTTTTTAAAAACATTATGCTTATTCCTAAATATAAAATAATTCACATACCTATTACCAAAAATTCAGAAAAATAAAACTATAGAAATAAATTGTATTTAGAAAATAAAAATCCAATGTAATCTTAGTATCTGACTGTGTCTGTCCACTGTCAATATAGGTATCAGCTGCCTTTATTAACATGGTCCCATTCATGCTGGGTGTGGTGGCTTATACCTGTAATGCCAGCTCTTAGGGATGCCAAGCTGGGACAGATTGCTAGAGCTCAGGAGATCAAGAACAGCCTGGCCAACATGGCGAAACATCATCTCTACAAAACATACAAAAATTAACCAGGCTTGGTGGTATGTACCTGTAGTCCCAGCTACTTGGGGGCTGAGGCAGGAAGATTGTTTGAACCCGGGAGGTGGGGGTTGCAGTTAGCCAAGATCGCACCACTGCACTTCAGCCTGGATGACAGAGTGGGACCCTATCTCAATAAATAAATAAATAAAATAGAAGAAAATCCCTATTAAAAACACTTAAGTGTTTATAAGTTAATTATATCAACCCATTCTATATAATGGTTGATAGTCTGTTCTACCATTATTTTTTTTTACAGTCAGTTCATAGCCATCTTCACATCAGTAAGTACCAATGTACCAACTGATGTTAGTGTCTTCATCATGTTCCATAGTAGTCCATAATTTAAGTAGTCACCCCTGGCATCTTAAATATTTTTTGTAAATATAGATAACAAAAAATGCCTTCAATCAGTCATTCTTCTTTGCTGTCCCTGGCATGTTTGGATGACCATTAAAAATGGCAGGAGCCCGACTTGGTTTTTAGGTCTGAATTATAGCCTTGCCATCTACAAGCTGTGTGTCTGTGAACAAGTTATATGATCTTACTCTATCACAAGTATTTTATTCCATTTATCAAATGATGATAATAAGAGTATCTACCTGACATGACTGTGAGCAGAGAAAGATGTTAAGACACATAAAGCTTTGGATCCTTTTTTCTGGTCTATGGCTTTCACTCAGGAAATATTAGCTTGAGGCTATGTAAAATCATGGAGTTTCTCCCAAATCATCAAAGAAAAATTATGCTATTCTTTTCAATTAGCTAAATATTATTGTTCTAAAAATTTTCTTCCAAACTTAACTTCTCAGTGCAACATATATGAATACTTTGCTGTGTTTACATGTGAAAATGCACACTATCCTACATGCTTCAATTCTCAAACCATGTTGGTTAAAGAAGAGATTAATAGTTATTTCTAGACACACTGTACACTGAACCATTTGGAGAAAAATCACCATCGGACAGTCACAACTAGTTTAATATTTTGTAACTTTTATTTTCTCTTTTAGCACTTCCAAGGAATAGGGGACACTCTTGTCAATGACTCAGGTTTGTTACACCATGTGGTTAGGTGCAGGGCTGGGGGCATGAAGACAGGAAGGGACTCCCACTTTCTAAGGACAGAATGTGGGGCAGGTGGTAACATCTGAAGAGATCCTGAGAAGTTGTCTCCTTTAGGTGCTGTGATGTATTACGTCTGCAATGGCCATCCCTTTTCAAATACCTAAGTCTAGATATGGCATCTGTATTATGTAATTCTGGAACAAAGTTACCCTCATAAAGAGCTTCACACCTGCTAGGACCCACTCAAACAAAATAGGTTAAAGACTCCAAGACATTGAGAAATTTCCTCTGTTACCAGTGGGCTAGTCGCGACAGGGCAGTGAGAGCCCTTACACTAGCTCCTTTGCCCATCAGCCGCTCCATTCACTTCCTTCAAAAGGGTCCTAAATAAATTCAAATTTCTCTATGTACCTTCATATGAAATAGTTGGAAAACACACACTTAAAGGCCACTTTACTGTCTGTACTAAAACAATGAGCTATATATGTATAAAAAAGAATGTTCAGGTGCATTTTCTTTATCAATTACATTAATTTATATCCTTGCTAGTGTTTCTAAAAGAGACTAATAGTTCCCACAAATACATTTGATGACCCAGTTTGAGAAATACTCTTCTAGAAATTAATATTTATAATAGTTTTGTGGTCATATGATTACACATACAAATATAAATTCTTACAACTTAAACTCTGTAGAAAAACTTGGATGTAACCTGGCTATAGGTATGAAAAAAATGCTAATGTTAGTGTGTCTTTTAGCAGATGATCAAAATAAAAACAATTAAATAATTTCCATAAAAATTAGAAATTCTCTAAAAATATATCTATGTAGACCATACGGTAATATAATTCTAAAGCAGTGATTCCCAAAATATGCTCCCCAGGGCAGCAGATCAGTATCATTTGGAAACTTATGGAAAGCTAATTCTTGTGACCCACTCCAGATTTACTGAAACAGAAGATGAGAAGGATGGGATCCAGTCAACTGTATATTAACAAGCTCTTCAAGTGATTCTGAGGTGCTCAAGTCTGCAAACCACGTAATGAGGCTGACTCATTTTGAGACATTCCACACCAAATGACCACTGTCCTCCTTTACCTTAGGAAACATATCCTCAGCTGAGTGAGGCTGCTGATATTTCCATTCCTTTTAAAGAATTTGTCTCAGAGCCAATCTGTAACTAAAGAGAAATTCAGTTTCATTATTTTATAGTCAAATCTCATTAAGGAGTTGCTGAGAGTGTTTGTAGGAAACTCAAACTTGACTTTGCCCTGCACTGTGAACAAAGACTATGAAACATTTTCACATTTGGAATGATTAATCATCAGGGGACACAGTCACACAATTTTATTGAAAGCCTAATATTTATTCAAAAGCCTTTGATAGACTTCGTTTGGAACTTCTACGACATTCTCCACCATAATATTGTTTAGCCTCTAACTCTCCCTAAATTGCCTTTGGTCAGAAAAGTTAACATGGTTATTGCTTTGTTTATTTGACTTTCCTACCTCCTGATTCAGGGTAGAGTTAGCTTTGGAAGGAGACTGGGAGTCAAGCTCTTGCCTGAGAAATACGTATTTTTGGCCAAGAGAACTCAAAACCAAAACCTTATATATCCACCGTATTGCTCCAGCTAACTTGTCTACTAATTTCTCTGCTGTTATGAAATTCTCTTTCAAATCCCTGATTCATAGTCAGAATCAGAAATTGCTCTTGTTCCAGAGCAATTACAGTGGTTGGGCAGCCCAAGAGAAGAGTAGCAAAGGAACAAGGGAGCTGAATCCTAACAGTCGATCAATCACACTTTTTCCTACTACCACATACATTACCAGCATCCTGTCTTCAAGGCTTAACTACCAACTTCAAGCTAGTCCACGTCTCACCTTGTGGATCATCATGTCTCATCATCATTTTGTTGCAAACTGTCCAGGATGATCCCTAGATTTTGCAAAAAAGGCACAGAGGGGGAATAATCTTCGTTTTTCTCTAAAGCCTAGATGTATTCTGTATCTGTGTTTCCTGAAGTTTTCTGTCTAGTGCTATTGTGGCCTGAGGCTTTTTCTGGAATCCAAGTGAGCGGGAAGAAAAAGTGAGGGAAAGTCATAGTCCTTGAAGAAAGAGGGATGCTCACTAAAGTCCAACAGATAGAGCACCAGCCAGGGATGTGGTGAGGGGAGCCCGGGACATTAAGCAAAAAGAAGATAAAATTTAAATGTATTGCCGCATCCCAGGGAAAGGTGCTTATAAAATGTCAATGAACAAGCTTACTGCTATTTATCACTTTGTGTGAACCTTCACTTTTTTACACAAATGATAAATCCCATATTTCTTTTGAAACTACTCTTTTATGATTTAAAAATTTATGACAAGCTGGGCTTGGTGACTCAGGCCTTTAATCTCAGCACTTTGGGAGGCTGAGGTGGGTGGATCACCTGAGGTCAGGAGTTTGAGACCAGCCTGGCCAATGTGGTGTAACCGCATCTTTTTTAAAAATACAAAAATTACTCAGGCATGGTGGCATACACCTGTAGTCCCAGCTACTCAAGAGGCTGAGGCAGGAGAATCATTTGAACCCGGGAGGTGGAGGTTGCAGTGAGCCGACATTGTGGGACTGCACTCCAGCTTGGGCAACAGAGGGAGACTGTTAGGGGGGAAAAAAAGATAAATTTTTTAGGTCAAAACCTTTCTTCCTCTTCTTCTATTTCTTTTTCTTTCTCTCCTTCTTTCTTTCTTTTTTCTTTCTCCTCCTCCTCTTCATCTTCCTCTTTTTCCTCTTCCTCCTCCTCCTCCTTTTCCTTCTTGTTCTCCTCCTTTTCTTACTATCTCTTTTTCTAAGCCTTCACAGTGTAGGCTGAGTATTTGTTATTCAAAATACTTGGACAGGCAGCGTTTTGGATTTGGGAATATTTGCATGTGCACAATGAATAATCTTCCAGATAGAAACCAAGTATAAGCCCAAATATCATTTATGTTTCATGTGTACCTTATATACATAGCCCAAGCTTAATTTTATACAATATTTTAAATAATTTTGTTCATAAAACAAAGTTTGTGTCAGGTACTTATGTGTGGAATTTTCAACTGTGGCATTGTGTCAGCACTCAAAAAAACTTCAAATTTTGGAGCATTTCAGTTTTGGGTTTTCAGATTAGGGATATTCAACCTGTATTATCTTATAGTACAAGTTGCCTATAAAACCCATCTTCTAGTGTTTGAAATATTTATTGCCTTCATTTGTTTTTGACCAGACTCTTTTTAATGTTATACCATGAATGCTTAGAATAAAACCCCAAAATATGAGTATTAGCATCCACACTATTTTGTTAATTTTAATATACTTTTACAATAATGTTACTTTTAAATTGTTCAAAATCAAGACTATACTGAGATGTTCCCTTTCCACCATATTTTTTTTTATTTGAGACAGAGTCTCTTCTTTTGTCTCCCAGGCTGGACTATGATGGCACAATCTTGGTTCACTGCAACCTCTACCTCCTGGGTTCAAGTGATTCTTCTGCCTCAGCCTCTGGAGTAGCTGGGATTGCAGGTGCCCACCACTATGCAAGGCTAATTTTGCAGTTTTAGTAGAGACGGGCGGTTTCACCATATTGACCAGACTGGTCTTGAACTCCTGACCTTAGGTGATTCACCTATCTCACTTTTCCAAAGTGCTAAGATAACAGGCACGAGCCACCATGCCTAGTCCCTTTCAATGATTTTTATTCGTTTATTTGATATACTTCCAACATTTTATGAAAGAAATACAAGCAAATGTGAATATACAGTATATTGTTCTTTCACTTTTTTAACAGAAATAGCAAACTATAAATACTTTTCTGTATTTTTATAAAAAATAGTGTAATATATCCTACAGCTCCTTTCACATTGGCAAATATATATGTGTATATAAATTTTTTATACTTTACAATGTGTGTGTGTGTATACACACACACACACACACACACACACACACACATATATATATTTCTGGCACATAGTGGTCACTGCATGGAAGAGACCAATGAATATTATTCCAATGAATTGGATTACTTTAATGTCTTCTGTACAGTACAGGAATATCTGCTCAGATTCATTTGCATAAGGTACAATGTAATTTTTTTTCCATTTTCCATTTTTTTTTTTAAGACTGAGTCTTGCTCTTCACCCAGGCTGGAGTGCAGTGGCATGATCTCAGCTCACTGCTGCACCTCTGCCTCCTGAGTTCAAGAGATTCTCCTGCCTCAGCCTCCTGAGTAGCTGGGATTTCAGGTACACACCACCAAACCCCGGTAATTTCTGTATTTTTAGTAGAGATGGGGTTTCACCATGTTGTCCAGGCTGGTCTCGAACTTCTGACCCCAGGTAATCCACCTGCCTCGGCCTCCCAGAATACTGAGGTTACAGGTGCTTGGCCAATTGATTTTTTTCCTGTATTCTAATATAGAAATTCAGTTCCTAATTCTGACTAAACTCCTTTCAGAATCCAGGATTATTAACCACCTTACTTTTTTTCTGAATTATAAAAAAGTAGTTAATAGTATGGGCATCTCAAATGCCATTTTTCATGCTATAATTCTGAAAAATATTTTTTAGTTGACACCAGACAATTCCTGGTAATTCTTTGGAAAAAGTTAATTTGTGGGACAATATAATTGTCAAAATGAAACCTGGGATTTTTCTTCCATAGGTAGCAAAGAGAATTAGTCAAATTTAAATTTAGGCATGTTTCTGACATTTAGGTTGTTCACCCATGGATACATAGTCTTACTAAATATCTTATTCCATATTATAACATTGAAGGGATTTATAAAGATTGAATATTATCTTAAATCAATATTTTTATTGCTTTTTTTCTTATTTTAATTATAAGCATGTCAGTAACTGTAGGATGGTATCAGATAACCTTTAGTGTTGTTTATTTCCAATAAAACTTTTCTAATTACTTGAAAGATTACCATAATCTTGCACTAATCTACATTCTAGCACAGTGGTTTTCAACCTTGAATGCACACTAGAATCACCTGGGGAGATTTAAAAAATTCGAATGCCAAGGGCACCACCGACCAATTAAACATAAATATTTGATGATAGGACCCAGGCCACAGTATTTTTTAAAGCTCCCCAGGTAATTCCAAGGTGCAGCCACACTTGAGAAGCACTGCTCCTGGGAAAGAAATAATCATCTAGTTTTTGTTTATTTTTTTCCAATTAGAATTTATTTCAGTATGCTTTCCTGGAAGTAGCCATTTTGTTAAATTTTGTGTTGAAAACCAAAAACTAAAATAACAGTTCTTTTCTTTTACATTTAATATAAAAAGAAAAAATTCTCAATAAAAGAATCTGGAGAACATCATTCTCAGCAAACTGACACAAGAACAGAAAAAGAAATACCGCATATACTCACTCATAGGTGGGTGAGAAAAATGAGAACACATGGACACAGAGAGGCGGTCTACTATACACTGGGGACTGTTGGGGGAAATGGGGGAGGGACAGCGGGTGGGGCTGGGGGGGGATAGCCTGGGGATGAATACCAAGTGTGGGTGAAGGGGAGGAAGGCAGCAAAACACACTGCCATGTGTGTACCTATGCAACTATCTTGCACGTTCTGTACATATACCCTAAAACCTATAATGCAATAAAAATTAAAAAAAAAAAAAAGAAATCATATTGTGTGTAAAGTTTCGGTCTACATTTCGGAGTGTTGGATAGAGAAGTTTATAGCTTTCTTCAGGTTCTCAGTGTGATGTTTCTGGGGTAGATAAGGAATTGACTACAGGAAGAAATATGTTGTGTTATTGGTTTGTACCTGACCCTTGTCCATGTAAACACAGAGTGCCCCTCTCTGCAGTGGTTATAAGGTAATCTGAGTTGAGCCTCAATTTCTGTGAGTCAGGATTCTCCATTCATAGTGTACCAAACTATAAAACTTCTGTGCACACTTTTAATGAAACAAACTAGCCACATGCAAAAGTGGGCAAGTGAATCGTGATTCAAAAGACAATCTCAGAATGTGGGTAGAGCCGGCAGGTTTTTCTTCCTTATGATTGACTAGCTCATTATTATTCATAGGTGAACTAAAAAACAATATAGTTTGGAGAAGTTTTTATCCAGCTGTAGAAGGTAGCTCAATGGGCAAAAACTCTCCTCTGTCCTGTTAAAGAAGAAATGGGGCTTTCTAGCAAACAGATAAGATGGTTGTCCTCAGAATTTGGGGCTACTTTGTCCTTAAGTATAATTTTTCATGTGTATGCTTCTGAGAAGTTACGTAGCAGAAACTTCATAGAATTTTAATTTGAAAAGACATGATTGCATGGCTAGTAGGAAGAAAGAGGTCACTATATACAAATTAGGGGGTAGGGCTCATGGGGAAAATAGAGATGGATTTCTGATTCTCAATTTGATTTCCTACTAGTGATTAAGATAGTAGGTAACATTTATTGGATTACTTTAATGTCTATGGTGTTTTTTATATGTTATAACAGAAAGTGTATTTTTTTTGTCCTCAGATTTTTCTTGTAAATCTTATAGACAATTGATTTTTCCAGTCTTTGTGAATTGGTTGTTTTACTGGAATGATTATGTCTAAAAGTCTGAAGATTCATGTAGTAGTCTCCCATTATCACATGGTTTCACTCACCGAGGTTTCAGCTACCCACCTTCAACCACAGTTTGAAAATAATTTATTACAGTAAAATAAGATATTTTGAAATAGAGACTACATTTACATACATTTCATTATGTTGTTTTAATTCTTTTATTTTATTATTAGTTATAGTGTATATAGGATTTGATAGTATCAGCAGTTTCAGGTATTCGCTGCGGGATCTGGAACCTTTCCTCCAGAGATAAAGGGGTGCTATTGTACCATTCTTTCTCAAACGACTGTTTTCTCATACACTCTCCCAGAGTACATGTATATTTTCATTACAAAAGAAATTGTACTTGCAAGGTGATACATTGCATCCTATGACAGTTATTCCTTAAGGGACATAATGTTACTGATTTTTGTCTGGAGCCTCAAACATATGCAGTTACAGGACAACATCCACGGTTACTTTTAATGAATTATATTTGAGAACAGGATTTTCTTCCTTCATACTTTTGGAAGCATGGTTTCACCTTTCAAATATTCTGGCCTGCCATTAATCCAGTAATTTCACCCTTTTTTGTTCCCTTAGATGGGGTAATTTCATTAAAGTTTTCCCACATGGCCAGAATCCGTATTAGCTATTTGGTGTGCTATAAATTTAAAAGCTAATAGTATTCTTCCAACTCCTTATATACACACACAAAAACAGATGTCGTGATTACACTGTAATGCTCCTACCTAAAATAAATTTAGATGTAAGAATATCGTCTTTATAGGTATTGTAGCAAAGTATGTCATTCTTTCTCATTTAGCTTATATGGAGGTTTAATAAAATTGCTACTTATCAAAAGAGAAACCCCAGAGGAAGACTAAATAAATGAGGTGATATTTTAAAAGTTAATGAATGAGGTGCCTTGATCTATGGTTCCATTATACTCTTTTCATTGCTTCACAGAGCTCTTAAAACATAAGATGTGATGAAAAGAATAGGTAAGCTAATTTGAACATTGCCTTAAAATGCAGGGAGTGAAACCCTCTTGTTATGCTTACCAAAGAGAGAGAGTAGAAAGTCCACTATTTTAGACAATATTTTGAGGTAAAATGTACAGTGCAAATCAATCTTCTTTTTAATATAATGAAAATTAAAAGTGAATTGTGTTTAAAGTGAGTAAAGCTGTAAAAATGTGTCTGGTGAAACAAACTATAATAAAACATATTTTTAAAATTTAACCATTACTTTGATGATATTACTCATAATTCTATTTTTACAGAGTTTCATTTGTGTAATATTTTATGAACATAGTTTTATAATTGATGTAGATCATACTTTTAGTGCCAACTTATTTCACGTTGGTGATTCTGAAACTTCTTTACTTTGGAAGTCTATATGACTGGTTTTAACAAAACTACTAAAACATCCTGGACTGAATTAGGGCTCTTTTTTCTTAAGTAACCAATGCCAATTAGAGTAAATTTAAACAAAAAATATATGTATTAAACAGCTGCTGGATTATCTCATGTAATTTAATAGGAAAAAAAAACCTTGTTCTGTAGGAGAGACAGGAACTGGATCCTTAACGTCTGCAGAAATATTTTCTGTGTCTTCGATCTCTGCTTCTCCCTATGTGTCTAACTCATCCTTGTTTCTCTGCCAGACTGTTGATTCCAATCCTGAGAGAAGTTGGACTATGGTCACTCTACATTTATGAGTTTACATCTATTTCCAAAGACTTAGATTAAGCTGAAAAAGAGTTTCTCAATTTTAATTCTAAATTCCTGGGAGAAAAAGTGTGATTGATCTAGTTATATCAAGTCAGCTGGGATTAGAGGAAAGAGTGTCACTTGCTCATGGGGACCTATCCCTGTGGATGGAGAAAGTAGTTATGACAGAAGAGGAATGTTCATTACAACCCATTAGATAACTAGGAAGTGTCACTCAATTCTTTGATTATTTTAAGTGAATTAGGTACCAGAGAAAATCTTAGTTTTTAAAATATAAGATAATATAGTGTTTATTTCATTGAATAACCATTTCTTGTACTAAATAAAGTAGTTCACAATATCAGAAAATCCTTAAATTCTTATATCAGTATTCTGTAACTTGAAGAATTGCTCTTCAATTTTTTTTATTCTTGCGTATGCTTATGGACCATTAGAGAGGTGGAAATTTATATTTTGTATTTGGATTACCAGGTAAAACTTATCCTCATTCTGATAAGAATTAGGTAATTTTAAAGTGGCATTAATTAAACTATAATATGTATAGTACATAAATGCCATTTAGAGGTAAAACATTATTCAGAATATGAATACTTAGAAGGCAAATTAGAAATCATCACATTCAAAACACCTAAATAGTTATATTAATAGTTATATTAAATAAAGTAATGCTCAGAAGAGTACAGAATATTTTATTTAAAGTTACAAAAACTGTTTAAAGAAAACTTGTAATGAAGAGCCATATCTTCAGATTCTCAACTTTACGTTAGCTGCTTTGCCATATGTGAAAAACAAACTAACCAATCTGAACTGCTCCTGTCGAGGAGACGCACTCTCTTTCTATAAATGAGAAGAGAAACTTGGGGACCTTAGGAGTTAATGCAATGTTTATCCACATATGAAATTTAAATCATCATCTGTTTTACTGATTTGGAAGTTAATGGTAAGTATTGCAACTGAGAAAGATACACAAAGGCATATTGGGGCTATATCAGAGTATTGGGTAGTCTTCTCATGGAGTCCATGTTTTCAACTCATTCACAGCTCTATATTACTTAAGAAGATTGTGGGAAATAAGTTCACAGAATGCCCCCAAATAGCTTTGTCAATAAGGCTCACCCAGATGACTCTGTGTGTGTGTGTGTGTGTCTGTGAGTGTGTGTGAAAAACTGTTACGGTAAAGAATATACAAAAATTTATTTTTTTCTGTTAAAATTTTAAGATAGATCCATTTCTTTTCAGGACTGGTAATTTTGTTTATAGTAGGATTTACTTATTCATAATTGCCTTTAATTTAGATTTTGAAGTCTTCCACTACAGCGAGTTAATAAAGAGAATCAAAGTTGCAATATCTTCATGTTAGTAAAGAGTTTTCCTGTTTATGCTCTTTATTTTAAACATAAATGATAACAGTGGCCATGGATTCAGTAATACATGGGCACTTAAGGGGCAGTATTAACATGTGGTGGTGATAAGTAAACTTTTCTCTGCAACTTCAGTGCTGCTTAGAAAAGGGATTGTGTTGATGAAGGCCTTGTATAGAATTAGTTCATTTGTATATTTATTTTTAACAACTCAAATTATCTGCATAAGAACATTAAAGTGCCCTCATGTATAGGTGAGAGGCTGCATGTTGGGAAAAAATAACACGAGATTAGATATATTTATCTCTTCCTCTATTACTGCTTTGCTGTATACCATTGAAATAAATGTCTTTATTTCCTAGGCGTTACCTGTTAAGCTTAGAAGTTCAATATCTAAGGTATTTTCTAGCTCTGTTTATGTTTCTATAATAAATGTTAGTTGTATATATAAATATACATTTAAATTTCGTAGATGACGATATAAACTTAGGTCTCATTCTTTTGAAAATTCAAAATAAATGACTATGTAGTAATCAGTTGCTTCCTATTATTATCTGTCTTTATTCTCTCCTTAGTATCTTCTCACTTTTGGAAATTCCAAGAAATCATGAAAAGATTTCACAAACCAATAAACAGCACTGATTTTTAACACCCAAAAAACTATAATTCTGTTACTCAAGGTTATTTTCAGTTCCTTTCTATATTTCATACTCATGTTAATATTCTGAACTTCAAGTAATAAGTATGGAAGATTCAAAATTCAAAAGAAGAGAAAAGGGGAACATCAAACAGTATTTTTAACTGTGGGGAAGGGCGCTGTTTCTAAGGAGAAAATAAAACGCTTACTACCAACATTTTGGGGCATAGATGATCTCCTCCCTTCCTCCACATCCATTTAGATCTGTTTTTTATGAATGAATGCGTGAAAAAGGAACTAATGCCATATGGCATTTTCAGGCTCAGCAAAGAAAAGTAAGGAAGGCAAGAATGCAATATTGGAACAAACACTCAGGGTTTAGGAAATGGGAGTTCCAGATCTCGTGCCTTGTACCGAATTTCCAGTGATGTTTATTAAATCTCTTTATTTCCCTACCCTTTCTTTCAGTATCTGTCAATTGAGGAATTTGAGCTAAATTTACTCTAATCTCACTTTAATTACATATTTCTTTTAGGATGTATATTTATGTGTTTATAAACAAATACTTTTCAGCATGTAGCTTTTTAATCTATTAGCAACATTTTTCAATACCTTTACCCATATTGTTTGGAATATGTTAAGGGAAGAAATAATTTAAATATTTTTAAGCAAATATTTCATATGCAAATATTTGTTTAAACAAACTATGGAGAGAAATGTAGTTTTGAGGGCACTTTCCATTTCTAGTGTTATTTTCTATCTTTAGTAATGCATTATAAGCAAGGCTTGTTTTTAAGATAACCCCCCAGGTCAATTTCTACCTATGAGTTAAGGCCTAACAGAAGACCATTGCTCCTTAAGACAAAACAAATAAAAATCATAAAACTAGCAAAGACAACGCAAGGAAACTCTGCATTAAAAAATTAGTTGGCATAATAAATCACAATAAGTGAAAAGGCAAACATGGGAATTACTTTCACACGATGATAAATAAGCCAAGATTTTGCTCTTTGACAATCTCATTTAAGCTGTAACATACACTCTTGGAAAAAAAAAAAATCCTCCCCAATATCCTAGAGGCATTAGAGAGGGTGGGCCTACTTAGTTAATTTTAAATGGTCAGCTCTTTTTTTTCTATTCTGTTAGTAAAATAAACTGTTTTGCTGAATAAGAGGGTTAAGAAAAGGCCTGAGTGAGTCACTCCAATTTGTTTCCACATTCTGAACAGTCAATAAAGAAATTTATTGCCTCATTAGGCATTTTGAGTAGATTTCTGGAAACTTGGGTGACGTAAGACAGAAAAGTAACCTAGTAAGATGTTTTAAAAGCAGTTGCAGCTGAATTTGGTTTTGAAATTGCAAGTTGCCTGTTAGACTGGAATGGCATCGTGATTTGTTTCAAGAAATGGTGCCAGGCAGTGGGTTGGTTTCAAGGAGAGGAGGCGGAAACTGTGTGTGTTTTCAGCAAGTACTAAAAAATACTCTAAATGCTGGTTCTAAAAAACACTGTAAGATGATAGAAGTGAGGTGATTAGAAGAGGGTGAGGTCTCAGTGATCAGATCAAGAGTAAGCTTCTTATAAGTAAAAGAGAAAAATGAAAACAATGAAGGTTGGAGCATTAAACTGAATGAGAAGCAAAAGCCAGAAATGTGCACAGTGCATGTTGCATCCTGACTTCTGCTTAGCTGATATTTAGCTCTATGTTCAAATGTACATACTGAATATCATATGCCTTTCTCAGATCAAGCCATCTCTAATCACTTTGTATCTGGGTTTAGGCTTCAAAGACTTAATAGTAGCCAAATCAAAGTAGGTACTTTCCCCACACACTATTCTTGTAATGATTTTTAGGCAACCTGTCTTAACTTCTTTTAAAATGACTGAAGGTTAAACCGGCGATCGGTTGGTAAAGTGTTATTATTTTTTGAATGAAGGAATGTTAATTTTGCTTCAAAATGTAAACAACCCAGGAGGCAAAAATTCACAAAACAAATGATTGATTAACCAGTAGAACTCAATGGCTTGCTTGCCTAAACTTTCTTCTTATTCTTTTAGCAGATAAACACATTAATCATAATCGGTCTGCACTATATTAAAAAAAAAACTTGATAAATTAATCACAACCCATCGTGAAACAAGTAAGTTTAAGGGAATTTTTCAGATGCATGTAGGTAAAATATGTGCTTCCCATAATGAATATATATATATTCACATGTGTGTGTATGTGTATACACATGAATGTGACATTCTATTTAAGAGATTCATTTTCATAAATTTGGAGAAAAAAAAGAAAGAAAAAGGGAAAATAATGTTTCACTCAGAATTCTCTTCCTATTAGTCAAAGATGGATTTCTCAGCACTGTTTCCTTTTCTTATTATAAAATATTCTAACTTTAGGAGAGATCTTGAAATGTAAAGAGAGAGAAATATTTTCTCCATCATCAACTCTTTCAAACCTCCCAACTGATACTTTGTTACTATTGTTCCATTAAATATCCAGAAAATAGAATGTCAAAGGGAAAAAAAATGTGGTGACAGGATACTAAGGGAGAGGCATTGGGAAAAGAAGCATAGTACTCATCCCATCTTTGGAAAGCTCTCTAGACACACTGTCTTAATCTGCAAAATGTGGGGTTTGAACTGGATGTCTGTAAATTACCCTTGGAACTTTAAGGGCAATCGATGAGTCTACCTTGGTGACCTGGAGGAGATCAAAATCTACTTAAAACCTTGGTGAAAAAGTTAAGAGCAGCAAAATGGTGCTATGTTTCATTACTCCATTCTTAATTAACATTATACATGTTCCAGATTTGAGATCCTGTCAAATTTAGGTTCTACTCTTTGACCTATCCAGACATAGCTCAGAAATATTGTGGGTTTGGTTCCAGACCACTGCAATAAAACAAGTCACAAGTCACATAAATGCTATGTTTACACTATACTGTCATTTATTAAGTGTGCAACAGCATTATGTCTAAACAAACTGTATACCTTAATTTAAAAATACTTTATTGTTAAAACATGCTAATGATCATCTCAGCCTACAGTGAGTTGTAATTTTTTGTTGGTGAAAGGTCTCCCTGTTGATGGTGACTGACTGATCAGTGGTGGTGGTTGCTGAAGGATGGGGTGGCTGTGGCAATTTCCAAATGTGAGACAGCAACAAACTTTGCTACATCAATCAGCTCTTCCTTTCAAGGAAGATTTCTCTATGGCATGCCGTGCTATTTGATAGTATTTTACCCACTGCAGAACTTCTTTTAAAAATGGAGTGAGTTCTCTCAAACACTGCCACTGCTTTACCAACAAAGTTTACAGAATGTTCTAAATTCTCTGTTGTCATTTCAACCATGTTCATAGCATCTTCACCAGGAATAGATTCAATTTTAATAAACAGTTTTCTTTGCTCATCCATGAGATGGAACTCTGTATCTGTTCATATATTATAATGAGATTGCAGCACTGTTCATATGTTATCAAGATATTGCAGCAATTTTGTCACAGCTTCAGGCTCCACTTCCAATTCCGGTTTTCTTGCTCTTTCTACCACTTCTGCATTTATTTCCTCCCTGAAGTCTTGAACTCCTCCAAGTCATCCATGAGGACTGGAATCAACATCTTCCAAAGTCCTGTTAATGTTGATATTTTGATCTTATCCCATGAGTCATATATGCCTTAATGGCACCTAGAATGGTGAATCTTTCCCAAAAGATTTTCAGTTTACTTTGCCTAGATCCATTAGAGGAATCACTATAAATGACAACTGTATCATTATAAAACATATTTCTTAAATCATGGGCTGCAGAATGGATGTTTTGTTAGAAGTTTCCTCATACATCTTCATCCGAGCTCTTAGGTGACCAGGTGCATTGTCATTGAGTGGTAATATTTTGAAAGGAATATTTTCTCCGTGTGTGAGCAATAGGTCTCAACAGTGGGCTTAATGTAGTCAGTAAACCATGCTGTAAACAGATGTGCTGTCATCCAGCTTTTGTTGTTCCATTTGTAGAGCATAAGGAGGATAGATTTAGTATAGTTCTTAATGACCCCAAGACTTTTCAGAATGGTCAATGAGCATTGGCTTCAACTAAAATTGCCAGCTGCAGTAGCCCCTACCAAGTAAGTCAGCCTGTCCTTTGAGGCTTTGAAGCCAAGCATTGACTTCTCCTCTCTAGCTCTGAAAGTCCTAGATGACATCTTCTCCCAATAGAAGTCTATTTCATTTATACTGAAAAGCTATTATTTAGGAAAACTGCATTCATCAATGATTTTAGCTAGATCTTTTGAATAACTTGCTTCAGCTTCTCCATCATCCGTTGCTGCTTCACTTTGCATCTTTATCTTATAAAGATGGTTTCTTTCCTTAAACCTTATGAACCACCGTCAGCTAGCTTTAAACTTTTTTTTTTTCTGGCAGCTTCCTCACCTCTCTCAGCCTTAATGAAATTGAAGAGAGTTAGGACCTTGCTCTAGATTAGACTTTGGATTAAGGGAATGTGCCTGGTTTGAACTTCTATCCAGACTACTAACATTTTCTCTATATCAGCAATAAAGTTGTTTCTTATCATTTGTATATTCACTGGAGTATCACTTTTAATTTCCTTGAAGAATATTTCTTTGCATTCAGAACTTTCCTCTTTGGCACAAGAGGCCTAGCTTTTAGCCTATCTTGACTTTTCACGTTTTCCTTGCTAAGCTTAGTCACGTCTAGCTCTTGATTTAAAGTGATAGGTGTACAACTCTTCCTTTCACTTAAATATTCAGAGGCCATTGTGGGGTATTTACTTATTTCTTTATTGAGATGGAGTTTTGTTCTTTCACTCAAGCGGGAGTGAAGTGGTGTGATCTCGGCTCACTGCAACCTCTGCCCCCCAGGTTCAAGTGATTCTCCTGCCTCAGCCTCCCAAATAGCTGGGATTACTGGCGCCCACCACCATGTCCAGCTAATTTTTGTATTTTTAGTGGAGATGGGGTTTCACCATGTTGGCCAAGCTGGTGTTGAACTCCCAATCTCAAGCAATCCCCCTGCCTCCCAAAGTGCTAGGATTACAGGCGTGAGCTACCACGCCCAGCCCATTGTGGAGTTTTTAACTGGCTTAAATGTAATATTATTATGTCTCAGGGAGTAGAGGAGCCTCAGGAGTGGGCAAAATTTGGAGAAACCATTGGTCACTGTAAAAGTCAGAACACACACAACATTTATTATCTGTTTTCTATAAGTGGTTTGTGGTGCCCCCAAACAATTATGATAGTAACACCAAAGACCACTAATCCCAGATCACCACAACCGATATAATGAAAAAGGTTTGAAATATTGAGAAAATTACCAAAATGTGACATGGAGACACAAACTGAGCATGTGCTGTTGGAAAAATAGTGCTCATGATAGAATTGCTTGACACAGGGTTGCCACAAACTTCCAATTTCTAAAAACTTTAATACCTGTGAAGGCCAATAAGTGAAGTGCACTAAAATGGGATATGCCTGCACATTTTTCCACACATTAATTATTTATTTTTAAGAAGCATAAGATGTTATTTTTTAATGATTTATTGATTATGATGTTTACTGAGGCTCTCATGGCGGTTCAGTTCAACAGCTATTTGATTAATGGCTACTATGTGCTGAGACATAAGCATGGAAATAGAAGATTACTCCTCCCACCCCAAACCCAAATGACAAATAGTCCTAGGTCTAGGGAGTTTAGAATATAGCTGGTATGTAATACGTACTCAGCATATATTGTTCAGTGATTGAATAAATTATATATAATAATATACTTAAGTATATATATTATCTATATATCTCTATATAAATAGATATATAGATAAATAGATATATAGATAATATATTTACTATATAAATATATTAAGCATATATATTATCTGTATATCTCTATATAAAAATGTCGATATGAAGAGGTATAGGCAAAGATTTGCTTGGAGGAGTCATGGAAATATTTAAAAAGTATTGACATTTTAATATCTGGAGATTAAAATACATATATTTATATTATATTTACAGTAAAGATGGCAAGGAAGTATATTAGTTGATGTATTATAATCATGGGGCAAATCTACTAGAAAAAATTAGAAAGGACAAAAATTAACTAAGGAATATAATCAATAAACTGGATATATTGGGCATGTATATATGTAATACATGTGTAATAATTTTACATATACTTGCATTCAGAACTATTCTCCAAATACTGCATATTCATCTTTTCTATATTAATTATATACATATATACACACATATATATATTTGAAGAACAAAAAAGAAAAAACGACATATTGACATTTGAGTTGGCATTCCAACAACAAGTCAGATTTTAAACATACATTTTAATCAGAGGAAGCATACTAGTTTACAGCATGTTTGGAAACAATTAATATGTATATTATAAGAAGTGGTCAGGGAACAATTAACATGTATATTATGAGGAGTAATCACAGATCACAGGAAGTGAGGCTGGAAAGGTGGCTGGGGCAAAATTGCCAAGACTTTTTAATTCCAGGTTAAGTGGTTTAAACTTCATGCTACGAATAGTTAAAACTCCATACTATAAATAATGGCATTTTGTGTGTCAAGAACAGAGTGAAATAATCCAGGTTTGTTTTTGTGACTCCCGATCCTTTTAGTGTGTCCAGCCCGTCTGGATTAAACTTTTTAAGAACTCTTTGACTTATTCACCCATGCTCTAGCAATCTAATGGAGCCTGTTTTTAACTTCTAAAGTAGTGTGCTTTCTGTTAGTAATTTATGATATTTAAACTACGGAATTGAACATATTGAGTAGCCCTTTTCAAATGGTACATTGCCCTTCAACTTTCTGGAAATTCTGCTGTCTTTCTTCTCTCCCTAGTCCCTCTAGTCCCTTCAGGCCTCCCTACCGCTGCATTTTTTAAACTTGAAATATACTAAATGGACCCAGGTGTTATTCCTACTTTAACACAAGCCTTAGAGGCACAAAATAATAACCAATTTTATAAACAACAATAAAATAATAATAACTTCGAGAGCCAGGAAACAGTAACAGTGTAAGCTCTGGATCCTGATGGCTGAGGTTCAGATCTTGGTCTTGCCACCGATTGGCTATGACCTTGACCAATTTAAACTCCCTGCAGCTAGATTTTGAGAAATAACGTTACCTTCTCTCCTAGCAATGTTGCAGGAATAAGAGTTAATACAGATTATGGCCTGATGCACAGTAGGTGGTTCATAAATTGTTGTAGATGCTGTTGTTATTACATAGTAGAAGTTGGTACAGTCTTTGTTCATGCCTTATGTTGCTTTCTGAGTTGGAAAGGAGTGATGCTGCTCCTTTTAGAAACACCCATAGTCCTCACCTCCTACATAAGTCATATATTCTTCTCTTTACCAACATTTATGTTTAGATAGGATTTAATACCTGAAGCTGAAAACACATTCAAATCTCCTTATGTTAAGTTACCACTTCTTGTTCTAACCAAACACCAGCATTAGTACTTACTCTATTTTCTTGTCCTTTCTAACCTACAGTGGTGGCTTTTCTCTGTATATGCTTTCTGCCCGTACATTGAGTCAAGGACTTGTTCCTCAAAGGCCTGTTTTGTGTATAGCAGTTCAAGGACTATCAAGTCAGTCCTTTATCTCAATATAATCCACAATTTGAAAAGAAAAATCTCATTGTTATTAATATGACTTTTTAAATCTTATTTTTTATAAGACTTCATTAAACTTCGTGAGTCTCCTGTAGATTTTTTTATGGTTTATACTTCCTTGTAACTTGTGAAGACAGATGGAGGTTCAGCTAAGTTAGGGGGATTGGAACCTTGCTTAGAACATCAAGTCCCAGACTGGGCCAAGAGTTCTGAAAACAAGCTGGCTTTCTGCTCACCCAAATGAGTCATTTGGGAAGCCGTCGCCTCTCTACTAGAGACACTTGCTCCATCATCAACTTTGACCGTGGTTTCTTTTCAGACCTATTTTGAGTATGTATAAAATAAATCTAAAAAATGCTTCAGACAGAATATCACCACAAAATGTAAGCTATTCTTCACATTAGACTCAATTTAACAATGATCCTGAATTTAAAAATCAGAGTGAAAAAAATGACAAGAGAAAACTGGTGGATTTATTATTGGCATTACTGAACCGACATGGTTTGTTTCTATTAAAATACTATGAGTAATACAAATACTATGTTATTTTAAATAAAGAGATATTAAGAGACTATTTGTTTTTATCATTTTTATGAGAGTAGCTAGTACGTTCTCCTCTACCCTTTCTTCAATAAAACTAAGCAGTTCAGGACATCTGGTATTAATGCAAGAAAGTTAGATTAATATTAATGATAATATGTTCTTTTCACGTCGCAGTTGTTCATCTGAATGGAGCCTTCGGTATTCTTTAATTTTACTCAGTAAAAATAAACTTTGTTTTTCTCAGTTCTTTAAAAATAAATGGCATTGGCCGGGTGCGGTGTCTCACGCCTATAATCCCAGCACTTTGGGAGATCGAGGCGGGTGGATCACGAGGTCAAGAGATTGAGACCATCCTGGTCAACGAGGTGAAACTCCATCTCTAGTAAAAATACAAAAATACAAAAATACAAAAATTAGCTGGGCATGGTGGCACATGCCTGTAATCCCAGCTACTCGGGAGGTTGAGGCAGGAGAATTGCCTGAACCCAGAAGGCGGAGGTTGCGGTGAGCCGAGATTGTGCCATTGCACTCCAGTCTGGGTAACAACAGTGAAACTGTGTCTCAAAAAAAAAAAAAAAAAAAATGGCATTGCAGGACTGGATAGAACTCTAGGCACTTTGACCATATATTACCCTAAATGCCAAATTTTTTTTTCAAGCTAGTTAAATCATCATTTGAAACAGAGCTGCAAGACTAACATATGGATTACTGGAGAGTAATAGATGTATCATACACCAAAAAGAGAAAGATCCATTACCTTAAATGTAAAATTGTGAGAGAGAAAGAGAATACACAAAATAGGATGTCTGGAAGCCTTTTTTAGACTCTATCACTACCCATATAGAAAAATGTTATAGGTAAATAAAATATGTTCTTACTGAATAATAAGTATAATATGTGCAATTTATCCTCATTACAAAGAGATTTTATTGTGTCTGAAGAATTCCACAGAGAACCATTACAGATCCATTACAGTGTTTTAAGTGATCTGCTCTGCTTCCCAAACCTTGGTTGTTTTATGCAGTATCAAACCTATTATGTGCGTTTCTATTTTCTGCCTGCTCCAAATTCTGTTTGCTTACAAATAATTAGGCAAGAGGGGTTTTGTTTCCCTGTTGGCCACTTTTTAAAAGCACAATATAATTTATTGGAACAAAATATAGTAATGCACTTTAAGGAAAGTTCTCTTATGTAAAGCTCAGTTTCAAATTGAATGGAGAGTAAATTTGTATTTGCAAGAATTGACACATTTCCAATAGGAAAGTCTTCATAGTTGCAGAATTTTATTATGATAATTGAGTTTCATGAGAATGGCATGGTACCATTTACTTCTGTGAAAGTTTATTCTCTTTGTACTGCTCTGGGACTTTATTAGCTTGCCAGTAGTTACCCACTCTTCCACCTGGACCAGGCTTCAACTTATATTTTTATCTCTTTTGTGTATAATTAGTTATTCACTGAAACACTTCCTTCCATCAGACTCCACCTTTTCAAGTATATGTGTGTTCCTTCACTTCCTTGGATTCGTGCTTTGACTTTCTCCAACTTTCCTACTGCTCTAATTTTTTTTCCCTGAAAGGTCTGTAAAAATTTTCCCATCTCTATAACATGTTTTGTGGATGTGTGAGTCTTTTTCTTTCAAATAAGATTATACATCTGCTGTGTTGAACTGCTCATCTATCTGTAGAGCAGAAAGGGAGGGTACACCTGTTGAATGTCCAGAGTTCTCCATGGATTATTTTAGGTGCTCTGTATTATGTTCCTCATTTAATTCGCTTAGTAACCAGGGAATGAAGAACTAGCACGCTCATTGTATAGGTGGAAAAAACCAGGCTTAATGAATCCAAGCAGCATTTCCCACGTTTCTTTGGTAGAAAGCAAAAGAGGATAGATTGAAATCCTTCTTTTTCACCAAAACCGGTGCGTGTTTGTTTGTTTTTAGCTTCCCTATGTGTGTGTATTTTCATTTTCCCATCTTCTGATTGCAACGACTCTATCATGGGCAATTTTGTCTTCTAGGTAGCTGTCACATATCTCAATTCTGCATTTAAGTCCTTGTGTAACTCAGGTGCAACATTTCCTTCACAATGTTTTCCCATTTTTTACTTATTTAAAATGATTTGGATATTCATAAGTAGAAATGGCTTATTTTTCCTTGTCAGACAAAAAAAGAAAATTGAAAGCTCTTTCAGGCAATCTTGCTATATTTTCAAGTTGGTCAAGAACATAAATGAGTATTTTATGTTTTCCAAGTTTAATTTCTATTTATTTTATTCTGTGTGTGATTGATAATATTTCTTAGTTTATACAGCTTTGTGTTCTCTTAAAGGATAATATTCACTTTTCATAGAATATTTAAATATTCAGTGGGAAAAAATATCAACATTTATAAATTGTTTGACTGTATTTAATTAGCACATGTGCCCCAAAACTGTGTACATATATCATGCAGCAATTTTGAATATTGGCTTTAAAAATAATAAATAAAAGGTAAATGTAAAAAAAGTACTTTGAACTAAATTTAGATATGCTTAATAAAGCCAATGTTTATTACTTTGAATTTGATATTATTTAAAAAGCAATCCAATTTTTAAAACTTTAAATGAAATGACATATCTGAAGATAATTTCTAGATGCAGGCTACTCTTCTATACAGGGAGCAAATTACAAATAAAGTCTTTAAAGAATCCGTAAATATTGAGATAATGTGGAATTACTGATAAGCAACTCAAAAGCTGTTCCTTAATATTGTTGGAATGTGTTCTCTCTCTGGGTCCACAAGGGGGCATAGTTTTAAGGGCAAGAACTTCCCAGAGCCATGGCCATCTCTCAGGGATTTCCATCCCTGAGATTTGAATTTCACAGGCCTGGGAAGAAACTAAGAGTCAATCTCTCCAGCGGAAGTTCTAAGGAACTCCTTTCATTGGCCTGGGGTCTTAGAGAAGGTGGGGGTTCCTCTGAGGTTAAAAGTCCCCTTCTTCCACACCCCGCTGGACTCCATGTTTGGATCCCCTTCCCCGAACACTCTTGTGGAAGCTGCTTTTCTCTATCCTGGATTTTCCCTCTGTAGTCCCCTTCCACACTCTCTCGTGGAAGCCTGTCTTCCCCTCCTAAACTCCATCTCTCTCTCCCTCAATTCCCTTGCACTCAGTGTGGAAGCTGCTTTTCTCTCCTGGATTCCATCTTTCAGGATTATCTCACTCAGTGTGAGAGGAGCTTTCCTTCTCTGGTTTTCCCCTCTGGGAACCCTTCTCAGTGTGAGAGCGGCTTTTCTTTCTCTCATTCAGTCTGAGTGTTAGCTGTTTCTTTCTCTCTCCTTCTCCCATTTCCCTCTCTCTAAATAAATCACTTTCTACAAACACTCTTGAGTCCAGTATTTACTGCGCACTGTGCCATGGTCCCCTCTCTCATTCTTGAGAGGGCAGGAGACCAAGAACCTGGAGAAATGTCCTCTCAGGGGAGCTGAGGGCACCCTGAACCTCTGAACCCCAATATTACAATATTGTTTATCTATCTTATTCTAAGCCAAACTCCTAAACAACTGGAAAAGAAGTTGTTTAGAAAATTGGATAATATTTCTTCACAAAGTCAGCTTAAGTCTCTGTCTAAATGCACTATAAGACAAGCAGAAGGCTTTAAATATTACTTATGCTGAAGGAAAAAATGTACTGGTTATTTTGTCAACCAGTAGGTACTAATTGTTTAAGTTTGAAGTGAGGGCTGTAGGAAATTAAAACAAAAGCAGAAGGCCTGGCTGTTGGTCTTGTTGGATTTGCACTGTAACACAGGAGATAAGGCATCAGTTTAAACATAGACACACACACATAACATCTCAAAATCACATAATATAGCTGCCACGATGGGCTCACAGATGAGTTCAGTAAATAAAGAATGCCATGGACTAGCACGGTCAGAGAAATTGTTACCAAGGAGGTATAATTTGAAAGGAGACTTCAAAGAGGGTCAGGATTTTGTAAGTTGGAAAGCAGGTGACACAGCAGTTTGGGCAGGAAGGAAATCAAGTTGCAGAAGTCGCATAGGGAAAGTAGGTTTGAAGAAAACATCACATTGACTAAAATGGAAACTTTGCTCACATAACAAAATCTCGTTTTATTTTTGTCTGTTTTTTACTTTACCTCTATCAGTTTGTCACTCTTTTCAGGCTACTACAAACTGTCATGTTTTAAAATCTCTGCACTTTATTAATTGTGTGATAGAAGCTTTGAGATAAGCTTTGAAACTGTGGAGATAAGTGTCCAATTCCTTTGAGGGTCTGACCACCCTAGGGGATCCACAGATATGAGCTGCTGGATGGCCAATCACCTTGCCCGTGATGAAACACCATCCTATTATGCTGTGTCCTAATAGATTGAGAAGCTGAACCAGAAGTATATGGTGCACTTCTGCACATTCTCCAGCTCTTCCTGAACAGCTTGATTTTTCATCTGTTTTATGGTGAACAAAAATATTCTCACAAGTTCTTTTTTTCTTTTAGCTACCAAGATTTGGGCCTGCTTTTTTTTTATTGGTTATTTCCTGAGAGTAATGGGGCATTTGACCATTATAATCCACTTTTCTGAGAACCAGCACATTCTGAAAATTGTCTGAGCCCTCTCCTTTGACTATTGATATGATCACTTGTAGATAAGTTGAAGAAGAAGCCAGACTGAAACAGGAACCTGTCAGGCTCCCTGTTGCATGTTTTTAATTCAGACACCCACATGGCTACATCCAACAGAGGTGACCTGAATTTTACTCCTTTGATGTTGCATACCATGAATTCCCATAGCAGGTTTGCAACAAAGGGGGTATTTTAAAGCTTTTTTCTAACATTGCCTTAGCAGATACTGACTGATCCTTTCCCAGGAACAGAGAGGGTCCACCCCCCATGCTCCTGATTTTAGAATCATTAACATCAGTAGGACCAAGATGCTTTTAGAGGGATAAAGTGACTTTAATTTCTCTTGGGTGGTCAAAACACAGCATGTGCAATATTTTTACAGACTATGATTCAGAAAGCACACAGTTCTAGAGCATTTTGTTTTTATTATGTTGGTGTCAATGGAAACAGTTGTGCTTCCTGATGTCTTACTGTGATGGCCTTTTTGGCCGTTTGGGGCCACTTTCCCAAGGATACTGCATGTTGCCTGACCTGTATTCCTGAGGAAATAAGTGGGACTTGGATTGACCTGTTTGGGCCAGGATACTTTCTCTAAGAATGGCGAAAGGAAAAACATCAGACCAGGATGCTCTCCAGAAATAATAATGGAGAATCCCTTCCTGTTGTTTAAATTCTCCATGTACTTTACTCTGTGTGTGTTTGGTGGAAATATTATTTTTAAACAGACATTTACTCTGAAAAATTATAATTTTGCATTAAGTTAGTTTTAAAGTTAAGAGATATTTGATAAGACCTTTTTATTAGCAAGTTGATGAGATCTGCATTAGTATACCTATAGGAAGTTTTTAAATGAATGCCAATTCTGAATTTACCCATCAGCATTTCTTCTCTCCAGCTTTCTTTAGCTTGCCCATGGTGAAGTGAGGATGAGAAGGAATAGCAAGGCCCAACCTGTTCTCCATCGGAAGACAGCTCAGTGTTCTGCAAACCAGGTAAAAACAATACGGACGATTTTAGGAGTGCATAGTCCCTTTACAAAAGAGACTATTTTCTTTCTCAAGTTTGGTCTACGGATTTTTGAAAGAAGTTATATTCACCATCAAATCTAATGTATAACTTGTTAACAAACATTACATTATATCAATTTTAATTATCTGTGAAGAGCAGAATGTTTGACTATAGCATGCATTCATGCACTGACTCATTAATAAAGTTGTAGTGTAAACTTATTTTTATGAAAATATTTTAAAGAAAAAAGAGAACATGTGGCTGTTTGATTTGCTTGTTACAATTCTAAACAAAAAAAAAAGGAGTGGGCTAAATACATTTAATATTTCTTTAAAAAATAACTTTTGCCAAATGAATAAATGTGCATATATTGGTATAGAGGAGAGACAAAAGTAACATTTGTTTCATGTGAGACATAAAGCCAAAAGCAGAAATAAAACCAACAACTAAAATACAGTGCTAAATACTAAATTGAGTTAGGTGGGGTGGCTCATGCATGTAATCCCAGCACTTTGGGAGGCTGAGGCAGGAGAATCTCTTGAATCCGGGTGGCAGAGGTTTCAGTGAGCTGAGATGGCACCATTGTACTTCAGCCTGGGTGACAGAGCAAAACAAAACAAAACTAAATTAGATACATGAGCAAAATGTTGTGATCTCACAGAACATTTAGGGGCAAATAGCTCTGCTTACCAGAAACAAAGATAATGTTTTTTGAAGAGTGCTTGTTCAGAGTCTTAGGAGATGAATTAGAGTTTTAGAAAGAACTAAATGGGGGAAAGGCATTTTATGGAAAGGAACTAGCTCTGTGGAAGGCACACACATGTTAAGGAGCACAGGTTTCTTGAGCGTGGTGACATTTAATGTGCCTATAACATAGATCAAGAGTGGCAGGAGTGTGGGCTAATGAGACTACAAAAGCCAGATTATGATGAATTTTTTTTCTGTGTTAAAAGTTTAGATTTCTATTATTTTGGAAATGAGGGAAAATAAAGGTGTTGAGCAGAAAAATGACATGTATTTTTGGAAGAAAATTCTAGCAGTATTTTGACTATGGAATTGCTGAAGAGAAGTTGGAAAACTGGGAAAGGTGCTTTATAAGAAACCAGGTGAGCAGCAGATGACAATTACCTGAGTCAAAACAGTGGATGTCCTGGGAGAAGATCAGAGAATGGAATCAAGAGATGCTTCTGAAACAGAATTGGCAGAGGGATGAAATTTCTGGCTTTTAGTGAAAGACAGTAAGGGCAATGCTAGTAGCCACAGAGAACAATTGGATGCCAGGGGAGAGGGACCCAACTGAGTCTGCGCAGAAGCAAAGGAGGTGACATCTAAGATAAGCCTTAAAAGAGAGAAGAAACAAGTACATGAAAATGAAAGAGATGCCAGAAAACAGATTGTGGCAGCAGAGCTCTCCAAGCACCAAAGACACTCTAGTAAAAGGCGTGGCCGTGAGAAACAGCGTGGTGCTGGCTTTGCTATGATTAGTACACAATTACTGGTGTAGAAAGTCTAGCGGGAGGTGAGGTGGGAAGGAACCAGTCACTGGAGACTTTTGGTTAATGTCGCCATCCTTTCTTTTCCTAAATATCACTCTTACCCTGTGTAGCAGGGACTGCACGTATGCACTATTACGCCTTACTAACTTATTTATTTTTTTTTTTTTGTAGAGACAGGGTGTCACTATTGGCCTGGCTAGTCTTGAACTCCTGGCTCAAGCAATCCTCTCTCCTCAGTCTCCCAAAATGCTATTTCAGGTGTGAGCCACCAAGCCCAGCCCCTTCTTAAATGTATACCAGTCTTTAGGCCTAAAACAGTCTTTTGTCAACTGCTGATACTTCCTTCTTTCTAAACTGTACTCAGAGCTTTTATCTTCCGCAGCAGACATCCTAGTTTCATGTTTTGGGAGGAAATTTGTATAGATTCACACTCACTAAAATTGCTATTTTCAGCTGTTTTATAGATGTATACTGCACGGTTTATTCATTTAGTACATAGTTAGCAAGTAAAAGCGAACAGCCAAGATTCATTCTATGCCTTCCTTTGTTGGAATTCAAGCACGCTAACAATGTGTTCTCTTGTTCGACAAACATTAAAGATAACCTCCTTATCAGGTCTTCATAGTCCTCTGCGCTTACAAGGATCCTGCAACATTTGACGATTTCTTCTTGAGCTTTATTTCCTGAAAGGAAAAAGGTAAAGAAAGGAATAAACTTTGTAATATGTAACCTGCATAATATATTCCAAAATGCTTTAGCTCAGATACCTTTCTGCTCACAGGCTACAATTAGAATCAATTTCCTTTCCTTAAAAGCTTGAAAGTTGGGGCCCAAAGTGGCTCCGGCCGGATGTCATGGCGCTTGCGAAGGCGAGGCCAAGAGTTCAAGGCCAACCAACCTCAGCAACCTTACAAGCTCTCAATGATTGGCAAAAAAAAAAAAAAAAGCTTGAAAGTTAATTAATTGAGCTATGACTTGGGGATAAAGTGAAAAACATGAAAACTATTTCCCCATCCAATTAAACAGTAGCTGGGGTCGGAAAAAATAGCTCTTCATTGAAAATTTTAGAACTGGAATCATAGAACTTTATTTGCTTTTATATTCAGTATCTCATCATATCCTCTTCCAAATGGAAGTTTAGTTTTGATCATTCGGATACAGGCTCAGGAAGCTCAGGAAAATGATATGTGGCCTTTGGTTAACTCTTTGGGATTCTCTAACTCAACAGCCAAAGTTTCAGTAACAACATAAGCACCCACAGTTTTATGTACAGTACCACTAGGGATTCAGGGCCAGTTAGTAGAGTATTAACTCAAATTCGACAGTCCTGGTTCTGGCTTGCCTCCTTTGGCAACGCCCCTGATTCAGCATATTCTAATCTAAAGCCTTAAGAAAGTCATAAGAGGTGAATGCAATCTTTACATGTACTATATTTTATTTTTGTAAGAGCTACAGAGACAGTATTTTATTTATCCACCAATATGTATACAAATTAGTGTCTTGGTATGGTAAGGAATTTTGGCTCCAAAATCTCTAAGGAGATTTTGGAACTAAGGAGTGCTAAAGGGAAAGATAATTTGAAATAGGTTGACCTTTCCACTCTTCTCAAGGTGTGGCATGTGACATGTTTTTCACTATCTGTTCAAGGAAGCCCTGGTTTATCTCAGAAACGTTCTTGCCTAAGTTTCAAATACAGTCTTGTCTCTTGTTCTTGGTTGGACTCTGCCACTCCATGTGGGTGTAATGTACTTGGGCATATTTGCCTAATGCCTCTGGTATCTTTCCCTTGGTTGAAGTTGTTATGAATTCCATTCTTTCTTCTGGGGCCCAAGCTGATTTGGTCAGCCAAATCTGCTAGAGCATCCACTTGACTGGGTGAAATCTATTGGCCATGTGGCACATGGGGACCAGTCAGTATCTCACCAGCGGTCAAAGGCAATCTGGATATCAGGACCCTAGTTTAGCCCAGGCCTCACACACAAAAGATCCTCCCTCGAGGAGCTCAACATGTGCGCCTCACATTGTTTTCCATAGGATTGGACTTCGGCTTTGACCTCTCACTCTACTAGACATGCTACCTGTGCTTTTGTTTCTTCCCAATTTGTGAGCTTCCTCCACTCTATATTGTGTAATTGTCTTTATTTTCTTCTATCTGAATCAAACTTGTACTTTCCAACTTCTCTAGCTTTCTCAACACCCTTTACCATTATCTTCAGTCCAGTCAGACCATTTTCTACACCCCGCTCTAAAATCTCTACTATGTTAATACAGCAACACAATGAACACAAGAATCAATTATATGTGGGCATTCTGTAACGCCCCTTCAGGAGCCATGCTTCCTCTTCCTTCCCGGCTCCCATTTTAATCATTTATTCATTTTATAAAATTATGGGAGATCATCTGATATTCTCTCTCTTTCTCTAATCTCCATATTTACTTTATTTGTTTTAGTGTTTTTTGTTTGTTTTAAGAGCTTTGAGAAACAATACCCAGGCAGTATGCTTTATATATGTATCAAAATAACAAAAGTTGTTGAACTGTGTGCTCTTGATCATTTCCTCAACATGAGATTTCACCTGTGCATTCTGAAACCTTGCTGAGCTTTCACTTTTCATTAATGACCTAATTGTGTCATTTTCTGTTTGTATGCTTGTCGTCCCCTTCCTCTTCACCTCCTCTCCACTCCCTTCCCTTCCCTTTCCCTCCCTTCCCCTCTTCCTTCCTTCCCTTCTCTTTCTGCCTGTCTCTCTCCTTCCTTTCTTCCTTTCTTTCTTCTCCTTCCTTTCTCTCCTTCCTTCCTTCCCTTTTCCATTCCCTTCCCTTCCCTTCCCCTCCCCTCCCCACCCCTCCCCTCCCTTTTCCCAACCTCACTCAACTCCCAGTTGCTCACCCATTGGCTACATGTATCCTCCGCTGCAGTAAGGTACTTTCTTGCTTTACTGCTGCTACTCCAATCCTTTGGGACCTATACAGACAGGGAGAGTCTCAGACATGAGTTATTTTAGATTGTCTGAGAAGATCTAATTAAGGGTCAAAGTGGTGGATGTTGTGGGAGGACATTTGTCACTGGATGAGATGATTCTCACCATATGCTCTCAAACGAGAAAACAAAGGCTATAGATATACATGAACATGATTTTACAGATTTATTTTGAAAATCTTCCTGTGGATCTAAGCAACAGAGCCAAAGCAGTGAAATTGAAGGGAAGGGGGAAATTTCCATTTATTAAAAAAGAATTATTTCAAATATTAACTAGATTTTGAAAAGTAAAATATTTGAAATAAAGGCTTCAAGATTTATGATTAAATCTTTTTTAAAGAGAATGCTGGAATTAATAACATACCAAAGTTGGAATGGCTGCCTCTTCTTTGTTTAATGTTTTTCTTTTGTTAAAAAATATATATGTTTTAATTTAGAAAATGCAGAAAGTAAACATCCAGTATTCTACTACACAGAGATGAGAGTTGCTATTAACATTTTGATACCTGATCTTTTAACTACATTCAAAACTACTCATCTTACTAACTTGGAATCATATGTTACCTGCAGTTTGGTTCTTTCTTCCTGCTTTCGCTTACCTGCAGTTCATATCGCATGACTTTTTAAAATAATCATTTTTAATCAACATCTAATATATCATAAGTTTTGATATACTCTCTTTTCACTTTTGCTGGCAGTTATAAACAATTTTGTACAAAAACGGTACATACATTACACATACCCCTATCTCACTAATGAGTTTCTTACAAAAGGACCCTTGATATATCACTGAAAATCATGCCCCATCTTAGAGCTTTTCATTGGTATGTCCCTCTCTGTAAGTGCTTTTCTCCCATGTATTATCATGTTGGACTCCCATATTATACTCAGATTATTGCTCAAATGTTACAACACCAGAGAGACATTTTCCTGAACACCTGTGTAAAAAGTAAGAGCCACTGCCTCTGAAGTCATTTGTCTTATTCTGCATTATTTTTGTCTTAACATTCAATAGTACTTAATGTGTAAAGTCTATTTTTATAATTGTTTACCATTTATCTATACTTCTAGAATCAAAGATAAGTGAGACATAAATTCTGTTTTGTTAAAAACTTTATTCCTAGTATCTCAGACAGTGCCTGGGACATAGTATGTGATCAATAAATGTTTATTTGTTCAATGAATAAATACATTAAAACAAAGAAATACAAAAATATTGGTACTTATAAATAAGTTGCCTTCCAGAAAGCCTGTTTTAATTTGTATACTCATAAACAGTATACGAGAATACTCATTTTGTGACAGAATAATCCACTTGGAATATTTTTTAAATGATAAAATAATAAAAATATATACCATACATCAATGTTCCCTCAGTATTTATTTATTTATTTTGACTTGTCTCTTCCTCTTTTTTTATCTATTTTTAAAATTAAGGTGTTTGTCCTTTTTTTTCCTTTAAAATAAAAAGGAAAGAGCTGGTATGCATTAAGTATGCTAAAAGTTTTCACATTTTTATAGACATTTTTCTGTCTTTCATAATATCATTTTTTAAAATTCAACTTTATTTTAGATACAGGGGTACACATGCAGGTTTATTACATGGGTATAGTGCATGATGCTGAGGTTTGAGTATGTATGATTCTGTTCCCCAGGTAGTGAGCATAGTACCCCATACGTTTAGCCCTTTCCTCCCTCCCTCTCTTCCCCCGTCTAGTGACTCCAAGGTCTATTATTTCCATCTTCATGTCCATGAGTACCCAGTGCTTAGCTCCCATGTATAAATGAGAATAGACAGTATTTGTTTTTCTGTTCCTGCACTAATTTGCAAAGGGTAGTGGCCTCCAGCTGCATTTATATTGCTGCAAAGTACAGGATTTTATTCTTTTTTATGGTTGTATAGTTTTCAACGGTGTGTATGTACCATATTTTCTAAATCTAGTCCACCACTGACAGGTCCCTAGGTTGATTCCATGTCTTTGCCATTCTGAATAGTGCTGTGATGAACACACAAGTGCATGTGTCTTTTTGGTAGAACACAAAGTATACTTTTAAGTTTTCCTTATGTTTTGTGACATTTTAGATTTTAAAGTTAAATATTAGAAGATTTCTTCCAGCAAGCTCACCTATATTGTTCCTATGGATTTCAAACACACCTCCTATTTTTTAAAGTTTGTCATTCATTTCACTCTTTTAATTTTCCAGTATCATTTATCATCCTTACTTCATTTTTGTCTTTACTATGCTTTTTTTAAAGTATATACCTCTATTTCATTTTCTTACTTTTATTTTAAGCCATTTCCTGCTTTTTGTCCTGTATCATAGGGATCATGGCTTTGTGAATTTTATTTAAAATCCCTGTTTTTACCTGTCTTAATAACAGTATATTTATTTATTGCTCTTCTTTAAAAGATGTTCTTGTCCTATTTTCTCTGTAATATTTGTATATAGGCTCCACCTTTATGCTTGTTTTCTATTGGCTCAACAGTGCAGATTAGCTTAGCTCTATCCAATGTCATGTTTACAACCAGACAACACCTGTTGCTTTCTTACTATCCCCTTCTTGATGGTTAAATCCATTCGTGCTGATTAAATCTGCTTCCTGTTGCTCCAGCTGGGTAACAGGTTGGTGTGTGGACCTCCCAGCAGCTAGAGATCAGAACATATCTATGCAATCTGACTTTGCTCTCAATATTAAATAGGTCTCTTATGTCCCAATCCTTGTTACTTCACAAGCATGAAAAGCTACTATTCCTGATACAGTAAGTTCATTTCTCTACCATCTTCTGGTATTATATACATATATACATCACTATATATACATATATATCACTTTATCTATATACATCACTTTAACTAATTTTGGGGGAATGTAGTGTGTTACATGCCAGCCCTCCCTGCTCTGTCCTCCGCCAACCCTGTGCCACTGCAACTTTCTGTCTTGGGGTACTAATACCAAAATAGGAAGAGAGAGTGACATAAGGACACCACTATGTATCCCAAGAACCAGCACCTTCTACTGGCATCCAATGTAACTATGGCAGTCCAAGTTATGGTGGAACAGGCCATAAATATGACCGCAGTTAATCAAGAAATGTTAAAATACTTTCTTAACTTTCAGATGGATAGGACTAATCTGTCTACAATGCAGACCACCTATTGTTTTTCTTAGCACAACATCACGTCATTACCTCTAGAAGAATGGTAAAGCGATTACCTCTGTTAATCTTAGTTTTTAGGATTGTTGAGAAATGTACTTTTCAGTTTAAGTGTTTTAACAAAAAGTTGGCTGAGACCAATTTATGATGGTGGACTGCTATCCAGATGTCATGGAAAACTAAAATTTTTATAGTAATATTTTTCAGACCTTTCATTTTAGTTCAACTCCTTTTCCATCCCAAACTGACTATCTTCCAAGACATAATGATTAGACAAATGTATAGATGCATAATTGAATTAGAGTAGAGAATATCAACATGACATAATAAGTAGCAATATTTTCTTGTTATTATGTAATGTTTAGAAATTTTGTCTTTGTAACCTCATATATTATTATCATGTCTTAGCATTTTGAATGGCCTTTTATTTAATTAAAATAGAGTATTATTTTCATATTTATTCTAACTTGGCATCTCTAAATACACATCATAGGGTTTTGGTGGTAAAATTATCTAAGCTATTGAGATGCTTTTTCAAATTAGATGAACTTAGTGAAAAATGATCTGCATTGTTTGATAAAATCACCACGACATCTAGAGTAGCGGACATTTCCCCATGAATGATAGTAGAAACTGGCCAGCTTTTTTCAATAGCATCCTGGTAGTGACCTTTTCTATGCAAGATACCACAGATTTCATTTCTTTTTCTTTCTTTTTTTCTTTTTTTTTGAGATGGAGTTGCGTTCTTGTTGCCCAGGCTGGAGTGCAATAGCGTGATCTCGGCTCACCGCCACTCCGCCTCCCAGGTTCAAGCAGTTATCTTGCCTCAGCCTCCTGAGTAGCTGGGATTACAGGCATGTACCACCACGCCTGACTAATCTTGTATTTTTAGTAGAGACAGCGTTTCTCCATGTTGGTCAGGCTGATCTCGAACTCAGGACCTCAGGTCATCCACCTGCCTCAGCCTCCCAAAGTGCTGGGATTACAGGCATGAGCCACTGAGCCCGGCCCACACTTTTCATATGGAAAGTTTTTTCATAACCCATGTGTAATTCAGAGTGTCTGTGGTTGTTTTAGTCAACTGGCCATTAAAAAAATACACTATAGACTGCGAACTAACCAAGGCGCTTTCGAGTGCTGGTGTACGTTTTATGTTTTATGTAATTTATTAGTGGCCTTTTTGAACTTTTATCAGAAAGTCCTTTGTTTTGTGCATGTAGCTCTGTCAGAATGGAAGCCAGATTTTTGAGGTGTATGATTACAGACCTCTAATGTATAAGGCCTAGAGGACTTGTTGACGTTTTGAAGTTAGTTGTTAGTCTCTAAGGAAAGAAACAAGAAAAGAAAAAACAGCTTTCTCTGTTTATAACAGATTAAGATGAAATATGCAATGATGAGGTGGTGTTGAGTTGTAGAAATTTCTAAAAAATTAGGTATTCCTCAAGCAGCAATTAGAATTTTTGATTTTCTACATATCTATTGGCTAAAAAGCCAAAAGTGTTTTTCAATAATGCCTGTTTTCAATACATAAAACACCCATTCTCAATTGACGCAGAGAAGGCATTTGACAAAATTCAACAGCCCTTTATGCTAAAAACCCTCAATAAACTTGGTATTGATGGAACATATCTCAAAGTAATAAAAGCTATTCATGACAAACCAACAGCCAATATCATACTTAATGGGCAAAAACTGGAAGCATTCCCTTTGAAATCTGGCACTAGACAAGGATGCCCTCTCTCACCGCTCCTATTCAATATAGTACTGGAAGTTCTAGCCAGAGCAATCAGGCAAGAAAAAGAAATAAAGGGTATTCAAATAGGAAAGGTGGAAGCCAAATTGTCTCTATTTGCAGACGACATGATAGTATACCTAGAAGACCCCATCACCTCAGCCCAAAAGCTCCTGCAACTGATAAACAACTTCAGCAAAGTCTCAGGATATAAAATCAATGTTCAAATATCACAAGCATTCCTATACACCAATAACAGACTTAAAGAGAACCAAATCAAGAACGAACTGCCATTCACAATTGCTACAAAGAAAATAAAATACCTAGGAATACAACTCACAAGGAATGTAAGGGGCCTCTTTAAGGAAAACTACAAACCACTGCTCAACAAAATAAGAGAGGACACAAACAGATGGAGAAACATTCCATGCTCGTGGTTAGGAAGAATCAATATCGTGAAAATGGCTATACTGCCCAAAGTAATTTACACAATCAATGCTATCCCCATCAAACTACCATTGAATTTCTTCACAGAACTGGAAAAAACCACCATGAATTTCATATGGAACCAAAAAAGAGCCCGCATAGCCAAGTCAATTCTAAGCAAAAAGAACACAGCGGGAGGCATCACACTACCAGACTTCAAACTATACTACAAGGCTACAGTAATCAAAACAGCATGGTACTGGCACCAAAACAGAGATATAGACCAATGGAACAGAACAGAAGCATTGGAGGCAACACAACCTATCTACGGCCATATTATCTTTGATAAACCAGACAAAAACAAGCAATAGGGAAAGGATTCCCTATTTAATAAATGGTGTTGGGAAAACTGGCTAGCCATGTGCAGAAAGCAGAAACTGGACCCCTTCCTGACACCTTACACTAAAATTAACTCCAGATGGATTAAAGACTTAAACATAAGATCTGACACCATAAAAACCCTAGAAGAAAATCTAGGCAAAACCATTCAGGACATAGGAGTAGGCAAGGACTTCATGAATAAAACACCAAAAGCATTGGCAACAAAAGCCAAAATAGACAAATGGGACCTAATCAAACTCCACAGCTTTTGCACGGCAAAAGAAACAGTCACTAGAGTGAATCGGCAACCATCAGAATGGGAAAAAATCTTTGCAGTTTACACATCAGACAAAGGGCTGATATCCAGAATTTACAAAGAACTCAAACAGATTTACAGGAAAAAAACAAACAAGCCCATTCAAAAATGGGCAAAGGATATGAACAGACACTTTACAAAAGAAGACATACATGAGGCCAACAAACATATGAAAAAATGCTCATCATCACTGGTCATTAGAGAGATGCAAATCAAAACCACATTGAGATACCATCTCACCCCAGTTAGAATGGCGATCATTAAAAAATCTGGAGACAGCAGATGCTGGAGAGGATGTGGAGAAAGAGGAACACTCTTACACTTTTGGTGGGAGTGTAAATTAGTTCAACCATTGTGGAAGACAGTGTGGCGATTCCTCAGGGACCTAGAAATAGAAATTCCATTTGACCCAGCAATCCCATTACTGGGTATATATCCAAAGGACTATAAATCGTTCTACTATAAGGACACATGCACACGAATGTTCATTGCAGCACTGTTTACAATAGCAAAGAACTGGAACCAACCCAAATGCCCAACGATGATAGACTGGACTGGGAAAATGTGGCACATATACACCATGGAATATTATGCAGCAATCAAAAATGATGAGTTTGTGTCCTTTGTAAGGACATGGATGAATCTGGAGAACCTCATTCTCAGCAAACTGACACAAGAACAGAAAAAGAAATACCGCATATACTCACTCATAGGCGGGTGAGAAAAATGAGAACACATGGACACAGAGAGGCGGTCTACTATACACTGGGGTCTATTGGGGGGAAATGGGGGAGGGACAGCGGGGGGGGGGCGCTGGGAAGGGATAGCCTGGGGATGAATGCCAAATGTGGTTGAAGGGGAGGAAGGCAGCAAAACACACTGCCACATGTGTACTTATGCAACTATCTTGCACGTTCTGCACATGTACCCCAAAACCTATAATGCAATAAAAATTAAAAAAAATAAAATAAAAAAAATAAAACACCCAAAACAGAATCACTAAAAGACACCAAATTATTATTTTTAGGAATTTATTTAAAGGCAATGTCAATCTGTTTTTTCAAACCTATCAATGACTCCCTGTTACATGTTGGAGAAAGTGAAATCTCTTAATTTCTGCCCTAACTCCCACCTGTAACTGATTTTAACAGTCTTATTACCACATTATTTGTTACTGTGGTTTTTAAAATTGACTCTGCCCACCAGACAGTATTATTTGGCCACTGTTTTCTCACACCTGTCCTATTTATTGTTGGATACTTTTGGCTTGTCTTTTTTATTTGTGTCAGACAGCGTCCACTTTGCAGACAATTTAGTTGGCCAGGTTTCCATATGGAATATTGCCATTCCTGCACTGTGCTGAATCAGACATGCCATGTGGCATTGCCAGGTAAACAGGGTGAGAAAACATGAGTGTGACAAATCCATTTCTGAGTAACAGCTATTTTGGAGGGAAGAGATTGGCTAATCCAATCGCTAAAAGCCTGTGCTTCTTAACTGGGTTGTACTATTCAAAAGTATAGATTTAATTTGAAATAAAATTGCCTGATGTTTCTATATCATTTGTTTATTGATGGTGGTGACTATTTTTTAGTGTTTCCAAGGAATATGAAAACTTACATATGAAATTTCCGCAACTGTATAGTTTTAAAAGATTACATTTTTCTTTAGTGTTTCTTTAGTCTTTCTCCTATTTTCTGTTATTTTGAGCTCTCATTTAAAAAGTGTGTTAAAGAGGAAAAACATTTGTCTGAAACAGGGCACAAAAAGAAATTCTCATTAAAACAGCTATGAGAATCAGAGAAATCATGATACTAAGATAGCATGTAATATTTAAATAGTTTAAAATAGTCCTAGCCCCTAAAGTGATATTATTTTGATTTCCTTAAGCATAGAAAACTTTGTTTACCTTAGTTCTACTCTGCAGTTAGGTATAACAAACCAGCATTCTTTAAAAAGCTCAAGACCTTGGAACCTGGGCTAAATGAGTAATACATGTATGATCCTGTGATCTATATGATATATTATTTGTCATTTCTAAATTCCCAGCTTGAAATTTAACGTAAAAAGAAAGTTTCACTGCTTTGCTCTAAATCCTGTTTGATTCAACTTGAAAAATATTGTTTTAGATTTCTTAATAGAAAAAAACTTTCACTGGATTAAATAGTAGTTACTGCAAAAAGACACTTGGAGTTTACCTTTAGTCACATTTAGTACATTTCTATTAAATGTACATTTTCTGGTAAAATATTAGCACATTTTCTATTAAAATATATCTAGATTTTAGTGCCTGCTTGGTTTTGGTTATCTAAGCTGTAATAAGTAGCCTTGGGATCCCTGAAGGCACACCCCACACACTTATGCTGTGTGACCTAAGGTCACAAGTAATGGCTGCAAGCTAATTGATTGAGAAAGGGTTGTCTGGCGGGGCCTCTTTGCGTCCTCCCTTTACATTCCTAAGTTCTGTGAAAGAGGCACTAGTGGCTCAGCCTAGCAAGGAAGGAAAAAAGAGGAAGTTTTTCTCTGCGTTCTGATTACACTCTGAATTCCCTTGTAGTGAGCTTACTTCTCTCCACCCACTTCTTACCAAGAACTCCTTAACTTGAGGGTGAACAACTTAAAGCTTGATCCTACAGAGTTACCTGAAAAGTGATTTGAGTATTCATTGAACTGAAAGAACAAATCGCCTACTTCAGGCGGTGGGAAGCGTATGGAAATTATATTAGAACTTCAGCAAAGTGCACAGCTGCATAATAGAGAAGCCGGCACTCAGATTGACAGGCAAATAAGCCAGCTTGTGGAAGGGGCCTCTGGGTGGCAGCTCTGGGCTTTTGGGTGTTGGACAACCATAGGCAAAACTGAAATGGAACAGGGGCAGAAAATAGCACACTTTTACTCTACGCAACTGTTGCTTTTTCATGGTGAGTGCAGATTTAAGATATTATATTTAAAATCTACTTTCTATGTTGTAAAATAAGTTAAATCTCTTGTGCTTTGAGGGAAGTGATAGCAAAAGCATTTCTTAGAAGTTCTTAGATGATGTGGTTTTGTTTCTGCTTGATTTCACACTAAACTTGGTGATGCAAAGAGAAAAGTACAATATTTGTATTGTCTTGTGTGTCCTTTTTCTTAAAATTGTCCTTTTGATTAAATCATGCTTTTCTTCAACCTGAATCAACATTGTTTTAGGGAAATTATGTGTGGGATAGATGAAGGAACAACAGTGTGACAGAATATATGTAAACATTTCATTTAGTTCGACTTTGTGTCACTTATCCACGGCTTCACGTTTTGCCGCCTTATCTTAGGAATATATAGCACAGTCTGTATGAAAAGAGCTTTGTGTGAGAATTCCTGGCCAGTTGAAGGGTCAGGGCCTGTGCGTTATCTGACTGCCAGCAAGATCACTGGTGTGTCCTCTTATTTTTAACCGAAAATAGGGAAAACATAGTGGATCTGTATATATTAAAAAGTAAGTGCGTTTGATTTCAACAGTTCCCTTCCTGTAGTATGTGGATGTTATTCCTGGCAAAGAATTGTTTTAATTTCTTTTAGGAAGCAGCATGTAAACTTCTTTTGTTTCTTTTTGTCTTGTTTGCTCATATTTCATTGAAACTTTACACATTTTTAAAAAATTTGAAATGATATTGAGTAGTTTTTATTTCAGCACAAATATTTTGGAAGTTACTAGGCTTATGCTTTCTGGAAAAGAATATCTCAGAGTGTAAATTGTGTTTAATTTCCAGTGTAGTCATACTTATAATTCTATTTTAAATGTGCTTCTTATTTTAAAAATATCAGAGCCTATAGAGAATATTCCTACAAATGCTAATGAAATGTTTTTCATCGGCAAAAATTGCAGATTCAGTATTACAGTTTAATAAGTGCCAAAATATTATTGCTGTTGTTGACTTTGCTAACAAAGCGATTTTGTTAACAAGTTCTGTATTGGCTCTTTCCAACTGAGATGAAGTGAAAAATGTGCTTTTACACTGTGGATCTGACGAAATATAGAGGTCTGAGTGGTTACTTTGTGCGTCACATTCATTTAAACTTTTTAAAGAGCAGCTGCATAATATAAATTTTGTATGCTCACTTAAAAATAAAATTTACTAGAGTAGGCTCTTGTTTTTGGAGATTTATACATTCTGTTTGCTAAAGCAAATTAATAAACTGAAAATAATATATTGGAGTTACTGTGAGGTTACAAAACTTTTCAAAGGGATGAAAGCTTTTAAGAAAGAATGAATGTGTTTTCAGTTATAAGGCGGTTTTGAAGCATTGCTTAGCTCTTCTTTCACAAAGATTTAGGGAAAAATCCACTGTTTAGAACTAAGTAATAGGCTTGACTTATACAAAAACTATGTATAAAAAGGTTAATTATTTTCCCAACTATTTCTGTGATTTGATACACGCTTCCTTCAACAATTGCAAAATGTGACCAGCAAATCCTTTTCTAAGAACAAGTTCATTATGCTGTTGTCACCTGTTACGTTCATTCTTCCTTGCCCACATACACAATTCCTAGCTGTTTATTAGTGCTGCAGGAAAGTGAAAATCTTTCTTTGTTAAAAAAGAAAATATCGAAGATTTCATTTGCACGAATCTTTTGAGCTTTAAAAAATTGTGGTCTTATTATAATTGCCCAACGTGTTTTGTTAAAAAGGTCTTTAGTTATAATCTTAATATGAATAGTCGAAAAAAGAAACATGTAAATCATTTTGGTTTTTCTTTTACTATATCTCAGGTAAAGTTAAGGTGTGGCTGAGGGTTTTTGAAAAGCCAAGAAATCAGACCTTTGAAAGTTTATTCTTTTTGTATAAAGATTGAAAAAAAAAATGTTTACCACTTATCTGTTCCCTCCAAATGAATGTAAAGACCAAAAATTAAAGGGAACTTGATTATTTTCCTTGGTTATAAAGTCTGACCACAATGCAGGAAGTTGCTAGGCTTTGGCGAGAAGCTGCAAAAGAATGAGGTTCCCTCCAATGAAAGTACATAAATTGTGAAAAACTAACGATCTGCTTCTTAGTTTTCCTAACATTTATTCTTAAAGTAGTAACGTCTGTCTTTTCTTTTTATATTTACTTATTGATTTGCTGCTGAGACAAAGCCATCTTTTAAAAACTGAAATCAACCACATAATTTTAATACCATGATCTTAAGAAGGTGTATATTTTCTTATATAAATCTAGTCTTCCATAGATGTTTAGATTATGTATTTGATTACTAGGAAACAGTGGATATACGGTCACAATATGCTGATTTCTCTTATCTATATATCAAACATTTATTCACATACAAACATAAACACATATCTTATGCCTCTAATGTCTCAAGGCAATGTCTTTTCTCCTAGTTACACACTTATTTTTGGAAAAATGTGTAGATGAAACCAAAGAAGCATCTTCTGATACGTGTTCTGAATAAAACAAGAAAAAAAATGCTTCATCAATGATGTGAAGAGTAACACCAAGCACTTGCTACAGAATATATCACAAGTGGCAGTTTGTTGCTTTTCTTATGTATTTATTCCCATATTGATGATTATTTGTCCTTTGCCTTTAGACCAGATTGCTGGTGGTGGTGGTGGTGGTGGGGGTGTGTGTGTGTGTGTGTGTGTGTGTGTGTGCGTGCGCACACTTATGAGCTCACATGAGGATGACATAGTAGCCTGGACATGTGCCAGGGTTATGACACTCTGTGATTTACTTCTTCAATTCTCTTGGTCACTCAATTTCAGGTTCTTCTGTACCCTTGTAGCAGTTGACATCTGTTGCAGTGAAATTGTGCCTTCTCTGCAAGGATAAATATCATATCAGCTGTATTCTTTCAAATGCATTGATCAAATTATGTTAAAGTTGATTTATTCTATCAAAATATAGATGATAATCTATAGGACTAGATTCTTCCATCCCAGACAAATTATGGGTCTAAGACTTTCCTAGAGAGTAAAAGTATAGTTTTATTATTATTCTTACTGGGGAGAGAGCATAGAGTTGGTTTATCTTTCTAGACACTTTGATCTTACAACCCTTATCTTCCTTAAATTGTGGGAAACTTTTCTTTTCAAATATTGCATCTTTTAACATTAGCTCTAATCTCTTTTTCTGGAACTCCATAATAGATATATGTTAAAGTTTCACAATATATTATACATATTTCTCAAATTTTCTTTCACACTATTTTATATATCTGTCATGGTACACCTTTGGTGAATTACTCAGAGATATCTTCCCATTTGCTAATTCTTTTCTTGACTATGTCCATCCACTCTATAGTCAATATTTATGTTTTTGACAGTATTTTTCTTTTCTGGAAATTCTAATTGATTCTCATCTCGACTTCAAATGCTCTATTTCTACTTACTTTCTTACACATTGTATTTATGTTATTTCTTGTCTCTTCTGAAATTCTAACATGCTTATTTGGAAGTATTCTGAAACTGCTCTATTATTTTCATGTCATTTGGAATAACTTCACTAACTGTTGCTTCTAAAATTTTGCTGGTACCCTTTTATATTATTCTCTCATGGCTTAGAATTTTGGTTTTCAGGCTCAAATAGTGTGAAAACAATTTAAAATTTCTCTCTCTCTCATTGCTACCCTTCTGCACCAGTTCTAACATCTTAGTGTTGACACTGTACCCTCTTCTTTCCCAGCCCAGAGTATCTGCTAATGGTGATATAAAAAATCTAGTCACTAAATCAAAGAGCAGTCTGGCCCAGGATGTGACTGTGAGATTATGGCTGCTTGCTTTGGCCTCCCCAAGAAAGCAGCTCTATGCAAGCCATGGCTCCAGGGATAGGGGAGGTGTTAGTCAGTTATTCAACTTCCTCTTGTTTTACCTTCAGGTCTTAATCAGTAAACTTGGTACTGATTATTACTCCCTCTGGGGCAGATGTAGCATCCCAGTTACCTTGCAGATACAAGGAACGCTTGCTTCTCATTCCAGAAACCATCTGGTACACTGTACCTTACTTCGTGTTTATAGTCTATTTCTGGTATGTTTATCTTGTTTTTTACTATCACATTTCTTTTATATCATGTCTTTTAAAACTTATCTATTACTTTTACATATTGGAAGCAAAGGCATAGGGCTCAAACCATATTCTTGCAATGCCATCATGACAAGAGTTTTCAAAACCATGGGCTTTGGAATCAGAAAACCTGGTTTCAAATTCTGACTCACTTATGGACTATGTGTTACCTTAGGCAAAGTCTTTAATCTATTATAGACCTCCATTTCCCATGACAAATATTGATAGTAAAGCCTACTTCATATGTTGTAAACATTGAATGTGAAAATATGTGGAACTTAAGTAGTTATGCCTGTGCTTAAACATTTTGTGTGCACAAATTCTGGAGGTGGAGAAAAAGCAATATAAACCAAACCAAAGCTAAATGTTACTGATTTGTAATTAACAAATCGTAATTGAGGTATCAAATAGACTTGCTTCTTGTATTCTAAGTGAATGTAACACTATCATTTTTGATAATTAGAGCAAATTTCTAAAGATGACTGGCAGCTGCATGAGTTTCCACAGGTAGATCAGAGCTCTGTTACCCTATCCACCTACATTATCCACCTAATTCAGAGAATCTTAATAAAATGAAAAGCATTCTTCAAAATGGATTTTTAGGCGTGGTTATCTAAATCCATGTCACTTAACACAAATGGAAGAGAAAAGTGGCATGGGAATACGCTTTTGGCTTGATGAATAGTAATATATTACCCAGGTTGGGTTTCCGTAATAGTGAAAATGGGGAGTGGGTATGGCGATATTTGTTAAGTGTTTCAGATAGTCTTGTTTTGTTGCTTTGCAGCTACTTTGTAATATTGTCTTTTTTAAAAACATATATTTTAATGGTCTAGTATTCAAATTCACAGCATCAGAAAGGGTAGGTTTATCTGAGTGGGAAATGAAATTCTGAAAATAAAAAGTTTTATAAATAAGAAAGATGGGGACGAAGATAAAGAAGCAGTAGTAGCAACTTGGAATTTGTCTCTGAATAAGAAAATAGAGAGAAGTTTATAAGAATCAGTCTTAGTCCATTTTCTGTTGCTATAAACAATACCACAGGCTGGGATAAATTATAAACAATAGGTATTTATATGGCTCATGGTTCTGGATGCTGGGAATTCCAAGGGAATGGCATTTGTGGAAGCCAAAGTGTGAGAGAGATGAAAGCAGAGAACACAAGGGTTAGAGTGTCTTTTTTTTTGTTTGTTTTTAATTAAGTTCTGGGATACATGTGCAGAAAATTTAGGATTTTTACATAAATGTGTGCCATGGTGGTATGCTGCACCTATCAACCTAGGTAGGTATGCTGCACCCATCAACCTAGCCAACATGCATTAGCTGTTTTTCCAAATGCTCTCTCTTCCCTCACCCATCCCCTAACAGGCCCCAGTGTGTGTTATTCCCCTTCCTGTGTCCATGTGTTCTCACTGCTCAGCTCCCACTTATAAGTGAGAACATGTGGTGTTTGGTTTTCTGTTCCTGCTTTAGTTTACTGAGGTAAATGGCTTCTAGCCCTTGCAAAGGACATGATCTAATACTTTTTATGACTGCATAGTATTCCTGGTGTATATGTACTACATTTTCTTTATCCAGTCTATCATTTTGACCATTTGGATTGATTCCATGTCTTTGCTATTGTGAATAGGGCTGTAATGTACTTAGTCTTTGTGATAGAATGATTTATATATTTTTTTATGTGTATACCCAGTACTGAGATTTTTGGGTCAAATGATTTCGTTCTAGATCTTTGAGGATTCACCACATTGTCTTCCACAGTGGTTGAACTAATTTACATTCTGAACAACAGGGAATATTTAAAGAATAAACAGAAGATGTTCCTGCAAATGGAAATGAGAAGAAGAAGCTCACCTGGTGGAAGGAAACCCAGTGCTTTTTCCATACTGCCCAAAGTATGGCCTTACTGCCCAAGGATTCCCTTTTATAACCCATTCTTAACAATAACTAACCCAGTCCGGCAATAACAGTCCATTTGAAGGGGACTCCACCTTCATGACCCAATCATTTCTTATGAAGCCCCACCTCTTAATATTGTTACAATGACAATTTGGTTTCCAACATATAAAGTTTGGGAGACATATTTAAACCATAACAGAAACTATAGTTAACATGTCGTCAGGTAGAACATTTATAAAATAAGCATTTTATTTTTCTTTCTTACCACTGGGTTTCCTTCCACCAGATTAGCTTCTTTCTTTCATTTCCATTTGAAGGCACATCTTCTGCTCATTCTTTAAATAATCGTGGCTTCACTACTTTTTCCTGGGTTGCCTTCTCTTAATTTTCTTTCTCCTTTGTTCATCTCATTCATCACCATGACTTCAGTTACCATTATAAGCCCATCTCTAGCCTGTTTCTTGCCCTCAAACTTTAAACCAGTGTATCCCGTTAGCCACAGGCACTTCATCCTCAAGATGCCTGAATTCAAATAATCATCTTTTTGCCAGAATCTTTTTCCATTTCAATCTGTCATCTACCTGGTTGCCCAAAATAGAAACAAGATGTGAACTTTGCCTTCTCTCCTTCTACCTTTACACATTTAAGCTTCTTGAAATATTATTTTCTAACCATTTCTATATTTCATTACTATATTTCTGTTTCAATTTTTTGATTACATCTACACATTTCTGACTATCTGATGAATGGTGAACAACTTCAGAGTAAATTATATTTTAAAGTTTTTAAAATTTTTATATTTTTTATTCCAAATGAACGCAGAAAGATTTCTAGTAAATCTCTGAAATGAAGTGAGCAATGGAGACCTTACATAAAGAATGCAGTACCCTCATCATTTTTAATATAAATATATCTTTATATATTAATTGAAGTGCCCTCTTCAGTTAATTGCTTCCTTATCACTTTGATAATTTTTATAAGGTTGTTTTTCTTATTGACTTTTTGGCATTTGCTATATAATTCTGAGTATTGATACTTTGTCTTATGTATGTTTCAAATAATTTCTCTCAAGCTATCCCTTAATTTTAAACTTTTCTTGCGTTTTTCTTATAAAGAAGCTTTTAAAATTTTAAAGTATTTTTTAACATAAACATATTCGTGTTGAAATCACAAAAGTATACAAATACATAGAGTGAAAAGTCTCTCTACCATCCTCATTTCCCATCCACTCCACGCCCACTGGCACCTTGTGAATTTCTTTTTGACAGTAAATCAAATAAAAGCATACAATTTACCCCTCCTTCAGTTACATACAGTGTTTTAAACTCTGCTTTGTCATGTAATGTACTGTGGAGATATTTTAAGACATGTAAGGAACTGTGCTTCATACTATGAGGGATGAAAATATGAACACAATAAACACTTATCCACTGAAAGATTAGTCTGTCATACCATGTTGACAGAGTCATAAAACACAATGGGAATTCAGAGGGGAGATATTTTTTTCCACCTGAAAGAATGTTCTTCAGAACAGTTGAAAATCATGCATCAAGGAGATACAATTTACTTCTTCACCAGAATTTTTTAATCCAGCATCTTCTCTTTCTTTCTTTCTTTCTTTCTTTTTTTTTCGGGGCGGGGAGAGAGTCTGTCTCTCTCTGTCACCCAGGCTGGAGTGTAATGACGCAATCTCAGCTCCCTGCAACCTCCACCTCCTGGGCTCAACCAGTTCTCCTGCCTCAGCCTCCCAAGTAGCTGGGATTATAGGTGTGCACCACCGCGCATGGCTAAGTTTTTGTATTTTTAGTAGAGATGAGGTTTCACCATGTTGGTCAGCCTGGTCTCAAACTCCTGACCTCAGGTGATCTGCCAGCCTTGGCCTCCCAAAGTGCTGGGATTATAGGTGTGAGCCACTGTGCCTGGTCTCCAGCATATTAATCATTGAGCTTTCTATAGCTGAGAAAAGTGTAGCAAACTTATAATTGAAGAAAATATATTAAGAACCTCCTACCATATACCAAGCACTATGAGAGGTAAGAGGGATGTAAAAATGAACAAAGCAGAAAGTCCTTGATTTTGCAGGAGGTAAAGACTGAGAGTTAAACAGCAATGAAGATCCAATGGATAAAGTGTGATAATAAAAAGGCATTACTGGAGGTGTAGCATGTGGGCAGGGTGCCTGGGTTTCAGATGGATGCATGTTGGAAGAGTAGAGAGATACTTAAGTAAGAGTAAGCAGTGTTCCAGGCAGAGGAAAGAGATATGAAATATTATAAAATTGAAAATGTGGTTGGTGAGCTTGAGAAACTATAAAAAGTTTAAATTGTATGGAGCATGAAGAGCTTCGAGTGGCCAATGGCTGAAAAGAAGACTTAGAGATAAATACTGGCTCTCCTGAAAGGTCTTGTTTGAACTATCCTAAGGGCACTAGAGACAAATCTAAAGGGTTTAATAAGGTTGGCAAATGGTTGTTGTATATTTTCTCTATTTAGACAGAAAAATATCCTAGCACATGAGTGGTAGTTAAACCATGATATGTGCTATTTCTCAAGAATGTTTTTGTAAATCCTGTTGCTTTTGTTACTTAGATGATTTGAAGATGGGTTTCAGGGTTATTAAAAACTACCCGAGTTTATATTCTGTGTAAACACTGGTGTAAGGAAGAATATATGTACATATTATTCATTAATTTCTCAAACATTTCATTGATTGAACATTGAAAAATCACTAGATTAAATTAAGAACCAGAAAAGCCCTCTTAAGAAAAGAACCCTTAAGAAAGTTCAGTTCAGAGAAGTAGCAGAGAGAATCATGGAAGCCAAATGTGTGAAAGAAGAAAAAGATTCCAAAATTAAGTCCTTTACATGAAACACTTTATTTCCCTCATGGTACAAGCCAGCCTTTCTACGGGGCAACTCTGCTCCTCAAGGTAATTCAGGAGCCCAGGTGTCTTTCACCTCGTTGCTCTCTCTCAACCCATAGTGTGTTGCCTTTCAGGTTGCAGACATCACTGAGTTCACACATGAAGAGAAAAAGAGCCAAGTTTCAGAGACAGCAGCCTGACTTTAAGCTGAAGACAGCCTATAAATTACACACAGTATCTCTATTCTACTCATCTAAATGTAGTTACACAGTCACAACTGTATATGAGAGAAGTTTGGAAATGTAGTTTCTAACTGGGAAGCCATGTCTTTAAGAAGAGGGAGAATTAATTTCAGGTGAACAACAAGCAGATGTCACACCAACATTTTAAATTTCAAAAACTATTGAGTGATTAAATAAGTTTATATATCCATTAAACAAGTATTTATCAAGTGATTGCTGCATTTGGTTGATTACTCTATATGCTAGGAATACAGACTGTTTTTTAAAGAAAATCTACTACCAAGTAGAGCATATTTTAGAAAAGAAAGATGGATATTATCCAAATTACCAAATAAACATGTGATATATTAAGAAGTATTAAGTATTAAAAAAAAATAAAGAATAGAGGGGGTGTTTACAGATAGAATAGAGAAGCTCTATTAGGTTAAAAACTGCAAAAAGTTCTTTAAGGGATACAAAATTGAGATCTCCCTCCTTGAGCAAGATTTTGCGGTTGAGTTGTAAGCTTAGAATGTTAGTTGAAATAGGGCAGGGAGGGTAGCTAATAGGAAGGAGATTCAGAGTCAAAATCAAAGGATTGTTATCTTTTTAATGAGTTTGGGGGTCATGATTACAGCTTAAAGAACAAATGCATGCAGAAATTAGATTGTTGAGATACTTGTGCTGACAGGAAGGAGGGAAAGATGGGTAAATAAGAAGTGAGCAAAGCTACTGAGAGTGAGGATTGTGTTCACTGGATCCTGTTCTCACTCTCTCTCTCTTTCTTTCTTTCTTTTTCTTTCCTTCCTTCCTTCCTTCCTTCCTTCCTTCCTTCCTTCCTTCCTTCTTTCTCTTTCTCTTTCTCTCTCTCTCTCTCTTTCTTTCTCTTTCTTTCTTTCTTTCTTTCTTTCTTTCTTTCTTTCTTTCTTTCTGTCTGTCTGTCTGTCTGTCTTTCTTTCTTTCTTTCTTTCTTTCTGTCTGTCTTTCTTTCTGTCTTTCTTTCTTGTCTTTCTTTCCTAAAGATGGGGTTTCACCGTGTTGGTCAGCCTGGTCTTGAACTCCCGACCTCAGGTGATCTGCCTGTCTTGGCCTCCAAAGTGCTTGGATTACAGGCGTGAGTGGATCCTGTTCTTGATGTGACTCATAAAGGCATGGAGTTGTTCTGGAAAATATCCAGGAAATTGAGAAGTCCAAGTGTAGTAGGGGAGGTATGTTATGAGATTGAAACTGTGCTAGGGTTTCTCTAACTATGTGCAGTGGAAGGTGACCTATACTAAGGAAGAGGAGGTGGCAATGAGAGTGTTTAAGTGATGAATGTGGTGTCTTTCTACATAGCAAAAGAAATAGTCTTTCAGAAGAGAACTGACCGGGAGGCAGGTGTGGTGGCTCATGCCTGTAACCCCAGCACTTTGGGAGGCTGAGGTGAGTGGATCACTTGAGCTCAAGAGTTTGAGACCAGCCTGGCAAACATGGAGAAATCCCGTCTCTAGTAAAAATACAAAAATTAGCCTGGTGTAGTGGCACATGCCTGTAATCCCAGCTACTGGAGAGGTTGAGGCAGGAGAATCACTTGAACCCCAAAGGCAGAGGTTGCAGTGAGCAGAGGTGGCACCTTAAGCAGTGATCCGAGAACACGCCACTGCATCCCAGCCTGGGCGACAGAGAGAAACTCTGTCTCAAGAAAAAAAGAAATGTGGCAGAAGAGAAGTGACTGGAACCACAGGCTCCAGTTCTAAATGATGGCTGAGGTTGCAAAGTGACTAAGAAATGTGTTCCAGATTATATTTTTTCTTGATGGGCTATTTTTTTCTTTTTAATTTCATATTTGAAATTCTAAATTTTTAATTTAGTTGACTCTCTTGCTGCATGGGGATTGTTTTGTTGAGCTGTAAATTTATGGTCACAGTTATAAAGTTAGGAAGGTAAGTTATGAAAAATATTAAGAAATTAAAACCCTCAGTGAATCTCTATTATATTCTGCACTTTTTTCTTCTTAATGTCAACCAGTTTCTAGTGGATTATTGATTTGATTTCATGCCATAACTAGGGAACCATGTATTTCTGAAAAATAAATACTGTTTTAAGCTGGTTATTGATATAGTTCATCTAGCATCATATACATGACCTTTTACACTCCATTCCTCCATAGGTATTACATCATAGCGCAACCAGCCTTCTTGGTATAGTATATTTTTCTTGATAACTTGGTTTCAAGTTTTTACCTTTACTTCCCATCCTTCATGTCTGGATATTTTCCACCTCTACTTCCATCTTTGTATTAGAAATGGCTTCAGGTACAAAGACACTGTGGCCAGATCTGTAAGGATTTTTGCCTTTTGAAGGTAATATTTCGACATCATGACATTTTCTGTGATTTTAAGCTTTTTAGCTTTTATCGTTTTATACAAATACTAATCATTTCTGTTCGTTTGCTGGTTTTGGATTACTCCAAAAAATATCTAATATAGACCTTTTGAGGCATTGCTGTTGTTTTTCACTTGTTTCTAAGCAAGCCCATTTTCTCTAGTATTTATTTTTCTGTGGAATACTTGTGTATTATTTATTAGTTTGTTTTTCCTCCAAGGGCATGAACATGTCTTTAATTTTTCTCCTCGTCTTTTTTCAGTTGCATTAACTTGTCTTGTTTGACTTCTCTTACCTTTCTTTCTGCAAAGTGTAGCTGATTTCTGCACTCACGTCTCATAATTTGTTAGTTTGGAGTGAAAGTCCTGTTTGCCTTCAGCTATTAGCAAAATCTGTCTTTCATTATACCATTTGTATTGTCTCTTCTTGGTGCTTTGAAGTTCTCTTACACTGTTCTCCATTGCTAACACAGTCCTCTCAGCAGAAATTTCACTCCACTCTCTCTAAAATATCTCTCTCAACAAAGAAGAGGTAAGCATTTTAAATCTTGAAGCTCGATACGGTATTCTTTGACACCAGTGTCTTCTATATTAAGTTTTAATATCTTATAGCAACACTTAATTAGCTTTCTTATTGTTCTCATCTTCTCAATCAATATTTTCTTGTCAGTCAGATTTAAATTAGCAAGATTAGATTTCATATATTCTTGAAGGCAGGACGTCATAAAACAATTTAGCAAGCTGGTTACAATCAATATTTATTCATATATTCACACACTAGAGATTATATAGGGACAAATATAACAGTAATATGGCCCCAATCATCTAGATTTACAGCACTTTAATCAACATTTAGAATTACTTATTTCTGTGGATAGAAGAAATTATCGGTTTACTAAATGTTATTAACTTTTTAATCATTGTTATGTCTTTAGCAAATACATTTAATTATGTATTGAGTGATTAGAAATGATTAGTTATAAACAGATATGTAGAAAAGGAACATTGATACTATATACACACACATGTGCAATGACTAATAGTGACAGATATATGTACATAGAGAGATATACACATGTCACACTTTATGAATGCTATTTTTCATATTTCATCTGCATAAGCCACTAATATACTTTAAGTTAAATCATGACAAAATAAATTGTATTGTTTGAGAATTCCAGAGTGCACCATTAAAAAGAAGGAATCAGAGTGTGTATTCATTGGAATTCTTACTTTAAAGATTAATTATTAATGAATCATGTAATTTCAAAGTAATATTAATCTTTTGAAGGAAAATTTAAGTGGGCTGACTTTCTTTAATAACCTTCAAGCCAGAAAATTCAGTTTTTTAACAGAGGGAAAATTTTGTATTCATCATAATTTTTGGAGCTTCTGATCTTTCCCCAGTACTTATTATTATAGGGGCTCACAGATAACTAAGATGGGTGTGTATCATTTTCGTCCACTTCATTTTGAAGAATGTGTAGTTATTGCTTTTCATGACACTATGTCTCATTTCTTTTCATTTTTTTCAAATAATGACAATCAAGATGAACTTCTTCGGGATTAGTCTATGTTTAAATTTGTTTTAAGAGGGGCAATGCTACATGTTGCCTGTCAGCCATCCAGGACTTGTTACATGTCTGATCACTTTACAGCCACTATAGAAGGTGCTTTGGGATCCAGAGACAAGTATCTGAGATATAACTAACTCCTGTTCATGAGTCGCTGAATGGCAGTAGCAAGGGTTAACTAAGACAGCTTCCTTAACTCTTTATAGAAAAAGGCAGAATAGAAATAGGTTTATTCAGAGTATAAAATATTATCAAATGAATGTTAGAGATGTACAAAGTAAGGCAAAAACATTCTGGATTGACTGATAATAGACAATGTACGTGAGAGCAAACAATGTAAGAGCAAAACAATTGTTTGACTTTGCATGATGGAAGGATTGAAATATATGGCTAGGAGTTTACAAGTTTAGCCAAATGGAATCACTGGTTGCTGAGAAGATCTGAAGAACAAATTCCATATAAAGGTAGCAAATCCCAGAAGAGCAACAATGTATAAATGGAGAAATTACTAAATCTAAGCAGCAGCATAAGGCTGGGCTCACACTGGAGGAAGGATGAGATGGTCATGCCAGCCAAGGTAGGGTCATTCCAGCCAAGTCATCCCAAAATAAGACCAGGAGAAAATAGAAGTAAGAGTTAGTTCTAGGGACAGGATTTTAAGGAACAGTTATGTCCCCTGTTATATACATAGCCTGAGCTGGGAACCTTCTACTTCACAAACATTTTTGCCAAATTGATAAAAGTTCTCTTATGAAATCTTTAACTCTAGAAAATAAAATTCGCAAACACATAAGACAAATTCTTTTGTTCTATGAGAGGATGGACATAGAAATTCTGGAAAGCCAAGCCCAGGCATGGTGGCTCGTGCCTGCAATCTCAGCACTTTGAGAGGCTGAGGCAGGTGGATCACTTGAGGTCAGGAGTTTGAGAGCAGCCTGGCCCACATAGTGAAACCCCATTTTTACTAAAAATATAAGAATTAGCCAGGCCTGATGGCAAATGCCTGTAATCCCAGCTACTCAGGAGGCTGAGGCAGGAGAATCACTTGAAACCAGGAGGTGGAGGTTGCAGTGAGCCAAGATTGCATCACTGCACTCCAGCCTGGGCAGCAGACTAAGACTCTGTCTCAAAAAAAACAACAAACAGAAAATTCTAGGAACCCAAAAGAGATGGCTAGAACAGGGAGTCTCACTTTTTAAAAATTTATACTGAGGGTAAGGAAATTGATACCTTGGCAGAGATGTTTAACTACTCCTGCTTCCGAATCCTCTGCCAGGAGCTTCAGCTGACAGTTTCAGTCTCTCCCAGTTCAAGGGCAAAGACTACTGGGCCAGTGGCTCATCGACTTACTGTTTCCAGGGAAGGAGCAAGACAGTCTGGAGGATGAAGAGCTAGTTTGGAACAGTGAGGAGGGCCTGTTGTAGATACAGGAACTGGTGGGTAGCATCCCTAATTGTAGCACAGGTGCAGAGGGTGGGTTCTTTATACAGGGCAACTTGTGGTGGAGTCTACTTAGAACTGAGATTGGGGATAGAACGGGAAAGATAGTTATGAATAGAAAATTTTCAAATATCAAATATATTGGACTTTTGCTGAAAATGGCAAGAAGGGACATATAAACTCTGAAAAACAGTAAATTCAGGAAAGGAACTAACAATAGAGAGACCAGAGGAGCTTAGTTTGAGAAATAGTAAGTTTGTGAGGGGTGATAAGAAAGCCGAGAGGTAAGTCCTTCAGGCAGTTTCAAGGAATGAAGCAGAGAAGTTGAACCTGGAGATGTGTATTTTAAGGAACATATGTAAAATGTATGGATCACACTGGTTTTCATATGTGGATTTAAAAAAGTTAAGAAAATCTATGTTCTTTTAAATGCAGTAAGGTTGTATAATATTCTCTCTTGACCAGTAACTCATATAGCCATCACAACCAAAGTGAATCATGCTAGTATCTTTTGGTAAGCTACCTTTCACAGTTCAATCAGATAGGTGTTGTACCAGCTCCACTTGTTAATGTATTTGTTTATCTCAAATGCAACAGTGTGGTAGGATTATATGTGCCTAGAGACCCTGAGCATAGTAATAAGGGATAAGACAAATGCATTAAGAGGTACAAGGCTTAAACTAAATACAAAGAATTTCAATATCGCAAACATGTTAGCTTCAATTATATTTATCCTCAAACATTTTTTATGGCAGTTTCATGATTTTATTTAATTAAAAATTAGGTAAACTGATTTTTAAAAATGAATACATAAAGAAAGCTGTCATTTCTTTGAAAACTGAGGTTTTGCTTTGGCAAGGCTTAATAAAAGTAAGTTTCTAAGAAATATTTCCATTGAATAAAGTATGGGCAATACAATTTTGAGACTACACAAATTATAAAAAGATGTCTATACCAAAATTTTTTTCTCTAGTGTCTAAATTCTCCATCCATTCTAAAATATATTAATTTAAAATTATTGTTGGGGTAGTTTACACACAACAAGCAATAGCAATGGGAAATTATGCTTGATGGGCACACAGGTAAAGAAAGCTTTATATAAATAGATACATATATACACATATCTACATTAATAACATTATTTATTACATTCTCCACTGTAATAATAATTGGCTGACCAATCAGCAGACTTGCTGTTTTTAAGGATACATCAGCTGATATCAGAGAGAAAACACCAGCTTCTTAGAATTCAGAACTTTTCCAGATTATAACCCATGCAGTGGCCTTGGAAAGGACTTAGGTTCTTTACGTCTTTTGCCTCCACCAATAGTAACTTCTACAGTTGCTACTGAAGTATAAGTTCACACATGGGAAAATTTTACGGTCTGGACTTAGAGCAGACCCAAATATACTCCTCTCTTCAGAGCTCAGCCACATGGCCATACCTTGCTCAGGTGAATTTGGGTAATATAATCTCTCTGTGTCCCTCGAAAGAGCCACAACCACTACATGTGTTATTCAGATAACACATGTAGGATAACTTCAGTTGTATGTACAAACTCTGAGCCAGGCACTGTGGAGAGCACATCTACAACCAATACACATTATCTGCCCTCTAAATTCTTAGTAGTTATGGAACAGAACTTTTCATAAGTCAATGCTAATGAAACTTATACAGTAGAGGGATAAAGACTCTCCTACAAGAAAGAGCTTTTTGCAAGGGACAGTATTTGAGCAGAGCTTGAAGCATAGGCAGGAACTCATCATCAGCAGAGATGGAGGTAAAAGCATGAAAAGTGACATGACAACCGGAAACTAAAATGACCAGAGAAGAGATTCTATGATAGGGCGAGAGATAAAGATGTCTGAAAGATATTCGTGGACTATCACATGCCAAGCCTTAAGCACCCTATTTATAGTTCAGGAGTCATTTCAAAATCTGGAGCATGTGCTTGAGAAAGAAAGCAGTGTTCGGAACAAGTAGAATGGAAAGAAATTAGGAATGGGAGTAGTGCGGAGCAGCTTGAACTAATGCAGTGGGAATGGAAACAAGAGAGCAGGCAAAACATTTGAGAAAGTCGATTTGAAAAGGCAGATTGTTTGTGTTGGTGAGTAATCCAGAGATTTTGTATTTCACTGACAGAGTGTTCTCAATTGTTAATCCTTGGGAATTATTTGATGAGTTCCAAAGGGCACTAACAGCTAACAGTTGATCTCATTAACTAAGGGTCTGTTAAAACCTGCCAAGGCAAGAATTTTTTTCTGAGTTTGACAATGACGTCTCTGAAAGCCTTGAACTTGAAGAGAACCACAGTAAAAATACCTTATTCTCTTGTAGCCAAATTACCACATTTTGAAAAACAGTATCTGAATAAGAAATTATACAAGATAGACCATGTCCCCACATTTTTTAAAGCTCACTAAAAAAGCCTTTTTATCTTTTGTTTTCCTTTAACCAAAATTATCTCGGTCTAATCTTCATTTGATACTCTATTTTGACTTATGGTCAAGATATAGATATTTTTGAAATTATACTGAAAGGTAACATTTCAGAGAATTTGAAGGCATTATGAGTCCTTTTGATTCTGCTAGACTTCAGTGAAGGAAAAGGTAATATTGGAGTTCTTCTTAAGTGGCACGTGTCAGACTTATCTACATTTTCAAGAATACTGTATTCACTACATAGAGGGCATTCTTGAAATAGGGTTTTGAGGGCCATTCTTTTCTCATCTTTATGATGAAGGGGAAGTATTTAAATGTTTGAGGAGTAAAATAGCCTCTTATATTCCCATTAGACCTGGCAAAAATTTACCACATGTAAAACATCAAATAGTGTTGATGTAGAATATTTGAAGGCTGTTTTCCAGGTGTTTGGCCTAAGAATATTTTTCATTAGCAACTGAGACTGTTAGTCCCCCAACAAGGTAGCCTAACTCCTGTCTAAGTCAAAAAAAGAAAGATCCTCCTCTATTCCCTCAGAGAAAGGGTAACAAAGTTTAGATGACAATTATGGAGTTATAATTAACATGTAACTATTAGATCAATAACTTAAATTATTCTAACTTTCAGAGAAATCGTCTTACGCCCATTAAGTATATTATATGCTATGCCTAATTATTGAGTTTAGACTGGCAATCAGAAAAATATTGTGGTAGCAGAATTCAAGTGAAACTACATTAATTGTAATAAAAAGTTTTGTCTAATCATATGGTTTCAAGTTATAATGTGTAGTAGTATTTACGTGCTCTTTAAACACTTTGACCTAAGATTTAGTTTTCTTTTCAATAATGGATTAATTAAAAAATGTTAAAAAGAGAAGAATGAGACATACTAAACATGTTTGAAATTTACTTTTATTATTTTCTACTCATTGATGATATTGAGAGAGTGAATAAAATTTTGATTAAGCAAGAGGAAAAAGGACTGATAAGTTACCAGAAGATATGGGTTTTAGCTTAGTTTCCTTTCTTATTGGCAATGAAATTTGTCTGAGTTTTTAGTTTTTATCCATAATAACCATTCTATCCACTTCGTAGAGTTATTTTGAGAACCAAATTATTTCATGTTTTAGATTCAAAAAGTGTATAAAATCAGTTTTCTTCTGAGGTCATTCCAGTAGTTTTGTACCATCATGGCTTAACTCTACTGACATAAATTCCATGATCTATTGTGTCTTTCTGATCCCTCATGACTCTGTAAAGGAGTCTTGGTACTCAGCCTACAAGCCTCTGCTTTTACCACCTGAGAGAATAGTATAATTTCTGCATTTCAGTAAGGTAAAATGTTAGGGCAGTGACTGGGATTTAAAAAAAAAGGAAAGAATATAACTTTTGCCCAATGATTGGTTGCTGCCAAAGGATTATTTTTCTGCATTGCAATTCTTATTACATCACACCACTATACTTAAAATTGTCTGTTAGTGTTTTTCAAGTCTCTTGGTTTTAGATTTTGGCATTTCTTCAAACCTACCTCAGGCACTAGAATCTGTGATTTGAGAATCTAGCTGAAAACATGTAAGAATCAAGTGTTCTTGTTTTTTGTTTAGGTTGAATAAGACCACAAGAGAATACTGTTGAGTTTTTTTAAAAATAAAGATAAACTTCCACTGACTTTTAAATAGTATGTGCTTGGAGGGAAAAGTTTTTGTTTATTTGCTTTGGTATACCTCATCATCATTTCTTTTTTATGCAGAACAGTACTACAGAAGGAATAAGTATTTAGGATACTTAACTTACTTAAATAAGGCAGTGAAAAAATAGAATATAGGGAGTAAAAACAATCTCTGAATCTAAGTTTGTGTGTATAGTAACAGGGTAAGTCTTTTGGTGAGTTTATTGGGTAGTAACAGGGATTTGATATGTAAAGTAGAGCAAATTTCATATAGGTATGATTTGAATGGGCTAACATGCTTATGATTGATATAAAGCGTTTCCAGATTAAGAATTATAAGCACACATTAAAATAAAAATAAAGAAACTTTTTCAGGTGTCTTGAAGATCCTGAAGAGTTTGGTGAGTCATCAGTGAGACATATTGATAAGGATGAGAATATGTATGAGTACCTGCTGGGTTTGTTTTCCTATCCTTTTTTCACTCTAAGTAGTAGGGTATATTTTCTAGTTCTTTTACAGAAGCAGGATTTCCATTCACCTGTACTTTTTGTTTCGGAAAGAGGGAGTCCTGAAGTCTCTTGATGTGTGTGGAAAGGATTAGGTCTCTTGATGTGTATGGAAAGGATTAAATATTTTAGCTACTCTTTTGTAATTTTTTCCTTCCTTGTCAAAACAATACTATTGCCATCATTGCAAAATGGTTACGATGATGGCGACACTTCACAGATAAAAACAAGCTTATTAGTCTTGGGAAACTCACAAATGATTATTGACGCTCCCAGATTGCTAAAAACAAAGACAAATTAATTTTTTGTCCTAAAGATTTAAGACAATTGTCTACAGCTTAATAATCATCAGGAAGAGGATAAACTCAATCACAGGAAATACAACCTAGCAGTGAAATTTGTTCAATTACAGAGGAAAGTTACATCGGAAATGGTGGAAATCCTGGCACTTGGAATAAGCAAAACCAAACAGGATGAAGTGCTAACCTACAATTAGTAAGGATCTAATATTGCTCTAAAAAAGAATGCTCCCTATATCTCTGATAATTATTTGATGAGTAGATTACTGACCTGAAACCCTGACATTTGATTGCTACTTTTAAGTGTTAGGCAAATTAAGAGGTATAGGAAATTGGACATATCATACAGTAAATGAAATTATTTTCTCCATAGCAGGATTTGGTTGCTTGTGAATATGTAGTAGATTCTGTAATACTCACGAGGGTCCCTCTTTCCTTTAATACAAAGGATGTGGGAGAAATTTAGCAAGCACATATTTGTTAGGTTGATTTCTAAATAGGGACACAGTGCAGTCTTATGTTAGAAAAAGGACATTTGGCTTAGTGAGACACATTAATCATAAGGCAGTCTTAAATAGATCTGATGACTTACAACAGTGCATAGATATGTCTTTAAATCAGCAGAAATTCAGAATAACATGGCAGGTTAGAAATGATAGGATGGTAACTTAGATTTGATTATGGCAAGATTAACCAAGCAGCTGTTGGGATTGGATAATGATATGTGAGGTTCTCATCACCCTGTAACTTGTTTCCACTAATGCAGATTAAGAATGTCTGGATGAACTATAATTATCTCTGTGGCTTGTGCATAACATAATTACGTTTTGCCAGTGCAAAGCATTTTATTAAGTGGAAAATGATTTTTAAAAAGTTGTACAAGTGGCTACAAGAACAAATCAACTAAGGACAGAAACATTGGTACTTCATAATAGTAATGTGAAAAAAATACTTATCTCTTTTTGTTATATAGAGTTTTCAGAATTTAAAGTCTTGTTTATATGACAGATACATGAGGGATGATTTCAATGATGTTGACTCTCTTACTGAAGTTTGTACCCCAGGTGTCTAGGTCACAAAATAGAAAATGCGATCTTTGTAAATACAGTAAATATTGTAAATATTGCTTCCTTACGTAAATACAGTACTGAGATCAGCTTGTCTTTTAAATGTCTGATTGCTACTTGATTACAAAAATTTCTCTTTAAGCAGAGCACCCAAAACAATAACAAAACAGTAAAGAACTAATTTCAGAGCCTTGTAATCCACCCTACCACATAAAAAGAGTAATATATATCTGATAACTCTATATGTAATCAGGTTAATTAAGTGGTAGTCACTATATATTTTATAAACACTACCCTAAACTTTGAAATGTGAATGTGTCTGTTAATCAGCAAAAGCTAAGTAAAACTGAATGCAAGGTACTAATTTCCATTCTGGTGGCATTCTTATATAAGGATTTTAAAGCAACTGTGCTGAGATAGAGTGTTAAAGCTGAAGTGAACAATTGGGGATGCAAATTCCAGATCTGAAGTGTTCCGGCTGGCTGAGTTTCTTACACCTTCTGAGCCTCCATTTATCCAGAAGTAAAATGCAGCTAAGAATTTCTACCCCACTGGGCTGCTGAGAGAATTAAATGAGATAATTTACGTGAACAAACTTCTTAGAATATGTTTATTGAATCTGACTTTGAAAAATAATTTACAAAAATGTGTCAGAGTTAGTTTTCTCTCTTTCATCTCAAAGGAGAGGATATGAAATAGATTAAGTGATATTTTTGAAAAAGGTTCCACATTTGAAATTATCTTTAATTTGTAAAATTGTGAATTTATCTCTACGTATAGAATAATTATTTCCTCTTTCTTTGATCTGAGAGATGTATGTTTTAAAAATATTTTTATCACACATATAAAAAAGTATTTCTCAGTTATTCTTTTTCTTAAGCTCTTTTTTGAATATTTATAATTTATTTTCCATTTATTTTCATATTTCACACCTAGTATTTCTGCTTTCATTTCATTAATCATTTTTTAATAACTTGGCACCTGGGCCTGTTTTGCAGCTATATGCAGCAGTCCCAAGTACTACGTATAGATTAGTTTTCAATCCGTTCCTTGCTCTTACTTTCTGCAAATAAAAACTAGGTTAGGTATGTGTGCGATTAACGGGGCCCAGGTATTCCTATTACGAGGCCTTTCTATTACTAGATCTTTGTTTGCTTCTGTGTTATTTAATATAAGGCAGAATATGAGGCTGCCACTTACCAAACCATCAGGATCCTCCATCTTCCATTTTCACCACTATTATTCCTCCCATGTCTCTAGGAAAAATATGTCCTAAGATGGTGGTTGACAGGAGTGTGAGAGTTCAGTGGTAGGGAGTATTGCTGAGAAGTAAGGCTGAATTAACAGTTACAGAGAAACATTGTGAAACAGCTTATAGGTATGTAAATTCACTATTTTTAGATCCACCTCATTATTTTAAACCAACAGCATGGTAATTCATGGCATGGACCTATCATCATACCATATATTAAAACATTCTTCTATTTCTGGATGGTTATTTCATTTCCTCTGCTTCATTGTTTTGAACATCACTATAATAAATACCACTATATATGCCATTATTTACAGAAGTGAAATTCCTAGTTAAAAGTTGAATTTCAGAATTGTTCTTGACACTTTGTACTTCTATCAACAATATCTCTAAGTCTTATTATTAAGAGAAAATGCATTTAATAATACATTTTTAAAATCACATGTATGTTAAAAACTATCTATTATGTGACTGTATCATTTAACTTGCATGATACATACTAAACACTTACCTCTGGGGAGGAAAATAAAATTAAGAAACGATGGGGAAGGAAACTTTATTTCAAATATGTGTGTATTTTTCAGATTTTTTATAATAAAAATGAGTTTATATACTTCTATGTATTTTTTAAAATAAAATAGAGACATAGCGGTATTCCTATAGCAGATCAAAGTAAACAGTGTGAAAGCATCAAACCTGAATTTCATAGCTGTAGTGTGATGGCATTTTTATTCAGATATTTCTAGGCATATTTTATGGTCTGAGATTCACCATGTGCACTAGCATGTAAATATATTTTTATAGGTAAAAATAGTAAAATAATAAAACAATTTCAGTTTCCAAAACAAATTATTTCCATCTGTACCACTGGGTAAATGTAGTTCTGATTCAACCACATGAATAAGATTATACATGTTTTTGAAAAATCACTATTTGCTGAAGATCATAAGCAATTCACATGCTTTGTCTATGGTTAATTTTGGTAATAAGATTCAAGACAGCTAAAAGATCTTTAAGGTATATTTAGAAATAGTGCCTATTGAATTTAAGCTGATTATGCAGCTTATTATTGTTGCTTTTCCTCTTCCTAAATTCTGAAGTTCAAAGTTTAACTTGGAATTGTTTTCTCAAGTTTAGCTGTAGCCAAAGTCCATGACATGGCTTATGTCTGTCAATAGTTGACCTAATAGATTAGTCCTATGTTGACACTTTGTTCTTTTCATACTAGACTGTGTGTATAATATAGGTGTGCTATGCTTTAAAATGGGATTAGAAAATCATGAAGAATTTTTAAAAAATGTTTTGATGTGTCAGTGTTTTTTAGTAGGGTTTTGGGATACAGCATTTATTCATCAATTAATTAATTATTCTGTATTTATTCAAGAATACAAGAATATCATCAATAATGTATTGAACTCCAACCATGTTAATGGGAATATCAACACAAGAACAGTATAGTCACATAAGAAGCATGAAATCAATTAGTTCTATGAGATATTTGAGTTGCTGTATGAGAACAGGAGTAAAATCATCAAGAAGACCCTCATCTACCAGTGCCATCAAGAAAGGGTTCATTAATATGGGGAAGCTCCAACAGAATCTGGATAGACAGAGATGGGATTTTTTTCACAGGCAAGGATGGAGATATGTTTTAGACATGGAGCATTTGAGAGGGTAATAGAAGCATGAAACCACATGTCTGATACATGTGACTGCTAGTGCATGTAAATAAGGCATGGTGAGAGATGAGAATGAAAGTGAGGTGGTAAAGCAGGGATAAGATTTCAGAAACCATTAAAGACCATGCAGAAGTTCGTGGACATTTTCCTTTAGGCAGTGAAGATCTTTTAAAGGGTTTTTAGCAGGATAGCAACAGAGCTGCTGTACATTTTAGAAATAGAACTTTGTCAGAAATACAGAGGATGAATGGGGAATGCACAGTAAGAGGCATTAAGTGATTCCTTCTGGTAATATTGAGACACAAAATAAAGCCTAAATGGTAGGAATAGAGACGAAAGGATTTTGATGCAGGATATGTTAAGGAAATTTTTTGTTTGTTTGTTTGTTTATTATTTTGAGATGAAGTCTTGCTCTGCTGCCCAGGCTGGAGTGCAGTGGTGCAATCTCTGCTCACTACAACCTCCATCTCCCCAGTTCAAGCAATTCTTCTGCCTCAGCCTCAGAGTAGCTGGGATTACAGGCACGTGGCACCATGCTGGCTAATTTTTGTATTTTTAGTAGAGATGGGGTTTTACCATGTTGGTCAGGCTGGTCTTGAACTCTTGACCTCAGGTGATCCACCCACCTCAGACTCCCAACATGCTGGAATTACAGGAGTGAGCCACCGAGCCCAGCAGTAGGTAGTATTAACAATTCAAAGTCAGTGATAAAATTTGCATGATGTGGAAGAGGCAGTAGATTCTCAAACATCTGTCTTGAGTAAATGAGTGGATGGTGATGCTGTTCACCATTAGGAATAGGAATGGCGGTTTGGGAGTAAAGAGTGAGGAGTGTTTAGCGTTCAATGTTTAGCTATGTTTCGTTTGTAGTGTATATGTGGCAGTCAGGTGGAGACTCCAAGTATGCAGTTCAATATGTGAACCCAAAGGTTAGAATACAGGGATGGATTAGAGATGCAGATTTGTTGGTCATTGGCATTTCACAAATGTGATGTTAATACCTCACAAAGCAAAATGTTTAGAGGAGGAAGAATAACATTAGGAATAGCAATATGTATATAACATTTTAGAGGAGGAGGATATGGTAAAAGAGCTAGTAAAAGAGCTTACCAACATAATCCATAGGGTGTCACAATTAGGAGTTTATTAGGGAACTTCTTGAGACTAGTCTCAGTCACACAGTGAAAGTAGAAGTGGAGCACCCTCTCAGTGTATAGTAGAATACAATATAAATAAAAGAGTTAAAATGAACAAGTTCATGTTCTTTTTTGTAGAGCTTAGCTATGTAGGGAGGGGAGGACATTCACTAGAGGAATTCACAGGGTAGAGGGATGCATTAATTAATTAGACAAGAGACACAAAGGCATTACTAATAATCTATGGGACGGTAACTGGTGGAGTGAGAGATGGAAAATATAGGAGAGATAGGAATTACTCACGAGGCAGATACAGCAACTCTCGACACAATGCAGCAGGAAGAGGGAGAACTGGCTATACTTATTATTAAGAAAACTGTGGATGATAAAGTAGAAATTATGGTATATGAAAGGACAGCCTGTTAACCACTTATATAGCAATATAGGCAAAATAACTGAAATAGTAGACTTTCCCCCAAATCTCCTTCCCCTTTACCATATGCTTGACACACCCTTTTAATAAAGAGCACCACAGTCTACCTTGTCGTCAGTTTATTCAGTTTCCACAGTTTATTCTCCAGACATCTGGACTTCCTATGCTTCTGTCCATTTCTACTACTGCATTCTAGCTGAAAGTATATGTATGTTATTCATGGACAACAAGAGTAGCCTAACTTTTCTCTCTGCTTATCTAGAGCCACACAGCCCCACTCTTCCATCTGTTCTCCACTTAGCAGCCATAATAATATCATAAAAAGGTAAAGCAAGTCATGTCACTCTCTGGTTCAAACTCTTCAATAACGCATAGTGGGCATGTGGTAAGTTATGGCTATTGTCATCATAATCAGAATTTTCCTTTCTCTTTCTCTTTTAGTTTTCTCTTTACCTTCATTTAACCCTATAATAGCAAAGACATTGTTTAAAAATTGATCAACCTATTCCAAACATATGATTACAGATAAATTTGTGGAAATATGGTCACTAATGTGACATATTTCTATCATAAACATCTGACTCCTTGCTGTTGCCTTATTTTAAATGACAAATAAGTAAAACAGTGTTTCTATCACTTGCATTTTATTTGACCCCTGAATTTCCACTAATATGTAAGATAATACTTAAAACAATCTTTGACCTTTTTTTTCTAATTAGATGACAAGCATGACATTTTTTTCTAATTAGATGACAAGCAATCTCAATGCATGCACCATGTGTTTCAAAGATATAAATTAGAGTGAAAATTGTAGGTAAGAAAAGAATAAAAGCAGGACACAGTGATATTTGATATTTTTAAAAATCTTAAATCTTGCAACCCTGAGTTTTACAATGACAATGATTAGGGAAAAAAAGCATAATATAAGACAATAAGCTCTAAAATTTTTCCTAGAAATGCACTAAATTTGGTTCAAGGAGGAGAAGGTACTTGAGAAGATCCTGTTGAAGTCTCATGTGCTGAAGAAAATTTACTCCAAGAAAATAGGATGACAGTGGTCAAAGATAATAGTTACCAGCTTTGGTGGTGCAATTATGAGCTTTTCCTATTATAATTCTGAAAAGATGATGCAGATAGTGTCTTTATACAATGGAATTGGTCCCAAGAAGCAGAAGACACAGTTTTTAAGTTCAGAAATTTCTAATTAATGTCATGTTTATGGTGAATTACATATATATATATATATATAATATGTAATAATATGTAATATAAAGTGCCATAATATATATAAAGAGTTTTATTTTCATGATATATACCATAAAATGTTCCTTATGTCCTAAGTATGTGGCACTTAAAGAATAAAACAATTCTTACCTTAACTATGACATTGTGGAAAAGACACAGAACTAGTAATTAATGAGCCTTAACTAGATTCCATTCTATCAATCACCAGCTATGTGACTGGGTTTGTCTCCTTTTTAAAATGAAGAGAATGATTCTCCTCCGGTAATCTCTGATGGGCACATTCAATGAACTGATTCTTTTTTGGGTGAAATCAGTCACTAATTGATTACCCTGAATGTTATATTAAGGAGGTTTAGAGAGAATCTGAGAGTAAACTTTGCTAAAACAGCAGTATTCCTAAGTGAGTCGAGTCAGTAGTCACATTCAGAGGCTTTGGACTTGGTCACAAGGAATCCTAACCAGTAATCACTTCATACTCAGTAACCATTCCACATATCTTTCAGTTGTTATAATTTTAGGAAAACCTTGGCAACTTGGCCTTATGTTTAGTAAATTATTTTAGGCTCTTTGTTTTCCAGATTTCAACTGATGTTTTTATAACATCAAAAGCATCCCAATTTGCCTCATGTGAAAGTCATTGTAAAATAATTATTATCCAAAGTCATTAAGATAATGCAACTCAACAGGAATTTAGTTACTTATATCTTATTGGTAGGAAGTACAAAAATGAAAACATGAGAAAGGTGTTTTAGTGATCTAGAGATTCAATCTGTTATTTTTAAACTATGCCATTTTATTTTGCAAATGCCTACTATAAGCAGAACAACTGAACTCACTGCCAAATATGAAACACTGGTTAATAAATGACTTGCAGAATGGATCTCAAGGTCTTTATTCTGCTCTTGCATGTGGAATCTGTTTGCTTATTTGCACGTGTGAAACTTATAATATCTGCAGCATGTTTTTAAGCTTCACACTGAGCCTGGAAGTTGACACAGAATCAGATCAGTAAGTAAATAAAACATATCTTTGAAAAAATTGTATGAAAAAGAATTTGTTTTCTGAAAGTTTTATCTTTGCACAAGATGTCTATCTACATGTCAAAGATATTCAGATGTTTAGTTAAGCACTTTGTAGGTCAAATATATTACAGAGGTTTGAAGAAAGAATATTCATTGGAAATTAGGCTTGGCTCATAATACCAGTGCATTCTGAACTCTTGGTGTCTTGATTAAACTTTCATTCTATATTAATTATATGGATGGATGAGTTTATTCAATACTTAAATGAACCAAGATTATTAGAATTAAGCTTCGTGAAATCAGGTTCTTTATCTAGCATGTTCATTACTAATTCCCCAGTTCTCAGTTAAATGCCGGGCATATATTATAGTTTTAATAAATATGTTTCAAAATAATGCTGCCAAAAGAGGAACAGAATAAAGCTTTGAGACTTAGCATCTGGTCATAGCACTATTTCTAAGATCTTAGCCAAGCCGTTTCTCTTTCCTTGAGTTGCATTTTCCTCATCTTTTAAAAATAAGGATTTTTTTAATTGATGCAAATTCTTTGGTATTATATAAAAGTACTTGACAGTTATTATACTATGTCTGAAATAACGTGGTAATCACTATCTTAAATATATTTCCAGAAGTGATATAATTGCCAAACCAATAAATTAGCTTACCTAGTATATAGACTCAAAAAGTTCAGGATATAGATTTCCTCTGATTACGCTTGAATATTATAGTGTCATTTTCTCCCCCAGAAGTTTGTGAAGTACTGTTAAAAATTATGAGGTTTTTATGAGGTTGCATGCAAGATGGCCAAATAGGAAGAGCTCCCAGCGAGATCCATGCAGAAAGCAGGTGATTTCTGCATTTCCAACTGAGGTGTCTGGCTCATCTCACTGGGACTGATTAGATAGTAGATGCAGCCAACAGAGGGCCAGCTGAAGCAGGGTGGGGTGTCACCTCACCCAGGAAGTACAAGGATCTGGGAAACTCCCTCCCCTAGACAAGGGAAACTGTGAGGGACTGTGCCATGAGGAACAATGCATTCCAGCCCAGATACTATGTTTTTCCCACAGTCCTCAACAACTGGCGGACCAGGAAATTCTCTCAGGTGCCTACACCACCAGGGACCTGGATTCCAAGCACAAAACTGGGTGACCATTTTGGCAGACATTGAACTAGCTGCAGGAGTTTTTTTTTTTTCATACTCCAGTGGCACCTGGAATGCCAGCAAGACAGAATCTTTCCTTCCCCTGGAAAGGAGGCTGAAGCTAGAGAGCCAAAGTGGTCTACCTTAGCGAATCCCATTCCCATGGAGCCCAGCAAGCTAAGATCCACTGGCTTGAAATTCTCACTGCCAGCACAGCAGTCTGAAATTGACCTGGGATTTTTTAGCTTAGTTCAGGGAGGGGCGTGCACCATTACTGAAACTCGTGTAGGTGGTTTTCCCCTTACAGTATAAACAAAGCTTCCAAAAAGTTCAAACTGGCAGAGCCCACCATAGCTTGGCAAAGCCAGACTGCCTCTCTAGATTCCTCCTCTCTGCACAGGGCATCTTAGAAGGAAAGGCAGAAGTCCCAGTTAAGAGCTTATAGATAAAATTCCCATTTTCACAGAGAACCTGTGGAAAGGGATAGCTGTGTATGCAGCTTCAGCAGACTTAAACTTTCCTGCTTGCCAGCTCTGAGGAGAGCAGCAGATCTCCCAGCACAGTGCTCAAGCTCTGCTAAGGGCAGACTGCCTCTTCAAGTGGGTTCTTGACCCCAGTGCCTCCTGACTGGGAGATACCTCCTAGCAGGGGTCAACAGACACCTCATTTGGGAGAGCTGCAGCAGATATTTGGTGGATGCCCCCTTGGGGGTGAAACTTCTAGAGGAAGAAACAGGCAGCAATCTTTGCTGTTCTGCAGTCTCCACTGGTGATACCCAGGCAAATAGGGTCTGGAATGGACCCCTCTGGCTAACTCAAGCAGACCTATGGTGGCTGAGTAGTTAGAAGGAAAATTAACAAAATTAGCATCAACATCAACAAAAGGATGTCCACACACAAGCCCCATCTGAAGACCACCAACATCAAAGACCAAAAGTAGAGAAATCCATGAGGACAAGAAAAAAAACAGAACAAAAAGGATGGAAATTCCAAAAACCAGAATGCCTTTTCCCCTCCAAAGGATCATAACTCCTTGCCAGCAAGGGAACAAAACTGGATGGAGAATGACTTTGACTAATTGACAGAAATAGGCTTTACAAGGAGGGTAATAACAAACTCCTCTGAGCTAAAGGAGCATGTTCCAACCCAGTGCAAGAAAGCTAAGAACCTTGAAAAAAGATTAAAGGACTTGCTAATTAGAATAACCAGTTTGGAAAAGAAAATAAATGACCTGATGGAGCTCAAAAACACAACACGAGAACTTCATGAAGCATACAAGTATCAATAGCCAAATTGATTCAGCGGAAGTAAGGATATCAGAGATTGAAGACTAACTTAAAGCACAAAGACAAGATTAGAGAAAAAAAATGAAAAGGAATGAGCAAAGCCTCCAAGAAATATGGGACTATGTGAAAAGACCAAACCTATGTTTGATTGGTGTACCTGAAAGGTCTGAAGTTGAGGCAGCAATTAACAGCCTACCAACCAAAAATGTTCAGGACCAGATGGGTTCGCAGCCGAGTTCTACGAGAGATACAAAGAGGAGCTGGTACCATTCCTTATGAAACTATTCCACACAATGGAAAAAGAGGGACTCCTCCCTAACTCATTTTATGAGGCCAGCATCATACTGATACCAAAACCTGGCAGAGACACACACACAAAAAGAAAATGTCAGGCCAATATCGATGATGAACATCCATGCGAAAATCCTCAATAAAATACTGGCAAACAGAATCCAGCAGCACATCAAAAACCTTATCCACCATGATAAAGTCAGTTTCATCCCTAGGATGCAAGGCTGGTTCAACATATGCAAATCAATAAACATCATCACATAAACAAAACCAATGACCAAAAGCAAATGATTATCTCAATAGATACAGAAAAGGCCTTTGGTAAAATTTAACATCATTTCATGCTAAAAAACTCTCAATGAACAAGGTATTGATGCAAAGTATTTCAAAATAATAAGAGCTATTTATGACAAAGCCATAGCCAATATCATATGGAATGGGCAAAAGCTGGAAGCATTCCCTTTGAAAACCAGCACAAGACAAGGATGCCCTCTCTCATCACCCCTTTTCAACATAGTATTGGAAGTTTTGGCCAGGACAATTAGGCAAGAGAAAGAAATAAAGTGTATTCAAATAGAAAGAGAGGAAGTTAAATTGTCTCTGTTTGCAGATGACATGATTGTATATTTAGAAAACCTCATGATCTCAGCCAATATCTCCTTAAGCTCATAAGCAATTTTAGCAGGTCTCAGATAGAAAATCAATGTGCAAAAATCACAAACATTCCTGCACACCAATAATAGACAAACAGAGAGCCAAATCATGAGTCAACTCCCATTCACAATTAATACAGAGAATAAAATACCTAGGAATACAACTTACAAGGGATGTGAAGGATCTCTTCAAGCAGACCTGGAAACCAATGCTCAAGAAAATAAGAGAGGACATCAAAAAATAGAAAAAACATTTCATGCTCATAGATAGGAAGAATTAATATAATGAAAATGACATTGCCCAAAGTAATTTATAGATTATCCCTATTAAATTACCATTGACTTCCTTGACAGAATTAGAAAAAAATCTACTTTAAATGTCATATGGAACCAAAATAGAGCCCATATACCCAAGACAATCCTCTGCAAAAGAACAAAGCTTGAGGCATCACACTACTCGACTTCAAACTATACTACAAGGCTACAGTAACTAAAACAACATGAGGTTGGTACCAAAACAGATGTATACACCAATGGAACAGAACAGAGGTCTCAGAAATAACACCACACATCTATAGCCATTGGATCTTTGACAAACCTGACAAAAACAAGCAAAAAGGATTCCATATTTAGTAAATGATGTTGGGAAAACTGACTAGCCATGTGCAGAAAACTGAAACTGGACCCCTCCCTTACACATTACACAAAAATCAACTCAAGGCAGATTAAAGACTTAAGTGTAAGCCCTAAAAACCCTAGAAAAAAACCTAGGCAATACCCTTTAGGACATAGGCATCGGCAAAGACTTTATGACTAAAACACCAAAAACAATGGCAACAAAAGCCAAAATTGACAAATGAGATCTAATTAAATTAAAGAGTTTCTGCACGGGCCCAAAGTGGCTCCGGCCGGATGTCGTGGCACTTGCGAAGGCGAGGCCAAGAGTTCAAGGCCAACCAACCTCAGCAACCTTACAAGCTCTCATTGATTGGCAAAAAAAAAAAAAAAAGAGTTTCTGCACAACAAAAGAAACTATCATCAGAGTGAACAGGCAACCTAGAATAGGAGAAAATTTTTGTAATCTATCCATCTGACAAAGGGCTAATATCCAGAATCTACAAAGAACTTAACAAATTTACAAGAAAAAAAACAAACAAACCCATCAAAAAGTTGGTGAAGGATATGAACAGACACTTCTCAAAAGAAGACACTTATGCAGCCAACAAACATATGAAAACAAGCTCATCATCATTGGTGATTAAAGAAATGTAAATCAAAACCACAGTGAGATACCATCTTATGCCGGTTAGAATGGCAATCATTGAAAGTCAGGAAATAACAGATGCTGGAGAGAATGTGGAGAAATAGGAACATTTTTACACTGTTGGTGGGAGTATAAATTAGTTCAACCATTGTGGAAGACAGTGTGGTGATTCCTCAAGGATCTAGAACCAGAAATACCATTTGACCCAGCAATCCCATTACTGGATACATACCCAGAAGACTATAAATCATTGTTCTGCTATAAAGACACATGCACACATATGTTTATTGTGGTACTTTTCACAATAACAAAGACTTGGAACCAACCCAAATGCCCATCAATGATAGAATGGATAAAGAAAATGTTACACATATACACCATGGAATACTATACAGCCAAAGGAAAGGATGAGTTCATGTCCTTTGCAGGGACATGGATGAAGCTGGAAACCATCATTCTTAGCAAACTAACACAGGAACAGAGAACCAAACACCGCATGTTCTTACTCATTAGTGGGAGTTGGACAATAAGAACACATGGATACAAGGAGGGGAATATCACACACTAGGGTCTGTTGGAGCATGGGGTACTAGGGGAGGGATAGCATTATAAGAAATACCTAACGTAGATAAGGGGTTGATGGGTGCAGCAAACCACCATAGCACATTTATTATGCCTATGTAAAAAACCTGCACATTCTGCACATGTAACCCAGAACTTAAAGTGTGATTTAAAAAAACTCATGAGAAAGTGGTACAGTCACTTGATTCTGTTTAAGAGAAGCATCAAGTCAGAGTGTAGAATGAATTATTTCTTTTAACTGCACAGTGTGATTCCTGAAGGCCAGAGTTGAGGTTGAGGGCAGTCAGGCTGGAAAGGTAGCTCCTAACACTAAAAGGAGTCTGTGAATAAATAAAAGACACATGCTATTTCCTGTGTTTACATAATAGTCATATTAAGTGAAAATTATGAGTCTGAATGTATCCTTGTGGGAGTCTGGAATGAGTATGAGTCAAAGGTTACATAGAATTATTACATCAAATAATATATAAAATAGGTTGAATTAATCTTCCTCAATCATTCTTATTTTTTCAGATTTTCCTGAGTTTTACTGGGATAATTTTCCAAATAGAATTCCAAGCATTCTATTCAAATGGTAAGCAGAACAACTTATTTTATATTTCTTATTCATAATTAGTATAACTTTCTGAGTATTGAAATGAGAAATTTGACTTACTGTTCTTCACTCATGTTTTAATGTTTTTATAAGAAAACCTAGAATCACTAAAGACTAGAATCACTAAAGAGTTTTTTTAAATTTTATTTAAAAATTGTAATCCTGAAATGTAAATCAATGGCATGTAAACCTGGGAACTATTTAATCACTTTACTCTAAAATCTGGGAAAAGGTAAGATGTCTGAAAATAGGCTACTGGCAAATATTTTGTAAACAATATATAGGAGAATTGTATGTCAAAATATACACATAAAACTATCTTTTCAGATAATTATGTATTATTTATTTTCTTATAGTAAAATTATGAAACATATAACCTATAGCCTTCCATAGATACGTAATTAACTATGTTTTGAAATCATATCCAATTCAGTACCCTCATACATTTGACACTTGGATAAGCTGGTCTAACGTCACTTTGGGGATCATCTTCATTAAGTGTTTTCTCAAGATTTGAGGTAGAATACATGAAGTCATTCTTCTTCTTCTTTATAATTACATGGCAGGAACTATCTCCCTGAAAACTTTATGGTTAAGTTTGTGACAATCACGCTGTGAGTCAGATGGTGCAAATTATTTTAATGCTGTTGAATATAAGAGAGATGCCTAAAATACAGATCATTCTCCATCTGAGCTCATGACCCAAGCAGTGTGCTTCAAAATTGCATTTATCATATTTTTTTATTATGAATGATACGATGTTCATAATAGATAGATAAATTAGAAGCACACAAATACAAATTTTAAAAATCCATATTCTTATTACCTAATGTAACCTATCAACCCTCTGTATGAATTGGTGAATGTTTTCAGTATATGAACACACAATCTACTGTAAAAATTCAGGAAACAAAGTGTGATGATGATGTAAAATGCAGATTGGCCTCCTCTAGCCCCACTTCCTCTGCAGCTAAGATATAAATGCCTGCTCCACCACCTGTTCTCTCTGTGAACTTGGGCAAATCCGTTACTCTCTCTGGGCTTTCCCTTCTCATCTGCAAAATGGAGCTAATATACATACCTAGCTGTTGGGGTTGTCCTGAGGTTGAAATATGTTCATACAAGTTAGGTGCATAGAACAATGCCTAGCTCATATGTGTTAGATGTCGCAAAATTATCTATTGTATTTGAATTGATTTTTGGAATTCTTAAGGTGTACATATTTTGTATACTGATATCTCATTTAGCTCTTTATTAATGGTAATTATTCATCAGTTAGTTTATTTGTGGTTCCCACTAGAAAATAATATTTTCTAAAACTAATAACAATTTTATATACTTTAATTTTTTTTTTCTTTTTAGCATCATACATTTTTTGAGTTCACTACTTATTGCCTTGGCTGTGTCTTTCATTGTAACACGAAGTAACTGAATAACTCTTTGTTCTTTCTGATTTTATTAGTAATGTCTTTCATGATTGTGATTTAAATATTGTGTCGACTATTTGTATGTTTTATTCTTTTTCTTAAGAAGTAATTCTCTTCTTAATTAACTATATTTGATTATCAGAAATTTCTGTTGATGTTCTATAAATCTTGATTACATATAAATTAATGCTTTAAAATCTGTTCAGAAGATGATTTGGTTCTCCCCTCTCGGTCAGCTGATTTGCTAATACTATGTTACTCTCGCATAGCTGGAAGCTTACTTTCATTACATTTCTTAGCTCAATTCCTTTTTGTTTACTTGAGAATTTTAAAGAATGATCCAAAGTAAGAACGATAAGTAGTATTTTTTATTGCTTGAAATCTATTTGGTACTATTAAGGATGTTATATTCACATTGAACTTTATAAAACTCGTTTTGTGGAGTTATATATATGTAAATAATTACAAACAAAATAAAAAAGTTATAATTATGTGTCCGGAACTATTACTTACTAGTAGAATAATCAGACCACAGAATCTGTTTTGGAGGTAAAATTAGGAAAAATGTTTTCATTAATTGTTCTTTGAATTTTGTAGGAATTCTACTTATTATGGAGTTAATTTCCAATCTGATATTTAAAAATTATTGTTCATTTTGTTAAATTTCTCATTTTACTGCCACATATTTATAAATTATAGTCATGTGGTTTGCAAAATTATTGTTGAAGAGGTTTGATAGACTCCCCATCATTTCTAATTTTTATGTGTTTTTCTCCCTTTTTCATTGATAATGTATGCCCGAAGTTTGTCTGTTTTATTGGTTCTCTCAAAAAGCCAAAAGTGGAATTTACTTGTTTGATATGTTTCTCTTTCTGATTTACTAATTTGCTTGATATCTAGTCTGTTTTTTTTTTTTTTTGGAGAGGGAGTCTTGCTCTGTTGCCCAGGTGGGAGTGCAGTGGTGTAATCTCGACTCACTATAACCTTCACGTCTTGGGTTCAAGTAATTCTCATGGTGACTTAGCTTCCTTACTAGCTGGGACTACAGACTCATACCACCATACCTAGTTAATTTTTGTATTTTTAGCAGAGATAGGGTTTCGCCATGTTGGCCAGTCTGGTCTAAAACTCCTGACTTCAAGTGACCAGCCCGGGTTGGTGGATCAAAGTGCTGTGATTACAAGCAAAAGTCACCATAGTTGGGTAAAACCTAGTGTATTTCTCATTCCATTTTTTACATTCTGAGATTTATTTCTATGAAAATATCTCTAAGTGTATCAGGTTATACACACTAGGGTTTGAATATGATTGATGTTTAAAATGTTTTGGAAATATTTGAAAACAACATGTAATCCTTGTCATAAACTTACTTGGATGTTGTTTTATCAATTTAGCACAACTCATTATAATATTCAAATTTCATGTTCTAATATTCTATTTTCTGGGCAGAGATGAGCTTAGTTTGTGCAAATTCTTTAAATGCCCAAGTGATTTACTTGAATACACTAGGCATAAAACTATTGAATATAAGCTGGTGAATTTTATGAGTATACCCTGGGGAAAATGAATCTTTGAAGATATGAAAGAACAACTACAGTGGGGTAAGACTAAGGCCAAATATAAGATTTAAGGATCTATTTAGTTCAGCATTTCTACTTTTAGGAATCTGACCTTGAGAACTACCTTCCAGTCTTTGAAGGAAGTGTTTAGTGTTCTTATTCTTTCCCAAGGTAATTCCCTCCATCTTCTACTTTTCTTTCATCCAGTATATTTCCTCCATCAGCTTTCCTTTTCAGTCTTTTTGTGACCATCTGTGACATTAACTTCTTAAATGTAAAATATAATGAGTTTTTTTCTCATGAACTTCATCCCCCACTTTATTTTTAGAAACTGATACAGCTTGTAAAAGTCAACACAAATTTCCACCTGAATTTGAGATAAAGCATTCAACCAGCCAGCCATCAAACATTTTTTGAAAATCAACTATGTGCTAGGCACCATGCTAAGAGGTAGAAAAAGCTACCTCCCTACAAGGTGTAGAGAACCTTTAACCTCCACATGAAAGAACTCTTAATCTTTAGCTTGAATTCTCCAAAGTTCGGTATCTCCAACTGACATTCATATATTTTTGATTTGATGACCTGAAGAAAACCAACACTTTAATGAGCTCTGTCTTTATGCCTAGCCTTCCTCTCCTACTATTTCCTGTCCTGGTTCATGGCTGATGTTAATCTATGCTAGAATCCTAATAGGCTGTCAAAATTAATATTTATTTAATTACTATTTTATGCTATGTCTTTACTCTGTCCTATCCTTAACCAAACTTCATGAAGGTCCTGTTGATTACATCTTTACATTTATCCCAAACTTTTCTTTACCTCTGTATTTATTACCACAATTTTAGAACCACAACATATGTTTTTTGATTTTTTTATAAACCCTTATTTATTTTTATGTCCCTCCTTCTTTTGTCTACCAACCACACTACTACCAGAGTTCTTCCTAAAATGTGCATATGATCATGACAGTCACCCATTGAAAAATTTTTATTATTTTTCTTTGCTTAGAGGAAAAATCCCAAATCCTCAGGATGCATTCCATTTTCTTCACATCCCAATACCAAGTTTATGTCTTCTCTATTTATTCCCCTCCTCCATCCCCAACATCCTTATTCCCTTGAATTTAATCACATCAAATTAATGTGCATTATGGATTCTTCATACTTAGACCATTTTCTGACACATAGTGGGCTTTCAACCAGTGTTTGCTGGTCATTATTTTGAAAAGGCAAAGGGCTAGACTAAGCAGGAGAATATGATCAATCGCCTGAGTGGTTCAGACTAAGAAGATATTGTTTAGTTGATAACTTACTGTAACTTTTGAAGTTTCATATTAGAATACCATGGAAAAGGAAATCATATATACAACTTAGAAATGGCTTAGTCTAATCTATGTTTCTTGAATGTTGAGACCTGAAGTATCAGGGACTTTTTCAGAATAATAGTTGGAGCTTTTTAATACTATGAGATTTACTTCTCCCAAATCTGTGGCAACAGAGGTAAACAATGGTTTGAGTCCTGAGTAGGAATTTAAAAGACATGATGAACTGTAAATATTATTAGAGGTAGATTGTTCTGACTTGGCTCCAAACTGATTGCATACATGTAATTTATCTTCAAAGGTATATAATTATTGAGATATTTATATTGAAGTATTTTATGAGGATGCAATTTTCAGGGTTTTTTAAAGCATGTAATTGAATATTTGATTTTTAACCTCTAAAAGTAAGGTTAGAAATAGAGTCATGGGTACATCATGGAAGACTTCAGGTGGAGAGAGAGTGAATGAATGTAGCTGCTTCGTATGACTTGGCTCAAATAGAGATTGTAGTCTTTCTCCTGGTCTATCATATGAAAAGCAGCTAAGCTAGATTTTCCTTCTTATATTTTTGTAGAGTTGAAAGTTTTGAATCAAATTTTAAATCTTTACAATTATCCTTTTAAATTTTTAACTGCTGGGTCTTAGTTACTTCTTTCTAAATGTCAAGGTATATTTATTTGCCCTTAATAATGTGATATGTAGTATTTCACAAACCTTGTCAGTGACAAATTCTTTGAACTAAAGAATAGATTGTTTGACCAGTCCAGTAATTAAGGAAACTAGATTAAATGTGTAATGGTTGCACTGATTTTTCAAACATTGATGAAGTAAGCATTATTCTCAATTGACTTAGTATCAAGACATTCTTCTTCCAGATCTTGAAAAATAAAATATTCAACTTCCCAGTTCCAGTTAGTGGGAAGAGCTGTAAATTTGTTTCATAGCTTTGTTGATATTGTATGCATTTCTCTAAATTGTATAATTTTAGAAGATTATAAGTATTAGGAATTCAAATGCAATTTTGTATTTAAACTTAGAAAAAATAATTTAGTTCCACACTGAAGATCTGTGAATGCTTTTCTTTCAAAGAGGGGCTGTATTATTCAAGTTTGAGTAATAGTACAAGAAAGCTAGTAGCTTAAAATATTCCTTCTCTAAATGTAAAGATGGTTCCTAAGGTACAAGGGCAGGTTTCTGAATATATAATTATAAAAGCGTATTGATGTATTGGGTAGTGTTTTTTGAAAGCATCTAACCCAATGTCCACATTGAATAGAGTGCCAGAGAGGTTGAATGAATCAACAAGTACAGGGAGCCAGTCAGTGACTGACAGGACATAACTCTAGTGATAAGTATATGCAAATAAACATGACAAAGTCATTCACAATAACTTAAATTATAACAAGAGAGCTGAGTCAAATCAAATCAGAAGTATTAGTGCCCCTGTAACTCCACACACACTTTAGAAAGATAACAGCCATGATTTTTGATATGTGAAGTCCCAACCATTTTGTGTTCAGAAATCTGACTGCACCATGACACAATTGTGGAACTACGCCACAATGAATGATTTAGCTCTCTTTCCTCTTCTCAATGTGCCCATGATTCTTATATCAATATGCCTTTCTTGGACTTATCTCCGAAGTCTGTAGGAGATAACTTCCTCTACATTACTAGCAAGCGGGGGTGGGCGGGGGCCTGGGTTTCCTTGTGGAGCTGCAGGATATTTGTTCTATCCTGTTTACAGCCAATGGGGGGCCCTTTGTCTTCCCTACAGCGAGCCTTTTCATCTGCACAGAGGGAGATACAAAATAGGAAATTATCTTAATTAAATGTTTTCCGTCCAGAAATAACTAATTCCCTACCTTGATCTATTGGATCTTCTTGGAGGTGCCCCTTCCCACCTCCCTCTGTGGTGAGATTGCAGGTAATAGATCTTATCACAAAAGACAAGGATAAATATTTTTCAGGGCACAGAAGAATCTTTGAGTATCTACATTTATTTACATTCATTCCTGTGAACACGTTTAACCATGCAACATATTATTAGTACACCTAGAATAAATTTTTTCCTTTATAATATTTTCAAGGAAAATTGTATCCCCTGAACAAATTATAAAAGTGCCCTTAAATATCCAAAATAAATATTTTGAGAATATTCATTTTAGGGTTCAAGTTTCTAAAGTATCCTATTCTATACTAACTTATTGCAATATCTGTCATTTAGAGGAACTTGTAGGTTTATTAGCTCGATAGTGTCAACATTTGCAGATATAAAACATTTTATCTTCCTTAGCGCTGTAAAAATGTATGAGGAATAAATGAAAATGTAATAAGATTTTGGTTGACTTAACTAATAATGAGTTTCTTTCTTAAAGATCAAGATAAAAATTCTGAATTTCTGCTGTTCTGTTTTTAAAATTATAAAGTTAAATATATCCAGTTCCAGTGTAAACTCTACATTGCTAATTTTTTGGAATATGAATATAATGAAAGTTTGTATGTGGTTATTTGTGAAAAAAATTATTATTCTGTTATTTAAAGAATATAGAATTTATTAAGGAGACATTACTTAATTGGTAGATTATTTACAAGTTTTAGCTGAACTGATATTTTTTAGAAAAAATTATGTGAGTAATTTAACATATTTTTTTTGTCAGAAACATGTTTTGATAGAGGAATGTTAGATAAAATATCAGTTTCATTCAAACAAATTATAACTTTTAAATTATAAGTACATCTTGTAATTTTTATATTTTCACTTCCATATATTATTTATTGATAGATAAATACATGGATAGAAAAATTTGCAAAATTCAGAATCTTTTAGTGATAATCTAATTTTTGAAATAAAATGATTTAATATTTGCACAGTAAATGTAATGAAAACTTTGTCTACAAATGTAAAGTCCTGTGGTTTGGGGTTTGCTTTTTGTTCAAAAGGCATTGTTCTATGTGAATTAGACATGCTGATTTAATATTCTAATTCAGTGCTTATAAAACCAATCTTTACTTAATTCTCTGCTTTCTGCAATTCCTCAAGGGGTGAAAAAATAGAATGTCACTTCTTTAAGAGAAGCATTTTCTTAAATGAAAAAAAAGTCTTTTGAAATATTAGTGAGATACTGGTAGTTTAATAACCTTTAAAAAATAATTAAAGAAATTTTAATTAAAGAATCTTTTGGTTAGTTTCTTTTCTCTATCTTAAAACCAAGCATATTTTTAACTAAAATTAAATATATTTGAATCTACACTTTATAATATTACAATAAAGGAAAGGAATAGTTATTATTACAACTTTTGGAGAGTTTTTAAATGTAGTTCCTCATTGGAAAGAATTTACTTTCAATCGCAAGAAGTTGATTATTCAGTGTGTTTTTATCAGATAGGCATTATATAATTTCTTGCATCTCATAAAGAAGTCCATATATAATAAAGCATGAAAGAATACAAACTTAATAAAAAAAAAGTAGCTTTTGTTGAGATGGTTTCACTCCATTAACCTTGAAAATGTTGGCAGGTAATTTGAGTTTTAGTGAGAAGATTCTGTTGCTGCTAGGGATGACTCTGCCGGTTTGATAGGCTGAATTACACAAGAACAATTTAGTGTGTTTAGAGAAAGCTTAGGTCTTATTAAGGAATAGTATCCCTTCCCCCAAGTTTAGGTTCTTTGTGAGCATAAATTAAGAAATCTATTTCTGTTTTGGGAAATACACATATATTTTTAATATAATTTTTAAATGTAATTTTAAAAATAACAGCTTTATTTTAACCTTCTAAATTATGTCTTCTTTATACACTTGGTGTTGCTGAATAACCAAAATTAGCTTTTGCTTTTCCTGCTAGAAATTTATAATTTTCTTAACACATCCTTTCTGTTCTGAGTAAAAGTAAATATAGGCCATTTAAAAACAGTATTAAAAATTTTTTTTGAAAGTTTCAGCTTTTAAATTCTTCAGTTATTTATAAAAGTTTCTACCTAGGAACTTATTTTTTGCCACTGATAACTTTGTATTAAATAACTGATGCCTAAAATATATATTTAGTAGAATAAATAAATTAGCTATAAAACAAAATTAAACGAGCCACAAACCAGGCCAGTCACAGTAGCTCATGCCTGCAATCCCAGCACTTCGGGAAGTTGAAGCAGGTGGATCATTGAGGTCAGGAGTTTGAGGCCAGGCTGGTTAACATGGCAAAACCCTGTCCATACTGAAAATACAAAAATTAGTCAGGCATGGTGGCAGGCATCTATCATCCAGCTAGTCAGGAGGCTGAGGCAGGAGAATAGCTAGAACCGGAGAGGCACATGTTGCAGTGAGCTGAGATCACGCCACTGCACTCCAACCTCATGACAGAGCAAGACTCTGTCTGAAAAAAAAAAAAAAAAAATTAAAATTAAAATAAATTTTTAAAAAAAGAGAGAGTCACTAACTGAAGACTGGTTTGGCTGAGTTCCATTGCCTTGCTAAGAATGTGAGCTGCCACTATCTAGGTACATCAACTGTGCATATGTCATTTAGCCCTTTAGGGTCTCAGATTTTGTCTCTGAAAATAAGAGAAAAACTCAGCACCATTTTATAATTCCAGATGACAAGCTTCAGGATCAAGTCTTTAGCTTCTTCATATTATTATAGAGGATGTTGAAAATATTATTACTAATATTGCTATTTTCAAAGATAAAATAATTTTATTATCAAATTAAAATCAGTTCATTGTTTTATCCAGAAAGATAGACATTAATTTGAATTAATAACATATTTTCATTTTTTTTTTGGCTTGAACGACAGTAGTTTAGTTTTCACAGTTCTGGATCTGGGGGTTTAAGATTAAAGCCTGGATGCCTGCTTGCTGTGTCCTCGCATGGTACTTTCCCTGTGTGTCCAAATGTCCTCCTACGAGGACACCAGGCATATAAGACACCAAGCATGGAACTGGGGCTTCTATTGCCCTCTTTCTTTCTTTCTTTCTTTCTTTCTTTCTTTCTTTCTTTCTTTCTTTCTTTCTTTCTTTCTTTCTTTCTTTCTTTCTTTCTTTCTTTCTTTCTTTCTTTTCTTTCTTTCTTTCTTTTTCTCTTTCTCTCCCTCCTTCCCTCCCTCCCTCCCTCTCTCTCTTTCTCTCTCTCTCTTTCTTTCTTTTTTTCTTTCTTCTTCTTTCTCTTTCTTTTTTTTTTTTTTTTTTTTAAATTGTATTTTGGGCTCTTGTGTACATTGCACATCCTGCATCCTGCAGGATTGTTACATAGGTACATACATGCCATGGTGTTTTGCTGTTTCTATTCCCCCCCACCCCCCGCCATCACCTGGTTCAGGCATTTCTCTTGGTGTTATCTTTCCCCATCCTCCCGCCCCCCTGCTGTCCCTCAACTCCTCTCCCCTCCACCCCCTCACCTAGCCCAGTGAGTGTTGTTCTCTTCCCTGTGCCCGAGTGTTCTCATTGTTCATCACCTGCCTATGAGTGAAAACATGCCGTGTTTAGTTTTCTGTTCTTGTGTAAGTTTGCTGAGAATTATGCTTTCTAGATTTATCCATGTCTCTACAAAGGACACAAACGTGGTTTTTTTATGGCCGCATAGTATTCCATGGTGTATATGTGCCATGTTAAAAATACGTAATACTTCATGAATTTGCATGCCATCCTTGGGCAGGGGCCATGCTAATCTTCTCTGTATAGTTTTACTATATGTGCTCCCAAAGCAAGCACATATTTCTGTTTTTTACATACTGCCATTTCTTTTCTAAAGAAATGCAATCTTATGTCAACTATCAGAGAAAGGAAGGACAAGATTATGAATATGTACAATGTGAATCAAAAATGATTCAAGAGAAATTATATGTATATCAGGAAACTTCTTGTTCTTATTGATGCTCAAGCAGGATGGAGATGACTTGAGGTATAATTTAGTTAACACTATTAGCTATTTAGATATATTGTCAAATTTAGAAACACATTTGTGGTAATATATAATCAAAAAATATATCATGATTTTCTGATGGATTTATGATAATAGTAGGTTCCAGGAATCTCTCTCAGGAAGATACTGATTTTTTTTACCAAAAGGTAAGACTTTATGTCTATATTATGGGGATATAAGCATGACTATCTAATGAATATTTGATTCAAATGATTTATTTGATATTCACATAAATCAAATAATTTTTTGATATTTGTGAATATGAACATCATATTCATCAAATAAATTTGATATTGATCAATATCAAATAAGTGGGAAAGAAAACATTTATGATGAGATGGAAATGTTTCCATTCACACCAGACATTCTATACCTAATTATTACCTTTTGTCACTTATCAACAAAGATAATAATAAGTTGTTTTCTTATTGGCATTTTAAAATATGCACTACTAATTTTGTTCAGTAAAATATAATTTACTTAATCTGCTATTACAATTCTATTCTGTGATGTTTTCCAATATGAATAGTTATTCCAACCGCTTTTAGAATTTGTATCTTTCCAATGTCCTTTTATAGTATCTTTTAGTATAAAACAATCTTTGGGATAAATATTAATAACATCAAGTCAATGCACAAAGTGCCTATCATCTAGTTCATTCTATCACTTGCTCTATTTAGATGAAAATCATATAATCAAAAATGTCAATATATTATCTGTGTAACAAAATATCTCCAATGACACATTTAGTATAAAAGTCATGTTGTACTAATTTGAGAATAGAATAGATCTATATCTCATTCTAGTAATAATTCTCAATGAATAATGTGGGGCTATTTCAACTGATGCATTAAATAGATAAAGGTATTTCTTGGAGAGTTCAGTCAGTTGTCTATGCCAGCAGTTATAATAGAAACCAATTTTCAAGCCATGAGTTATTTTTATGTTTGTTTGTTTGTTTTTTGTTTGTTACAAAAGGCACTGTTTCTGTATACTGGTACTAAGAAAATGGATCATCCTTTCTGATACAACTAAGATGAAACATTTTTTCATTGTTTCCTGTAATTTTTAGTTTGTCACTTATTATTATATTTATAGTATTTATTTCTATGTGCCTTACATGCAACTCTCACAAACTTTGTTTCTCTGTTTGCTTTACTCTCTTTTAAAACAATTGTTCTAGTTTGTCCTGATGAAACAAAGTACTATAGACAGGGTGGCTTATAAACAACAGAAATTTGTTTCTCACAGCTCTGGAGTAAGGGAAGTACAAGATCAGGGTACCAGCATGGTTGGGTTCTGGTGAGGGTCCTCTTCCAGTTTGCAGACTGCCATCTGCTCATTGTATTCTCACATGGCAGAAAGAGGACTGGAGGGCTCTCAGGGTATCCTTTATAACAGCACTAATCCCATTGATGAGAGCTCCACTTTCATGACCTAATTTCCCCCAAAGGCCCCACCCCATAATATCACATTGGAGGTTAGGATTTCAACATATACATTTCCAGCCAACATGTACATTTCCATTGGACAGTCTTACAGTCTTTTCAGTGTTTACATGCATAATTTACTGCAAGACTTGGAATGAAACTTTTTAGCTTTGCTTTGTCTATATTATATGTTTTATCTTAAGCAAGCTCTACATTACTAGTGATGTTGAATTTCAGTAAATGGAAAAAATTCTTAGAGACTACTATATTCTCTTTCATTATCCAAACACCTCTATTTTTACAATTATTAGTGTTCTTGGCAGTGTACAACCCAATTGAATTACACTGGATGTAATTGCCTATTTTTAATATATATCTTTGGATTAAAAGAGAAATATTATGAAGGACCTTGTCTCATTGTGCCATCAGTATATCATGGCTGAGAATACCTCAGTTAAGATAATGTGTTACTCCTCTGCTTTCTCAGAAAATGAACACTAAAATATGGAAGTAATTGATTCTGAGTGTTTAATGTGAGAAACAAGGTTTATACTGAACCTTCTAAGCCACTGCCAAAAGTCAACTTTAAATGTAAATCAAGACATTTAGAATTCTACAGTGTCAACTACGGTAGATACTCTCACACCAAGGTCAACACAAGAGTCACCAAAGTGATTTATTTAAAAGAGAGTCCTGAGTGCCACCCCCAGAAATTCAGATTTTTAACTTTTTTTTTAATATGAAAATGGGTAATCTTTATTTTTATTGTACTTTAAGTTCTGGGGTACATGTGCAAATCTTACAGGCAGTTTCATAGGTACATGCATGCCATGGTGGTTTGCTGTCTCCATCCCCTCGTCACCTATATCCGGCATTTCTCTCAGTGTTATCCCTCCCCAACCTCCTCGCCCCCTGCCCTCAACAGACCCCAGTAGGTGATGTTCCCCTCCCTGTGCCTATGTGTTCTCATTATTCAACACCCGCCTATGAGTGAGAACATGTGGTGTTTGGTTTTATGTTCTTGTGTCAGTTTTCTGAGAATGATAGTCTCCAGATTCATCCATGTTCCTACAAAGGACATGAACTCATAGCTTTTTTATGGCTGCATAGTATTTAATGGTATATATGTGCCACATTTTCTTTGTCCAGTCTATCATCGATTGACATTTGGGTAGGTTCCAGATCTTTGCTATTGTAAACAGTGCCACAGTGAACATACATGTGCATGTGTCTTTATAATAGAATGATTTATAATCCTTTGGGTATATACCCAGTAATGGGATCGCTGGGTCAAATAGAATTTCTATTTCTAGGTCCTTGAGGAATCGCCACACTGTCTTCCACAATGGTGGAACTAATTTACACTCCCACCAACAGTGTAAAGTGTTCCTATTTCTCCACATCCTCTCCAGCATCTGTTGTCTCCAGATTTTTTTAATGATTGCCATTCTAACTGTCAGGAGATGGTATCTCAGTGTGGTTTTTATTTGCATTTCTCTAATGACCAGTGATGATGAGCATCTTTTCATATGTTTGTTGGCCTCATAAATGTCTTCTTTTGACAAGTGTCTGTTCATATCCTTCACCCACTTTTGAATAGGTGTCTTTGTTTTTTTCTTGTAAATCTGTTTTAGTTGTTTGTAGGTTCTGGATATTAGCCTTTTGTCAGATGGGTAGATTGCAAACATTTTTTCCCATTCTGTAGGTTGCTGATTCACTCTAATGATTGCTTCTTTTGCTGTGCAGAAACTCTTAAGTTTAATTCGATCCCATTTGTCTGTTTTGGCTTTTGTTGGCAACGCTTTTGGTCTTTTAGTCATGAAGTCCTTGCCTATACCTGTGACCTGAATGGTTTTGCCTAGGTTTTCTTTTAGGATTTTTGTGGTGTTTGGTCTTATGTTTAAATCTTTAATCCACCTGGAGTTAATTTTAGTGTAAGTTGTCAGGAAGGGGTCCAGTTTCAGCTTTCGGCACATGGCTAGCCAGTTTCCCAGCATCATTTATTAAACAGAGAATTGTTTTCCCATTGCTTGCTTTTGTCAAGTTTGTCAAAGATCAGATGGCTGTAGACGTGTGGCACTGCTTCCAAGGCCTCTGTTCTGTTCCACTGGTCTATATCTCTGTTTTGTTACCAGTACCATGCTGTTTTGATTATTGTAGCCTTGTAGTGTAGTTTGAAGTCAGGTTGCATGATGCCTCCAGCTTTGTTCTTTTTGCTTAGGATTGTCTTGGCTATGCAAGCTCTCATTTGGTTCCATATTAAGTTTAAGATGGTTTTATCCAGTTCTGTGAAGAAGATCAATGATAGCTTGATGGGGATAGCATTGAATCTATAAATTACTTTGGGCACTATGTCCATTTTCATGATATTGATTCTTCCTAACCAGGAGCATGGAATGTTTTTTCCATCTTTTTGTGTCCTCCTGATACCAAAACCTGGCAGAGACACAACTAAAAAAGAAAACTTCAGGCCAATATGCACGATGAACATCAGTGCAAAAATCTTCAGTAAAATACTGGCAAATTGAATGTAGCAGCACATCAAAAAGCTTATCCATCACGATCATATAGGCTTCATCCCGGGGAGGCAAGCCTGGTTCAACATATGCAAATCTATAAATGTAATCCATCACATAAGCAAAATGAAAGACAAAAACCACATGATTATCACAATAGATTCAGAGAAGGCCTTTGACAAAATTCAAATTTTAGCCCTTTATGCTAAAAACTCTCAATAAACTAGGTATCGATGGAATGTATCTCAAAATAATAAAAGCTATTTACAACAAACCCACAGCCAACATCATTCTGAACGGGCATAAACTGGAAGCATTCCCTTTGAAATTCGGCACTAGACCAGGATGCCTTCTCTCACCACTCCTATTCAATATAGTATTGGAAGTTCTAGCCAGAGCAGTCAGGTAAGAAAAATTAATAAAAGGTATTCAATTAGGAAAAGAAGAAGTCAAATTGTCTCTATTTGTAGACAACATGACTGGATATTTAGAAGACCCAAAATCATCTCAGCCCAAAATCTCCTTAAGTTGATAAGCAACTTCAGCAGTCTCAAGTTACAAAATCAATGTGCAGAAATCACAGGCATTCCCATACACCAATCACAGACGAACAGAGAGTCAAATCATGAGTGAACTCCCATTCATAATTGCTACAAAGAGAATAAAATACCTAGGAATACAACTAACAAAGGATGTAAAGGACCTCTTCAAGGAGAACTACAAACTATTATTCAAGGAAATAAGAGAGGACAGATTTTTTTTTTAAATAAATCTGAGTGTGTCTTTTAAATTTACATTTTGTACCAGCAAATCCAAGTTATTCTATTGTAGGTAATCCACAGCTTAAAAATATTTGTTAGAACATAAGTATTTAAAAAAAATATTGGTTAGATTATAAATATTTTAGACTTTTATTAACAAATACAAATTTATACTTTTTAGACAGCAAAAAAAAAAAAAATGTTTAAAAGAACTCTGAATTCCTTTATTTATTTATTTATATTTTGAGAAAAGTCTCACTCTGTAGCCAAGGCTGGTGTTCAGTGGTGTGATCTCAGCTCACTGTAGGCTACACCTCCCAGGTTCAAGCGATTCTCATGCCTCAGCCTCCTGAGTAGCTGAGATTACAGGCACACACCACCATGCCTAGCTAATTTTTATATTTTTAGTAGAGATGGGGTTTCACCATGTTTGCCAGGATGATCTCACATGGTCTCGAACTCCTGACCTTAGGCGATCCACCCACTTCAGCTTTCCAAAGTGCTGGGATTATGGGCATGAACCACTATGCCCAGCCTAAATTTTTTTAAAAACATGGGAAGGCAAAGGTGCAGTGAACCGAGATTATACCTCTGCACTCCAGCCTGGCAACAGAGCAAGACTCCATCTCAAAAACAACACAAACATATCAAAAAAACTCATATTCATTTTTTAATAACTTGATAATTAGTCTTTCTGTCAGCTCTTTATTTTCTTTTGGTCAATCTATGTTTATATTTGTAATGTGCTATTGTAGATTTGCTGGGATAATTCTGATTATAATTATTTTTTTGTGTGTGTTTGTAACATAAAAAATTGAAATGTCCCAGAAATTTTGAACACATTAGGATCTAGACTCTGTCCCTCAGATTCTCATTCATATAAAAAAAAAATCAGGCAAATTGTTTCTCTTTGGGGTTCATAAAGCATGATTGCAAGAGCTAGAAATAAACCACCATAGAAGCATAATATTTTAGAGGCTAAAGATGTCACAGAGAATATTGGTCCATCCTTGTCCTATGTGTGAATTCACTCTTTAGCAAAGCACTGGGCATGTGTTGTGTTCTAGAGTATCCCAAAGAGGTATATTGAATCATTTTCAAAAACAGTCATTCTGTTAGGAATCCATGTGCAAGTAAGTAGCAGAAGTCCCTAGTACAGTAGCTTAAATAGAAGCATATTTACTTGTCTTATATTACAAGAAGCCTGAGATTAGGCCACAGGGCTAATATAGACTCTCAGGAATGCCTTCAACATTTCAGGCTCCTCTTTTTTCTGCCCCATGTTCCACTGGCGACTTTTGTTTTCATGCTATCTCCTTCTTTGGTAGATGATTGCTACACTTTCTAGGCCCCAATAACTACCTAGGAAAGAAGGAAATAACAAAATAGTGAAAAGCAATGCTCTCTCTGTCTTTCAATTTGAAAAGAGATTCCCTTTCAACATCATCTTATTACCCAGAATTGTGTCACTTTATCTGCTCTGGCTTTATGAGAAGCTAAAAAGATTGAGTAATCTTACCTTTGTGCATTGATGTCCCAAACTAAATGAGCATTCTGACAGGAAAAAAGTGAGAATACGTATTGTATCATAAACTGAAATTGTTTGCTACAGATAGTATATCTGTAAAGAAAAATGTGTCTAAAAGACTCAGAACAATTAATATAGACATAAAGGCATAATTTATTATTTGCCTGTTATGTGTATTAACTGTTTGGTACACTATTATTTGGGAGACATCATGAGTCTTCATAAAGCTCATCTCCATGACAGCAAAATGGGGGTTGGTCACTAATTATTAGGTAAAACGTTCTAAACTAATGAGAAAAAGGAAACCTTGAGTTAACCTTGGGAGCATAACGTCGAGTGAAAAATGATGATAAATGCTCAAAAACTGCTAAAGCTTTAATAATTGGCACTTTCCTTAGTTGTAGCAGTCAACAAGAAGATAACTGCTGTGTAGCTAACCTCTGCACAGTTTGTTTTTGTTTTTGTTTTGAGGCAGAGTATTGCTCTTATTCCCCAGGCTGGAGTGCAATGGCGAGATCTCAGCTCACTGCAACATTCACTTCCCAGGTTCAAGAGATTCTCCTGCCTCAGCTTCCTGAGTAGCTGGGATTACAGGTGCCCACCACCCTGCCCTGCTAATTTTTCTATTTTTAGTAGAGATGGGGTTTTACCATGTTGGCTAGGCTGGTTTCAAACTCCTAACCTCAGGTTATCTGCTGTCTCCATCCCCAAAATGCTGAGATTACAGGCCTGAGCCACCGCATCCGCCTTCTGCACTGTTCTTAATCAGCTTACCTTTAAGACTGACTTTGAGGACGTCCTAAATTTGCAGATGCTTCACTTCTGAGAGATCCTGATTTTTTATTTTTTGTTGTTCCACAGTAGACAATTACCAAAAATCTCAAATGATGAAAATCCTCAACAATTCTAGTCACTTTTGGCACCTCCAAAATTGAAGTTTTGCTATGGTGGTCTAGAGTGAGTGGTATCCCAAAGAGGTATATTGAATTACTTTTATTTTTAAATTTTTATTTATTATTATTTTTTGAGACAGAATCTTGCTCTATCACCCAGGCTGAAGTGCAGTGATGCAATCTCAGCTCACTGCAACCTCTGCCTCCTGGGTTCAAGTGATTCTCCTGCCTCAGCCTCCCAAGTAGCTGAGATTACAGGTACCCACCACCATGCCCAGTTAATTTTTGTATTTTCAGTAGAGATGGAGTTTCACCATGTTGGTCAGACTGGTCTGGATTTCTTGACTTTGTGATCCACCCACCTCAGCCTCACAAAGTGCTGGGATTACAGGCGTGAGCCCCCATGCCCGGCCTTGAATCATTTTTAAAAGCAGTCAGTCTGTTAGGAATCCATGTACAAGTAACAGAAGTCCCTACAACAGTGGCTTCAATAGAAGCATATTTACTTGTTTTGTACTGTAAGAAGCCTGAGATTAGGCCACATAGCTGATACAGAGGCTCAAGGATATCCTCAAGATGAAAGGGAGGTTTTGGTGTTCACTGGCAGAGTTTCCTCTGGCAAGCCTGGTGTTGGGCAGAGGCTGCAGTGGAATTCAGATTATTCAAAATTAATCAGGTCAGAAATAATCCTGGTTATTACTTTATACCATGGTTCAGTTACTTTTATGGGTGAAGATGTGTTTTGTGCCTAATCCGACAAAGACATCCACCCCATATTAAGTTAAGTGCCTGCATTTGTTCTGGGAAGAATAACCAGAAAACCTCTCGAGAAATTTTCCACTATAAAATGAAAAAGTAATTTTATGTGATATATAGATCAATATTATTTGATAAATGTATTGCACAACTGTCTTAAACATTTAAATGTACATTCATAATGCTTTGGCATATATAATAGTTATACATCCCATATGTATTAGAATCATTTTATAGAAAAGATCAAAATATAAAAAAAAAGAATTCTCAGGAAGATACAGTTGGATCTCTGCATACGAAAAGGGTTTAATGGAAAAAAATGCAATACCTGCAGAAACTGTAACAGATCATTAAGAACATTTAAAAAGACCCATGTCTGCATTTAATGGAGAACCTATCTCCTACGTACCAATTTACACTAGAAAATTGAACAATTGATATTATTCTTCCATTCTTTAATTTCTTTTTGCTTAATCGATTTTTGTTTTATCTTAGCTATCAGTTTGTCAGGTAGCATGTGGTTTGTTATTTTTAGGGAGCTCAGATTTTCCAAAAAAAAAGAGTTAAAATTCTTTGCCATTATTTTTTATTATTGTATACATATATGCATATAGATATAGATATATATATGTATGTATTTACACATATGATTCCTATAAAATAAAGATAGCAATATTTTATATAACATTTTAAATATTCTGCAAGTACCCTTTGGACTAGAATTGCTAAGTATTTTCTTTTTCTCTTCTTTTGAGACAGAGTCTCACTCTGTCACCCAGGCTGGAGTACAGTAGTGTGATTTCAGCTTACTGCAACCTCTACCTCCTGGATTCAAGCAATTCTCCTGCCTCAGCCTCCTGAGTAGCTGGGATTACAGGCACTAGCCACCACACCCAGCTAATTTTTGTATTTTTAGTAGAGATGGCTGATAAGCATTTTTAACATATGTTTTAAATTTATATAAATTTAGGGCTACAAATGCAGTTTTGTTACATGGATATACTGCATAGCAGTGAAGTTTGGGCTTTTAATGTAACCCTTTAACATCAGTTTCGTCAAGTTTCTGTCAGTCCCACAGTTTATGAAGAGTTTTAAAGTTTTTTCATGGTGTGGATTCTGAAAATATAATATTGTCATTAATGTCTATTAATTTTAAGTGACTATAAAAATCTGTGGAATCTGTATTCATTCACGAGGAATTTCTCTAACCTCAGAAGGAATGGGATGTGGTTGTGAGACAGAGAAACCCTGATTAACTCTTATACACAATGGTAGTTCTAGCATAAGCATGATAATACACGGACAAGCTAATTTCATTCTACCCTTAACGGAAATCTGCCAAACCCCACTATACTTTCAGTTGTAATAAAATAGCTTCAGGCAAATCTGACTTTTTATTTAATTCTTTGTGTACTGTAAAAATAAAAACAAAACAAATTTTATGCTGAAAAGCTTACCATTTCAAAATACATGGTATTACTATGTATGAAGGCATACAGTTACCACTACCATTACTTTGGTGTTCATTTTCATTTATTTTTTTCCTAGGTACTGATTTTATATAGTTGGAATCATAGCATCCAAATAAGTGTGTTCATTTTTATATGAAAGGACTATTAACCTTTATTAATTTCACTCCAGTTTGGTCACTGACTTCCACCTTATTACTGTTATATGGATAATGATTATATCACTGATAATTGCTCCTGTGCAAGATAAAGAAATGAAAAGTTTTACAAATTTGTGTCAGTTACGGAGCCTAAAACGGAATCTTTACTTCAGCATATTTGACCCTTAGATGTTTTAATTTTATGAAACAATTACTAAAATTATCCCCATTTTTTACTTGATCCAGTGAACCTCATGGAAAGTTAAATACGTTTGAGGGTAGTCATAGTCTCAGCATGACAAATTTTGTAAAATAATTCTAATATTGCATTCATATGTTTGTATTATGTATATAGATATAAGTATGTATGTGGATGGTCTGAATGTATGTGTATGTACATGGAAAGAGAAATGATTCATAATAGATTTTACACTGAAATGTACTAAGCAAAATAAGAGGAAAGTATGCTGCAGAATACAAAAGCAATAGAGACAAGAAATTTAAAAAAAATAAAATGTACACACCAGAAATAAAACCCACTACATGCTTCTGTATATTTGTGATAACTAATACTCACTGTCATTATGTACAAATTAAAAATAACAGAAAATTTTATAAACCCTATGAATATTGAGTTTAACTTTTTATAATATAGGACTTAAACAGACAATAGACTGCATAAATTACCTTTTACAGAAGTTTATTTATTAATGATCATTTTTAGGGTATCATCCAGAGAGACTCAACACTTTGTTGTAGCTGATTTAAATTATGATTACAATTATGAAATATTGTATCTGTGAAATTCAAAAGACTTTTAAATACCAGAGTCAGCACTGAAATCTATTAGAAACTCTGGTGCATTTGTAGGTCTAATGTGAATTGATATACTGGTTCAATTTTAAAACATGTTAATTCAGTCCCCTGTGCCATGCCACTGGGATTAATATTATTATAATATATCAAATCACTTAAAATTAAATTATGGTATATTCTTTTGTGATAAAAATTAACTAAAGTGAATGAAATTATTTCTGAGTATCTAACAAAATTACACATTCCTTCGTTTTACATAATTTAAAATAATATGAAAAAATGTCAATATTTGGAGCTAACCTCACATCATTCAAATTATACCTAAAAACAGAATTGCTACAGTATTTCTTAGATTAAACATACTTTTATTTAATGTGACATTCATATTGAAATGACATCTAGATAATGATTTGGATATCTACAGCTTTCTAAGTTTGCATCTATTCTAATAGATTATTTGAAATGAATAATCATTGGCTTCATTGAGACAGTAGGGGAAATTACAAACTTCACAGAGGTTTAGTGATCTTCCAAGGACAGAACAATAAAGGTAATTTAGATTACTAATGTATTAGTCTGTTTTCACAATGCCATGAAGATACTACCTGAGAGTCCGTAATTTATAAAGGAAAGGTTTAATTGACTCATAGTTCCTCATGGCTGGAGAGGCCTCAGGAAACTTACAATCATGGTTGAAGAAGAAGGGGAAGCAGGTCACATCTTATGTGGTGGCAGGAGAGAGAAAGAGGAAGAACACAGGGGATACTACCATTTTAAAAATCATCAGATCTCTTGAGAACTCCCTCATCATAAGGAGAACAGTATGAGGGAAACTGCCCCCATGATTTATTTACCTTCTATCAGGTCCCTCCCTTGACTTGTGAGAATTACAGTTCAGGACAAGATTTGGGTGGGGACATAGAGCCAAACCATATCAACTTATTTGTCATTTGGATTATACCACTCATTGGGAGGCACAGTATATTATATCACTTTGAGGAATAACTTTCATCTGAATAAAATTTTTTATCATTGCATTTGTGCACATTTTTGCCAGTGAGGCTAAATTTAGGTAACAATATTTAAATCTACTGACCGCTTTCCACTAGGGGATACATATTTTCAATGGTAAATAAAAGAAAATAATTTTCTTTTCATATTCCTTTAAATTTTACTTGGAGAGTAGATTGCCTGGTAATCACTCTTTCAACCCCGTCTCTTTTCTCAGAAGCAGGCAAGTTGCCCAGTGCTATAGTGTGGATCTTATAGGACAGCTCTGGGTATGTATTTGATTGATACCCTGGTTCATTGTCAGGTTGACAGACCTAATGGAGATATTCTGTACTGCCTTTATCACAAGATTTTCTTGCAAGTAGATATCAATCTAATCTCCACCCCAAAAATATTAGTAAGAGTATCAAACAGATCACTCATATTAGCATTTTTCCCTTTTACTATGTAAAGTCGTCAAAGATAATTTTGAAGACTAATTCATATATTATGAAATGTTGTATTGTTTTATTTTACTAAATTTGGAAATTACTCATAATTCTTTAATAATTTTCATAGGTATGAAAAATAGAAGTTTTTTTCCCCCGTATTTTTGTGTTGGTAGCGCTCTTTAAAATAGAAAGTATGAATTTATTTAAGCCAGGTCAACCCAGCAAAAAACAACAAAATAAAGACTTTTGACTTCACCCTGTGTTATTTTTATTACTGCTGGTGGAAAATTCATTTCTCAATTCTTCCATTTATCTTGATAAACATGAATAAATCCCTCATTGAAAAAATATCCTGTATTTCTGTTCCTATTTTTTATTGCTACCATGTAACTTATTTTGACTGTGACAGTTACCAGAATAAATAGTTCCAATAAAGTTCCAATGAATACTTGTTCACAAGTATGTCCAGCATGTCATCTATACAAATAATTTCTTAAAATGTCATTTTTCTCCAATTATACTAGATACCAAATAATTTCTATTTCTTACTGCCCTGGAATAAGTTATGTGTACTTCAGTTTACATCTTTCTGGGTGTATTACTAACGTCAATTAATGGCTTAGGAATGAAAAGTTCTGTGATTCAAACTTAGGTTTACACAGAGAGGCACCAACATGAGTGTTAATACAATAGATATGTTGTCATAAATTATTGCTCTTAAAATGTCAAATTGGTTAATTCCACTGAAAGAAATATTTCAGAATTAGCTTGAAAAAAGAAAGCTAGCCAATTACCTTTCACTGCAAATGTAATGGTTTATCTGTAGAATAAACAGAATTTGTTTCCCTTTGTTTGAAGATTTTGTGGCAAATACATTTCATTCATTGTGTCCCTTCCTGATATTGGATTCCTTAAAGACAGCCTCTTGAAGTTAAACTGGCTTCAAGATTTGATGTTTTCTTTCCTTCAAACCGGTTCCATATGAATAAGTGTGTGACCCAACCACACAGTCATTTATTTCTATTTATATAAGTAAAATTAATTGTAAAATAACACCATTTATAAAAATCTCCTAATCATAAAATAATAATTCTGTTGAATTTAATAGCAAGTATTTATTAAAATATTCTGCTGGTATTTCTACTTTTATAGTTAATTTTAAGAAATGTAAAATATAACTGGGAAACATTTCAGAAAATATATTTAAATTTTGCAAATATTATTTAGGATAATTTCTGCCAGCGTGTGGTAGCTATTTAGGGGGAAAACATAGGATAACACAGGACAATTAGCCTTTGTTGTAGGATATTGCTTAGGAATCTGATATTAAATAAAACACCTTTGAGTTCCCCTAAGTATCTTGTCAAAATATGCTAGTATATGATTTTTATTATGTCATCTTATAGAAATTATAGAATACAAAACAGGTATTATCTCCTTTTTGTACAAAGAATAAAGAAATAGAAATACACATAGAAATAAAAATATTAAATAATCCAGAACTACATAAAAAGCAAGTCCAATTCAATCAATATACTTGTATTACTCACTGTCAATATCCATGAGTTGGACCATTTTTCTCCAACTCACCTGTCTCATGCTACACAGGAGCCTGTTTTGAATGTTTTTCATGGAAGAAAAAACCTCATACATTCATTTAAATTAAGGCAGTAATTCTCCACTGGGGGATTGGTTGTATGATTTGTAATACGAATGGTATAGATAATTTCTACTATAGAGAAATGCTAATGATAGAATCATTAATGGTGTTCAACTGTTGATAGAAGTATGTCATGTCTCAGGATTCTGGGATGGAAAGAGATCGGCAAACAGTAAATTATAATATTGGTCACTGGTAGTAGCTTGGACAATCCTCTTCTAGGATTTTTGTATTTGATAGGGAATCATGGAGTATCACATCCCCCACTCTAACATAATAAAATAAACTACTAAGGGAATTTCAGTTCCCCTTGAAGAGAGAAGACATTTTGGGGCTGGTAGTATATTCAGGATCTTGCCACCATGAGTTTCTACAGCAGGTACATGTTTACTTGATAAGCAGTCATGAGACTCCTGGGCCAATCTTGACACTAACATGTACAGTTGTGTGTATAGACAAGACACACACATAGTAAGCTTAAGAGCAAATGCCTACTTTTTCCTTTGCGTTTTCTACTCAAAGTGTTGGTCCTGGGTAAACAAAAGTTTTGATTATACAGTTTTTGTTATTAGATACCCCATATCGTTTTGCTATCTGATCTTAAATGATGCATTGCCTACCAGTAAAAATCAACTGTCCACTGGCAGTAACTTCAGATCTAATACTTGTCAACATGTTTAACAGTGTGTAGGATAATTCTACCATATTGTTTACTATTTCTCTTTTCCCAAAGATCGAATGTGTTTGTCTCTGGCCATATATATTTAAAACTTTCTAGTCTATATTTTCCATACAAAGATGTATTTAAATGCATCCATTCCCATAGCCTGAATTATAGTAGCATTTGTAATAGCATTTTACACTTCAGTTGATATTGATTTTCTAAAACACGTTTGCCTCAAAAACATTCTTTTTTCATTTGGCATTTTATTTACATTGAAAATTGTAGAAATGTAGTCATTGGAAAATAATTTTTCTTTAACTGGGTCTTCTTCAAACTTCAATCATGTGTCCTACAAAAAGTTAACAGCTTACCAGATATTTTTACATTTCTCTTTATGCAATGGGATAATGTTAGTTTTTTAACAAAGAGAAAGCTTAAATTTTTCTCTCTATGATTTGGCTTCATTTATTGCAAAGGATTGCAAAGTAATTGAAGGAAAATGAAAACTAAATGAAATAATTAAATAAGCAATCTAATTTCTAGGTGTTAATTCAATTCTATTTCTAATCAATTTTCTGTATTTTAAACTTCATTTGCTTTCTATCTACTTTTTGCCTGCAGGCTTGGATGTCTCAAATTATGGGATGGATACATCCCTAGTACTTAGCATGATGACACAGGGGAAAATGCCACTCAGAGGGCTAGACTAATGCATTTAACAGTTATTTTATTATTTGGTGGCCCGAAACTCCGGATGGCCATATCTAGTTGATTTTATTGTCTTTTTCCATTAAATATCTGTATTGTAAAATTGTATGACTTGGAGAGGATACATTTTGATTTACTAAAGGTGATCTTCTGAGATATTTTGACAGAAAGAGGTAGTATATCAAAATGCAAATGCTACACAAGGTAAGTGAAAACCTTTTTAATGTATCTTGGTGAGTAAATTAAACCAAGTTTACAAATATGAAATACATTGACATTTATATGGATTCAGTTGCCAAATCTCCATGTCTCTTACCAACATAGGTACAAATCTGGAAAAAAATTAACTGAAGAATTCACTGATTTGGCATGTAAAAGCCTTTTCTATAAACCATGGGATCAATTGTCAGTCCTTTCTTGAATGATTACTTATCTCTAAAACTAACAGAGTTGCTATTGAAGCTGATTACATTCCTTAAAAGCAAGAAAGAAAAGTAAAAGTGCACAGGACACTGTTAGCATTATAAGAAATAACTTCCATCATAAGTGAACAGGATATGAAACTTATGGTAATTTAATTTAAAAGTCGTTGCCAAAAAAGTATTTTCAGATATGAATAGGTAACTTCTTAGCAAGCTAGTCTTCTTTGGAAGGTGCTTATATCTGAATAAAAATAATATTTTTAAAAAATTGCTTTCAAGATGCCATTTAAAAGAAATAGGTAAACTTTAGTGGATTTCTTACTAGAAAGCAAACCTTCCATAAAAATTCCACCATTGCTTTTTGCAATCCTGAATTCATGAGATGTTGACTAAATTAATCTTGACTGTCTTTTATTGGTCCTTTTAAAAAAATTAGCAATAATTAATTAATGTTGTTATTGCTCAGTTCTAAATATATTTGCTGGCCATGTCTATAGAGACTAGGGGAATGTTTTGAGATAATCATTAACAAATTTCTCAGATTCTTTCTTACTGCAGACTGCTTTATTATAAAGCTAATATTCATAGTTTGATTACATTAATTTTTTTTTCTTAATCTAACTGCATTAAAACATATATGGGATGACAGGTCTACCTGTCATACTTAGGAGATTGACTAATTTCTAAATCATAGCCTAATTAAGAAATAATGGACATTAAATCAAACTGTGTGTGTATGTGTCTTTATGTGTTTGTAAATTATCACTGTACCAGGTTCTTTATAGCACATCCAAAGATCTAATTCTTTATCACTCCTCTGCCCTTGGAGATTTTGTGCATACCTTTGCTTCTCTGTGGCTAAGCACATACTCCTGAGTTATATGATTGCATGTGGCAGCAATCTCCCTTATCGACATCTTGAAGACAGATTAAGTGAAGCTGGATTTGTGGATTTTGATTTTGCCTTCATTTGTGTCAGAAACCAATGCCCTCTCTCCTTTGGGAGCCAATGCCAGTTATGAATAAAAAGCCGTAAACAGCTTTGTTTCTCCTTCCCCATATTCTTAGTGATCTGAATGTGGGATTTCAATTATTTATTGTCTTCCAAGAGTAAGTAAATTTTGGGTTTTTCAATTATCTGGAAAACTTCCAAACCCCATTACTTCCATATGATATTTACCCAGTTCTTTTCTGTGATAAGTCCTGTTTTGTAAGGCTACTGTATCTAATAGTAAGCTTGCTAATTGTGACAGTCTGAAAGCTTACTCTGAAAGCTGCTTCTAGAGAAATCTAATTATTCCTGGTTGCGAATGTACTTCTGGTGATACCACTAGCCTCGTGGGTACTAAGCATGTCTGGTGATAGGTGATTCATAAGCTCAATGTGACATTTCCCAATGAGTTGTTTTGTCATGGGTTATCCATTTTGTTAGACATGTTATTTCATCCTGAGCTTTAATGTGACTATCATGTTGCTGGGCAAGTAGCTGAGAGTGTCATATAGCTTGTCAAAACTATAACACCATTTGAACCTGAATACATAATTTTAAAATCAGAGCTGTGAAATTTAAACGAGGATCTTGTTAAGTCACAGCTAATTCCTTTCTTACTCAGTAACCTGGGGCCTAATGTATGAGTATTAGGTTGCCGTCATCAGCCTTTGCAAATAAGTTAAATCAACTGAAGGGCATAGTTTCTTCCTGGGGCAGGCTCTGTCACCTGTTCTGGGTTAAGTTACTGTGGAGTGCATTTGAAGATTTGAAGAAAGCAATCTGTTGAGATGACAAACTTCTTGAATCAACTGTGACAAATGCTGAAACCCATTTGTGCTTTTTTGGGTATAATTCTAGTAGTCATCCCCCTTCGAACTTGAAAGTTAGTACATCTATTATAAAACAAATCTCTTATGTTAGTAGAAATCGTTTTGATATAGTAACTTTGCATGTGCTTTGTAAATTCAAAGGAGTAGAAGATTACAAAGTTTCAGCATCAATACAGCATTGCTATCTTAAAAATAGCGGTTCGTAAAAATACTTTATTGCTTAATATAACTACTTTTAAAATAAAATTAGAAGTTCCTTGTCCACATAGAATTCCCTTTAGTTAAATTATTTTGAAATTAGCTGGTAAAGAGGCATTTACAGAATTTGAATTAGTTGACAGCACAATTTTAATAAATTTTGTTGTGTTGATATTTGGAGTTTGTTTGCTTTTAAAATGATTATAAATAAATGTATATATGTATATATACACACACATACATATACACACATATTTACACACACACACACACACACACACACACAGAGAGAGAGAGAGTAGTGAAGTCCGTTTCTAAAATCATTGTAACAATACATTAAGCCAATTAGTAGTTGAATCAAAATAAAGAATGCAGCAAACGAAAGACCTTGTAAAAATAATAGTAAGCTTTGCAACTATTTAAATATAAAATTAAAACTTAGCCATCAAGGGTAGTATTGTAACAGAGGTATGCAAACATTTAAATCTAGAGAAGATAAGTATAAGAATATTCACATTTTAAAATTAGGAAGTACGAAGACGTGAGGTAGGATGAATGAGCTGCAAATGTCTTTATATTTTACAGAATCCTACAGAATTATACTCATGTGAGATATAGTTTTAAAACAAAATGACATCACTTCTTAATATTTTTAATAACTTCTTAAACAAAAAGGAAATTTAAAGAAATCATCTCTTTTTTGATAAAGAAATATTAGAAATTCACCACTATCATTAGTGTGTTTTCAGTTTTATTATGTTTTATAGTCTATTAAAATTAAAGATTTAAAAAACAGTGTGTATAATGATTCAGTGTTCATAAAGATATCATTTGCTATCTATCCATCCATCCATTCATTCATCAATCCACCCATATCTAAGCACAGAAAGATTCTGAAATGAATTTCCCCCCATATTAATTCCAGTTATTTCTTTGTGAGGACTTTCCATGTTTAAAAATATTGTGCTGTACTTTTTATTCCCTGACAAATTTTTGATTTTTTTTTTACAAATTTTTGATTTTTTTTTTTTGCAGTGAACATGACTCTTAGTAGAAAAAGCAAGAAAATACTTTTTTCTGAGAAGAATACTGATAAAAATATGCTAAGATATTATTGATGGTTAACTCTAGGTGCTAAGAATATGTATGATATAGGTGACTTGTTTACTTCTTTATACATTTTTAGTGTTTTTTTTTCAATTTTAAAAAATGTAACTTTTAAAATTAAGAAAGACAAATCATTGTAGAACCTATTATTGGCAAGGTATGGTATTTCAAAGAAAAAATAATTGAACAAATTATTTTCATCATGGAGTTATATGCTCCCTGTTAAGTCAGCAATGTTAATAATATTTCCATTCCTTTAGGGAGCAGATTATGAACCTTATAAAATGGGGAAGGATTTTTCATGGGGATGAAATTCATTAGAGCAATATCTGGGTTCTATAAAAACATCTGGTGGTTTTGGTCATTCTGTCTTGCGTTTTGGCTTAATTTTCTACAAAGTTCCAAGGTACAGTTTTAAGAATAACTCACAGATTTTTCTGTCCCTGGATTTTTGACCAATAAAAGTTGTTTATATTGATGGACTAAACAAGTAGCCCTATAATTGTGACAGTTACAAACTTTTCTGAAACATGTATATGTTTTATTTTTAAAATTTTAAAAGTAGATGTCATACATAAAATGGGTAGGCCCATTTCATTTTATAAGGGAAGCACCCAGAAAGGTCCATATGTATTTGTACTCAAAAAGGAAGTAATGTAGGTGTCATTTCCACCCGCTTTTTATGTTATCAATATTGCCTAATGTCAAAGAGAATTAGTAATAGGCGTAGTAGAATCAGTAGAATAATAGTGGCAGAATCAGTGCTCACAAATGAAAAACTAATCAACCTTTTTTCTTTGAAGTGAAATCTGGGAGGAAAGAGAATAGAATTAGGTACATGTTAGAAATAGAAATGACAAACTATGTGAACAATATTTTTGGAAATAGCCGTCTCTAATGTTTGGATAGAATGTTCTTTTCTGTGGTTTGTTAACATGCCATAAATTTATTAACAAACTGGTATATGCCAAATTTAGAATCAGTAGACTGTACTTTATGAAAGTGATAATTCTTGTATTATCTTTTTGTCCCAGTACTTTGCAAATTTCCTGTCGAGTGACAGGATGTTACCACGTGGGACAAAAGTGTTAGTTGAAGTTAAAATTGACTTAAGTGTAGGAAATGGATCATTTCCAATGTGGGGTTGTCTATTTTCTAATTGTAGGCAAGCAAGAAAGTGGCTTGATCTTAATCCACAAGAGTTCAAATAAAAAATAATTGCTTAAATTGTTTTACTAGTCTATTGTGACATAACATAATTATGAATAATATTAAATATTATATTCACCTATATTTCATTTTGTTCTATTATCAGATATTTTAAATCTCTGGAACCACCACAGATTTCTTGAAAATAAGTCTTTATTATTACATACCACAAGCTGAAAAAGTTGATTAATGTCTCATTTACCAAAACCAATTCTCTCTGTGACATTAGATTATATTGATGAGACAGTATATTATTTGGGAAGCATTCTTGACTTGAAATAGCAATTGTAGGTTTGAGGATCTCTTCTGTCCATTTGTAAATTTGGATTGAGGTGAGGGGTGGTATCTGAGTTCTGTGGAGCCCATTTCTGAGTTGTTAAATGAGGATGAGATTATCTGTCTTTTGCAATTCTGAAGATTGTTAAAATCAGAGAATTAATGAATGTAATGTGGAAAAAGGTGAAGTAGTATCCTAGTGTAAGGTGTGTTGACTATCAGTGGATCTGGGAATAGAGTAATTTTTCTGACTTTCATAATCTGTTTCACTACTTAAGTCTATTTCCACTTTCTTGCCTCCTTTATTTGGTTCAGCTCTAGTTTTAGAAGGTAACATTTTGATTATTTGCGAGAGTGCTTCAATCCAACTCTTAATCAACATTTCCTTCCCTCACACCTCAGTCTGTGATGTTTTATGTAAATATCATAAATTTGTAAAATATAGCTCTCAATGGGGGACTCCTAACTTGTATTTTAAGTAAAATAATTTCTATTGTGAACTGCATTCATTGATTTGAGATAAAATACTATAAGTTTGTGGAAATCATTAAATAGGAACTTCTGAGTCAGCCCTGAAAGAAATTTTATGAATGGGTAATACAATTCCCTCCTTCTAATAAAAATATTATACATCTCACATTTAGTTTATATTGATTGCTTTCTGACATGGAAATAAAACATTCTTTATATTATGCAACGTTCCTGTTAGTGGTACTACCAAGAATATAAATCTTCCCTTGTGACTTCTATTTCTATACTTTTTCCAACCTGAAGTAACCCCAACCAGGTTTTTAATAAAAGAGTAACATGAGTCACTGAGTGTATCAGCCCTTTTATGCATGATCAAGTTACCATAGCATAACTATATTCCAGCTCTCCTGTAAACTTGAATTTTATAGATAGCTAATAAAATTCTTCTTTCCAAAGTTTGCAGTTTTACTTCCACCTTTAAAAAATGTTGTAGTCTCTTGGCAGTGCTTATATAAAAATATGTGAAGTGTGGGTAACGTACAAGATTTGGTTTGCAAAGGTGGACTTGGAAGCCTCTTCTCATTTCTTGGCCTATTTGGAAAATTAAACAATACTTCTTTTCCCTATACAACTTATATTTGGTAGGAAATTTTTATTTACTTAATTTGAAATTTAAGACTGAGTTGTGGACTCCAGCATAAATATTTTAGATTTTACTCAATGTTTCCTTGCATATAGCATTAAAACAGTTAGTCCATTGAAGTTTTTGTTTGTTTGTTTGTTTGAGACAGAGTTTCACTCTTGTTGCCCAGGCTGGAGTGCAATGGCACAAACTTGGCTCACTGCAACCTCCACCTTCCAGTTTCGAGTGATTCTCCTGCCTCAGCCTCCCAAGTAGCTGGAATTACAGGCATGCACCACCACACCCAGCTAATTGTATTTTTAGTAGAGATGGGGTTTCACCATGTTGGTCAGGCTGGTCTCAAATTCCTGACCTCAGGCGATCCACCCACCACGGCCTCCCAAAGTATTAGGATTATAGGTGTGAGCCACCATGCTCAGCTTGAAGAAGTTCTTTAGGAATATCAATGAACATTAATACCAGTAATATGAAATGTTAGCCACCTATCATGAAGATTACCATGTATACCCACAGAGGGTAATATAGGATAGGGCTTAAGAGGGTGGTGTTTGGAGGCCAATTAACTTCCAACACTTACTGGCTTTATGACCTTGAACAAGCCTTCCTAAACATCAGTTTATTCATCTGTAAAAGTGAGAATAATTATATTACTGCCTCTTAGGTTTGAGAATATTAGAGATAATGCAATTGTTTTAGGGCCTGCCACAAGGAAACCACTCTAAAATGTTAACTAGTCTCATTAATTGTTCATTCATCAGATTACAAGATCTTCTCTTTTGCTCAGTTCTAAATAGGAGGCCTCAAAACTTTTAGAAGATGGTTTAGGAACTTGCGTATAGCACACTAACCAAAATCTTGGCTATGGTCGTACACCAATTAGGGATTCCTTAGTAGGAATTCGAAACTAGGTAGGTGTCTATGACAGGTCTGTCCCTAACCCAAATTATTTTTTTTAGAATTCCTTGCATTTTCCTTTAGTTCTGCCATAGAATATGATTGTTTTTTCTATGTAATGTTACCTTGCTTTTCTGTTAGAGGGCTGTTACGTGGTATGCTAAACTTTTAGATAGCCAGAGATTGGTCTTTATTCAGAGTGACTGAAATAGCTATTTTTTTATTTTTTTTTCTGTTTTTATTATGTGTCTTTGGAAAGGTTTGTTGGGTGAAAATTACCACATAAAGTTTGAAATAGTATTAATACCTTTAAATGTTTTCTTCACACTATTTTTAAGGCATCTTAACTATAGATAGGTAGGTAGGTAGAGAGATACATGATAGATAGATAGATAGATAGATAGATAGATAGATAGATAGATAGATAGACAGATATACAGATATATGGAATGCTTCATTACAAATAGTAGACACTTTTTTGAGTTTTAAAAAGGAACTGAATTTAGAAAGCAATTTTCCTAGAAACCATTTTTTTCTTTTTTGATAAAGGATAAGTCATTCTTACAGTGCTCAATGATGAAAGGTAAAATTTATCCAATTTTAAGTAGGGATGCTGAATAATATAGAGAAGACACAAACACTTGTTTTGGAGACAGAATATTTGCACTCTGGGCCGAGACGTGCCGTTTGAAATTGAGTGTTCTTTTGTTCATGTATTCATTTTTGCCCTTGTTTGGTAAAGGATATTGGGAAAGATCTGTAATTAAAGATAAAAGTTTAAAAAGAAAGAAAAATAGCTTTGAAAACAAAACAAAAGTGCCAGGAATGAGGCTAAAAAGATAACATAATGTTATATACCCTTGCTATAAACAGGTCATAATTTTTGTTTCAAGATTTCTAGCAGCCAATGCGAAAAGCAAATTCTGGTGAAATTACACAAGTTTAGAATATCTTCGAGACCATGAATTAAACAGTCATAAAGATGAATGCTTATTTTCTTGATATTAGGAACAGGAATCTCCCATGGATTCTAGTAAGAACATGGAAAAGAAGAGATTACATCAATTGTAATATCTTTTAAAAGCAGTGGTAAGTTTTATAAGCAAGTCACAACTTCTTCAGCCTATACACTCCCCTAATTCGGAGATGTTTGGGCTTCCTGTAAGGCTCCTTTCAGTTTCAACACACATGACTCTAAGCTGGAACCCAATGAGTTCAATGAATTGTTAAATGTGAATGTGATCAAACTGAATTAAGAAGATGTTAAGAAATTAGCTCATCCTCAGTTTTTGAACTTTATGATTTTCTTTTCATTCCTAATATTTCCTATATCACAGAAAAAAAGTCTCATGGTAACTGCTTTTAATTGTGAATATTTTCTATTATTCCAAGAAAATCATTTAAAGATATGACTTTTATTTTTAGCATATTCTGATTGATGCAAATACAAGATCTTGCATAGCTTTCAATAGTCAATGAAATATTGGATAAAATGTCTTTCTAAGAAGATGGCCATATATGTGTACTTTTTCAAAAATGTTGCTTTTTGCCTATTATTGTTTGCTCATTCGTCTTTTGGTTTTGCCTTACCATAAGAAAAGACTTATTAGTTTATATTTAACTTTCCTTTTTGAGTGACTAACCATTATCCAACTTAATTTAAAAACTTCACATTTCTTCTTGCCTTACAACTATTTTTGTCTTACCATTCTGCTTCTTTCTTTTATAAGACAGCCTCATGAAACCTAAACACCCATCATGAAGAGATTAGATGGCAAATATGTTTTCCATTTTGTTTGTCCTTAATTTTATTCAGGTGAATAATTGGGTTGTGCTTAGCTTACATGGAATACTGCAATTTATATTATGTGTCATAACAACAAAGTTAAATTAAGGAGCAAGGGAAAGAGTTGTGCTTTTCTCCAAACTAGCACAACTTAGAATATTTTGCTGGCTTTTTTATTATTGTCACTCTTGTTTCTCCTATAGCACAAGGTCTCTCTTTATGTAATTTTAAAAAGTATCCTTCTCAACCTTTCTGAGACTATTATCTCTTAAATTTGTTTTGTATCATAGTATTCTTTGTCAGATAACTGGTCTTGTGGAGCTTAGTGGATTGTGTGAAAAACTCTGATTGAGCTGGGGAAGATTTCTAACAGGACGCAGTGTTTGAGATTTACGTAGGAATTTTCCAGGTGAAGAAGGGAAAATGCCATTAGATCTACAAGGACTATAATTCAATAATTGGGTGCTGGAAGTAGAGATAAAAATTTCATTGCCGAAAAGTTTTCAGCATCAAGAATTAGAAGCACACTCACATAGCCTAAGAAAAAGGCAACAAGGACACTCACATAGAATGGACCAAACAAGATGGAAATTTACATCTCTCTCTTTTTTTTAAATTATACTTTAAGTTCTGGGATACATGTGCAGAACGTGCAGGTGTGTTACATGGGTATACATGTGCTATGGTGGTTTGCTGCACCCATCAACTCATCATCTACATTAGGTATATGTCCTAATTCTATCCCTGTCATAGCCCCCCCACCCCCCATGGGCTCCCATGTGTGATATTCCCCTCCCTGTGTCCACGTGTTCTCATTGTTCAACTCCCACTTATGAGTGAGAACATGCGGTGTTTGGTTTTCTGTTCCTGTATTAGTCTGCTGAGAATGATGGTTTCCCAGAAATTTACTTCTCTTTCACATGTCTGGAGGAAGATGGGTCAACCAGAGCAGGCGTATGGCTCATCAACATAAAGACATCTACAGTCTCAGATTCCTTCTATCTTATTGTCAACCATTTTTACATGATCATGTGAAGCTTCTTGAACTGTCTGTGTGTTATGCCAGTAAGAGAATTTAAGCAGAAATTAATGCTCATCTGTCTTTTTCTCTGTTCCCACAAATCAGATTTCAAAGGCAACTTTAAGGTTTCTTAGGGAATCTGTAGCTATGAAACACTTAGAAATGCTGCCTTCAGTAATGCTGTCTCCATTAGTTTCCAACTCTTTGGTGTCAGGAATATGTCTTGTGTGTGTTGGACCACTTCTGCTATATAGTAGACTCTCAATAATATATAATAATAAGAGGAGAAAGGAAAGCAAGGGATATGACGTTCATGCAGATTTGAAGTTGTAATTTCATTGATCTAGAAGAGTTGGAAGGATTTAGATAATCTTATGCAGATAATGGTAATTTTGAAGAAAAGATCTCAATCATGGGTAGTCATTATGTCGTAGTCGCTATGTGGACTAAACAGAAGGAAATAAATGAAAAGATTGTGTTACAGTTATCATTCAGAAACATCCAAATAACAAAAGAGTATTATTTTTAATCAGATAAGTGTTTATTTTGGGGTGGATTTTGGCGTTACGCACAAGTGTTTTCTGGAAAAGCAATTCATAGGACCCTAACTGAACTTCTGTATTGTAACAGAGGTAGTGTCACTTTGCCAAAAAACACTGAAATTAGCAAAACACTTTACCCTTCCTAATTTGTTTCTTATTAAGGGAAACCAAGTGATTGAAAACCTGAGATGAGATTTAACTATTTCAGTCATCAAATTAATAATACACATTGCCAGTTAAGAGAGGGCAAATGAAATTTGAAATTTTCCAGTAGTAGGACAAAAAATAATGAACTAATTGTTCTCTTCAAATTACTAAAATTATTGCTGCTTTTTTTTTTTTTTTTTTTTTTTTTTTTTTTTTTTTAGTATAATGACTGCTTACTTATGCTCTATGTCAGTATATAACCAAATAGGGGATTTGAAATACAGGGAGTCATTTTTGAACAAGGAAAAGGCAGAATAGAATCTGTCTATTTGCATATCTTCAAAGGGATTTCATTTATAGCTAGTTTACCGATTGCCTATTTACATACATGGGTTTGGACCAAATAATATTCTAAAATCTATCCCAGTTTTTAAAAAATTCTGTTTGAAAATCAGATTTCATACTAATTTTCTCAGTTGTTGTTGTTCAAAATCTGAAATGCCAGACCTTTTATTTAAAATATCAACATGGATGTGAAAGATAATAACATGGGAAGACGGTATCTCCCGTTTGATCGGCTTTCATAAACCCTGTATGATATACTCCAATTATATCAACAACTCTTTGAAAGGATTTAGTCTCTTTTTTCAGATGAGGATAAACACGCACATTTAAGTAGCTGATGTTTTCTCAATTCCAGCACAAGAATTTGAACTCAACTCTGTGAGGCATGATAATCCTGAAGCCCTCATTCTCCTCTGTTACGAATTTACAGAAATCTGAGTGATGTGAGAAGTGTTTATTTTTATTGATGCTTCATACACATATCCATATTACTTTACCTACAATGAATGTTTGTATAAAATTATTTACAATAAGGTATTTCATATTCAGTGTTAGCTTTTGACTAAATAAAATTTTCCATTTTAAAGCCCTACTGCATGTTGGGAGTACAGTTGTACGCACAAGAAAGCATGATTCTTGCTTTTGGTGACTAAATGGTCTTTGGGGAATATTTAGGTTTTGCACCATAGGTAAGTAGGACACACAAAGCAATTAATCCAAGTGGATGAATGTGGTAATATTCTACCAACCTTGAAATAAAGTGTAAAATATCACAGCTTTAAAAAATGCTGGAATCAGTAAATATTGTTATGAAGACATTAACAAACCATATTAAATGTTTTCTCATTTCCCAAATGCAAATAAATGTATCTTCAATAAAGTATCTCTGTAATATTTCCAAGGAAAGTGTTATTTTCATTGAAAAACACATACCATATTTTCTGTTGACTCTTAAACATCAATATTCAAATTAAAAAAAAAACAGTTTTACTTCTATCCTCCCCAACCAGCCCATGAACACGTGGCACACACACTAGCAGAAAACATACATACACAATGTGAAATAAACCCATATGTGAAATGACCACGTGGTGTGTCTGGATTACAGTTTTTGACAGCTCTGTGCTATTATTTGTCGGCATAATTCTATTTTATGTTTTATTTTCTTATACTTAGGAAATTTTAAATCATAAAAACCTTATAGTATATCATTACATTATTACTAATAGCATAGCCTATTACATTTATCACTTTTTTCCAGAATTTTAAGAACCATAGCACATTCATAAGATTATGTGACTATTATTCTGATTTGAAAATTGGTGACAATTGGGCCGGGGACAGTGGCTCACGCCTGTAATCCCAGCACTTTGGGAGGCCAAGGTGGGCGAATCATGAGGTGAGGCAATCCATACCATCCTGGTCATGGTGAAACACTGTCTCTACTAAAATACAAAAAATTAGCTGGTCATGGTGGCATACCCTGTAGTCCCAGCTGCTCAGGAGGCTGAGGCAGGGGAATAGCTTGAACCTGGGAGACGTAGGTGCAGTGAGCAGAGATCATAACCCTTACTCCAGCCTGGTGACAAAGCAAGACTCTGTCTCAAAAAAAAAAAAAAAAAAAAAAAAAATAGAAAAGAAAATCGGTGAAAATTTCTTACTTTCATTGCAAAACACCAGCTTCTTAAGTAATTGTAGCTCATCATATGATAGGTGGAATAAATTGGCTACCAATAATGCAGAGCTGAGGTAGGAAATAGCTTAGGGTTTAGTGTTAATTTTACTTCAAGGAAATTAGAGCATTTTATACATTTATAACCATCAATCTTGGCTGGAATATTTAATGGAGCCATGATAGCATATACTGTACCTTTATAGATGTGGCTCGAAATCATATTTAAAAGTTGCTTTTCCAATTAGGAGATCTTAATTTAGTTGGCAAAGAATTAATACACATAAAACAAACCACCAACATGGGCATTATGAAAGAAGAAAAACTTAATAATTGGCATTCCAAATGGGTAATTATCTACAGAGAAAAATGCTAAATAACATAATAAATAGAATTAGAAAAATTGGGCAAGATACAAATATTAGTTTTTCAGGTCAGACCATAAGCACAAAAAGACATAGCAAAGTAAGGTTTCAATCTGGGATTAAAACCTCTTAAAAAGGATTTTAAAAAGACCAATTAAATTTGATCTTCAATTTCTCCACGAAATGCTACAATGTATGTGATTTAATATTTTGCTGATATGACTAGTTTTAATTTGTTCATAACATCTTACCTGAAGTTATATTCCTCCTGGGACACAAGAATACAACAAATATTCTGCAAAAATTTCCAAAAGTATATTATCATTGGAATGTGATTATTTGATGAAATTTGATTAGTGTTTATTAATAATGAGCTCGACATAGAATACATTATATGGATGGTCACCCAGCTGTCTAGTCTTATGTACTAAAACACACATGTTGGGAAATGAAGATAGGGAAAATATAATGATGGCAGAACATAACATTACCAAAAAAAAGTTGTCTCTAGAGATTATTATACCTTCCATTTTTCCACAGAAAGAAAAATTTTGATATTCTATTGCACATTGGTAGTCATGGGATTTTTCTTTCCCATGAATTTTTTTTCTTTTCTTTTCTTTTTTTTAAATTTTTATTGCATTATAGGTTTTGGGGTACATGTGCAGAACGTGCAAGATAGTTGCATAGGTACACACATGGCAGTGTGTTTTGCTGCCTTCCTCCCCTTCACCTACACTTGGCATTCATCCCCAGGCTATCCCTCCCCAGCCCCCCCCACGCTGTCCCTCCCCCATTCCCCCCAATAGACCTCAATGTATAGTAGACCGCCTCTCTGTGTCCATGTGTTCTCATTTTTCTCACCCGCCTATGAGTGAGGTATATGCGGTATTTCTTTTTCTGTTCTTGTGTCAGTTTGCTGAGAATGATGTTCTCCAGATTCATCCACGTCCTTACAAAGGACACAAACTCATCATTTTTGATTGCTGCATAATATTCCATGGTGTATATGTGCCACATTTTCCCAGTCCAGTCTATCATCATTGCGCTTTTGGGTTGGTTCCAGTTCTTTGCTATTGTAAACAGTGCTGCAATGAACATTCGTGTGCATGTGTTTTTATAGTAGAACGATTTATAGTCCTTTGGATATATACCCAGTAATGGGATTGCTGGGTCAAATGGAATTTCTATTTCTAGGTCCCTGAGGAATCGCCACACTGTCTTCCACAATGGTTGAACTAATTTACACTCCCACCAAAAGTGTAAGAGTGTTCCTCTTTCTCCACATCCTCTCCAGCATCTGCTGTCTCCAGATTTTTTAATGATTGCCATTCTAACTGGCGTGAGATGGTATCTCAATGTGGTTTTGATTTGCATCTCTCTAATGACCAGTGATGATGAGCATTTTTTCATATGTTTGTTGGCCTCATGTATGTCTTCTTAAACGTAAGACCTGACACCATAAAAACCCTAGAAGAAAATCTAGGCAAAACCATTCAGAACATAGGAGTAGGCAAGGACTTCATGAATAAAACACCAAAAGCATTGGCAACAAAAGCCAAAATAGACAAATGGGACCTAATCAAACTCCACAGCTTCTGCACGGCAAAAGATCACTAGAGTGAATCGGCAACCATCAGAATGGGAAAAAATCTTTGCAGTTTATGCATCGGACAAAGGGCTGATATCCAGAATTTACAAAGAACTCAAACAGATTTACAGGAAAAAAATAAACAAGCCCATTCAAAAATGGGCAAAGGATATGAACAGACACTTTATTTTTTTTCTTATGATAATGCTTGTGTTCTAGTCTTACAAAATTTTAAGAAAATTTATTTGAAAACGTGCTACTCTCTAAGACAGGCTACTGTCTACTTGTTGCCAAGCAGAAACTATGACTATGATAATGCGATTGGCTAGTTTCTTTTGTGTTTGTCATTCAGACCTGTTTTAAAATCCTGCAGTTTTATAGGTCAAATAGTCTGTTTGAGATGTAAAATCACCTAGATGACATGTTTCTACATTTGTCATCATCAATGTGAAATGATCACTTTTTTCAGCACAGCTCTTCTGTCATATGAAAATTATGTGCCATAGAATCCAGATCCTTGAAAACTACAAGACCCTGTAGTTAGATTGCATATATATGAAATATAAATATATATATTTCACATATATTAATTTCATATATTTTTAAATATATAAAATATATTTAATATGTTAAATATAGTATCTTATATTTAAATATATATTTTAATATAAATAGATTTCACATATATAAACATATATATATAAAATCTAACATTGAATGAACACATACTTTGTGTCAGGCATTGCTCTAAATACTTTAAATATAGTTTCATTTAACATTTCAAATTTTTTATAGGTTGAGTAGTAGTATCCTTTCTATGTTATAGGTTTGAAAATAGGTTCCAGAAGGTAATGCCTAAAGTCACATTGCTAGTTGTTGGTTGAACTGGACTCTGAACCCAGGTAAGCCAACTCCAGGGTTTGCACACTTAACATATAGCTATACTTTTAAGAAAACTATGATTATAAGATATTTCATTTACATTTCACAGGTCTTAGGTAAGTTAATTGTGGAATTGGGATAGTATCTTGGGTTACTGGAGTACACTACAATCACCATGTTCAGCTCTTTAGGATAAAATGACAACTGTTTCTCTGCGGGGTACGTTTTCAGCTGTTTCTCTCCTTAACCTCTGCAGTATTGATCCAATCACCCTGAGATACTGCATAGGTATTACAGCACAACACTAAACACTAGCCAGTTTGATCAGGGCATTACAATTCTTGTTACATTCTATCTAGGAGAAGACAGAACCAGGTGTTTTAAACCTTTCATCTCTGATAAAGGCATAATCTAAAAGTTTTTATCATTTGAACCAATAGGACTGGATTCTGGAATTTTATACTGCCTGCCATGTCGTGTGTCACCCTTGTGTTGGTTCTTGGATTTCAGTTGCTGCTGCATTCAGCCCAACCTCCCGGCACCCCATTTGGACATTCTACATGGAACCCTTTCCCACATTAGAATCTAAATTCTGGTTATTTTAATCCGTGTTGGCTTTCCTTGTCCAGGCTTCCCCTGCCCTTGGTTCTGAGTCCCAAAAGGCTTTCATACAGAATGCTGCTACATAGCAAAATGACTTTTATAATAATTCTTGACTTGGATCCACTATTTGTGTTCATAAACACACTTTTTTTTTTCTGAGCAGGGCCTAGAGTTTTAATTTCTTTTCCTTTCAAAGGTTTCTATAATCCAAGAATATTTAAAACCACCCCTACTAACATATACAAAGCAAACGAGAATGGTGATTTCTTGTTTTGACATCTGTGTTAGTTCATTTTGTGCGGCTATAACAAAGTACCAGCAAAATGAGTAATCTGTAAAGAACAGAAATTTACTCTCTCAAAATTCTGGAGGCTGGAAGTCCAAGGTCAAGACTCCAGCAGGTTCAATTGTCAGGGAGGGCTGCTGTCCATTTCTAACATGGTACTTTCTTGCTGCATCCTCCAGAGGAGAGAAACACTGGGTCCTCTCATGGCAGGAGGTTGAAGGGCAAGAAATCCAAATGCTATATGGAGTCTTAATCCCCTTAATCCCATTTACAAGGGGAGGAGCCCTCATGGCCTAACCACCTTTTAAAGTCCCTACCTCTTAATAAATCATGTTGACCATTAAGTTTCAACATTTAAATTTGGAATTTTGGAGAGCATATATTCAAACCATAGCAACCACTGAATTGAATTATTATTTTTTTAATTTTAAATCTTTATTGCATTTTAGGTTTTGGGGGACATGTGCAGATCGTGCAAGATAGTTGCATAGGTACACACATGGCAGTGTGTTTTGCTCTCTTCCTCCCCTTCACCCACACTTGGCATTTCGCCCCAGGCTATCCCTCCCCAGATCCCTCCCCGCTGTTCCTCCCCCATTCTCCCCAATAGATCCCAGTGTGTAGTAGACCCTTTCCCTGTGTCCATGTGTTCTCATTTTTTCTCACCCACCTATGAGTGAGAATATGTGGTATTTCCTTTTCTGTTCTTGTGTGAGTTTGCTGAGAATGATGTTCTCCAGATTCATCCATGTCCTTACAAAGGACACAAACTCATCATTTTTGATTGCTGCATAATATTCCATGGTGTATATGTGCCACATTTTCCCAGTCCAGTCTATCATCGATGGGCATTGGGGTTGGTTCCAGGTCTTTGCTATTGTAAACAGTGCTGCAATGAACATTCGTGTGCATGTGTCCTTATAGTAGAACAATTTATAGTCCTTTGGATATATACCCAGTAATGGGATTGCTGGGTCAAATGGAATTTCTATTTCTAGGTCCTTGAGGAATTGCCACACTGTCTTCCACAATGGTTGAACTAATTTACACTCCCACCAACAGTGTAAGAGTGTTCCTATTTCTCCACATCCTCTCCAGCATCCATTGTCTCCAGATTTTTTAATGATCGCCATTCTAACTGGTGTGAGATGGTATGTCAATGTGGTTTTGATTTGCATCTCTCTAATGACCAGTGATGATGAGCATTTTTTCATGTGTTTGTTGGCCTCATGTATGTCTTCTTTTGTAAAGTGTCTGTTCATATCCTTTGCCCATTTTTGAATGGGCTTGTTTGTTTTTTTCCTGTAAATCTGTTTGAGTTCTTTGTAAATTCTGGCTATCAGCCCTTTGTCAGATGCCTAAACTGCAAAGATTTTTTTCCCATTCTGATGGTTGCCGATTCACTCTAGTGACTGTTTCTTTTGCCGTGCAAAAGCTGTGGAGTTTGATTAGGTCCCATTTGTCTATTTTGGCTTTTGTTGCCAATGCTTTTGGTGTTTTGGTCATGAAGTCCTTGCCTACTCCTATGTCCTGAATGGTTTTGCCTAGATTTTCTTCTAGGGTTTTTATGGTGCCAGGTCTTATGTTTAAGTCTTTAATCCATCTGGAGTTAATTTTAGTGTAAGGTGTCAGGAAGGGGTCCAGTTTCTGCTTTCTGCACATGGCTAGCCAGTTTTTCCAACACCATTTATTAAACATCGAATCCTTTCCTCATTGCTTGTTTTTGTCTGGTTTATCAAAGATTATATGGTTGTAGGTATGTTGTGTTGCCACCGATGCCTCTGTTCTGTTCCATTGGTCTATATCTCTGTTTTGGTACCAGTAGCATGCTGTTTTGATTACTGTAGCCTTGTAGTATAGTTTGAAGTCTGGTAGTGTGATGCCTCCTGCTGTGCTCTTTTTGATTAGAATTGACTTGGCTATGCGAGCTCTCTTTTGGTTCCATATGAAATTCATGGTGTTTTTTTCCAGTTCTGTGAAGAAATTCAATGGTAGTTTGATGGGGATAGCATTGATTGTGTAAATTACTTTGGGCAGTATAGCCATTTTCACAATATTGATTCTTCCTAACCACGAACATGGAATGTTTTTCCATCTGTTTGTGTCCTCTTATTTTGTTGAGCAGTGGTTTGTAGTTTTCCTTAAAGAGGTCCCTTACATTCCTTGTGAGTTGTATTCCTAGGTATTTTATTTTCTTTGTAGCAATTGTGAATGGCAGTTCATTCTTGATTTGGTTCTCTTTAAGTCTGTTATTGGTGTATAGGAATGCTTGTGATTTTTGCACATTGATTTTGTATCCTGAGACTTTGCTGAGTTGCTTATCAGTTTCAGGAGTTTTTGGGCTGAGGTGATGGGGTCTTCTAGGTATACTATCAGGTTGTTTGCAAATAGAGACAATTTGATTTCCACCTTTCCTATTCGAATACCCTTTATTTCTTTTTCTTGCCTGATTGCTCTGGCTAGAACTTCCAGTACTATGTTGAATAGGAGTGGTGAGAGAGGGCATCCTTGTCTAGTGCCGGATTTCAAAGGGAATGCTTCCAGTTTTTGCCCATTAAGTATGATATTGGCTGTTGGTTTGTCATAAATAGCTTTTATTACTTTGAGATATGTTCCATCAATACCAAGTTTATTGAGGGTTTTTAGCATAAAGGGCTGTTGAATTTTGTCAAATGCCTTCTCTGCGTCGATTGAGATAATCATGTGGTTTTTGTTTTTGCTTCTGTTTATGTGGTGAATTACATTTATAGATTTGCGTATGTTGAACCAGCCTTGCATCCCCGGGATGAATCCTACTTGATCATGATGGATAAGTTTTTTAATGTGCTGTTGCAATCGGTTTGCCAGTATTTTATTGAAGATTTTTGCATCTATGTTCATTATTGATATTGGCCTGAAGTTTTCTTTTCTTGTTGAGTCTCTGCCGGGTTTTGGTATCAGGATGATGTTGGTCTCATAAAATGATTTGGGTATGGTTCCCTCTTTTTGAATGATTTGGAATAATTTCAGAAGGAATGGTACCAGATTCTCTTTGTGTGTCTGGTAGAATTCGGCTGTGAACCCATCTGGACCTGGGCTATTTTTGTGTGGTAGGCTCTTAATTGCTGCCTCTACTTCAGACCTGGTTATTTGTCTATTCATAGTTTCGGCTTCCTCCTGGTTTAGGCTTGGGAGGACACAGGTGTCCAGGAATTTATCCATTTCTTCCTGGTTTACTACTTTTTGTGCATAGAGTTGTTTGTAGTATTCTCTGATGATGGTTTGAATTTCTGTGGAATCTGTGGTGATTTCCCCTTTATCGTTTTTTATTGCATCTATTTGGTTGTTTTCGCTCTTCTTTTTTATCAGTGTTGCTAGTGGTCTGTCTATTTTGTTGATCTTTTCGAAAACCAGCTCTTGGATTTATTGATTTTTTGCAGGGCTTTTTGTGTCTCTATCTCCTTCAGTTCTGCTCTGATCTTAGTTATTTCTTGTCTTCGGCTAGGTTTTGAGTTTTTTTGATCTTGCTCCTCTAGCTCTTTCAATTTTGCTGATAGGGCGTCAATTTTGGATCTCTCCACTCTTCTCATGTGGGCACTTATTGCTCTATATTTTCCTCTACAGACTGCTTTAAATGTGTCCCAGATATTGTGGTATGTTGTATCTTCGTTCTCATTGGTTTCGAAGAACTCCTTTATTTCTGCCTTCATTTCATTGTTTATCCAATTAACATTCAAGAGCTAGTTGTTCAGTTTCCATGAAGCTGTGTGGTTCTGAGTTAGTTTCTGAATTCTGAGTTCTAACTTGATTGCACTATGGTCTGAGAGACTGTTATGATTTCAGTTGTTTTGCATTTGCTGAGGAGTGCTTTACTTCCATTTATGTGGTCAATTTTGGAGTAGGTGTGATGTGGTGCTGAGAAGAATGTATATTCTGTGGATTTGGGGTGGAGAGTTCTGTAAATGTCTATCAGGTTTGCTTGTTCCAGGTCTGAGTTCAAGTCCTGGATATCCTTGTTAATTTTCTGGTTGATCTGTCTGATATTGACAGTGGAGTGTTAAAGTCTCCCACTATTATTGTGTGGGAGTCTAAGTCTCTTTGTAAGTCATTAAGAACTTGTCTTATATATCTAGGTGCTCCTGCATTGGGTCCATATATATTTAGGATCGTTTGCTCTTCTTGTTGCATCGATCTTTTTACCATTATGTAATGACCTTCTTTGTCCCTTTTGATCTTTGTTGCTTTAAATTCTATTTTATCAGAGACGAGAATTGCAACTCCTGCTTTTTATTGCTCTCCATTTGCTTGGTAAATATTCCTCTATCCCTTTATTTTGAGCCTTTATGTATCCTTGCATATGAGATGGGTTTTCTGGATACAGCACACCAATGGGTTTTGGCTTTTTATCCAATTTGCCAGTCTGTGTCTTTTGATTGGTGCATTTAACCCATTTATATTTAGGGTCAATATTGTTATGTGTGAATTTGATATTGCCATTTTGATGCTAGCTGGCTGTTTTGCCCATTGGTTCATGTAGATTCTTCATTTTGTTGATGCTCTTCAGCATTTGGTATGCTTTTAGGATGGCTGGTACTGGTTGTTTTTTTCTACGTGTAGTGCCTCTTTCAGGAGCTCTTGTAAAGCAGGCCTAGTGGTGACAAAATCTCTGAGTACTTGCTTGTTCGCAAAGGATTTTATTTTTCCTTCACTTATGAAGCTCAGTTTGGCTGGATATGAAATTCTGGGTTGTAAGTTCTTTTCTTTAAGGATGTTGAATATTGGCCCCCACACTCTTCTGGCTTGTGGAGTCTCTGCTGAGAGATCTGCTGTGAGTCTGGTGGGCTTCCCTTTGTGGGTGACCCGACCTTTCTCTTTGGCTGCCCTTAGTATTTTCTTCTTCATTTCAACCCTGTTGAATCTGACGATTATGTGCCTTGGGGTTGCTCTTCTTGCGGAATATCTTTGTGGTGTTCTCTGTATTTCCTGGAGTTGAGTATTGGCCTGCCTTGTTAGGTTGAGGAAATTTTCCTGGATAATATCCTGAAGAGTATTTTCCAGCTTGCATTCATTCTCTTCATCACATTGTGGTACACCTTTCAAACATAGGTTTGGTCTCTTCACATAGTCCTACATTTCTTGGAGATTTTGTTCATTCATTTTTGTGCTTTTTTCTCTAATCTTGGTTTCTCATTTCATTTCATTGAGTTGATCTTTGACTTCTGATATTCTTTCTTCTGCTTGGTCAATTCAGCTGTTGTAACTTGTGCATGCTTCGCGAAGTTCTCGTGTTGTGTTTTTCAGCTCCTTCAATTCATTCATATTCCTCTCTAAGTTGTCCATTCTTGTTATTATTTCCTCGAATCTTTTTTCAAATCTTTTTTCAAGGTTCTTAGTTTCTTTGCACTCATTCAGAACATGTTCTTTTAGCTCACTGAAGTTTCTCATTATCCACCTTCTGAAGTCTGATTCTGTCATTTCATCACACTCATTCTCTGTCCAGCTTTGTTCCCTTGCTGCTGAGGAGTTTGGGTCCTTTGTAGGAGGTGAGGTGTTTCGGTTTTGGGTGTTTTCCTCCTTTTTGCGCTGGTTTCTTCCCATCTTTGTGGATTTATCCACCTGTCATCTTAGTAGTTGCTGATTTTTCGATTGGGTCTCTGATTGGATGCCGAGATTGTTGATGATAAAGTATTTCTGTTACTTAGTTTTCCTTCTAATGGTCTAGCCCCTCTGCTGTATGAGTGCTGAGGTCCACTCCAGGCCCTGCTTGTCTGGGGTACACCTGTAGCAGCTGCGGAAAAGTGAGGGATGTTACCAGTTTCTTCTTCTGCTATCTTTGTCCCAGAATGATGCCCACCAAATGGCAGTCTGATTAGTCCTTTTTTGAGGTGACTCTTTGGATATACAGGGGTCAGAGCACTGCTTGAGGAGATGGTCTGTACTTTATAGGAGCTCCAGTGCTGAGCTGTGAGCTCCTTTGCTCATTCAGCGTTGTTGGGTACCTGTGTTTTGGTCTGCTGCAGCAGAACTTATAAACCACCCCCCGTTTTTTTCCCCTCAGATGCTTTGTCTCAGTGAGTTGGGGCTTTCTTTATGAGTATCTGTTGCACTGTCGTGCCCGGCTAGGAGGTATTCTATTCACTATTTGCCTGACGAGGCTCCACCCTGCTAGTGCAGGTCCGCCCTGCTACCACAGGGCTCTGTTCTACTGTGGTGTGCTCCGCCTTGCTGGCAGAGTTTCTCTGTTATGGCTGGTTGCCTCAGCAACAGGAGGCTGTGTTGGCACTGGGCGTGTACCTCAGTAGGGGCGTATTGCATCCGTAGTTGTGGACGCCCCTCCCCTACCGGGCTGCACCATCCTGGATTCAGCTGAGCCTGCAGCAAAACTCTCAACTTTGAGCACCTCCAATCGCCACCCAGCTTGTCCCCGTGAGGGTGAAACCTGCCGAGCTCGATCACCTGGCTGCCTGCCTCAGAGTCCATCCTCTCTCTCTCTCTGTGTTTTTCTCCCCAATTTGAATGGTTGACTCTCTCACTGGTGCCCCAGTAGCCTGCTGAAAAGACACTGGGATTTGTGTGATCTCCCATGCTGCTGCCCACTGCACCAGCTCAAATCACGCTTCCCAGGAATCTCTGGGTCTAGCTCACTGTCCAAGTCCCGTTTAATCAGATGGACATGTCAATCTGGCCTTCCAAATCTCAGATTGCCAGTTTAACAGGGCACCTAGACCAGTGAGTTTTGTGCTGGGTGCTGCTGTGCTGTGGTGCTGGCCGAGCGCGCAAGCCAAAACACCGGCTGCGCTGGTGTCCCGTGTCTCTCCTACACCTGGGAATTTACCCGTTCTGTGGGCAACAAAGGTCCATCTGAGAATGCGGCCAGGACTCACCCTCTGCACCTTCACCGAGAGCTGCAATCCTGAGCTGTTTCTACGGCGCCATCTTGGATATCCCCCCAAGTGTCTATCTGAATTGCATTATTTAAACATAAAGCAATATGTTCCTGTAATTACTATTTCATGTATTTAATATGTACATGTGACTAGTGGCTAATGTACTGAATAGCACAGCTTATAGCAATAAATGACGTTGTTCAAGTTTAAAGTATGGTGGCAGAGAGTAATATTCCATTCGGCCTTTTGATTGTTTGTGGGAACACAGTATTAACAATCATATTAACAATACAGTATACCTACTAAAAAGGTCTAGTTAAACATTATTGTACATGTTTGAGACTAAGAAATGCTCCTGCATTTGATCTATATCAATGCCATATGGGTTTTTAAAAATCAGATATTGAATGCAATTTTCAAGTAGTTTAATGATGTAATAGTGTTAGCAGACTGACTCTTTACAGAAATAAAGTAAATTGTATAATTGAATCCAGTAGGAATTTACAAGCTCTGAAAATGCGGTAATATTACCAACCTTGAAATAAAGTGTAAAATATCACAGCTTTAAAAAATGCTGGGATTGGTAAATATTGTTATGAAGACAGTAACAAACCATATTAGATAACTGATAAAGCTACAAAGACAATACAAATATAATATGTTATAAGTAGTGGTTACTATAAAGCAGGTAATATTCATTATATTTAAACATATCTCTATAGAGTCAACAAAACAGAATAAGCAATTTGGTCAAAATTACATAAGCAACAAAATGAATTAGAGTATATCTCCGCCACATTGCAAGTATAACAAAAATAGTTTACAAACAACTGTTAGAAAGCATATGATAAAATAATAAACTTGAAGAAACTGCAATATTTTCATCAATATTAGTAAATAAGGAGCATCAGGAAAAAAGGGAATAATCAAACTGATAGACTATTGGATAACCGTATGAAGATTGTGTTTGCAGCATCAAGTAGCTTTCAGCTCTTCTTGTGCGTACAAGTCTTTATTTCTGTTTTTCTCCTGAACTGATGACCTTCCAAGATACTATTCTGCAAATCTCTTAGCAAGCACATTTCTGACTTGTACAACATTAAGCTTAAATCTTCACTGGAACAAGATCTCAACTGTATTTGAGTCATAGATTATGTTAGTAAAATTTTTATGTTTAAAAATTTTAGGGAAAAGCACCATTCTACCTCTAATTCACAGTGTAGATGATGGCTTATATTGGTAGGAAATGTAGAGCTACAGCATTATGTTCTCTCTAGTATGCTCTACCATAAGAGAGTATTACCCTATTATTAATCTCCTTAAATGCAGGGTAACATTTGGCCATGCTGTATAATGCCAACAAATACTTCATATTGAAGGTTGTTTTGGAAAAGTTCTTGTCAAGTTTGGTTGACATGTAAAGTGAACGTTTTCCTTGAATAAAAACAGCATATACTGAGAGAAAAGAAAAGGGTATTTGATGGATAAATGTTGCTTCCTTCTTGTGGAAGAGTCTGCCATTCCCTTTACAAAAATCTCAATATTAAGAGTCATGATCTCTTTAGAACATTGCCTTAAAGTTATCTATAACAATAAGCATTCATATGAACCGTTAGTTTTAAATAGAGTGAAAAGGTTTTTCTTTCGAATAATTTTTCTTCCTTGCCAAATTCCCAAACTTTCTTTCAGCCAAAGAAAATACAAGGTAAAACACACACACACACACACACACACACACACACACACACACACACACACAGAGAGAGAGAGAGAGAGAGAGAGAGAGAGAGAGAGAACAGAGGGACTGAATACATGTCCAAGATCTTGATATAAAGCAAAGGAAATTGAACTAATAATTCACCTCTTTGTGCTGTAAGTTTACAAAAATATACGCAGGTGCAGGCACCATGCATTGGGATCCCATCTCTACGTTTACTTACTATCATTTAACCAGTATAAGTCTTGGTTTTCATACTTTTTAATACAGAGAAAGTAGTGATTTCATCATAAAGGCAAAGATCTTATCATGTCTTATTTATCTTTTCCTGGAGATAAGTACTCTGTCTAGCATATAATATGCATGAAATAAACATCAGTTAAATAATTGAATAAAGTGCTGGGCAAGTTGTCCCTTGCCTGTAATCCCAGCACTTGGAGAGGCTGAGGCAGATGGGTCACCTGAGGTCAGGAGTTCAAGACCAGCCTGGCCAATATGGTGAAACCCTGTCTACTAAAAATACGAAACTTAGTTTGGCATGGTGGCACATGCCTGTAACCCCAGCTACTTGAGAGGCTGGGGCAGGAGAATTGCTTGAATCTGGGAGATGGTGGTTGTAGTGAGCCTGGTTGTGCCATTGCACTTCAGCCTGGGCAACAGAGCAAGACTCTGTCTCAGAAAAGTTGAATAAAATATTATGGATATTTATGAATATAAATATTCATAGTAAAATAAAATATTTATGAATATAATTGAATAACATTACCAACAGGTGCTCAGACAACAGCCAGCAGGTGATTATTTGATAATGATGATAATTAATTATGTTTCCACTTACTGTTATTCTTGTTAATGTAAGCATTGTTTAAACTACAGTTTATATGAAATGAGTGTATTATTTCTTAAATTCTACTTCAACTGGTTCTTATATTGCTGTGTTTCAGCTAGACAGGCTATTGAGATAGAACATAAACTGTTATACACGATACATCTATAACCTGTATTTTGGCAAACTTTATATTTCACAAAGATAATAGAACTTTTTTCATTATTATACATAAAATATGCTTTTTTTCTCCTGTGCTAAAACCTAAAGATTCTTCTTTAATTTTGGCTAAAGAATTTTTTTTCCATTACTATCTATATTTAGAGCTTACTATTGAGTTGGAAGAATTAAATGTGGGAGAGTATGTCTTGCCAAACGCAATCAAAAGAACTGCCTGGACTCTGTACATGAGCCTATTGTGACCTGATTCTCATATATTCTTGACGCAGTGCTCAAGGTCCGAAGCCCTGGCACTCCCTAGAGAGCAGTTATCTCCAGAGTTGAGTAAACCCGAATCTGGAGCACTTTTTGTGATTGAATACTACCTCAACAATATGCGTATTCAAAAAGAAAATAATTTATTGTAGAACTATGGCAAGGATACAAGTTATGAAATGTTAAACAGTTTTGGAGGTGTGCTTGCATTAAGTGAGTATAGTTTTAGTCATTTTGATCTATTTTTAAGCTTCAGTTTGGAAAAATCATACCTCATTTGTCATATAAATATTTATGTCATCTTACAACCAAATTAACTTCTAGAGTTTCATTTAAAATAACTCCCTTTGGCTGAGCACAGTGGCTCACATTTGTAATCACAGCACTCTGGGAGGCTAAGGTGGGTGGATTACTTGAGCTAAGGAGTTCCAGACCAGCCTGGTCAACATGGTGAAACCCCATCTCTACTGAAAATACAAAAACTGTCCAGGTGTGGTGGTGCATGCCTGTAACACCTAGTTACTGGGGAGGCTGAGACATGAAAATCACTTGAAGCCAGGAAGTAGACTTTGCAGGGAGCCAAGATTGTGCCACTGCACTCCAGTTGGGGCAACAGAGCGAGACTCTACCTCAAAGAATGAAGAAACAAACAAACAAGCAAACAAAAAAACCTCATTTCAATAGTATACACTGCAAAAGCATAATTATAAAATGGAATAAGATTTTATATGTTTTGTTTGACTTGTATATACTTTATATATAATGTATTTTCTTACTTAAATGAGAACAGAAATCTTCACTATGAGCTTCAGAGGGCTGTGTATTAATTGGAAAAAACAGAAATTGGGCTAGAAATAGAGTCTTCTGTTATGTCTCACTGAGTGGTTAAATGTCTTCACAATGTTACATATAGAACCTGCAGATGCAGCTAATCATTGACAAATATTATGTTTATTTGGATATAAATATTTTGATGCTATTTTGATTATAATCAAATATTGATATCTTTATGGCTCAAATGATTTTTCAAATTTTCCTTGAAATATCTTCAACCCTCCTTAAATATGTATTTATCAGCAAAGAAACATATTGTCTCCACCATCATGTTGGTCCACCTTCAGAACATTATCAATAATTCATTAACATAGCCTTCTGTCTAAAGAGCTCTTCTCTAGTTTTCTTTAAAAAGTTCTTCAATAAGTTGAATTACTGTACCAGTTAAATTTTAATATATTTGAGGACAAATCCTACATTCTTCTTTTTTTTAGTATCTGTTATGATCAATGAAATTTTTCTGTTTCACTGATTATGCCAGACTTTTGATTGCATGGTGCCTATTTCAATATTGCATTAATAGCAGTTAATATATACTGAGTGGTTAGCATTTCCCAAGAATGGTTCTGGCATGTGAAGTAACTCGTCTAATTCTCATCCTAATTCTTTGATAACACACCTATTTTACACATAAGAAAACCAAGAAGAAGGATTATTAATTTTCCCAAAACCAATCAGCTACTAAGTGGTCATGCTTTTTTTGAGCCCCCACCATCTAGTTCCAGGGCTCTGTGCTTTTAACTCCCTTAGACTTCCTAAATTCATCTTCCTAAATATATGACCAAATGTATACCCTTCTGAAAGAGCAGTATAAAGTATAAAAGAGAAAGAAAAGATTGAGCAAAGGGAATAAAACTATGAGTATGCCAGTCAAGCAAGTCACACAGTAATTTAACATAAGCCACCTAAATCCAGAGTGAAAAGCAAGGTTGGAAATGCACACACTTCTTGTGATGTGAGAGGAGGGTGCATACTAGTCACTTTTCCAGCACCATATAACGAGCAGAATCCTTAGAAACATCTCAGCATCAGGTCAAGATACTGCTATTTCTCATACTGATCTTAACTGAATTTTTAGGACATTATATTTTTAAAATTCTGTGAAAGTGATTCTAGGAGGACATTAAGATTGTGCAATTGAAATATTTAGACTTCTGCCTAAAAAAGTGTGATGAAAATGATGGTGATGTTGGTCATAATCAAGAAGAATCTTGCCAGTTTACTAGCAGCACGTATAATTTACAACCTTTTGATGTCAGTGATGTTATTTTAGATCTCAGGAAACTGGAGTTTGGACAGACCAAGGGACACATAAGGTCAAAGAGCAAGCGGGTACTTGGAGCTCAGTCTGCATCTAGACCCTTACTCAAAAATCTATACTCTTCATTATTACAGTATAGATTTTTTTTTCTCAAATGGATATTTTGAAGGAAAATGATTACATAAAAATTAACCATTATACTCTCTAGTTTAGGTATGTAATCGATAATTCTGATTAAAGAAAGATCTACATGTTATCTAGCAGGTGGGTGGTAGTGTTAACATTTTATAACAGAAGCAAGGACAAATATTGAAGTTCCATCTACTTGATCTGGCTCTACAGGAAGGGAGAAGATACCAAGGAAAACAAAACTATCCTTAGAATGCAGTTCTGGATTTATTTCAACTTGCTATTATTGTTATTGCTGATTTTAACATGTGATAACGTTAGTTTATTTAGGCTGCTATAAAATACCATAGATTAGGTACCTTAAACAACAGAAATTTGTTTTCACATAGTTACTAAGGTTGGAAGTCATGATCAAGGGCTTTGGTTTCTGGTAAGGGCTCTCTTTCTGGCTTGCAGATGGCTGTCTTCCTATATCCTTAATGGCTTTTCCTCTATATGTGTGTGCGCAGAAAGTAAAGGAGTGACTTTTCTGTTGTCTCTTCTTATAAGGACACTAATACTGTTGAATTAGAGCCCCATCCTATGACCTCATTTAACCTTCATTACTTCTTTAGAGGCTCTATGCATACAGCCACAACTGGGGATTAGGGCTTCAACATGTAAATTTTAAGAGGATACAAACATTCAGTCCAGAACAATATGAAAGCCTCAACTTGTCCCTAGGTTTATCAGAGGCTCTCTAAAAGCTTTGTTAAACCTTGTATCATGGAATCACATTGCTGTTTGTATTCTAAATGTAAACACACACACACAGATTACAGTTCTCAATTGCTTCCGCACTTTACCACCTCCAAGCTATTCTTGGGGCCACATTCTCTCTTTTTGGCTCCCAGGGTTTCAGGCAGAAAAGACAGTACTATTGGTTGCCACTTCTCAAGCTCTCCAGTAACATCTACATTCAACTTTGCCTCCTCCTTCACCTTGTTACGGATTGTAAGAACCCATGAAAATCAATGAAACACGTTCCTTAGAAAAAGAATGGGGAGCCCTACTCTGGAACTTCACTAATATTTCAAAGAGCAAATTCTTAAAGGGAATGGCCAACCAATAATTTCCTCTTCTCAGAAAATACTTGTCACAATAGAAATTGAGGTTTGATAATACGGATTCTGTCTTAAAATATGATGATTCCTTTGGGCATGAATGAAAGTGAATATCACATTAATGTTTTTATGTGATATAACTCATTAACATAGTCATGAATAAAACTTATTAGTTTTTATGTAGCAGTGCTAAATATTAAACTCACTACTATAAAATTAGCTTATTGTTTAATTTTTTCACAAAAGATCAATATATGTTTGAGATCATTTTCCATTTTCTAAAATAACTCTTTTCACATATTTGCATAACTGCAAGTATGTCTTCAGCATCTATTGATTTACTGATTTTAAATATTTTGAGACAAATTTTTTTGGTCTATTTGAAGAGTTATTGGACTTTCTATGCTTTCAGAAACAGTAGAATGCATATTATAATAAAAATGTGTATCAATGCTAAAGAATAATATTGAACTTTATATTACACTTATGGTTCCAATGTGTACTTCATAAATTTCTAAACCTTAATACTTAAATAGAAGGCTATGAGGTGCTGGGATATTTAACATAAAACTAAATTTTCTTTCTTTTGAAAATTTGTCAAATTTCTGTGACTCAAATTTGGTGGAAGAGTATTATTTGAACTACTGGTTCCTGTGATTCATATACGAAGAGTGATACCTATGAGTATAAAGCAAATGCATGTTTTATTTATAATAGCAACAGTGTTTTAGATAAATTGAGTGAAATAATAAATTTGTATGACTTTATTATGTGAATGGTTAAGGAATCATTTTGTATTTCTTTTATTTGGGCCTTTTAAAAAAGAAATTCTGTATGTGTTTGAGAGTATTTATATTTTGATCTTCTTAAATATTATTAACAATGTTTCTGAATATATGGTGATGGGGTTTGCATAATATTTAGTCAGATCGGATTTATTTATGTGTACTTTAGAAGTGTTATTTTTAAACAGTGTTCAACTTTCTCTGACATAAGCAGCTGCGGGAAAAAGATGTTTACTGAATAATACCTTGGAATTATTTGTGTGCAGCGTTTAAAAGTTAATGTTGTCTTATTTACCAAAATAAAATTAGAAAATAAAGATTTAATAGGGCCAGAATGTTAATTAGAGATAAAGATGTAACTTTTTATTCTGCAAATAGAACAGAGGGCGTTACAGCAATCTGAAAATCTGAAGCACAAATTCAGAAAAAATTTTAAACTTTTTTACTCCTTGTTGACTCATCAAGTTGAAAAGTGCTTTTAAAGGCATTTTCAGTAGAAAACAGCTTTTCTTTAGGAGCTGCTGGGCAAACATCCTTTTTTTAATGAAATAGATATTGTATATTTATGATAAGGGTAAATAAATACAGATGAAGGACTTAGTTGAAAAAAAATAGACTGCAAAGAATGTTACACATTCACTTGTAGGTTAAGTCATTTTTTTTGTTCTTTTGTTCTGTAATTGATTGCTAGCACCCCCTTTAACCCACCTTAAAGGGCAAGCAGGAAATTCATGTTTTCGTTCATCAGCCCATCCCTCTGAAAAGCGTTCGATATTAAAACAGTTTTCAAGGAGCAAAAGCAGAGGAAACAAGAGGCCCAGCTAGACTGTAGCAAGGTTAGAAGATACATGCAAGATTGCCTGCAACACACATCGGGTCTTGTTCCTGTCCAGTATTTGCATGGAGATATCAAGTTAATTAGGGTAGGACTCTGATCTTCGCTTTATATGTGACCTTTTATTATATCTGTAGTTCTCCAGTTCATATGGTGTCATAAAAGCTATGGGAAAGTCTTTCTAGTGTTTGACACAAACTGGAAAATAAATAAGCATTGATAATCCCTTTGCCTGAAGGTTTTTACAGCAGCAAAATACTGCAGAGGCAAAGTTGATATTGTGGTAAATTTGCTGTGGGTGTAAGAATGCTTCTTTTGTCTTTTGGCTCCTGCTTCCCCCGATGATGATCAGGTGCAACCTAGAGAGTTGCGGAGAGGAATGGGGTATTGGTTGGGGAGGGGGTGCGTGTTGGTTCAGGAGGAGGTTACATGGCAGAATTCCCACGAATGCTGGCGAAGGATGAAAAAGATAAAGAAATCTTGTTTTTCTGAACGGGAGGATTCTCTGCATGACTTCCCCACTGTTGGGGTGATGAGCTTTCAGGCTGAGATTTTATTAACAATTCATATGGAGATTGAGGGCAGTGGAGGAGCAGATTCTCACATAAACTTGATCTGTCCATGAATGCAGTTCTCTGTTTGCCCTGACCCTGCATGGCTTAAGACATTGCCTGTGAGGCCAGTGTGCCAGACACAAAGAAAGAAATGAAAAGCAAGCACATTCCAGGAGTCTGCACAAAGGAGCCCAGCAGTTTCTAGTCGTCTCCCCAGAGAGGATCTTATCTCTGCACAGTCAAAAACCTCTAAAATGTTTATTTGTGTACTTAAAGTTTTCAAATCCATGTGGCTGTTCATTAAGCAATAGTCTGTAGAGAGGTTTTGTTGGGTTTTAAAATTTTTGTTTTCTGAACTTGTTGAAACTGGAAAAATATTTGCAAGGGTACGTTTTCTGAAGTTTAGCTTTGGAAGCCACTGGCCTTGAATTGTTTTTACTTTGTCAATTGGTAGGTAGCCTGCAAAATGAGTCCTTTCCAGCTTTGGGAGAGGCCAGAACAACATCTTACATCTTGATTTGACTTCCTAATACATCCTGACACTGCAAGCTCTGAAACTTGTGGCAGAGAGTAAATGCATGAGAGAAAACTGACATGGGATCATAAGTGGACATCCCCGTGCTCATGAGCACAGATCACAGTGCTACATTCAAAAAGCCATGGAAGAAGCAAGTGCAGAGAAAAGTTTGAGTGAGACGAAAGAGTGAGGGAAACTAGGAACATCTAACGTTATAACGTTTTTGTAATTATTGGCAGTTCACTATATCTATAAGCATTATAACAGGATAATGACAAGCTCTCACAAGACATTTCTCCGTAGCTTAATATAATAGGTTTTATTGTTTGACAAATGCATTGTCTGAAAGTATGACATCTTTAGGTTCAGGATATCAAACCTTGATATACATAATTCTGCTGCTCAAATACATATTTCCACAGATACTTAAAAATTCAGGAAATCCAGATACACAGGCTTTTGAATTTTGCATATGTGTTTAGCTGTTCAAATTGCTTCAAACTTTTATGGTTCATTAATTAAATAACCAGTAGAGGAATGCAGGCAAATGCCATTAATTATGATAGGTTTTGTTCCTTTAATTTTATAGTGGTTTTATTTCCATGAAATTAACTGTCGTACTTAGGCTAATTGTCAGTAATTGGTGACAGAATCACTTCATTGTTTTTCTATAGCATGATACTAATTAGGATCTTTGCAATATTGGCCCAGCCATGTTATGTATTTTACCTTCTGTGTTTAGTCAGTGGTAGATAATATCAAATGCAACTTTTTAAGAGATCCATGAGATAAAATGTTTCAATTAATAATTAAACAAGTCTTTTAAACAGCCTGTCATAAATTAATTTTAAAACATCAAGATTGAAAGAAGCTTTTATTTTTGATTATTTTGTTTCATATCAACTAATTTTCCTGATTTGAATTGAATCATATTGGAATCATCTATGCAATATTGTCATTACAAATCTCAACAGCTTAGCCACATGTATTTTTATTATTCTGTTTGTGTAGGTAATGCTAAAATTAGCATTGCTAAAAGCGCTTTTGTGAGGTATCACAGAGCTGAATGGGATTGCTTTTCTTTTTTATACCTGATGGTTAAATTCTCATAAGATATAGCATATTATTTATTCTTGTTTTTAACAGTTTTTCCTGTTTCATTTTGCCATATGAGAATGTTTTTCAAAACATTGTATTTCAAATGAATATATATAAAACAGTTGAGATCATGAAAGCTTGGTTTTATGCATTTTTTTTCCAACACAAAAAATGTGTTCCATATAAGTAACAGGTTATAAAGAGAAAAAATAATGGGAGAGTATTCTGTTTTGTGAAGTGAGGGTTAATGCCGATGGGAGAAAATATTACAACAGTACTTATCCAATTAAAACAATCACAGCCAATACTGCTTTGCTCATTTTTTTCCTTAAAAGAATTTTTCTCAACAGATTCCCCTATGATTTTTATGAATTTATAAGTTATAGAAGTTTTCTAATACTTTGAAGAATAGACTTCTTGCTTCTTTTTCTTATTCAAAGATGCTTTTACCAATCAAGTGCATTTTACAGTTTATAGCCCACTCTGTTTTAAATGCATCCATAATATATAACTTAGAGCTGAGTGTGTCTCACAATTATCCTGAAAAAAGTTTTTACAAAGCAATTAGAAAAATAATTGCCTATTAAAAGGTTAAGATTGGTTTGAGTAGGGAGAGCAGAAACTGAACTCTGAAACTGAAAGCATTCATTGTTAGAGGAAACATACGCACCAAATCCGAAATTAAAGAAAACTCACCAAATACGTATCTTGGCAAGGGGAATTGTTTGAATTTTCTAAAGCTGTCAGTCCATTTTCTCTATTTTTTTTCCTGTTAAAGAGAAACTTCAAATGGAAAGCTTCACCTTTTGTATAAAGTTGAAATGTTTTATTATTGCAGGATTGTTCTACACTGTATAAAACCAGAACAATTCAATAGCTTCCGGGGGGCCAGGGCATGGGGAAACAAATGAGAATCTATCATTCTAGAATGCCCATAGCAAAGCAAAAATAAGTATAAAAATCTATGGTTGTTTCCTTGAGAAAAAGAATCTTTTGATTACAGCAGTTATTTGAATACCCATTCAGGCTCTTTTCTAACATGTAGTAAGTGCACTTCTCCCAAAAAATGCTCTTAGGAGACAAAACTATCAAACATAAACTATGTTTAGATGCTGCATTTCAATAGATCACCCCATAGGATTAAGCAAAAGTTATTTTTCTTTTTGTGTGTGCACTAAAAAATAAATTTCCCCAATTAAGTTACATTTGTTTGTTTTTCATCTTATTGGTATATTTCCAATATGTTTTCTTATTTTTTGTCGGTTTCAAATATATAAAATGTGAAAAATAAACAAGTCTGAAACTGACTTCAAATTTTAAGAGTGAAAAAGTATTGTGAAAGTTACTTAGAGAAAATGATTTTTCTCTGATTTATCCTGCCATATCATAGATGCTGGAGAATGCAATAAGATGGAGTTCTTTTCTCTTTCTTGAGTTTTCTAACTGTTCGAGGAAAATACCAGAAAAGAAGCAGGATTCTGGTAATACTATGAGCCACTTCCATGGGCATCTAAATCCTATAGAAAAAAAAAAATAAATCTAGTTTGCTTCTTACTTAATCGTATTGACAACCATGTAGACACTGCTGGGGCCATCATGAGTAGCAGGCAGAACGTTTGACTGTTTTGGCCCGAGAAGTCTTTATAATTGTAATCAGTTTCTTCGTCAGTCCAAGCTGTGCCAATACCCCTAATTAGGCATAGTGTCATTTAAAAAATTAAAAAATAATCCACATTCGACAACATCAACAACAATAACCACCTCTCAGCCTAAGCTATGTCCTCTATGTGAACTCACACTATGGAGCAGTTGCACCCAGCTCCTGGGCTCTGATTTACTTGGCATACTTCAGGTTAATCGAATTCCCCCACAGTGAGGTGCATACACATTTAAAGGACCAGAGCCCACTCGAATGCTACCTGACTCTGCTGTCATTTTTAATATTTTCAAATTTTAAGTGATATGTTTGTGCATAGCAGAAATAGCCTGACTTCTTCTTACTGCTAAATAGACTGCCCACCAACTAAATCAAAGAGTAATAAACAAAATAAAAAAATTATAAGATGTAGAAAATATTTAATGCAAGATGGTTTTAGTTTCTGTTGCTCAAAAAAGTTTCACATTCCATGAAACTTGTCTTTTCCCAGGGGTTAAACTCCTGTAGCACTTGGGAAAGTGAGCAATGACTACATTAAAAAGCATAAAGCATAATAAAGCAATGTGATATGTTTTGTTTTTACTTATTTTAGAATGTACTAACAATTTTTTATGTCTCACAATAGAGGCATACATGTAGAAAGACTTAAAACTACTTTTACTGTATTCACATTTTCTGGGGCCTTAATTCCGTGGTAGACAGTATCAATCTGTAACTGGGGCAAATTTACATGACATCAGATACAAAGCCCAGCAAGTCAAAGGCGGATGAAACAGGTTCACTGATGCATGCCATGTGTCTTACCTAGCAGGCAGCCATCAGCTCCTGCTTCAGGTGACCAGTGTCTGCAGGTGAAGCCAAACTGTACATTTTGCTCTTAGTGTCTTAGGACGAGTTGTTTTCAGTCGTAAATAATGTTTGAATTGTAAGCTCTTTTGCTCTGGAATCCAGGAGCAACCAGCCACTAATGATCATTTTGCGAACTACTTAGTCATTTACCAGCTAAGAAAATAATGGTCTCTCTCTCTTTTTTCTGTTAGAGCTGTTAGCATTCATCAACAGCCTTGGATGTCCCTACCAACATAGGCTTCACCAGAGACTGTTTTCTGTTTGGTTTTTTTTTTAGTAGCAAGATAGACTGACTACTTAAGATTTTTTCTCTAAGTATGAACACAGAAAATATAAAATATTCAAGCTCTAAATCATGCTTTGGATATACCTTCTAATTTTTACTTTGAACTACTTGTGATAAGATGTGACATTTATATTTTGTCACATTATCCAATATATAATTTTTAAAATAACTTAGGCACTAATATGTATCATAGTCTTACATTATTATTTAAAATAATAAAAGAGTCAAGTGATATAGAGTATCTATGTAGGCACATATTTTTCCATGAAGTTTACATGCAATATAAAGATGATATATTATGAAGAAATAACAGTCACTTATATGTAATTAAATTTCAAAATGATAAAGAAAAAAGTTACTGGAATGAAGAAAAATATCTGCCTTTCAGACAACTACATTGAAGGTTTATTTTTATTTTTGTTTTGTAATACAAACTTTTGTTCCATAATAATTTGTAACAAGCTCAAGATGTGCAGTATTAAATGAATTATTACAACATATAGCCTAGAAGTAGGACCACATTGTAAACCATCGAAGGTATAACACACTAGAACAGGCCATGTGATTGTGGTTAACACACTCATATTGAGTGTAGGCAAACCTTCACCTTCTGGAATTTTATATGTGCTGTTTTGCTCTTTGGTTTACTTCTTCCTGTGATCAATACCCGGGCAAAGCCAGAGCTCTTCAGGAGAAGGTTGAGATTATAACAATGTCAGCTTTTGCTTTTAGCGGAGTGATGAGGTTATCAATAATGCATTGGAGATCTTGGGAACCTTCGACATGCACATATCACAGCTGCCCCACGTTTACTGTGGGACTTGCAGGTTTGAGCTGAGTTGTCACCACATCTGTGTTTGAGGAGCCATTGATGCAGTCTCAAGTAATCTTGGGCACATAGGGAAAGCTGTTGAGATTATTTAACTGAAACATTGCATTTGAGGAGGTTATTTAGGAGTGAGAATATGTCTATGAAATTGCTTTTATGAAGAAGTCTGTTCAATATTCCGTTAATAACTTTTTTTTCTCCCTAGCTCCCTTCTAATGTTTTTAAGTTTTGTTGTTTTTCTGACAAGTTTATTCATATCCTAACAGCTTGTCTGGCAGCAGGGTTCATGTTTTTTACTTGGGCTTTCTGGTCACGGTGGTGGCTGAGAGTAATGGAGAGGGGGAATAAGTGTGTGTGGAAATGCAAAGCTGTCTCTTGTTACATTTTATCGATCTCATTCTGGTGTCATTCAATTAAGACAGAAATGTGATGGATAGTCTCTGCCCAGATTCCTGGGTTGCTCTCCATCCATTGCAGATAAAGCTTTTGTGTTTTATTTTGGGGGAAGGGATGGGGAAAGGGCATGGGCAAGTGGGAGAAATCAAAGATGCTATGTGATCTGAATTACAAATCAATGTCTCTCTAAGGACGCTCCAAAATGTCAAACATGCCATGTTTATATTTTCACATACACAGAGTACTTCTGTTGATGTATGAGATGGGTTACTAGAATTTAAGTTGGGGTTAATTATTGTTGATTTATTTTCAAAGACCTATGAGTTAACATCACTCTTCTACCAGCTCAAGATAATTAAAAGTGAGCCACATAGAAAGACACTTGTATCCAGCTCATGCCATTTTGAAGTTTGCAAAAATGAGAAATTATTTTCTCATTTTTTTATGAGACTGTGATTCTAGGTTGACCTTTTTGCAAATAGATTTTACGGCTGATAAAATTAAAATAGTATGTAATTTTTTTTTAGTTTATAAACAATTCATTCTAATCATTGCCTATGTTATCAAGAAGTGTACTATTGTGAGTAAATTTCAGATTTTAGGATGGTATGAATTCTGATCCTTACCCTTGATGACGTATTTTTCCTTAACTATATCGCTGCCTCTATTTGCTACCAGTGCTATAATGAGGATAGTAGGAATTCATGGATGTGAGAGGCTCTAAAAGTAACAATTCATGTGTGCAGTGTTTTTTTTTAAAGACATTAAAATAGGTACTGCATATAATAAAAGCAGGATATGTTAAGCAAACTCCCTTGTCCTTCTCAAAACAATGCCAGATTCAAATTGAGCATTCATAATTTTCTCATCGAGGTTATGGCTTCTGATAATTAATCCACACTAAAAGGCAGTATGGAATAAAAACATAAGCAGGAGTTTTAATATTAGATCAATATGTTAATGTCCAGGCTCCCTTATATACTTGGTATGTGACCTTGGAAAACATGCATGCAGCCTGTAGTTTAAACCTTAATTTCATTATCTGAAAAATAAATAGCATTGCTCTGAGAATTATGAGACTAAGAATATGGAAATGGTTGCTCCATGCTTGTCCTATGTACTTGGCCCATGGGAGACATCCAACACATTTAGTTTTATTCTGAAGCCCCCTTTATGGTTTTGACACTGAGTAATTTGGCCCTATAATAGGCTTGCTCAGTCGTTTGGGAAAGGAATGTAAGCAAAGAAAAATAATACACTTGGGTCCTACCACTGTGAGTCAAAAATTTTCCAGATCCTAATTCACAGAAGCTAATTTACCAATCTGTATGATTATTTTTCAGTCATTTTACTAAAAAAAAAATAATTATCACTAAAAGCTTATCCTAAAATTTTATTTATGGAAGGTACTCAGTGTGTTCTGTCTTAATCCAGATTTATCAAAGATTTTAACTATTATGCTTTGATCCTAAAATTAAAGAGCAGCTGCTAGTTAAAGCAGTTATTTACTAATTTTACAAAAATTAAACAGCACTTAGAAATGACTTAGGTGGGAATTTAACTGAAAACCCTCATTGTAACCCACTTAATAGTATAGAAAACACAAAATCTCATGCTGCTGGTATATGCCTTGTAGGTATTATTAAAAACTATACATATATATGTGAGGTGGGACCTGACTATCTTTATTTTTACTTTTTCCTTCTGAGGTTCTGCATTTAAAGAAAACCATCATTATGAGTCAAAGCTTACCAGATATATATCAAAGTAGAATTGACATCTATTTAAGGAAAATACATCCATAAGATGTAGGTAGTATATAAAGAAGTTTTTCTACGTGATCCAAACATAAGACATAATTAGAGCACGTCTGGGAAAAGGAAAGGATGTATCCTAAATATTTCACGATTTTTTTTTCAATTGTCTACTTTGTGTGTGCTAAGACTGCTTAATGTATCCTTTACAAAAACACTACCAACACTTTGAAGATGTACTGAGAACAAATTTCTACATTCTCGCATCATCATTGTGCACTCAGTAAGTATTACTGGGTAAGGAACACATTTGTGTGCTTGTGTTGGGAATTAGTGTGAATCACTTTATTCATTTCATAGAGGGTTTGAATAGTACTCCTTGATGTCCCAGGATAGTTTTATAATGTTTCCCATGTAGGGTAGGAATTGCAGTGGTATGCTTGGTCGTTGTCATATCTGTTGAGCTAGTTCAGGTCTAATCTGGGTGTGGGGTGCTTCTCCACTCTCTTGGATCCAAGAAGGTGCTACTGAAAAGCAACTTTCCAAGTTGTACTACATTCAACAGCTAACTGATAGAATTTTAAATATTCCATAAGGTAGGCTTTAAAAAATTAGTAGTAACTATGATTTATGGAATTTACAGAAACAGAGGCTCTAGTTTGGGATCTTACCTAATACATTATAAGTTTCAGTGTTCAGTTCCAGAAGAACATATAACCTAATCATGGTGGCAATATTGCCTCCCCTTAAATTCTTAAAAAAAATGTTTTCATGTCAGCTTACGAGATAGTTAAGCACCAGTTGCCAGTGATATATGTTTTTCTTTTTAAAGATTCTTTGCTGCCTGTAGCTAATATTAAAAACTTTGTTGCTGTTTACATTCCATTTCTTTTTTTTTTTTTTTGAGATGGAGTTTCGCTCTTGTTACCCAGGCTGGAGTGCATTGGCGCGATCTCGGCTCACCGCAACCCCCGCCTCCTGGGTTCAGGCAATTCTCCTGCCTCAGCCTCCTGAGTAGCTGGGATTACAGGCACGCGCCACCATGCCCAGCTAATTTTTTGTATCGTTAGTAGAGACGGGGTTTCACCATGTTGACCAGGATGGTCTCGATATCTTGACCTCGTGATCCACCCGCCTCGGCCTCCCAAAGTGCTGGGAGTACAGGCTTGAGCCACCGCGCCCGGCCCTACATTCCATTTCTTTATAGGCTTTCTTTCCAATTAGAATACAAGCTTTGTAAAGTAAAAGACAATTGCAGACAATAAAGGAAGGTGGAAGTGATCGAGATGAGGATACTTCGTGCCCTCAAGAAACAGAAGGTTTCTATATTCTTGTTTCTTATTTTCCATTCATCAAAGAGGATTTAAAGGAAGATGTCATCACTTAGACCCTGGCAGTTCCTTTTCTTCTACACTTAAACCTCTACTTTACATTACTTAACTAACAAGATGTTCTTGGCATTCTGTTGCAGGCAAGATATAAATAATTTCATATCTATCAACTATATACAAGATGATGTTAAGTTTCATAATCATTGTGTGCCTATCTTTACGTTGGCAGGATTCTGATGAGTATCTGCCTCCATTGGTCTCTCTGTCTTTGTCTTCATATCTTTCCTGCATGGATTTCTGGCCATAGCAACATGGTTTGAAATACTTCCTCAGCAGTCCACTACCATTTATCTCAAATAGATTATTCTTTTGAAATATCCAAGTATTTCTTAATATCCTTTTTTTGTTAAAGTTCCAACCTAAGACAACTTCAAGTTGATATTCTCCAAATGAGACTCTGATTCAATAAAGTCCATTCTCTCTATTGGTTCATTCTCTCTGAATCTCTCTCTCTCTTACTTTTCACACCTTACTCATCTCTTCTTCTCTATTTGTGTTAGCAACTCTTTAGAATGCTAACATTGGAGTTTTGAATATGGCATGAATCTTAGTGGTCACACACTTCATCTCTATGCTTTCACAGTTGAAGGTCCTGAGGCCCAGAAAACCTATGAGAGCTTAAATCTAAGAGGAAGTTTAGGGAAGGTCTTTTCCCTGTGGAGGCCTCTAGAAGCCTTACTGAGGGTCAACCATATCATCTTGTCTTAGAGTTTGCAGGGTGGAATTCCTTGTCTTATTCATCTTTCTGCCTACAGTAGCTGGCACCTTGGAGGAGGCCAATGTATGCTTGAAATCTTTGTGCCATATTGAAGATGTTTTTTTTTTAATTTTTAATTTTTATTGCTTTATAGGTTTTGGGGTACATGTGCAGAACGTGCAAGATAGTTGCATAGGTACACACATGGCAATGTGTTTTGCTGCCTTCCTCCCCCTCACCCACACTTGACATTTATCCCCAGGCTATCCCTCCCCAGCCCCCCCACTGTCCCTCCCCCATTTCCCCCAATAGACCCCAGTGTGTAGTAGACCCCCTCCCTGTGTCCATGTGTTCTCATTTTTCTCACCCGCCTATGAGTGAGAATATGCGGTATTTCTTTTTCTGTTCTTGTGTCAGTTTGCTGAGAATGATGTTCTCCAGATTCATCCATGTCCTTACAAAGGACACAAACTCATCATTTTTGATTGCTGCATAACATTCCATGGTGTATATGTGCCACATTTTCCCAATCCAGTCTATCATTGATGGGCATTTGGGTTGGTTCCAGGACTTTGCTATTGTAAACAGTGCTGCAATGAACATATGTGTGCATGTGTCCTTATAGTAGAATGATTTATAGTCCTTTGGATATATACCCAGTAAAGGGATTGCTGGGTCAAATGGAATTTCTATTTCTAGGTCCTTGAGGAATCGCCACACTGTCTTCCACAATGGTGAAGATGTTTTTAACACATGATGAGTTAAATTTAAAATAGTCAGAAATCTTTGTGCCATATCTGAAGATGGTTTTAACACATGATGAGTTAAATTTCATCTTCCCAAATGCAGCTGTCCTAATTATGGATTCTGAGCATGAGGAGGAATTTGAATGTTTCATAACTGTGTGTTGATAATTTTCTCTTTATTGAGATCTGTTGCTCTAGAGAAAAGAGTTGGGGCCCTGTGTTTCTGTTTCTCCTCAGATCATTTCTAGAGATTAGTATTAGCATTAATATTCTCAAAAGTTTTATACTAGAAGAAGGAATATCCAAGCTTGTTTTCTGAGTAAGATTCTTTGAGAATAACTGGTGTCTGCTACACATAGGAATTTGACAAGCTATTTTGGTAGTGTACATTTAAACAATATTCTGTTAAGAATAGAAGATATACCCTCAAATCACACATTGAAAAAGATATCCAGAATGAAACCTAGAAATTCTTCATGTGGAGCAATCTTCTCACTATATTCCCACTGAAGTATTTTACCTCCTCTCTCATCAAAATCTGATTCATCTCTTATGGGTTTTTTGTTGTGTTTTGTTTTCAGTCATTAATGAGTATAACGTCAGCCTTTTGGCTATCAGTGGAATTACATAGTTGAATATTTAACCAAATTTGTCTCTGGCCACCAGGCACAGTAAGCTTTCTAAAAGACTGACTTGTAACAGATTGAATTAAGAGCGTGGAAAAGGGAAGTGGAATTATCTGGGCAAGTTGGTCAATGAGAATAGAGGTAAGGCAACAAAGCCATGCTGCTGTCACCTGTCACTTGGGAAAAAATAATTTTGGAGTGCTTACCCATAACTAAAGATGGCTTTGAATATAGACAGGCACTTCTTGGCTTGTTTCCTGTCATGTTATATTATTTATTTTTTATCCATTCAAGCGGGTTCATAAAGAGAAAAGCGCACTGTTTTGGGCTAAGCTGTAAGAAACCTCAACTGGATCCAAGTGTTCCATGACTCTGTTGCATGTGGTCAGAAAGCCTATTCTGTCATTGTACTCAAGGGTGATAAAATTCCTTGAGGATTAACTCTCACATCATCAAATTTACAAGAAAATCAACAATAGAAAAAAGAAACTTACCATGGATAAACGGAGGATGTATATACTTATTAACTGGTCAAAACATTTTCTTCCCAGTGGAATAGTTAAATCAGGAAATCATAGTGTGTGTATGACCATTACAGGATATAAAATCAAAATAAATTTTATACATTAATCCTAATGATTATCACCAGATAATTACCACCTGAATTTCTAGTCAAGTGAATAGGAATCAGGAGTCTCTAACATGGTTGGTGGAAAGCTCCCATCAAATGGACTCTGCTCTCTTGTCCCATTTTTATACTTATGCAAATTATCATTGCTTATGAGTAAAATAAGTCAATGGAATGCTTGGTATCATTAAAAACAGATAAAGGTAACTAGGCAAAATATAATCACAAAAGTAAAAACTAGTTAACAAAAGAAAGAACGTCACTGATAGGCATAGATGTCTGTTTTGGTCCTCTGTTTATCTGTCTGTTTTTATTTTAGCAAGTAGCAGTTTAACTAGCAAAGTTTCAAATGCAAGGAAAAAAATTGTAGGATTAGAGTGCCTATAATTTTTCTTCCAGATTTCACAAATACATGCAAAAAGTCCCTGAACAACTCTACTATTTTACTAACTTTCTAAATTTTGGAAGACAGATTTTCTGTTTTTCTTTTATCATCAAAAACCAATCAGAGTTGTCTTATGTGAGCTCTATGTTCAGCAGAGTGACGTGAGTGTACAAAAGACCACTTTTTACCTTAAGCAGTTTGCAATACAGCTAGGTAGAAATCATCGTGAAATACAAGGAAAACTAAGAATTTTAAGTCAGTTCTAAGTGCTAAAGAAGTGCTGCAAACCATACCCTCTTCAGAAATTCAAAGGAGAATTGGGCTTTTTTTTCCTATGTAGCCTGGAGCAATCAGAGAAAGATATTTAGAGGAAATGTGATTTGTGAATGGTTCTAAAAGAAAGAGACAGACAAACCAACAGAGAAAAAAAAAGTCCAGAGAACTCTATATCTCTGCTCACAATCTCAGGACCATGCAGAAGTACTTATTATAGATGGAGAAAATGGACCCACAAAAAATTGCCCCAGGGCACCACAGGGGTTATCTAAAGCAAAAAAAAAAAAAAAAAAAAAAAAAAGACTAACATTCATTGCATGTTTGTGCTCTGGTTGACCTTAATCAGTGGTTTTATGATCCAAATGAAATTATGTGTCTCAATGAATAAATATGTAGCTATAATATAAAACATTAGAGGCACTTTAATATGTTGGGCAGGTGAGTGAATGTGTAGGGAAACATTATTTTCACATCTTGTATAAATTCATGAGAAGTACTTATCTGCCAACACCTTTTAGATCTTTTTTGATGTAGACTAAAACATTATATATTCACAATGGGAAAGAGATGTATAAAATATCCTAAGAAGCAATAACACGGGTCAGGCACAGTGGCTCACACCTGTAATCCCAGAACTTTGGGAGGCTGAGGCAGCGGATCATGAGTTCAGGAGATCCTGATCATCCCGGCTAACATGGTGAAACCCCATCTCTACTAAAAATACAGAACATTAGCCAGACATTCTGGCATGTGCCCAGCTACTTGGGAGGCTGAGGCAGGAGTATCACATGAACCTGGGAGGCAGAGGTTGCAGCAAGCCAAGGTCGTACCACTGCACTCCAGCCTGGGCCACAGAGCAAGACTCTGTCTTAAAAACAAAATGCGATAACGTGTGAAACAGGCCTCTTAGTTTCTCACTCATCTACCCCTGAAATCCTGCTCCTTTCCAATTTCCTGTCTCTGTAAATGGCAGCAACACTCACCCAGTATCTCAATTGTAAAACCTAGGTGTGATACATTTCTCTTTTTTTCTGACACCCACATTCTTTCTGTCAGAAGTCTTGCCAACTTGACTTTCAACTCTGTTCCAGTACAGTCAATTCTCCCTACCCCAGAACTGCCACTTTTCCTGGAGCCACTGTCATCTGCTGCAATATTCCTTTAAATGATATTTCTGTTTCCAGTTTTCTCCAATTTTGCTCACACCAGTTAAGATGATTTTTCAAAAATGCAAATTAGATAAAGCTTTCAATAGTCTCTCATTAGAAAAAATTTTAACTGCGTACTCTTGCCTACTTGAGCCTGCAGTATGAAGCTTCTGCCTATGTGTCTGGCTTCATTTCCTACCACTCTCCACTAGCGTATCATGCCCTAGCCACACTGGCCTTGAAGACATTCCTCTAACATGACTTAATCCTTCTAGTCTCAGAGACTTTATACTTATTCCATCTGCCTAGAATACTCAACCTTCATAGAGGTTTCTCTTTGTTACATTCAGGCTACCACTAAAGCATCTCTTCCTCTGAAAGACCTTATCTGACCTCCCAACCATTACTTCCAAGTCATTACTCTCATCTCATTATCCTAATTTGTTAAGCATCATGGGATTGTTACCCATATTATATATTTGTTTATTTATATGTATTTGCTTATCATCCTTTTCCTAATGTAAGTCTCATAATAGCAAAGACATTGTATCTTTTGCTTATCCCCAGGATCTTGAAGAATTTAGGGCACAAAAGAAGTATTTGATAAGTATTTGTTGAATGAATTCATTAAAGAAAGTGGAACATAGTTTGGAAGACTTCTTCTGGAGTGAAAAGTTATTTTGTAGCCAGGAGGGCCTGGGTTATCTCAGTTTAGACACATGCTTTCCTTCTGGACTTGGAGAAATCACTAAACACCTCAGTTTTCGCCTGTAAAAAAATGGAAATAACACTAATTATAAGTCCGGTGTGCAGAGAAAATTAGAGATAATAAACATTATCAACACAATGGTTGGCCAATGGAAGATGTTTACTGATATAATAATAAAATAATGAATGTAAGTTTAATCACCCCAGGAGACTAAGACAAGAATCGCTTGAACCTGGGAAGCAGAGGTTTCAGTGAGCGGAGATCACGCCACTGCACAGCCTAGGCAACAGATTGAGACTCCGTCAGGAAGAAAAAAAAAAAAGTAATGACTCAGTGCCCCGGATTCTAGCCAGAATTCTTCACCAAAGAAACATAAAATATAAACACCCACTCCCAACCCTTCAACTCATTATCAATGACTTCTATCAGACTCTTGAATACGCACCCTTGGGAAGTGAAATAAGAACCATAGCTTAAATAGTTTAAACTCATATGGGACAAAACAATGAAAACACACCAGAGGGAACAATATTACACTGGAAAAGAAATCAACCCAATGATCAAATGTTTTTTTTTTATTTACTGGGAGAACTTGTATGTTTAATTCATGGAATTCTTTACTGTTTCTATGTTGGAATTCACTTACATGAAAACTACACTCCTATCAACAAAACTTGGCTTTAAAAAACCCAAGGATTTTAGTACTGAAATGCTTCTGTGCAATATATTAACATTCATTGACTAGATGAATTCCCACATGCACTTTGTGTAAATTACAAAAAGTTGCCCTTTCTTCTGTGCCCATGAACACATGTACCCTTGCAGGTGTAATTGGATTCATGCCTAAGGCTTGGTAAGCAAGCCTGGGCTATATTTCAATCTCACTCACCACCTGGCCAATCTTCCTTTCACAGGGCTCAGGCCACACAACCATATGCAAGATCCTGTAAATATTAGATAATGAATACAAAGACAGAAAAAGATTCTGAATAGAGTGAACTGAAGATAGACAAAGGTCAGCTATGCCTTTCTTCAGTTGGCAATTTTTAACAGCATGCATAAAAGAGACATGCAGTTTCTACAACAGAAAAGCAATTACAGGCATGTCACATTTAAATGTGGATCACTGATTATTATTGACCCAAACTCTAGAAAACATTCTTGTCCAAATAGCATGCTTGTTAGTATTTTAAACCTAAAAACTAATTTGACAAAGTTGTAGTAAGGTTAGGGTAGGAAAGGGAGGAGCTGATCAGGAACTGAGTAATCCCTGCTTCTTAGAGAGTATCTTTAGTGTTAAACTTAATTCTAATGGTCTTTACTGAGTATCCTCTCCTCTGTTGGACATTTTGAGTTGTAGAAAAATGTGTGCAGTTTTGAACCTCATGGAAGCAATATATAGGGGCACCATATCAGTGTATGTATCTCTACGATACAGAACACAGTAATACAGAAGCCATGACAACAAAGAAGGCAGGTCAAAGGAAGAAAAATCTACATACTGACAGGTGAATCAGAAAAGCTTCAGGGGAGGAGTGGGCTATTGCATTGGGAGCCTGTAAAGAGCAGGTCCACTCTGTCTTCTTAATTGGCTTGGTAAGCAGATCCTGGCTTTCTGTATTAAAGCTGGTCCTTTGAATGAATGAGAGCACTAAAACTTTCAGCTGGAGGAAAACAACATGAATAAAAAGGAAAAATGGAAGAGTGGGCCCTCTTTAGGGAACAGCAGACAATCCACTTTGGCAGGGATTTGCCGGGTGTATACATGGAAAAAAGGGGCGTGAGTTTGGGTTGGAAAGATATGAAAGTGTTAACCTGTAGACTAGATTCTAGGGAAATGTGTTGTTTTTCTATTTTCCTATTGTTTTTCAGATAATATATATCTTTTGGCATCTTTGGAACATGATCAAGCCTATAATCTATGAAGAATGAATTGCCATATGTATGTAGAAGGTATCTTTGAGACAAGGAGTGTGAGAATGGTGTGTAAGAGGATGTTCTTATGTAGTATGTAAGCGAAGCAATAAGGACTTAATGTAAGACGAGAGTGAATATAAGGAAGGTGATGATTTGGCACAACTTAGTGTTTAGGTGAAACAGCAACAACAACAAAAGGAAATGGAGGGATTAAAGATGACTGACATTTTGTGCCTGAGTAAATGAAAAAAGGGTGTAGAGTCAACAAATTAGGTAAAGTTAAGAGGCCTTCTTAGAACTCTGGGAATTTATTCAATACTTTTTCTTAACGAAAAGTGGAAGTTGGCCTGTAATATAAGCAGATTTTGACTGAGATTCATGATAAAGTCTTAGCTTTTTTTATAACTCTTTAAGATAACATTAATTCTTGTTTATTCATTAAGCTCCAAGTCATCTTATGAAGTCATATATTTATGTACAGATTTGTTTTATCTTGTGTAATGCAATCATATTTGATTTACAAATGTAAATGATGCATGTATTTAATCAAGAATAAAGACATAACAGTGAATAACAGCCCTGAATACTGATATTTGAATATCTTTCTCTTTCAGAGAGTTTGTGTACATATACCCCTTTAATCGCCCTCGTATTGCTGATTTATAAAACTTTTTATTTTGACCATTGTAATTGACATAAATGATTTAAAAATAGCTTGGAAAAACAAAAAGAAAGCTGAAAAATTCTGAGAAAGTGTATTTCTGGATGTAAAATAGCAAGCTTAGTAGAGGCTGGGGATACCATCAAGAAAATGATAATGAAGATAGTAGATCATTGGCAATTAGGATTGATGCAAATTCTTTGACATTTTTAAGGGAAATAGTCATATCCCTGGAGGCTAGAAGAAGTGGCCAACAATTCTGCAAGGAATAGGAAAGGAGATTTATGTATGGGGAAGACTTGTATATTCCTCTAATAGAAAATTTTGGAGACGCTGTTTTTGGTCTGACGTCAACTCACTCTTGTTGGACTTCCAGCTTTATTTTACTACCCACCCATGTTAAATTCCCTCATCTACCCAATTGCTCAGGCCAGAAACCCAGATGTATACTTGACTTTTCTTTCTATAATTACCCCAATCTGATTCATCAAGGAGTGCTGTTACTTTTACCTCGCAAACATATTTTTAAACTATCCCATTCTGTTCATCTCAACTGCTATCACCCTAGAATGCAGCGCTCTCCTCTCACACCAGAACTATTGGAATAACACCCCAACTGTTCTTCAGTTTTTCATCCTTCTCTTTCTCTAACTTCTTTCCCGTAGAGCAATCAGATTTTTATTTTTAACTCATAGATCTGATAATGTCATTCTTTTCTTAAAAACTTCCAAAGTCTTTTCATTACACACAAATCGAACTTTTAACAAAGGTGCAAAGGTCCTGTATTAACTGGCTGTTGCTCGTCTCCCTTGAGACGGTTTGTCGGTGTCCCTACCTAACTCTCATCTTGAATTGGTTTTCATAATCCCCACTTGTTGTGGGAGGGACCAGGTGAAGATAATTGAATCATGGCGCCAGTTTCACCTGTCCTGGTCTTGGGCTAGTGAGTTGGTTTTCACGAGATCTGATGATTTTATAAGGAGCTTCCCCTTTGCCTGGGCTCTCACTCTTCTCTTTCCTGCCGCTGGGTGAAGAAGAACATATTTGCTTTCCCCTTCTGCCATGACTGTAAGTTTTCTGAGGCTTCCCCCACCCTGTAGAACTGTGATCAATTAAACCTCTTTCCTTTATAAATTACCCAGTCTTGGGTATGTCTTTATTAGGAGTGTGAGAACAGACTAATGTATCTCTCAACTCATCACTCCTTTGCCTAGAAGGGATCTGCTGCAGGGAAGATATTCCTGGCATGAGAAGCAGAAGGGAGAACCTTCTGTCCTTCCCCACCTCAGGCTTGTATTCCACCTTCATCATCTTTTTAAGGGCAGTTTCTACTGCACAATGGTTAAAGTTGCAGTGGGGTGAATTATGGATATCAGAGAATCCCCATTTTACTGTTACTGTCTTTACTGCACTTCCCACTCTCCAGGGAGGGTGGTTTGATGCTCTTTGGATGCTTTTGGGTGCATATTAGAGGACCTCAGTCTGGGAACATTTGACTGTACTTCCTATGTGTTGGGTCATAGTTTCCTCTCATTGCTGTATCATCCTCAGCTCACATTTATAGTGATCTATTCCACACAACTTGCTCCCTTATGATGTCCATTATCCTTCCAGGTGCTCTGTTAAGAGTTTCTTTTCATGCTTAGAACTAAGAATATGGTCCACAGACTATAATAATCTATTTTTGCACCAATAAATTCTGAGAATTAAGCAGATATCAGCATTGTAGGAAGCTCTTCTTGAATCGGAAGCTGAAGTAGTTAGTTAATCCAAGGGTAACATTTACTTTGTCCAGGCAGGATTCAAAGTCAACTCTACTCTGTCTTCAAACTTCAGCTCCCCAAGTGGTCCTACTGAAATCTCTTTCGTTAAAATAGAGTGGAAAGGCAGGCACAGTGCTCCCCAAAGAAATCTTCCTCAGAAAACCCTCTCACGTCTCCTCATTTCAAGCCTCATATAGTTTCAATGTGTTGACAGCCACCTACCTTGAAATTTTTGCAACGAAGTCTATCCCCAAATTCACTTGCCACTTAATACCTCTTATATAATGGTACTCCAGTTAAATGCTTTTAATGTAAAACACTGACATATACGCAAAATAAATAAAATCTCATATAAAGTGACAACTTCCACTCTGGTTTTAAATTAGACCTATCAAATTGAATACTGAAAGAACATTTCAGTCTATAATTATTGGTACAGATGAGCCATGTCAAAAGAATTTTTAAATAAAAGCCAAAATAACTAATGCACTTAGAAAAGTGTTCCATCAATATTAAGTAAAAAAGTTCTACACTTAAGTGTATTAAGCATTCTTTGTAGCTTTATTTTCATTTTCCACATGGTTAAACATAAATTTCCAAGAAGGGGTATATCTGTAAATTAGATTTTGAAAAGGAGCAAGGTATTTGTTCTGGGAGAAGTTCAGTAAAGGGAAGCCCCAGTTGAAAATGTCAACTGTTGTATGTCCATGGTAAGTTAAAAACATTGCTATTCTTGTGTTCTAATATCCAAAATTTACAGTACTGCAATAATTCATTTTCAAGTGGCTGTAAAAGTGCAATGAAACTTGTTATTAATTATCTCATTTAGCAGAAACACCTTGTAATTTAGCTTAATAGTTGTGTTTTATTAATTTCTTATCCTGCTTTGGCCACAGCCTATGAAGAGGGATCCCAACTGCCTATCCAATCTTTAGAGAATTGAATGAGTACATTTTATTTTCCCAAAAGAGATCTAAACAGTTAACTTAAAATTAAAAAAAAACCAACTTCAATTATGTTGTAATTGAATATTTCTGGTTAAGTAGAAAATAGTATCATGTTTAGTTGTAACACAAAGCAGCAGCACACATGTGTGATACTCAATTCTTTTAGTTGCTAGTATAGTGAAACCACTTGAGTCAGTCCTTTTGAGGTATAATAGGATGCCCTTAAATTTTTTTGGATGAATACTTAAAAGACATAATTAAAGGAAATAATTTCATTGGTGAATTATTTTGCCGTGTAAGTAGATAAACTCAGGGGACACACCTGTTCTCGACTGAGAATGTTAGTATATATTTGTTAAAAAATCACATACCTCAACCAATAGCCAAATTGACTTGTTAGAATTGACTTATAGGAAGGAACTTGTTTCATGTGCTCCTGAAAACAAAAATCAAAAACCAGTGTTCCATGTATGCAATTTCTCAGTTAAGTAAAATGAGAAGACCAGATTATCCACCAAATAATGCCACAAGGATGGTTTCTGATATTGTTAAAAACTACTGCCTCATATATTGGGTTGCAACTGATAGTCCTCAAATCTAAGGAGATTTAAAAAAATGTTATATCCCACATCTCATTCCTGTGAGGTGGTACCTCAGGTGTCCCTGCCTTGGGAATAAGATCCTAACCCTTCCTAATGATGTTCTTGGTCCCTCACACAACTGTTCCATCTAGTGCAGAAACTTGGTGTATTCTTATTCCCATAATGGGATCATTCTCATTTTAAAAACTTGTTTCACATGTTGCCTTCTGAAGACCTTTTCTCTTGGCCTTTCCCTCCATTGTATCTGTGTAAGAATTCTTTTCTCCTCCTATTATTCTCTATCATAACATATAATCCTTCAATCATTTAAAATAATCCATATTACATTTTTAGCAGCTTGAAAATTGCTAAATAGATACAAGAAAATATATGTTGAATGAACAAATGTCCCTTAAAACCCAGGATAGCACAAAGGCAATAAAAATGTGATAGTTGGGCTGGAAGCAGTGGCTCATGCCTATAATGCCAGCCTTTTGGGAGGCTGAGGGGGATTGATCACTTGAGGCCAGGAGTTTGAGACCAGCCTGGACAACATGGCAAAACCCCCATCTCTACAAAATATAAAAATTAACTGGATGTGGTGGTGGGCACCTGTAATCCCAGCTACTGGGGAGGCTGAGGGAGGAGAATTGCTTCAGCTAGCCGAGGTTGGGCACTGGGCAACAGAGTGAGACTCTGTCTCAAAAACAAACAAACAAAAAAACTTGAATGAATGAAATGGATTTTAGACCAAAGGACTATTTGATGTAAAATGTTATCAATGTGTATATTAGTTTGAGTTACTTGAGTTACTTCAGAAATGCAGAAATCTCTTTTAGGAGCAGGCCTCTAATAAAATAATCATTTTCCCCGAAGAACAGTTGCCAATTTATTTAAAGTTTTCACAGTATATCATATTTGTCTTTCAAACTGTATTAACTTTTTGTTGTCTGAATGTATGGATGAAATAATTCTTTCTAGAAATATTCTCATCTTCCAACTTTTCAATATTTTTGTAGCGTAAAATATGCTTAGAGGACAATAGTTTTTCATTTTTGGAACAAGTTTCACTATCATGTATACAACTGAAATGTATTGGCTTTTGATAGCAAAGGTTATAATACTAAAAATGTCTAAATTGTATTTTGACATTATTAAATAGAAAGTGAGAAGTATGAGCCATGCACTGGGCTCAAGATTTGAACTTGAGACTTTGCTTTAAAGGACAATATAAACGAAGACAGATTTTTTTCCCTAAAACCACAGTGACATGCATTTTCTTTGATTAGTGAATAGTATGGCTCATAGATGGGGTTTTACTTACAGTCCAAAGCAACAATGAGATCATGTAACATTTTCATGGCCTATTTAAGATATATTTTAAGCATATTTAGCATGGGCCTATTTTGTGACATAAAATATTGTTTATAAAGTTTTGACATTTAAAAATAAGTTTTAAACAGTTACTTTAATTCAAGCTCATTACTTTTACCAAAATGTAGTATATCTAATGGAAAAGTAATAATATTATGTTAGATTGTTTTAAAAATCCTTTCAACATAAAAAGCATTGTTTTATATCATTTGATATATGAAACAGCATCCATAAAAAAATTTTAAAGTAAATCACATTTAGCCCTGTTTTTTTCAAATGTTAGAGAAAAATTAAGAGGCTGAGGAAATACAGCTAGAGATTTTTGACCTTCTTTAGGAAATCCTGACATTCCAGAGAAACTTGGATAGACTCTGAAGGATTAACCCGTTTTTGACTTTTCAGGAAGTTTATCTTTCATTTGAAAGGATATCTGATGGGGAGGAATACAAAATTAAAATAAAGAAAATGTTAAATACCATGTCAGGGATGCAAGGTTAACAGCGGTGGTTTTGGGCTTTAGAAACATGAAAACAACATGACATGAAAGTAAAAAAAAATTTTGAAAAAACAAAAATGAGCACGTAAGTTGTTTCTGGTTTGCTTGCCTGTGGATAAACATGAAAGTGATATACATCTCCTTAAAGTTATGGCCCATGTACTTGAAACGACCTTTTTGCTTTCTAATGAATGGCCTAAGTTAGTTTACCTTAACATTCCCTCTGTCCTGGTCTACAAGAGTCAGCTGAGTTAGTCAGAGAGTAATTGGCCTGTCTGTCTCTGACCTCTGCATTCTGAATTTGCTCTGATGAAGTTCATGGGGTCTAGAGCATAATTTGTGCAAGTCATCTGTGAGTGTGGTGCCTGCTCAGCCTAAGGACTTTAGCCTGGTAGATCAAAGAGAAGCACTAGTAGACTCAGCTGCTGTCAGTGGTGGAGGCCAATGTAAAGAAGGAGACAAAACTGAACAGTAGCCTGTTGAAGGCTATGCAAGGCCATCAGACACTGAGTTCTTGAGGTGGGTTGTCTTCTGGATGTCTCCTGGGCAGTGACAGTTTGCCTGGAGCCTTTAGCGTTGGATTCATTAGCCACTGCTAATGTGTGCTAGCAATATAGCACAAATGGTGCCTGTTTCTGGGTGAAAACATCTAGAGCACCATAGGGATGTGGGAGTACCTTCACATCTCAGCCCTTGTCTGTAGGCTTTGCTTAAAAACATTCATTTATCACCAGAAAGAGAACTTCACTAATAATAGTTAAAATAGATTATTAAAAGATGACAGAGAAATGTGACGTATAAGATTTTGTAGAAAGAATAAAATACTAAAGCAAAATGTGAAATTGCATTTTTCTAAGTGGTTAAAATCTTTCCGAACTTCAGAATTTCAGGGTCACATGATTTGCATTAAATGGCATGGATTTTTTTTTTTAAATAAACCCACCAAATTATTTAAATTTGAATTATTCCTCATCTATGGAAGGGGCATACTGCATTTTTAATAAGGAACATATTTTAAAATTATAACTGAGAGAGCTCTAAGTTGTGATTTTCTTGAAGACATCCATTTATTACATGTTTGAGAAAATCAGGAGACTGTAAATTGAAATGCTTAAAACTGATGTGAAAAAGGAAAATGTCCTTATTTCTAAAATAAAGTGAGGGAGGAAGGGGGAGATGGTCAAGGTGTATAAAGTTTAAGAATGAATAAGTTCTGGAGATCTATTGTACAGCATGGTGATTAGTTAACAATAATATAGTGCATACTTGAAAATTTTTAAGAGAATACATCTTAAATGTTCTCACCACAAAAACTAAGTATCTGAGGTTATTTAATCATTGCACAATGTATAAATATATATATCAAAAACCTGACACTGTATACCTGTATATATAAATATATATATACTAATATATGTATTTATACACTGTATATATAAATATATACAATTTTTAAATTTGTCATTCTATCTTAATAAAGCTGGGAAAAAATAAAGGAAAAAGAATTCATTGAACCACCATTAGTGTTGGTATACAGCGGTTGATCTTGAGCTTTCTAATGATTTACATATATGAAGATTATCTTATATTTAGTGCTTAAAAAGAATTTGAAGTGGTGTTTCTATTATGTGTAAATGGATTATACAGTGGGCATATTTCTTTTGTTTACTGCAGTATTGTTTGTGCAAGAAAAATTCTAGAAGCAGTAGTCTTGGTCATTTTTATGTAAAGTAAGCGTAATCCAAATAAAGTCATTTTATTGAGAGATGGGAGGAAGCTGGTGTTTTAAATGAGGGATTTCATATGTTGCTTTCAAGGTAGAAGTTTTGGTGTGTGCAATTTTTGCTTGAAATATCAAAATGGCTACATCATATTATATTAAAAGTAGAAAGAATTCTTCCTCCTAAGGTTTTTATTGTTTAAAAAGGATTTTTAAAAACGTAACTTAAATGAAGAGAGTACTCTCAATTTTTGTTTGGGTCTTACATTGCAATACTAGTTTAGGCATATTTGCTTTAAATGACCAGGTACACTAATTAGAAAGAAAACAATTTACCAGGAGCTGTATCAAGTACAGCCCTGCAAATGGTATGAGCTTTTTCCAAGGATCCATATTGTCCTTGGACTTGGCTGTTGTATTATACTTTAAACGGAATTGATTGTGTGGTTGTAATGAAAGTAGCAGATTGATTTCTATGCAGTGTTACAAAGAGTAAATAGAAAAATGTTCCTGTCCTGACCTGCATTCATAACCAATGGGATTTGCTGGCTTTAGACCCAATCTTTAATAAGAGATAAGATGCAAATGTAATAAAACTGGCTTCGAAGCTTAAGGATCTTTTCAATGCTCATCAAAGATGTTTCTTGATGCATTTTGATGAGTTGTATTGATTACATCACAATCATCTAGGAAATGTTACTTTCTTTAAACGTTATTCATAATTTATTATGTAATTAGCATTCATAGAATTGTGCCTTTATACACATACTAAGATTATTGAAGTGAAGGTTATGATACAAGGGTATATATTTTAATTGTCCTTAAAATTGAATTCTTTTATTATTTAAGCAAATGATGATGGTTTAATGACTGATCATGAGTAAATTTTTACATTGTAAAATATTAGGAAAAGGTATAATTGTCATACTGTAGCAGTATATTGTAGTGTTTTTTGAAGGACTATTCCTGCTGAATTCAGATTTATTATTGTATTTATTAAGAAATGAAATGCTTGTTTCCATTAATGAGCTCAATCTTTTTTCTCCACCTTTTCTTGATAATTTTGAAGTTAACCAAATATGGGTGTTACAGTTACATTTTATATTCTAATTGTTAGGACTTTATGAGCCTCTGTTCCTGTTCACCCTTTCATAAACAAAACTCAAGCCCACAAAACAAGAAATTTAAAATATAAAGTGTAGTTGGTAAATTTGCTTTGCTATAAATGAAGGAGTGCAAAAACAAAAGTAACAATTCATTTGTAAGCAACAGTTTCTTCACACATGTGACTTTTTTTGGATTTGTTTTATGTTTGGGGTAAAACAGTTTAGTATAATGATGCCTAAATGAGACAAAACAAAACAAAACAAAATAAATTAAAAACAAAACAAAACAAAACAAAAAACTAACACATTTGACTGCCGATGTTTCTCAGTTGTAGCTTCCAAGAACTCTCTATTCTTCCCAGCCCACTTGATACCCTGCAGGTTGTGGCAGACAATTCACAGGAAAAGCTTAGACATCGAGCTTGCACGCTTCTTGACTCCATTTTAAACCTTTTGTTCACACCAGGGTGGCATTTTTTCACACCGCATGTGGCAGTTTTGACTCCTATCCAACTTGTCTTATAAAATCAAAGTCTGGGATTTTTACATTCACGGGGTTGCTTCCTGAACTGCTACTGCTGTTTGTGTCTTTCCTAGTGATTGGTGCAGAAGTTTATAGCAAAATGTGTTCTAGGGAGAGAGGAAGAAAGCAGTATGAAAAATGTTCTGGGCCTGAAACACAGGAAATAAATTTTGGATAAAACAGAGGTTGACTCTGCAAAGATAATACCCAAAATAAAATACACTAGCCTCTATTTCTATTTTTTGTAGCATTATGCTGAGTGCTCAGGTAAATTTTTTAATAAAAACAATATAATATCATTTTCAGGTTGCATGATATTTTTTAAAAGCTGTCATGTAATTGCAAAACAAAGTCTTATCCTCAGATTTATAGTTATTTTCCTATAATATTTTATAATCAGTGAGTGTAAATGCATTTTACTTTTAGATATAACTATTCGGCATGCTCCATTTAAGTTCAACTATGAATAAAACAAAACTATTATTTTAAAAATCTATACTATGAACCACACATTTGAACAAGTTCTATAATCACATCATCATTCTTAAATTTTTCTTCTTTCCCCTATGTTTAATTATAAATATAACTTCAGGCATTTATATATTTTAAAGATCAATTGTGCAGCTATTTCAAACAAATTACATAAAACAATAATCATAAAACAACAGCAGAAGTGAAAAATTTCACCAAATACCAAAGTAGGTAAATTGGCTTGTTTCTGTAATTATTAGGAAGACATAAAATACTATAGATAGGAAATCTTTATAATCTGATGATAATTGCTATATAATAATTTTTCCTTTGAAATTCTTATTTTGTTTAAATAGTATCTTTTAGCTGTGTTAGCAAAAACATAATAAAATAATATTCTAAAATATTTGCAAGCCATATGCTTTAAATCAGTTTGTGTGTGTGTGTGTGTGTATGAAGGGAGAACAGAGGAGAGTTTGTTTGCATCAACACAGAATCATAATTATATAATTTTTAAATATTTTCTAAAGTTATAGAATAAGTATCTCATTCTTAGATTGCTGCTTTTTAAACATTAACAATTCATTCACCAAGAAATCAGTTAATAGAAGTAAATCTTTAGGAAGTAACAAGTATTTGTGACTAGTGTTAAACTTCAAGATGAATATTATTGCATATTTAGTTTAAGTTGTAGCTACAAAGTCAGCCTAAAATCATTTCAGCTAATACAAATTGTATAATTTGTATATCAAAATAAATTAATTTGTTTTACGAAAAAAATGTAAAAAAGTAGTTGTAGATTATAGTCTTTATGCCTTTTTTCAGGAATACCTAATTAAGTACATTTTGAATTACTCATTACATTTGAATTACTCATTACAATATTTGAAATATGAAATGGATCATAAATTAAGAAAGACTTCAATTTAGTTTTAAGTTTCTTCAATAACAAACCATGACTGACAAGAACATAGGGAAATTGCACTTTGTTGTAAGTCTTGTAATAGTAGGCATACTAACAGACAGAACAACTGTATACTTTCCCTTTTACAGATAGAAAACTACTTCATCTACAACTACTATAAAGTATTAGGAAAGAAAATACAAACAATTCTCAAGAATAACTAAATCCAAATGGTTAATGTAAGTAAAAATCTGTTTAAAACAAATGAATTGCAATAAATGTTATAGTCTGGGTTTTTTCAAGTACAAGTTTGTGCCCCTCTTTTAAAATTTGACCTCATAAATAAAGAAAAATGCTTTTTGTATTTACATATACAAATTTTTATAAAGAGCAAGTAAAATCCTTGTCATAAAAACAAAACAAACAATAGAAAGCAAGTAAAATGCCCAAATAAACATATACCTACTTAACCATAGTTTAGTATTAACCTTCTTATAAAGCTAAACGGCATCTAGAGCTCTAACAAAGCATATGAAATTAAAAATATGAAAAAAGAAAAAAAAATCATCTAAAGTTTATGAAATAAAATTTACCTACTTTTGCAGCTGTTGTATTTGTTGAAAAAAAGTATGACTTTATTTCATGTGCATGCCAAAGAATGTAGAAATACTGTATATTTAGTTCATCATTTTTCATTATCTAGTATAGTAAACCCACAACTATTATTGCTTTACATTTCTTATTTTCTACCCTCCCCGCCTACTCCCTGGATTTCTTCAGAGTCTCTTCCGGCCAGCATATCTTCTGTTTGAGGTGCATCAAAATAAGGTCCCCAAACAGACACACACAAAGTAACCACCATCCAGCTGAGGAGAAATAGGTTTTCTGCCTTTGCCCTATCCTTATGTGTTAATAAAATCAGCTCATACATTCTGCCACAAAATTCAGCTTGGAAGTAATCCTCTGCTTCTTAGAGCTGGATGAAAAGAGTACTCATTGTGAATTATGTTTCATCTGTCACAATAACCTTCTTTATTCTGTCAGGGACCTCCCCTTTGCCTGTGGCAATTAGAGAAAATAGGTATGCGTTGAAGTATGAAATAGTGGTTTCTTAAAATGAAACAAAACAAACTGATGACACATACACACAGTTCTTGCTAAGCAATATACTGAAGATCAGTAGAAGAGACGTTTTAAAGTCATTCTGATTTTACAAGAACACAGTAAAAGAATGCTTTTTAGAATAAGCAGGTGGTATAGTTGCTATTAGTTATTGTCAACATTAGTTATTGATGACAAGCTGTGAATTATAATTGTACTAAAAATGAAATGTAAACATCTTTTTATATTGTGTACATTCTAATTAAATCATGCCACAATATATGTTATAAATAGTATTTATTTAACATATGAAATTACAATTTTATGTGCATTTAACAGATCATAATGAATTCATGTGCTTTTAAGTCTTTTAATGCTGCAGAATAACGTTTTTTGCTAATTTTTAAATGGGAAAAAATATAAAATGTTTCCCTTGAAACAGAACTTATCAAACAATTTTGTTTAATTTAAAATCAATGTGATTATTTGATTTACTTACTCTTACAAATCACTGAAATTACCTGGCGGCAGTTCAAGTTCACCTTTCTGGAATAAACCTGTTAAATGATAGACACCATCTCATTATCTCCTGGAAAGAACACCTCAACTTTTTGGCTTCATAGGTTACAGTAAAAGTTACATTATTTTTAGTTACAAATAAGTTAATCTGGAAGATCTTAAAAAGCTTAAAAGGAAAACAGTTGACAGAAAAGAAAATGCTCCTTCTAATACCGAGAGAAAGTCACTGCTGATGAAGTAACCGAAACAGTCATCATAACAGTTGGATAAAAGCACAGAAATAATTTAAGCTAACAAAATTCATAAAGTCTGAAGAAAAAATTCTCGATGCTAAACGGAAAACCTTTTGGCCCACTGCACAGGTTGGGCACAAAAGTGCTTGCTAAGCTATCTATTTCACACATGCAACGACAGAAGGTTCGATATTCATTCGATCGATGAGTGAAAAGGCACAATGGCAAAATCAGACAGACTTCTTTTCAAATACAGATCTCCAATGTCCCCCTCCAGTCTGCAGATGCACGGCTGGTGGTGTGGCTCAGACGGAGCAAGGGTTACATCAAGGCTGTTCTCTGGACCGTGCAAACAGTCTAGACCAATGACCTGCAGCATCATGCCCTTTGAAGAAGAGGCAAGTTCGGTCATGATGAAGAAAAATCAAGGCGTACCCCTTTTAACAATAGGGAGCAGCTCGAGGCTGCAAAGAGGTAAGCAGGGTGAGAAGAAAACGGCATCTGCTTCCATGGTTACAGGCCAACTATGAGAACCTTGCTTTTCAAGGGAGTCTGTTCTCAGGCTCCCTCACGGGGTATGTCATGCATTATAAGCAAAGGCAGGTTGAGCTGAAATCCGCATAGTTATTTCAGAGTAAAATGATACAGAGCACATGGCTGGCAGAAAAAAATAGTCACATGACTATTAAGAACCAGACTTGGGCTATTTCAGAATAGATTTCTTTTTTCTTGTACCAGTTTCGATAAAGACAGTAAATTTGTATAAAACAAATGATGATAAACATGATTTTCATTTCTCAGGCTTTTATGTGAGCAGAGGTCAGGGGTCAAGACACCCCTAAACCCCAATGACAGGACCATACAGCCTATTGTTAAATATAGCTTTATTATGGATATCATTTTAAAATATTTTCCTTTTTTGGGCAGACTAAAACATAGAATCTATGTTCCTGTGAAGTTTCTCTGACCTGATTCTCTTTGATTTGTTACCCCGGAGTTTCTGTGTTTTAGATATGTTCATTTCCGATGTTAGATCTTATGAGGAGAGGTAGAAAGACTGATGAGAAACTTCCCTGGTGTGGTGTTACTCATCTAAGAGAGTGAAATCTTACAGATAATTCAAATCTGCAGCAAAACCATTCACCTCGGACAGTCCTCCTGTTTCTAATTCATGCCTTTGTAGTTTATTTGATGTGCAATACATCAACGAGACTATAGATTCTAATATAAATTATTTTTTCTTTTCTGCAAGGAAGTTGAAGTTGAATTTTGTAATATGATATACCAGTAGCTAATATTACTTTAATAAAAATTTGACAAGCATGAAATGTAACATATTCTGTATTGTTGAGGAAAGACCATACTATATAGTACCTCACAAAATGTACATGTATGTATAATCAACATGGATAAGACATTACTCTGGCAATATACCACAACTTAATATTAGAAGAATTAATATTGGGTGATGATCTAACTATGGGCAATTAACTATAGATGTTCTATGCAGTGTATCCTTTGAGCAATTTTTGTTTGCAAGTATATTAAAATTAGGGAATGAAAAAGGAAAGAATCCTTCAAAGACAAGGCATGAAAACAACTTTCATTAAATTTGTTTTTCAGAATTTATGTATTTTGGTATAAATAAGCACAATATAGTCTTATGTGTATTTATGTCAAATACTGACCTTGTAGGAAAATATCCTTATAGCTTAAAAAAATCAATGAAGTGTTGGTAATAATGATAGCAACAGTTTTACGCTTTCTGTTAAGAAATCAGAACAGTATTTGCTGGTATGTTTCTCATACAGATGCCTCTTTATGAGGTGGGTTCATGGATAAACATAGGTTTATTGTTTGCTTTTTTTGAACGTGTTGAGATATATTAGTTTCTATTCTTGCATGGTGAGAATAACTTTAGGGGTAAAACAGTGAGCTATTGGAGTGTCACTATTTTAGTATAATAATCTATACACTGGTATAAGCAATGAATGTATTATCTTAAAATAGCTGTGTTATAGTTGCTTTAAATAATTTACATACTACCAAGATAATTCACCATTGGAGTCTCTTTGATGTAACAACAGATTACACTTTCTGTTAAAGGTCAAGTGGCAAATATTTCTGCAGTGAAAAAATCTACCTGTCAGTTCTCCAAAAGGAAACAAAACAAAACAAATACACTAAGGTTTATATATTGCATGATAATTTGTGAGTTGTGATTAAAGGAAAATGTGGATATAACCTGAAATTTGTTGCAAAATAGATAGTTGGATTCCTATTTTTTTCAGGTAGCATTTAGCCTACTCCTGCTTTTTTGTTTTTCAAAAACATGTTCAGTTTTAGAAATATTTATATGTGAATACAAATTAGATGAACTGGCTTATTGTGGGCATATTTAAACAGTTAGAGACATTCTAGTAGAGTCAGATTGATGGTTAGTAAAATGCTATTAGTTAAACTTTTAATATCCAGGTAAAAACTTGTAAATTATTGACTATTTAGGGGGAGATGACAGCTTCTTACCTTTCAAAAATTCTCTATATCTGAGTTATTAAATGGCTGTGTATAATGTACATCCTGCATGTAGTTTGCAAAAAACTCCTAATATGTGTTATATTTAAATGTTCCTTTAAATTAAATTTTAGAATAGTTATTATGTTTTGCGCTCTCCACTTCAAAATTTATTTTAAAAAGGAAAACTAAACTAAACTTGGCCTTGCCTAATGGAGCATTTATCCCAAAATGTGGAAAAGAAACCAGTCTGAAATGCTGCAGTGACTTAATGTCCTGATAGTGCTCTGGATATAGTATATGCTCAATAAGTACCTTTCTAAAAAACAAATATAACTGGTTGCACCAAAGAAACAATTTTCAGAATAAGGCAACCACATGGAATCAGGAAAGAATACCTTCTTCTTATTTGTGTATCTTTTCTAACCTTTTTCTTGTGATCATTCTATATGCATGAATACTTGTTGCCAGTAATTTGCAATTAGTAAATGCCTACTATATGTCCAGTAAGACTAAAAGTGTGTGACTACAGCTACATTTCCTAAACAGGGTCCTGTGAAACATTATTATTCTGAAAGATGTTAGAGGGTGTTCTAGAGGGAAAAAGAGTTAAATCAATGTGAAAAAGATGCTATGTTAAACAATGGAAATTAGACTTCTTATGCACAACAGATTTTAGGCATTTAAAATACTAATGTATATAGTGTATACCTAAGAGTATATAGTTGACATCATTTCACAGAAGTATTTAATCAACGTTTTTCATAAAATGCATAATGCAGTATGATCTAATTTCACTGATGTACTGAAGCTGGCTTAAACAAGATTGAATAAACCAATGTTAACTATCTCTTCCTATATTCCATTTCTTAGCTTGAAATAGCTGTGGCAGGAGTATTTGCACCTTGAAAATCAGCAAATGTTATTAGGACATTTTTTTTCCTCTTTCAAGATTGGTTGTTGAACATTTACCAGCACACCATTGCCTAATTTCGTCTTTGAATCCATTTTTGTAGGTAAGCTGTGCACTAAGAGGTCAGTAAGTTCAGAGGTTTTCTATTCATTAAACTATCAAACTCTCTAGAGTACAAAACTATCTAAATCAAATTGTGAAGACTAGATATTAAAGAAAGGAATAGCCATGAAAAATATTGGATACTCTTAATTTTTCTTTAAAGATTTAGCTGTTATATCAGGATTTTATGTAGTTTATCTTTCTAATTTCTTTAAACGACCTGGATAAACATCTATTCTTACTCATTTATCCCTTTTCTATCAAAACATTTACATAACCTGGCTGGGCATGGGGTCTCATGCCTATAATCCCAGCACTTTGGGAGGCCGAGGTGGGCAGATCAGAGTCAGGAGTTTGAGACCAGCTTGGCCAACATTGTGAAACCTCATTTCTACTAAAAATACAAAAATTACTTGGGCGTGGTGGCATAAAATCTGTAATCCCAGCTACTCAGAAGGCTGCGACAGGAGAATTGCTTGAACCCGGGAGGCGAAGGTTGCAGTGAGTCCAGATCGTGCCACTGCACTCCAGCCTGGGCGACAGAGTGAGACTCTGTCTCAAAAAAAAAAAAAAAAAAAAAAAAAAAAAAATCCCCAAAAACATTCAAATACTCTGATATGTAGTTGTTTAATCATATTTGAGTTCTTGATGTGAAGGCTCTGAAAATTGCCAGAATTCCTTTAAGTGTCTCTAACTCAGCCCCACTTTGTAATATTTGAGTTCGTATAATGCTGAGATGAAGCATCTTTAAGCAATATGTTTTATTCCATATCATGTAATTTAAGGCATTTTATTAGAAATATTTATCTGTCTGACATCTTGGGTGAGATTTTTAGGAGTAAAACAAAAATGGAAAATCTAAGAATAGAGAATTTGAAAAACACATTTTTCACGGATAAATCACTTAATTCCCAACTAATCTTTTACTGCTACCTTTCTGTTAATAGGTTATAGGTAAAATCTGTAAATATAGGTGGAGTATAATTATAGTTCTTGGTAAATAAAGGACTTAAAATCATGAATGGATTCTTCTTTGGCTTTATTACTTGAAGCCATGAGTTGTATGGTGACATGTTTTGAAGGGTCTCTGGGATCTACTTTGTGAGAGTACATGAGATGATTTATATTATGGTTCTAATTTACCTTCCCAAACCTATGAACCCAAAGCACTAGGCAATTCAGTTTACAGGGCCCTCAAATTAATTAATCTGGGTCTATTTTGAACCAATTTTTTGTTATTTATTGGAAATTAAAACATGACTAATACATGGTTTCTGTCATTGTGGAGCCCACAGTCAAATGTGAGAAGAAAGCAACTGAACTGTGTTACTAAAAGAGAAAACTTTCTGAATATAACTGCATTACTTTAAATCAGCTATGTATCTGTATATTTAACTCCCAGAATTCTTCTGGTTTAATTCCAGAATCTCATTCTTTTTGGATTCTACTCTCATCACATAATAGGTGTTGGTACATCAAAGAGAGCTCCATAGTCACAAAACATTAATGAATAGTACAACCAAGATGGCAGTGACATGATCCTTAATATAATCTTTAGTGAAGAGTAAGCACAGGATACATTACAGAATCCTGCTGTCCATCCTATTTATAAACATGAGGAAGCATTTCACATAAAGTGAAGATTCTCAAAGGATACTTCACTATTAAATATAAGCAATTCTAAACCCAATGTGAATTCTCACAGACGTTCATCTTAGATAATATTGTGTGGTTGTGTGTTTATGTATAAAATATGTGTTTGAATACTCATTGGATAAGATGTTTCCTGTATTTGGGAAAAAATTTTGGCATACTAACATTATACTTCTGAAAACTCTAAAGCGAGTATAAAATTGTACAAGGTTTTATTTTTCATTATATTAAACATACTGAAAATACACATACAATTTTATCATTGGAAAATTTTCTTCTCTGTGCCATGAAACCTGGAACTCTTCTTTCTTTCACACAGCACCTCCGAAATTTGAAAACATTACTGCAAAATATTTATATATGAAAGCTTTTTTAGTGAATTATTGAATGTCAGATATTTAGTAAAATACTTTTGCTATTTGATAGATACATTTATAAGCACTATTATCTTTCAATTTTAGATAAAATAATTTATATATATAAAGAATATATCCTCTTGATAAACAAATGTGTTTTTTAAAAAAATTCTGTCTGGAAAATTTAATTCATTTTTCTGGACCTAGTTTATTTTCTTTTGTATGACTGTTCTCATTGGAATATCTTCCCCCTTATATACTCAACAGTAGTGTATATTCACTACTGTTCCATACACATTTTTACTAAGGGAGGAACAAATAAGTAGGTGGCAAAGGGAAAAACTTAAAATATATGTAGAAATCTTTATATTGGGATGCTGTAGTAATTAAGTCTAAAACTCAGCTCTGAACTTTGAACCATTTTTTTAAAATGCCATGTTTGAACCTTAAAAAATGCAAAATAAAAACAATCTCCCTCCCTTCTGAAAGGGGAAATGACCTTGCTTCTGTCCATTCTTTTATCTGAGCAATGAGGGGTGAATGTGTTGATTAAAAGCCATGGTTAGGCTCTATATTACCCAGCTTTCCAGAATGATTGTTTTTATTAATGTAAGATCACCCAAAGCAAATTCCTTTAATTAGCATGTCATACCCTTCATATTTTTGTTGAGTATCAAATCCATTTTACTTAGACATGGTGTGTCTCTGTGTATATGCAGACCCCCTAATGTTAACATGTGTTAAAATAAGCAACCCTCAATACTTTGTTTTTACAGATGGATGCCAACTATTGTGCTTGCTACATTAGTTTGTGTTCTCTTTTGTATTCTTTTTTTCTCAGACAAGTGATTGAATCCATCTTCATTTACTTCCAGGCTGTTTAATTTTGCTTCAATTAAAAAGAAGCTCAATCCTTTAAATTTCTTTTATACTTTGAGGGCCATATTCATAACCTAAAATGTTTCTTTTTAATTCATACTTATGATCATATATTTTATATACATCATATTTGATAATATAGAGAATATTGTTTATGTATTATTAATTATAGTTATTTTATATAGAAATATTTATATTAATACTCAGTTTTATTAAGAACAATATTTCTATGTGATGGTTCTTCTATTGGTTTATCTCTCTCTCTCTCTCTCTCTCTCTCTCTCTCTCTCTCAATATGTATGGTGTGATGGTTCTTCTATTGCTATATATGTTGCTATACATATACACTGTCAAATATACAAAGTTTGCTATTTATACATTCAAATATATATAGTTTGACTACATATAGTTATATGTTATTATATGTATAGAATACATAAGAATATAATTTTGCTATATATAAGAAATTATATAAATAACATATTTTGCTATATATAAAAATACTTGTTATTCTTTATATGTATTTGACTATAATTTATGCAAAATAAAAAAATATATGTATAGTTAAATATGTGTATTATATATTTATTATTTATTATGTATTATATATTTATTATTTTATATATATGTATATATATAAAAAATAATAATAATATTTTATTATTATATATATACATATATATATAAGAATAACATTTCTATGTGGTGGTTCTTCTATTGCTATCTATTTGGTCTAACATATATCATTATATATATTTGAAGGTAGATTTTCTCTAGTTTTATGTAAGTTAAGCAGTTAACTTTAATAATTCTTTAAATGAGAGTAACCTGGGGATATTGTTAATATTCAATTAAGATGCAGGCATCTGGGGTGGTGTCTGAGAATGTGCATTTCCAATAAGACTCCAGGAGTTGATGATGACGGTGGTCTATTGGTTACAATTAGAATGTCAGAGAGTTAGAAGACTTTGCTTCAAGTTTTCACTTTGCCCAGATTCTGATCTTCACCTAGAGACTTAACCTCCCTGATCCTGTTCATTATCTATAAAATGGGAGGAATCATGTCTCTTCTACCCAACCACAGACTTGTTCTGTGTTTCAGATTAACTTAATTAGGAAAGCACTTTATAACAAGACAATAGAAGGTAATGCAGTGAGATATTTCACCTTATTTCATGAAGAGTATATTTTATACCAATAACCTAATTTATTTTAGAGTTTGCCCAGTTAACCTCAAAACAGGGGTCACCATTTTAAGCTATCTTCAGTAGTTCTGTATCGTCTTTTACTCTCCTCATTTTGTTCACTTACTCATTCATCAGACATTTATTGTGTACCTACTGTGTATAATACACTGTGCCAGCTGCTGCCGATACAATTGGCTCTTTCCATTTACTTCTACTTTTTCTCATTCCCTCAAATACTTTGATTTATTGATTTTACTCTATGCTCCATCTCCCATATCTTTTACCTCTGCCTTCAATGGAATGTTGGAATCACTAACTTAAAGGTTGTATTCATCTCTTTGAATCAATTGTATTTAATTCCATACATATTTATTGATTCCCATATATATATAGCAGATTCTCTGCAAAAAATACAGAATTGAAGACCAGTCTTTAAAAAAAATTTTATATTTTATTTCGGAAATAAGATTTTCAATAATTTTTCAATGAACTGTAGTACCAGGCAGCAGATTTTGGGTGTCATAAGAAAGACTTTAAAGGAGGAAATTACAGCTGACTTGAAGGGTTTGAAAAAGACTCCTTAAAAGATGGCTAAATTGTGACAGGAATAGATGAGAGGAGGAAGAGCATAGATATTACAGGTGGAACAAATTATACCTTCCTTTCTCTTTGCTTTTGTTCATGGTGGGTGACTTGGGAAAATGGTCTGGTGTAGGCAAAAAGGTCTTAAAACTATATGAGGTAAAGCTGGAAGCTCTCATTGGAGTCATACTGTGATAGCTTGGATGCTAGCTATGGGAGTCTGTACTTAATTTGGGGGGCATTAAGAAGTCTTTGAAAGTTAATGTTACTGTTGACCTTCCTGCCATGCATTCAAAGTCAACCTTTAATTCAACTCTGGAATTTAAATGTAAGTCAACTCTCGATGTCTGGGTTCATACAGAGCAGATCGGCAACCTACAGGTAGTCTTTTGCCAATTTTCATCAAGGCAGCATATCATAATGGACACAATATAATGGACTGCATGAGGATGCCTGGCTGCCAGTCCTGGTTCACTAACTTGCTAGCCTTTTGACCTTAGAGAAGGCATTCATCTCTGCGAGTCTTAGGTTCTTTCTTTCAATGATGGGAATAATAAACTCTGCCTATTTTCAAAGTTTATGATGAGAGATAAATATGAAAGAATACGTTTTGAAAATGTAAACTTTGAAAGGGTAATAGCTTATATGAGTATAAGGGTTTCTCGTTACATTTCGCAGTGCTCTTCCCTATATTTTGGGATAAAGGATTGGAGAGGGTGATTCTTCCTGCCTCTTTTCCTCCTCCTTTAAATGAGTTATCATCTTTTTACTCCATCATTCCAGGACTCAGGGCATACTTTTTGAGAACACACCTAAAAGTTGTTTTGTTTTACCAGCTCTTTTTGAAAACCCCCAAATCATCCAGAAAGCTGTTACTCCTCTTTTATCCTTTAATGAATTTTTATTCACATACAGGTTATATTAATTGTATTGCCATTCTGACCTTAGCTTAAATATCACCACTCAAGATGTCCATCACCACTGGCCACACCCACTGTATCCCTCATGGACTCTCTCACCATCTTTTTATTTTCTTTATGGAATTGCCTTCATTCATTTGCTTGTGTACTGCACGTCTCTTTAGTCAATAAAAGTTGGCTAAAGAGATGTGCAGTATACAAGCAAATTATGTGGCATTATACATGCAGTATACAAGTTCATTATGTGGCTGACAGTGTCAGGATCTGGGAAAATGTGAGTGGCTGTGCCCTTAAAGAGACAGACACATAAATATTGATACTAATAACTATTTACGTATGTGTATAAATGTCAGTAAGTAAAAAGTGCTGTAAAGAAAAACAAAGCAAGCTGAAGGATTAGAGACTAAAAGTTATTATTCCATTTTTTTGTCAGGTGCTCAGGGCACGGTTCCCTGTTTAGGTGGTATTTACTCAAAGACCAAGAGGAAACAAGAAAGGGTGCCAAGCCCATACCTAGAGAGAAAGTGGTCCAAGCAGAAGGAATTGGGAGTGCAAAAGCTTTAAGGTAGCAGCATGCTTGGTATGTTGAAAGAAAAGGTAGAAGGCCAAGGTGGCTAGAGTACAGTGAGCCAGAGACAGTAACAGGCAGCGAGATCAGAGGGTTAGAAGACAGGGATTGGACACCATCAAATAAGCTTTGGAGCTCCTGTTAGGATCTGGGATCTTACTCTGTGTGACCTGGGGAGCCTCTTGGGAGGCTTTGGGCAGAAGAGTGGTATCATCCAATGCAAGTCACTTGGGCTGCCATGTGGAGATGAGGATTATAGGTTGCTAGGGTCAAAGAAGGGAAAACCCACATTGTGTTGGAATGGGCTCATAGCAACTCAGCAGAAGCCGTTGTGTGCATCTCTTCCAGAACCATGCCCTCATGTCACTTGAAATTAGCCATGGTCAAAGTGTTTGCATGTGGAAATCTGCAAATACTACAGAGGATTTATTCTCCCTCCCTTTCGCCTTTCTTCTTTCTCCTTTCTTCTTTCCTGCATTTATTCCTTCCTTTCTTCTTCCTCCTCCTCCTCCTCCTGTTTCTTCTTTTTTGTTGTTGTTTACAGCATTATATATACTTATTATTTATAAACTAAGTTGTTGATAAACCAGCACATCTCTGAAGAGACCTTTGGAAGTTTAACTGTTTGTGTAAAAGATGGTGTCTTAGACTAGAATGGTAACAAAGGAGGTGCGAGGAAGTGGTGATTCTGCAAGAAATCTTCAAAGAAAGCACTGACGGGCTTAAATGAAGACTAAGAAAATGGTTGAGGATACATTTCTCAACAAAACTGTAGAGAAAAAATGAATCAAGCCTGGCTTTCAGGCTTTCCTCTTAGTATCTGTAAGAATAGTGATCGTGGATTAAGATGGAAATGGCTTCAAAAAATGAGCAGTTTTGTAAATGAGTATTAAAAATCTGATTTTGGACACATAAAGATTGACCTATTAGGGTGTAGCCAAGTGGAGATACTAAGTAGAAAGTTGGATATATGAGCTTAGCACTCAGGAAAGGAGTCTGTATTGGAGATATCAATTTGGGAAGTATCTGCAAAGAAAATAGTATGATTCTGTTCTCCCTAATTTAAATCGGGGCTATTTGCTTGATTCCGTTCTCCCTAATTTAAATGGGGGCTATTTGCATATCAGAACAGAGAGGCAATACCACTGCATTGCTACTGTATCTTTTTGAGACTGATGAGTCAGGTGTTTTCTTAATGAATTTTATAATTTTAATATAATTTCAGCAACCAAATAAAATTGCCATGGATTGATTGAACCCTTTTCTCCTAATTCAGTTTCACATTTATGCTTCTTGGTTCTTGGAACCAATCAGCTACAGCATCACTTCTCAAAATGTGGTCTCAGTATTGCCTACATCAGAATTAAGTGGGTGCATTGTAAAATGTAAATTTCTGCATTCAAGTGCCAGACCTATTAAATCTTAATATTAGTCCAGGGACCTGGAAATCTCCATTTTAACAAATACTCCTTGTCATAGTATGCACATAACAATGTGGCCACTCCTGTTGTAATATTTAGATACAAAGTTTAATATCTTTTCTATCCTTTTATAAGGATCTCCTTGGCTTAAAAATTTAATGATTGTTTATATCATTTATATATTTAAACCTGCCTACACATATTCTAGGTTGTTCAGATTAGAAGAGATTTAATTTCAGCCATACAGATTTCAATCTTAGTTAAATAGCAAAACCAAATTTAATCATCCTTTTTTTTTTTTTTTTTTGAAGAAAAGTACAATTTTAGGGAATATTACAACTTAAGATATACTGTTCAAAACAGGAAACCTGAGTTTTCAACTGAGATATTAAATTGCTATAATAAATAACAAATATTTCTGATTTTCTCATGTTTGGGGTGACAGAATTGTGTTGCATTTCCCAGCATTCGTGATTTAGATGGGATTAGAAAAGTAATTGTGGCCAAGTGTGCCTGGGGCCAGAGCATTTAATTTCTAGTGTTCCTTCATCTTACTTGCATCTTTCTCCACATTTGAGGTGAAAGCTGCCCTGTTATCCTTCTTAGCTAAGATGCTATGGTGAGCAAAGCTTCCTGCTAACATGTAATGAATGTTTAATGTGCGGGAGAAATACTTCTTTGTGATTTTAAACTGGTTGGTACTTAGGATTATCTAAAACATCCTGACTGATCGTGACTTTCTCTAGCGAAAATAGACTACTCCAACCTGAGTTATCTTCTATTTAACATGCTGAGAGTGGAAATTGATCTAAGGTAATTCATTGCTTCAACAAATTAGGGATTTTTTGTCAATATTTTGACCTTTGACAAATGAGAGATAGGTAGGGGGTAAATGTCTCTTCTCTTACAACTTCGCTACTAATTAGGTTTTTTCAAAAACAAAAACCAAGAAACAAATGTTACTGATCAATTTCTGCAAAGGTACAAACTTTTATGAACAATCAGGTACAAAACCAAACAGCTTGTTCTAAATAATCTGGAGGGAGTCTCTGTTCCTTGTCTTTTTAGGCATGCCTTCCAGCACTTTGTAGAAAAAGTTAACTGCAGCAAATGTGACTGTCTTCCAGTAGCAGGAGCAATGAGTCTTCTAGTAGTAACAGGTGAAGGACCCTCCTTATATGTCCAGGAGTGGGTACCAATTTGAATAGATTTTAGATTGAAGGTGCCACTTCAAAGATATTAGACTCTTAACCTTTTCCTGTGATTATTTTACTTTGTTCCCACAATGGGGAGATTACCCACTATTTCTTGCCAATCATATAACTTGATCATTACTTGTCTTATCAGTGAAAAATTATTTGTAACTGTCTTTTAAATTACCAAGCTCCTATGTGTAGTTTCATGGGGCAATATTTGGAGACTTGAAGCATTTATGACAGGTGCCCCTAGAGTATAAACTACTGATTAGGAAATGGCAAATTCCTACCAATGTAGAGAGTGGATCTCTTACTAGATTTCTTTAACTCTTAAATAACTTCTTCTAGTGTGTGCATTAAAGAAAAACCAATGTATTATGAAATCTCTCTACTGGAGCATTTTAAAGTATAAGTCCTCACAGAATTAATTATGGATTTTTATTTATTTTTTCTTGTGTTCTAGGACTACAAAAACCATAAAATGGACCAGAATCTTGACATTATTTTATTCAATAAATGTAGATGCTTGATCAGGTAATGAGGTGCTTGATTTTTAACAGTTTACTCTAGACTCTGTTATCAATATTTAACTAGTTTACGTCAATACATGGATCAATAACCATTTGTTATTTAAACAAATGTTAAACCACAAACATACATATATGTATATGGATGTATGTTTGTAGATGTATGCATAATTGAACTGCTTATATATGGTGTAGAATTGTTTTAAACAAAAAATAGATGATAAAGTTAAAATCTTGAGACATTGGGTTATAAGTTTCATTTTTACTTTTCTTTCTGCATATTCATGGTCTATAGAGGAGACTAGACTTCCGTACTGTTTTAGTTTCCAAATATTTTTCCAACTATGAATGAACTAGGTCAATGAAGAAAAACATTCTTTCTGCAGCCTACATTAATACTCTACTGTTTGAAAAACTGGACTAACCCATCAATCATTTCGTTAATATTTGTAGCTTCTCACAGAGTTGAAATATGACTTGTAAAACCTCATAAGTAAACATAGGGTTTTCAAAATCTTTACCTAATTTTAAATTCTGTTAGTTACTGTTGTGAATAAAGAATTTCTGGATTGCTAATATCAGCTAATAAGATTTGTAAGGAATGAATTGTAAATAGAACATATAAAATTACTTATTTTCAAACATTTCTTAAAAACTTAAAATAGTGTCTCCAGTATTATAATTTTATACATTCGGCTTTTTATGATAATATATTTAATGTCAACATTTAAAATAAAACTTTTTAAAAGTAGCATTTTACTAATAGCCACTGTGACTCAAAAAAATTTGTAAATTTATAGCTATTAAACAAATTGAATAGTGATATTCTGTTCACTTTTGTCTCTAAAATATTTTTGATATTTTGTAAACAACAGCAACAAAAATAGCAAGAGTAAAATTTGACTTCATGGAAACCTGTGACTGAACCTCTTTTAATACTTTTATTAATTTTGACTCCCATGAATTTTGGTGTTTGGAAGTTAAATGTTTTCAAACTGAGAAAAGAGACCTACAATGAATTAGAGTGATTATTCCTAGTGAAGTACTTTACTAACATTACTAATATTACTGTGTAGTAGTTTTTAGGGAATCTAAAAAGAAGACTTTTTATTATAGGGAGGATGATTTCAACTGACAGATTTGAAAGTAAAATGTTTAAGCATTTTAGATATCCCACTTTAATAAGTATGTTTTGGTTTTAACTGTTTTAAGAATAAATGTGAAATGAATGATTTGGATGTATGTTAGTTTATGGAAATTTTTGATGACTATATATTGATTTATTACTTTTAATTTCAGGTTATTGATTATTAAAATGGCACTGAAATGAGATAGCCCCAAAATAACAGTAAGTCTTAATTACTTGAAAGACATTATTTTAATATTGCACTGTAACATGCCATGCCATATTTGGTGATTTTTTCACTGTTCTAGTTTTGTATGCTCCTATAGGGCAGAGAATGAGTAGCACCCCTAGAACTCAAAGTATATTTTTATGTGAAGCTGAAATGTTTTAACTTGACTCTGCCAGTTAATAATTTTTGGATTTGGCAAGCTTCAGTACAGCCCTATTTTGAGAAAAGCCAACAAAAGTATTTCTCTTCTAATTCAGTGTTCTTTTTCCCTTAAAGAGATTCTTGTATGTAAATGCTTATAAATTCATTGTTATTATAGTAACACTAATATATTCTGTTTCTTTCTACTGTGCCAAAAATAATTAACATTTATGGCAGATTTAAACTTGTCAGTCAGAAGATCTAGTTATTAAAATAGCTTTTTTGGTATAACAATACACCTTCTTTATTGAAGTCAGATTATCTCTGCAAGCAATACACACTTACATCAGATGTTATATATAGTACCATTGCTATCTCAAAGCCATGAATCCTAATGTTTATTATTTATAATGAAAATTTTAAATCAGTCATACATTTTCTTCTGAAATGTGTACATAGCATATGCAATGGATTGGTGGAAATACTGTACTATTTCTCATTACTTATTAGAATATTTACTGGTTTTAGCTAAATGACTAATAAGTATTTTAGTGGAACAGATTTACAACCTTTCCTAAAAGTAAAATATACTTTTTGATATAATATTTCTTACCCAAAGAGAGTAGACACAGTAGTAAATTTAATAATTGCCTCCAGAATAAAACATAGCAAAACAATGTTAAATTAAAAACAACTGGTGAATTTGAATATACATATATGTATGTGTGTATGTTAATATGTGCATATTACACAGAGTTTGTACAGGATTATAATATACCATTATATATTTTATACATGTAATTGTATATTACAGACATAAACATATATTTAAGTAAATTATATAAGCATATGTAAGTAAATTATGTGAGTACATATAATTATATAAACATATATTTATATGATTATGAAGGCAATAGATTCTAAAACTCAAAAAGACACATATAAAGATAAAGTTACTAATCATTTCCTCCTCTCATCCCGAGGTAGCCAATGTCAGAATGTGGTGTGTGTTTTTCTACCTCACTCATGAGCTTCTCCAAATTCAGAAAGCGCAGATGCACATTTGTACATCTCTTTTGTTAGAGAGATGTGGTTTTGTTTATGTAGTTTGTTTTAATAGAAAAACTATCAAACACATTGCTCTTCATCTTGTTTTTTATAGTTATTCCTTTAAATTAATGTACAGAATATTCCATATTAAGGCTTACTGTTATTAAAGAAATAAAAAAGTATATTCATTCTTTCTTCTATCATAGCCATAGTAAAAAGTACCAATATTATCATGGACTGCAAATCTCAGTTGATATTTTAGCTCCAGCTCTGATAATTACATGAAAATGACTCTGATGTCTACGAGAAAACAGGAAACTAAGATTTACAAAGTTAATTGCAATTTGGTAGATTGTGTTCTTTTACCCATCTATTTGTTATCTAGAGCTATCAATCTCCAAAAACATCTGATCCCCATGGCAGAATATATGGTGCTTCACTATGATATAATGTTTGTACTTTTCAGTCACCATATTTGGTGAAAAAAATCATATTATGAAACCGTATGTCAGTAGAAAGGAATGAGGTAGAGAGTAGATTTGCTAAGCTTCTACCAATCCTATAAAGGTGGATGCAGGATTTCTTTAGATTAAGACTGGATATAATGAAGAGAGCAAAAATAAGTTAAGCCATGGATTAATCCAAGTGAATACAATTCAAGGAAAACAAACATGATACAGTCATATATAAGAGTAAATAACGTTCCTTGATGTAAACATTATTTTGTTTAGATTGGCACAGATCATCAGAAAGCTATATATATGTATTACATATTGTATACTCATCTATTATGTATTTAACATATATTACACTCTTATTGATATTATGTCTATTACATATTCATATTTCATATAGTAAACTGATGTACCTACCATACTGTTAGGTGTATCTGACTTTTTCCCTCTTAAATTTTGCATACACAAAGTACATTTCTTTTACAAAATTTAAATCCTAACAATAATATTGCAAAGGTAGATCATGCCAATTGAGAAGCTTTTTAAATTAACAAGTCTTTAAATTCTTAGTATACATGTATGTTACATGTGTGTGCTGTGTGTGGGGGGGGTAGCATTGAGTCTAAATTCCAAGCAAACAGTGTGGATCAGGCAGATTTTGTTCAGCTGAAATGTAAGAAGAAAATTGACAAGAATGATTCAATTTGATCTATCAACATTGATTAAATGCTTACTATGTACTAGGTACTCTTGTAGGAGTTCAGGTTACAGTAGTGAACACAAAAGTCCCAAGCAAATATGGTTCTTATAGTCTACAGGTGGTGCTGGGGGCACGTGGAGAGGAGGGGGAAGACATTAAAACAAAAATCTAGCAAATAAAAAAATCAGACGTTTTGACAGTGTCAAATACTGTGAAGAAAAATTAATTGGTTGGGTGGCTATGGGGAGTGATTTTTTTATTTTTGGTTGCAGATGGTTTTTGGGAGTTGGTAGCATCTGAGAAGAGGCTTGTGAGAAGTGAAGGAGTATGCCGCCATGCATATCTCTGGTAAGGGTAGCCCGAGGCAGAGGGAGGAGCTGGTCAGGTTTTCAAGGACAGCACAGTGTGGCATATTTGAGCTATACCAAACGCAGTAAGATGGTGAAGTAAGGCCATGAAAGGTCTTGCTGGCCACATCAGCAATACTGGATTGTTTTACCTAAGTCAAATGGGAAGCCCTTGGAGGCGTTTCATCAGTGTGCTCTCAGTTCATATCATATATAAATGAATATATATTTTTAGCAGTTTACTCTGCTATCTGAAAACTAGCCTGAGAGGAACTGTGGAAATTGATTAAACACTTATGGCAGTATTTTAGAAGAGTGAACTTGTAGACACCAGGTGCTTCAAAACAAAATATTAATAACAATATTTGATTTATAATTTATTTAATTATCACAACAAAATAGAATATTATGTATAGAGCCTTTAAAGCAATACTGGCATGCAGTAAGTTCCATGGAAAGTCTAACTATTAACTTTATCTCTTTGTCATCATAATCAACATCATCATCCAGAATCTTAATAGATGCTCTTGGGAAAAATGTAGTCTTCTCAAATGATGTTACAAATTTGACCCTCTTTTCCCTGCTAAAGTCAAATGTAAGTTAAAGGATTTGGGGATGTGCTGTACTAGAGAGTTGTTTAAGAATTTTATGTGTAACAATTTTTTTTTTCATTCTTGTTGCATGAGTTATAATTAAACCTAATTTTAAAAAATCTAAAATAAACCTATTTGCATTATTTTTGTTTACATTAAAAAAAATTAAATCCTAATCAAACTTCTCCCTACATTTATATGAAAATTGTGTCTCTCTGTACATTTATTCTCAGTTGACTTTCCTAGCCCATTACTCTTAGATATAAACTGGATAATTTTAACATATTCCCCATTTTGGACTTTATATTAGAGTGAAAAAAAAGAAAATATATTTAAAATCATAGAAAGTATTAGTAATATTCTGAAACTAGAATAACTCCATGAATATTCGTTATTTAGAAAATATACTCAGTTTAGTGATGAATGAATTTATATATCTAAAGCCAAATCCAAAATAGTCTAAAGCTAAGATTCAGGCCCATCTCAGCTAAATTATATAAAATCAAATGATAAAAGTTGACACTGAATTCATTTTGGATTTTAGATGTAAAACATATGTTGCCAATGTTAGTTTGACATCTGTCAAACACCTAGAAAATGTATGTGTGAATATTTATATTCTTCAGACATACATGTTTATGGGATAATAATGAAATTAAATAACCTATTTTTAGAAAATTAATGTGACAATATCCAAACAGAATTGAGATCTCAGACTCAAGACATCTGTGTTTAGGACTATTTGCCACTGACCTATTACTAAAGTGCTTCTGTGGGTTTTTCATATATAGTTTTTATGTTGAGGTGGGTTTTTTCTATTTCTAGTTTGTTGTACATTTTTATCATGAGAGGTTATTAAATTTTCTAAAATGCTTTTTTTCTGCATCAATTAAAAAAAAGAAGATATCTTCACAGAAGGCTGTTTGGCCTTTAATCCTGCTCCAAAATGGGTGTGCATAGCTCGACTGATGTCTGCAGTCAGTCAGATTATATGAGCAGAGATTGTTTTTCTTTCTAATAGTATAAGTTGCCATTGTTTAATCTTTTGGTGTGGCTCTGGAAGGGAATATAGTCATTGGTACTCACTCTGGGGAAGTGGAGGAAGGAGGATGCAGATTGAGGGTCATAAAATAGTAGCAAAAGACAGTGTTCCCTCTCCAGAGATGAGAGACCTGAGTCCCAGCTGGGAGACATGTATCAGTTTCTGTGTCTGGGAACATCACATCTTGGGCAACCATCTTGTGCTCAGTGTAAGTCCAGCATTAAGATAGATGCATTTTTCATGCTACATAGCATCTAAATAGAAACCAGTCACATCAGTCCGGATAACAAAGAAGCTAAGTTTAAAAATAAAAGTTGCCTGTAATCCCAGCACTTTGGGAGGCCGAGGCAGGTGGATCACGAAGTCAAGAGATCGAGACTATCCTGGTCAACATGGTGAAACCCCGTCTCTACTAAAAATACAAAAAATTAGCTGGGTATGGTGGCGCATGACTGTAATCCCAGTTACTTAGGTGGCTGAGGCGGGAGAATTGCCGGAACCCAGGAGGCGGAGGTTGCGGTGAGCCGAGATCGTGCCATTGCACTCTAGCCTGGGTAAGGAGCAAAACTCCATCTCAAAAAAAAAAAAAAAAAAAAAAAGTAAAAATCCTGCCTTTGTTAGACTATTTGACAGGCCCCAGGTTTTCACTATGCATGGTTGCTTTAGAACCTAACTCCTCAGCAAGATGTGGCTCCATTCTACTAGGAGGAAGCAGTCTAGCACTATGCAGAGTGGGGTCCATGGGCCAGGCCCTTCTGAGAATGGTTTGATACATGGGTACAAAAATAGAAAGTAAGAATTTAGATAATTTCATAGAAAATCAACCCAACATTTGTGTCTGTTGATTCAAATAATAAAATATGAATGTTTTAATGTTTTCACATTGAATTTTTCTAGTTCAACTTTTATTGTAAATTGTAAAGCATTAGTTCATGATGTAGAAAAAAATAATCTGGCTTAGATCACAGAGAAGCACTGGGGTAGCACTTTCAGTGTTTCAGCATAGATCAGTATATGACAAATGTGATCAATGGCAAATTTATTTTCATTTGAAACATCAAGGCTGCAGTGAGTCCCTAAAGAAGTCCATAAAGTCTCAAAGAAACTTAGATTTTTATTAATAAGCTTTGTCCTCTTCCAATCCTTAAGTATTTATGGAAAAACATTCTGAATGTAAAAAGTCATATTCATACACTAAGTAGAATGTCAATAGAACTGCATTTACATATGCTAAAATCTTATTTTACTGTAAACCTCTTCTCTCCTTGCTGTTATTGCTTAACTTCTCTAGGGTATTTGTATGTGGTCCTCTTTACTGGAAAGAAACTTAATAAAAATAAATTTATCGATCCAAGATGTGATTTCTCATAAGAATCTTGAATATCTGCATTTAGAAATTATATGTTCTTTTACAGAAAAGAAAAGGAAAGGTCTCCTTTTTGAATATCTGCATTTAGAAATTCTATGGTCTTTTATAGAAAAAAGGAAAGATCTCCTTGACTGGGATAAGAAAATTATTTAGTTGCACTGCAAAATAACTTATTTTAGCAACCACTTGTTTATTTTCAAACTCTTACCAGTAAAAAATTATTCATAAAATAGCTGCTCTATATATACCTAGGGGTAAGAGATATGCAAACAAGACTGCTTGTAATCTCGAAAAGCATGGAAAACGAAATTTAAACACAGACATCAAAAGAGAAAAACTGTTCTCCAATTTGTCACCAACTCATTGCTCCCTATATTAAAACCAGCAATTCACGAAACCCTCACCCAGAGTCATTGTTTGCAGTGCCCTGTAGCAAACGGAAGTGTCTTTATATGTATTATTAAATTGCCGTTACTGCCATCTAGTGGGAAGAAATACTCCATGTCACTATGTCAGAGATTGTATATAAAGCCCTGAAGTTCTAAGTGTAAAGGGAAAGCCACAGCTTGTGTGAATTGTAGAGAGTAAAATGGCAAACTGAAGACACTATCTCATGAAAAAGACATAATAGACATCTATTCACCGAATAAGTTAAAGACGTGTGTGGGATGAAAAGAAAAGGCGTAGGGAATGCATGCATTCATAAGAATTCATTTTGTGTCTGCCCAATATTACATATATTGTTTCTTATTGAACACAGGTTTCCTGAAGCAGGAAATTTTTATTACATGTAGACTTATTTTGTCTTTACCTTTTGAATGTAGATTTATTGTTTTGCATATGCTTATTAAGTCTCAAAAATTAACACAGCTTAGATCCGTTCTTCTTAAAAGATAAGGTGCATATGAAACACCGTAACATGGGACTCTTGTTAAAATGCAAATTCAGAATCAATAGGCCTAGAGTTAGGGCCTGGGGTCTGTCTTTCTAACAGCTGTTAGGTGATACCATTCTCCTGTTAATACTCAGACTATACTTTAGGCAGTTACTGGCTTTGAGTAAGTTATCCAAGGGAAGGAGTCCAGAAATGAAGCAGACTCCCCCACCGAGTATATTTCACTGTGTTATCTTGTTTTAAGGTAATAGACTATTTCATTCAATGGCCTATAGAGTCAAATTGCCAAATTCATTTCTTCAGTTTGTTGCTTAATTACGTAGGCAAACTTGGACAAAATATTTAACATCTCTATGACATAGATTCATTATCTGTAAAATAAGTCTTATATAACTAAATATACATATATAAATAACTATCTCATGGTTCTTTATGGGAAATGAATGCTAAAATCTTAGGATGAACAATATGAAATTGCCTTCTTTATAGATTAAAAATAAACATCCACAATTTTATATTAAATCTAAATATGTAAATTATTTAATATAATATGTAGCACCTAGAAAGCAATAAATGTTAGCATCACCAACAATTGTGACTGGGTAAATTTATAGAATGTACTCACACCCTAATAAATTTCATTCAATGAAGATAATTTTGACATCAAATACACATTATGTACTACCAAATACAAACCATGAGGGCATAGAAAAAGACTGGATAAAATTAATAAGATAAGCCTGTTCTGGGGAAAATAGGCCATGAAAATATCTATTATTTTCTAAATAATTAGAGCAAACATACATGTATTTGAATTCTTTGTCATTCTTATGCTGTAAATATTTTTACATGATTTAAAGCCATGTTACATTTCTTAGTTGTATGATGAATTGTAAAATGTGTGATAAATTATATTTATAACGTTTTGTTTCAAAGTAATGACATTTAGCACTGCTTTGATGAAGGGACATTCATTTGGACAAAAAGCAGTTCTGTTTCTTTTGAGTAAATTTAGTCACTTTGTTGCTTAAATGAGTAGATATTTCCTCATTTTTGCTTTTATAACGTATTGGTGAACTACAGAGAGGCATGTAAAATGCTACAAAAGTATAAAATTTTAAATAATGGGTTAGAATCAGGTTGTTAACTTAAATTGATGTTAATGGTTATGTATACAGGCTACAACTGAGATATCATATATTGTAATTCTTTCTAAAAAGTCCTTTTTCTAAAATTTGATATCTTTTCAACCTTTTGATGTATATGAAATATTTGTTATAAACCTGTTTTGTAATGAAAGTGATTTTTATTACCATGTAGTTCAGAGACTAAACTTGTAGGTTTCAAGACTAGTGGAAGAAAGAATTTAAGCCAGCATAATCAATTCCACATGGGCAGCACAGTACGCTTAAGGAATAAAATTATTAGACTATATGTATTGAATGATGAAACTCTAGCTGGTGTTATATAAAGAGATGAAGGAATTGCTGAATTCCTTTTTTTTTTTTTTTTTTTTTTGAGAAGGAATCGTGCTCTTGTTGCCCAGGTTGGAGTGCAGTGACACCATCTCAGCTCACTGCAACCTCTGCCTCCTGGGTTCAGGTGATTCTCCTGCCTCAGCCTCCTGTGTAGCTGGGATTACAAGTGCCCACCAGCATGCCTGACTAATTTTTGTTGAATTATCATCTTTTCCAAACATGCAATATTAGCATTCTGTTACAGCAACAAAAAACTGGGTATATACACAAAATAATTGAAAACATGGCATTTAGACATCTAGGCAAATGTCAGCATCATTTGTAACAGGCAAAAGATGAAAGCAATCCAGATGTTCATTGGAAAAATAAAATATGGTATATACAGATGATGGAATATTATTCAGCCATAAAAATGAATGATATTCTGATACATGCTATGGCATAAATGATCCTTGATAACATTATGTAAGTAATATAAGTCAGATGCAGAAAAACATGTATTTTGTGATTTTAATTAAGGAATCTAGGATGGTTAAACACATGAAAGCGCAAAGTAGATCAGCGGCTACCACGGACTGAGAAGAGGAGGAAATTAGTTAATATTTAATAGGTACAGAGTCTCAGTGTGAGATGATGAAAAAGTTCTATAGATGGACGGTGGTGATGGTTGCACAGCAGTGTGAATGCACTGAATGCTACTAACCATTACACTTAAAATCACTAAAATAATACATTCTATACTGTTGTGCATATTTGTTTTAGTACATAGAGAATAATTTATGTTAGACACAAACACTAACAGGCTACTTGTCATATAACATAAAGGTGTCTTTTAGGAACCATGCAATTAACAAAAAAAATTTTCAGTCTATTATGATAAGGAATAAGAATTAATATAATTACCAAAAATAACTTGGAAAGCAAGACAGGAAAGCAACTATTTTCATCACTTTAGGCTAAGTTAATTAGCCCTCCATGCCTGTCTTAGTCTTTTCAGGCTGCTAAAACAAATGAATTGTCTGGTGAGGGCCTACATTCTGGTTCATAGATGGCATCTTTTCACTGTGTTCTCACATTGGTGGAAAGGAAGAACTCTGGTTTCTTCAGTTCCTTACAGTGGTGCCAGCCTTATTCATGAGAGATTCACCCTTGAAATAATCACCACCTCAAAACCCCCACCTTCTAATATTCTAATACCATCCCATTGGAAGTTAGGTTTCCACATATGAATTTGGGGATGATGGGGTTGGAGGGAGAGGGAAACAGACATTCAGACCATATTACCTGCCTACCTTTCTATTACAGGTTGCTTAAATTTTAGTAGAGTCTCTTTTGTTTCTGTTCACCAAGGTTTTGCTTGACAAAGGTACAGGCAGATTTTTACAATTAATAGCTCCTTCAAAAATTATTCACATTTGGTCAGCGCTCTGGACTGAAACTCCTACCATCAATACTACTTCACATTAAAAACCAAGTGAGTTTGATTTTATTTGGGAACATGTAACTGGATTGTTGTAATGAATGCTAGTGAGCAGTGGTTTAAGGACCCTATTTATTGTAGGAAACGATTATGTTTTGTTTTCTTACTACTTTATGGGGTTGGAATTTTTTGCAGTATTGGTATATAGACGACATGTCATTTGTTTTAGTTGCTACATGACACATTAAAATTTATGTTTTCCCCAAAGGAAATGGCAACTGTATTCTTTAAAAAACACCTATGTAAATATAAATGAACTAAACTTGCTTTTAGAGTATTCTGTATTCTAGACGGATAATGCCAAAACAAAAGCAAAACCATGCATGTGTACAGCAAAACTTTTTAGGAAACAACTCCAGGCACCAGGAAAAATTATAAGACTAAGTAAGATGTATAGTTAACTGAAAACTGAATACATATTGTCTTTAAATTTAGGTGACATTTAAAGTATCCGTTTAAGTTACTCGTGGTCTCAGTATCTGTATAGCTGATGCCAGAAAGAATAAAAAATCAGCTAGAGATGAACTTTAGGTAAGATTTTTCTTTTCGGATCTTAAGATGTAAAATATATGAGTAAAATTTAGTTTTCCAGATTATTTGTATAAAATACTGCCAGATAATTTGCTAATTATATGGCACTGGGGACAGTAACAAGAACTAAGGAAAATGTTCTAACACAACAGATTTTTAAATAATATTTTTCTTATACAAATAATGGTTTATTGTAAAAATAGAAAATATGGTAAGACAGGGAAATTATTCATAACTTCTGCTTTTTAATATAAACTATGCACATTTCAGTATATAAACATCCATACATTTTTCTATGCATATCTACATCATTGTATACATGAATTAGTCCATATTGTACAGTCTCTTAAAATTCACACCTTTAACATAAATATTGAAAATAGCTTTTTTGTGTCATAATAGTTTTTGAGAATTTTGAGTATTATTTTTACATAGTAGAAATATCCTTATTGTGGAAAAGCTTAGCTCCTTCCTCTTGATTTTCACAAAAATACATGTTTGGAAATCATAGAAATCAACACTCCAACATAGTGTTGCTCCCCTAGCAACTCCATATAAGCTCCTAGTGTACAGTCTAGGTACTTGTGGGTGTAACCTTTGAGCATGGCTTCATGTGTTTAAGTCTTAGGGCCTTGAGTACACCCTAGAACAAGTAGGAGCAGATGACATTGGGTATGCTAGAAAGCTGAGATCATGGTGAGGTGTAGAATGTAGAAGGACTCAGGAGTAGGTCAGACTCAGAAGCAGTGAATGGAAACAGCACAGTGTAGAAAGGATGACCTCAAGCAAAGAGGTTAAAAATTGGAGAAACATGAATTCTCCAAATGAGCACACATCCATAAACTTTAGGATAACAAAAGACCAGGCTGCAAGAGACTGAAATGGATATTGGTCACAATCAATTAAAAAGTCTTTGACATACATTAATTCCACTAATGTTTATTAAGTATGAGATAGTTTTATACACCATTCCTAGCTTAAAACAGCTTATAACATATACAATGTAGTAACATGATTGTCAAGTAATAAAAGGCAGTATGTAATTCATGTGGTCCAAGAAGAAGTGCTATGGAAATTTGTATACTGGATGGTTTGCTTCTGACTTTTGTGAAGTAGAAATTTATAATGATAATAGCGGCTAATATTGACAAGTGTTTTATAGACTTTAATTTTATGTTCACAACAACACTGAGAGAGAAATTATTATTTTTAGGAAGACAGTGCCTTTGGTGGTTACAGTCTTGGAGCCAGACTGGGTTTGAATCTCAGCCACTTTTTAAAAAATTGCTTTTGGCATTTTATTTAACTATTTTTCAGTTTTCTCATCTATAGGAAAGAAATAATGGTAGTATCTTTCATTTAGTTATTGTGAATACTAAATCTGTTTATATATCTATAAAGTACTTATAAATAGCTCTACCAATGTTAGTTATTGTTATTAATTTTACTTTTGTGGTAAAGAAATGAAGGTTTGGATAGTTTGTGTAATATACCTAAGTTATGCAGGTAGTACATGGTGGAGCCTAGGGATGAATATACCTTTCTCCTACCTGAACTTGAGTTCTTAATTTAGACACTTTAGGTTTCAAACTTTAAGCATGACATGAATGAATTAAAGATAGTTTGGATTTTGATTATGGGTGACTGGAATCATTAGTGAAATAAGGAAGTGACTAGGAAAGTGCTGTTGTTGGATGAAAGGAAGGTCAGATTTAAGGTGTCTTGAATTGGACTGGTGAAGAGGCATTCAGGGTGAAATGTGTAGCTGTGAAATAGAAATCCTGGACCAGAACTCTGTAGAGAGTTGAAATGGAAGTTGAGATTAGGGCAGTATCTATGTAAAGTTAACAGTAAGATTGGCAGGGAGATAATATCTTAAAAAGCAACATATATAAAAAGGTGGCCTAGGTCCAGAAGTCATTGCATTATTAGCCATGAGGAAGAGAACCTATTAAAGAACTCAGAAGTAGAATTGATAGGGTCAAACCAGAGTCAATGATGGCCTATTAGCATGGAAAATGATGTCCAAGAACTTCACTAAGAATAGGGTGGAACTCTCAACTATGTGAGTGGACAGGAAAGATCTTTCTATTTTTTATCATGAAATTGCTTGTGAGGTACAGGCCTCAGGTGTTATGAAGAATTTGACTTAGTTTTTTCAGGTCACTGAAGGTACTGGCGGAGGTACCACTTTTAGAGCACTCAAATATGCCGTGGTTTCATTTAATTTTGCTTTCTCTGGGTCTGTGATATAGTAAGGCAGTTTTTACTTAGGAATAGATACCATTTTGAATTTGCATCATTGCAAAAGAAAGAGAAGGACTTCTAGGGGTGTGTGTGTGTGTGTGTGTGTGTGTGTGTGTGTGTGTTGTATGTTTTTGACTTTTCTTATTCAAGTATTTCCAAGGCTATTCTACCATTCTTTATTATTTCCTGTTTTTGTTTATCAAATACACCAGATAATTTATCTTTCTCAGAAATTTTAATTTTCATTCTCATGTGGAAAGAGCTGGGAAATAGTTTTCTTTTTGTATTTAAATTGATATTAAAGGTATAGCAGATTCTGTTTGGGGAGCAATTTTATAATAAATAAAACTGAATTGTGCTCCTAGAAGTTCGTAATGCTGATCAAATGACATTTATATGTTGGTCTTTCTTTAAAAATTTGTGACAGAAAATAAGAAAGAATATTCTAATAAAATTAATTCTACTTCTAATTAAAGTCTAGAAATAAATCCACTATGACTATTTTGTCAGCTTTAGCTGAGGGATAACATAAAATGAAATAGGATAATTAGCTGGAGCATGGATTTTCTGAAATAGAGGAGAGTAAACTACAGTTTTGGAGAGAAATATCTAAATCTGAAGCACGAAAAGAAGCAGCAAAGTTGTTGGAAGTTCTGTTTGAAGAAACTATTAATTTATTTTGTAGCTCTGTGCTGATTGCCCAGTTATTTCTCTATAGCTAATACTTAGAAAGATACTTCCTTCTTGACATGCATTTTTCTAAAGACATCATTGAGAGTTGCTTCCTATTTGTCTGATGGGTTCAGGTTGGTATGTTGGGTCCAGCAATGCTTGAATTCAGGGGCCCAAAGTTCAAGGCAGACTTTAGGTCTCTAAAATTAGAAATGAATTATCTGTTTGGGTAGTCTGAAATTTTATATTTCAAGTTGTATTTTAAAATGAATTTCTCTGTTGCGTTATATGACATTTGGTTCTTGGATCATTCAAAACTCTGTCACCATCTTGGTCCTTTATGTCAATTTGTTTTGTTATAGGTTTTCACAAAACATGGAGCAGCTATGCTGCACAATTGAGATTTTTCATCTGTTGTACATCTTTCCTCAGCTTTCATATGATCACATCATTGGTTCAATAGTAGGTCCTCACCAAGATTCTTCACATTTTATGTTGCCTCCACTAGTGTCATATCAATGTGGCTTTAGTGTCAGCCAAATTCAGCTCCAGGGCTTTGTTGCTGAAAACTTAAATTTAGAATCACATGGTGTATATTTAAAGAAACTGTTATATTTACGTTTTAAGGAAAGATGGCTCTGAAAATTTTAAACAGAGGCGTTTGCCATTGTAATTATGTTTTGGAATTTATACTATGGCTAAAAATATTATATAATATTGGATGGTTAGGGTAGCAGTATTTTCACATCTTGAGATAATTTTTTGGTAAGATATATATATATATCTTAATATAGTTATACATCTAAAAATACAGGTTTCACTATATATGTATTTTGTCTGTGTGTGTGTGTGTGTGTGTATGTGTGTGTAAACACACACACATAGTGAAAACTGTATATTAGGGGAAATCTTGCGTTCTAAGACAGCCTGCTTTGGAATAGGAGCCCCAATTCTGGTCTCAGACTGAGTGTGAATGTATGCTACATTCAATTACAATCCCTGCTATTTTCCAAGTGTAATCACTTTATTAACTCATTTTCCCTGAACCTCAGTTTTCTCAACTAATAATGGGGATACTACATTGTCAGGCTGCTAAAAGTCTCCAATGAGGAAATGCTAGAAAAGCCATTATGGTATTTGGTAGTGTAGAATTGTAATAAATGCCAGCTGCCTCTCTTCTCTATGCCTTGTTCCAAATTATGTAGTACCAGGAGGATTTTTAATGCAAATGAATACCAAATGTTAGCTATCATCCAATTCGTCCATGATCATTCAGTCCCTGTTTAGTTCACAGAATCATAACAGCTTTGACTTGAAAGTGCCTTAAATAGCATTTAGTCTAATCTTTTACCTAAAAGGCATGGAGTCTTCCAGATTATAGTTGAATATTTCCTATACTGAGAACTCTACTTCACAAAGCAACCCCTTAATTTTTAAACTTGGTCTTAAATGATAGCTTAAAATCAGTTCCTATAACTAATCGAAACCTTTTGCATATCTAAAACCATGCCTTAAATATTCACATGTGAAGACTTCCAACAATCTTCTGTTGTGCATCATGTGATAAATTTTTTAGATCCTTCAATACTCTCCTAATTTTCACTTTTAAAGTAGTATGTTATTCCAGTGAAGTTTTAAACTAAGTTGTTTTTTTCCTATAAGATACTAGTATTTTTTACTTTCCTAATTCTAACAATGGCATTAACCTTCTCTTGGCCCCACAAGAAAGTGCAGTAGAATGTATCCATGCCAATGTTTCTTATATACTTCTATTGAAATAAAAGTCCATGACTTGGATATAATATTATAGTTTTGTTAATAAAGTAAACCAAAAAGAACTTGGAAAGCATCCCCATTCATGCTTTTATAAGTGTATGTTATGTACTAGTATGTTAGAAGGCACATTAAAATATTCAATTTATTTCAGCATTTAGCAGTTAGTGAATTTAGGAGCTGCAGACCACAAGCTGTTCAGGGCTCTGACAAGGGGGTTAGGTGGAAGGCTTTTATAGGGTGAATGTGGAGGCAAGGCAAATAAAATATTTGATTGCTTAAAGTGGAGCAGTAGCCTTATTTGGATAATTACAGTGGAAATCCCTAGTTAGAGGTATGACTGACCTAAAATATGACCATTTACACTGAGTGGGGTTTTTATTTGCTTACATAGGAATCAAGGGTGCTGGAGCCACCTCACTCAGCTGGCCTCTTAATTAATTTTTTTAACAAGAGAAAAATAAAATGAAAGATACTACCTTTGCTAAAGAACAAAATGTCTAGGAAACCAAAAAAAGAAAAATAACACAATATTATATCCTCTCATACAGTGCTTCTCAAACTACTTGTGGTGAAGAAAATTTTAAAAAGAAATTTAAAAATCTGTACAGACTAATACTTTTGGAAAATACAAAAAAATGAATTACTAGAAAAAATGTGGGGTGTGTGTGTGTTTTGAGATGGAGTTTCACTCTTGTTGCCCAGGCTGGAGTACAATGGTGCGATCTCTTCTCACTGCAACCTCCGCCTCCCAGGTATAAGTGATTCTCCAGTCTCAACCTTCCAAGTAGCTCAGGTTACGGGCATGTGCCACCATCCTCGGCTATTTTTTTTGTATTTAGTTAGAGACAGAGTTTCACCATGTTAGTCAGGCTGGTCATAAAATCCTAACCTCAGGTGATCCACCTACCTTGGCCTCCCAAAGTGTTGGGATTACAGATGTCTGCAATATGCTGTTTAACATACAAATCTCTATTTGTTGTTTTAATCCACAATTTTTTTATTAAGTTTAAAATCTTTAAGAAGCTAAATTCTTAATTTATATACTGCTTTGTCCTAGATAGGTAATGAAGAGTTTGCTGAGGGGCACTATTCTCAGTTCACACTCAGGACAACACTATATTAGTGCACATAAAAATAAGGCACAACTGAGTCAGAAAGAGGGAACTTCTAGATTCGATAGATACCACAATGAACAGACCGAAGGTCTCAGAGTAGAGAATGATAGGTATTAAATGATGTAAAATATGTAGTGCATTGCATGGTTATAAATTCCATAGAGGAAAAAATAAAGCAGGCATAAAGGATAGAAATAACAAAGTGAGGGGTTGCAAGAAAAAATTAAGGCCAATCCTTTTGATCCGTGATATAACACTTTTTCCTACAAATGAATGTCTAATCACTTCTCTGTAATGGTGATTACATTAGGTTAACTCTTGTAGTCTATTTTGTAAATGATAAAATTAGATTTTCTGAGGAGAAAATAGCCTTTTATTCACAATGGTAATTTTTATTTTTAATATACTAATTTTAATATTTTAAAATCAATATATTTCTGATTTTGACAATTAATATAGTTCACCTATGGTCATAAAGCAAATTGGGCTATGAATTTTTATTCTTATTGGTTTTACTACAAAAGTCATATTACCCTCATAAAGAAAATTGGATGGCATTCCATCTTTTTTTTTAAATCTGTGACGTATTTTGTGAAAAATAGAGGTTGTGTGTATTCTTTGAAGAGAATGATGAAATTTGCCTGTAAATTGGGTAAATTGATGAGTGTTATTCAATTCTCTGTTTCTCTCTTTCATTGGTATCAAGTCTATAATACCATCTATCTACTGAGGCTTCTATTTTGATGTCTATATTATTTCTAATATTTCTAATTAAAAAATCAAACTATTCATATTTGCTATCATAAGCTCTTCTAAAATTGACATTATTATTAAGCATACTTATTTTTTGTCTTTGTTAGGTGGTTACATCAAGTAAAATTAACTTAAAGTAAATTAAAGTGACAATTTTGGGGCTGTTGGTTGTCTTTTCTATCTTATACTAGGTCATTTGTTTACGTACTTAGGTTTATGAGCTTATTCTGAGTGAAAGGACAAGTTATGGGACTTTTTCTTCTGACTGTCAGAATTTTTGTAGTTGCCTAGCCCAAACCCTCCCCACGAGTTGAAGCCCCTTCATCCCAGTTGCAGAAGCTGTTGGGTGGCCTGGTTCAGCTTCTGACTAAAGTTATCTGGATTTAAGCCACGGTCCTTTTATAAGGCTAACTCTCCAAATAGCTTCAGCTGTGAATATTCTGTTTTATTTTGCTTACTTCTCTCGTTCAACCTCTCACTCAACGAGGGGGTTCTACCCCAATCTCTGGTTTCAAGCAAACAGCATGAATGTCTCTAGTCCCCCAACTCATGTGGAAGATATTGTTTCCTTCTTTTACTGCAGGAGGCTGAAGTTCTGGCCACTTCTGTTCACTGTGGACTTAGCCCTGTAGTTCCACATGCCGATTTGGATTTCTCTTCTTGTTTTCAGTCAAACAGAATGAAATTTCATTCTGTTCTTAAGCCTGGGTTTATCTTTTTTTTTTTTTTTTCTTAATCTTATACTCTATTTTCATTGCCATGTATTTGAAGTGGAAGTACTATTTTAAATTATGAACGCTGTGCCATCTTGCCTGGAATTCTCCTTTTGTACAAATGAGATCTATAAATGTCTTCTTTAAAAAGGACTTTTTAATTGGGATCTCCTAAAGTATAGTTTCTTTTAGTAAAAAAAGTGTGTATTTAACAGGATGGTAATTAGGACTTTTCCTGGTGAACTATAATTTTTAGTGAGGCTCCAAATCTGAAAACAATGTTATGGGTGCCCACACATTCTAAAGACATTACTAGATCTTCAGATTGGACACTAGAGAAAGTAACCTGGCTGTTTCATCTTTTTTGTTTGTTTGTTTTAAAGTTAAAAAGTATGTAATTTATTTTCAAAGTAATTATGAGGAAACCAATGATCATTTCTCAACTATTACAAAAAATTGTGAGAGGGTTTTAGAAAAAGTTTTTGTTTTTTGTTTTTTGTAGTTGAGATAGTGTGTGACATTTTAGAGTTAGATTTTAAATGGATATGAACAGAATGTAGGAATCAACAGGAAAATGTAAGCAGCTTCACCAAACATAATCTCTATTTCTTTTGAAGTCATTGCCCACAAGAACTCACAAAAACATCCCATGAAAAGTGGCACCAACACAGGTTACAGCTGCACTAATTAAATAAGATCCTCTCTGTGCCTTAAGTTCTCCATCTCTCTTCTCTAACCATGACCCAGCATATCGAGTAGGGAAAAGGAATTCAAGATATGAATTGTGGAAAGCAGTGACTATGCACACCTTTCCCTCTTTCTCTATTATTGCAGTTCCCAAGCCTGTAAAGCCCAGTTAGAAGAGATAAAGGTATTAGACTGGTCTATAAATTTCAATGCCTAAAAATATCCACCAAGCTGTGGATCTTCCCAAGATATTTTCCAGGAACAAAGCATGTAAATTCACTTGAGGAGAATACAATGGTTAAAAAAAAAAAAGTCTATTTGTCTATTTTGGACTTTGGCTCCTACCGAAGTCTAGCTTGTTCAATAAACCTCTTCACTAAGTTTTATGCTAAACCCTATTTTTGCATTTTTCTTTCCATTATACTTAATAATGCAATGTTAAAAATCTTAAAATAAATGAATACTTGATTTGAAATGTTCGTGTGTGTACAGACTTTTTGATTGAAGCAAAAAATATTTAATGAAATCAAACCTTGTAGACTTTAAATTGCAATCCAATTCACATGAATACAAATGAGCTTAAAAATAATCTTGCATATGTATAAAAAGTCAAATAAGGGAAATATAAATCAACAGCTATGCTTGTATCTGTTTAATTTTAAGCTTTGATAAAAGAATTACTCTGCTGTGGCTCATTAACATGCTACTAAAAAGCAAATCATATTTTTTCTCCATTTTATGTAGCATTTTATTTTGCCTGATTATATGTTCTCATAACATAGGCCTTCATGACTTACATAAATGTGGAAAGAAGTTATTTTTGATAAGTGTTATTGAAAATAAGGAATTGGCTTGGGTAAACTATTTCAGAATTGATAAGAACTTATGTGGAGATCAAATGTATTACCATGTAAATTCATATACCATATATATTTAATTTCATAACTTTGCTGTTATTATTGTTTCTTAATCATGTAGCCCAATATATATTTTACTCACATTCTCCAGTTGTCTGATTTCTTCTTCAGATTTTTTTCTTGGGTCTGTCTTTAAGATTTAGATAAATTGAATGTTATTAATGGTACTGGTCCAATTAGAATGTTTTCATGAACCTTATAAAACATTGTATTGCCAGAGTAAATGTTGATGCAAACCAAACTAAATTTCTCTGCAACCCAAAATAATCTCTAAGTCATAGTGGGCTATACAGAATTTAGTCATATTTTGATATTTATGAATATTAATTATAAATATATTTAGAGTACTAAAAACATATTTAGTAATGATAATCTACTTGCTTATTTTAAGATTAATCACTATAGCTCCTATTGTCAAGTATCTACCGACATAAATAAAAATAAACATGAGTTTGAACATGTTAAATGCATAAAGATCATCTGAAAGTACCAGGCTGAGTAAGAAGTGATTAAAAACATGAATGAATATATATATTTTATAGAACTTTAATTCCATAATAAAAAGAAAGAACTATGCATAGATGTATTATTTAGCCTGTATAATGAATAGTTTATCTTAACGTCATTTACACATAGTATGAGGATATTCTGGGATGTTGAACAGTCCTCATGATAGGTAAAAGGAAATTTGCATAAATATTCTGTATTTATCTTTTTGTGAGCTTCATAATAAATCACACAAAGCTGTCATCTGGAATATTTATTACTAAAACTTGCACAGTAACTGTAGATTGACATTAAAAGGGAAAAATAAACATAGTCGATTTATTTCCCAAGATGCTAAAATATGCTAAATGAAGTAAAAATGTAATTTTGAAAATTTAAATTGATATTGAAATGTAAATGAGTTAATTTTATCTTAGTCATTATTGAGGAAAAGCAGATTTTATTCACCAGGATTATTTATTTTGGTTTAGATTAAAAGCCAGTTTCTGACATAGGAGTTGACACCTGTATCTACTTTTCTGAGATATTATTGGCTGAAACATGTTGATTAAATTTTGTAGTAACTTAATTACAAGATTCAGAGATAGTAAAGCTTTAATGTAGTTTATAATTTTATAATATAAGCTGACATTTCTCTAGTGCTCTGCAGTTTTCAAAATGCTTTCACAAGCATTATTGCTTTCCATTTCTACAATAATTTTTACAGTGGGAAATAGTATCACTCTTTTAGAGTTGAGAAAAGTTAGTTTCAGAAAGAATAAATTACGTAGCTACTAGATGGTTGAGTCAGAGCTCAATCATGTCAAGAGAGGTAGTATATAGCAGAAGTTAGGAATCTTCATGTCGAGGTTAAGAGCCTTGGAGACAAAAGGCCTTCCTTCAAATTCAGACTTTAACCTTGGCTGGTTGTATGCTCTTGGGCAACTTAGAAATCTGAGTGGGTCTCAGTTTTTAAATCTGTTAAGTGGGATAGCAAGGTTCATTATTGGGTATTGTGATAAGTAAATGAGTTGACACCTAGAACGTGCTTAGACTATACCTTGTATATTCTTAGTGGAGGCCCAGTAAAAATCTATTGATTGTTGTTGATTAGTACCAGTTCAAACTTGAAGTTCCACATTGCAGTTATTTGATTTTTGGTCTGAATTGTTATCTTTAGTGAGAGATATCTAACTTAAAATAGCTTAAGAAAAAAAGCGGGGGGTGATTTATTAGGCCACTGAGTTGGAAAAAGTTACTATACTTTCATACATTCAAAGGAAAATCTGAATCTTGGATTAGATGTCACTGAAGACTCAGTTCTTCCCCAATTTATATCTCTGTCCATTTCTTCTTTCTGCTGTCTCTGCTTCTTCATGGCCTAGCCTCATTCTCTTCTACCATAGATAAGCTTTGTCCAGAGTGTTCATTTTTCCAGCCCAGGGAAGGGCTCTTTCTGAAAACCATAAAGAAAACCTGTTAAAACTAAGAGCACTTGGTTTTGAACTGAGTTTTGAGATCGATTTTAAAATAGGCAGGTGATGAATAATGACAACACATGGACACAGGAAAGGGAGTACTACACACTGGGGTCTATTGGGGGGAATAGGGGAGGGACAGCAGCGGGGGCGGGGGAGCTGGGGAGGGATAGCCTGGAGAGAAATACCAAATGTGGGTGAAGGGGAGGAAGGCAGCAAAATACACTGCCATGTGTGTACCCATGCAACTATCTTGCATGTTCTGCACATGTACCCCAAAACCTAAAATGCAATAAAAAAAAAGTACCAGGATAAGTACCAGAAATACACATAAAAAAAAATAACTAAGTCTTAAAACTAAGAACAAGTAGTTTGGGGAACTTTTGACATTAAAGCTGCTTTATAAGGTTTTCGGAGGATTACTGTACTGTCATGCCACCAGGCAGGCTAGCATCAGGCACAGATATCTAGCGTTGCCTGACAGTGATGCTCAGGGGAGAATATTGCTACAGCAACAGGCAGAAAGGATGGTGATGGTCTGATTTCAAAAATAGATCAGTGTAAATATGTAGCTACATAGTCAATAACACATTTACTAGACATTCTTATGTTTTGCTAAGATGGCAGTAGAAACTTTGACAGTTGCTCAAAATGAAGTTATAAACAACCTAACACTCTAGTTACCTTGTCATTTATCTGTCATCAAGGTGGCATCTATTTATCAACTTTGAGCGAGCATTCATATTGTTAAAATATTTAAGTCAGTCAATGTTATAATTTTCAAAGCATGGAATTTAAATAAAATATTTGCCTAGCTTCTCAAATACCTCTGACACTTTGCAAATCACCAATCTATAGAAAATTCAGGGGAGTTTGAATTAAAGAACTATTGAATTAAAGAGTTGATTTGCAGTAATTAACATTTCACTTTCAAAAAACCCTGTATATGTAACAAAACAATTATAAGTTAACGTGTACTTCAGCCTCTTCCTCACTGTATAGCTGGTTTAATGCTTAACATTTCTGCTCTATACTTGGTATGATTTCCTCTTTTCCTTGCATCATGTAAGTTCTGCACTTGTTTTCTACATCCAAACTTGAACTCGTCACCTGTCCCCAAAACCTGTCTTCCTTTCACCGTGTCTAGCTCAGTAGTTGTGCAGCTTTGAAGCCTGGATAACACCCTTGAACTTTGTCTCAACCCATGGATTCATCTTTAATCAGTCAATTGACTCTAACTCTTAAATAGCTCTTAATTCTATCGATTTATGTCTAACATGATGCCTCCATTACACTTAGAATTAATTTTAATTTCTTGACCTGAACTTCTAGGCCTTTTGTAATTGGTTCCTGTTCTGAATCTGAATTCCTTCAAGAAGCAATCCAAATAGTGTTAAAATATTGCATAGTTTGTTTATTTAATTTCATAGAAACTTCTAACAAAGAATATCCTCAACATCATGCAGGTAGAAGCATTTTAATATACCACTTTATGATTATAAGTGTTCATGAAACAATTTAAATATGCCTGTTTTCACATACTTAGATAAATTCATAATGAAGTTGTATGTCACTATGTTGCCTGGTATAAAATAGGCATTTGGCTTCTCCCCAAAAGAGTAAGATAATTAATATAATATATAGCTGTAAAATGCATACACAATTGAGGCCTGGTTAGCGTTACTTCTTTTTATGGTCATTCCCATTTATTATAGCTGACAAACTCTGGCATTTGCTTCTGTTTCTTTTAACAGTTAATATTCATTACTACTTTGTAATATAAGACTTTCCAATAAAACGTTCCCAAATAGTAACTATCCTGTAATGCTTATACTTTTTGATTTCTTGTCATATATACAAGAGCCATCAAGTGCAGTCATTGTAGATACTTTTGACCATTGTAGATGGTCAAAGTGATGTTTCAACAATTTACAATAGTCTATTCATTTCCTGAATTAGGGAGATTAGTAATGTGACCTATGTTTATTAAACATTGGATTCAGTTCTGTTTTCTTGTAAAGTTTAACTATTATGATCATTAAGAATCACCTTATTCTCCTGAATTTCCCCCAGTCCCTATATAGACTTTTATTTTATTATCATATATTTTGATTTTTATTTTTGAGATAGTGTCTTGCTCTCTTACCCAGCCTGGAGTATAGTGATGCAATCACAATTCATAGCAGCCTTGATTTCCATAGCTGAAGTGATCACCCCACTGCAGCTTGCCGAGTAGCTGAGAATACAGGTGCATACCACCATATCCAGCAAATTTTTAATTTTCTTGTGGAGATAGGGTCTCTCTATCTTGTCAGACTTATCTCAAATTCCTGGGTTCAAGTGATCTTCCTCCCTAGGATTCCCAAAGTGCTGGGATTACAGATATGGGCCACCATGCCTCCTAGCTGTATGCACTTTTAACTTAAATGTATAAAACATGCATCTCCTCTGAACTTTCTGCTCTTGATTCCTTGGGAAATGAAGGCTGATGATTAAATGCAGTAGTAACATATGTATGAATAAAACATACTGTATCTGATGGTGCTATATAGGATCTTGAGAGCACAAGCTTTATCCTAGCTCCAAGTACAGATCATTCATTCTTTACTTTTTTAGCTTTGTTGCTTAGGAACATTATAACTCATCTCTGTTAGCACTTACTTGATATTTTAAAGCTTAAGCTGACTGAGAAATGGATTGCTAAAAATAATTTAAATTGAATACAACAAAAGTTATTTTATTATTTCTGATCTTAAGCAACAGATTTTATTTGAGGTAGAATGAAGTCTGTTGGTAACCAATCAGATCTATTTCAAAATTTATAGTATGATGTTTTTTTAAAAAAAAGGAAAACCAGAAAAAAAAAATCTTGGATTTTTTTTTTTTCTTTTTTGAGATGGATTTTCAGTCTTGTTGCCCAGGCTGGAGTGCAATGGCACTATCTCAGCTAACTGCAACCTCTGCCTCCCAGGTTCGAGCGATTCTCCTGACTCAGCCTTCCAAGTAGCTGGGATTCCAGTGTTGATTACAGGCATGCACCACCACATCTGGCTAACATTTGTATTTTCAGTAGAGACAGGATTTCGCCGTGTTGGTTAGGCTGGTCTTGAACTCCTGACCTCAGATGATTCACTCGTCTTGGCCTCCCAAAGTGCTGGGATTACAGGCATGAGCCACTGCGCCCAGCCTGTTGTGGGTATTCTTATTAGTGGAACTTTTCTTTCTTCAGAATTTATTGTGATAACTGCTAATTTTCCTCCATGTATCTGGCAAAGATAACCCAAATGCAAGGTATTAAATTATAAAGTAAAACTTAGCTATTGGAAAGAATTTAAAAACATAGAAAATTAAAGTTACCCATAATTTTATTACCTAGAAAAAAATGACATTGGATTTCATTCATTCTAGCCCTTTAAAAGTAAATAAGTGCATTTTGTCTTAGTTTGGGCTGCTATAACATATTAACACATGCACTGGATGGCTTAAACAACAGAGATGTATTTCTCAAAGTTCTTGAACCTTGAACGTCTGATATCAAGGTGTCGGCTTGACTGAGTTCTGGTGAGGGCAATCTCCTTGCTGTATACTCACACAGCAGAGAACAGAGAAACAAAAAGTAGGCTCTCTCCTGTCTTTTTTATAAAAGGACCGATTCCATTCATGAGGGTGTCACTGTCATGATGAAATTACCTTTATAGGCCTCAAATCCTAATACTGCTTTGGGAATTAGCATTGTCTCACAAAATACGAATTTTGGTGGGACACAAGCTTTCGGTCTACAGCATTTTTTTTTTTACTGCCCACGCCCCAAATTTATGTTCTCACGTGCCAAAGGCATTCGTTCAATCTTTACAGACCTGATGTGCCAACCTCTAAAATCTAAAGTCCAAGGTATTTAAAAATCATCTAAATTAGATGTGGCTGAGACTCAAGATACTATTCATCTAGAAGCAAAAAGGAAAAAAATGGGATACATATTAGCATTTTGATCTTAACATGATTATATGAATTATATGAATGCTGGGCATTGTCTAATATTCTGTTATAATGGCTATATGATTGAATATTTATTGCTCTATCATTTTTCATTTTATAATTCTCTAATTGCTGAATATCTTATTTATTTTTTACTATTATAAATAACACTTCTATGAACACATATGCATGTAAAGACTATAGTTTACTTATTTAACATGGATTATTAATATCTGTAAGGAAAATTACTATTTCAGAGGTAAAGTTTTATCCATTTCTTTACTCTGGAAAACACCAGTGTATGTGACCAGGAAGGATCAAATTTCTACCCTGGTGTAAGTAATATGATATACTTAGGTTTTCATTTTCATTCATATTTCTTATGTCACATAAAGCAGACCTTAATTATTATGTAGGTATTGTACAAGTAAAATATATATGTTCTTGGTAGAAAGAGATCTTGAAGCTAAAATAATTGACCAGAAGTACTGTCTTCTTAATTGGAGCTTGCATGGTTCATTTCAGCTGACTGGTTAAAGTGTTTATAACTACTTTGAAAGTTTATGTAAGAGATTAGCTTGATTTAATTTGTTCTGGAGTTTCTCAGAGTATCTTCACTACTTCCTTTTTTTTTGTTTTTTTTTTACAAGTTTCTATTGTATCTCTATTGATAGGGTTTGGGCTGCTATAACAAATTAACATACACTGGATGTTATGTGTCCCCAGACAAATCTAATTGTGAATTGTCTGTGTCCCCAACCAAATCTCATCTTGAATTGTAATCCCCACATGTCCAGTCAGGTACCTGTAATCCCGATATGTTGAGGAAGGGACGTGATTGGATTATGGAGGCAGTTCCCCCCATGCTGTTCTTGTAAAAGTGAGTGAGTTTCATGAGATATGATGGTTTTGAAGGGGGTAGATTTTCCCATGCTTGTACTTCACTTCTTTTGCCTGATGCCATGTAAGACATGCCTGCTTTGCCTTCCACCATGATTGAAAGTTTCCTGAGGCCTCCCCATCCATATAGAACTGTGAGTCAATTAAACCTCTTTTCTTTATAAATTATGTCTCAGTCATTTCTTTATAGCAGTGCCAAAACGGACTAATACATCTACTAAATTGAACACTTATGTAAGTAAGTTCAATTAAAAATACAGTAATAGTGTTATAGGTAGATAGGCTTGCATGGGGAAAGGAGAGGATTCTCCCCCGCCCCCCGCCCACTGGAAATGTCAAGTGATGGTTCTGCAGTTAACTACATTGCCTGTCTAAAAGTGATAAATTGACAGCCAGTGCCAGGAATAGACCATTTTCTGAGGGTCCACACCTGTTAACATTAAAGTGTCAATTAAAGACAGGCCTCAGGGGGACACAACTCTTGGGCATGTGTTTTAAGAGACAGAAATGATTAAGTATTATAACTGGGGTGGGGCCCAGGGGCTCAGCTCTATCCCTGTGCTTGCCAAAGATGTAACCCAGTGGGGGAGGGGAGCAGAGCTGAGGGGCGACCGGAAGAGGCCTCGGATTGGATGTTTTCCCCTACGTGCCCAGGTCCTTGGCCTCTCTTGCCCCAATAATGGGGAAAAGGGACCCGGAGGCACCGTGAGCTTACCATTTGAATAAATATCCTGGGCTCAAAGAGTTTTGCAAAGAGAGATTTATTAGACAGAGAGAAAGAGAAGAGAGCGCACTCCCACGCTACCTTGGAGGGGATCCAAGGGAGGAATCATATAGGTAAAGAGCAGTGGGGTTTTATCCTTGGAGTTATTCCTGCCCCGTTCATGTTCTCATCCAATGAGAGCAGTTCTTTCAAAATTCCTCTGGAGTGATTGATCTTCGACTTTGATATTGGATTGGCTGCCCCGTCCACAATCAGAGCTCCCTCTTCCCAGAACTTTCCGTGGGACTTTTAGAACAAAGAAGCTCACCTGGAATTTCTACCTAGTGTGTGGCACGCGGGAAAGTGAGACAAAGACCTTTAGGTTCCAGGATGGGGACGTGGATGAAGGCATGGAGCTGGAAAATTTCTGCCTTGGAAACCACGCCCCTGTGGACTCGGGAAGAGTTTTTTGTTCCTTAACACAGCCCCTCAGTATGATCTTCCAGGTACACTCCACTGGAAAAAGGAAGAAAGCCTTAGATGGGCATGCATATAACTCCCTAAACGCACTGCATGTGCTCAATTCCCAAGGGTAAGGAGGGCGCTGCCGCAACTCCACCCTAAGGAAAGAATCACTGGAAAGAGGGAAACTTATAAAGTCCTAGGATCAAGGTTGAAGGTTCTCCTTTTTCTCCCTTTTACTTTCAGGTACCCACTTGGATCTCTTCCAAGGGTTCTTCCTTTCTTTCCTGTCTAAAACCTTTTTTTTTTTTTTTTTTTTTTTTAAATTTTTATTGCATTATAGGTTTTGGGGTACATGTGCAGAACGTGCAAGATAGTTGCATAGGTACACACATGGCAGTGTGCTTTGCTGCCTTCCTCCCCTTCACCCACACTTGGCATTCATCCCCAGGCTATCCCTCCCCAGCTCCCCCCGCTGTTCCTCCCCTATACCCCCCAATAGACCCCAGTGTATAGTAGACCGCCTCTCTGTGTCCATGTGTTCTCATTTTTCTCACCCACCTATGAGTGAGTATATGCGGTATTTCTTTTTCTGTTCTTGTGTCAGTTTGCTGAGAATGGTGTTCTCCAGATTCATCCATGTCCTTACCAAGGACACAAACTCTTTTAAATAAATGTCTATTCCTTCTCTGAAACTTTCCTGAATCTTTTTTTTTCTGCTTTATGCCCCTCAGTTGAATTCTTTCTTCTGAGAAGGCAAGAACTGAAGTTGCTGAACACATATACGGATTCAACATGGTAATCTTGATGTAACATGGATCTCTTCCACTGATAAAAATAACTTGGCTAATAGCACATTTGTTTTTAAGGTTTAGATGAGTTTTGATGATGTCACTTAGAGGATAGAAATGAACAATTTTGTGCATAACAGGATCGATTGTTGAATAACTGTATTTGGAAAGAAGGCAAAAATCTAGAACTTCAACTTCTTAAATTGGTACTATTCGTATTTCCATTTAAGAGTTGATTTGATCACAGACCAGGGATTCCTAACTGTTGGTCAAGAATGGTTAAACTTATCAGCTTTTCTAGTGGGTGTCATGATTATCTAACAAAGAAATTAACTTGCCAATGTTACATTGGCAATACATTTGATTTAAAAAAACCAAAAACAAAACAAAATGAAAACCTGGTTTCTGGGATTGGAAAAGTGATCCTGGTATGTTTGTGAAGACACAGGAGGGTGGTTGTAGGTAGAGCAGAGGAAGCAAAAGGAGTACTAATAGGGATTTTTGTCAGGCCTACTGTCGTTAAGGAATTGACTTTTATTCTGAATGAACTAGTATACCATTAGAAGCTTTGAGCAGAGAAGTAACATGGAATTTCCATTTTAACAGCATTAGTTTAGCTGCTTAGTTGAGAATATGAGGTTGGAAAGCAGGGCAGTTTTAGTAAGATATTCTGGAAATCTACTTTTCAACATGTAAGATGGTGATGTGTTGGCCCAGGATGTTAGCTGTGCAGGTGTTGAAAAGCAAGACAGAAATTTTGGAGATAGAGCCAAACTTTTTATTAGTGGATGGGGTGGGGTTAGGTATGACTGCAACTTTTTGGCCTAAGTTAACTGGGAATATAGAGTTGCAATCATCTAAGTTGAGGATTGATATGGTTTGGCTGTATTCCCATCTAAATCTCAACTTGAATTTGATCTCCCAGAATTCCTATGTTTTGTGGGAGGGGCCCAGTGGGAGGTAATTGAATCATGGGAGTGGGTCTTTTCTATGCTATTCTCGTGTTAGTGAATAAGTCTCTCAAAATCTGATGCGTTTATCAGGGGTTTCTGCTTTTGCTTCTTCCTCATTTTTCTCTTGCCACTGCCATGTAGGAAGTGCCGTTGCTTTCTGCCATGATTCTGAGGCCTCTTCAGCCATGTGGAACTGTAAGTCTAGTTAAACCTCTTTTTCTTTCCTGTCTTAGGTATGTCTTTATCAGCAGCATAGAAAGAGACTAATGCAAAGATGAATGCATAGTGTAGTTTTAAGGTCTCATGGAAAATCACAATCCAAAAGTGGATATGTTAGGGCATATGGCAATTTTTAGTTGGCATTTACTTGGAGTGTGGAATTTAGGAAAGAAGTCCCTGCTAGAGATATCTACTTGGATTTTGTCAGCTTGTAGAGTTCATTGAAAGCTATAAACTGAAGCTAATTATCATTATTAGACTGAAGAAATAGTAAATACACGCATTCACAAAACATATGTCTTGTTTATATCAATACTGTCTCAGCAAGTAGACAGTTGGAGAAAACAAGTTTAGATTTTCTGCCATCATTATATGGTCCCATAAGCTGATGTGGGTTTATAGTTAAATATTAATGTGAAGCAGCTATTAAAAACAATGATAAGATTTATTAGAATGTTACGATTTAAGTCATTGAAGGTCACCTTGTCCCTCGTATCACCTGTTTCCATTTTAAGGTGTCTATAAAATCAACCTTGATTGATTGACTGATTTTAGTTTTGCTTTCCTGTCTTCCAATCTGTGACACATTCCTGTCTGTAACACCCCTCAGTCCAGGTGAAAGTGTGTGGATAAAGATCTTCCCAACTCATGTATCCAACCCCATTTCCCACTTCCACCCTAACCTTCACCTCTGTAATAGCGCTTTCTTTACTGAAAATATCACTGGTAAAGTGACTAGTAAAGAGAATCTGGTGGAGAGAATCTTTAGCTTCATGGTGTTTTGACCCTTAAATTTAATCTACGTTTATGTGTATCTGGTTAAGGGTGCTTCATGAATTTTTCCTTTTTTATTAGGTGCTATATGTTGAACATAGAATATCAGGACTAGCATATAAGCCTTTTATTATTCAGTTTGTAGTTGTGACCTGATTTCTTGAGTGGTTTCAAATATACTACTTCATTAGATGCTCATAAAAACCATGTGAGGTAGGCAGGATGTGGGAACTCCATTTATATACCTTAAAAAACTGAGGCTCCAAGTGTTTTGGTCCTATTGAAGGTACAGAGTTTCATGATGAAATGAGAACTCAAGTATTCTGTATCTAATAAATATATATGTAGGTGTGTGTATAGTGGAAATGTACACATGCACAATGGTGAATGTATATATATTTCAATATATGCCTATGTGAATGTGTCTCCTCATAACAAGACAGATGGTAATTTATATCATGAAATGTGCCAGAGGAAAAACATATATTGTATCTGTTTATGTAAGAATCTACAAATGTTTGTAATTGTCTACAAAGAAAGAAATTGTGCTTTAAATTAACATTCAAACAATTTAAATTTTCATTGTGTGGTAAAGTTTAAATCGTTTAACATATTACTTGAGAATCTTATACATATATCTATTAAGTCATTAAATTCAAAATAACTATTCAGAAGATGCATAATTAATAAAATAAAATAACCAAGTTTGACAGGTTATTTTAAAATACTTACAGACCAAGATTTCCAAAGGTGTGTCTAAAAAGTAATAGACATCATCAACTGTAACTGTCAGCAGTCGGTCCTTATGGATTTGCCTAAGAAATGTGACCATTCATTTGAAAGTCATATTTGATCATTCTAGGGTAATATTCAATCTAAATTTAAATTTCATTTACATTAAGTGAAAGCTCAAATTTTTATTTTTGTTTTTATTCTGTGGTATAACTCTCCCTTTTGGAAACTACCACTTGGCTTGAGAGTTAATCGTGAACATTCCCCAACTGACTAACTTTTGAAAGCACTCTTAGTTCTGAGATGGAAAGTAATATAGTAGTACCTTCTTTCAAAGTGTCTTTTTATGAGTGAATTTGATGTCATTGAAGGACAGTAGTTTCTTACATATTTGAGAAAAGGAATGAAGACAAAGATTGGTGGGGGTTCATAAATTTAATGCTAAGGAGACTTCTTCTTTAGTTCACGTAAAACAATGTATGTAATTAGTGTTATGCAGCATATGGAATCCATTGGGAATGTGTATTTATATGTGTTTCAAGGGCACCAGAGTCATTTTGTTAATATATAGATAAATTGTAATATAACTTTCCACTACAGATGGCAATGTCTTAAAATATTTCATGTGTCTATTTCCTGATGTGTTTCAATAATCTCCAGATATTAATTTTGATGATTTGAATTCTACTTGACTTTCAGTTGGACACTACACTTAAATAATATTAAAATGTTTCATACTTTTTTTTTTTTTTTTTGAGATGGAGCCTTGCTCTGTTACCCAGGCTAGAGTGCAGTGGCACGATCTTGGCTCATTGCTACCTCCACCTTCTATTTCAGGTGAACCTCTGTTCTCAGCCTCCCGAGTAGCTGAGATGAACGACCCATGCCAACACACCTGGCTAATTTTTGTATTTTTAGTAGTGACAGGGTTCCGCCATGTTGGTCATGCTGGTCTAGAACTCCTGACCTCAGGTGATCCACCCACCTCAGCCTTCCAAAGTACTGAGGGATTACAGGCAGGAAAGAGAGAAGCCTATAAAGTCCCAGGATCAAGCCACAGCACCCAGCCTGTTTCATACCCATTTTATTTATTATATCTATAAGTGAACTTATGCAGGTTTCATTCCTGACCCTCTGTATGCATTCCATAGAAGTTTACATACACAAAAAGAGAATTAATTTCTATAAATATTGAACATTTTTCTGTAGAAATATCCTCATCTTGTGCGTTCTTATAACACTGGTATTTCAAAAGACACTGGCTCTAGTTATAGACATTAGGTTTTTAGCTCCTAGCACACCATATTTTTCTCATTCCTGTTTTTTCTATTTCATTGATATTTTACTGTACAGTACATTGATATTTTATCAAATTAAATTGATAAATTAGTTTATCCATCTGGGAAATATAAATTAAACATTAAATTTTGATATTGTATCAATATACTAATAGATGTCAATTGTAGGTAAAGATAACACACGTTTAATTGTAGAAAAATGTGATAGTCATTGGTTAATGGAGTGGAGGATTTGAGTTACAATAATAAAAAAGGATTACTATCTTTTATTTAGAAGATAGATTCCAGATAAATTGTATACAGAGTACATCATAATAATTTTGTAAAACAGCAATCCTTTAAAAAGAATCAGTGCTCCCTCATTTCCCACAGTGTCATGTAAAGGTAATCCCCACTAAGAGTCCTGTAAGTAGCTAACTCACTAAAGTCTACACAATCTGTTGTAGAACCTCAAATTTTAAGGAAGCAAGAGATGGTCCCTTGACTCCTCAGCTGTGTGTGTGTGTGTGTGTGTGTGTGTGTGTGTGCACATAGGTGATAAGTATTGGGGGGGGGGAAAGCTTGCAAAGCCGCACCACATCACAATAAAAAAATATGCTGTTCTTCTATGCATTTGACACTAATGGTAGGGTGTAGATCCCAGGTAGTCTTGAAAGAACATCTTTATGATTTAAGAAGTTTTCTGGGTAAAGGAAATATTTCAAATCATCATTCTCTTCCCTTCTCTGTTGAGCTTGTTGAAAGAGTAGTTCCCTGCCTGCTATAAGATCAGGTAATATAATCAGAGACTCCAGTTCCAACAGGATGATGAAAACATGTTTCTTTATTTGTTTAAAGCGGGATTTATGATGTTTGCAGAAATGATTAAACAAGGAAAATTACATTGCTATTCATTCTCTTTCTTCTTTTTTTTTTTTTTTGAAAGCTGGAAATAAGCCTCAGCCATAGTCTTTTCTTCTAGTTTTTCTTAAACAGCTATGTGCTAGCACATCTATATCTACAAAAGTAGATGTGGGAAATTAATAACCCAATTAGCACCAAAAATTAAAGGTGGTAACACATTTGGTCAAATCTAGATTGATTCTAAGTCTCAGAAACTTAAATTTAGGGATTTTGGCAAGAACCACCAAGTGGCTGAAAGAAATTAAGAAAACAGGAACAGTGCCAATTAGAACACTGGAAGAAACCCAGAATTCAATCATTTAATGAAGTGTTTAATATTGCAGAGCATGTTATTGTGATATATTTTACATCAAAGTGCTAAGTATATTTGATCATTTCAAATGATCTCTGCCACCATTTTATAAAGTGTTCATGTTTGGAAGACTCGTTTCACCATACATATTTGTAGGTTCTGTAAAATTTTAATCCAATTATTAAGATAGCTTGTTTTGAATGAAGTATTTTTTCCCCAGTTTACTGTACATTTTAATCTAAACCTCATATAAACTAAGAAATAGACATACCTTCAAAATAATATATTTAGAAAGCCAGTATATTTAGAATCCAAATATATGTATATTGGACAAAATTTGATATTAATTTACAAACAAATTTGTGAATATGTGAAATAGCTAGGTTTTTAGAGTTTTATTTAGAATTTTCATATAACATATGGGGTACAGTGTGATATATCATTGCATGTATATCTTGTATAATGATAAAATCAAAGAAATTAGCATATCCATTATCATTTCTTTGTGGTGTGATAGAACACCAGAAATTATTGTTGCTAACTGTAACTTTGTACCCTTTGACCAATCTCTCCCTATCCCCCATGCTCTCCCCTCTCCAGCCTCTTGTAACCATTATGCTACCTTCTACTTTTATGACATCAACTATTTTAGATTCCACATATGATTGAGGTCATGTAATGTTTGTCTTTCTGTACCTGGATAATTTCATTTAATATAATGTCCTCCAAATTTGTCTATGTTCCTACAAATGACAGGTTTTTATTCTGCTTTATGAATGAATAGTATTGCATATGTCTATTTACATATATATTTTTTCTTATTTATCCCTTCATTTATAATTGGGCACTTAGGTTGATTCTATATCTTAGCTTTTGTGAAAAGTGCTGCAATAATCATGGAACTGCAGAATCTCTTTGACATATTGATTTCCTTTCCTTTGAATATATATATACCCAGTAATGAGATTGCTGAATTATGTGGTAGTTTAATTTTATTGTTTTGAGGAGTCTCCATATTGTTTTCCATAATATGGAGCTACATTCTTACCAACAGTGTATAACAGTTTCCCCTTCTCCACAGTCTTACCAAATTTGTTATTTTTTGTCTTATTGATAATAGCCATTCTAAGTGGGTTGAGGTAAATATCTCATTGTGGTTTTGATATGCATTTTCCTGATGATTAGTGATGTTGAGATATATATATATATATATATATATATATATATATATATATATATATATATATATAGTCTTGGCTAATTGCATGTCTTCTTTTGGGAAATGTCTGGTCAGTTCTTTTCTTTTGCCTGTTTTTAATCAGATTTTTGTTGTTGTTGTTCTTTTTCTGTTTAGTTTGAGTTTCTCATATTTTGGAAATTAGCCCTTGCAAATACATAGTTTGCAAATACTTTCTCCCATTCTATAGGTTGTTTCTTCACTCTATTGTTTCCTTAGCTTTGCAGAGATTCTTTTAGTTTGATGTAATCTCATTTGTCTATTTTTGCTTTTATTGCCTGTGCTTTTGAATCTTATTCAAAAAATTCTTGTCCAGACTAATGTCATGCAGCTTTTCCTCAGTTTTCACCTGATAGTTTCATAGTTGGGATCCTACATTTGTCTTCAATCCATTTTCATTTGACTTTTGTAAATGGTGAAAGATGAGATCTAGTTTCACCCTACATGCATTTGTCTGCATGTGGATGTTTAGTTTCCCAGAGCCATTTATTGAAAAGACTGTCCTTTCCCTGATGTATATTTTTTGGTGTCATTGTAGAAAATCAGTTGGCTGTAAATGTATGGATTTATTTCTGGGTTTTCTGTTTTGTCCAATTGTTCTATGTGTCTGTTTTTATGCCAGTACCATGCTGTTTTGGTTACCATAATTTTGTAGTATATTTTCAAGTCAGGCAGTATGATGAAATATCCAGGTTTAAAAGGAATTGAAAAGTAGAACAGAGGTCATTATGGACTGGGACACTTAGGAAGAAGGAAATGATAGGAAATTTTTAAAGACTATCAAATTACAGCTAGACAGCAGGAATAAGTCCTAGGGTTCTATACCACAATAACATGACTATAGTTGTCAATAATATGTTACATAATTTTAAATAGCATGAAAGAGGACTGTCCCTAACAAAATGATACATGTTTGAGATGTTGGATATGCTGATTAGCCTAATCTGATCACTGTACACTATATATATGTACACATCAGTATGTACCCCATAAATATGTATAATTATGTTATAAAAAAATAAAATACGATAATAAAAAATCACATGTAGCCAATAAATATATATAATTCTTATGTATTGATAACACTTTTTAAAAAAGGCATTCACTATTTCTAGGTCTTAAAAGATTTTTTAAAATGTTTAATTTTGTAGAAAACTCAAAATATTTCTTCAGTTTGAAATGAGTATTTAATATGTAAGTACAAAATATCTGATATATAATTCATGTAACACGAGTTTGAACTCGTCTTTCTTGTTCTTTCTATAACAATTACAACAGTTTATAGTATAATATTATAAAAATGAGTTTTATAGAGAAAGGCAGTTATAATATCTCATATTAACCTGTGTATTATGTACAGCTATCATTTTAATACAAACTGAAAATAGAAAATTTAGATACAAAAGTTACACATACATGCATACATTTACAAACTGCCTTAAGTGAGAATTTCACATTTTCAAAAATATGATTGAGTACATAAGAGTTTTGTATTTACTTTACTGTCAAAGGGGTTGGATCATTATCATCTGGACAATAGGCTAAAATGTAGGAGTAGTTCTGTCTTATAATATCAGAAAAGTAAAGGACCTATTTTATTTCATAGATGAATTGAAACACAAAAATACACTAATATAGTAGCATAATTTTACCATGGGCCTATTAGTTTCTGAATTGGAGTATCTAAAGGAAATTGGGCTATCTGATGTATTTACAAATAACTAGGAAGACGGATTGTGGGATGTACGATCCTCCTTTATTCCTGTGCTCTGTATAGATTAAAGGAGAATTTTATCGTTAATAATAATGATTGTTATACTGAGTGTTGAATATAAATTATCACTACTTTACATATTGCTGCATCTTTGACAAAAAAACCATAAAATTTTTATCTAGATCGATTTAGTTGAGCTCTTAATCCTGATCATTCTGCTTATTATTGATAAATAATTTGAAAATAAATTCAAATTCATTGAAATTATACTTTGATTTCAAGTAGGAATAGTTTAATAGTGTTCCAATAAAAAGAACTGTTAAATTATTGAGGTATTCTTGATCCTCTTAGAGCTGATGATAGAAAGGTTAGGAATAACTTATTACTAAGTCATTAGAGTAAATCTGACATTGAAACCTAACATAACATGGGACAACTTCGAGCAAATCAAGACTCCACTGAATGTCCTCAGTTATAAAAGGATAGTGCTGAACTTTACAATCACTGATTGAGCCCCATTTTAGCTCTTTCACAATTATTTTGGGAAATAGTAATTTTCATTTTGTTAAAATCACTATTGGCATATATAACATAGAATTTAGACTATCTTCCACAATAGCTCTCACATTAATTCGAAGAAGGCATTGAACATGCAAATAAAATATAATTCAAAGTGTGTGTTAAATCTTGAGACTCAAAGCTTCTATGTCCCAAATGCATAGGGTCCATGACTCATGGATTGTCAAATTCGGAATCAGAGTAATGTTTTGTACAAGTAGTAGCTGCAGAGCTATTCCCTGTGGTCTCTGGATGGAGGAGGCAATCAAACAGATGGGTCCTAATAGCCATCTAAGAGATGAATCAAGGAACCTCGTCAGCAAGGCTGATGGTTGCCTTTACATTATCCTTGTGATGAACAAAACCCTTGGGTCTGACTGGCAGCTTCTTCTTTACCTCCCTTCACTTCAAGGTTTTCTAGCATACAATTCCCAAAAGCCCTGAATGTACTCTTCTACAGAGGGAAGGCAGTAGAAGTATTTGCAGGCTTCATACAGAAAAATACAAGAGGTGTGATGCCATTAACGTCCTATCTAAAGCATTTGGAACGTAGTGAAACTCTCAAACACAAAACTAAAAAGCCATTTGAAAAAAATCTTACATACTTGTAGATAAGCTTTTTTTATTTAAGACATACAAATTCAAGTCTTTCAAGGAGAAAATTCAGTCAAGTGAGATCCATTGGTAGTTTGAGTTCAAAATCAGTGAGCAAATGGAAATCATTGCAGCATCTCATTTCCCTAGTGGACATTAGACCACTCAAAATGTGTCACATAATTTACAGCCCCTTGGTAGTAATTGAATATACACATTGAGAGTGCACTGGCAGAACACTTAAGAAAGATTGAGTGCAGGAGGACCAGCTTACGTTATTTTTGGCTCTACTCTGGTTTTTGCTTTTAATGTTTTTTTTTCCTTGAGATTAATTTCAATTTGGTTGTTCCATCCTATTCAAACAAATGCTTTGAGAAAAGAGATGAACTGCAGCATCAAATAAATTTTGATATTTAGTTTCAGAGACATCAGGTGTTGTAATGTAATAAGACAGAAGGACAAAGTAAAATCTGTGTTTTGCCATAAATGATTTTAAGCTGTAAGAATAGTAGAATTGAGAGGTATATTAGCAGTATGACTTTTGAACTATTTTTTAAATGTAGGGTGAGATTTTCAAAATTTAATATTTAACATTTTTTGTAATATTTAGGAAAACAAAGAATTTTGTAGTTAAAAGTGTGAAACATTAAAATTATCTGTCTTGTAATATTAATTCTAAATCTCTGTATTTTGTGTATATGTTACAAGACATTTTTAATTCCTAGACACATATTTTATCAAGTCATTTTTAAAATGGTATGCTTTGTTTGCCAGTCAACATGGAATCTCCCTAGGTAGTAACCTTTAATATGTAAGATTTCAACTTGATTATTGGCGTTCCAAATATTCCAAACATGCAATAGGAAAATGGGTCCTGACAGAAACTGTCATTTGAAAATTTCCTTCCTTTTTTCCTTCCTTCTCCTCTTTTTCCTCCTCCTTTTCCCTGGGAGTGAGTATGTGGTATCCACTGTATACATGCACCCAACATAAAATGGAGGTCCCTGGTACAATATGTGTGTATGTGTTTGTATATGTGTGTGCACATATGTATACACACACGTGTATATATATGGACTCTCAAATATATTAAATGCATACTAAATATAAATTATTAAATATATAAGATATGCATTAATCTTTACAATCTATTACACCCTTCGAGTGCTCAGATTAACTGGCTACTAACATTTAATTAATATATTGCTTTTTATTGAGATAAAAAGAGTGAAAAAAGTAATCATAAACTACTTACAAAGTTACTATTTTCCCATGCTGAGGATAAATGAGAACATATGCAAGCAAGTTAATAGCAATACAAATTTATGTGAGTATTCACAAGAAAGAACTTCTCTCTCCTAAGATGGTTTGTCAGGCTTTCAACTTGCTAAGAAGACTATATACCTAAAGAAAGTTTTTTTTAAGATATAACATTCCTTTTTCTGCTACTTAATATGTAAATAATCACACATTAACAAATAATTTTTTACCATTGCCGATAAAAAGATGAAACCACAGACTCCTAGGTATCCAAAGCCATCTTATATTCATATGCTATATATAAACATGTCAATATACATATTTAACTATTAACTTTACCTTCCAATTTACTTTTTTTGTTTTTTCCTGATATCTTAGCCCCTTTATCTTTAAATTTTTAACCATTTTTCCTTCTAAATCAGTCTTTTTCCCTCTTTCCTCAAGTTTTTTTATTTGTTAAGCTGTCACCAAACAAAAAACTTTCTTTTGTTTCATATGTGACATATCATCAATTTAAATCTTTTATATGTATTACTTTGCTTTCCAAAACAAATTGATGTTTATAAGGTCGGTGGAAGTCATTGTTCATGACCTTCATCAATTAGTATTAAGAGCATCTTTATGTATGCTGCATGTAATTCGTACTAATTAAAAACAGTTCATTTTAGGAAAAAAGTAGAAAATTTCTCAGAAAAAATTAGTATCATCCTTCTTTTTTAAACAAAGCCAAATCTTCTTTTTAATCCTGTTAATTTTCCCTTGGTGAGAAATAGCATCACACATTACAGCTCTTAATTGCTTAAATAAACAGGTATAATGCACAGTATAAATTTGAAAAGTAGTCAAAATCCTCTCTACCCTCCATCTTTGAAAAAACTGGGCTTCCTCATTTGCAGAGATTTGCTGTGAAAATCAAAGATGGCATAGATTTTTACACTATGTTAATATTTCCTTCTCTGTTTCCTGTTACTTATATCAGAATGATTGGCTCTTTTCATAAAGCAGTGACTGAAGGCCAAAAGGGAACATACAAATTCTAAATATAAAACTCCCCGAAGAGGAAAAACAATGTTCAGCCACAATAAAAATAAATTATAGAATCAAAATGAGAAAAGTTCTAGTGTTTTTTTGCACAATAATACAATATCTAAAGGCTAATGTCAATGATGTCAACTTTGTTGAATGGGAAATACTGAACTGACAGTTGACTCTATTTCTGTCAAATCCTACTTTTATGTTATGTCACTCTCTGATTACTCAGACCTTTCTCTGTCCTGTGAAACTCGGTGACTCTCAGAAAGGAACCAGGACATTCTGTCACTTCATTGCAAGCACATTAAAATGAAAGCCATGTACAGGCTTCCCAACATTTTGTAGGGTAACAAAATAAAAGAAAAAAACAAAAATGCTTTCATTAACGCGAATTGAATATGTTCACAAATCTCAAATGCACAAAAGAACATTTTTTAACAGGTTTATTCTAGTAAGTCAAATCCATTCCTCATACAGATATCTCCATGCTTTACGAATAATAGAATGATGTGAAAATACAAAGTAGGGTTCACAAAGGTGAAGCTGAATGTAATGAGAAAAGCAAAAACCGAAATAAAATATGAAACACAGTAGTAGATAGACATTACTATGGCAACCTCTGATCCTTACTAAGAAGTTAGTGGCCATTGACATCTTTCTGATAACCCGATTGCTTTTGTTTTCTCATTCACCTGGACAATAAATACCTACTGAGTAGATATCTCTCTTGATTATAGTGACTGACTACCTAGTCATGGTTCCATGCTCTCAGGGAGATTACAGTCTTGTACGGTAAATGCATTTTCAAAATAACAGAAGAAATTTACCTCAGGGCTAAAATTATTTTTTAGCTATTATTGCTTTTATAATTCATTCTAAGTAAAGGGGACAAGGTTATTATCATATAATGTGATTTGTATTAAGATTGCTAAAAGCAAGGGGGGCTGATTTAATTCAAAGAACTGTGGGAGAGAATGCATCACTCTCAACTTAGTGACATGACTTATTTTTTATTACATTTAAATACAGTTTTTTTTTCTTATGGTGGTATTCAGAAATAGTCTGAAGCACAGACAGTGCATTATTCAGGTTTAATTTGGGCATGGTTGAACTACAGGGAGTGACTATCAATTACAGTGGCATTTTAACATTTGTATAAAGAATTACATGCCAATATATTCTAAAATTTAAAATTTCATGAAGAAACTGGTTAAATAAGTGTTCCATATACTTACTCACCCTGAATTTTTTTGACACCTGAGTGTGTGGGAAGTTGGCAAGTGAACATGTACTTGTCAATACATCACAGACCTCCTCCAATTCATGTTGCTGCTCATTGGCAATTTCTTCTGGTTGCTGACATTTTTTCTTACTGAGTCCTATGAGAAACTATTAGGAGGCTAGAGACATGATGTATTTGGTCTGCTACCTACTGCCCCATGTTTTCCAGCCCTATCAATGTAAATGATCTGAGAGCACCATCATTGATTAAGCAAAATGCAGATCCCTGGGACTGCAAGTAAAGGACACTCAGGCTAATTGAGGTGAAATATCCGATTATGGATAGAGACTCCTTTGGAATTTTAGAGAATATTTTGGATTCCCAAATGGTTACCTTTAAGACACTGTGAGTAGCATATACATGTGATCTTGTGTGTGTGTACATAAGGTCTTAACATAAAATGCATTTCATCCTAGAAAAACTAGGATAATAATAATGATAAGTGAGAAAACTAAAAGCTAAATACTTTGAATAATAAACTTCTAATACTTCAAGCACTGTTATTAACTTTATCTTCAACAGCAACCCTCTATTAGGTAATAGCATCACCATTCTGTAGATGAGGAAACTGAGACACAGCAGGATTAAGTTATATGTGCAAGAATAAATAGGTAGTAATGGAAGAGCTGGAGTTTGCATCTGAGTAATCTAACTCAAAAGTTTCAATCACCATTCCAGGCTGCCTCTCAGCCAGCTGAACCTCATAAAATTCAAGACTATAATAAGTGGTCAAATAACCTAAGACAAAACTCTGCTTAAATGGTTATTTAATTTTTATTGACATTGAAAAATAATTTTAATGCATAAAGTCTTGTTGAATATAATTGCAATATTAAAGATAATAAAGAGTAAAGTAAATAAAATAATTATGTTTAAAAAAGATTATGTCAGGATTATGTACGATGGCTCATGCCTGTAGTCCCAGCACTTTGGGAGGCCAAGCTGGGCGAATCATTTGATCAGGAGTTCGAGACCAGCCTGGGCAACATGGTGAAACCCTGTCTCTACTAAAAATACAAAATTAGCTGCTGGGCATGGTGGTATGCACCCATAATCTCAGCTACCAGGGAGGCCGAGGCAGGAGAATCTCTTGAACTCAGGAGGTGGAGGGCAGAGGTTGCAGTGAGCCAAGATTGTGCCACTGCACTCCAACCTGGGCAATAGAGTGAGACTCTGTCTCAAAGAAAAAAAATATAATAAAATTCAGCTACAAAAGAAGGAACTAACTGGGTAAAGTTTAACATAAGGAAAAGTTCAAGATACTAAAAGCTTGTCAGATAAACAATTTCCTGTCTCAAGAACAAATTATACTAGTGCACAGGAAGGACAGAAAGAATAAAAAGATACTAAATTGGCTACAGTCAGAGACCTGAAAGTAAAATGCCAAAGCCACAAAGAGTGGAATTCAAGCCAGAGCCCTAAAGAAAAAAATAGCGTGATGAGAGAGAGCCAGCAGAAAGCAAAATGAAAAAGATGCAACTCTTGTCATAGCACACACATGCACCAACACAATACAAAACAAAATGTAAAACAACTGTAAAAAATTATCTAGTTGTAAAAACTACTTGGCTGTACAGCCTCAATTGTTTACTCCCTGATTTAGAAATTATCATATTTGCAAAAAGTTTAAATTAAAATGTACTTTTACTCAGCAAAACTTTTGGCAACATTAAAAAAACAAAACAAAACTGCCGGGCTTGGTGGCTCATGCCTGTAATCCCAGTACTTTGGGAGGCTGAGGTGGTTGGATCACCTGAGGTCAGGAGTTTGAGACCAGCCTGATCAGCCTGGTGAAATCCCTGTCTCTACTAAAAATACAAAAATTAGCCAGGCTTGGTGACAGGTGCCTATAATCACAACTACTCGGGAGGCTGAGGCTGGAGAATCACTTGAACCTGTGGGCAGAGGTTGCAGTTAGCTGAGATCATGCCATTTCACTCCGGCTTTGGTGAAAGAGTGAAACTGTGTTTCCAAAAAAAAAAAAAAAAAGCCAAGGTAAAGAATACAACATTTAAGAAGAAAATTTCCGTAAACATTTTAAGAGCTCTATTTAAGAACTAACAGTTGATATGCAAATTGCAATTTAGAGATCCTAAATGAACTAATTAATTAACAAAATCAAATTTTGTTAAGCTGAAGTTAAGTGATATGCTTAATGCAAACCACAGATATACTGAAGAGGGCAACTCCATGTTTAAGTCTTTTCATTAAATCAGACAGAACCTAATCAATGAATATGTGTAACATTGCTATGTAGGTCTGATTACATGCTTCCTGGTTTTTCTAAAATGCTAAACATTTTATTCTGATCTTACATGTTAACAATTGAACAGCAAGATGGTCTGTCTATAATTCAAATTTAATTGTCTTTAAATCCTAATCTCTAAGTAGTCTCTTAAATAGAATGTCATTGATTAAGTGATCTACAGTTAAATCAATGACATAAAATCAATATCAGAATTTACGGTTTTAATCAGGAGTTCTCTAATAAGTCTATGTCAAATATAATTCTAAACAAATGCTTTCTGCATACTTTTAAGTTATCTCAAAATTTTGAATTTGAAATCTTTAAACATTTATAGGTTCTAGACATGAGAATTTTCCTGAGGTATGGGAGAGGGAGAACAGGAACCTGGATAAGTAATAATGATGCTCCAGGTTTGTTTCTCCTCAGCTAACATTTATCTCTTTGGCATGATGAAGGGCAGATCAACATTGATTGTAAAAACAAACATGATTAGCACTAACACAGCATATGTTAACACTGCTGCAGCCTAATGATGAATGAGCTGTAAGGGATGCCGACACCTGTTCTTGATGATGATGCCTGACACCCAACCCCTGTGGAGTAATGAGCGCTAAGACACAGCAGTGCACATCTCACCAATTACAGTGGTTTGTGGAGGCGTTCTGTTAACATTCTCAGTTTCTGTCTCTCTGTCTCTTCTCTGATTACTTCTGTCTTCATTCATTCATTCATTCATTCATTCATTCATAACTTCAGAGTTGGCTTTAAGTTATAGATATTCAGATGTAAGCTCTACATGAGACATATACCCAAGTCCTAAGCAACTGGTGAATATGATTTCACACCAGAATAATTCTTTCTAGAACACAATTGATAAGGTAGCCTACTCGGCTCTGATGTTGATTGAGATTATCAAGCATCTCAACTCAATCGGCTCTAAGTTTGGCAACGCCTGAAGAGAGTTTGATAATCTCAAAAGACCTGAACTTGTATGATGGTGTGTTTTATATTTAACACATAAAATATTGAACATAAGTTTGAATATTATGTAAGGTGACAAATTACAAACAATAGAGTTCTGACATTATTTTTCAGTCTTGTTTCAGCAAGGAATAAATGATATTCTTACCTGCCACTTCTTTGTCATTTGATGTTCTTTGTTATTTTATATATGGTTCCAATGTCCTATATGGTGTTTCTATTAATATGACTATATAATGTGAATTACTTCTTCTATTCTAAACTTTATTTCTGGTTACCCTCTTCCTTAATGCTTTAAAGCTTTGTTGATAAAAATTTCTCTCCTGTTCTGAATATAATTCCTTTACCTGTGTTTAGATCATCCCTGCCTGGGAGGCCTTGTGTACATGTTATTTCTTCCCATTTTAAAGTTTTTACTCTTACTTTACAACTGACACTTTTGCTCTATTTCCAAAATTGTTCAGAGTCTTCCATTCTTAAAGAACATTGTGTTTCTAATTCTTGCTCTTATTTTTAGATGTTCTTCTTCTCATTGGCAATTTCTCAAACAAATGGCTAAATTCATTGCTCATGCGTCCTCACATTTTTTTTCTTTTAACTCATTGATAATATTAAAGGAATGTCAGTATTTCAGATTATTAAAAATTTACTCTTGCAAAATTTGTGATCATGGGCTTTTACTATATTTCCTTATAATTTTGCTTCATATGTATCAATGATCAAATAATAATTTCTAAAAATAAAGACAATATTTGTTTAATTTTTCAGTAATTGTTTTATTTTTATTTTTTTAAAGACCTATGAAGTAGCTAATCGAAGTGTAGGTTCTGGAGCTAGATTCTGTAAATTCAATATCTTATATTGCCATACACTAGCTGAATGATCATGGGGAAGTTTCTTAACCCTTCTGTTGTAGTCTCATTTGTAAAATGGCAAATAATAGGCCAGACACGGGTGGCTCACACCTGTAATCCTAGCATTTTGGGAAGCTGAGATGGGCAGATCATATGAGGTCAGAAATTTGAGACCAGCGTGGGCAATATGGTGAAAGCCTGTCTCTACTAAAAAAAAAACTGCAAAAAATAGCCAGGCTTGGTGGCAGGCACCTGTAATCCCAGCTACTCTGGAAGCTGAGACAGGAGAATCGCTTGAACCTGTGGGGCAGAGGTTCCATTGAAGAGAGATTGTGGCACTGCACTCCAGGTGGGGTAACAGAGCAATACTACATCTCAAAAAAAATAAGGCAATAACAACATATAGTTCATAGAGACGTTATGAGGAAAAATAAGTTAATATATGTAGAGTTATACAGAGAGTAATGCACAGTACATGTCCTATGTTTTAACTAATGTCGTTATTTAGCTCTTGTTATTATTGCCACCTCTGTAATCCTTGAAAGTAGCACTGTACCTGATATATATTAATTTTTGACCAATATTTTATGGAGGAATGACTGAAATGAATTAATGAATCCTGCATTTAACACAACTGATTATTATACATTTTTAGAACATTCATCTCTTTTGACTTCCACACTAATAATATATTAATGGTTAAAATATAATCTTTGCAAAACAAAATTTCATTTCTAACTCTTCTATGTTAGTCAGTAGAAAAACTACTCTGCCAGTCACATCCAGGGGAAGGGGAAGATATTTAAAAATGGCTGGAGATAAAGTTACTGCAACAATGGCCTCCTCTTTTACTTTTATAACATTGAAAAGCATTCTCCCCATGGCAGTGAAAGTAATCATTTAAAAATATAAGTCAAATCAGCCTTCTCATTTTGCTTAAACCCTCCTGTAGCTTTCTGTTGTAGTAAGAAGATAATCCATTCCATCCATCCTACCCAATCAGGCCCTGCTTATGCCTGCCCTGCCTGTTTCTCTGGACCTATTTGAAAACATATGTTTTAGCTGGCATGCTACACAAAATCACAGTGGCCTCTGTGATTTGAAGAAGTCAAACTTCATTTCTGGCCTTGACACTTGCTATTCTTTCCTGTAATGCTTTTCCCTTGGATTTGGACTTGGTTGACATCTTCTTGTCATTCAGTTTCTGTTGAAATGTACTTTCCTCAAAGTCCTCCTTGATCTGCCACCTCCCCATTCTGTTATACATTGTTCCTGCTTGATTTTCTTTATATCACTGTCTGACATCATTTCCATGTGTTTATTTGCTTCTTCTTATCTGTCTTTCCCACTAGAATGCAAATTCCATTATGACAGAAGCCATGAGTGTCTGATTTGTTATTTTGGCCCACTGCCTGTTACATTATATATTATTATTAATTATCTGTTAATTCATAAGTTAGGCTAGAGGCAACACCCATATCACAAAGAGTCTTCTTTGTTATGTTGTAGAAATGGAATTGTATTCCAGAAGTAACAGGAGCCATCAGAGATGGAAAGTTGAGACTGGGCATGGTGGCTTATGCCTGTAACCCCAGCACTTTGGGAGGCCAAGGCAGGCAAATCACTAGGTCAGGAGTTCGAGACAAGTCTGATCCACATGGTGAAACCCTGTATCTACTAAAAAGTACAAAAATTAGCTGGGCATGATGATGCATTCCTGTAATCTCAGCTACTCAGGAGGCTGGGGCAGGAGAATCACGTGAAACCAGGAGGCGGAGGTTGCAGTGAGCCAAGATTACACCACTGCACTCTAGCCTGGGTGACAGAGTGAGACTCAATCTCAAAAAAAAAAAGAAGGAAATTGAAGATTGGCTTATGTATTTATGAAAACTTTGCAGGGGAAGACATGAGTTGAAGAACACAAGAAGGGAGAGGTACATTCTAGGGGGAAGTCTTGGAATGACAGGATGGTCAAAGGTACTGTAAGAAGTGATGTGTGTTCTGGACATGATAAATGAGTAGCTGAATCTATTTATTGCATATGTTTCCTTTAAGCTAGTAGTGGTAGAAAGATTGAAATGGCAGAAAGGAGTTACAGTATAGGCTATTTTTTCTAGGCAAAGTAATTTTGAATTGTCCTCCAACAAGCATTTGTTTTTTGAAAAGTTCTACAACTGAAGATTGACATAATGAAAATCATAAGAAAAATTATCTATGCATGTACTAAAGTCCTAGGATTTCTTTAGAGCCCAGCTTAAGAACCCTACCCTTCATATAGCCCTCCCTGATAAGAGTGATTCAAGCATATTCCTATAGACAGCCTAGTTCTACTCTTTCATTTTATATGAATTCAGATTCAAGGACGTGATGGCATCCCCAAGATCATAGATGATTAATCTAGGGTTAAGAGCTGTAATGTATATGTTCAGAGTATAATATTTTTAAACAGAATACCCCAAATGTGTCAGCATTCAAATTAAAACCCACACACCACACACATACATATAAACTCTCATGTCCCATTGAATATTTCTCACTAAAACATACAGCAAGTTTCCAAACTGCTTCACTGGTGATTTTGAATCATACCAAGAACTAGGCATCATCTCAGTGAAAAATGCAATGAGCATCTTATTCATAATGGAGATATAGGGGTACTGGCTACAATCCAGGCATGTCTGTCAAACGAAAGTGTCTTTTAGCTTTAAGTACCTTTGTAAGGAATAATAAATAGTTCTCCCAATAACAAATATTGGCCATGGAAAGTTTTAGGGACCACCCACATTATGTAAATAAATATTGCAAAACTAGCATCAGCGTTTGTTTTTGTAATTTTAAAAATTTTATTAGAACATCTGTGGAATATAAAGTAACAAAAGACTCAAAACATTTTCCATTTTAATTAAGGGAGAAAAAAAGCATACACAAGACCTTCATTCGCAAGCAAAGGGGATGTGTATATAATTATGATGTGTAAAGGAATTTCTTGACAATGAATATCTACTTGTTCTCTAAAAATTAGTGTCTAGTATAAATTTATACTATCTACAATATTTATACTGTTTCTAAGTTCAAATTCTTACGTAAAAGAGATAAATGGATTAAAGATGTTCCCAAATCCCTTAAGCTTCAAAACTAATGAGAAATATGAATTATCTGAAATCCTTTTTTTTCTAGTGGTATTTGGATAAAAGATTTTTAAAAACTTAACTTTTTGTTTTCCTGGTTTATACTTTTATATCAATTTGTGATTTGGTCTTTCATTTTGATTATTTCTAAAAGACATATACTTATGAATTCAATTTTAATTGGGGCTTCAGAATGTCTTTGCTATATTAACACAGTAGTTGTGGATGTGATAATCAGTATGCAAAGGCTGAAATTCTTTTGAAAAGGTTTAAAATTCTTCTACAAAAAATTGCTTTGGAGGAGAAAAAGATTGTGCAAGTTTTAATAGCATGAAGATAACATCTTTTCTTTCTGATGTTTAGTACAGTTCTTCCCTTCTTCAATTCCCATATGTAGGTAAGTAGAAAAACAAACAATAGAACCAAGCACATGTTTTAAATTTTCTAAGTGTATTAGATCTTTCATCTTATTTGGCCTTTACACATGGAATACTGCAGAACCCTGTCTGCAAGAACCTGAAAATTCTTCCATGTGACATGGTGACTTCCCAGGAAAATCACACCTAGAAGACCCTGAATAACTTTTGCTTTTATCTATTTTTATTTGTGATTTCTAAGTAACATGTAATTTAAGCAAAAAAATTTTCACATAAATGAGAAAAACACTAGAAAAGCCCTTGTGTAGAAGGAGAAGAATTAGAGCAGTATCTTGTTGCACTTGGGATCTGGTCTGGCCAGCCTTTCCACTGAAGGTTGTGCAATCTTGGGCACATCTTAGAACCTCTAGAAGCCTGTGTTTTTCCCTCTAACTTTGCTCTCTCAGAGAGCTGCTTGGAATGGTAAATGGCTATGACATCAGATTGAGCTAAGGCAGTCTACCAGGTGGGTCTTTGTGAATCTTGACACTTTTAACCATTTCATCAGACTCCAATTTTATAAGACAGATGACTGTATAGAAGATGAAGGTAGGGATTGTATCTTCCTTTTTCTAGGATGTGTCTAACAGAGTAGATACTTACACATTTTTTAGGGAGCTCACAAGTGATCAAACAATAGCAGTAAAAATGGAAAGTTAACAGATATAAAGTCCTGGGCTTAAATTGTCAGTGAGGGTTGAATATCCCATTGTTGCTTGCAGGTAGTTTACTGCTTTCTCACTTGCCCATATTCCAGTAGCCCAGAGGCTAAGAGATTTCCACCTTCTGAGTTTTGGCGGTGGCAAGAAAGATCCACTGGCGAAAATGATAGTCGAAAAGAACCTCCTTCAGGAGGTATTGTGGTGGAGCTTCTCATCTGCCTATTAAATATCTGTGGGAAAAGAGCAACTACTTTGGTCAGTAAGGACAAAGTCAATCAGGTATAAAGCTCTCCTCTGTCTGAAAAATATGTTGTGTTTTTCTGTGTTCATGAAGAGAGCTTTCCATCTAACAGATAATACTCACTGCCAAATATAGTTTAAAGTATACCAATTCACAGAACACCTGACAATTCACAATTGACAATTCACAAGACAGAGATTCATCTGTCTTTTGTGGCCCAGGTGAGTGCGTCAAAATTATATGAGCACACAAAGCTGTTTCTTTGATAGTGATTTGCTTCCTGGCCCTTCCCTAGAAGTAGAATCTCATGCAACCTCCTGGAATTTATTCTCTCTGTTCTCCATTTGTTCAGCTTCACTTGTAACTAAGACAGTGAACATCATCCATAAACTTCAATATTTATGACTGACTAGTCCCCCCAACTTCCTTGTCAGTTGTATTGATTTTAGACTCCAGGCAATCAAACCAGTCATATCTTAAGCCACATCTTAAGCCCTTACTGTGCTAATATAAAATCAGATAAAACAGGTTCACGCCCGTAATCCCAGCAGTTTGGGAGACCGAGGCGGGTGGATCACGAGGTCAAGAGATCGAGACCATCCTGGTCAACATGGTGAAACCCCATCTCTATTCAAAATGCAAGAAATTAGCTGGGCATGGTGGTGCGTGCCTGCAATCCCAGCTACTCAGGAAGCTGAGGCAGGAGAATTGCCTGAACCCAGGAGGCGGACGTTGCAGTGAGCCGAGATCGCACCATTGCACTCCAGCCTAGCTAACAAGAGCAAAACTCTGTCTCAAAAAACAAACAAAAAAACCCTGAGGTCTGAGGACTTGTGGTTCATCATCTCCAAGATAGACATGAGGCTTGAACCTGTAGAAGATGTTACCTTCGCTTTCTTGCAAATTTCATTGGCAATGGCACATAGTACACTAGGTATTTCTAAATTATACCCAGCTTAGGTTGTATGTACTGCTGCTCAATGCTACAGTCTAAAATAAATTTGTTTTCTTCTTTTTCCAACTACAGTTAAATGTTTGGAATTTAAACTCATTATTCATAGGCCATTCCAAACGCTTTTGGAAGAACAAAATTCTTCTCCCAAATAACAGAATATATCCATAGTACCAGATTTAACAAGCATTTATGGCTGGCATCGTCATTATTCACCTGTTATACATGAGGCAAGGGAGACTCAGGAAGTTTAGAAGTCTGTACTACATTTTTCTGATAACCAGTATTTGCTATGGAAAATTATTAAGGGCCACACACACCATGGGACCAAATATTGCAAAACAAGTAACAAAGTTTATATTCACAATTCATATTTTTTATTGGAATATCTGTGGAAAATACAGTAACAAAAGAGTAAAAATAGAACCTAGCAGAGCAAAAACCAGACCCTCTTTCTTGCCTCTAGAGAGCATTCCAGAGTGTCTAAACAATGTCCCTGTCTTCTCACTGTCCCTGAACAACCTTTCCCTGATAACTGACCCGCTCGCCCTCATTTTCAAAAAGCTAACTCTGTCAGCCAAGGGAAAAAGATCTTTCAGTATAATTTTCTACACTGACCACCTGTCTTTTTCCATATTTAGACACAATTTGTGCTGCTAAATAAGGTTGCCCCCTAGCCATACAGACTAAACTGAATTTCAAACAGATACTTTGTTTATAACTGCCTTAAGTCATTAGTTCTCAGAATGAGAAAACTGGTTATTTTTAGTACAAAAAAATTTGGTAAGCAGTCAAGATAGAATGTTTCCTCTTTATTTCACACCCATGGGCGAAACCTCAGGATGCTGCCATTTGGATGGCACTGCCATCCTGTCAGAGCCTTCACCAGATGTGCTTTCGGGACTCCCCCAGATGAAGACAGGCACTCCACCACTCTAACCACGGCCTGCAGATGGTGGCCTGCCAGCACCACATCTGAGCTCCCAGGATTTAAAGGACTCAACTACGTTCCATTCTTGCCCTTTTGTGGCTTTCCTGCTTCACCACCTCTGAGAAAGCCACAGTGTCCAGAAGGAAGTAGTCCAGCGCCAACAGAACCCGCTGCAGCCTCTCCCACCATCTCCCCTGCAGCCTTGCACCGTCTCCCCTCCACCGTACCCCTCAATCTGTGGGTCAAGAATACAGAATGAAAGAAAAAAGTCTTCCACTAGGCCAAACCTTGTCTATGCTTTTGGCTTTCTACATGCTGTTAAATTTTTGCAGAAAATGTTCCCTTATCTTATTCTATTCCCCCTCTTATTACCCTGTGTTAGTACTTATTTAAGTGTCTTTTCAGGTGGGGATCCAACATACACACTTCCATATTTGAGTGTGTATTATATGTATGTGTACACACATAAACCCACAGATATATATACAAATACATAAATATGTGTATATGTACACATACACAAATGTGTATACAAATGCATGCATATGTATATACATACATACATATATATAATACACACTCATATAAAAGTATATAGACACTGATTTTGTGAGGATAACAGCTATTTTTAGACACCTATTCTGAAGGCTGACTTCTGATTAATGTCATTCTTTGTCCAATGACAAAATTATAACAACCTGCCCATTTTGTTCAGTGTCATTCCAGAATGTTTATTGTGAGAATCATACTATTCTGACTTCTCTCTGGTAATGTGAAAGTTTAACAGTGACTCTGCTATATTGATTGTGTTGCTTTATTATTTTTTTAACACCTCAGAGCTAGAACTGGAACATTTAAATGGCTAAGAGACAATAGAGAGAGGATGTGATAACCATTTCTAGGTGCATGACTATTTAGTCACCAATTAGGGAAACTGTGTAACATGAACAGGGAACCAGGAAGTACGCCTATAAGCAATGAGGTACATTAGTTAGAAGTAACGTCTGGGTTTTCTGCCTATTAGGAAGAGGTAAGGAAATAAAAGGCCCTTAATATGGTTATTCTACATAATTCAGATGTAGTCTAAAATAGTTGCAATTAGCATGAGGACAAAGAATATTATTCTTAAAAATTCTGAAGGAGAAACAATAAATGCATAAGTCTTTTCTAAGCAAAAAATAGAAAAATTTGAATGCTGTACTGTGATTAGGCTTGAGAAATGCTAGATGATTAAAATCCTGTTCTCACCCTGAGAGAGTGCACATGCTGGTTTTGGGGGAAAAGAAGTAATGAGTAAATAATTACGATCCAGACATATGACCCAAATTCTTGAAAATATTGAACAAGAGCCATTAACTCTCTTGGGAAGGTTATAGGATATTTTCCAGAAAAGAGTTATAGTTAACCTTCCTGAAAGTATGTATGTCAACAGAGGGGGAGTGAGGGCAGCTCCCTGCAGAAGACATACCTTCCTCTATAGACTATAGCATTCGAAGTGTCTCCTAAAAGACACTTTCCTTATATGTACCACTCAGAGTAGTGATTTTTGCTCCATCCTTCAACTCCTGATTGCTACTAATTTCAAATACTTTTCCTGGAATTTTGTGGTTCTCTCAGTGATTACTTCCATATTGTTTTCTCTTTTCTGTCCCATTTCTGCTTTGTGTAGCAACTACCAGTACAAGTAATAACTTGCTTCATAGCAATTTATTTTCAAAAACCCCTGTCAGAGACTTTAATAGTTATGTATCTGTCTTCTATCTTTGTATTCTTGGCTTCTAGTCATTTTCAAGATAATTGCATTGATCAAGTTATTGAGCTATGTGTATTCAAGAGAACATGTGCTTTAACACCAATCCAATTTATAAAAGCTGCTTTTGCTAGTATTGTGTGATGCAGACCACAAAGGCATGCTTTTGTTGTGGAATTGTTGAATCAGACATTCTGGTGAACATATATATCTCTCCAGGGATAACAGTGGTTCTACCAGCATCAGGAATTCCTTCACTTATGATATTTATAAAACATTTGCTAGGAGCTACTAAGAAACAAAGCAAAACAAGCATTATTTTTCTTTTCTATGTATCAGGTTGGTGCAAAAGTAATTGTGGTTTGTTTCACTGACTTGTTTCTATGTCCCCAGTAGGTCCTCTTGCTATACCCAATGCCAGTTTTTGTCCCTTGGTGATATCCAGCTCAACAAGGAGCAGGCACAGTTATACATGTTTTACATGTGAGGACATAATACAAAACCCAGATGATACCTAGCGAATTATACTATGTGTATTGTACAAAGTAATGAGATGAGAACCTTGATGAATTAAAAATACTGTTTTAAACAAATATTTAAACTTAAATATTATATTTTATTCTATCATTATTAAACAGTCTTGCTTTTGGAGAAGTGACTATTGATTAAGTATTTCAATTACCTTCTAGTTTCTAAGCGGAAATCTGTATCAGTTCAGGGGACATGGCTACCCTTTGTGGTTAGGCTTTTCTACTTCACAATAGTGCTCATTAATATATTAAGGACCCTTCTCTTTAAAAAGAACAATTATGACAAGATGGGGCATTTAAAGTAGAGTGCACTGTGGTGTCTCATGCCTGATCGCTGCTTTGTTTTTGACAAGAGATATTAAAAGAAATAAATGCCAGGTGGTCTCATGAGGTTATGGTGATTTAAGCCTTTGAACCTTGGGCATCCAGTGTAACAAAAAGGTTGGTTGCTTTGATGTTGGAACATGAGAAAATCTGTTCTTTTATTGTTTGCAAATGCTAGAATTCTTTCATATTGAAATGATCCCTTTGCATATATACTACAAGTTAAAATTTAATATGTTTTGAGGATGATACCATTGAACAATATGGACATGACAAAAATTTGAAAGTTTCTTTTTGTATTTTTCTCCCTGAAATACAAAGACCTTGGCTACATCAATTTAAATTGTTTGGTTGAGGGAGAGTTATTAATAACAATGTGTACTCATACTTTGCTCATAAAGTGCCTTTTAAGATAAATTTATAAGATATATTTACCAAATATATTTGTTTTTAGGAATAGTGTTTTACCAAAGGCTTTAATTTCAGTTATTGGAAATATATAGGATATAGATGATATTGTTATTGATCTTTGTTAAGAATAAACTAAAAATGGCTCTTAAATGATTAAGGTATACATTGTAAATTGGTAACTGGTAATAGTGTAAAGTAAAAACAAATTGTAGGTAATTTTTGAAGGTTAGTCTGTGAATAAGTACATAGCTGGAACTTTATACCAATAATGCAAATTCAATTTTTTAAGTAAAGAACTCCTTTTTGGTTAGAAAAGAAGACATGTGAAGTGACACATAATTTGTTTCTTAAAAACTGTTCCCTCCCAAAACAAAGATGTGTCAAGCATATAGCAAAGAAAACTATCTCACCTGTGTTCTAACCAATATTTGTTACATAGCTAAAAGTTGATTTTATTGAATTTTAAAATGTGAGATTATGAGTGCTACCTTTCTGATTGGAAGAAAAACAGGACTTAGTATTATCAAAATAAGTTTCTCTGAAATGTATTTTACCTAGATTTAGAACAGATATTTATAGGGCATGTCAATTTCTTATTCTCTCTGGAATATGAATGTATGATCTAAAATTTGACATCACCCTTTTTAACTTAATCTCCTCCCCCAGGATACTCTTGCTCCTGTTTATGACAGAGGTAGTTTCCAAGTGATTGTCTATTCTGAAAGATTTCTATGAAGTTATTCTGGATTTTTTTTCATTTACTTGCATGTAGTATGTTTCTCAGAAAGGCTTTTTAGATGCACTAACATTTTTGATGTTTGACTTTGATTTTTTATACTGAAAGTTGGTTGAAATAAGATCTACTAAACATATGTAATCAATTAAAAGACATACCATGATCACAGATTGAAAGATCATACATTAATCTATTACTTAATGCAATCTCACTAATTATCCAAATGTGATGTTTTAATGAAACTTAATAAACTGGTAAAATTTTTAAAATATATGCATATAAATTATACAATGTAAGTATATGTATATTCATATAAAATATACGTATATGTATTTAATTTCATTGTGTTAAATGAAATTATATGAGTAGATATTACATTTTTTAAAGTGGCTCAAAACTTAATATAGCTTTATTCATTCTATTAGCCTTTAAAATTGCATTCCTTAATTTAAAAGGGAGCATTTTAAACATGCCAATAAAAATATTGACCATCTTAAAATCATTAAATGCCTAAATATTTGGCATTTATTGCTTGAAAAACTAACATTCAAAATGGTTTACATATTTTAAATGGTCACAATTCTTCTCAAATCAGTCATGACTTAACTGCAGCTTTCATATTAGTTTCTGTTTTATGTTTTGGTATGTAATTTTTGCTACTGATAAATGTTCTTCCCATTTTAGTCTGATTTCTCTCTTTGACTTTCAGACTACTGTGGCACTGAACAATATTTAGATTATTCTCCAAAACTTTGGGCTAAGGAGATAATTTTGAAAGTAAGCTGAATTCCTTCCGGTTTTGAATTTAATCAGTGGAGCACTGTTCACTGTTTCTGAGTGAAAGGCAGGTGTTTTATGACTTTCATGGTGCTATTCCAAACATAAGTATATTAAACATCACTATTTCAAGAAATTGTATATTGTGCTATTTGAGGACTTCACGGTCTTTCAGGAAAAAGTAGCATGTCTCTGGTAATAGTTTTGTTTCACTCGTTGGAAACTGCATCATATTTTATCTATTTTAATCACTGCAAGGATTGCTACTCTCAGCAAAAAATCAGAGTGCTCTTAGGATTCTAATATAATCACAGGTTTAAACTGAGCTACAGATTTCCCCAGTGTGACTCATAGGCTTTTTGGAAGTCCAAGCCTAAGCATGGAAGCTACTCGAGATGATGAAGAAAAACAATTATGAATAAACAAATTCTATGATCATACAGAAATTTAGCTAACATACATTATAGACTTACATATCACAAAATTTAAAAATAATCTAAATGTTTGACAATAGTTTCTTTAAGTAAATTTCATATTGTGCAATTATTAATGATGCTGAATATCATTTTCCTAATTTTGACATTTCATATATAAAAAATTTTGAATGTCTTTGAAAATTGCTTCCAAGATAGTGCATTTGGTTTCATAGTTGTGTGTATCCTTTGTTTGTAAAATATGACTTTTCCTTCAACTTTTCAATTAGAAATTCCCATGATACCCTAAATGTCATATTATTGCGGAGTAAGGGCTGGATGTGCTAATCTCTTTTGCTTGTTACCTTAGTGTCATTCTATAGAGCTCATTGACTTGAAGGTTACAGAGACCTACTTCTGTATCTATAGATACTAGATTTGATACCATAAATGAGTCAATCAACCAATCAGTCAACACATATGTAATCAGGGTGTGCCGTGCATTTACTCCTGAGTTAGATGCTGTAGAACCACTGTTGTACGTAATCTTGCCTTCCAGAAACTTACAACCAAGTTGGAAACACAAAAGCCATAAAACAAAATAATAGCAAATGAATATAAAATCTGGATAAAGAATGTAATAACTAGATGACCAATTTGAGTGTACTTCTTGGGACTTATAAAGAAAAAAATTTGAAAAAGATGAGACTGTGTTTTTAAAATTTAGAGGTATACATATAACATAGACTGCTAATATTTCTTTCAATATCCATTTTGTTTTACTATTCTTTTTTAAGATGTTTTATTTTAGTTTTTTTATATGTTACATGCATATCCACTCATCATAATGCGTATTTTACAACATTTTATTGATTGTCCAATATTAATTTTATTGTTTATTCATTTTATTGATTGCCCAACACCAACATCTGCCTATATCAGCATTTAATAATTTCTGTTGAGCTTTTAAAGGGTTTGGGGTATGTAATTATTTAACGAAGTGCACCAACTAGCAGAATTATCTGTATACATAAAAGAAATTTTTTATGATGATGGTGATTTAGTTATTCAATGATTATTTATTGAGCATCTGTTAAACCATGGACTCTTCTAGGTGCTGGTGATGTAGAACTGAAAGAAAAAGACAAAACTCCTTATCTTTGTGGAGACTACATTTTAGTTCTGTATTAGGTAGCAAGTAGGTAAAGTATACAGTATGTTGATAATTATTTATAATTCAGAGATATTGGGTACAGTGGCTCATGCCTGTCATCCCAGCAGTTTGGGAGGCTGAGGTGGTGGATTGCTTAGGCCAAGGAATTTGAGACCTGGGCAACATGGTAAAACCTTGTCTGTACCAACAATAAAATGGGAATGGTGTCACACACTTCAGTCCCAGCTACTTGGATGGCTGAGGTGGGAGGATCCATTTGAGCCCAGCAGGTTAATAATAATTGTAGGTAGGGTAGTTGGTGAGAACTTCCCTGAAGAGATAATTCTTGAGTAAAAAGTTGGAAGACATGAAGCTAATCTAGTCTATCTGGGGGAAGAAGCTTCCAGGCAGGAAAACTGAAGGCTGTTTTCTTCACTACAGGTGGCTGCCATATAAGGCTAGCACTTCCTTTTCAAGGTAGGGAGTATCGAACAAGACGCAAACACTTATTGCTTAGAGAAGAAAAAAGGACTAATTTTGCTTTAGCAAACCTGTTATTTTTGTACTCTAAATAATGTTATATCTAAGCATTCCAGAATTTTCAAATCAAGTATTATATTATTCTGATCATCAATCTTTACTGAAAACTTTATGTATATACTATGACAATCTTTCTCATGAGTTTGCTGAATATTGTGGAGAGTGAGAAGATTTACAAAAATCGTGAGAAAAAATAATGTAATACCAACTTAGAGATAGTTGGACTGAAGTTAGATACATTCTTACTAGTAGTAAGAGCAATAAAATCCAGCATTTGCTCTAAGGTTCACATGTTTCTAAAACATGTCATTTCTGGACAAGAGGTGATTACCCCAATTAAGTAATTTATTTGTGTCGGAGGACCTAATTCTAGAACTCTATAAGAAAAAAAGATGCTTTTGGATACTGATAAATCCCCCAAACAAGAAGTTATGTTAAAATATACATTAGTCTTTTGAAGAGTATATGATGTCTTCCCCATGACTGAGAATTCTGATCATCCACTTGAGAAAGGATAATCTCACTGTTTGTCAATTGAGGGACGGCTATAAACTGAAAATTATTAGGTAAGTAGCTTGATGAAAGTACCACAAAAACTTTAAACACTTCCATGATTAAGAAATAAGATAAATATGATGGTAGATATGATAAATAGGTTTAATCTCAATCCCTACTACAATCACAAAATTTACCTTCTCAGAGAAACAATCTAATGACTTTGTATTGACATTTTCAAATTAGTTTTGACATATTAATGTTTTTGTTTGAGTATCATTCTTTCTGCTGCCCCAGATTCTAGTGTTAGACATTTATATGCTTCTCACTTCTCAAGCCAGAGAACCACAACATGATTGGCATAGATACCTATTCTGATTTTTAGCTCCTAATATCTGAAATTGTGAACCGATTCCAAAGTGTTGACATTATATAGTCATTTTTCATGGATGTATACATGTTATGGCTGGCATTTAGCTCCCAGTATCTGAAATTGTGAACCGATTCCAAAGTGTTGACATTTTTTATATAGTCATTTTTCATGGATGTACATGTTGTGGCCTGCATTATAAGACAAAGAAACCTGTAAAATATATAAATATCTTCAAACTGCTGCTCCATTTTTTTATGCCTTTTTTGAAACTTATCTAGTGATTTGCTTTTCCTATTGTGGTGTTTCATTATCATCTAACTGATCATTTCGAGTGATTTAATTATATCATAAGATGAATAAAATTCAGGCTTCTAGTTGACTAACTAGCTTTTGTTCCCTGAAGGAATTGGCAGAAATGGATATATCTGTTCATGATTTTTTTTCCCTCACCAATTTCTACTTTAAGAGACATTTTCTCAAGTAGAGAAAATTTTCCCACAGACGGCATTAATTGGAAACATTATAATGATAACAAGTATGCAGAAATCTAGTTGTTTAGGAGAAATTTTCTCTTTCTTCACGAACATTTGGATAAACTGTTCCATCAAATGTCTGATATATTTAAATGAGGCCAAGCGGAGATGCATTTGGTTCAGTTTTCCAAAGTATATGTTCTAGAACACTTTTATCACTAGATTTCTGTTGAGTTTCTGTGACAGTGCATCTTATCTCCCACTTCATTAAATACCTTATTTCTCATTAATTGTTTCAAGGTTTCAATATCTCCTACAGCAAGGAAATCTGATTAACCTTGCTTAACCCAATGTTTAGCAAATGTATTTACTGACAGAATACTTTTTACATTAGACCAATTAACATATTCTGAGACTAGTGTTTCAGGAAGCAAATGCTGCTAAAATACCTTCGCAATTGTTGCTAGAATGAAATCCATATCCAGTTAAATGTTTTTCAGTGTTTTGGAACCTTAGTAGGCAACTTGATACTGGTTTACAGTCTTGAATTATTGACGTTTTAAGAAGTCTGCAGGTGAATTATAATTGGCTACATACAAAATAATGCACTTAAGGCATTATTTTAAGTTCTAGCACTTGGAAATTTGCCAGCAATACTTTGGAAATGGCAACTAAAGCATGCATTTCATATGTTAGGTTCTATGGAACTTTGCTGAATTTGGAGACAGAAACGCATTAAGCAGCGTTTAGTAAAACTGGTTTTAACCGTGGGAGGAGTTAGTGTTTAGTTGCAACACATAATTTGATGGGAGCCCTAAGGCTCTTTAAACCCCAGGGTGTTTTCCTCCACATCCTATCACTCAAGGAAATTCCAGTTTTGGAGCTCCTCCACCTCTCATTGGAATTAGGTAATGAAAACAACCCTGTCATTTTCTATCCTATGCCTCTGCTGAGGGTTTTTTCTCTTCCTAAAATGTTGTTCTTCTTTATGTCTCAATCAGTGCCCTTCATAATTCTTTACTACTTTCAAATGACCGTTCCCCGTGACACCTTTCCTCATTCTCTCCATGGTGACAGCCATTTGTCCAGGCTTCTGCTGAAGTAATCCAAAGGTTTTCTATTTCCTCAATTTCTAAACAGAACTTCGCTTGCCTCTTTGTCATAACAGATTCTATGAAATACTGTTACTGGGAAACATGTATAATATTCCACTAGCATTTTCATAATCACAGACGGTGTTGTGTTTATGATAACTTGTGTCTTTCACAGAGTAGAGATGCAAAATCAGATGGCATGGAAACTTAAAATTTGGCCTTGACCATCGCTTTTACATTAGGACAGTCACATGAAAATGCAGGTTGAAAATCACATTCTGAGATTTTTTGTTTTGTTTTTGTTTTGTTTTTCCTAAGTTATACACTGATTACTTCACATGTAAACAAAGAATTTCTTTCTTGAGGATCCCAGCATTATTGGTAAATTTTCTTATTGTCGCTTGGGTCTGGCCATTTTTCAACTGGTTGAAATTTTTAAAAAGCAATATGACACCTACAATCACATTGTTAAATCCAGCTCTCTTACATTCTTTCCAGATAATTCTTTCTTCATCCATGTTATTCATAGTTAGAAATCTTTAAAAGAAACTTTTAAATCATTTCAGACTTATGAAGAAGTTTTAAAAGTAGTACAGAAATTCCTTGACAGTTTTTAAGCAGCTTCCTTAAAGGTTAACATCTTGTATAATCAGGGAACAGTTATTGAAAACAAAAGATTGATATTGAACCCATTCTATTAACTAATCTATAGACCTATTTAAGTGTCCTTAGTTGTCTCCCTGAGGACTTATCCTCAGTCTAGGATACAATCCAGAGTCTGACATTGCAGGTAGCTGTCAGGCACTTTGCCTCCAATCTGAAATTTCTTCAATCTTTATGCATCAAGAATTTGACACTTATCAAGAGCGCTATCCAGTTATTTTGTAGAACATCAGTTTCAGGTTGTCTGTGATGTAAGCAGTCATTATGGCCTTTGAAAAATACATTCATAATCTTAGGAATATTTCTGAAGATTATTTGGGTGGAAAACATTTGTTTCCCTAATGCTTTGTTGACTTACATCATTACTTTGATGTGAGAAAAATGGATGTTTTAGAGTCTAGAAGAAAGGCAGAAATATCTTACTTTTCCTTTCCTAATTATTTGTCCTATAATAGTCTTTGGAAAGATTTATAATGAGATTGAGTTTCAGAGCTTTGTAAGCCTCTGTTCACATGACTATACATCTTTTATCAAAAAATATTTTTAAACTGCGAAGTTATTTACATTAGCATTCTCCAGAGAGACAAAATCAATAAGATACATATGTAGATAGATATATGAGAGGTGATTCATTAGGGGAATTGGCTCACGTGATTATGGATGCTGAGAAGTCTTGACACAGGCCATCTGCAAGCTGGAGATCCTGTGATGCCTGTAGCGTGGCTCAATGCAAGTATTCAAGCCTCAGAACCAGCGAAGTCGAGGGTAAAACTCAGTCTGAGACTGAAGTCCTGAGAATGTGGGGAGCCTCTGGTGCAAATACCAGGGTCCAAATGCTGGAAAGCCTGGAACTTTTGGTGTCTGAGTGTTACAGGAAAGGGATACCAATCCAGATCCCAAGAGTGGGTTCTTGGATCTCGTGCAAGAAAAAATTCAGGGCAAGACCACAGTGCAAAACAAAAGCAAGTTTATTAATAAAGTAGTGAAAGTACAGCTACTCCATAGACGGAATAGGGTGTTCCCAAAAGTAAGAGAAGAAACACATCCACACTAGGTACAATACTTGTTTATGTATAGGATAAAAAAAGATTATGAGGAGATGTGCTGTGCTGCAAAAGTTTGTGATAAAGGATTACTTTTTTAATTAGTATGTTTTGTAAGAATCAATATTATGATCTTGAAAGCAAAATTAGGAATGCTTCTTTTCTCAAGGTAACAATATCAGGACACTTCTAAGTCTGGGTCTGTTTAGTAAACATTATCAATCTGTTCCCTTGTCCGTAAACATCTAGAGGCTAGGAATACCTACATTTCTGGGAATGCAACCCAACAAGTCCCAGCCTCATTTTCCTATCCCTCGTGATAATGGAGTCGCTCTGGTTTGAAAGCTTCCAACACTATGGCTGAAGAAGAAAGGTGTTCTATCTCCAGGAGAGAGAGGGAATGAGAATTTACCTTTCCTCTGCCTTTTCCACCCACATTGAGGGTGAATCTTCTCCACCCAATCCACCTACTCGCACAGTAATCTCTGGAAACACCCTACCAGACACACCCAGAACTAATGCTTTACTAGCTCCCCAGGTAGTCTTTAATGCAATAAGTTTGACACCTAAAATTAATCATCACAGTCTTTTATTTTAAACCACACACATTACACATTTTCATTCTTAGTAACTAATTAGGTAGTATTAGACAACTTGAGATGTTGAAATTTAATTGTTTCAAGTTATCCATTTTTTATCCTGGTTGGAAAATCAGGCTTGATTGATATACCTCTTTAATGAATGGCACAGATAAATCACATTAAAATATGATACTTTTAAAGTGACATGTTAATTCTTTGACACACTTGCCTGCCTTCTTCCATTTTCCAATGTACCTTTCTCTCTGAAAAAGTTTCCAGACCCTGCTTTTTCACAAACTTCCTTATTCATTTTGACCAATTCTTGCATTGATCAATTTACCGTAATCAATTTGCAATCTGATTTCTTTGCCTGCCACTTCATGAAACTGCTTGCTCCCTCAAAAAGTGCAAATAATCTTCTAAGCTAAATCTGCTACTTAATATGCATCATTGACAATGCTGGCCACTTTTATTTTTCAGTGAAACTCTTACCCTCTTGTAACATCTAAGAAATCTTCTCTCTTGATTCCCCTACTGCTCTCTGAATGTATCTTCTATTCTCATGTTCTGCTGCTTGTCTTTTCAAATATAAGCATTCCACAGGTTTATTCTCTAACCATGCCATGCATATGCTCTGGGCCATCTCAAATGCTCCCAAAGCTTCAGTTATCATGTTTATGCAACTGACTCAATCCATACCTTAAATTTAGATATTAATCCTGAACTTTTTGTTCTGAATTTCCCATAGGTACTACAAATTCAGTTAGGCACTAAACAGATTATTAATTCCCCTTATAAACATCAATTTATTTCTCCTACTTTCCTTGATTTGGGCTGAAATTAAATTCAGTGTTTAGGTCCTCCCATCCTACTTGTCCTCTGCTTCCTAACCCATGTTATTTTAATCTGGATTATTCTCTCTCACTTTATGGTTGAACGTGATAATTTTTCATTTAGGTACAGCTTAAATTCTCTCTCAGTGATACGTACCCTGTTCAATTTAGAAAGAATGAAAGAGCTCTCATGTTATTAACTTCATTGGATCATGTTTTCTCATTAGTTGTGGTTATTAGTTTATCATTATCTGTATTGTTTTCCTCACTGGAACATAAGTCTCTCAAGTGATGTTTGTGGAACTTGTAAGCCAGCCATTACCTTATTTCTGTAATGATTTGTGAATTGTGCTGCAATGATTTACTCCTGGTTTGTTGTTGTTGTTGTTGTTGTGTTGTATTGTGCTTTGTGATTCAGCCCTGCAAACGCCGCAATGCTCTTCCCATGATAATGCTACCCTGTAACATAGATCATTGGCATTCCAAAAAACCCATCCATCCATGTATTGATTTATTTGCAAAATATGTGCAAGTAAGCTGGAAATAAATCATTCATTTCCTCTAGGTCTCTCAGAGCAATATATTGGGCAGTTACTTGAGTGAGATTTTTTTCTTTTTATCAAACCAAATATGCTGAGCCAGGAATAGCATCAAATGTGTTTGTGATGTACTGTTGCTCTCATTAGTTAACTGCAGATCAAACAGGTATCTGTTCTAACACTTTGATTTTGTAACTTAATGCTGTGTTTAATTTTCTTAATTAGGACCTCTTAACACCTCAGTTGCTTCAAACAACAACACAAACCAGAGTAACACCCAGCTATTAGCCTAGCTGATGAAAGAATAAATGCAAATTTAACACTTTTTAAAGGTGAATACACACATTTTGATTCCTTGACAACATTCAATAAAAATCAAGTGTACTAAGAGATAATCTACTAAGTTGCTGATTGTTTCTGGACCCACATCTCCTAATAAATACTGAAAATAGCTAAAAGATATTGATCATTATTTAGCGGAAATATTTGTGTGTATATGCATAAATGCAGTCTTTTGTAATCTAAAAACACTTTTCAGGAGCTCTTTCTGAGATGAAGAGAACTCTTAATGTGAAGACTTGAACTAGAAGAGAGTGGAATACACATATGGTAAGTGATTTGCAGAATAGACCAATGTGACCAAGTTCCTACTGTTCCATTGGGTATTATCACTTGTCAGTTGCATGCATAAAAAATGCATACTTATGGTACTGTTATAAGCAGTTCTGAAATATCAACACAGTTGATCAAAATTCTTCTATCCTAAAAGCTCATTTTGATAAATTTGGTGTAAAAGGTACTTGGCTATCACTCATGGCAGGTGATTTTACTCTAATTTTTAATTAGGGAAAATTAAGATTGCTTATAGTATTAGACTATATGTATTTGTGATCTTACAACCATGGATTTTCTTAAGATGACATTTAGGATTACAATACTGGCTTTAATAACAAGCTAGGAATTTACAGTGTCTTAAAATGTAGCTACTTCTTTAGGTTATTCAGACTATTCAACACACATATGCAACTTTTAAATAAATGTATCCTGATATTTACAGGGCTTTTTATTTGTTTACAATAATAAGTTAGTTTAATGTAGTTTATAAGAATCTTTAATGTGCTGGGTTATTTTCTGTTCTTGCTGTGTTTACTACAGTCAGTATATTAGGAATGTATTTATTAGATACGTCTCCTTTTTACTTCTTGTGCCATTATACAGGGCCTCCCAGAGAATGAGTAGTAAGACAGTTGAAAGAGCAAAAGAAAAATAAGAGCAGAGAGTTCCAGAATCATTTCTGATGCATAAATACAGACACACTGCTAGCTGTGTACTCCACCCCTCCCACCACCAACCCACCCCATGTTTACAGTGTTATGCAGGCACAAACTACCTTTTTTTCTGTAGAAGTCAAATTTCAAAAGCCATTTGTAGGTCTCACTTTATTTAATGAGAACCATTCTTCTACACTCGAAATAGAAGCCCTTAAATTTGGATCGAAGAGTAAGTTTTACACAAAATAATCAGTAATCACTCTGAAATTATATGCAATACATTGTGTATATATTTTTTCCTGTAGAGACCGTCAATGGGTTATTAATTTTTCAATGATAGTGTTGACAGAAAAAGTTGTCTAAGATGGTTTTACAAATTTAGAATAGATGTGATTAAAATGAAGATTTTATGAAGATTTTGAAAGAATTATGGAGTTTATATTTTATTATCATGAATACTCCAGATACTGTTGACTGTAAAATTTGCACCCTTATGACTAACTTTACTGATTTTTTTTAGAGGAATAAAAACATTTCAAAAGAGTTTGGTTCCCACTTTCCCTTTTGTCATTCTCTGAAACCTAAAACAAATATGCATAGTTATTCTTGCAAACAAAAAAAAAATAAAATTTTATTCATGTTTGTTCTGTAGTCATTTTACAAACTCCTAAAATAGGCTTTTAGTTAATCTATGGCTAAATGTACATTTTTAGAAGATATCTATTATTTTACAAGTATTTCCACAATATTGACCTTGTTGTCTGAATATTGATCTCTATTACCTCTATGTTATTTTGTTTTGTTTTTTGTTTGTTTGCTTGCATGCTTTTTATCACAATTATAAATAGAAAAAGCAGTTCTGACCCAATTATAATTTTTCTTCACTTACCTGGAAATTATTTGCTTTGTCTCCTACATATCTCTCTCCCTGCTAATGCTAAGGCATTGCCTCCTACCTCTGTTTATACTCAAAGTTACTATTCTTTGGTATTACAACAGCATATTTTATTTTCATCAAACTCTATTAACAAAGATTCTCCAGCCCATGTCTATACCAACTAATCACCAATTTTATCATTTTTATTAGATATGCTAGTTATAAAGAAAAAACTCTAGATATTTTGACAATTCTTTGGTGGAGGTAAAGAGGAGAGTAAGGATATAGGAGAAAACAAATTCAGATTCTTATACTATACTCTCAACACGTAGAACACTTCTATGACCAAATGTGTGTGGATTTTTCCCCCACACACTAAGCAATTATCCAGCAATTAATTCTGCAGTGGACACCAGCTGGGTGTCCTTTAATTCTATTTAATTCTGACTCTATCAACCTCAAGATAGTTTCTGATCCCACAGGTTGAGGGCTCAGTCCTCTTACACACCACTTCAGATACCAGTCAGAAGTAATAGAAACCATATTTCTGACCAACTCTCTGTAAATCAGGGTTCCCACAAACTTATTCCTCACTCTCTCACTCTCTCTCACTTTCACTCTCACTCACATGTAATTTTGCTCTTGTCACCCAGGCTGGAGTGCAATAGGTCAATCTCGGCTCACTGCAACCTCCATCTCCCGGGTTCAAGTGATTCTCCTGCCTCAGCCTCCCAAGTAGCTGGGATTACAGGTGTATGCTGCCACACCCCACTAATTTTTGTATTTTCAGTAGAGATGGGGTTTCACCATGTTGGCCAGGCTAGTCTCGAACTCCGTACCTTAGGTGATTCACCCACCTAGGCCTCTCAAAGTACTGGGGTTACAGGTTGGAGCCACCGCAGCTGGCTGATCTTCTCTTGAGTTTGATTAATTTGTTACAGCAGCTTAGAGAAATCAAGGAAATGCTTATGTTTACTAGTTTATTATAAAGGATATTACAAAGGATACATATCAGTGATCAGACAAATGGAAGAGATGCATAGGGGAAGGCATATAAGAACAGGTGCAAATCTGTGTGGCCACGCCTGTAATCCCAACTACTTGAGAGGCTGAGGCACCAAAACTGCTTGAACTTGGGAGCCAGAGGTTGCTGTAAGCCGAGATCACGCTAATGCACTCCAACTTGGAGTCAGACTATCTCAAAAAACAAACAAAATACAGGTACAGAGCTTCCGTGCCCTCTTTGGGTTTGTCACCTCCTAGGAACCTCCACTTGTTCAGCTCTCTGGAAGCTCTGAACCCAGTCCTTTTAGGTTTTCATGTTTCATGGAAGTCTCATTATCATCATGATTGATTAAATTATCTGCCATTAGTGATCAACTTAACCTCTCACCTCTTTTCCCTCCCCCAAAGCTGGAGGGGCAGGCAAAAAGTCCAAACCCTCTAATCATGCCTTGGTTTTTCCTGTGACCAGCCCCCTGGCCATCTTATTATCATACTAGGTACTCTTATGACCTAGTATGGAATCTCTTTGAGATTCCAAAAGTTAAAAGAGCTATGTATCAGGAAACAAGGTGAAGACCAAATATATATACAAGTGACCACTGAACAATGCAGGGATTAGGGGTGACACGGTAAAAAATCCACTTAGAAATTTTGACTCCCCAAAAGCTTAATTAATAGCCTACTGTTGACTGGAAGCCTTACTGATAACATAAGCAATCAATTAACACATATTTTATATATTATATGCATTATATACTATATTCTCACAATCTAGAGAAAAAAATGTTATCAAGAAAACTATAAAGGAGAAAATATATATCTACTATTTATTAAGTGGAAGAGGATCATCATAAAGCTCTTCATCTTCCTCACCTTCACACTGAGTAGGCTGAGGGAGGGGGAGGAAGACAGGGAGTTGGCTCTGCTGTATAAGGTGATGGAGGTAGAAGAGTTGGAGGAGGTGGAAAGGGAGACAGGAGAGGCAGGTACACTTGAGTTATGAAAATACATCTTAACTTTAATTACTGTTTCATTTCTCTAAAAGTGTTTCTATGTGGGAACAATTCTTCTACCATTTTCTTTTATTTTTGTGCCCATATCACAAAAGAGTTTCTCTTAAAATAAGTCAACAGGAGTCTAGAATATTGGAAACCCCTCTGCCAAATTGTCTAATTCCTCTTTGATTTCTGGCATTACTTCTTCTTCTTCTTCTTCTTTCTCATTGCCTGGTACTGTTTTAGAACCACTTAGCTCCATTAAATCTGCTTCCATTAATTCCCCTTGTGTGCTGTCTATTAGCTCCAAGACTCTCCAAGATTCATATCTTGAATCCCCCTCCAGCACATCAATTTTTTTCTGTATCCACTATCTCTTTCATAATTTCTTTGTCTCTGTTGTAAATCCTGTAAGGTCATATATTAACATCTGGACACAGTTTTTCCAGTAGGAATTTCTTATTTTAGGTTTCATGGATTTCACAGCTTTTTCTGTAACAACAATGGCATCTTCAATGGTGTAATTGTTCCAGACTTTCATGGGGTCCTATTGAGGTCCTCTTCCATAGCACTGACAATGCTTTCCATACATTACCATGCATAATGAGCTTTAAAAGTTCTTATGACCCCCTTGTCTAGAAGATGAATTAGAGATGTTATGTTTGGGGGCAGGTAGGCCACTTCTATACCATCAGTGTTAAACTCATGGGGTTCTGAGTGGCTGGTGGCATTGCCATATGTCATAAGAACTTTAAAGGCACTTTAGTGGAAAGGTACTTTCTGATTCAGGGTCAAGGCACTCATGGAATCAGTCCAGAGAAGGTGAAAGAGTTCTTGTCATCCAGGTGTTCTTGTTGTATAACCAAAAGACTGGCAGCTGGTGTTTCTCTTTAACCTTCAAGCCTTGGGGGTTAGCAGCTTTATGGACAAGGGCAGTCCTAATCATAAGCCAGACTGCATTACACAAAGCAGTCGAGTTAGCCTACGCCTTCCTGCCTTAAATTCTGGTGCTTCTTGCCTCTCTTCATTACTAAAAAATGTCTTTGTGATATTTCCCCACCCCACTGACAATTGGGTACTTTTGTCTGCATTAAAAACCAGTTCAGGCTGAAAACCTTTCTCCTCAATGATTTTCTTAATGGTGTCGGGGAACTCATTTGCTGCTTCTTGGTCAGCAGAAGCTGCTGCTGCTTCTGTTATCTTTACTTACTTTTTTTTTGAGACAGACTCTGTCACCCAGGCTGGAGTGCAGTGGCATGATCTCAGCTCACTGCAACCTCTGCCTCCTAGGTTCAGGTGATTCTCCTGCCTCAGCCTCCTGAATAGCTAGGACTACAGGTAAGCACCACCACGCCTGGCTAATTCTTCTATTTTTAGTAGAGACAGGATTTCACCATGTTGGCCAGGCTGGTCTTGACCTCCTGACCTGAGGTAATCTGCTTCAGCCTATCACTTTGGGATTCAGTGTAATCCCAAAATGTTGGGATTATGGGTGTGAGCCACCTTGCCCAGCCACCTTCTGCTATCTTGACAATTTCAAGCAACACTTCATTCTAAAGTTATCAAGCCATCCTTTGCTGGCATCAAATTTTCTAATTCCACCTCCTTCACCTTTTTGCTTTAAGTATTTAAATAATGATTTTATTTTTTCTCAAATCATGTTAGATTCTATAGGTATGTCTGTCTCACAGCAATCTTTAAAACCACATAAAAGGTTGGTTGATAGAAAAACATTTTGTGGAAAGGGCTGGTGTTACTGCAGCTGTAGCTTCATGAATTTCTTTTTATATTTTTGCAAAGGTTGTTAAGTTGGATTCATTTATCTTGAAATTCTGGGCAACTGCAGCTGCAGACCTCAAATCTATGATATGTGTCAAACAATTCAACTTTTTCTTGTAATGTCATAACTTCTCTCTTTCTTTGGAGCACTTTCAGTAACACTAATGGCACTTCTTATGGGTCCATGCTGTTATTCAAGGTTTTTAATATTGCACTAAACATGAAAAATACATAAAAAACTGCAAGATATCACTGTTTACTATGTTACACATTTTACTGGATAAATGAACTGATCACTTGAAGATGATTAGCTTCAGGTGGCAGTGGTGCTTTAAATGCATACTTGATACTTTCAGCATGAATTGGTAACAAAAGATGGCTATAAAATTATTAAAATAGTACAGCATATATGACTGTTAATTTTATGCAGTTATTTAACACTGTATTTTTATGTTTGTTTACATTTCTCTGGACTGCAAATGTTTTTGTAAGTGTGTTTTTACAGTTCAGTAAATTTTAACTTTTAATTATAGATTTGTATATATTTTATAGTACTAAATAATAAAATACAGCAGTATTTCCATATTTTATGCATTTCATGACATATCTAACCTTTTCTTAAATATTTCAACATTTCTATACTACATTGTGAGTTTTTTCAAATTGTCACACATTTCAAAAACAGTTCTAATGTACTTATTGAAAAAAAAAAACCACCCTGTATAACAATGAGCCTTCACAGTTCAAGGCTGTGTTGTTCAAGGTTTAGTTGTATATGTTATTAAAAATCACAATATCACAAGTGGCTTATGCGGCTTTCTGAAAAGCCCAGGAATGCTTCTCATGTTAGCCCATGTCTTTATTTGATAGTAAATATGTTCCCCACCTAAAAGACGTCTGAAGCCCATTAGCTGTACTCATGGTGCCAGAACTATATTTTGTAATATTTTTTCTTCTCTCAGTGAATTTCTTTTCCAGAAAAAAAAGAGTTGAAATTTAATAAGGTCAACATAGAAGGCCAAAAGTTGTCCTGAGCTATGGGGTTATTTCTTAACCAGATGCTTGTCTCTTCTCCCCAGCTGCAACATTTCTCTGTACTGAATTTCTTCAGTGCCAAGGGGGATAAGTGGAAAGAGATGAAAATATAGCTGCTGTTGCAAGGATGACCCCATTCACTCTGACTCCTTCAGCAAGTTTCATTTTTCCTTAGAATTCTCAGAGGAATGCTTTGCCTAACCACCTACCCCAACGTCTAGGATTTACTTTTAAGATGGTCAGTTAATATTTCTGGAACATAAACTTTTGGCCAGAGTAACTGGAAATTTAAGTTTATTAAACTTTTACATACTTAACTATGGCCTACAGGGTATTTCAAACTCTGCCATTTGACTGTAGATCTGCTTTTCTGCCCCCACCCCCAAATGTACAGCAGTGTAAAATGTATGAGAAGTAATTGGATAAAGTAACTTTTTTAAGTCCTCAGTATCTTATTTCTGACAGATAATAGAGAACAAATATAAAATATTCCCATGATTAAACACACCAGATACAGCTTGAATTTTTAGAATGTTTAACAGGAGTGATAATGAGAAAGAACTTAGGTCCCTAATTACATGAAGGTTTACACATACACACACACACAGACACACACAAGTCCTATTAAGTATGTAAGTAAATCAACATAATATATGCAGTAAGATTTCCTTTCTTACAAGACCAATTATATCAAGCAAATTAAAGTCACATTTATGGAATATAATCTGTTTTACAAGTGAGGCCGGGTGTGGTGGCTCACACCTGTAATCCTAACTCTTTGGGAGGTGGAGACAGGAGGATATCTTGACCCCAGGAGTTCAGGACAATCCTGGGAAATATAGTGATACCACTGTCTTAAATAAATAAACAAACAAATAAGTAAATTAAAAAAAAATTAAAATAGGCTGGGCACAGTTGCCCATGCCTATAATCCTAACACTTTGGGAGGCTGAGACGAGCAGATCACTTGAGGTCAGGAGTTCAAGACCAGCCTGGCCAACAGGGTGAAACTCTGTCTCTAATCACTTGAACTCAGGAGCTGGAGGTTGCAGTTAGCCAAGATGGCAGCACTGCACTCCAGCCTGGTCGACACATACATTACATACATACATACATACATACATACATACATACATACGTATATACATAAATAACTCCAAAAATCCAGTACAAGTGATTATGTATTTGTTCATATAATGTATATTTCCTGAAAACACACTCAGTTTAGCAGTTATATCAGGGGAACAGAATACCATCATTACGGAAAGGAAGGCATTTTTATTTTATGCTTTGTATGCTTCTGTATGACTAGATGTTTTAAACTTCAAGAAGGTATTACCTTTGCAAACAGTCTGCTATGATGTTTATGGAACAGTGCTCAAATGTTTCCTTTGCATAGCTTGCTACTTGGTGGTATTCGGCATAGCAATGTCTTTTGGAAGGTCCCAATGTATTCAATAGAAATAAATGAAATAATATTATACTATATTATTAGACTATGTTATGGGATTACATAAAGGTTTTTTTCTGATAAGATTCTCTTATATTTTTCTCCTCCTATTTCACAGTGATTAGGTTGACTGATTTTCTCTTCACCTGCTCTCAGGATTTGTGGGGTCATTACTTCCTGTCTGCCTTACCTAGTCAGTTGAGTTCACCATTTTGCCACCAGGACTGTCATTCACAAGCCTGGCAAGGCTTGACTGTGAAGTCTGTACCTCTACTCTTGCCTACTTATTAGATGAAATGACCTGAAAGTAACACTACTTCTTATTGATCCTCCTGGCTAGCATACCCCATTCACCTTCTTCCAGGTTTATCTAAGATACCCTAAGAATGTTTTCTGTACAAGGCAATCTTTTAACATTAGTCTAACTCCCATTCTCTGATGTCACACCTTCTACTAGAGACCGAACTTGAGATAGTATCAATACTCATTTATAACTTACTATTTTAAAGGAACCATGCATACATATATATTCCTGGAGGAGTAGACCATATGTATATTTTTATAGACTCATGCAGTGGGTTTTAAATACAATTTATCTGTTGTGTAATTTTTGGCAAGTTTCTTAGCTTCTTCAAATCTTAGTTTCCAAATATGTTGAAAGAAAGTATATAAAAATTACCAATTTATAATTTCATTTTGATGATTAAATGTATTATTGTACCCAAAGCACTTAGAACAGCACCTGGCACAGAAAAACATAAAGATAGACTATTTTGATTATTTCATAGAAAGACATAAGTCATGGTATTATTTATTATTAATAAATATGTTGAAGGAATAATTAGTAAAAATGAATATATGATATCCATTGATGTGCTTTCCATTGATGTCCTGATGTAAATAGTAATTACTTACAAAAGATGGCTAACATTTCTGGGAAAGACATTCTAATCAATAGTTGCTATTTGTGGCACAATAAGTGAATTTTTTTTAAGAAAAAAGCAGAAGCTCATTGTGAAACTTCCAAATGCACTGTTCACAATTTAGGTTGGTGACAGATTATTACAAGCAATAGAAAAGATAATCCCAAATCTTAGTCAATTTTTTTTTCTCATTACAGATTTTTTAAAATGACTAGCAAAGGAGAATTTTGAGAGTCTAGAAAAACTGAAGGGAAAGAAGAACGGAGGAAGGGAAGGACAGAAAAAAGAAAGGAAAGAAGGAAGGGAGGAAAGGAGAAAGGGAGGTAAAGAAAGAAAATAAAAAGGGAAGAAAACAGTGCAAAAGAAAGAAAGAAAAAGAAGGAGGAAGCAGGAAGGAAAGAGAGAGAAAGGAAGAATGAAAAGAGAGAGAAAGGAAGGAAGAAAAGAAAGAAGTAATGGAAGAAATTTGAGTATTAACAGAGACCACTCAGGTTTCCAGTTCAATATATCTTCTTTGTATATTCTACAAATTAGATTTGTCAAATATTCAGCTTCTCTCAATAATTTAGTCTATTAGCCAGTTACAACTTACTTTGAATTAATTTAATCAGATGATCAGATCAGGATTTTGCCTAGTGACTGCCAAAATCAGCCAGCCTGAGGAAATTGGAGTTCTGATTGAAAAGTGGAACTGACAGGAAATTTGGTTTGAAAGCATAGAGCTCTTGCTGAGGAAGAGGGAATGGGGGTGCTTAGTGAGTTAGGAGAGCCTGGGATAGTAGAGGAAAGCATGAAGCATGAGGGTACTGGATGCCTGGGCAAAGATTAAGAGAATTTACCAAGAGGTGGGACATTTCCAAGACAAACAGCAGACTTTGCACTTTGGCTACAGTCCCTCATGGCAGTGCACATTTTGGATATCTGCTCTTATTACATTTAATAGCAGTGATATCTGTGAGATTAGAGGTATGGAATTCTTCAAGAGGACCATTGGAGGTTGTAGGTTTATCCCTGCATTTCTGTTCAGTTTTATATCATACTAGTTTTCCTTGTAAACCAAAATTCATTGTATTTTAGACCTTTGCTCCAAAAGGCTAATGTAATAATTACGTTTTTAAACAGACTTAAGATTTTATCTCTAAAGCCTCATCAACATTCCATTTTTATGATTCACATGGGACCTGTAAAGGATAGACTCCACACTTCAGAACTGCAATGGGCTTTTTTCCCCCCACTATTGAGTATTTCAGACTTCTGAAGGTTATAAATTTACAATTTAATATGTTTTATGGTGTGAGGAATGATGAAAATGGGATTCAGTTGGCCCTCAGTGTTTTTTCTTGAGAGACCTACTCCGCATTTTAATACACGTTGTCACTGTCTTCAAGTTTTAACCAAAAAGTTAATTTGAGTTGTTTTTTTCTTTCAGTCAGAAACTTTTTGATGACATAATTGTATATCATGTTTCTTGTCTCAATATTCACAAAGTGTTGAGGTGTCTTGGGATCTCTTCTGACTCATTATGCATGAGAATGATTGGCTGTTAAACACAGTAGGGGAAGATTAGAAAAAAAAACAGATTTGGGTTTATGAATGGAGATGGGTGCCTGTGGACATTTAGAAATGAGGTCGGGGCACTATGCTGGTGTATGTGCTGAAGATGTGTAGATCATCAACCAACCTATATGTAAGAGTCAATGAGATTTAAAAGAAAAGAAAATCAGATATAAGAGAAAAAGAAAAAAGAAACAGGAGAAACTATGTCATGGAAATGAAGGGAGTAGTTTTACTACTTTAATGCATATGAGCCAAAAATTGCTTTTTGGATATTACTTCCATACTTGAGAAAATATTTCTGTAGCATACCCATGAAGTGTTCACATTAATCATTTTTTCTAATTAAAACATTTTGCTAGTTTATCTTTTAGTAACTTTTAATTTTAGTATATTTTTATATTTACAAAAGCATTGAAAAGATAATACAGAGAGCTCCCAACACCCAGTTTCTCATTACATTAGTATGATGTTTGTCACAGTTAATGAAACATAACTGATACATGGTAACAAACCAAAGTCTATACTTTATTTAAATGTCCTCAGTTTTTCCCCAACAACCTTTTTCTGTTCCAGGATGACATGCAGGGATACCACATTCCATTTAGTAGTTGTATCTCCTTAGTTTATTGTTGGTTGTGACAGTTTCTCAGACATTTCTTGCTTCTAATGACCTTTATAATTTTGAGGTTTACTGGTCACTTGTTCTGTATAACATCCCTCAATTAGAATTTATCTCATGCTTAGACTGCATTCCTGCATTTTGGGAGGAAGACCACAAAGATAAATTGCAATTCTCATCACCTATTTTCAAAGGTGAATACTATCAAAATAACTTATTATTGATTTTGACATTTATCAGCTGGCTTGTGGAGGTGTTAACCAGATTTCCCAACTGCAAAGCTGTTCATTTTCTTTCTCTCTCTTTCAACCTCATGCTTTTTGGAAAGAGGTCACTATACTCAGCACCCAGTTAACAAATGAGTGAAAAATTATGTTCTATCACTTTAAGAATATATATATATATATATATATATATACACACACACACACACGTGTATATATACGTGTGTGCATGTGTGTGTGTGTGTGTGTGTGTGTATATATATATATATATATATATAGACAGAGAGAGAGAGAGAGAGAGAGAGAGAAAGAGCCAGATGTGGTGGTTCACGGCTATAATCCCACATTTGGGATGCCAAGGCAGGTGGATCACTTGAGGTCAGAAGTTTAAGACCAGCCTGACCAACATGGTGAAACCCTGTCACTACTAAAAATACCAACATCAGCCAACCTGGTGGCACATGCCTAAATCCCAGCTACTTGAAAGGCTGAGGCAGGAGAATTGTTTGAACCTGGTTGGCAGAGGTTGCCGTGGGCTGACATTGTGCCCTCACACTCCAGCCTGGACAAGGAGAGTTAAACTCGTCTCAAAAAAAAAAAAAAAAAAAAAAAAAAAAATATATATATATATATATATATATATATATATGTCACATATACACACATACATATATATATATACACACACAGACATATAATTTTCTGCCTGGAATATCGGCTTATTCTCTATATGTTTATTGCTTATTTGATCATTTACTTACATGAGTATAGACTCGTGGATATTTTGTGTTTGGGTTATGATGCAATACTACTTTATTTTGTTGTTTACATTGTTTAAACTTTAGTCCATGGAACTTCTTTCAGTTATCACTTATATGCCTTTTTCTATAGCCCACTATTGTTTACTTTTATTTTATTTTTTATCACTTACTTTCTTTTTGGCACTATGCTCCAGGTCTATCTTACATATTCCTTGTTAACTCCTAGAATGAAGCATTTCTCTAAGGAGTCCTAGTGTCTTTGATCGGAGAATGGTATTGGAAACTAACATCTGGCTTCTAGATATGCTCATTTCCACTGTGCTGGCATTATTTCTAGACCCTCTCAGCTGGCAGAACAAAAACGTAGATTTACTTCATCTTCTTTAATATTTTTATTAGTGTTTTGTACTTTTGCACATATACATGCCATACATATTCTGTTATATTTATGCCCAAGTACAAAATGTTTAGATGCTATTATAAATAATATTTTTTTAAATTTCAAAGTTCAAGTGTTTATTTCTGGTAAAAGGGAAAGCATTTAACTGTGTCCTAAAATCTTGCCATATCTACTTTACTTTTTGTAATTTATTTTGGATTTTCTATATAGACATATCATGTGTGATAGTTACATATATTCCTTTCCAATCTTTATGTCTTATTCTCTTTCTTGTCTTATTTTACCAGCTAGGAATGCCAGTATGATGATGAATAGGAGTAATGACAGGGAACATCCTTGTCTTTTCTCTCTCTTAGAGGAAAGCATCTAGTTTCTCACTGTTAGGTATGATGCCAGCAGGTATTTTGTAGATGTTCCTCATCAATCTGAAGATGTTCTAATCTATTTTTAGTTTGCTATGAGTTTTGATACTGGCTTGACCATTGGATTTGTGAAATGTAGTGTCTTCTGTGTCAGTTGATGATCATATTTTGTTTTGACTTTCAAATATTGAACCAGCCTCGCATATACAAAAATAAATACCACTTGGTCTTTGTGTATGATTTTTCCGACATGTTACTAAAAGATACTTGCTGATGTTTTATTGATTTTTCTGTCTATCTTCATGAAAGATAAGGGTGTACTAATTTCCTTCCTTGTAATATATTTATCTAATTTTGGCATTAGGAGTGATGCTGGGCTCATTGAATGAGTTAGAAAGTGTTCCTTTGTTTTATGTTTTGGAGAAGATTGTGGGAAACTGATATGAGTTTTTTTTTTTTTAATATTTGGTAGAACTCACCTGTGAAACAATTTGGGTCCAGTGGTTTCTTTGAGGGAAGATTATGAATTATTATCTCAATTTATTTTAGATATATGGCTATTCATGTCATCAATTTCTCCATGTGTGTTTACATTGTTCTTAATCTGGCTGAAACTAAAAAATACATTTGATAAAATATAAAAGTGCCTCTAGAGATTTCCTCAAAAAGCAGATTTATAGGCATAGAAAATGGAGTGAAGCTGGTAATGGTTTAAAAAATTATACTGAGAATGCAAAATCATTTTTGAAATTTTGGCCAAATTAATAAGAATAGATATCTTCCCTCCATTACGTCAATCCCCCGTATTTTTGTTTGTTTGTTTGCATGTGTTTTTGTGCATCTCTGTTTACTACTCCAGGTAAGAAATTTTTTTTTAATCTTTCAATTTTGACAATTAGATGTCATTATGCTTTATTTTAAATTATTTCCATATGACCTTTGTGGATAATATTTTCTTAATCATTTAAATTTATTTTTCTTATAATAGTTTGAGTTGTGTCATGACCATGTTCAACTTAATTTAACTTTATTTCTAATTGTTTCTCAGTGTATTATGGTTATTCTCACTTAGAAGAAGGTGCTAAAATACCATGTCATTATTAGTATATCTTCCTTATTGTAGCATAATGCAATTTGGAGTTAACAGTGGGGTTTTGTGCAGAAAGAGTACATCTCAGATTTTATTTTAAAATGTTAGAATTCAAGAGATAAATAGACTTCTTGGTCTCAACTAGCATGACAAGTATAGGGGAAGTATTTTCACGAAAAAATATAACAGGCTAACAATCATAGTTTCATTCAACCAATATTATATTTAGTTGTTTTAAGACAGTGACATCAGGTAGCTGTAGGATGACCAAAAAGTGGCATTTTTCATAATAGTGCCTTTCTCCATAACTTGTTTAAGTATTTGAATATGTGATAATTACCAATATTGTCGTAATATTCTGTCACATTTATGAAACCACTGGACATTACCCCCTCAGCATTTTAAAGTACTCAACACAGTGTCATTTTCTTTAGAACTGGTTGTTTTGCTTTCAGTTTGCTGCCTAGACTATCGTCATGAGATCAAAGGCTATGTTTTTTATACCACATGACAGCCCAATGCCCCACACAGGGTCAGCATTAAATAGAATTTTTGAGAGGACCCGGTGAGCCAAAGCATGAGTGAATGTGTACTCACGTTCGCATCTGGTGGGAATTGTGGCTAGGTAAAATGATACCTTGTTACAATGGTGATTTCAGTCACCTATCCCTTACCTCTTCTGGACAAGTGTATTAATTTGCAATTGGCTTCTTTTCTTCTTCCTCACTTTACTAACTTTAGATGGAAGTCTCATTGACTCTTAACAACAACGCAACTATCTTATCATATTCACAGGTTCTAACCGACCTGTTAGGGAAGTACAAGTATACGGGGAGTAGAAATCTTGGGGCCATCTTAGAATCCTGCCCACCACAAGCAACAAAATATTTCTACTCCAATCTATTTCCCATAACTATGTTGCAGCTTCCAACATGTGAGTGGAGTGTTTGTCACTTTGCTTATGGGCAAAGATTATTTTTTGGGGGGATATTTGATTAGCTTTCTGACTTGTATCTTTGATATCTTCAGTCTTACTTCATTTACCTTTGTACAGACTTTATGGTAAGGCTACTTTTCTTTTCCTTTTTACCTTATGGTTTCTTCCCTTTTTCAGAGGTTATCGGAACTCTCCACTTACAAAGACTAGCTTTTTTGCTTCCAACTCTTGATATAAAGTTTTAATCTAGCATCGGACCTTGAATGAGAGTTATCCATGTGTCAGAACTGTCTTTCAAAATCAGAAGTTTCACATACCAGTTTTGATTATCCCAAAGGAAAAGCTAGGCACCTATTTATTCCACACTTATTTCTAAAATCTGTATGTATTAATTGTGCACATACTATTTTATTATTTACAAAATGCATTAAGCACAGTATTCCCATTCAAAATATGAAACTGAGAAGTATCATGGAAAAGTGACAAGTCTGTCTTATGTTCTGTCATTTTTAACACCTTATTATTCCTTTTATATAAAACTCTGGTGCACACACAGTTTCTCCTCTTTTCTGGAAAATGTGAATAAAGTACACTTCCTTTGTATAGCTGTCCTAGACAAAATCAAACACCTGAGGACAGAAACACTTGAGTATAGAAATGAATTGTATTCCGGTAGTAGGAAAATTTCTCAATCCTTCTAACTTAGGCATTGTATTAGTTTGCTACAAATAACAACTATAGACTGAATGGCTTAAACAACTGTTTTTTCAAAATTCTGGAGGCAAGAAGTCCAAGCTCAAGGCGTTGGCAGGGTTGGTTGCTTCTAAGCCCCATCCTTTGCTTTGCAGATGGCCATCTTCTCCCTATGTCTTCACATGGTCTTCTCTGTTTTTGTGTCCTAACGTCCTCTCCTTATAAGGATACCTGTCATATTGGATTAGGACCCATCCTAATGATCTCATTTAACTTAATTATCTCTTTAAAGAAACTAACTATGGCTGGGCCAGTTGGCTCACACCTATAATCTTAACACTTTGGGAAGCAAAGGCGGGTGGATCACCTGAGGTCAGGAGTTCAAGACCAGCCTGACCAACATGGAGAAACCCCATCTCTACTAAAAATGCAAAATTAACTGGGCATGGTGGTGCATGCCTGTAATTCCAGCTGTTGGGAGGCTAAGACAGGAGAATCATTTGAACCTGGCTGGTGGAGGTTGCAGTGAGCAGAGATTGCACCATTGCACTCTAGCCTGGGCAACATGAGCGAAACTCCACACCCCCCAACACCAAAAAAAAAAAAAAAAAAAAAAAAAAAAAAGACACTAACTTCACATACAGTAGGATTTTGAGGTACTGGGAGTGAGGACTTCAGCATCTGAATTATGGGTGAGACACTATTCAGCCTGTAACAGTCATGATATGAACTAACTGCTATTGTGCATGAGATGTATAAGGCAAAGACAGAAAACAAGTGTAAGAGAAGTGGTTACTGAGATCAACAAATGTTCCTGTAGGACAACCATTCTATAGCTACTACAGATATATGTACATAGCAATGTGATAGTGGATGATTTGTAGATTAGACCATTCACAGAAACAAGTTGAATATTTTTCCAATATAAACTGGAAAAAAGGAGAGCACAAAATAAACAATTTCTCAGCATTTTATTAGATTCCATAAGAATTCTGAGCATCAAACTATACAATGCTATATATGAAGCCGGATGCAATGGGAATCTTTTGATTTTATATATGGATCACTTTCAAAATAAGGATAGTAGCCTATTTGCTACGCAGTATTATCATGACATGCATATTTAATTAATTGGGTCTTTCAGTTTTTGTGCATCTGTAAAGCCTAATAGTTCAGCCTCTCTATAATCATCTTTGCTACTTCCTATCTGAGGAAATAACATTTTATTATAAAATTACATTTTTTGTAATTTAGATCTCTAGTTTCTAAGATAAGAAAACAGACCTATCATTTGGGGCAAGAAGAGAAACAAAATAAACTCTCCTCTTAAGGCAGTGAAAACAACTTTCTGAAAAAAAATTGAAGACTCACCTTTCGTGTATTCCAGAAACATTTCACTTTTGCTCATCTTCTGACTGCATTGTGAACCATCATAGCTAGATCAAAATTATTTATGTTAATAAACAAAAACAAAAATTCTGTCTATTTGCCTTATGTGAAGAGATATCCTTTTGCCTGATGCAACAACAGAAACTGAAATCTCCAAATAAAAACGTGCTGAATTCTCTCACCATCATTGTCCAATATGAAGGAATTTGGACAGGAGTAAAAATAACTCAGTTATGGGCCTTGCTATTACACTCCTCTGAGCTTCTTTCTCTTTTCCACATGTTGAATGACTTACTGTTTTATTTTTGCCACATACATAATGTTTGGCTCCTATCTCATGTGCAATCAATCTTAATTATTGGATCTCCTGCTCCTCCTACAATCAGATCATTTCGATTATTACTTTAATTGTACATTCCCTAACTAACGTCTCTCTAGTTTGTTTTTCCCTTCAGACTACCTGTGGGAATAATGTTTTGCAATTCAGAATGTGAATTTTGTACTTAGCCTAATAACTAACAAGCTTAGAAATTTAGGTACAGTAAATTAGGTCACTTGGTACCTTTTCATACAAGGAAAGGAAACTTCTTGTGTGCCTAGGTGTTGCTTTTGGAGGAACTTTTCTGAGCATTGAGGAGTCAATACTCCTGAAACGATGTGAGTCTCTCGGAATCTGTGATGCCAACTTTCCATGTTGCTGTAGTCAAAAAGTTTCAGGTTGTAGTGAATGGGCACCATCTTTGTTCTTAGAGGTGTACTCTAGGGACCTTGTTTCTGTAGGAACACAAGGGCTATTTTCGTGATAATTTGAGCATATGAAAGGAGTTTACATTGGAATTTCAAAGAAATGTAGGAATCCTTGTTACCTTCAAATCTCAAATTTTCTCCATGATATAAAATATCAGCCTTCTTTTAAAAGATCAGAAATTACCCCAATGACAAGATCCAAATGCTGAACAGCAAACAGTCTGGGTTTACCATGAGGAGTAGGGTTAATATTTGCTCCCCAATGACAAATCTCAACCCAGAACAGATTTCAGCCAGGCAGCTAGCAAAGCTCTCGGGTAAACTGCACAGGCCATGGTGGGTGCAGAGCTCAGAGCCGGAAAGCAAACAGCTGCTGTAGCCTGATTTGAGTTAAAATAGTGTGAGTGTTTAGTCTGGCGCACGGCTTCAGGGGAGATTGGCAGCTGGGTCAAACAAAGTCCTTCCATTGGCTCTCTTCCCAGGCAGCTTCTGCTAGTGTTTAGGTACTAGTGCAGTGTAGAACCCTTTTCTCAGGCAAAATCTAACATCTGACCGCACCCTTTTTGCTATTTAAAAAAAAAAAAAAAAAAAAAAAAAAGCCGCTTTTTTTTTTCCTTCTTTCGTTAAGATAAATTCTCCAGTAGACAACCTCTCCCACTAATTGTGTATTAGCAACGTATTTTATCTTGAGAGCTTGTGCACTAGGCTCTCAACGTGGTGTGGGAAGTAGCCTGTTACAGTGCTGGATTCATAAAAGGGCCTTTATGGTTTGTGAAAGAATATCTGTGTGCTTAGGCAGGAAACTTTTTGATCTGCAGAAAAGCCAGAAGACATCTAGGTAAGGCTGCGATATCAAATCTACTTTTTTGGGGGAAAATTGGGCAGTGAGACTGCTTAATCCCAATCAATGTGAGTTTAGAGGGTGCATGTTCACTTTTGTAGAAGTTCAAAATGTACTGACTATTGTTTGCTTATTTTTTGTTTGTTTGTTTAAATCTTAAAGGAATACTGTCGTCTGCATTTTTACGATTTTGTTTTCTTCTATTGAATGGATTACAGTGGACATAGAGTTTTATTATATAGCGAAATCTTTGTAAACTGCCACAGAAAGAAAGTGTTATTTAGAAGGGAAATTGACAAGTTTTAAAGAGTAATTGTACAATCATTTGAGGACAGAGGAACACTGCATTATACTAATAAGGATTTAATTACCAAAAAAAAAGTTTAATGTTGCTTTGGAAGGAATATTAAGTAAGTTGTCTTTGTCTCTTACTTTTTAATTTTAGTCGCTGATTTAGCCTGTTGGGTCACATTTTTTGTTAGTGCTGAAGGCTGCCATGAATCCGTAATGAGGCCCCTTTGCACATGATTTTGGCACTTGGCCAAAATCAACTTCCCAGCGGCAAGCTTTCTCTAAAGAACCTGGAGCAATTTCTTTCTTTCTTTTTTTTTTTTTTTTTTTTTTTTTTTGATCAGAAATCATGTCCGAAAGCTGCCACAACCAGTTGTATAGGCATGTCAAAATGACTTTATACAGTAAATATGAAACAATCATTAAATATTTTTCCTTATATTGTTGCTTTTATTATCATTATGAATTCCTTGCTTGTTGCCATCTAAAATACGAGGGAACAAGCACAGTGTTAAAGGTTTACTGATTTTTTGTTTTTCTCAGCAGAGCAGAATAGGGATGATCAGCTTGTTGAGAAGTATGCAGTGCAAAAAGGTTTTTTAAAACAGTACAGGATAAGTAACAGACGAATTCGTAAAACTGTTAATCTATGTAAGTAATACTCAGTGAACAGTAAGTAATGAAGTTTTCTAGAAGTTTCGTTGTGCGCGCAATTAAGCTTAACATTTTACAGCGTTTTTGTCTATGTTAAAACGTAGCATTTGTGATTTTAAAAAAATGTCAGCATTTGTTGTATAATTTAAAAAACAGATTAACACTTTGATATTATTTGTAACAAGTGTTTTAATAGAAATGCTTGATATATAAACATGGCTGAATAACTTTAAGTAGTTGCGTTTAATTGCTATTGTGCAATAAAAAGATAATTTTTCATGAAAGAAATTCTGAAGCTCAAAGGTACTTACATCTAATTTCTGGAACTGTTATTAATGTTGATATTACTGTAACTGAATTTTGTTCTGTAAGCCGATTTCATATTCTAGTGTTTTAAGAGTTAAATTCATGAGTTGTAATGAAATACTATAGTAATCAAATATTAACAACCTCAAATTTTTATATAGCCATTTTCAGTAATATCTTTAGATATTAAAAATGATAGGTACACTACAGAATAATTAAAAGTAGAAAAAGTGGAATATCAGCTGCTCTATTTTTTTTTAAGAAATGTTATCACTATCCTAAATACTATTTTGTTTTGTATGTTAATCTGTAGTAATCCAGAGTGCAACTTTATTTTTCTAAAAAGTCATAATTCCTCTTTAAAATACTGATGAAAATCATACTATTTTTTTAAGAGCGACCTAATTTAGAGATTTCTTAATAGGTATGTCTGTCCTATATTTATTAGTGTATTTATCTTCCCTTTACAGTATAGAATGCTGCTAATTTTAGTGATAGAAAAGATCATGTTAATTTTACATGAATTTTAGGATTAGAAAATGCATCCTGTTTTCCTTCAGGTCATTTTTTTGTAAATATATGATTTATATTTGTTTTGCTGTGGACTGAATTATGGTACTGTAATATACCTTGCTATTAGTTTAACTGAAGCATGGAGTGTTTAGAATTTTCACATCAGTCAACATTAAAATCTATAGAAGTTATAAATTGTTATTAATAGAAATTTACTTAGATAAGTTCTTTGTATGTGAGTTCACAGCTGAATTCTCATTTAATGTGGTATTCGTTAATTTACATGAAAGAAGTTAATAAAGGTAAATATTTCAAAACTTGGATTAAAAACTAAACATTTTCACATTTATTGTCATGAAACAGGTGCAGGAAAAATAAGACAGCTTGTCTCATTGAGCATGATTCTCATTTAAAAATTATTTTTGAAAACAATTTTAATTTTAGCCCTTTCACACATCTTCTGTTTATATTTTTTGATTATTTTGAATGAATTATTGTATTTAGTATTTGAAATTGGTAGATTATTTTTCTAATATTTACTAAGAAGTGTTTTAACAGAAAATTATAGAATATTTTTGGTTAATTAGGGGCCATAGCAAAGTAAATGCCATCAAATACAGAACTTTTAGAGCACACAGAAAGGTTAATTTGAGAGTTCAGAAGAAACTTAATTGTACACATGATTACTGACAAATATTTTTGAGTTGAGGTAGAAACAAGTAAGTATTAAGGACAATTTAAATTATGTTCCTTACTGCAATAGACAGAAAATTTACTTTCTTTTGCTATGGCAATGAGTTGCAATTATTTCCATAATACAGGCTTTTAAGCAGAATTGTTAGAATTATGGTCCTATTTCCTTAGGACCATAAATGCAAAACATTGATTTTCCTTCATTGAGTTAACATTTTAAAAATATGGAAATACAATTACTTTTAAAAAGAAAAATATTTTATTTTTTTTTTAATTTCTTCAATTTATAAAGATAGCGTGAATAAGTGGTTTCCTTCATCTTTTTTTCCCATACTTGTTGGAAATATTAAAATCTATGAAATTTTATAATGTGGAATCCTCTTTACTCTTCAGAAAAAGTGAAATTCTTTTGTATTGTCAGTTCAGAATATGGACTTTTACCATTTTAAATGTAACAGAGTTTTTTGTTTATTTTAATTATGCAACAGGCAGATAAAATACTTTCTTTCCCTCCAATTAAAAGACACATTAAATAATTAAACATCAACATTTATTCTGTATTGAAAAGAAAGCTCTAACATTGCAGTATGTTATCCAAAATTGTTTAAATGTGAGAAATGTTTACAACAGGGTACTTTAGGTGAGCATTTATCATTTAAATGAAGTGCTTTGTTTTGAGGGATCTAAAATTCAGCAATAAGATAAGTGTATTGCTACATTAGATTGAACATCATTGTTGAATTTTTGGCACAACTTCAGTGACCTCGGCCATACAAAACTAGTCTAGGCAGGATGATTTTGAATTTGCAGTAACAAAACTAGAAGCATGTGAAGACACCAACCTTTGTTGTTTTGGAGAAAGTATTCGCTAATATAAAAGATGATATCTTTCATGTAAACTGTGGATAATAATACTTTATTTCATTAATACACTAAACCTGAAATAGTAAAACAGTAATTATAATTTGTAATGCATTTATAAGACTTTTCTCATAAAATTAACTGTCATATTTCACTCTTTTATTAGATGAGCAAATGTCATATTCCAAGCAGCCAACATACAACTATTGCTTATATAACCAAATATTTTTTTAATGTTACTTTGATTTATATACAATTAATATTGAATAAAAAGATTCATGTTAGCTGATTTTAAGTCTTGTTCAATAAAAGTAGCGTTGATTTGCACTTGTAGCAATTTTTTTACTTTATATTGGTTTAATTTTTAAATTATCACAAAGTAAATATTAATGTTAGATATCATTATTAAACATTCATTTTACAAGCCACCTGACCTATTAGCTGTTTAAACAATGATGATTTATATCTTGCTGTAAATTCTTCTCTCACCGTCAAGATGAATAGATCAGTAAAGGAACCTCTTTTGTTAATGCTCAAAATTTTTTCTTAAAAAACTGTAAGACCTTTTTTTAGTTTTCTCTTCTTTCTGTGTTCATGTGTATTTGCCAACCTGTGTTTCTGCCTACAACCTGAGACATACATCTTCTGAGCTCAATGTTGAAGAGTCTGATAGCAGACTACAAGTTTATTCTTATTCCATATTACTTTTTATAAACAAATTTATTTAGTTTCTTACTGAGAGTTAGTCGATAAATGAATCAGTATTAATGATCACGTGAAATCTGAAGATTTGCTTTGTTTAAAGCACTGAATATTCAGCACAAATTAGTGCCAATTTATATGTTTGTGAAGTGATTCTAAATATGTGACTATTACTGGTTTTAAAGATTTACTAATTCTTTGAAAATCTGGAGTGCTATCATTTGCTTAAAAAACATATCTACTAAAGTTATAATTGTCTCTGCTTTGCTATTATTGAAATATTACATAATCTCTTGTTTAAAAATCTCATGAGACCAAGCTATCCTGCCTTACTTTCCATTTCTCACTAACATCTGAGGTCAGCCTCTGTAAGGAGAAATGTCTGAAAATATTTCAAAAACATTTTCTTTACTGTAGTAATCAACTACTTTATTATTTGCAGAAAGTTTCAAAGGGGTAATTGTCTTATTTGAATGTTTATATAAATGTGAGGAATATATGGGCTTTCTGTGAACTTCAGTTTAAAAACTAAAGTAGAAAATAAGATGGAGATTAATGAAATGATAAATTTTTATAGCAACTAATTACAACTTGCTGTTCATACATAAACAACACACTGGAAAGACGGATAGTGGGTTCTGGGAACAGACCTCATTTACTCAGTCTGCAAGAACTCTTGTGAAAATAGTGTCAAAAAGATGGTGGTGGTACAGTCTCTATGGCCCGTGGTGCTTTAAGCTTATGCGGTCATTTCCCATATTTAAATCCCTGAGTCTTGCCTCAGAGCTTCAAATCACCAATCTCAGATATTTTTACAAAGAGAGAGGAGTTGCATTAGAACACATCCATTCTTGTTCACTGGAGGATCTGTGATGGGCTTTCCTTGGCAGAAGCAGGATTCTTCTATGTATAGTGATTTTTTTTTGTCCCAGTTTTAGGTAATTCAGTTCATTCAGTTACGCAAATTCATGTTATAACTAAGCTGACTCAGCCTTAGCAAAGATCATTAGTTTTTCATTTTACCTTAAACCTGGCAATTTTCCTGAAGAATATGGACAGTTATGCATGAAAGATCAAGTTGCTCAAATGATAGAACATGCATGTTCTACTTATGAGTTACTAAATTGTGTTTTGTGTTCAAAATAGTAAGTATAAATACACATTTTGTGTACAGAATATTTAAACAGTGATAGAAACAGTTGTTCTGAAATTTAACTTATGGGATTGGCTTTATTCCACTTCTACTTGAGATGTCATCCAAAATTACTTATTACTATTATTATGCTTTAGGTTCTGGGGTACATATGTAGTTCATGCAGGATTGTTGCATAGGTGCATACATGGCAAGATAGTTTGCTGCCTCCATGCCCCCATCACCTGTATCTGACATTTCTCCCCATGTAAGCACTGCTCTCAATTTTTATTACATTCTTCATGAAGTATAGCGATCTGGATATGAATTTTCTGCTAATGTAGCAGTTTTGGGAAAATATGTGTATATTACTATTGCATGTTCTGTGAGATTGATTCTAACCAGATTACATTCTCTTTCCTCTCCATTCCATGAGCCCATTCATAAGTAGTCTATGGACAGTTTTTTTTTCCCTGTCAAGAGCCAATTTTAGTCTTTATTTTAATTAATTAATTTATTTTAGAGACAAGATTCTCCTATGCTACCAGGACTGGAGTGTAGTGGCTGTTCACAGGTGTGATCATGGCCCACTATAGCCTTGAAGTCCTGGGCTCAAGAGATTCTCCCACCTCAACAACCAATTGTAGATATATTCAGATAGCATGACATTTGAAAAGGTTGGTAGAAAGAAAATTCCTATTAAAGAGTAGATATCTCTAAAACATCTTTGGTTGTCAGGAAATAAATCAATGATATAGAAACAAACAATGATTTGTAATCTTGGCAGATAAACAGAAATAATCAGTTCAGAATATTTATGGAATGATAACATTTTCCTATTGATATATTTTTTGTGCCAACAAATTTAATTGGAAACTAGTATTTGTTCCTAGAAGGCAGTAATGAATTTTGATATTCAGTAGTTTCAAATGCTTTATTCAAACCAAAGGCTGATTTATTGAATGAAAGGTCTTAGATAAAATGTAAGCCATTAGGCCACCTCATATCTGGAATTTGTTTTTATTTTCAATACCCAAGTCATTAAGTGTAAATGTAATAGTATTTGCATATTTTCAACTTTCATTTTAGTCATGTCTACCTTTGAAATTTGTTTTCTCCTTAGGTAAGTAACTTATAAGTAATCAAATATCTTGCAATTTCCATTTTCCTTCTTAAAGTCTGTGCAAGATCAAATTTGCAGTTCCTAAATCACATAATAGTCTGGATTAATAGCAAAATGAGATTATGTAACCCAAAATGAAATTATAAATAAAGTGCAGGTGTTTACTAGGATTTGTGTGGTCAGAGATACAAACAGAATCGCAGGTAGAGTTTCTCATTTCTCACTTGAGAAAAGTGCAATTAAAAGTAATTTCCAGATGTTCAAATGCACAGCTGCTTTCTCCTAAACTAAATTTTGCAGAAATGAGCTAAATTATAATGGGTTTAAAAGACACTACATTTTAATGGTTTTTAAATTGAATTTGAAACATCATTACTTGGTTTACCAGATGAAGGGAGTTAATGCTTATGAGTACCTGGTATAATTTTCATTTAGGTGGCAACAGAGCCGTTAAGGTATTGGAAATTATAATATGACCAAAACTTAGGTGTGTTTGAAAAAATTGATTAGTATGTGTGTTGATATACTCTATGCCTTTATGAGATTTATATTATATATTATCTGACACTATGAAAATTATTCGGCTATAGCTGAAAGAAATGTGTATATATGTTCATAAAGTGGTATGTGTGTAAGGGGGAGGTGTGTGTATGTGTGACAGAAATTTTTACATTTTCTTTGCCTAATTAGGAAAATATCAAAAGTAAGATGTAAGTACACTGTTTAAAATATACAAGTCTGTTAAATTGTTTTTACATATCAAATTATAAGCAATGACTATGAACCTACATATATGTAATATCAACTTTAAAAAGCATTCATCCGTTTTAGAGTTACTTACATCCCCAACAGCAAGGAGCTGCTGTCATAATTATTATCCCATTAAGCCAAATCCTTTTCTTGACTATTTTCTTGGGCTTGAAATAGACCTTTCTTTGCAGCTAGGAGTAGCCAAGTTTTTCTAAAACTCTTACGGGAAGGCATGTGGATGGTTAAACAAAGAAGGGGAGGTCAAAAGTTGGGGCATTGCATTGGACCAGAGAATTAAAGAGCTTTTAACCCTATGTAAGCTCAGAAATTTATCATAAACAATCCATTAGTATTTTCACAACAGTTTTCTTTTCAAAGCGCACTACTGAAAGAATTTCAACAATTTAACCTTGGAGGTAATTAGAAAACTCACTCATTAGTTATGAGTATGATGATAGAACACTTTATCCTATCTACAACATTCTTTCAAGTGATCGACTCCTGCCCTTGAAAGCTTTATCCATGGCCAGTGATTGATGGACTTGTTCAGGTCCTATGTTGAGTGCTTCATATATCTCATCTCAATGCTCTAAATAACCATGAAATTTGATGATTATCTCATTGTACAGATGGGAGGCTAAGAGTGTTTCATTTTACCCAAGTTCCAGTGCTAGTAAGTGTTGATGTTTGGATCTGAACCTGCGTTAATGGTGTTTCTAGTCCATGCTGTTATCTGTTGCACCACATTTTTAATAATCTTGGACTTTCAGAGTATGAAGGAAAATTAAATATAACTCTCTGATATAAATATTCTGTCTCTCTCTTCTAACAATCAGAGAAACAGAGTTCTGAAAACATTAAGATCAGCCACAGACAGAGAGTAGTGAGAAATATACTTGTTTTTCAATATAGAAGGTTTCCTGAAGTACTTTTAGTATTGTTCTAAATTAAGCAATAAGCAGTGTCCAACAAAACAATTTTGGTCATAGCCAGTTTCTCTCCAGAAAAAAAAATACCATTGTAATAACTATGAACAGAGGTTTTATTTCTAATGTGAGGCTCTTTTGCACCTTAGTGACTTGAAATAATGATTAGTGGAATAATAGCACAATAGGGGGAAACACCTCTCAGACAGGAAATTGCACTAGCTTGTTTTGTCAACATATACATTACTATTTCCAGAAATAGACAAGAGTTAGAGAAGCATGGTGAGTTTTCACTGTGGCCATTTGTACCATTCAATGCAGGACTCTACTGTGGCATTCCACAGAAGGAAATCCTCAGAACCCTTCTCAAACTGCTTAGCTGCCCTGAAACAAGTTTCCCACTAGACAACACCTGTTTACTTTAAAATTCAGAATTTCTCCATATCACATGCTTAGGTAGAAAGTAATTTGAACTCTATTCTCCAGTTGTTGGCAATTGTTATAAAAATTAGATTTCTAACCTCTATTGATAGCACTAAACTTAAAATGAAATAAGAATGTGAGTATAAAATACTTCTTAAAAACATTTTTTCAGTTTTATTTAATGCTGGCTGTTATGAGTCAAGATATCATGATGAATACTGAAAATTTTGGGCCACAGTCACTTTTTCAACACTGGCACATTTGAGTTGTTGATTTTAGAGCTGGGATCATTGAATGTTATTTCTTCACACCCTTATTTTATGCAACAGAAAATGGAGACTTAAAAATGGAAAAATGGCCTTTCTGCTCATGCTCATAATACTAGTGCCTGGAGAGTTGGCTTTGATTACAAATTGTCCTTCCAGTTTTCTATTCCTTCAAGGATATAAATATAAGACCATTTAATCTCTAAATTATTTATATCTAGTTACAAAATGTTTTGTTTTAATTTTCCTAAAACTTTAGTAGTATAGAAATACAATTGAAGGAGATTTAGCTTTGTTAGTAAAAGCAGAAATAACTAATAAGAGAAATATATAATTGAATATAAACTTACCCATAAGTTATTGTTTCTGTAAATGCACACTATTAGAAATGTCTAGTTTGTAATTTCATTCTTGATGTTTATTCTAGGGCATGTTGACATTTTAAAGAATTTTGTTGAAACACCCACTAAGCATGCTTTCTGAAAAATGAAGATTATCTTTTGGATTTTTCTTTTATTATGAGATCTAAAAAGTTTTAAATAAAAGTTTCTCAGATGCATGATTCTTAAGCATGCATCTGGATGAGTGTTTTACATATGCATACTTATGTAATTATATGCATTCATATGTCTTCTCCCAGATATCAGAATATAACAATTTCAGCACTCCGTAGGACTCTCTCATCCCCATCTGACATCTGTCACCATATATATTGGGTTTGCCAGTCTTTGATTTCGTGTAAATAGAATTGCACAGTATGTGTATATTTTTGTCTGGCTTACGCTACTCAGTATTTTATCCATGTGATTTCCTCATGTCACATGTATTGGTGGTTCTTTTTTGCTTTGTGGTATTTATTTGTGTGATTATGGCATTATTTTAATCCATTCCACTGTGTTAGTATACTTTTTGGTTATTTTCAGTTGTCTGTTTACATAATTTTTTTGCAGAACCGGTACCAAAAATATAGTAGTCAGTTTTTTCTTTAATAGATAAAATATAAAAATAGGATCACTTTAATCAAGTTACTACAGGCAGTTATTGCTTTACATGGTCCCATTCTAACTAAAATTAGTTTATATTTGAACTCTGAAAAGTGATGACTCAGCATTTCTGGGTTACCTATGAAAAAATTCCTTGAGAAAAGAATTAGTATGTGTTGTCCTAAGTAGATGCTCAAGAAAGAGTCTTATAATATTTAAACTTCTTTTATTATCCACTCCTTTGCTCTTGTTATTTATTATGTATCTACAACTATAATTATAGGTTCACCCAAATATCCATGTTGTTAAACTCAATTGTCACTTTATTTTCTAAAAGTCCTTCTGGGTGGCGAAAATTTTCTGGTTTAAAGCAAAATAATTAAGCTATTGTATTTTACATAGGATAATGTGGGATGATCCTTAAAAATTTAAACTCAACATTTCATATATGATATGACTGAAATGAGACCCAATATTTTGACAATATGGATAAATATTTGTTTGAAAGTAATGTGAATAGTTTTAGAGAGACCTTTCTATTTTCAATGATAGTTTTAACAGTTCCATAGTTGGTGTGACTATACTCAAATTTAAGATCTTTTCCTCTACTAGGATAACAAAAATATTAATAATAAAAAATTGAATAGATTTTTATTATGGAAAAAAGATCAAGTTACTTAGAAGTTCATAAGTCACCAAATTTATTTATAAGCTTCTATTGAGTGCATCCCCCACGTGCTAATGAATATATTTATTACATTGGCTTTATTGATAAACAGTCTGGGGTTGTCATCTGGATATTATTCACACTTGCTAGTAAGCAAATGCTTTAATAAGATAACATGAAAGTAGTATATTACAATGTGGTTTGCAAAGCCCTTTCATAAATACATATACACATTAACACCAAGAGGGAGAAGATATCACAGTCTTCCACCCTAAGCAGTAAAATAATTAGTATCCTGTAGTTAATAAAGGCTGAGCTATGACCTGTACTGAATTATTTTTCTACTCTAAATCTGTCATCTTTTATTACAACTGACTACATCTCTGTAAATAATGGAACTTCATTCAAGAGATCCATGGTAAACTAGTGGCTTAATACATCTCTCAAAATATTTTTTAAAGAAAATGTTTTTTTATTTGTATCTGTAATGCTACAAAATTATCATGTGATCTGGAAAGTTTTCAACCATATATGATAAACAATTTATCATTTAACACATTTTCTTGGAGGTTGTATATTAAATACATTTGAGCCCCTAAAAATGATATTATCATTTTCTAGATATTTGTTTGTTTTAAATAATCAGTTCGAAGTTGGCCAAGGTCAATGATGCTAAATCTTATTATTTTTGACAACTATACAATGCCTGATATCGATTCTATTTCTGATATCAGTTGGCAATAAGCATCCCTCTCAGATGAAGTCATAGTTGGCCTGTTTATAAGTCAAACATGCAGTGGACACTACAAAGTTCTACTGCTGGTCTTCTTCTTAATCAGATGTATCTGCATCTAACGGGAAGAGAAGAATAACTTTCTTGTAATTTTATCCTAGGAATTAAATTTTAAACTATGTGCAATGACTGAAGCCTTCTGAATTAACAAACTCATGTGGACATTTAAGAATGCATACTTGTTTGTCCTACTGCTTTGCTATATATGTTTGATTCTGTACAAATATAGGTAAATTCATAGTATTGTTCTTTTTTACTGTGGATGCCACCTTCTATCTATTGGTTTTTATTGACCCATGAAAATGACTACAGTTAGTCTAATCTCACCATGTAGAAAGGTCAGGTTCATGGCTTGGGTTTGAGAACAGCAGAGTGCATCAACTTTGAGGAAGAAGCTGACTTTAAGAAATAAAATGTCTATTTACATTGAATGCATCATAACTAGGTAGAGATCAAGATGAAAACAAGTGTAGAATTACTTCAGGATTTTTTTTTTTTTTTTTTTTTTTTTTTTTAACGCAGAGTCTTGCTCTGTCACCCAGGCTGGAGTGCAGTGGCGCGATCTTAGCTCACTGCAGCCTCCACCTCCTGGGTTCAAGCGATTCTCCTGCCTCAGCCTCCAGAGTAGCTGGGATTACAGGCATGCACCACCATGCCTGGCTAACTTTTGTATTTTTGATAGAGAAAGGGTTTCACCATGTTGGTCAGGCTGGTCTCGAACTCTTGACCTCGTGATCTGCCTGCCTTGGTCTGCCAAAACGCTGGGACTACAGGCATGAGACACCACACTCAGCCTACCTCAGGATATTTTAAAAAGACTTCCATTTAGGTATCCTTGACTAAATCTGCCAACTTTGTGTCTATTTTCTCATGAAGAAAGTGTTGAACTTTTCACCAGAAATACTTCTTTTTATTCCTCAGTTAAAATATGCCTATTATTCTTTTTCTAATACTTAAGCAGTTTTATTTTAATGATATACTACTTAGTTCATCAGTCTCCACTTCTGGTTCTTTTGCAATTCTATATTGTTTGCTTTAATACAACTGCTATAAAAAGCAATAATGTTCATGAAGAAATAAATATAATTCATAAAACTAGCATGCCTTGCAGAGATACAAGTAAAAATATAGTTGTGTGTGCCAGTGTGTGTCTGTGTCTGTGTACCTTTATCTGCTGAGATAAATTTAATTCCTGGAAATTCTTTTAAGCTTTGGAAATGATCTCTGGAGTAAAGAACAATATATTTCACTCTTTTTTATAGTAATTTTTATTTTGAAACATTGGTATAATCTGAAAATCTTATTTATTTTTTTGACATAGAGCAAGAAACAGTACATTGATAGGTGATAATTTTTTCCCTGTATTTTTTTATTTTTGGTAAGAGAAAGTAAATTTATATTTAATTATGAAATAACTAAACATTTTTTTGGTCTAGACTTATTATGAAGTGATAAAAGTACAAAAGTTTTTACCAAATATAACATTTTAATACATAGTATTTATCTATAATAGCTATCTTATAGTAGTAATAGTTATTAATATAATTTATCAATAAACCTTCTTTTAAACAGAAGGGATACATCTAATTTTTAAAATTTTCTCTTTGTCTTTTACTAAGAAAGCCTCATTTATAGAAAACCAAATGAGAATTCTGGTGAACATGGATGATAAGAGTTCTCAAATCCACTAAGAAAATTGTGATATGTGAAATAATCTCTTCCCCTGTTAGAACTATTTATTCATTATAGGCCCTGATGACCATTTGATAAGAAATAATATTTCATTCTGCTGCATGGCTAATTTGAATTATATTTAAAAATTAAGTAAAATTCGAGCCATGAAGGATGAAAAAGATGTAGATTATCTCATTTTTTGCATTAGATTTTTAATATTTGATTACAAACAAAAGCAATTACTCATAATAGGAAGTGTTACAAAATTAACTGAGAAACCTTTTTGACCTGTTTACAGTCAGAGTAGCTAATCAGCTCTCAGTTGTCTTCCATGTAATGAATAGACTTCTGTACCATTAGTAAAACACGATTTGTCAGTATTTCTGTCCTCATGAAAATCATAACTTAGTTGGGAATATTAAACAGAAATGAACCAACAGGAGTAAAATGGAAAATAGGCTAAATTAGTTAAAGCAACTAGATTTTCTTTATCACGTGCCAATCATGGCCAAAACTCGAAGCCACCACAAATGTCTTTGAGTGACTTTCTAGGAAAAATACACCTTTAATTACCACATGAGCCTATTGAAAAGGTAACTGAATTCAACAAAACCATTAGTTGATATTCCATTTGAAACCTTTCCTGATAATGCATCTAGCATCTAGCACCCTATTTTTATTTCTCTTGAAGAATAGAACATAGCATATACTAGGTGCTCAACAAATACATGTTGAATGAATATATGAATGAAAAACCCTAATAAAGTGAATATTTGTATCTCTAACTGGGTCTCTTTCTCAATATGGCGCATTTTCTCAAACACTGAAAGATTCCTATAGCTCCTTTTGGGTTACTTATCTTTCAAGTATTCAGTTACTTTACAAAGGAATAGCACCTAATTAAATCTTAAACATCCAAAGAAATCATTTTATCATTTTGTGATAGTATCAGTCAGCAAAGATGGCAGTTCCTGAAGATACATGTGTGGTAACTTGTAATTATTGTGCTTATATCTGGTCCACAAGAGAATGAAGATTGATACCAAGGATATAATAATTTAGTGTGTAATACAATTTAAAAATACATTAAAAACTGAGATGTAAAAATGGCACCCAGCTTATTTTTGGTTTCTTTGTATCATGGTCCCATATTCTGTTTTCAAAAGGTAATTAATTGTGTGTCTATATGTTTAGTCATTTCTTTGGGCATGTTTTGAATATGATACAGACAATATCTTCATAAAAATGAGAACTTTTATTTTTGCCATTTATAAATTCAGATGAACTTATATATATTTGTATTCAATTATTCAAAAACCTTAATATTTAATGAAGATGCAAATAGAATGGTATAATCAATAGAGTTGATATAGCACCTAGACTGAAGCATCTTTTATTTAATGTAGTAAAATGGAGCAGATGATTTCTATTTCTAAAAGTATTTTCCCACTTGATGTAATGGTAAATCCTCCAGATCCTAGTAGTAGTATTCTAGCATTCACGGCTGCTGGTTTTAGCTTTCTGTGTAACAACTTCTCATCATGAGATTTCTTAACTAATCACTGGGAAGATTTAATCAGAATCAGTTTAGTTACTAATGTACACTTAGGGGAATGAGAGAAGTGTAAAACGATTGAATTATTTGAGTACATATTGTTAACACAGATATAAAATCCATGACTTCTCTCCCTTCCTCCTCCACTAAAAAAAAGAAATAGAAGATAATTGGAAATAAATAGTTCTTAATAGCAAAAAAATAAAAAGAATACTAGCAGCTACTACTGCCTCTAGAGAGTGTGCTGGGTTCTAGTAGAGAAGTAACGCTTTATTATAAGAACTGATGCTGTAGAGAGAGAACAACAATTCAAATCTCACTTCTACCACTAACTAGTTATCAAATCTTGACATTTCTTACCTTTTTTTTTTTTTTGAGACTGAGTTTCGCTCTTGTTACCCAGGCTGGAGTGCAATGGCGCAATCTCAGCTCACCGCAACCTCCGCCTCCTGGGTTCAGGCAATTCTCCTGCCTCAGCCTCCTGAGTAGCTGGGATTACAGGCACGCGCCACCATGCCCAGCTAATTTTTTGTATTTTTAGTAGAGACAGGGTTTCACCATGTTGACCAGTATGGTCTCGATCTCTTGACCTCGTGATCCACCCGCCTCAGCCTCCCAAAGTGCTGGGAATATAGGCATGAGCTACCGCACCCGGCCTTACCTTTCTTTTTTATATGTAAATTGGTAATAATAACAAAATTAATTTCATGATATTTGTTAAACAGTCAAAAACTAATGTTTCTTCCAATTATATGAAGACGTATACAATTTAATCCAGATTTAGGAGTGAATATGAATCAAATGGGAAATGAAGCATGTTCCTTTGAGATGCTACACGTTTTTAGTATAACATCATTGAAAAAGTGTCAAAGTATTCAACATGTTGGCATCATAAAGGTCAAAACAGAAAACAGACAAGTTTCTATGAATATTAAAAAGTAGTAAATGTTGACTGCTTCATGTTTTTTTAAATCATAATTAACTGGAGGGTATGCCAGCTATATCTTCCATTAATATTTTCCTTGGAAACATTTCTTCAAGGAACCATAAGTACATTAATTAAACTAGGGCAGAACTTCAAAGGACCTACTTCACTTTTCTTTGTGCAAGTTCACATAAGAAAAAGAGGTTAATTTGAAATCCAAGTTTCACGTATTCCTAGCTTTCCGGTTGGGAGATGATGAAATATACATTCTCTACTCTCCTATTTCTTTCTGAACTCAATATTTTCATTCTCTCTTTTATTTTCTGGAATAACTGGTTATTTTGATTGCCATCAAAAGGCTGAATGGTGTTCACAATTATCTTCTTGCTACTTCTGATGCTAATTCAGTTGTTTAGTAAATTAAGAGAAAGGAATAGCAGATGAAACTTGGTATGACTTTTAAAGCCTTGAAAATAAATCAGTATTTAGCTTATTTAGCTCTTCTTTTATGTACAGGTCTGAGTATTTACATTTGGAACAACCCTTGAGCTTAGTTCAACTGTTTAGACATGGAATAAAGTGCCAAAGTCAAGTTAACCCATTTTTTAATTAAGATGTATTAGTTTCAGAGTAACTTGCCCTGCGTAAAACAGTCTTTTTAAATGCTGTATGTTTAATCTATTTAATTTTTAAAAGGTAATAGGAGTTTCTATTATGGAAAATCTTGTTTTCTCTAATTCAGTCTCTTTATACGAAGTCCAATAGATCCGTTTTAAGAGCAGGATAGATCTTTTTAAGATGAATATCTTTCAGAGGAGAACACAGCATTTGATGTATGCTGATCTAAATCCAAGAAGATTTTTCCAATCTAAGATTTCTTGCCTTATAGATACTGAAAACATCAATGTTTCCCTTTTCTAAAATTTTCACACAAATTTCAGTCCTGATGGCATGATACTTAAGCATGTTCGTTTTAGATTAGGTCAATGCAACCAGGATAAAGAAACTAGAGAGTTGAAGTACAATAAAGGGTGCCCAGAATTCTTAAGTTCAGTAAAACAAACTAACATGTAGCAGAGGGGCCTTGCCTAGGATATGGATTTTTTTTTTTTTTTTTTTTTTTTTGTCTTTTTGAAACAAAGTTTCACTTTTGTTGTTCAGGCTGGAGTACAGTGGCACGATCTTGGTTCACTGCAACCTTCGCCTCCCAGGTTCAAGTGATTCTCCTGCCTCAGCCTCCTGAGTAGCTGGGATTACAGGTGTTCCACAACCATGCCTGGCTAATTTTTTTATATTTTTAGTAGAGGGGTGTTTCACCGTGTTGGCCAGGCTGGTCTCGAACTCCTGACCTCAGGTGACCCACCCGCTTCAGCCTCCTGAAGTGCTGGGATTACAGACGTGAGCCACTGCGCCTTGCCAGATGTTGCTTGATTTTTTTAAAAAAGGAATAATATCCAGATGATCTACAATTCCTTAGAACATCTGTATACAATCTATCCAATGTAATAATAAATCCAAGTCACCCATCACTATGCACTGCCACTCCATTCTCATAACAACCCTCTAACCATGTGTCAACATGAAGTAAAATTTTTATTCAAGTTGAAGGTTATTTTCAAGACAGACTTTCTCTGTGCTGTTCATCATGCATACCTTAGCTAAAGTATTGTAGCTAGAATATTGCAGCAGTTTTCCAACTGATCTTCAAGTCTTTATTTATTCCTTCAGGTATGTTGTGTGTACTCTTTCCATTTGCCTTAATTTTCTTTCAAGAATTATGGTCAAATCTCTACTTTTCTAAGAGTCTTTAATGACTATGTTGCTTTAATGTCCATATTCCACCTCCACAGGTAAATGTTCATCATTGTCTTACCTAAACCCTCTTTCTGGTCTTACTTGTTGGACAGTTATTTCTACAGTTAGAACTGCAGGAAGTCAATTCTTTCTTTAACACATCATATTAACTTCCATCTATTTTAGTTCATAGTGCTTCTGCCATAAAAACTCTTACTGCTCTTTGTCTTTACCTAAAATAATTCTACTTTTGATTTTTATTAACTATATCAGTTTGTGGGCAGAGTTTTGTTTTGTTTTGTTTGAGATGGAATTTTGCTCTTGTTGCCCAGGCTGGAGTGCAATGGTGCAATCTCTGCTTACTGCAACCTGCACCACCTGTGTTGAAGCAATTGTCCTGCCTCTGCCTCCCGAGTAGCTGGGATTACAGGCATGTGCCACCACGCCCAGCTAATTTTGTATTTTTAGTAGAGATGGGGTTTCTCCATGTTGGTCAGGCTGGTTTGAGATCCCAACCTCAGGTGATCTACCTGCCTTGGCCTCCCAAAATTCTGGGATTACAGGTGTGAGCCATGGCGCCTGGCCCTGGGCAAGTTATTAAATTGCTTTGTGCCTCACTTGGATCCCAGATGTATTTAGAATAGTTTGAATTTTAGAAAAGTTACAGAGTGGTTATGCTATACATTATGTAACATTGCCACCAAGGTCTTGGGAGGCCAAAGACATTAATATATATGAGTAATAGCATTAAAGTTAGTTAATAGATAGTATAAGTAGTTTTTGCCTCAATGTTAATTGATTCCAAACTTGAAAACTCTTTCATGTTTAGACATTATTTTTATTTGGAACTTCAGATTCCAAAAGGAGACATATACCTCTAGCGCCAATCTCACAGACTTTAGGTAAAGATTGAGGTAACACTTAAAGAATGTGTGGACTGTGTGCAGTGGCTCATGCCTATAATCCCAGCGCCTTGGGAGGACAAGGTGGGTGGACCCCTGAGGTCTGGAGTTCAAGACCAGCCTGGCCAACATGATGAAACCACGTCTCTACAAAAAATACAAAAATTAAGCAGGTGTGATGGTTTGCGCCTGTAGTCCCCAGCTATTCGGGAGGCTAAGGCATGAGAATTGTCTGAACCTGGGAGGCAAAGGCTCCAGTGAGCAGAGATTGTGCCACTGTACTCCAACTTAGGCAATACAGTGAGACTAGATCTCAAAAAAGACAAAAAGAAAAATAAAAAAAGAAAAAGAATTTACAAATGGTAAACAATCATTAATCTGCAACTGTTATTATCACTGTTATCTTTCTAGTATTTCATATAAATACCTTGTCCTCTGCAAAAATTCCTTCCAGCCAATCAGAATTTATTATACAATTCTTATAACAATATTACAGATGTTACTTCCGCCGGTTTGTGTGATTCATTTTTTACATGTTTGTTTTTACTTACCCCAAACTTCAAAATATTTGATGGCAATAGTATTTCATGTTTTCAAATCCACATCACATTCCCAGCTACATTCCATAGCATCTCTATCTCTTCCGTTTCGATTTGTCCTTCACTTACAGTGAAAAAAAAAAAAAAAAAAAAGCAGTAATATTTTGATTTTGTAGAGAAACTTATTTTTATTCAGAGAAATTGTGACTTCCTCCATTTTGCCTCTTACATACAGGAACTTGTCATTAATGTGCAGTAGAGGCAAACATTCCTTCTTGAAACAGGATCTCTGCTTCTGGCTGATAAGCTAGGTGCTACTAGAATGTAAATGCCTTCAAACATGGGTAGTAATTCTTAGTATCTTTCATAGAGTCCTTTCTTATTTCAGATAAAATTTGAAGAAACTCTCACATGTATTTAAAATCATTAAATAAATTCTAGAAAGAATGCTTAAATTTTAATAAATTTTGTTTTTAGTTGAGTGTAAAATATGACATTTTCTTTTCTTTTAAATATATATATAAAATTGCATTTTAGGTTCTGGGGTACATGTAAAGAACATGCAGGATTGTTGCCTAGGTACATACATGGCAATTTGGTTTGCTGCCTCCATCCCCATCACCTATATCTGGCATTTCTCCCCATGTTATCCCTCCCCAACTCCCTACCCCTCACTGTCCCTCCCCTAGGCCCCCGCAACAGACCTCAGTGTGTGATGCTCCCCTCCCTATGTCCATGTGTTCTCATTGTTCATAATAAGTTTATGTAGACTTAATCTGTGAGGGTCTGATTTTTTTTTTTTTTTTTTTTTTAGTATCGGTTTGCTTTTGCCAATTATCTAAAACATTCTAACTTGATTTCACAACTTGGTATACACAGTCCTCAAAATTCTATGCATAGACCTCCAAAATTCTTTGAAATTTTCATTTGGGAAGGTAAAATATTGTTCAGGAGAGTAATTTGATTCAGAGTATTAAAGCACCAAAGATAATTAAAACTTTTGCGGTTGACAAAAACCCCTTGATTCATTGGATGTATAATGAAGAAGAGAAAATTGAAAATTACTTAGGTTGTTTGGAGTTAGGAAGGTGATATGGTAAGAGATGAAAATGAAGTTCAATTGAAATTAGGAAAGGATCTAATAGTGTGGGTAACTATAATTTCTTTGTGGGCATAACCTTCATTTTATTAATATTTGTTTCTTCCCCAAAACTTGTATAATGAGTATCATTAACTGATAATACTAAATTGATCTTGGAGGGACTTTCTCTGAAGGAATGTTACTTAGTGTTGCCTATAGGTATTTATAGGCACCTATGATAGCTCAATTGAAATGTTGCAGAAAAATTCTTAAAGATCTTTTAGGAGGTGTATGGAAATGAGTGAAGAATAAAGTTGAGAGAGAAAACTGATGTCATTCTGAAAGGAAAATACATTGTATGGAATTTAGTGTTTTTTTTTTTTAACTTATTGAATAAGCTGAACTTTCCCAGCCTCCATCCTTTAAAATATGACCATGACAAATAACAGGAAAGATAATAGGACTGGTTTCCAAGAAGAACTCTATATGTAAGCCATTCATTGGGTTTCTAAGGCCAGTAACCATAGCTTTTGAAATTTTAGGAATTCTCTTGAGAGTCACTATCTTCATCCTTAAAAATATGTATTTAAAGATTGAAAAGAACAAGAAACTAGTTACCATAACTCAGAAATTTTGTTGTGATTTTAGCTGTATGTTTATTTTTTAAGAGTTCAACTTAAAAAAGACAAAGTTCCCATCATTCCATTAACATTTTTCTCTTAGTTATTTGCTCTATACTGAAGTGTTTCAGTGCTAATAACTACAATACGTTTGTATTATTTGAACTCACTATGCAAATGTAATTCAGAGTAATGCATGTAAAACATTTCTAAAAATCAAATGAGTTAGCTTGTGAAATGTTTTTGCTGGCAGCCTTGATGAATATTGAAGGTAAGGGATTTAAAGTGAATATTCTGATTAATAACAGAAGTCAAACTTTCCAAGAAAAGTCAGTAGAGGATACAATTTTTGAAATTTGATATGCTTATGGAAAGATAAAATGAAGAAAACAGAAAAGCAAAGCCTTACCATCCTGGACTATCACATTTATATCTTAAAATACTCAATGTAGGCCAAGTGCGATGGCTCATGCCTGTAATTCTTACTTTGGGAGGCCGAGGCAGGCAGATAGATTGAGCCCAGGTGTTCGAGACTAGCCTGGGCAACATAGTGAAACCCCAACTCTGCAATGAATTTTTAAAAAATTACGTAGATGTGGTAGTGTGGTAGTGGGCGCCTGTGGTCCCAGCTACTTGGGAATCTAAGGTGGGAGGATCATCTGAGCCCAGAAGGTGGAGGTTGCAGTGATCATGATTGCACCACTGTACTTCTGCCTGGGCAACACAGCAAGAACCTGTCTCAAAAAAAAAAAAATGCTCAATGGAATTTAAATGTTATTGGAGGAAAATAGTGTTTTTCAGATATGATACTTGCTTCAAGCAAAAATATAACTTCAGTTAGAGCTAGCTGGAGTAATGACAGATTTCTAGATCATGGTCAAAATAATGCCATTACCTTGTACCCGATTGCTGCATGTAATTTTTGAAAACCGTACAAATTGTTTTATCTGACCTTTTGGCTATCAAAGGCTTCTCTTATCTAAATGCAGTTACGATATTAGGTAAATGCATAGTAATTCTGAAGTTACGTTTTAGACCTAAAACTGTATGTATTTAGAAGCATGACCAATTTCTTCTTTGGTAAAGCAATACCTAAAAGTGTGGGTTTCAGTATTTTAAACATTAAAAGTGGGGGTTTTAGTATTTTAAACATTGTCATTTTAGCTTAGAAGTGACTTTTTTTCTTTTCTTATTTATTTCTTCCTCATAGTCCTTATTCAATACCAACAATTCCTCAGGATGTCCGTTCTTTGTTTTGTTATTATCTTGTTTTTTGAGATGGAGTCTCATTCTGTTGCCCAGGCTGGAGTGCAGTGGCACAATCTCGGCTCACTGCAACCTCCGCCTCCCAGGTTCAAGTGATTGTCCTGCCTCAGTCTCCCAAGCAGCTGGGATTAAAGGAATGTGCTGCTGCACCTGGCCAACTTTTGCATTTTTAGTAGAGACAGGGTTTCACCATGTTGCCCAGGCTGGCCTTAAATTCCTGGTCTCAGGGGATCCACATCCCTTGGTCTCCCAAAGTGCTAGAATTACAGGTGTGAGCCCCCGCATCTGGTCAGGATGTTCATTCTTAAATAGGTCATCACAGTGTCTCGTATATATATTCATATTCTTTAATTAAATCTTAAATCTTGAGCTGAATTTAGTACAATGTTAAATATGGTTTAGGAATTACGTATGGCTTATTGTTGATAGTTTTGCATATGAATCTAGGCATATCTTCTTTAAAAAATGGTTGTAGCATGAGGTATAAATAGTTGAACAAATACATGAGAAAAATGCTTGCTTAGAAGAAATGGAAATTGGGTCAGCACAGTCTAGCCTTTGCCCAAGTGGTGGAGTTGAGAGAGTATTTTGTCTACACAAAATCCAGACAGCTTCCCTAAGGCCCCATGAACTGTTACAATATGTTACAGTTTAGTGTGATGAATGACATAAGGACCTGCCTAAAATACTCACCCAGCTTCCCTATGTCTTGCCCCAACCTAAAACCAGCTCATTGGTCTCTATGAATGTGTTGTAGAAAGCGATGTAGATTGGTTGAGGATACATACAGGGAGAAGATATTTCTAAAATGTTATTTTTTTATAAAAATCTTTTTGGGCTGAGCGCGGTGGCTCAAGCCTGTAATCCCAGCACTTTGGGAGGCTGAGGCGGGTGGATCACGAGGTCAACAGATTGAGACCATCCTGGTCAACATGGTGAAACCCCGTCTCTACTAAAAATACAAAAAAAATTAGCTGGGCACAGTGGCGCGTGCCTGTAATCCCAGCTACTCAGGAGGCTGAGGCAGGAGAATTGCCTGAACCCAGGAGGCGGAGGTTGCGGTGAGCCGAGATCGCGCCATTGCACTCTAGCCTGGGTAACAAGAGCGAAACTCCGTCTCAAAAAAAAAAAAAAAAAAAAAAAAAAAATCTTTTTGACTGTTTCTCACCTACTTAAACACCTCCGGGGTAGAGACTGTTTTTTATTTATATCTATTCAGAGTTTGGTATATAGAGGATGTATAGAGGATCCTTTCCTTATGAATGTTTATAGAATAAAGTTAGACATTAGAAACAAGAATGAGCCTTTTGCTTCTTATTGCCTGCAGAGCTAATGCAAAGCTTATGGAATAAGTCTAGGTTGTTTGATGTTTTTTATATGAACTGTGGTTTAATAGAGAGCAAGAAAGAGAAGTGATAAGTAGGATAAGAATTAGAAGCAGAAAAGTTAGTCAGTCCTTCCACTTCAGCTTAGCATTTAAAGACCTTCCCGCTATTCTTCAATGTATGATTCAGTTGGTGTGAAACTCTCACTGGCTTTTCATAGCTCTATGCATTTGCACATATTGTTCTATATGCATAAAAATTCTTTTATTCCTTTTTCACCTGAAAAAAAATAACTGCTGGTCCTTTAATACCCTGACATATCATTTGAGAAAGCTCACCTTACTCCTCCAGGCAGAGCCGATTGTTCCTCTCTGAGATGATACATATCTGTATCATAATGCTTTTTACATTGACTTACAAATATTCATTTACATATATGTCGGCTCTCAGGCTAAACTGTCAGCTCCTTACAGCCAGGACTATTTCTTATTCATTTCTGTATTCCCACCACCTTTTATTATGCCTTTCACAGCTGGTATTCTATGAAAGACTGGTTAATTTTTCTAAGCATTAAACCAGGCTTTTAGAAAAAGAATGTAGTATATTTACAGAGAAATGATACGTGATGCCAAACAGTCCTTTCTGCTTTCTGTTGCCTTATATTTCCCCACAAAAATAAATAGCAATGAAAAACCACAGCATCAAATTTAGAAATGAAACAAGATTTATTTGAAATCTATTTATTCGAATAACTTAATAAAATAGCCAGAGCAGTATAAATAGCATACTATGAGAAAATAAAGTCATAAAGAAATTTTCCAAACTCTCTGTAAGTTTTTCATAGACAATAGAAAATTAGAATAGAAAAAAAATCATTATAAGACCTTCTATTCAATTACATTATGAAGGAACATTGAAAATAAATGGATGACTGAAGCCTAGAGGCTGGAAATAATATCCTAAAGTCACATTTATTAGCATCTGTTCTGGGACCAGAACCCAGATCACAATGCCAAGTCAAAACTAAAATCCTTACTTTAAAAATTCTGCAACATCTTTTTTATTTTCATGTAATAATTATAGACCTACCGAAAAGTTGTGCAAATAACAGAGTTTACATATATCCTTTACCTACTTTCCCCTAATGGTAACCAGTACATAACTATAGCACAGTTATTAAAACCAGAAATGAATATGGAATTCAGGATTCCACATTGCCAGCTTTTGTTGGGTCTGTGTCTTCTCACTGTGTTACAGTTTCTCAGTCTTTGTCTTTTATGACATTGACACTTTTGATGAGTACTGGTCAGTTATTTTGTAGACTGTCCCTCAATTTGGGTTTGTCTGATGTTTTCTCATGAGTACTTCGAAGTTGTGTATTTGTGAAAGAATAACTGATCGGCCTGACTCAGTGCATTGTATCAGCAGGTACATTTTTTCAATATATTTCATTACTGAAGATGTTAACCTTCAGCACTTGAGTGAGGTGGTTCCTGTCAGGTTTTTCCCATGTAAGGTTACTGTCTTTCACTTCATAGTTAATACATGTGGAGGAAATAGTCTGTTTTTCTTCAGTCTTTCACCCACTGATTTTAATGTTAAATGGTAACATTGTCTGTAAAAATTATTAATCTTGTGTTTGCTTAATATGATTTTGTTGTGTTGTTCATATCTTCTCCATTTTTTAATTGGGATTCTATTTTGTTGTTTTGATGGAGTTTTGCTCTTGTTGCCCCATTGCTGGAGTGCAATGATGTGATCTCAGCTCACCACAACCTCCACCTCCCGAGTTCAAGCAATTCTCCTGCCTCAGTCTCCCAAATAACTGGGATTACAGGCATGTGCCACCATGACCAGCTAATTTTGTATTTTTAGTAGAGATGGGGTTTCTCCATGTTGGTCAGGCTGGTCTTGAACTCCTGACCTGAGGTGATCTGCCCACCTCAGCCTCCCAAAGTGCTGGGATTACAAACTTGAGCCTCCACACCTGGCCATTATTTGTTATTATTTTAAAGGAGGTGGTTCTTCTCCCCCATTTGTTTGTTTATTTAATTATATAATTTACATCAGTGTGGACACATAGCTGTTTATTTATTTTAGGGATTATAATACCTAAATACTATTATTATGTATTTTGTTGTCCAAATTATTTCAGCTGTCATTGGCAATGTTTTTCAGTTCAGTTTCAATATCTATTCAACATGTCCCTGTTTTTTCTAACACTTTCTTATTCCTTGTCATGACAAGATACTCCAGATTCATTTTGTATTTTTCCTGCCCAGATCTGGAATATACCACATTTCTAAGGAGATCTAGTTTCTTTACTGGAAAATGGTATTTAGAGGATTATTTAGAAAAGTATTTAGAAAAGATCTGAGTACTAAATATACTTATTGCTACTGAAGTACTATTTCTTCTAGACCCTGTTAATGAATAGATTTAGGGACTATAGGAACTTATACTACTCTATGCATAGTTGTTCATCCATATTTACTTCTGTATCTCTTTGTCTATAAATATATTAACAAATGTGAGTTAATACTGGCCTCTCTGATTTTATTCTAATGGGATAGGTTTAGTCTAGTCTTCTACCTTTCCTTGTTTCTATTTTTTTTTCTAACAAGGAAAAATTAAGCTCTAATTAGCTACAATATATTTAAAAATTTATGTCCAATCCTGGTCCACATATCAAGTGATTACAAAGTTGGTAAACCTTGCCTCTGTAAAAGCAGATTGACTGATCATAGTAATGTAATAGAATGCAGTTCTTTTTGCCTTGGAGTATCTCAACATATTTTTACTAATACTAAGTAGTAATATATTTAAAATAATAATAATTTAGTTTGTTATTTTCCTCCCATCCCATTCAGTGTGCTTTTGCCATTCATTTATATTGTATTACAAATTAAGCTTCATTTTTTTACTATTTGTATTCCACTCCATATCCACCAGATATCCTGGTTCATTTTGATTTTTTAATAAAGTTTTTTGGGGAAATATGAAAATTACTATGGTTCTGGGAAGCAAAACTATTTTTTAAAAGTTACACCCAGAAAGGCATTGTTCCCCGTATAATCCTTACCTTCATGTTCCCATTTACTCTTTCCTGCTCTTTTCTACTCCCTGTAGCTTCTGGGCTTTCCTTCCTGTATTTCTTCTGCACAAATGAGAAGGTAGTGTATTTATTTTCTTATATCCCTTTCTTTCTTATACAAAAAGTTACTATAATAGATACTCATGTACAATTTGCTTTCTTCGATTAAGAGATTACCCTGGAAACTACTCCAAATCAATTCATAGAGTTCTTCCTTTCTTTTTTACAACTGCACATTATCCTGTTGTGTTGATTTAACATAGCACAGTCATGCACTGCATGTTTTGGTTAACTATGAACTGCAAATATGAGAGGTACTAAAAGATTACAGTGGAGCTGAAAAATTTCTATCACCTGATGACATTATAGTCATTGAAATGTCATGGCACAAAGCATTACTCAAGAGATCGTGTTGATTCTGGTGTAAACAAACCTACTGTGAGGCCAGCGGAATGAAAGGATAGCACATTCAGTACATACAATACATAACCCTTGAAAGTAAACAACTATGTTACTGGTTTGTGTATTTACTATGCTATATGCTTTCTTATTATTTTAGAGTGTGCCTCTTGTAATATTTTTAAAGAATGTTAATTGTAAAACAGCCTCAGGCAAGTCCTCCAAGGAGGCATTCCTGAAGAAGACATTGTTATCATAGGAGATGAGATCTCCATGCATGATATTGACCTGAAGATTTTTCTACAGGAAAAGATGTGAAGGTGAAAAACAATGGTATTGATGATTCTGATTCTGTGAGAGCCTTGGCTAATGTGTCTTAATTAAAAAGTTTAAAAAAATTAAAAAAGTAAAATAAAAGAAAGCTTATACGGAAAAATATTTTTTTTTGTGTAGCCATACAGTGCATTAGTATTTTAAGCTAGATGTTATTACGAAAGAGTCATACTGTTTAAGAAATTGTTTATAAGTAATAAAAGTGTCAGTAAGCTAAGGTTCATTTATTGATGAAAAAATATTTTTAAAATGAATTTAGTGTAACATAGGTGTACAGTGTTTATAAAGTTTAGAGGTACAGTAATGTCCTTGGCTTCATATTCACTCACCACTCACCCACTGATCACCCACAGCAACCTTCATCCTATAGCTACAATGATGGTAAATGCCTTGTATATGTGTGCCATTTTTTTATATTTTATACTATATATTTACTGTATCTTTTCTATTTTCATTGTTTAAATATACAGCTTCCATTGTGCTATAGTTGCCCACAGTATTGAATACAGTAACATTCTGTACAGATTTGTTCCAATAGGCTATACTATATAATCCATGTGTGTAGTAGGCTACACACACACACACACACACACACACACACACACACACACACACACATCTAAGTCAGCTATACCAATATACTTAAGTATGAATACTTAAGTAGGGTATACCAATAGGTTTGAGTAGCCTATACAAATAGGTTTAAGTAGGCTATACCAATAGGTGTAAGTACACAAGTATGATGTTTGCACAATGTTGAAATCATCTAACCAATTCTCAGAAAATATTCTTGTCATTGAGTGATGCATGACTGTATATTCAACAAATTTCCTTTCCATTAGCAATAGGTTGTTCCCAATATTTTTCAATGAAAAACAATATTGCAAAGCATATCCTTGTGTTGTATATTTTCTAATTGTTTACAATATCTTTAGGATAGAGTCTTAGGATTTGAACTGATTTCTCTACAAAAGGGTTAGACCAATTTGTATTCTCACCAGTAATGTGTAGGAGTGCATATGACTGAGTTAATGATGCTTAAAGATATAAAAGCAGACTTGAGCAAATGGAAAAGACATGGCCTGTTTAACCCTATTGGTATAGTCTATTGTTACAGTGCCTGTTTCTCCACACTCTCATGAACAGAATGCAGTGTCACTAATTTTGGTCGACCTGAGAATTGAGAAACAATATCGCAGTGTTTTAATTTGCACTTCACTGATTATGATTGAATTCAAATATTTTAATATTTTTTGGGGGGCTCGCTAGGTGCAGTGGCTCATGCCTGTAATCCCAGCACTTTGGGAGGCCAAGGTGGGTAACTCATGAGGTCAGGAGTTCTAGACCAGCCTAGCCAATATGGCAAAAACCCGTCTCTACTAAAAATACAAAATTAGCGTGGTGGTGTTGCCTATAATCCAGATACTCAGAAGGCTGAGGCAGGAGAATTGCAGGGTTTCCAGTGAGCCGAGATCGTGCCACTCACTCTAGCCTGGGTGACAGAGCGAGACTTTGTCTCAAAAAAACAAAACAACAACAAAAAATCTCTCTCTATATATGTATATATGCATATACATATATACGTATATATAAAAATAGCGTTTATATATGTATACATATATATGCATATACATATGTATATACATATATATACATTTTACATATATATATAAAATATAGCTACTGGTTTTTTGAGTTGGCACGCGTGCATGCGCGTGCGCTCTCTCTCTCTCTCTCTCTCTCTGTGTGTGTGGTACACACACAAAAATTGAGTTTGCTCTCTCTCTGTGTATATATATATATACACACACATATACATATATGTATATATGTATACATACATATGTGTATATATGTATACATGTATATATATACGTGTACATATACATATGTATATATACACAGAGAGCACAAAGTTTGTGTGTGTATATATACATACACAGAGAGATAGTTTATATATACAATCTCTATATATCTGTGTGTATATATGTATATATATATATATATATAGAGAGAGAGAGAGAGAGAGAGTTTTTTTGAAAGACAACATAAAATACTTACTGTCATTGTTCATTACGTACTTCTGTCTTCTCTCTATATTTAGAGAGAGAAGGGAGTTTTTTCATATATAGAGGTTTATATATATAGAGAGATTTCATATAGATTTTATATTTTATATATATATTTATATTTTATATATACATAAATATATTTACATATATATGGGCTATTTTTATATCCTTTGTAGAAATATTCAGTTTATATATTTTTCCAGTTTTTTATATTTTTGATACTTTTTTCTCAAGTTTTAAGAAATCTTGATATATTGTGTATATTAGCCTTTTGTCTGTGGTATAGTGGTGTATATTTTCTCCCAGTTTTTCAGATTTATTTTAACTTTGCAGATTTTTTCCTGCAGATTTTTACATTTTGTATGTAGTCAAATTTATGAATTTTTTATTTTATTGCTCTGAATTTTGGTTTGTATTTAGAAAGTCTGTTTATAGTCTAGTTCATATTCATTCATATTTTCTGGTACTTATGTTGTTTCATTTTTACATTTAGACCTCTAATTTGTTTGGACGTTATTTTCATGTATACTATCAGATATAAATCTAATTTTATCTTTTTTTTCCAAATGGCTAGCCAGTAGTTGCAGCAACATTTATGAAGAGTTTATCTTTACCCCAAAGATGTAAGATGTCACATTTAACGTGTGGTAAGTTTCAGTGTACACAGGACTGTTTCTGTATTCTATTTTTTTTTCTATTATTTGTCTATATGCCAGTGCAGCAGGCCAATAACAGAGGCCTCATAGTATTTTTGAAAGTATAGTAGTGTTTATTCCTTTTATAGTTTTTCTTTTTAGTGTTTTTTTGGCCACTGTTTCATGTTGCCTTTTAAAATAAACTTAAGATCAACCTAACTTCCTAAAATAGCTTGCTGGAGGTTTTATTGGAATTTCACCAAGTTTGTAATTTAACTTAGAAAGAACTGAGATCTTTATAATGGTCTAGTTGTGTTAGACAAAAGCAGGATGTGCCTTTTCCATTGGCTCAAGTCTTTTATGTCTTTAAGAACCATTAAAAGTTCCTTAAATATGTTAATTCCTAAATATTAATTCCTAAGTACTTAAACTTCTTTATTACCATTATAAAAAGGATCTTACTATCATTACACCCTTTATTCATTTATTGGTATATTGAAGTTACTTATTTTTGTGTGTTAATGTGCATCAAGCTATTTACTGATTCCTTAATTGAGTTTGCTTTAACATTGATTCTATAGGGGTTTCATAGCATACTGTCCTATCATCTGAAAACAGACATCATTTTTGCTTCTCCTTTACTAATTCTTAAGCCACCAATTAATATTAGTTATCTAATTACATTGGCTAGTATTTCAGATACTGAATATAGCATAAATAATGGCCAAGCTTACCTTGGCCCCAATTTTAGTGGAAATGCTTCCTCTTTTTTTGTACTAAAGAAGATACAGATTTTGGACTAATATATATGTATGTACATACATAGCATATATGTGTATGTGTGTATACACACACGTATGTATATATTGCTTCTGGAATATATACATACATATATGTTAGTCCAAAACCTCTATCTACATTAGTATAGGTTTTAAAGTATCTCTCCATTTCTATGTCCTTGACTCTTTTTGTATTATAAATAGAGGTTTAAATTTGTTGAAGATTTATTTTCAGCATCTATAGATATAGTCATAAGTTTTCACCCTTAGCTCTATAATATAATGTGTGATAGTAAGACTTTTTTTTTTTTTTTAATGGAGTCTTGCTCTGTCACCCAGGCTGGAGTGCAGTGGCATGATCTTGGCTCACTGCAACCTCTACCTCCCGTGTTCAAATGATTCTTCTGCCTCAGCCTCCTGAATAGCTTGGACTACAGGCGCATGCCAGCATGCCCAGCTAATTTTTGTATATTTTTGTAGACATGGGATTTCACCATGTTAGTCAGGATGATCTCAATCTCCTGACCTTGTGATCCACCTGCCTTGGCCTCCCAGAGTGCTGGGATTACGTGCATGAGACAGTACACTCAGCTGATAGTAAGAAATTTTTTTACATTCCTGAGATAAATCCCATTTAGTCAGGGTACATTCTTTTAAAAAAAATGTATCATTGAATTGTGTTTGTCAATCTTTTATGTGGTATTGTGGAATTGTTTATGAGTGATGTTGGTATTTTTTTCTTCTTTATAATGTCTTCATTTTGTTAGACATCACTGTTATACTTGTTTCATAGAAGGAACTGTGAAACGTTAATTCCTTCTCAGGGCACTGTAATAATTTTTAGAGTCTTTAGGCTATATGGTTGTTGAAAGTAGTTAAAAATCTCCTGTGAAACCATGTTGGCCTGATGCTTTTTTGTCAAGTAATTCTTTGATAACTCTCTGTGTTTTTATGCATTGATCTGTTAAGATTTGTAAGTGAATTGGAGTCAATCTGGTAATACCTATTTCTCTAGGGAAACTAGCTTTTCAAATTTGTTTGACTAGAACTCTACAAAGTAGTCCTTGGGGTGGGGGGTGTGTGCATTTGTGTGTTTTAATTTCTTTGGTTTCAAAGGTTATTCCCTTTTGGTCATTTCTTATTTTGAATGTTTATACTTTACTGCTGCATTTCTTAATCAAGTTAGCTAGTAGTTTTTCTCTCATTAATTTTCTTTAAAAATAGGATACTATATTAATTAGATATTCTGTTTTTCAATTATCTTATTCTCTATTTTATTTTTATTCTTTCATTATGATGCTTTGTTTTTGTTTCCTTTCTTGCTCTTTATTAAAGCTTTCTGAGAAGGGAATTTAATTCATTGCCTTTTATTATTTCTTTGTGATTAATAAAACCCAACTGTGCATCCTGGTAAGGATTTTGTTAAAGATATAGATGGATGGGCCCCACACAGTATGGAGATTTAGTTTCAGTAGGCCTAGGTGTTATCTGAGGACCAGAAGCAGCATATCTAGAACTACACTGGAGAACCACTGATGGAGTATTAAAATTTTGTTCCTCTCAATGAAGGTTTAATTCTTTATCCAATCATTTTGTTACTCAGATGCATTCAAACCTGTTATGGTATTTTGCTGGCAAGTGTCCTTCTTCCTAGACCTGTGGTATTTTGACTTAATAATCATGACATATATTCAACCATTTAAAACTTTCTTAGGTTGACAATACACAATATCAAGAGCCTCACTTATATAAAATATTACAATTTCCTAAATCTGTCACTCTTATCTTCTAAGGCAAGAGAGTTTGGAGGAGCAATACTAACATCTTAAATAACATTTTAAAATAGAAGAATGTAATTTTTAATAAATTTTTCACAATAATTTTTAAAAATACCTTTGAATATACACTATTTGAACATTTTGTAAAGACTATCAGTGATGAGAGAAATACAAATAATATGAGAATAAATTATTTGAAAAATTATGCTATAAAACTATTATCCTTGAACTTATATTAGTTAGAAGCCATGCTCTAATGTTTTGGAGGTTTACAGGACTTTGAAACTACTAAGCTCACTTCTTACTATAAGATAGAGCAATATTCTGAAAAGTCTTTGAGTTTTTAGTTTTGCTAAAGCGGTTATTTCAACTGAGCCTAGGTTATACAAGTGTTAGGCTGAAGTCTCATCAAGTCACTGAACAAATGGACTAATGAAAGCACCTCTTCCCTATAATTATCCACAAAACACAAAGGAAAAGAATGGGTAATTTTGCTGTCTATATTACATTTGGCTGGTACTTTCTTTGTGAAACCGGTATATTGAAGATGCAGTGTAATAATTCAGAGGTTACTTGTATATCCTTTAAAACTGATACTATCTGTATGTACATTGCACATTGGCATCTATTTCTACAGATTTATTTTGGTGTAGCTGGTATGGAAGCCATAAATTGCTTGTCTTTATTGTTCCAGGGTTGAAATCAAAAGAGTGTTAGAGAATGGTCTTCTTCCTGAAGCTATCAATGTGAATCTCTGAGATAACTGGAGTCTGAAAAAGAAGTTCTAATCTGTCTTAATTTTCCAGGCCAGGATTTCTCTAGAAAACTAATCTTCAATTTAGATAGAAATACAACTCTTGATTATCCTTCCTAATGTTTATAAACATAGGGTTTCTTTAATCATTTTTTTTTTTCTCTTCAGAATTCCTCATCTTATGCTATTGGGGGCAAAGCAAATGTCAGGAAAATTAGACTAATTTGGAAAATGACGAAATTACTATTGCTCTGGAGTAGGATACAGTTGGAGTTTATCAGCAAGTTATTCTATGTCCCCTGGTCATGTCTCCATCTCCCAAATACTCTGTTAATATTACTGTATCTTTCTGAGAAGGTGGAAGCAACTCTATGGAAGAATTATCAGCAAAATAGTTCTTATGCAATGAAAATATCTTAATTCACTGAAAGTAACAAGCAAATCTTGTCAGTTTCTACTTTGATTTAAAAGATTTAAAAAATACCAAAGAAAGTTATATGTAGCAGATATTAACATTAGTGAAAGGAAAAATTAGTTTCTTTCCGTATTTTGAAATAATATGGAATGTCTGACCACTATTTTGTTACAATTTTTTTACTATAACCAAGACTAAAGGAAGATCAAAAAATTTCACTAAGTAATCATACATTTTTATAAATATTTAAATATCAATTAATATACCAATGTTTTGCTATTCAACAGATGCCTTATAAGGACATATAGAACACAAATGCATTCATTTCGGTTTTGAATGTGTCAAAAATGTCCTGGTACATTGCTCAGTAGTTTGAACTAGTAAACAGTGATTTGCACAAAGATCTGAATCAAGGTTATTGTTATCGGATCCTGGTTCAAAGACACCAGATAGTGTAGTTATAATACTATTATACATATTTTAGCAGTTTTTAATTTAAGAAACTAATTATTTTGAGCTGTACTTAGTGTAAAGGGCAAGTGATAGTGAGTGTTACATTGTTTCTCTTAGAAACAAACCTTGTAGGCAGGAGCATAATAAATACAATTTTAAGCAACTTTGGAACTAAACTTGGTCATGTATAATCATTTTTGAAACATTAGTTTGGCTAGAAGATGTTCTAGATTTACAATAACCAGTATCTGTTAAAGAGAGTTTCAGGTTTTCTTCATTTTACTGTAGAGGGAAAAGAACGTTTGGGGGAACCTACATACTGCTATGATCATAATTAGTTGTGTAATTGTAATCATAATTTTGAGAATAGTAATATATTAGCTACCACGTATTCAGTGTTTACTGGTGGTCAGGCATGTTGCAATGTACCTTAGATTGATGATGATGGGATGGAGAAACCAAAACTACTATTATCTTAGATATTTTTCATATGCAGAAACCAGTTTCAAAAAATTAGGTAACATCCAAGGTTAAACTTCTACATAATTTAAATTTAATTCTAATAATGTCTTCTTTCTTTAGTTAGGCTAAATTTTTGAAAATCTGCTTTTATCATGCAATATAATTGTGCTGTAACATGACAGTGTAGTGTCAATTATTTGGGCTTTCTGGATAATAGTAAGAAAATTACTCTAAACAGGGACATCTTTGGATTCTTTCACTGAGTCCAGTGTAATTGGGAGCTACTTGGTAATGGGCTTTGATTCTACCTTGTTTTCTACATTGCTGCAATGAGCAGGAGTGTGGATTTTATGAGAATCACAATGGTATGATGAGATTGGAAAACATGATATTACAGATGTTGTCATATGCAAACCATGGCAGAAGTACTTAATGAGCAATGATTGTAAGTGTTTTATGTTGCCTTTCATTGAAAATGTTTCATAAGAAAAACGTTTTCACATTCTGTGAAGTGATGAACAGAATAATTACATTTTTTCTAATGATAAAATTATACAACAAATACATCGCATAAAAACTAAAGAGATGACAATAAAATGGAGTAAAGATGCCACCGTACTCTTTTTTTTGTCTAATTGAACTGGGGGAAAGTCTAAATTTCCACTGAGTTAAGTCAATATGTTTCCTAGTTTCTATTTTTCAGTTTACTCAAGTTATTGAGATAATGATGAGTTTAAAGTAACTAAAAAATATAATGATGTGCTTAAAATAACTGTAAAAAAATGTATATGCTTTAGCTGAGTACCAACTCTGCCAGATACTCTGCTTGACCCTTGAGGACAGAAATAAATGATTTAATATATTGATTGAGATATACAAGTATATACTTGATTATCCAAGTTTTTTTTCTTGGAATGAAATGTATGGTCTTCTTGGAAGTCTATGATTAGGGTTCAAGTGATTCACAAAACCCTAAAATTACATGAAAATCATTTTTTGTCTGTGGATATAAACATTTTCATATGCAGGGTGTTCATGGATTTCATCAGTTTTTTTCAGATTCTCAAAAGGTTCATTATGTTAACAAAGTTAGAAATTATTAACCCTCTTTCTTCTTGGCAATGGAAATAAGCTAGTTTTAGAGGTATATGTTTCCATGTGTGATGACATTTTGGTTCAGAAGTATTGTGACTTGCCTAAGGTCAAGTAATTATTTAATGGTAGATCTAGAATAAGAATAGCAAGTTGTCTTGTCACCTAGTCCAGGCTTGTTTTCTAACATACACTTTTTATCTTATTGACATTATTTCATTTTTCTTCAAACTCTAGCCAGATAGCCTGAAGCATTTGTTTTCTACATTCTCTTACTCTATTAAATGGAAACATCGGCTTTTATGTACTTCCATGTTTAATAGGGAAAAATCCCAAACCTGCATTCAACAACCAAATCCTAATTCAGTTTTTATGTTGGCTCATTTTCTATAAGAAGCAAATGGTGACCAGAATTTTACAATGTAATTTCCCAGGGGAGACCTAGTCTCATTGTTTATCCAAGTCACAGTACCTTTGACATCTAATGATCATTGATTATCACAATGATAAATCACAAAAGAAAAATTCAATTGTATTTACTGTATGCTCTGCCATCTAGGTCAAGGGCATAAAGAAATGATTTTGGATATTTCAACAGAATTGGGAGAAGATATTCTTATTAAGCCTGTACACCAGGTATTATTGCAAACCTAAGGAACCTATTCTCCATGCATTCAAGTCATAGGTGCTCCAGCTTTCCTTCCTTCCTTCCTTCCTTCCTTTCCTTCCTTCCTTCCTTCCTTCCTTCCTTCCTTCCTTCCTTCCTTCCTTCCTTCCTTCCTTCCTTCCTTTCTTTCTTTCTTTCTTTCTTTCTTTCTTTCTTTCTTTCTTTCTTTCTTTCTTTCACTCAGTCTTGGTTTCTCTATGGAAATAATTAAAAACTTGCAGGAAAATGGCATTTCTCTGCTCTTAGTTCAAAGGATAGTAAGTTAGCGCATTCTTAAATGAACTCAGAAGCTTACTTTTAGCAATGTGTGTGTGTGTGTATGTGTGTGTGTATATACACTTGAAGGTTGATTAACTTATTTATAATTCATATATGAGCACAGTACTGAAGAGTTTTTTATTTTTAATTAAAAATTGAAAGACATGATCTTTTTGAAAAAAGGAATGTGCCACTCCTATATTTTCATTAGGAGAGTAAAGTTCATGCTACACTTTATGTATTTATCTAACATTTTGCAACTCTGGGGCTGAAAAATAGAAGGAAGTTAGGTCAGGTTTAGCCTTTATAAAAGACATTTTTACTCTCACACACCACTGGGTGGAGTACATTGCTAGCCCAGAGACTAATATTACTGTATTGTAAGGTAGTTTCTTTGCCAGGAGACAGAAACTCATGATCAATTTTGAGGTTTTGTGTATTGCTTCTAAAATCTGGACATGATTAACAATGGCTAAGTGACTAGAATATAATACCAACATTGACTGCTCTGGCATTATAACTTTCAAGTTTCAATCCATCTTCTTTAAACCCTTGGGAGATATGCCTAGAAGACTCTTGAGATAATTATGTGGATGAAGGCCATTTTATATTCTGGTCAAAAGAGCAACTACAATTCAGTCTGAATTAGTGTTTTAACTCTACCAGAAAAGCATAAAGCTTATTTTTGATAATGAAATCAAACTGTACCCAGGTATTGAGTTTGACGTTTTATTTCATGTTGCTTTGATATAGCTTATTTTGGAGCTGAGCCTAATCTTATAATAAAATGAGCTTCTCTTTGATGCTCTGTGGGACTACAATTGTCCATAGCAGTTACCTGAATTTGGTCTTCAGGACTCTATGAATGAGAATAATTCCATAGTAGGCATTAGGTCTATATGTTGTTCAATTTCCCATACATTTCCCCCTATTCCCCTCTTCTCTCTTTAATTCTTTAAGTGCTGGGAAAATGAACTCTACTAATCAAGTCTAAAAATCTCCAAACTTAGAAATTTATTATGCTTTAAAACTTTGTAATCTAATAAAATTGAGTCATTTTTATAGAACTATTTGGGATCTATAATCCCAAATATATATCTTTGTATTTCAAATACAGATTATGTCATATGAAAGAATTCTCACATTAACCATTCTTTTTCCTTGTTTCTTTTATTCCTTTAATTTCATTTTCCTGCTCACAAGACCCCTTTATTTCTTGTCAGCTTTCAGCTCTCAAATCTCGCCATATAGCTTTTAGGCTTCCAAACTTCCCCTCCTGCTCCATTTCCATTCCAAAAGGAGTTCTCTTTTATCAGTTTTTTTTTTTTAACAACCTCATATTCTGCACTTAATTTTTCTTTCCAACACTATTAAAGATTCTTTATTTCTCCCTTCACCCAAGTATAGCATCTCATCTATTTCTCTGTACTGAAGATGTGGTTTACCCAGGGTGGGAGCTTTCTCATACATACTGCTCAGTGCTGTGATGATTTCAATGGTGGCAGCATATTTTAACCACATCATTATCATGTAGTCCCAAAGCCTTGCTCACTAAAAACACCATCTTTAAAAGGATTTAGTTCCCATTAATCAATTTTAGAACTTGAAATTCAGGCACAGAAAGCATTTATTAGAATGTTCCCTACTTGTTCCCACATTCATTTCATTCTCTTGACTATCCAAGAAAAAGGAATTGTGCAAAGATCTTTTTTCTCTCCGTGCTTACCTCTCCTTTCTATAACCCACGGAGCCCCCCAAGTCTATTCTTTCATACAGTAGTTAAATCAGAGCATGCGGCAGGAAGGCATTGTGTGAGCTGGTGGCCACACAAGTACTTTGTATTCACTAGAGGTTTAGAAGTACAGCAGCTGCATATAAATATGCATAGTTGAGAGATTCATGATGGTGCCTCCTCATTCTAGTGCTGGTTGGCTGCAGTGCAGGCACTACAAATCAATGAACATTTTCCCCATCCATCAGCTGCTCGCTTGCAAGCAGACAAAACACTTACAATGCCAGAAACCCACAGAGAGCTCCTTAGTGAACGAAACCTCACTGTCACAAGATTCAAAATAGCCTTCTCCCTCCCACCCTCAACCTCCACAGCTCTCGACCTCAAATGTCTTTTTTTTATCCAACGTGGATCATAAGTACTTAAAAAATAACACCAGGAAAGAAACTGAAAAAAAAGGAGCAATGATAAATCAGGGTTTTGAGGGTCCTCACATAACACTTGTCACAAAACAAAGGATTCTTTGAGATTAACCCTTTTAGAAAATAAAAGCCATCATAAAGATGAATCTGCTTCTGTTGACTGTGCTCCTATACAGTTGTAGGGTTTGAGCATTAGAGCATTTAAGCATGCAAAGCATTAGGCCATGCTATGTCAGACATTTGTAATTTATCTATAGTTACTAGATGGCTCTGGGTATTGAAGGAATTATGATTGCTGATATGAGAAGAATAAATCATAGATATATTTAACAGTAGAAATCATGTTTCTCCATTTGAGCAAATTTTGCAGAGAACTCAAATATATTTATATTGTGACTATTCAATTCATGTAGAAACTTTAATAAAGCTTGATGTCACTTAATACAATTTCATATGCAATGTATTAAAGAATCGAATATGTGTTTCTTGGTGAAAAGATATAAATTCATTACATCTCGAGAACAAGTCTATTGTCATTTTTAGATTGATTACCATTGGCAATAAAATAGTTTATTCTTGTGTAGCATGAGCTATTCAACAGTTTACAACAATTTATCTGACAGCTCGCCAACCTATCTTCCAATAACAATAATAATTAATTTTTTATTTATTTAGGTTTTCACCTCTTTTGTAAATACACTCCATAGTACCATAGTACTATATGATACATACTGTATGTTAATATCTGTAGTCCCCGTTTTTAATATGTGAATGTTCTGATTGGGGTTATAGGAAATATGGTTATAGAAATAACCATGTGACTTTCAAGTGTTGGGAAAGTCTAGTTCAGTGTTCAGTACACTGAAGATAGTAAATATATTTTAAACATATGGCATATTTATTTATAACTTATCTATCCAATTAGTATGCTTTGTTATCATACTACAACAAAGGCAAAAATAAATATAGGTAGGATAATAACAGTTACACTTAACTATGGCTCAGAGAAGCTGACAGACATGTCCAAATTTTATTTGCTTGTGAGGAGCAAAATCAAAATTTGAACTCCTGTCTGCTTAACTTCAGAGCTCATTCATTCACTTGCACTAAGCCATGTTGAATTACAAGGCATAATGTGATAATTGCTGTAGTGGATCAGAAGAGGTAAAGATCGCTTCCAGCAGGGAGGACCAAAGAAGACATCATTAAGAAGGAGTAGCATTTGAGAAAGCCTTTGAAGAATGGGCACAGGAACAAAGCAAAAACTGCAGACAGGGGTCAGCATTGGTGAAACCTCATGACTCTGGAAAATGAGTTGCCAGGCAGATGAAAGATACCACTTTGAATGAAATGGATGCCGTAAATAACACTACTCTGTAAAGAATTGCCAAACGGACTTCTTAGTTATTAGAAATGGAACGCAAAAATAGACTTATATTTTAGGTTTCAAATGAAAGTCAGTTAAACTGTCTGGACCTCAGTTTTCTTGTTTTTAAAATAAGGCCTTGAACCTAAAAACCACTGAAGACTCCTCTTAGATGGTGTATTTTGCAATATTTTTGTTTTCATTTTTTTTCAGAATATAAAAAATGTTAGTAGTAGCTGATTTAATGTGTAGCAATTATATGACCTGTGTATATGTAATGCTTGTTAAAACAAGAAGTATATCTATGTATTTACATATTCATACCTCTATATACAAACTACATATTTGCATTTGACCAGCTTATATAAGCTCTCAACTTAATTTCAAGAAGGCTTTTTTGCCATATACTTTTGTCTAGTTTGCTTCTTAGTGTTTGAGTTCAAACTGATTCTTACAATAATTTAATCGATATATAATTAGAAAGCATACGTGTATTAAGCATGTGATAAAGACAAGATGTGGGGATTATACACTCTCATGTTATCTGTTTTTATATTTCAACCTTTGGAGAAGATATGGAGACTGAAATATTAAATATTCATCAATGCAATGGAAAATTTTTATAATGCTCAAATGTTCTTGAGCAGATTCACAAATTCCACTTTTCTATCCTGTAACCCATACAATAATCAAAGTAAGATTTTGGCAATGTTTATTAAACAAATGTGTGTGTGTATATATATATTCAAATATATACATGTATACATTCAAACATATATGTATTTGAGACATATGTCTCAAATCAATATAATGTGTATGTGTGTACATGCTTGCACATATATAGACAACTTGAGGAAGCATGAGAACTTAAAAGAGTAATACAATAATACATTTTTTTACTGACTTCAAAGCATTTTTTTCATAGCATTTTCCCCTCTAATTTTCCTTTCCAAATAAGAAAAGAGATGCCCCAAAACAGGAGCATTTTGTTTGAAGTTAGGGTGAGAAGAAAATCAAACATTTTTTTTTCCATAATTTTTGCAAAGGTTACTAGAGGGATTTTAATAGGGAGCTCTTCCTTGAGTATAATTGCCCAGGATGGAATTCCATCCTGCCATTTTTGCTGCCAAGCCCACTGGGGGGAACTGGTTGTGAGAGTTCCAGACTCTTTCATTTTTCATCTCGCACTGTCTCTCATGTCCTAAAATAGTATGTTTTGGCAAAAACTGATTTGGATTCCAACATATTTGGAATTGAGCTTTGGATTTGGATTCCAATGTGTTTGGAATTTATTAGGTTTTTTAAAATGATTTGAATGAAACTGAACCTCGTTTGTAGCAAACAATGCAATGCTTTGATCATATTAATTTTGATGCTGATCTTAACTGTGGATAGTTTAAGCTCATTTTAGTTAAATCAGTTCATGGTCAAGTTAGCTAATCTTCTTTACAAATATTTACTGAGCACTAACTATATTCATTAGTGTTGAGTGTTGTTAAGATGAAAGGAAATAGAAAAAGGTTTCCGACTTTCATGGCTTGTATTTTATGTTAAGAAATAAGATTAAATCTTTGAAAAGTTAACCAATTTAAGGTCTTACATCCGTAAATACTAAATGAGTGATAAAGTGTACAAGTTCTTTGTAAATTAGAGACCAGAAACTTGTGTGAACCTGATTTCGTTGACTAGGTAGAAAAGTCTCAAGATAAATTTGTCTTCAGGTACATTCTGAGCAGATGGAAGTTGAAAAGCAATGAAAGTAAATTTTTAAAAATTTAGCTATTAATCACTTAATTAAAAGAATATAAACTGGAGCAATAGTGAGATTGCAGTAAACTTTACTATTACAACAAGAAAATCCTTTTCTTCAGAAGATATGAGTACTCTTATAGGTTGATCTTAAGTTAGAAGCATTTAATTTTACAAAGGCATTTCTGGTAGGTGGACTGCATATTAGCCCATTTTCACTTGCTGATAAAGACATACCTGATTCTGATTCTGGCAATTAACACAAGAAAATATTTAATTGACTTACAGTACCACATGGCTTGGGAGGCCTCAGAATCATGGTGGAAGGTGAGGAGGAGCAAGTCATGTCTTATATGGATGGTAGCAGGCAAAGAGAGAGCTTGTGCAGGAAAACTCCTGTTTTTTGAACCATCAGAACTTGTGAGACTCATTCACTATCAGGAGAACAGCACAGGAAAGACTCACCCCAGAATTCATTCATCTCCCACTGGATTCCTCCCACAACACATGAGAATTCTGGGAGTTACAGTTCAAGACGAGATTTGAGTGGGGACACAGCCAAACCAAATCAGCCTGAATTTCGTTTAAAGGGGATATTGATTTATGTGAAGTAAAATTGTCAAACTTATGTAAGAATTAAGAGCAAATACTCATTAGTAATTCTAAAAATCAGTCACAGAATTGAGCGCTTATATTTCAAGAAAATGAATATTAATATCAAGATAGTAAACAATATCTTAAGACTAGAAATTGAATAAGGTATTAACCTTAAATCTTCTTAATTTTTTAGGTGCCATCTTAAACATAATAATAATCTTGTTGAGAAGTATTGGTCTGGAAATTAAGATAGATTCAAACTTCTTTCCCAGCCTCTAGTCATCTCAAAGATTCATGCTGATTGCCTAAGGAAGAACATTCTCTCACACTATAGCTAGAAGAGAAGTGAAAGTAAATTAAAAATAATTATGAAATCAATCACTAGGAAAAATAGAATTGTGAATAAAATAATGAGAAAATAACACAAATTAATGACTAGAAGGTAATTGGTGAGTTTTAATGTTTTATTGAGCTCTGGATTCTAAACCTTTTCTAAAATCTAAGTCAATTAACGTGGTTGAAGAACAAATGCCTTAAGATTAAAAAACTGTTTATATTTGAAACCTACCATTGATTTCACAATAAAGTGCCATATTGCAGGAATATTATTAGCTAAACAAACATATATTGGCTGAAAACAAGTTAGTTTTTATCAAATTGGCACTCCATTGTCAGTATTCATGTTCTGCATATTCAGCCTTCAAATGAAATTTTGACCATCTCCAAAATTTAGATAACAAACTATCATCGGATATGGTCTGAGTTTGCATCCCCACCCAAATCTTACATTTAATTGTGATCTGCAGTGTTGGAGGAGGGCCCTGCTGGGAGGTCATTGCATCATAGGGGTGGTTTCTAATGGTTTAGCAGCATGCCCCTAGTGGCTGCTTGTTTAATAGTGTGTGGCACTTACCTAATCACTCTGTCTCTTCCTCCTGCTTCAGTCAAGTAGGACATTCCAGCTTCTCCTTTGCCTTCCTCCATGATTGTAAGTTTCCTGAAGCCTCCCCAGACAGGCTTTCTGTACAGCCTTCAGAACACTGAGCCAATTAAACCTCTTTTCTTTATAACTTACCCAGTCTCAGGTAGTTCTTTACATCACTATGAGAATGGACTAATACACCATTTAACCTACAGAATGATTCATTTGTTTCTTCATAGGCTACTTAGATCTAGATAGTAATTTGGAATGCTATTCATCTCTGATTTGAAAAAGATTTGGGTTGCTTGTAATTAGTCAATTCCTAACTCATTTACTTCCTGGTTCTCATAAACAAAGCCAAGGAATATTAATCTATATAGTCAGGATAATGCTTTAGGTCTTAGAATCAGACTTAGAATCAATGAGAATGAACTTATAGATATTTACAATCCTATTTGCAAGTCTCCAGCATTTTACAGGTAAAACCTAAATTCTTCCTTTTAAAATTTCAAATAATTCCTTTTTATTCTGTTCTCAATGGAGAACACATTGTGTATGTTTACATAAATCCAATCCTTTTCTTTTTTCCATCAAAAAAGTCCAAACTTTATCTCTTTTGTCTTTGTTGATTAATGTTTCCCAAGTTCTCAGAATGCAGCTTAAATAAAAAGCACTAAGGAAGGATCATTTAACAGCTTAGACAAATTTGTATTCAAGAGCAGATGATTCTGGGAGGGGCTGGATTTCTCAGAACAGGAGTTCTTGTGGGAGTATTTGTGGGGTGGGTGAGGTGCTGCAGCAGAAATAGGATGAATATTTTAAAGAACCTCTCTTCCTGCCCTTTATAGTCAACCAAAAAGTGGAACATCACTTTCTCAGGTAGTGTGCTTTGACTCTAGAGACTAGGCCATGTCTCCCTGTTAAACTGCTCACAGCTCCCTGTCTGACGTTTCTCAATGATGCCTACATTATTTATATTTTATTCTCCTTTATGGACAGGGAAAGTATTAAACAGTATGTGGGTTAAACATGGTAAAAATAATGATGATAGTGATTTCATCTGTGAAAACTCTTAAAGCATATTATGGATCAGCAAAACACCAACATATTAGAACCTCTCTCTCTGTTTGCATCTCTAGCTCTTTAAATTATTGTATAATAAGCAGTTCACCCTATTTGTGATTACTGGAAATACAGCTTCCCTTTCATTAGGAAGGAAACTATGTTCTACTGTGCACATGCACGTGCACACACACACACACACACACACATTTTGCCAATGGATTCTCCCATGAGGACAAGTGTAGCCAGCCACTTTTCAGGGCATTACACTGGGCGATTAAGTGAGTAAGTGAAAGGAGGGAGGAGGGGACACATAGATGTGTGTTTATCTAAACCCACCTAAAGTTCCATTTTATTATTCAAAAAAAGAGTGTGGCTAAGATACAGGCATAAATAATAAACTGTTTCAGTCTTTTGTCCATTTTACATGAAATAATTCATATAATATCCAATATTCTTAATCTATATTTTGTATAGTTCATATAATTGTACTATGTTTCTAAATAGCTTGTGTAATATTGACTAAATTCAATTATTTTAAGCCCACCTTTTTAAAACATGCTATTTGTTTTGTTTCTTCTTCGTGTACACTGATACTGTTTGGCTCTGTGCTCCCAAATCTCGTCTTGTAGCTCCCACAATTCCCACATGTTGTGGGAAGGACCTGGTGGGAGATGATTGAATCATGGGGGTGAGTCCTTTCCATGCTTTTCTTGTGTTAGTTAATGGGTCTTACAAGATCCGATAGCTTTAAAAATGGGAATTTGCCTGCACAAGCTCTCTTTTTGCTTACCACAGTCCACATAAGATGTGACTTGCTCCTCTTTGCCTTCCACTATGATTATGTGGCTTCTCCAGTGACATGGAACTGTGAGTTCTCCATTAAACCTCTTTCTTTTACAAATTGCCCAGTTTTGGGTATGTCTTTATCAGCAGCATGAAAATGGACTAATGCAGTAAATTGGTACCAATAGAATGGGGTGTTGCTGAAAGATACTGGAAAATGTGGAAGTGACTTTGGAACTAAGTAACAGGCAAAGGTTGGAACAGTTTGGAGAGCTAAAGAGAAGACAGGAAAATGTGGAAAAGTTTGGAACCCCTGGAGACTTGTTGAATAGCTTTAACCAAAATACTGATAATGATATGGACAATGAAATCCAGGATAAAGTGGTCTCAGATGCAGATGAGGAATTTGTTTGGAACTGAAACGAAGATGACTCTTGTTATGTTTTAGCAAAGAGACTGGTGGCATTTTGCCCCTGCCATAGAGATTTATGGAACTTTGAACTTGAGGTAGATTATTTAGGGTATCTGGCAGAAGAAATTTCTAAGCAGCTTCAAGAGGTGACTTGAGTGCTGTTAAAGGCAATCAATTTTATAAGGGGAGGAAAGCATAAAACTTTGGAAAATTTGAAGACCCACAAAAGAAAATCCCAATTTTTGAGAAGTTCAAGTTAGCTACAGAAATTTGCATAAGTAATGAGGAGACAAATGTTAATCCCCAAGACAGTGGGGAAAATATCTACAGGACATGTCAGAGGTCTTCACAGCAGCCTCTCCCATCGCAGGCCTGGAGACCTAGTAGGAAAAAGTGTTTTTGTTGGTCTGGCCCAGGGTTTTTGTGCTGTGTGCAGCCTGGGGACTTGGTGCCCTGTGTCCTAGCCATTCTAGCCATTGCTAAAATGGGTCATGGTACAGCTCAGGCTGTTGCTTCAGAGGGTGAAAACCCCAAGCTTTGTCAGCTTGCATGTGGTGTTGAGCTTGCTGGTGCACACAGAAGTCAAGAACTGAGGTTTGGGAACCTCCGCCTTGATTTCAGAAGATGTACAGAAATGCCTGAATACCCAGGAAGTTTGCTGCAAGGGCAAGGCCCTCATGGGGCCTTGCTAAGGCAGTAAGGAAGGGAAATGTGGGGTGGGGGACCCCACACAGAGTTCCTACTGGGGCACTGCTTAGTGGAACTGTGAGAAGAGGGCCACCGTTCTTCAGACCCCAGAATGGTAGATCCACTGACAGCTTGCACTGTGTGCCTGGAAAAGCCACAGACATTCAACACCAGCTCATGAAAGCAGCCAGGAGGGAAGCTGTACCCTGCAAAGCAACAGGAACAGGGCTTTTTAAGACAATGGGAACCTACCTCTTCCATCGGTGTGACCTGGTGTGAGTCATGGAATCAAGGGAGATCAGTTTAGAGCTTTAAGATTTGACTACCATGCTAGATTTTAGACTTGCATGTGACCCATAGCCCCGTTATTTTGACCAGTTTCTCCCATCTGAAACAGCTGTATTTGCCCAATGCCTGTACCCCCATTTTATCTGGGAGGTAACTAACTTTCTTTTGATTTTACAGGCTCATAGATGGGAAGGAACTTGCCTTGTCTCAGATGAGACTTTGGACTGTGGACTTTTCAGTTAATGTTGAAATAAGTAGAGACTTTGGGCGACTGTTGGGAAGGCATGATTGATTTTGAAATATGAAGATATGAGATTTGGGAAGAGCCAGGGGCAGAATTATAGTTTGGCTTTGTGTTCCCACCCAAATCTCATCTTGTAGCTCCCATAATTCCCATGTGTGGTGGGAGGAACCAGGTGGGAGATGATTGAATCATGGGAAAAGCACAGGCCTTTCCTATGCTGTTCTTATGATAATGAACAGGTCTCATGAGATCTGATGGCTTTAAAAACGGGAGTTTGCCTGCACAATCTCTCTTTGCCTGCCACCATCCACATAAGATGTGACTTACTCCTTGCCTTCCACCATGAGTGTGAGTCTTCCCAGACATGAGGAACTGTGAGTTTTCCATTAAACTTCTTTCCTTTGTAAGTTGCCCATTTTTGGGTATGTCTTTATCAGCAGCATGATAACGAACTAATACAACCACCCATTTAACTTTTGCTTAACTAGGAAACCTGGAAGGTTAGAAACTGAAATTTTAGAAACAGTAGCTGAAACCTATCAGAGGTGGTCCTAGGATCTCTTTTAGTTTCCTACAAGTAAAGTGAAAAATTCATACCAATCTATTCCCCACCTTGTAGCTCTTCTAGTCCAGATGAAGAAAAGTTTCATTTTTCTGATGGACGAAGAAACTTGAGTAATTCCATCTACATTAAGACATTTTTCAGATTAAGAATGGAGACTGTGGTTCTCTGGGTAAGCAATCCTTGCTCCCATGTAAGACACACTAATTTTTACCTACGTTTGCACATCAGAGCTGGCTAGGGAGATTTTGTAAAATGCATGTTCCCTGAACCAATTCCTTGATACTTCTCTTTCTGCAGGCCTGGAGTGGGGCTGTGGCATGTGCATTTTCAGAGGAATTGCAGGTCATCTCAGTGTATTTTCTGGATCAATAACAAAAAAGCAGGTTTATATTCTCACAGTCATGCTATAAGGACCACGAATATTTGAAGGATTCACTGTTGGACAAAATGTTCAGAAACTCCATTCTTTAGAAAAGTGGCCTGCTTCCTTATGAGTTTGGGAATTGGGATGTAGATTGACTTAGTTTTGCCTGCCTGTCTTCACTTTTTTACCTATGATTCAGACCTTAAAAAAAAAAGTTAAAGCCCTAAATTTCTTGCCCATTTCTTGCCCAATAATATTTCAAAGAGAATTTTTGTAACATAAAATATCTCCAACTCCTAAATCAAACTATGTTGAAAAATTATTTTTTAAATAATATGTATTAACATACCCTGATATGTCTTTGAGAAATAGAGTATTTTCCAAAGGCAATAATAATAAAATAAATAACAGTTATAAATAAATAAATAATAAACACATAATAATCATAGGCATACAGCATCTTTATACCTGGTGTCTAACCCCCTTGACTATAGGTACCTTGAAGCACATACTTTTATTAACATGCGATGTATCTGCTGCATATTTAAAATGGCATAGAAGTGAACCATTTTCAAACTAATGTTCCTACAAAGAATATAGTCTTTTATTTATTCAATAAATGAGAAAAATGTTTTTCTTATATACAACTGTATTAGAGTGTATTCATATATATATAGTGTGTATGCATGTCCGTATGTAAGACGCTATCGAAACTACTCCCATATCTTATGTTCACCTGAAAAGCTCTTAATAGTGAAACCCGAGGGGCATAGTAGTCTTTACTTTATTGGACTTCATTGATGTGTTTGACTTGGTCTACCACTCCGTTTGAAATTCCCATGGCTTCTGTGAGTCTCTCCACTCTTTTCCTTCTAATATTTTATCACTCCTCCTCTCTGTCTTCATCAGGGGCTGCTTTCTACTATGAATAATTTATTATTTGTCATTCTTGGATTCCTCATCCCCTCATTCTAAATACAGGTTTAAGGTGAGCAAATTGATTCCATAATTTCAACTCTTAGTAGTATGCTGCTATTTCTCCCAATTTTTATTGCCAACAAAATTAATTCATGTCTGAGCTACATGGCCATTTCCTCTAGGTAGCTCTGCCAGTATGTGTTTTTTTCTCTAATTGCATTTTAGGTTTTGGGGTACATGTGCAGAACATGCAAGATAGTTACATAGGTACACACGTGGCAGTGTGATTTGCTGCCTTCCTCCGCTTCACCGACATCTGGCATTTCTTCCCATGCTATCCCTCCCCAGCTCCCCTTCCGCTGTCCCTCCCCTATTCCCCCCAATAGACTCCACTGTGTTGTGCTCCCCTCCCTGTGTCCATGTGTTCTCATTGTTCATCACCCGCCTATGCGTGAGAACATGTGGTATTTCATTTTCTGTTATTGTGTCAGTTTGCTGAGAATGATGTTCTCCAGATTCATCCATGTCCCTACAAAGGACACGAACTCATCGTTTTTTATTGCTGCATAATATTCCATGGTGTATATGTGCCACATTTTCCCAGTCCAGTCTATCATCGATGGGCAATTGGGTTGGTTCCAGGTCTTTGCTATTGTAAACAGTGCTGCAGTGAACATTTGTGTGCATGTGTCTTTATGGTAGACCGATTTATAGTCCTTTGGATATATACCCAGTAATGGGATTGCTGGGTCAAATGGAATTTCTATTTCTAGGTCCTTGAGGAATCGCCACACTGTCTTCCACAATGGTTGAACTAATTTACACTCTCACCAGCAGTGTAAGAGTGTTCCTATTTCTCCACATCCTCTCCAGCATCTGCTGTCTCCAGATTTTTTAATGATCACCATTCTAACTGGCGTGAGATGGTATCTCAATGTAGTTTTTATTTGCATTTCTCTAATGACCAGCGATGATGCGCATTTTTTCATATGTTTGTTGGCCTCATGTATGTCTTCTTTTGTAAAGTGTCTGTTCATATCTTTTGCCCATTTTTGAATGAGATTGTTTGTTTTTTTTCTTGTAAATCTGTTTGAGTTCTTTGTAAATTCTGGATATCAGCCCTTTGTCAGATGGGTAAACTGCAAAATTTTTTTTCCATTCTTTTGGTTGCCAATTCACTCTAATGACTGTTTCTTTTGCTGTGCAGAAGCTGTGGAGTTTGATTAGGTCCCATTTGTCTATTTTGTCATTTGTTGCCAATGCTTTTGGTGTTTTGGTCATGAAGTCCTTGCCTACTCCTATGTCCTGAATGGTTTTTCCTAGATTTTCTTCTAGGGTTTTTATGGTGCCAGGTCTTATGTTTAAGTCTTTAATCCATCTGGAGTTAATTTTAGTGTAAAGTGTCAGGAAGGGGTCCACTTTCTGCTTTCTGCACATGGCTAGCCAGTTTTCCCAACACCATTTATTAATCAGGGAATCCTTTCCCCATTGCTTGTTTTTGTCAGGTTTATCAAAGATTGTATGGTAGTAGATATGTTGTGTTGCCTCTGATGCCTCTGTTCTGTTCCATTGGTCTATATCTCTGTTTTGGTACCAGTACCATGCTGTTTTGATTACTGTAGCCTTGTAGTATAGTTTGAAGTCTGACAATGTGATTCCTCCCACTGTGTTCTTTTTGCTTAGAATTGACTTGGCTATGCGGGCTCTCTTTTGGTTCCATATGAAGTTTAAGGTGGTTTTTTCCAGTTCTGTGAAGAAGGTCATTGGTAGCTTGATGGGGATAGCATTGAGTCTGTAAATTACTTTGGGCAGTATAGCCATTTTCACGATATTGATTCTTCCTAACCATGAACATGGAATGTTTCTCCATCTGTTTGTGTCCTCTCTTATTTTGTTGAGCAGTGGTTTGTAGTTCTCCTTGAAGAGGTCCTTTACGTTCCTTGTTAGTTGTATTCCTAGGTATTTTATTCTCTTTGTAGCAATTGTGAATGGCAGTTCGTTCTTGATTTGGTTCTCTTTCAGTCTGTTATTGGTGTATAGGAATGCTTGTGATTTTTGCACATTGATTTTATATCCTGAGACTTTGCTTAAGTTGCTTACCAGTTTCAGGAGATTTTGGGCTGAGACAATGGGGTCTTCTAGATATACTGTCACGTTGTCTGCAAATAGAGACAATTTGGCTTCCTCCTTTCCTATTTGAATACCCTTTATTTCTTTTTCTTGCCTGATTCCTCTGGCTAGAACTTCTAGTACTATATTGAATAGGAGTGGTGAGAGAATGCATCCTTGTCTAGTGTCAGTATGTCTTAAATCTCAAAGTCATACCTCAGCATTTTCTTCTTCAAGTTTATGGTTACTTTTGCCTTCTATTCTAGGTGATGGCTTCAGAATGAGCCAGTGTACCAAGCTGATATTTAGGAGTCATCCATGACTCCTCCTTAAGACTCATCAATCATATCTGACTTTTTCCAATATAGTTTCCTAAATATTTCTTGAAACATGTTCTCTTTTCCTTGTGTATTCCCACTGCCTGGTCTAGAACTCTCATCACCTCTCTTCCGAGCTACTACAAAGCCCTCTTAATTTTTTTCTCCATGCCAACTCTTGCCTTTTCTTCAATCTACATTAAAGGAAAATCTCCACATAGTAACTATAACATACACTGAAAGTCCACCATCCTTGTATAGCAAAAATCGCTCATATAGCATCAATGCTATGACTCTGTATTTTTCTATCTATGAAAAATATTAATAATTAATTAAAATATTATATTTTGTGGTTTTAATATTTTTAAGAAAGATTCTGAGGAATTCTTCTCAAAAGCCACCCAATCGCAACATATAAGGTTTGACAAATAAGAGTAAATGCATTTGCCATACTGATTAGGATGAACCCCATACTGCAGCACTATGTCGTCCCTGTTCGGACCTTGCTCAGATTCTCCAGCTTTGTCTTCAGCCGATCCCTGCAACATATTCTATGAAGCACTTTGGTGATAGTGGTTTCTTGCTTACACCGTGCTGTTTCTTCTTTCTGGGCTCTTACTTATATTGTTCCCTTTGTTTGGAGGCTTTCTCCTTATATTCCTACATTTTTGCCAATCCCAATTCCAATAAATTTTTACCTGTGTTGATAGAGTCAGCCTAGTCTCACCCTCTTCTTGAGTTCAGCCAAAGATTATGCCACTAATCCATATTCCTGTAATAATCTTTGCATATCTCTATCAATGTCTGTTACAGTTCTTAGTATATCTATACTTAGTTATTTTTCCAGTTATGTGTTTAGCCTACAGTTAGGCACCTAGAAACACAATTTTGTTAACCTAGCAATTTTTGGAAAACTTATATAGTAACAGGCACATCAGCAACACCATATAAGATGAGTCAATTAACTTTGAAAATATTGCTGCACATGTTACATATTAGATTTATTTAGGAGAGGTATTTGTTTGTCTTTTCCTAAAGCACAGTTCACAGACTTCTGACGTTCACTCTTCAGGCAATCCAGTCTACCCCTAATCCACGTAATTAATTTGCATTGCTAGGATACTGTGGGAATTTGAGGTTTAAACTCCTGCGTAAAGCACAGAAATGCTAAATACATTTTCTGTAGAAAGTTATGTATTTTCAAAAACAATAACAGTTAAAGACTGTAAAGAAAACAAGCTTTTTTGGGAAATTGTTCCCAAATACCTAAATTCTGTTTTCTTTTTTCATGATTATTATACATTATATATTAAAAGCCATTTATGTTTTTATTTTATTTATTTTCCTTCCCAGTGTTTAAAAAATGCATATTCACTTGAGTATTTGTGCAGTGTCTATACTATTGATTCACTTCAGAGACATGCTTTGGTTTCATATGGTTGAGAAATATCTAATAAAAGTATTTCAAAAATTTTTATACTGTAATTCATACTACTTTTCTGGTCTTTCTAGTCATAAACCAAAGACATGATTTGCAGATTTAGAAGTAGGTATAAGATCCCTGTAGGGTCAAGTATGATGGTTTATGCCTTTAATCTAAGCATTTTGGGAGGCCAGGGTGGTAGATCACTTGAGTCCAGGAATTCAAGAGCAGCTTGGGGAACATGGTGAAAACCCATCTCTACCAAAGAATACAAAACAAATTAGCCAGGCATGGTGCCATGTGCCTGTAGTCCCAGCTACTTAGGAGGCTGAGGTGGGAGGATTGCCTGAACCTGGGAGGTTGAGATGACAGCCGCAATCACACCACTGCACTCCAACCTGGGTGCTTGTGTAACAGAGCAAGACACTGTTCCGAAAAGGAAAAGAAAGAACAAAACAAACAACTCCACATGCCCTGGATAAGTTTGCTGTTAAAGTTTATTCTTATATATCAATATATTTTAGAGTCCTTAGGTTTTAAGAATTTTTTCTTAGTTTTCTTGAATTTTACTCAATTGGCTTTTATAAAACTAAGCAGAAATAATTATATGCTGATGAAAGGATTTCCATATTGTCCAAGTCCCAATTATCATCAAGGTGTGTGTGTATATGTGTGAGTACACATTGTTTGAAAGAAGTATAAGAAGAGAGAAGCCAAAAGAAAAATGGCTCAATGTCACAATACAAATGCTCTGTAATTTGATCCAATAATATCAGATTGTGAGCAGGAACTTATATGAACAGGATCCCATATTTTTCATGAAATATTTTAAGAATTATGAGACAGCAATTTGAAATATTTGTACTTGATTAACTGAAACATCAGTAAATAGAATAAAGTAGTCTTCTCTTAGGTGCCTGAATATAATTTGCTGACTACTACATTTAGAATGTGTTGAAATAAATTTGTTTGTCTTAAAATGTGAAATACCATGTGAACTGGTCTACTCATAGAGACGAATGGAAAGCTCCCCAGTAGTATAATAAAAAATTATGGGGAAAAATAATGTTGTGGCAAATAGAAATAGTACTTTATTATTCTTTTTTCAAGTTAGCCAGACAAACGAATTTCATCTGTAGGAAGATGAAGAAAAAATATTTGGCCATGACTTTGACTGATTTCTGTTCTTTTTTCTTTTTTGGAGATGGAGTTTCACTCTTGTTACCCAGGCTGGAGTGCAATGGCGCGATCTTGGCTCACTGCGACCTCCGCCTCCTGGGTTCAGGCAGTTCTCCCGCCTCAGCCTCCTGAGTAGCTGGGATTACAGGCACGTGCCACCATGCCCAGCTAATTTTTTGTATTTTTAGTAGAGACGGGGTTTCACCATATTAACCAGGATGGTCTCTATCTCTTGACCTCGTGATCCACCCGCCTCGGCCTCCCCAAGTGCTGGGATTACAGGCTTGAGCCACCGTGTCCGGCCTGATTTCTGTTCTTATTAGGTATGTATTTTCATGTGAGATAGAATAGACAGGAATCGCTTCTTATATGTTACAGCTTAACTCACTTATCCACTAGTGTTTCCTGAGTCCTTTACACATGTTAGGAATAATAACCACAGAATTTACCGCTTTTGTAGAGCTTACATCTAGTGACAGAAAGAGGCAGATTATTCAATGTCCACACAAACAAAAGTAAAATTTTTTACTGTCACACTGCTGAGAAGAGCACAGTAAACAGTGAATAATCAGGGTGCTGGTGAAAGCCTATCTAAGAAAGAACACATCAGTTGAAATTTGGAGAATGAGTGGGATTTAACCAGGCAACAAAAGGGAAGAGAGTTGTACAGTAACTTTGTTATGGATACATGTTTTCTCAGGAAAGGTAAAAGTTACATATACAAAGCATATATTCAGACTGTTGTTGGTATTTGGGTGGGATAGTGGGAAAATGGAATGCATTGGGTGAAACTTTGGTTATAATATGACGTTTATTCAGCTTGCAGCTTACATTCTGGAGAGTCAGACAATAAACATTTTATCAGTTAGCAAATATATAACATAGCAATAAATGATACAAAAAATAGTAAAGCAGAATAAGAAGATGAAAGGTTAGAAGTGATGCCGTTTTAGATTGAGTGTTAAGGGAAGTCCTTTCTGAGAAGATACGTGAATGACGTGAAATAGTAAATAGTGAGCTGGGTTCTTTTTTTTTTAAGAGATAGAGAAAAAGATAATAAAAGCAAGCGTGGAAAAATGGTAATAGCTATTAATTCTAGATTTTGTACTTAGAGCCTGCATTTTATTATTTTTGACTCTTCAGTACCTTTGTATTTTGAAGTACTTAAAAAGTAGTTTATTGTTTTTGAGAGGGTGTTTTGCTCTTGTTGCCCAGGCTAGAGTGCAATGTCACAATCTCAGCTCACCACATGTTCAAGCGATTTTCTGCCTTAGCCTCCTGAGTAGCTGGACTACAGGTACATGCCACCACACCTGGCTAATTTTTTGTATTTTTAGTAGAGACAAGGTTTCACTGTGTTAGCCAGGATGGTCTCGATCTTCTGACTTGATGATCCACCCGCCTCATCCTCTCAAAGTGCTGGGATTACAGGTGTGAGCCACTGCGCCCAGCCTAAAGAATCATCTTACAGTGCATATCTTTGTGACCAGTTGGGGCTATATTCAGCCTATGTGAGTGACTGAGGAGAAGGTTAGGACTTTTCATGGTCATGGTTGGTTGAACTACCCCCTCAGCAACCTAGTAGGATGGATAATATTGCGATAGGTAGAGGGAAGTTGGTGTCTGTAAGGTCCTGAAATAATCCACGTTAGCATTGACAGGTAAGAACTCCATGTGAGATGAAACCAGTAAGCCAGCAGGTCCTTGTAGATTGTTAAGAAGTTCAGTCTTTTTTCTAGGTGCAATGGAAAGAGGTTGAATGGTTTTATGCAGGGGTAACAATAACATGATTGCAATGAAGAATTTAAAATTTTCCATTCATTCAAGAAATTTTAAGCTTGCAGCTTCCATTTGTCAGGTTCTATTCCAAGTATGTGGGGATCTATTTGTAAAACACCAGGTAGGCCTTTACACTCAGAGAACTTGAAGTGCAGAGGTAGGTGAAGCTTTTGATGTCAACTATGGATCTGGCTAAATATTTTGAGATCTCCTTATAAGCTGCTTTGCACTTTCAACGACTTTTATATTATCCCCTTTGACAAAGATCGAGCAACTATCTTGATTCTAATGACTGAGAATTTTGATAACTCACCAGGTCATTTATTAGTGAGAAAAATCTGTTTGTCTGTGTATAAAGTGGTTTGTTATATTGTTTTATCAGTTTCTATTGTATCTGCAATCTTTTTTATGTGATTCTGTTCCAAGCTTAAGGCTTCTAATAATTTACACCAAGAAGGCCTGGGCCTAGGGCAGAATAACCATATCAGGTGAATGCTCATTGCTAAAGCCAAGCCAAAAAACACACTCCTTTAGAGTGTCATTTAAGAACTGGAATTTTCAGCACTTGCCATAAAGAGGATTTAAAATTCAAGTATTAATGATAAGTATACTTTTAATCTTTTGGAAGCAGTCTGTGTCTTCTGTACAAGAAACATGTTCGAAATGATTAGTTATTATTGAGGACTTGGAAGAAGTGATACAGATTCACTCTCAGTGAATAAATATGAGCATAGTTAATGCCATCCAGTTTAAAAGACTGGCTTAGGATTTTCTTCTGAGCAGTTCCCTCTGATATTTCCTATTGATTTGACATCATTCTCCTGGAGTTTTGTCATTTTCCACAAAACTTAATTGATCTATCTCTAGAAACAAATGAGATCCATTGTTTCCCATGGAGAGAATGTGGTCATAGTCAAATTTGATTATTGACTCTTTGTCTTTAGTTACATCGAAAATGGGACTACAGGTTACTCCAGCGTCTCAAGTGATTTATTGGACCTAAGTTGGTAGCAACTTAAATTTTATTTAAGTACTTCAAATTGCTCCTTATATTCATTGTAAAACAAAAGCAGTTATCTTAATATATGGCTCTTCTAAAATTCAGTTTATCATATGATGAAAAACGATGTTAGTGCTCAGACCATAATATCTATCAATTAATTCTGAAGAAGAAAAAATCCAGTAAATATTTATGCTTTTCTTAATTACCAATTTGATAACTGCAGGCAGATAAAGCTTCTTCATTTTTATATTCTAGTAATTAAATGTTTTTACAACAAATCTGGAGTGCCAAGTAAAGACAAAATTGTTTTTAAAATTGAAAAGAAATGTTTAGTTTTCAAGAGAAAATAAATTTAGGAGTCAATTTAGAGCTTAATACTTCTTTGAGTTTCATTTTATATTACTATTACTGTCTTTCATTTTATATTACTATTTCTTTTTAGTTATAAATATTACTATTTATATTTTAAAATTATATATTTACACACTAATATAGATGTTTGCTTTTAAGATAATCATGGGTGATAGAAACAACAAATCATATATATCTTTATACAAATGCCAGATCTATTAGCAGAACTGTACCAAGTTGGAATATATCAAGTCTAACATTGGTAGAATTACGTCAAAGATAACTTTATGTGTTCCCAAATTAGAATTAAGTTGATTTATTTCATTTGTTTTTAAAAATATATTTATTATAAAGGAAGAATAAAATGAGCTTATGAGAGATAGAGTGAGAATGCTTATTTTAGAAAAACTTGATTTTTATTTCTTTTGTTTGTTATTATATAGGTTCAACCCCAAGGAAAAAACAGGATTGTGTGTGTCATTTGCAGAGACTTTGCCTCACTTTTCTGTTTGAAAATGGTGGAGCTTGGGAACTGGGCTTGAGAGTGACGGGACCCAGGTTAAAACTCTGCTGTTCTCCTTTACAATCTTTGTTATGTTAGGAAGTTACTTAATTATTTTAAGTATCTGTTTCCTTATCTATATAATGGACATAATATTTACAAGTTTTAACTGTTAGATACAAGTGTTGTAAGTGTCCAAAATTTAATGAAGCTTATTAAGCTAGGAAACTATTGCAATCCCTTCTCCTTAATCACTGTTTATTTTTACTTTTTAAATTTTTTTATTCTTAATTTTGATGACTATATAGTAGCTTTACATATTTATGGGGTACATGAGATACTTTGATACAGTCATACAAGGCATAATAATCACATTAGGGTAAATGAAGTGTCCATCACCTCATGAATTTATCATTTCTTTGTGTTACAAACATTCCAGTTATACTTTTTTAGTTATTTCACAATGTACAATAAATTTGTGTTAACTATAATCACACAATTGTGCTATCAATTACTAGATCTTATTCATTCAAACTATATTTTTGTACCCATTAACCGACCTCACATCCCCCATTGCTGTTTTTTTTAAGATATTTACCTATAGCATTTGATGAAAAATTTAATTTAATATTTTAAATAGAGATGGGATCTCACTATGTTGCCCAAACTCATCTCAAACTCCTGAGCTCAAGTAATCTTCCCACTGTGGCCTTCCAAAGGGCTGATTTTTACAGCTGTGAGCCACCATGTTCCACCTATCAGATATTTTGCAATCAAACACGTGTTAAAAAATTTTCAGAGTATATGTTGATTTCATTTCACAGAAAGATCAGACGGTGACATAAAGGAGAATCTCAGGTCCAAATGTCCAAAATAGTAGAAGCAAAATGATAATTGATAGCCTTTAGGAAGCATTGTTACCTCTTCTTTTGTTCTTTTCCTTCCTAATCTTCCTAGTTTTTCTAAAAATATGACCACCACTCCTCACTTCCACATTTGCCTGTATTATTTCCTTTCATAGCACTTCACCACCACCAGTGGTACATATTTATTTATAAACTTATTATTTTTGGTAGTGTATAACCTCTGTAAAGTAAGAGTTTCTTATTTTGTATGTAGCCTTCTCTTAGTAAAAATTATTATTTTTTAGTTTCCATGATATAATTTGGAATATTTTTTAGAAATGAAATATCACATATTCCATTAATTGCGGTCAAAAGAAAATGCATTAAAAGAGGATATGTGTACGTGTGTTTTTCAACAAGTTATGTTAAACTTCCTTTGTAATATACAAAATAAACATAGCTAAAATCTATACTAAAACTGTGATTTCAAAACTGTGATTTAAAAATACAGCACATTTTACTTAAATGGAGATTTTTATTCCAGAAAGGTATTGAACATGACAATGTGGCAATCTGTCCTTGGGACGCTGTCACTGTTATTCTCAGATCAGCTGACAAGACCTCAGCTGGGCCTCTGTGAGTTGCTTAAGAACACTTCTAGAACCATCCTAATGGGCATGTTCCAACTGTCACTCGGAAAAAAAAAATCACTTGAGATCAATCTGTACAGCAGGTCTTTTGGCAGAAAACCAGTCATATCATTCTCTCCAATAGAGCCTTTGTGGGCAAAAGGCCTTATGGCATTCTTTGGACATGAAGTTACTGTTGGAACCATTCTAGTCTCAAACCATTCTATCACCATGCCAAGAAGCTGCAGCTTCTGAAAAGTCAGAAGTGGCCTTATAATGACTTAGACCATCTTATGATTGTTATGAAGTGAAGATAGTTATAATACTATAAAAGCTTTGAATCTTACACCCTTTCATGAGCAGAAAACTGTGTTATTAACTAAACCACAACTTCCTAATATAAACTTAAATTTGGAATGTGTGATGAATAAATTTTTTAGGTACTTTTATACCTGTGTAATTTCAAAACCAAAGCAGAACAATATCATATTTATCAACATACTATTCAATCCTAATAAAATCTTACTATAATATCTTAAAAAAAAAAAAAAACTCTGAAGCCAAGTTGCCTTCTTGCAGGCCATCATTACAAGTAACTAAAAATGACTGTCATTAAAATGTATTTGTTTTCATTGTATTGGCATAAACTTTCATCAGATTAACATCTTTGATGCTAAATCAATGGTTATTAATGTTAAACTTGAGACATGAATATTAAATTTTTACTCTTCTTTTTTTAAAGAAAAAAAAATAGAGAGACCAATGCCAAGAGACTAATATTAACTCTAATCCTATCCTGGACTTGGATTTAAAGTGCAGAATTGGATCATTCAAATTGTAGAATATTCAAGAGAAAGTGGAGTGCACAAAAGACTAAGAGGAAAAAAAATATGTTTACTTCTTATGAACAAAAATTCACAATTGGTTCATATGCTTTGTTAATAATTAATGTGGGAAAGTTTATATTTTTAAATTAAGCTTTATTTTTTAACCTTGTGTGTATATGCTTCTGTGTTAATTAAATAGAAGAGTGTATGCTTTGAATTTAAAAATATATTTCTAGTAGGCATTACTTGATTTGAATTATGAAGAGGAGCTGGGAGGTGAAGGTCAAAACTGAAAAATTGGAGCATTTTAATAATCATCATTCCTAAAATGGCAATAGGGAGCTTTGTGGAAAATCAAAGAAAGCATTGCTGTGATAATAAAATTAGACTTTACTCATAAATAGCATAATATACATATTGTTTCATTTATGCATCTGTAAGAGGACTTATCTAGACAATCAAAAGGTTTTTAACTCAACCTACAAATAATACTATATTTAAAAATTCTGTTTTATAAATGTGTTAAGTATAATTTCCTATATATTCATTATAAAGAATATGTTTATTTTGTGTCAAGGATACGTAGTATAGACGTTTTAATATTGTTTATTTGTTCCTATGTACTTTTAGCAGAAATGCTAAGGTCTATTTTGTTCCTATTCAACTGCTGTGAGAATTTTGTTCTCCTTGAAGAATATAAACTTCTTATGACTTCTTATCTTGATGAAAAAAACAAAGCCTTTTGGAATGAAAGATAGAATACAGTTACACAATATTTTAAATTCTATTGATTGTTCAAACTTTAATTTTCTAAAATATAAGATTGTTAATCTTTAAAATAGGACATTGTTTTGAAGATGTTTTTGGGTGCATCTTCATAAACAATTGTCTCTTCAGTGGAAGAGAAAGGGAGCAGAGAACAAGAAGAGAGTTTCTAATTAATGTATATAATAAACTAGTAACTTGATTTATCTCTTTGCCCTTCAACTGTCTGAAAAATCTTGCCTTACACATTATGGTAATCTTGTCATAAATTGGTAGTCATTTATACCATGTATGTCACTTTGAAACTTGCAGACGTGTTTATTTACCATAATCTTTACTTTGGAGATGGTGAAAAAGCCAAAAATCTCACAAGTTAAGAAAAATATTCTTCTAGTCCATTATGTGTTTTATGTTCTCAAATATTCTTAACTTGAGATGATGGATTAGAAGAATTAATTTCAGTCTTTAAGCATATTAATTTCAGTATTTAAGCATATTTGCTTGTGCAAAGCTTAATTGTATCCACCTACAGTACACACATGTGTACAAATTTGTATACCTATAAAATAAGAGTGCTGAATTATGTTCATATGACTTCTTATAGAAAAATACAGGCACACTTTGTACTTTACCAATTACTGTTATTTCAAAAAACACATTTATTTGTAATTCATTCTGTGACTTTAAACCATATTTCTCTTAAATGTGGTTGGGTCAAGTTACTTAAATTTTGACACAAAAACTATTTGTCTCAGCTTTCTTTTTAAACGATTTAGGCAGAATTTAAAAACTTGAGTCATAAAATCCAGTGAATATACCTTATTATTAAATAATGCTTTTTCTTCTTACAGATACTAGCTACTCTAGCTGGGTACCCTGGCTAGAACTCTCAAATAATTTAAAGCCTACATTTGAAAAACAGTTTTAAATCTAATCTCTCTTTTATATCTGATATAACTTTTAAGCTTACTACATTTATCCTCTGACATTCTGCAAGGGAAACATGAATTAGTCATTGAGTTTGTCCAACAAGGAAAGATGCATCTTCCTGATACTGTGAGCTTCCAATGTGGTACACACAAGCTGTTTCTGAGATTATAGTACAAGCAAACATTCCCACAGCTATTGTGTTGCTGTTTGCTCAGTTCCCAGTCTCTCAGAATTCTAGGTTATGATAGTACAGTGGTGGAATCTATGCTTACATAATGTTGATTCTGTTATTGTACTCAATGAAAACATAGAGGTTACTATCTGTTAATAGCAAAACAAACTGGGCCAATGGCTATTATGTATCTTCTGGAAGCATTCACCGGAAACAGTTTGTTAATTGTCACAAAAATTATATTATTTAATAATCACAAATATTTATGTATTTTTTAAAATATGAATTGTAGCCAGAGATTGAAAGAATAATTCCATTATTGCTTATAATTTTACAGATCAATTTAGAATGAGGAAACATATGTTAAAGAGCAAATGGTACATATTTCTTTGTTTGAAGTCTACCCAGAAAACAGATTTTATGTGAAGAACTACTGGATGTCTTCTTTCATATCCAGCTAGAAGTATTATTGACTGATTTTGCCAGCTCTGTAGCTCATGCTTTTTTTTTTTAACTTACTTTTCGTTCCTGCTTTCTCTCATTGATTTGATACCAGAATGCTTAATTCCAGAATGCTGTCATCTAATGCATTGGTATCTTCCTCCCTCAAGGAATAGAGTTTTATTTCATTAAAAATTTGTTTTTCTGTGTACAGGGTAGATGTATATATTTATGGGGTACATGAGGTGTTTTGATATAAGCACACAATGTGAAATAAGCACATCATGAAGAATGGAGTATCTATCACCTTCATTGAGCTGCAAACAATCCAATTACACTTATTTTAAAATGTCATTCTTCAATATAGTTACCATGTTGTACTACCAAATAGTAGCTCTTATTCATTCTTTCTATTTTTTATTTTTATTTTTTAACCCATTAACCATGCCTACCTTTACCCACAGTCCCCCACTACTACTTCCCAGCCTCTGGTAACTATCTTTCTACTCTCTATGTCCATGAGTTCAATCTTTTGGATTTTTATATCCCAAAAATAACTGAGAACATGTGATGTTCATCTTTCTGTGTCTGGATTATTTCACTTAATGATCTCCAATACTCTCCATATTGTCGCAAATGACAGGATACTCTTTTTTATAGCTGAATAGTATTCCATTGTGTATATGTATCACATTTTATTTATCCATTCATCTGTAGATGGACACTTAGGTTGTTTCCAAATCTTAGCTGTTGTAAATAGTATTGCAACAAAAGTGGATGTGCAGATATCTCTTCAGTATTCTCATTTCCTTTCTTTTAGATATATACACAGCAGTGACATTGCTGGATCATGTAGTAGCTCAATTTTTAGTTTTTTGAGGAAACTCCAAATTGTTCTCCATAATGGTTATGCTAATTTACATTCCCACCAACAGCGTACAAGGGTTCTCTTTTCTCCACATCCTTATAAGCATTTGTTATTGCCTGTCTTTTGAATAGAAGCCATTTTAACTAAGATGAGATAGTTTCTCATTATAGTTTTGATTTGCACTTCTCTGCTGATGAATAATGTCGAGCACCTTTTCACATGCCTCTTTGCCATTTGTATGTCTTCTTTTGAGAAATGTTTCTTCAAAACTTGCCCATCTTTCAAATGGATTATTAGGTTTTTATTTTTAGAGTTGTTTGAACTTCTTATATTCTAGTTATTAATTTATCACATGGGTAGTTTGAAAATATTTTCTCCTATACTGTGAATTGTCTATTTACTGTGTTGACTGTATCCTTTACTGTGCAGAAGCTTTTAAACTTGATGTGATCCCATTTGTCCGTGTTTGCTTTGGTTGCCTGTGCTTGTGAGCTATTGCTCAAGAAGTCTTTGCCTAAACCGATGTTTGATAATTTTCCTCCAGTGTTTTCTTGTATTAGTTTCACAGTTTGAGGTCTTAGACTTAAGTCTTCAGTCCATTTTGATATGATTTGAGAGAGACAGAGGTCTGTTTTATTCTTTTGCATATGGATATCTAGTTTTCACAGCACCTTTTATGGAGAAGTCTGTCTTTTCCCCAATGTTCTTGGCACCTTTGTAAAAAAAAAAATGAGTTAACTGTAGGTGTGTGGATTTTTTCCTGAGTTTCTTATTCTGTTCCGCTGTTATATGTGTCTGTTTTTATACCAGTATCATGCTGCTTTGGTTACTATAACTGTAGTATAATTCGAAGTCAGGTAATGTGATTCCGCCAGTTGTACTATTTTTGCTTAGGATAGCTTTGGCTATTCTGGGTCTTTTGTGGTTCCATATTAATATTAGGATTGATTTTTTTCCTATTTCTGTGAAGAATGTCATTTGAATTTTGATAGGGATTACATTGAATCTGTAGCTTGCTTTGGGTGGAATGGACATTTTAACAATATTGATTTTCCAGTCCAAGAGCATATTTTTTCATTTTTTTAAATGTCCTCTTCAATTTCTTTCATCAGTGTTTTATAGTTTTCATTATAGAGATCTTTTACTTGTTTGGTTAATTCCTGCATATTTAATTTTATGTGTGACTATTGTAAATGGGATTATTTTTTATATTTCTTTTAAGATTGTTCACTGTTGGTATATAGAAATGCTACTGGTTTTTATGTGGTGATTCTGTATCCTGCAACTTTACTGAATTCATTTATCAATTCTAGTAGTTTTTGATGGAGTCTTTAAGTTTTTCCAGATATAAGATCATATCATCTGCAAATAAGGATAATTTTACTTCACTTCCTTTTCAATTTGGATGATCTTTATATCTTTCTCTTGTCTGATTGCTGTAGCTAGGACCTCCAGTACAATGTTGAATAGTGATGGCAATGAACATTCTTATATGTTCCCAATCTTAGAGGAAAGATTTTTAGTATTTCCCCGTTCAGTCTGTCACATGTGGCTTTTATTATGTTGAGATATATTTCTTCTATCCCCAGGTTTTTTTAGGGTTTTTATCATGAAGGGATGCTGAATCTTATCAAATGCTCTTTCAGCATCAATTGAAATGATCATGTGGCTTTTATCCTTTATTCTTTCTCTTCATAAGATGTATCACCCTGATGGGTTTGCATATGGTGAACCATCCTTGCATCCCAGGGATAAATCCTACTTAGTTATAATGAGTGATCTTTGTAATGTATTGTTTAATTCTGTTTGCTAGTAATTTATTGAGGATTTTTGCTTCAATATTGCTAATTTGCTTCAATTTTGCTAATTCAAAATTAGCAATATTGGCCTGTAGTTTTCTTTTTTTGATGTTCTTTGTCTGGTTTTGATATCAGGATAATAACATCCTCATAAAATGCATTTGGAAGCATTTTTTTCTGCTTTTATTTTTTAGAATAGTTTGAGTAAGATAGGTGCAAGTTTTTTTTTTTTTAGATTTCAGTAAGTTTTGGGGAACAGATAGTGTTTGCTTACACTGTTAAGTTCTTTAGTGGTGATTTCTGAGTTTTAGTTCACCCATCACCCAAGCAGTGTACAATGTGTATAGTCATTTATCCCTAATCTGCCTTTTACCATTTTCCCTAAGTTGCCAAAGCCCATTGTATCATTTTTATGCCCTTGCATCTTCCCACCTTAGCTCCCACTTGTGAGTGAGAAGATACAATACTTGGTTTTCTATTCCTGAATTACTTCACTTAGAATAATGGTCTTTAATTCCATACAGGTTGCTGTGAATGCCATTATTTCATTCTTTTTTATGGTTGAATAGTATTTAATGATCTATATATACACCAGAAATTATTTAACCACTCATCAGTTGATGGGCATTTGTGCTGGTTCCAATTTTTACAATTGCAATTTCTGCTCCTATAAACATATGTGTGCAAGTATCTTTCTTTTTCCTATAATCCCTTCTTTTCCTCTATGTGGATATCCAATATGGGATTGCTGGATCCAATGGTAGTTCTCCTTTCAGTTCTTTAAGGAATCTTCACACTGTTTTTCAAAGTGGTTGTACTAGTTGTCATTTTTCACCAGCAGAGTAAAAGTGTTTCCTTTCTACCACATTTATGCCAACATCTATTAATTTTTGAGTTTTTGATTCTGGCCATTTTTGCAGGAGTAAGATGGTATCACATTATGGTTTGGGTTTGCATTTCTCCAGTCATTAATGATGTTGACCATTTTTTCATAAGTTTGTTGACCATTTGTTTGTATATCTTCTTCTGAGAATTGTCTATTCATGTATGTCCTTAGTCCACTTTTTGATGGTATTGTTTGTTTTTTTTTCTTGCTTATTTGTTTAAATTTGTTGTAGATTCTGAATATTAGTCCTTTGTTAGATGTATAGATTGCAAAGATGCTCTCCCACTCTGTGGATTGTCTGTTTAATCTGCCACTTGTTTCTTTTGAATTTTGGTGCATTTTAATTTAATTAAGTTCTATCTATTTATCTTTGTTTTTGTTGCATTTGCTTTTGGGTTCTTGGTCATGAGGTGTTTGCGTAAGCCAATGTTTAGAAGGGGTTTTTCAATGTTAACTTATAGAATCTTTATGGTTTCAGTTCTTAGATTTAAATCCTTGATCCATCTTGTGTTCATTGTTGTATAAAATGAGCGATGAGGATCCAGTTTTATTCTTCTACATGTGGCTTGCTAATTATCACAGCACCCATTTCTTGAATAGAGTGTCCTTTCCCCACTTTGTGTTTTTGTTTTCTTTGTGAAAGATAGTTGGCTGTAAGTATTTGGCTTTATTTCTGGGTTCTCTTTTCTATTTCATTGGTCTGTGTGCCTCTTTTATACCAGTACCATGCTGTTTTGCTAACTATGGCCTTATAGTATAGTTTGAAGTCAGGTAATGTGCTATACCTTCAGATTTGTTATTTTTGCTTAGTCTTGCTTTGGGCTGTACTTTGGTTCCATATGAATTTTAGGATTTTTTTCTAGTTCTGTGAAGAATGATGGTGGTATTTTGATGGGATTGAATTTGCAGACTGCTTTTGGCAGTATGATCACTTTCACAATATTGATTCTACCCATTCATGGGCATGGGATGTGTTTCCCTTCATTTGTGTTGTCTATGATTTCTTTCAGCAGCATGTTGTAGTTTTCCTTGTAGAGGTCTTTCACCTCCTTGGTTAGGTATACTACTTGTTTTGTTTTGTTTTTTTTTTTGTTTTTTTTTTTTTTTGCAGCTATGGTAAAAGTGGTTGAGTTATTCATTTGATTCTCAGCTTGGTCAATTTTGGTGTATAGAAAAGCTACTAATTTAGTGTACATTAATTTTGTATCGGGAGACTTTGCTGAATTCTTTTATCAGTTCTAGGATATTCCTGGAAGTGTCTTTAGGGTTTTATAGGTAAACATATCATCAGCAAACTGAAAGTTTGACTTCCTCTTTACTGATTTGGATGCCCTTTATTTATTTCTCTTGTCTGATTGCTCTGGCTAGGACTTTCAATGCTATGTTGAAGAGGAGTGGTGAGAGTGGGCATCTTTGTCTTGTTTCAGTTCTCAGAGGAAAGGCTTTCAACTTTTCCCCATGAAGTATTATGTTGGCTGTGGGTTTGTCATAGATGGCTTTTATTACATTCACGTATGTCCCTTGTATGCCAATTTTGCTGAGAGTCTGAATCATAAAGGGGTGCTGGGTTTTTTGAGTGCTTTTTCTGCATCTATTGAGATGATCATGTGATTTTTGTTTTTAATTTTGTTTATGTGGTGTATCACTTTTATTGAATTGTGTATGATAAATGATTCCTGCATCCCTGGATTAAAATTCACTTAATTTGCATTGGAACCAAATCATTTTCTGGGGGAAAAAAAAGAAACTTGCTTAGTTATGGTGGATTATCTTTTTGAAATGTTGTTAGATTGGGTTAGCTAGTAGTGTGTTAAGGATTTTACCATCCATGTTCACCAGGGATATTGGTTTGTAGTTTTCTTTTTTGGTTATTCCCTTTTCTGGTTTTGGTGTAGGGTGATACTGTCTTCATATTCATAGAATGATTTAGGGAGGATTCCCTCCTTTTATGTCTTGTGGAGTAGTGTCGATAGAATTAGTACCAATTCTTCTTTGAATGTCTGATGTAATTCAGCTATGAATTCAACTGGTCCTAGACTTTTTTCCTCCATTGGTAACTTTTATTTTTAAAATCACCATTTCAGTGTTGCTGCTTGTTATTGGTCTGTTCAGATTTCTGTTTTTTCCTGGTTTAATCTTGGAGGGTTGCATATTTCCAGGAATGTATCCAACTCCTCTAGGTTTTCTAGTTTATGTGTTGAAAGGTGTTCATAGTAGCCTTGCATGATCTTCTCTAATTCTGTGTTATCAATTGTAATATCTCCTGTTATTACCATTTCTAATTAGTTATCTCCATTTCTAATTTAGCTTATTTTGACTATTTTCTCTTCTTAATCTCACTAATAGTCTATCAATATTATTTATAATTTCAAAGAACCAGGTTTTGTTTCATGTGTCTTTTGTAATGTTTTAATTTCTATTTTATTTAGTTCTGCATTGATCTTAGTTATTTCTTTTCTTTTGCTGGTTTGGTTTGGTTTGTTCTGGTTTCTCTAGTTCTTTGAGGTGTGATTTAGATTGTCTATTTGTGTTCTTTCAGACTTTTTGATTAGGTATTTAAGGTTATGAACTTTCCTGTTAGCTGCCTGTGCTGTATCTCAGAAGGTTTTTTTATTTTTAATTATAGTTTAAGTTCTTGGGTACATGTGCAGAATGTGCGGATTTGTTACATAGGTATTCATGTGCCATGGTGGTTTTCTACACCCATCAACTTGTCATCTACATTAGGTATTTCTTCTAATGCTATCCCTACCCTATCCCCGCACTGCCTGACAGGTCTGGTATGTGATATTCTCCTCCCTGTCTCCATGTGTTCTCATTGTTCAACTCCTACTTATGAGTGAGAACATGCAGTGTTTGGTTTTCTGTTCTTGTGTTAGTTTTCTGAGAATGATGGTTTCCAGCTTGATCCATGTCCCTGCAAAGGACAGGAACTCATCCTTGGTATTCCATGGTGGGTAGGTGTCACATTTTCTTTATCCAATCTATCATTGATGGATATTTGGGTTGGTTCCAAATCTTTGTTATTGTGAACAGTGCTGCAGTAAACATACAAATGCATGTGTCTTTATGGTAGAATGATTTATAATCCTTTGGGTATATACCCAGTAATGGGATTGCTGGATTGAAAAGTATTTCTGGTTCCAGAAATACTTGAGGAACTGCCACACTGTCTTCCACAATCATTGAACTAATTTATACTCCCACCAACAGTGTAAAAGTGTTCCTATTTCTCCACATCCTCTCCAGCATCTGTTGTATCCTGACTTTTTAATGATTGCCATTCTAACTGGCACAAGGTGATATCTCAATGTGGTTTTGATTTGCATTTCTCTAATGACCAGTGATGATGATATTTTTTTCATATATTTGTTGGCTGCATAAATGAATTCTTTTGAGAAGTGTCTGTTCAAATTTTTTGCCCACTTTTTGATTTTTTTTGTAAGTTTCTTTAAGTTATTTGTAGATTCTGGGTATTAGCTTTTTGTCAGATGGATAGATTGCAAAAATTTTCTCCCATTTTTTAGTTTGCCTGTTCACTCTGACGGTAGTTTCTTTTGCTGTGCAGAAGCTCTTTAGTTTAATTAGATCCCATTTGTCTATTTTGGCTTTTGTTGCCATTGCTTTTGGTATTTTGGTCATGACACCTTTGCCCATGCCTATGTCCTGAATGGTATTGCCTAGGTTTTCTTCTAGGGTTTTTATGGTATAGGTCTTACATTTAAGTCTTTATTCCATCTTGAGTGAATTTCGGTATAAGGTGTAAGGAAGGGGTCTAGTTTCAGCTTTCTGCATATGGCTAATCAGTTTTTCCATCACCATTTATTGAATAGGGAGTCCCTTCCCCATTGCTTGTTTTTGTCAGGTTTGTCAAAGATCAGATGGTTGTAGATTTGAGGTGTTATTTCTGAGTCCTCTGTTCCATTCCATATGTCTATATATCTGTTTTGGTACCAGTACCATCCTGTTTTGACTACCATAGCCTTGTAATATAGTTTGAAGTCGGGTAGCATGATGCCTTCAGATTGTTCTCTTTGCTTATGGTTGTTTTGGCTATGTGGGCTCCTTTTTAGTTCCATATGAAATTTAAAGTAGTTTTTTTCCAATTCTGTGAAGAAAGTCAATGGTAGCTTGATGGGGATTATACTGAATCTATAAATTACTTTGGAGAATATGGCCATTTTTTTTATTGCATTTTAGGTTTGGGGATACATGTGAAGAACATGCAAGATTGTTGCATAGGTATACACATGGCTGTGTGATTTGCTGCCTTCTTCCTCATCACCTATATCTGGCATTTCTCCCCATGCTATCTCTCCCCAACTCCCGACCTCCCGCTGTCCCTCCCCTATTTCCCCCCAAACAGACCCTAGTGTGTGATGCTCCCCTCCATGTGTTCTCATTGTTCAACACCCACCTATGAGTGAGAACATGCAGTGTTTGATTTTCTGTTCTTGTGTCAGTTTGTTGAGAATGGTGGTTTCCAGGGTCATCCATGGCCCTACTAAGGACACGAACTCATCATTTTTTCTGGCTGCATAGTATTCCATGGTGTATATGTGCCACATTTTCCCTGTCCAGTCTATCACCAATGAACATTTGGGTTGGTTCTAGGTGTTTGCTATTGTAAACAGTGCTAAAATGAACATTTGTGTGCATATGTCCTTATGGTAGAATGATTTATAATCCTCTGGACATATACCCAGTAATGGGATTGCTGGGTCAAATGGAATTCCTATTTCTAGGTCCTTGAGGAATTGCCACACTGTCTTCCACAATGGTTGAACTAGCGTATGGCCATTTTTATGATACTGATTATTCCTATCCATGAGCATGGAATGTTTTTCCATTTGTTTGTGTCCTATCTTATTTCCTTGAGCAGTGGTTTTGTGTCACTATTATTCAGTTCAAAGAATTTTAAAATTTTCATCTTGATTCAATTGTTGACCCAATGATTATTCAGGAGCAAGTTATTTAATTTCCATGTATTTGCATGGTTTTGAGGGTTCCTTCTGGTGTTTATTCCCAATTTTATTTCAGTGTGTTCTGAGAAAGTACCTGATATAATTTCAATTTTCTTAAATATATTTAGACTTGTTTTGTCTCAATTATCATATGGTCTATCTTGGAGAACATTTCCTGCACTAATAGATAGAATGTATATTCTGCAGTTGTTGGATAAAATGTTCTGTAAATTTCTGTTAAGTCCACTTGTTGTAGAGTGTAGTTCAAATCTATTGTTTCTTTGCTGACTTTCAGTCTTGTTAACCTGTCTAGTGCTGTCAGTGGAGTATTGAAGTCCCCCACTATTGTTGTGTTTCTTCCTATCTCATTTCTTAGGTCTTGTAGTATTTATTTTATAAATTTGGGACCCCTAGTGTTAGGTGTATATATATTTAGAATTGTGATATTTTTCTGTTGGACTAGTCCTTTCATCATGATATAATGTCCCTGTTTGTCTTTTTTTAACTGCTATTTCTTTAAAGTTCGTTTTGTCTGACATAAGAATAGCTACTCTTGCTTGCTTTTTGGTGTTCATTTGCACAGACTATCTTTTTTCACCCCTTTACCTTAAGTTTATATGACTCATTATGTGTTAGGCAAGTCTCTTGAAGACAGCACATACTTATTTGGTGAATTCTTATCCATCCTCTGATTTTGTATCTTTCAAGAGGAGCATTTATGTCATTTACATTTAAGTTAGTATTAAGCTTTGTGGTACTTTTCTTTTCATTATGCTGTTTGTTGCCCGAGTACATTGTTTGTTTTTTTAAATTGTGTTTTTGTTTTATAGGTCCTGTGAGATGTATGTTTTAAGGAGGTTCTATTTTGGTGTATTACAATGATTTATTTCAAGCTTGAGAGCTCACTTTAGCAGTTCTTGTAGTGCTGGCTTGGTAGTGGCAAATTCTCTCAGCATTTGTTTGCCTGAAAAAAACTATGTTTTCCTTTCCTTTATGAAGCTTAGTTTCACTAGATACAAAATTCTTGGGTTACAATTGTTTTATTTAATGAGGATGAAGATGGGGCTCCAATCCCTTCTAGCTTGTATGGTTTCTTTTCAGCAATCCTCTTAGATACTGGCCTTAAAGTCTTGCCCTTTCTAGGGTATTTTCTAGATCCTGTAGGCATGCTTTATTTTCCATTCTTATATTTTTTGTCTCCTCTGATTGTGTGTATTTTTAAATAGCCTGTCTTCAAACTCACTATTTTGTTCCTTTTGATCTATTCTGCTATTAATGGACTTGTACATTCTTCATTATGTCAATTGCATTTTTCAGCTGAAGACTTTGTTTCTTTTAAATTATTTTGATCTCTTTGTTAATTGTTTTCTGATATAATTTTGACTTTCTTATTTGTGTTACCTTGAATTTCTTTGTTTACTCAACACAGCTTTTTTGAATTCTCTGTCTGAAAGGTCACATACCTCTCTTTCTTGAGGATTGGTCCCCGGTGCCTTATTTAGTTCATTTGATGACATCATGTTTTCCTAGAAGGCAATCATTGTAGTAGATGTTCTTTGGTGTCTGGGCATTGAAGAGTTAGGTATTTATTGTAGTCTTCACTGTCTGGGTTTATTTGTAGCTGTCCTTCTTGGGGAAGCTTTCCAGATATTTGAAAGGACTTAAGTGGTATGATCTAAGGTGTTTATGCTAAAGGGAGCACTCCAGGCTCAGCAACTCTGTGGTTCTTGCAGACTCATAGAGGTACCAACTTGATAGTCTTGGACAAAATTCAGGCGAATTCTCTAGATTACCACACAAAAATTCTTTTCTTCTTTCCTTACTTTCTCCCAAACATACAGTCTCTCTCTGTTCTGAGCCACCTAAAACTGGGGATGGAGTGACACAAGCACCCCTGTGGCCACCACCACTGTGATTGCACTGAGTCAGATGTGAAGATAGCATTCTGCTAGGTCTTGCAGACCTGCTGTAACCACTCCCTGCCTACTGTCTATGTTCCCTCAAAGGCCCACAATCAGCAGGTGGCAAAGCCAGCCAAGAATGGCCAAGGAAACAAGTTTTAAAAGAGGTGGATGCAGTAAATGTTGATGACATAGATTGTTCAGGCAGAGCAGAAATATGATGTTTTATCAAGTGGATGGAACTTACCAAGAACAGAATACATAATTCTACTTCCTCTACTTCTTTCCAATCTTGGAAATTATGAAAGATTAAAAAACTTAATGTTGTGAAATTAGTATGAGAAAGAGAGATGGAAATTTTACTCTTAGTTCTGCCATGAACTAACATTCATGCTTTGCTTATCTGTAAAGTGAGAAAGTTGAGCCAGTTGACTTTTAAATTTCCTCCTAGTTATAAGACTAATTCTGTTTTAATTAAGAACATCAGGATTTTTTATAGTAATTCTCTATTCCAGATACTAGCCTATTACATTTGTAGGACATAAAATTTGGGCCACTTGAGCTGAAATCTTATCCTGTCCACATAATGGATTTCAATCTCAGCACCTATTTTTTAATAATATAAAAAGATGTTATGAAATCTAAAAGTCTTAGTTCTTTAATTTTGTTATTTAGTTATTTTGTTTCATTTCAGAAATTTGAAGTGATTTTTTTCTTTTTCTTTTTATCAACTGTCAATTTAAAAATTACTAAATTGGCTAATCATTTTGAATAACAAGTCTTTATTTATTTATTTATGATGGAGTCTCACTCTTTTGCTCAGGCTGGAGTGCAGTGGTGTGATCTCAGCTCACTGCAACCTCCGCTCCCCCAGGTTCAAGCGATTCTTCTGCCTCAGCCTTCTGAGTAGCTGGGATTACAGGCACCTGCTACCACCCCAGGCTCATTTTTCTATTTTTAGTAGAGGCGGGGTTTCACCATCTTGGCCAGGCTGGTCTTGAACTCCTGAACTTGGGATCCACCTGCCTCAGCCTCCTAAACTGTTGGGATTACAGATGTGAGCAACCACGCCCAGCTAACAAATCATTTTTGTTGTTGTTGTTTATTGCTTTTTCTTTTCTTTTCTTTTTCTTTCTTTTTTTTTTTTTTTTTTTGAGGTGGAGTCTCACTCTGTCACCCATGCTGGAGTACAGAGGCGTGATCTCAGCTCACTAATGCCTCTGCCTCCTGGGCTCAAGTGATCCTCCTACGTCAGCCTCCTGAGTAACTGAGGTGCTACCACCGTGCCTGGCTAATTTTTTGTATTTTGATAGAGATGGGGTTTCCCATGTTGCACAGGCTGGCCTTGAGCTCCTGAGCTCAAGCAATTCACCTGCATCAGCTTCCCAACAAGCATGAGCCACCATGCCCAACCAAGTTTTAATCACTATATTCATGCTCTACAGAGCGCAAACATGCTCATGCTTTGATTCTAATACTCATGTGCCCTTTGTCACTATCAGTGTTGCCAGTCTTGTGTATGTATAAGAAGGAAAAGAGAATGCCTTGCCATGGTGTATGGTTACCCAGCAAATAGACCACTAACACTCAGGGTGGATAATAATGTTAAAGCAGTTAGCTATTTTTTTAAATTCTCTATTTCATCTATTTTCTGTTTCCTTTCCAGGATATCCATAAAAATTGATCAGAGAGTGTTTTACTACTGAGCTACAAAGGTAGGAAAAATAAAATTTTTGTGGTTAAAAAATATACTTCTTTCATCAGTGTTTCAATAATTTATTCCCCTTGTTAGATATACATAGAATTGACGTTGGTTACTCTGGATAAGTGATGTGTTATTTCTACTTACTGCTCGATTTGAAGCATGTTGTTTGTCAGTTTGAATTTTTCCTTCATACTATTATGGTTTATATTTTACTATAGACAGAATTTACTCTTTCTCCTGAAATTTGATATTATTTTTATTATCTTCTCCTTGATAATATTTGATATTATCTTCGTCATGTGTTGACATTACAATATATAATTGCCATGCATAAGGAAGGCAATTCTGTGTGTGTGTGTGTGTGTGTGTGTGTGTGTAGTTAGAAACTGAAGCTCTTTTGTCTACCATCATGTCATATATTTCTTGCTATTCCAAACCTATAATTTTTAAAGAAACAACTAAAGTTATCATGCATATAATTAGCTCTCAATGACTTAACAATATAGATGTTAACATGAAGGCATTTACTTCAGCATTTGCTTTACTAGAGTGCAGAAACTGTGGCCCTTTTCTCTGAGTATATGTGAAGATAAAATTTAGAATTTCTAGCCTAGTAAATACTTCTCTGATAATAACTTAATTGTAGCTATTTCAAACCAAATTGTTTAATTGTGGTGAATCATATGCAGATTGTTCAGATGTAGGTCAACACCCACTCCCACATTCTAGTACCTCTTTCTAATTCAAGACAACTTTGCAGTGCCTAAAAGAGCAGAACAGTACAGATTAAAGACATAAGACAGAAAACAAAACAATGGTAACATAAAAACCAACCAGGAGTTAGAAAGTCTAATAGTGACTAGGCAGGTTGTGTTTATTTAGACTTTGCTTATTTCTTAGGCTTTATGTGTTTGTAGATAATAATTTCTTCACTGCTCGTGAGATTCGTGGCTAGCAAACTCATGGTATTTCTAGGATGTTAAGTTTCCTCATCTGTAAAGTACATGCAGTAGCATCGTTATTGTCTATTCATCGAACTGAAATAAGGATTAAACCAACCAAGGACTGTAAAATGAATGTGACTCCTCAAATCCCATATGGGAGGAACATGCTGTTTTTCTTGTTCTGATTGAATCAAAGATCATTTATGGCATGAATGCCTTGTGTAGCTCCAGGTGAGGCCAACTGAGATACAGTGCAACTGCAAAAACTAAATAAACTTTTTATTTTTTGAGTTGTTACATTATGGTTCTAATCTATGAATGCCTTTGTGATGCAGCATTATATTATTTTCTGAGGAATCACTAAAGTTTTCTGATTCTATTTTATCTATATATATTGTCTGCTGTACTTTCAAATATTTTATTTCCATTTATAGATGTATTAAAAAATCATAAAGCATATTGCATAAAAGTGTTATACTTGTCGTTGCTTTTTATTTTTTGAGATAGAGTCTTGCTTTGTCACCCAGGCTGGAGTGCACTGGCGCAATCTCAGTTCATTGCAACTTCCACTCCCCCAGGTTCAAGCAATTCTCCTGCCTCAGCCTCCTGAGCAGCTGGGATTGCAGGTGCCCACCACCACACCAGCTAATTTTCTTGTTTTTAGTAGAGACAGGGTTTCACCGTGTTAGCCAGGCTGGTCTTGAACTCCTGATATTGTGATCCACCTGCTTAGGCCTCCCAAAGTGCTGGGATTACAGGCATGAGCCACTGCGCCCGGCCTGTTGTTACTTATCTTTAGCTGACTATTGCTGATGTTTTTGATATAGGTACAGAAAATAGTTATTCTGCTTATTGATGAAAAGTACTTTATGGCTTTAATGATAATAAAATTATCATTTTGCCTTAATATAAACGTAATTTTATTGTCACTTATTACGGCAGTTTTTTCAAGGATTTGAATTTATATTTGCATATAATTTATGATATTTAACATTTTCTAAAAATTGTTGAAAAAAGTAGCAATTGTTTCTTTTATTCTCAAAGTGGGTGAAATAGATGGTGTATCCCTTGTGTTTCTTTCAATATGAGTATCTTTGTTGTTTTAATTATTTAAGTTAAAAGATAAGGAATTATACTAAACAGAAAATGGTATATCCCTCAAAGTTCGTTACAACTAAAGTTTTGAAAGAATGTGGGTATTTATTCTTTCAGATTCCTTCTTTATACACAGAAACACCAATATGCACATATAGTGTTTCCATATCATATGCATGATCCTGTGGATTTTTTTCTTATTTTAATTATGGACATTGTTCTAAGTCTATATATGTTCTCTATTTCATCCATTATAATGGCTGCATATTAGTCAATATTTTGAATGTATCATGATTTATTTAATAGGTCCTCTAAGCTTTTGTTTAAGAAAGAGAAGTTTAAAATAGAATAAAAAGAGCCTCTCTAAATTACGTGTTTGGCAGGCATACAAAACAATAATTTCCATTTGTATATTGAATCAAGAAATTAAGGAATAAGGACAAAGTGTTACACTAAAAAGTCACAGAAAATAGTATTGGGTAAGTTTGTATCAGTGGGCAGGGTAAAGAAAGCTAATAATACAGATGTTCATGCAAGTGTGTTGTAGGTGTGTAAAATGGAACAGCTACCAGTCTCTTCAGAGTTTACCTCAAACGGCACCTCCTTCCATAAGCACTTAGAGACTTTTCCCTTCATTCCAACTCTTACCAGTTGTCTTATATCTCCATAGAAATTCAGGGAAAAATAGACCTTTTCATATTATGTCCCATGTACAAATTCATTTCGTATGCATCTTTTTTTTCCCCTCACTAGGCTGTTAACCCCCAGACGGTAATGACTGTATGTTGTTTATCTTTGAACCCAACAGATACAGAAAAAATACTCATTCAATTAAATTGGAACAAAGTGGAAGAAAAGAAAGTCATCAGTAGGGTGCAGTGGCTTACACCTGTAATCCTAGCACTTTGGGGGTCCAAGGCAGGTGGATCACCTGAGGTCAGGAGTTTGAGACCAGCCTGGCCAGCATGGTGAAACCCTGTCTCTACTGAAAATACAAAAAAAATTAGCTGGGCATGGTGGTGCATGCCTGTAATCCCAGCTACTCAGGAAGCTGAGGCAGGAGAATTGCCTGAACCCAGGAGGCGGAGGTTGCGGTGAGCCGAGATCGTGCCATTGCACTCCAGCCTGGGTAACAAGAGCGAAACTCCGTCTCAAAAAAAAAAAAAAGAAAAAGAAAATACAAAAAAATTAGCTGAGCATCATGGCAGGAGCCTGTAATCCCACTTGGGAGGCTGAGGCGGGAAAATCACTTGAACCCGGGAGGCAGAGGTTGCAATGAGCTGAGATGGCACCACTGTACTCCAGCTTGAGCATCAGAGCAAGACTCCATCTCAAAAAAAGAAAAGGAAAAAGAGAAAGAAAATAAAGTAATCAAGTATAACTGTTAAATCTTACATAGATTTTATAAGATTTCACTCTATACTTTGCTGTTATGCCTGGAGTAAATTATAATCAATTATCTTAATGGATGAGACACAAATAGTATAAACACATCGGTTTGATATAAAATGGAAATTATTTTAAATTGAATTTTAATGCTTTTTTGTGGTATTCATGTTCAAAACCATACCTACAAGTCAAGCATTTTAGAAAACTGTTTATAAATTTATGAAAAATATTATTTGTATGGTGCTGAACATGGATATATCTTACTGCATATAAATATAAAAATATTGTGTTAGCTTCAAAGCATTGTGCAAGTGTAAGACATTATTGTTATTGTAAATACTGTAGTAAAATTGCCTCTGTGGATTAAAAATGTAGATATTTATGAACAAAAAGCAGTAATACCAAAAGTAAAAAGTATTTATGTGGATTCTATTAGAAAAAAAAGGGAGTATTGTTTTCAGTGCTTTGTGTAATGCAGATTGCTACTTGTGCCACTTAAATCTCTGAAATTGGCTTACCATTTGAATCATGCTTGAAAGAACCTGTTTCCACCTTAGGCTGAATTCATTGGTAATGTAAATTTTTTAAAAAGCCGTGAACAGATGCAACAATTTCAATTTCATTTAAGAAAAATTTAGAAATTAGTGGGAGAAAAATATCCCTTTTGAAACAGAATGTAATGCCTAGTGAGTTCTTTTTCTTATCTCACTTGCAAAAGTCCCTAGCTCCAACTCTGATTTTACATGCCTTGTACTAGTCAAGTCAACAAGTCTTTGGAAAGAAGGCAAGTATCTCAGTTAGTCTTTTCTAATTTTTTTTTAGCTTGTTGCTGAACTTTATAAACCCAGAGCCTTAAACTTAGTGTTACAAGTACATTTCTTAGCAATGTCTTTTTTTTAAAAAAAAGAAACTCTGATCTCCTTATTGTTTTCTATTTTGGTAAGAATACAAATGCAAGTACCTCTAGCCCCTATGGCATGCAAAAAAAAAAAAAAAAAAAAAAAAAAAAAAAAAAAAAAAATGAGTGTAACAACAAATACCTGATAATAGGAAGTGGTGGGTACTGAGGAACAGGTGATCTTATGGTTAACATCTGTGCTAAAAGGGCTATTTCTAGAATACTGAAATGAATATTCTAGTCATATGTTCTGACAAATTGTGTGTTCCAGTGGCTGCCACTTCTGAAGATTTATGGCATTGCATATTGGAATTTTTGTGTAAAATATCATGGTTTTGAAGGTTGGCTCAAAGAAGGAAAGGAAGAAAGAAAGGAGGAAGGAAAGAAGGGAAGAAGAAAGGGAAGGAAAAGGGGAAGGGGAAGGGAAGAAGGAAGGAAGACATAGAAGATTTGCCACCTTTGCATAGATGTTCCATAAATATTTGTTCCAGCAATGAATGGATCATATATTCCTAGGTTAAATAAGGAAATAAAAGAACACCCTAACTCTTGTGCTTCTTTCTTTATTAGAAATTTCATACAGCATTTTAGGGAGGGCCATATTCATAGCAACAAATGCAGAGATTCAGAGTTATGATAAGCTTATCTCTGAATTTCCGAAGACAGGAATACCAGAAGGGGGAGAGCAAGAGTGAATCAAGTAAGCTAAGAGGATGTTGTAAAACTGCATCATATTATGCAAAAGGATGATGAGTAAGAAGCATCATTTTTGGACACATCTTTATCTGACCAACGATGTACCTTATGATAATTTATTACCATCTTTTTCTTTATTCAAGCTTTCCACAAATCTGTCTTCTTTTATTATTCCTTAAAGAATCGTGAATAAAGATAATGGATCAAGAGGAAGTAAAATGCCCTGGGAAAATAAAAAATCAGACATGCAAATGTTGTCACATAATCATTACTGAATAAACTGAGACCAGTGGACACAGGGTGGTTTTACCTTCTGATCCATTTAAGATTTACTTCCTTTCTGAGGTCTTCTGATTTTCTTCTGAACAGGCTTATCCTTCTATCTTCTATTTTAATCCTGTGCTGTACTACTACATATTTTACTTGACTTGATGACACTTATCATTGCTCACATATCTCTCTTCTCCAGTAGAATTGAGAATCTTGAGGCCAGAAACAGTATCTTTAACTCTGTTTTTGAAACAATCATAAACTTACAGAAAATGTACAGGTTTAGTACAGAAAACTTTTCCCACTGAGTCATTGAAAGGAAGTTGCCAATCTAATGTCCCGTTATCTTCAGCTACTTTAGGGTATGTCTCCTGCAAACAAGGATATTTTCTATGTAATAACTAAAATGAAATCAGCAATATCAAGGGCTGGTGGCTAAATTATGCCCCCTGCCCTACAATTCATATGTTAAAGCCCTAACCCCCCAATGCAATAGCATTTGGAAGTAGGGCCTGTGGGAAATAATTAGGTTTAGACAAGATTATAAGGGACCCTCATGATGAGATCAGAACCCTTATGAGAAAAGATACAAGAGGGCTTGTTTTCTTTCTCTTGTTTCCCATGTGAAGATGCAGTAAGAAAGCCAATGTTGGCAGGACCAATGAGGTCTCTCACTGGGGTATCTCATTGGTTAGTATCTTGATCTTGGACTTTCTAACCTCCAAAACTGAGGGAAAATTACTGTTGCTTAAGCCACCTAAGCTATGGCATTGTGCTAGGACAGTCCAACCTGTCTGGAAATTACATTGTCTGCCCATGTTCTAATCCACAGATTCCATTCACGTTTTATGGGCTGTCCAAGTGAATTCCAATTACTGTCCTTTAAGGTGTAAGAACTTGTTTCTCAGTGATGTGCACTGTTTAGCAGTATTGTTTTATTAGTTTCTGTCATTGTAGGAAAGTGCCATAGACTTTTCTTGACTTTCTTAACCCTGAGACTTTTCAAGATTACATGCCAACCATTTGTTAAAATGATTTTAATTTGAGTTTAATTCAGGAATCAAATTTTATGCTAATTTGATCCTAGCATCTGAGACAGTATTCGGTATAGAGATTGTGTTCCATAACTGAGTAATGGACTTATGATTGAAAATATCCATTGTGCACCTCTGACTCTGAATCACCAGGCTAATGTTAATACCAAGTATTTCTAAACTTTATTTTAAAATGTCAAAAATAGGAAATACATGTCTAAAATAGAAAAAGAAACCCTGAGAAACACAGACTCTGGTGTATTCTCCTAGCAGCATTGAGATCTATTCTATAATGTGTACAGTGAACAGGCATATGCTAGCCACTGCATAAGCTAATACTAGTTTCTTTAGAGCAGGGCTTCTCAAAGTGTGGTTTGTGGTCTGCTTCCAGGTCACAAGTTGTTTCTGATTCATGATGACATTAGAAGAGATACTGGAGATGAGAATTTAGAAACCTTTGAGCATTTTGATAAAATAATTTTATTTTTGCTGTCTAATAATTCCAAAATCATCTCACATTTTGTCTATTTTTATGACACTAAGCTGGTTATTAATTTACATTGTATTTTTCCATTATATTGATCCATAATTAAGTGGAAATTTTAAAATGTAAGTATTTACCACAGTTGGGGGCCATTCTTCATTGCTTTAGGGGGATTAGAGTGGTCTAGATACATCTAGACCATGGTGGAATTTTACTTTAAGAATGGATAGAATCCCCCTAGTATATAAAGTATAGAAGTCACGAATTTATGCATAATAAAATGTAAGAGTATACTTGTGTGCATGTATGTGTGCCTGTGTGTACTTGTATGCATATTTGTATATGTGAACATTTTATGCAGTTATCTGTGCACATGTAGTCTTATATATGTGCACATATATTGTACATGTGGGTACACATGGGTGTGCATATGTGTATTTGCATGTGCATATGTGTATTGGGGAATGTGCATAATACATTCATAGAACTGGGTAATCTTGATCTTACCTACTTTTTTAGCTGTACAGTTTTGGACATTAAATTTGAGGTGCTGTAGAAGAAGAGAGAAGGAGCTGGGTGCAGTGGCTCACAACTGTCATCCCAGCACTTTGGGAGGCCAAGGCAGGCAGATCACAAGGTCAGGAGTTCAATTCCAGCCTGACCAAAATAGTGAAACCCCATCTCTACTAAAAATACAAAAATCAGCTGGGAATGGTGGCACATGGTGGTGCGTGCCTATAATCCAAGCCACTTAGGAGGCTGAGGCAGTAGAATCGCTTGAACCAGGGAGGCAGAGATTGCAGTAACCAAGATTGTACCATTGAACTCCAGCCTGGGCAACAGAGCAAGACTCTGTCTCAAAAAAAAAAAAAAAAAAAAAAAGGAGAGAGAAGGTCAAACTGGATAATGTATTTTTATATGTAATTGTAATATACAGCTTATGCATATATCACAAGAGCGCTGCGTGCAAGTTCTGCCTGTGCAAAATCATATGAAAGCTTTATTTTCTCTTTTATTGCTATCATATTAATTTATTGCCTGATTATATCATTTGAAAGTTCAGTAATTTGTCCCATATTTCAAAATGTGTTATAGACAGAGGAGACATAGCTTAAAACTGGTTCAAGATGTAAAAACATCTTGTGTCTTTACTACCAAAGCAATGGGAAAATTGTGTCAATTAAATGCCTGAACCTGTTTTGGTTTCAATTACCTGGATTATCAAGGCAGAAACAATCTTTGTGCCTCATGTATGTCCATAATTGCCTTAGTCTTCAGCTTTAACTTGTTTTGGGAACACAGGCATGTTCTATTAATACCATTGTCAGAAAGAAAAATTTATTTCCTTTTTTGGTGGTTTCATAAAAGCTTTAAAATATATTTTACAATTCAAATAACTAACATTTTAAAAAGTCTCTATATTGGAGAGTAGTATATGGCGGAAAGGAAACACAGTTACCTAGTATTTACTCCACAGTCATCATGTGATAGTTGAGTTACCTCTTATTTCTTTTTCACAACAAACATTAGTGATTCAATCTTAATACGTAGAGACCTTTGAGCATCTCCTGATTTAAGACGTCTGAAGAGACCAAGTACACTTTTGAATTCTCCATATATTTGGGTCATTATTGTGAAGATTGAGTCACCAGTCAATTCAAGCACTTGCAAGTAAAATTCAAAATGAATTTGAATCCATAGGAAGAGAACGCTAACTCCTCTATCCCCCAACCACAACCTCAGCTTTTCTATATAGCAGCACAAAACCTAAGGATTTCAACTAAATGGAGACTCTTCAGTGCAGACCTTGTTACATACTTCATCCATAACGCCTACTCAGTATTTTTATTTCAATTCAGTTAATGAAAACGCCAGAATAGTAAGGTAGTGCATGAATAAATTATGACCATCTCAAAATACCTTTTTGGATCTTTTTGAAAGTAGACAAAATTTATGTAATGCCACTCCTTTTCCCTGCACAGTTAGTAAAACAGATAAGTTTTAGCCGTCAATATCACTTAAATATCTAAAACGTGTACAATCCGACATATATAAACCTAAATTGAGCACATTAAAACTAAAAAATATTTAGCATTCCTATGTCATAAAACACGTAAGTATTCCCCATCATTTATTTGGATCTATTAAAGTGTCTATTAGTTTATGTGTTAAAAGCAATGAGCATATACTATGTATTAGGCACTTTAGTAGGCTTTGAAGACTCAGTAGATCTAAGTTATATCATCTGTCCTAAAGGAAATTGCATTATCCCTAACCTTGAGTGAAAGCTTCAGGTGTAGCCTCCCAGGGGAGGGAATGTAAAGGAATATATTTCAAAAGTCAGGCATTTGGTCAAAATGGATAAGAGAGTTCCAGGCGTTGTAACAAATAGTAATGCTCTTGAGAAATAACAACATGATGTGTTTGAAATGTAGAGGGTAGGAGGAGGAGAGACAGGATAAGTAAGAATATGCCAGATCACAAGAGCTTTACATGCAATAACAACTTTGAACTAAAATTTAAAGACAGCAAAGAACAAATGAATAAATTTAAGAATGAGCATGAATTGATCAAATTTATGTTTTAGACTGGTACCTGGAAGCACGTGCAGTTGTGATAGCTGTATAAGTTGATCAAGCAAGAAAGATAAAGGAAGAAGTGTGTGGCCAAAGAAGAGAAGAGTGAGAAGACAGAGTTGAGTCGATTAGTCAAGAAATATATTTTAAATATCAAATTGACAGTACTTTGCCATTCATTTGTGGGAGGTTAGCACAGCTGGGAACCTTATAACTCCCAAAGATTTGCAGGAAGACTGGGTAGATGAAGATTCTTACAAAGAACAGATTTTGGGGATAGATGACAAGTTCAATGATGAACATATGGAGAGATTGGTGTGGTTGGGGTACATTCAATTAGTTATGTAAGTAGATTGTTCTGAATAGACAAATCTGGTAGAGAAACTTAGACTGTAATGTAGATGAAAGTTAATTCATTGATGTAAATGGGATAATTTGGCAGTATGGTTATGGCAAGAAGTGAGCAGAACTTGAAACCTGGTGAGCCAATAAATTACATAAAATTACAAATTTAGGATCTCTGTGACAAAAGTCTCAACCATAATCTTAATGTCTTTGAATGTTAATGTGGCGTGATTTCTTTAGTAGATGCCTTGTATTTTTAAAGACAAAAATGCAAGGTCTAGGAAAAATATTTTTTAAATAAAAGGACGAGTATCCAAATCTTGATGCTTGTTATATTTCTGCAAATCTTATTTTTCTTAAATTCACTTTATATTTTGACTCGTAAATTTTTAAATCAGTACTGTTCAAATATGAGTTTAAACATGAAAACATGATTAAAGTTTTCTCAGCACTCAGGATCTCACTCCTTCCTACCAGATTTTTTAAAATATAATTTTATAGCACTCAACTTGCTTGAAGAACAGCCTTCTCAAAGTGTGAAATTTTCAATGATTTAGCCTGGATACAGCAATGTTTTCTGGCATTAGCTCACCAGAAAGAACGCCAATGACATAAAAATAAATTGAAGCCAAAATAAATTAAATATTTGACCTTAATAACATATTGCTCAACTCTTATTATGTTTAATGTCACCCTCATATGAATTATCATAATTAAGAAATAAGAATGATTTTCTTTTCTACATTGTGAAACAAAGTTACAGTAAGGTTAAATAACCACAGAAGGAAATGTACTCTGAGAAGGTATTTTTTTCTTTGAGAATCAAATAGATTTTAAGCAGTTATTAAATCCTAGAAAATATACTTTAGGCCAATATTTTAGTTAAGCTGTTGTTTGACTTCTGATTAGATCTATAAGCATTAGTGAGGACTCTGTGGGATCAGCGTTACTAAAGGAAAATGAAGTTCAATGTTATAAAGATGAAGCAATTTCATTGTTTAGAAATCTTTTAAGATTCATTATCACTCAGGTTTTACTATAGTTCATCATGATCACCATATTATCCAAGCAAATTGGTAAAGTTTTAACAAAACCAGAGATAAAAACCTGATTACCTAATTTTTTAATTTATGCTGCCAAAAATTTTATATCATATTTTATTATAGAACTATCATTTTAAAATATATGTGTTGAGTCATGACCAAGTCATAAACATATAAAAGCCTCTGTCTTTTATAACAGTCATAGTCACATTCAAATGCTGAATTTTTAAAAATTTTACAATGCAAACAAAATAATATATTTTAAGATAATTTGAAGGTCAGTTATTACTCATAAGTGCATTGGATTGGTAGATCCTTTATTAACCCAAATTTTTACCTCATTCCCCTTCAGGTCCTATCCACTTCTTCCTTTAGTAAAATATTCTCTTGACCAGCAGAACAATAGCTCTGACTTGTGTATCATCAACAAATATCAAGAGCATTTGAATGCCTTCAAAAGAAAATTAAATGTTTGTTTGCCATTTTTATATCTTTTCTTTTTTGGAGAATCATTTATTTATGTCCTTGGCCCACTTTTTGATGGGATTTTTTTTTCTTGCTAATTTGTTTGAGTTCCTTGTAGATTCTAGATGTTAGTCCTTTGTTGAATGTATAGATTGTGAAGATTTTCTCCCACCCTGTAGGTCTGTAGGTTACCTGTCTACTCTACTGACTATTCCTTTTTCTGGGCAGAAGCTCTTTAGTTTAATTAAATCCCACCTACTTATCTTTGTTTTTGTTACATTCGCATTTGGGTTCTCGGTCATTAAGTGTTTGCCTAAGCCAATGTCTAGAAGGGTTTTTCTGATGTGTCTTCTAAAACTTTTATAGTTTCAGGTCTTAGATAGATTCAAGTCGTTGATCCGTCTTGAGTTGATTTTTGTATAGAGAGATGATGATCCAGTTTCCCTGTCCTACATGTGGCTCACCAATTACCCCAGAACCACTTGTGGAATAGGGTGTCCTTTCCCCACTTCATGTTTTTGCTTGCTTTAACAAAGATCAATTGGCTGTAAGTGTATAAATGGCCAAGAAACATATGAAAAAATGCTCAACATCACTCATTATCACGGAAATGCAAATCAAAACCACTATGCAATACCACCTTACATCTTCAAGACTGGCCAGAATCAAAAAATCAAAAATAATGGATGTTGGCATGGATGCAGTTAAAAGGGAACACTTCTACACTGCTGATGGGAATGTAAACTAATACAACCACTATGAAAAACAATGTGGAGATTCCTTAAAGTACTAAAAGTAGAACTACCATTTGATCCAGCAATCCCACTGCTAGGAATCTACCCAGAGGAGAAGAAGTCATCATACAAAATAGATACTTGCACAAAAATGTTTATAGAAGCACAATTCACAATTGCAAAAATATGAAACCAGCCCAAATGCCCATCAATCAATGAGTGCATAAAGAAATTATGGTGTCTCTCTCCCTCTTTCTCTCTCTCTCTCAATAGATAGATAGATAGACAGACAGACAGACAGACATAGATATATGGAATACTACTCAGCCATAGAATGGAACAAATTAATGGCATTCACAGCAACCTCGATGAAACTGGACAATTACTCTAAGTGAAGTAACTCAGGAATGAAAAACCAAACGTCATACATTCTCACTCCTAGGTAGGAGCTAAGCTATGAGGATGCACAGGCATAAGACATAAGACATGCACATACAATGGACTTTGGGGACTCAGGAAAAAGGGTGGAAGAGGGGTGAGGAATAAAAGACTACAAATTGGGTTCAGTATATATTGCCCAGGTGATAGGTCACCAAAATCTCAGAAATCATCACTTACTTATGTAACCAAGAACTTAGTCATGTAACCAAATACAAACCCCAAAAACCTATGGAAATTAAAAAAAAAAAGAGAGAATTAAAAAAAACTTTTCTAAAGGAGAAAATTCTCTTCTGTAAGAAATTTGACTTTATTGTTATTAAATCTTGACATAATTTTTATTTCGAGTTCCCATTTGCCCTCAAGGTAGTAAAAACAGCTTCAATCAGTTCAGACTTTCTCCTTATTTTGCCTGATGTCTAGTCTAAGTTCTGGAGGGGACCTCAGGTCCATTCAGTCATCTGTCTACTCAGCTATTCACCAAGGATTCCATGATTCCATCTGGCTCTTAGTCATCCATGACTGCCATTTCTGAGAGGTTTCTTTCTCCCATTCCTATGGCCATCCCAGATCTACCACTCTCTTTATATTAGTGCAAGATTCTCTCTCAAAAAAAAAAAAAGAAAAAGAAAAAGAAAAAAAGCAGCAGCAGCAGAATGTAAATCTCTCTGATGCTGTTTTGGGCTTTACATACACATGCAACATGCCCATATTTAAGTTAAAAGAGGAGAGTAAACAAAAAGGATCTCCCTCCTTTTCTTCTAAACTATCATATGTTGTTTTCAGGAGGGTGGGACAGGGGTCAAGGAAAGGTGGAACAATATAGTTGTTTGAATGAATACTCAAGAATTATGAAGAATTATGGCATTGGAGACGTATTTTTCATGAGTTTCTTGATGAAATATATAATTAAAATGTTTGCTTATTTTAATATTGCTTTGATCTACTTTTAGCAAGAGACTTCTATCATATTTTTATGAAATATATCTTTAATTTAGTACCTAAACATAAATCACTCCTTAAATTCAATTACTAACATATTTTCCAGCTTAGAATTTCATGAGCAAAAAAAAAGTTTGTATTTTTAATGTCAAGAACACATTAAAATATACATGCTTTCGATATCTTAGATTTAACATAAGGAATTTGTGTATTCATGAAAGATGAAAATTTCTAAGAAGGCTACTAACAAGTTACATGAAGAAAAGTAAATGTTACCTGTAAAAATGAGATTTTTCCTCATATTCAAAGGAATCAGATATCTAATGTTTTTGTTTTTCATTTTCCTATTTGTGTATTTCATTTGAATTATTATGAGAAATTTGTGAGATTTCCAAATTTCTCTCACCAATGTTGGAAATTCTTATAATGTTTAATATCTGCTAATTAGACAAGTATTCAAAATGTAACTTTGTCATTTTAAACTATATTTTTTAATACTAATTAGTGGTAAATTTAAAAAATTTTTTACACCATTTTTGTGTTGAATTTCTAGCTTCCCATCTTTCCACTTACTGCTTCTAATCCACTACCCCCACAAAACTCTCTTTACAGCACCCTCTGACTGCAAAACTCTCTTTACAGCACCCTCATTGTGCAGAGAATATGAATGATTCCTAGTTATTCACAAAATAAATTCCAAATTCATGGTCCAGATTGCCAGTTTTTACAGCCCAGTACCAATCTCCTTTCTCTTCCCTTAATTTCTCAACTCCTCCTCCCACACCTTATAACTGTATCAAGCTGGTATAATTTTAAGTCCCCTTTCCCTATAAGTTTATTTCTCCTATTTTTACTAATTGAAATCCTACCTATGGTTTAATATTTGGTAAATATGCCCCAACGTTTATGTAAAATTTTCTGTTAGTCTCTTATGTGCTACTATAACGGAATACCATAGGCTGGGTAATTTTTTAGGAACTAAAATTAATTTTTTCACAATTCTGGAAACTGAAAAGTCTGAGATTCGTGTGCCAGCATCTGGTGATGACCTTTTCACTGCATCATCGTGGAAGGTGGAAGGAAGAGAGAGAGGAGAAAGAGCGAGAGTGAGAGAGAGAGAGAGAGAGAGGCATTTTAAAAGACAGAGCTTTTCAGAAATGTTTATAAAATTTGGTTGCTGAGTCACCAAAAAAAGCTTAAAGATATGTAAATATTAAGCCTTTGAACAAATTAAGATTATTGAAAATAATGTATATATGATGGTTATTTTCTATATACATCTACATTTAAGTTTAATTTAAAAAATATGCAAACTAACTTTGCATAGCTGTAACCAAATAGTAGTCATTAAACCCTTTTTATTTTTGTAGCATTCTTGGAATACAAGTGTTTTATTTTTGATACTCTGGTTCAGCCAAACATATGCTTGTACCCAAAGAAAAAATTGAGAACATAATAATTAAGATATGCACTCAATTTATAAGTAAATAATGGATGAAAAAATAGATCAATTGGTTTTGTAATCAGTTCTGTTAGCTTATGGTTAGGGCTGTTACTTCAAAACTAGAAAATGAATCAAAAGGTTTTTCCTTTCCATCTGTTGATATCATCTATGTCATTTGGATACCTATTTATATTTACATTTGCATTTCTATTTATACTTATGTCTTAACATAGTTTTTGCATTTGTTAATCAGCAAGTCGTGGTAGTCCTTCTTTTAATAACCAGTGGTAGAGTTTGAATTTTTTGAAGTATTTATTAATTTATAACAGTGAACTAAAAGTATAGTTATTGGTTTAGATTAACAGACCATGTGCTGAGTTGTAAGGATCCATATTTATTAATGACTTTGCCTTGTCAAATGTAATTCTTGATTAACTCTTAGCTGGAAAGAAGTGATGTTTTTCTTATTTAGCTTAATTCATCTAAAATAAATAAAATGGTTTTCTGGTAAGACATGACTTCACCTTTTTGATTAGACCATTTATTTCCCGAGTCTTCAAACACCTCAGTCACGCAAGGTTCAATTCCAATAGTGTTCAGACCACACAAATAGTACAATGTTTAATACTTGGTTTAACAAAATAAAGGCATTAGCACTCACAATTTTGATTCTTTACATATTGACTAAACTCATTAAGCCAAAACATCAAAGACTCTTTTTAAAAAGGAAAAAAAGAAAACCTCCATGCTAGAAAATGGGGAAAAGCTGAGTCTGAAATTAAATCCTAAGCCTCACAGGTTGGCTTTTCAACAGTTTAAACCTCAATTTTTTTTTCTGTAACTCCCATTTGAAAGAAAATGAAATTTGCCAAACCTAAGTACTGTGTTTTGCAAGCTTTTTTTGTTTCCTTCATAACAGCATTTCTCTTTTTAACCAGCCTATCTCCTGATTTTATTTTCTTTGATCTCTACTCTCTTTTAATTTTACTTTTTTTCTATTTAGTCTCTTTTTTCCATCACCCTTTTTCTTCATCCTCCTCTATGTCTTCCTCCTTGAATCTAATGATTAGACCTCCTAGCATTCTCGTACTTTTGCCTGCTTGGAATAGGCATGCACAAACAAAACTGTTCACCTTTCTCAGTTCCATTTCTACTATTTTTATAATTTATGAAACCATAGTAGATGTAATTTGAATAAACATTCTCAACATAAAAATTACATTTCCTGTAATTCTCAGTATCAATTTGGAGTGCTGTTTATCTGTATCCTTAAATTTGACAGATGTTGAACATTAGAATCCTTTCCTACTTCTCAAAGAAGCGACAGTTTCCATCTTTAAATTATATGTTTCTAGTGCTTCATCTCATATCACTATGAATTACTTTTGCTTTTTTTAAAAAAGAGATTATGTAGGCAATACATTCTTGACTCGGGGAATGTAGAGAGGTGTGAGGGCTTAAGTAGAGTAGGAACTCATCTGGCTAGGTGGTACCAAACCACATTACTGCAGGCCACATAATGGTCATTAACGCTTAAGTTAAAGGACCTTTTACTGTATATAAATTCTGTAGCCAAAACCAAATAAAATGTAACCCACCAAAAATACTTTGTTTTACCTTTTGGTTTGTAGTTTTGGCATCAAGAGCATATACTTTAATCATAGAAATGCTTATTAAATAGAGCAAAGCAAAAAATGAAACCTTTCCGAATGAACAGGGCATTCATGCAGAAACTGCAGTGAGGTTCCCACTCACTCATCTTAAAGGACAGTGTTTTTTGGCCAAAGCTGCCATCTTCTCTGCTTTGACACTTGCAAATGGTAACTGAGTTCATAATACATAACTGAATGTTGCCCTTCTTCATATGAAGAGAGAATGAAATAGAGCTCACAAAATGAAATTCAAGAATATAATCGCTGGGCACGGTGGCTCCGCGTGCCTATATAGGCTCAAAGTGCCTATAATCCTAGCACTTTGGAAGGCCGAGACGGATGGATCGCCTGAGGTCAGGATTTCAAGACCATCCTGGCCAACATGAGGCAACCCTGTCTCTAGTAAACATACAAAAATTATCCGGGCATGGTTGCGCACACTTATATTCCCAGCTACTCAGGAGGCTGAGGTTGGAGAATTGGGGAGCGGAGGTTGCAGTGCGCCAAGATCAGCCACTTCACTCAAGCCTGGGTGAAAGAGCGAAACTCCATCCAAATATATGTATATATATTCTTTGCTGGGAACAGGACAGACTCATTACTACACGAAGTCATTTATCTGAGTTTCAGGCACCAGTACATTTAGTTTATTAAAGAAATAATTTAGGTGTGGTCAGTTCCAGGGAAGTAGACGCCCTCATGTTACTGATCTTGAGTGTTCAGTAAAAGGCTGCTGAGGTGAACTTGGGATAAGACAAGGGAGTGTTAGTGATTGTATTGTTAATTGTTTAGATTTTTCTCAAAGCAAATAGACTGGAAATACTCATATAACTTCTCTATTTAATGCTGACATAGAAATAAGTTGTTTTAGAGAATTAAGAGCAGTATAAGTCGGAAGAGAATTTTAAATTTAACACCCAGAGTAATTTGAAAAAAGTACAAAGAAGACATATTTTAGATTGGCGATTGTAGATTGATGGGATTTTGCTGATTTATTTCTGTGCCTGAGCTTTTTCTCTGCAGTAAAGTTCATAAAAGATAATCAGTAGCCCTGTATTCTATGAAGAAACAGATACCCTCACTTGAGGTTGTTTTTGAAAATTATTAATTGAAACTTGAAGTGAGAAAAATATCAGGTATCTGAGAATAATCCTACAATACTGAAATGAATACATAAAGAAATAAATTGGTTACCACAGCTCTCCTCTTTATTTTTCACTTTTATATAACACACCAAAAAACATGTTCCATTAGTTTCCCTAGACCATCCTGTGACTTCTACCTTTTCTTTACATTTTATATTTTCACATAAGAGCTCATATTTCTCTACTCCTACTTCTATGTGTTTTGAACAATTTTTAAGCTGCATTTCTTTTCAGAGTACTAGGCATCTCACTATTAATATATGTATTAATGTCTATCATCAAAATATCAATTATCAATATTGTTAATATTAACTGTGTTAATAACTATTATGTGCAACTCAAACATAAAATATATGCATAAGTATTTGGATAGGCAGATTGGATTCTTACGGAATAATGGACAGAAGAAATCCATGTGTACACAGTGCAAAATGAGGTCCAGAAAAGTTGGATATTTATCTAGGAGAGTTTCTTCCGGATGAGATACTTGGTTGGTGGGATAAGTTAGCAGTGATCCCTGTGCTTTTAAAGTAGTAAGTACAAAATAGAAGTGTTCTACCTTTTGACTTTAGTATGTCACTTTTTTAAAAGTCTATAAAAATTGGCTGGGCATGGTGGCTCATGCCTGTAATCCCAGCACTTTGGGAGGCTGAGGCGGATGGATCACAAGGTCAGGAGATTGAGACCATCCTGGCTAACATGGTGAAACCCCATCTCTATTAAAAATACAAAAATTAGCCAGGGGTGGTGTTGCATGCCTGTAGTCCAGCTACTCTGGAGGCTGAGGCAGGAGAATCACTTGAACCCAGGAGGCAGAGGTTGCCATGAGCTGAAATCATGCCACTGTACTCTACCCTGGTGACAGACGAGACTGCATCTCAAAAAATAATAAAAAGTCTGTAAAAGTTATACAAGAATGTCAATATAAGTTTATTTCTGGAAATGCAAGTGACATTTAAAGAAATGTATAGACCAAATAATACACTGAGTATTTTACAAAAAAACAAGAACACATTCAAAATGGTTAAACCTATCCAATACCTATTAGTGTAGTTTAACAAAAATTGATCACCCTTGAGGTTTGTGGTATTGTTACTCATTATAGAGTTTGAAAAACCTTAATTGCTAGCTTATTTGGTTCAAAAGAATGAAAAGAATCAGAAAAATGTTTTCAGAAATCCAAAAATAATTCTTTAGAATTACTAAATGTTAATTTATTGCCAAGTTCCTTGTATTTATTGAAATAGTTGTGCTACTTTGGGGGAAATAGCAAAGATTGTAAGTGATGTGTAGTGTTTGGGTTAGTTTCTACATTTTTAAATACGGGACATGTATATATTTGAGGTTAGTAGAAATTAAGCTGTGTACATATCTTCTCATTGCTTTGAAATTTTGAGCTACACATATGTATGGAAATTTAAATGTTTTTATATTCAAGGGTTGTACCTCCTATTGTACCTTGTAACAAATTTTAACTTTCATAGCAAAGACTATTTTGTTATATTTTGAAAAATGCTTTTATTACTGGAAAAGCAAGATGAAAATGTTTTATGAATTCAAAAATGGGTAGAAATATCATCTTCTGTTTTTTATTGCTTGCGGCAATGAACTATAATTAATAATTTTGAGTGCTTCCTGTATTTCTGTACCATTTTTATCATCATAAAAGTTACTGATAATTAACGTAATAGTTCTCCTCAGATACGTTTTGATATAATTATAGGAATGTCTCTAAAAGACATAAAAGAATCTTGAATTATAAAAAAGTCATTCACCAGGAAGTGTTATTAGAGTTTAGAAATTGACAGGAGATGGAGCCAAATAATAGTGGCAATAATGATTGAGTGCTTCATGGAAGCATCAGGATTATAGTATTGAAGATTATGTAGAACGTTGTTAGTGAGACGAGGGTAAAAGTGGAGGCCATTTCGTGTGAGAGAATCTCATGAATGCAAGAATGCAGTTTCCAGTGATGGAGCCATGAGAAGGTAACCCTGTAGTATTTCTTGATATGTTCCAGTAAATAAAAGAAAAAAATTAGATAAGAATTATAGAAACAGCTTATGTATGGCTTTGACATCTAGATAGAAAGGTTTGTTTTTGATGTGGTCTGAAACAGGGTGCCATCATTGATTTTTAAGCAGAGTTAAAATATAATGAAAGCAGCATTTAATATGGATTATTTCAGAAGCGCTATGCAATATATAGGTGACAGTTGGAGGGTGGAGAAAGACTCTGGAGGCAGCTCCAGCCCTTAAAGTCCATAGGAATCATTTCCAGAATTGCAGATGTGACATGAGTGACAAGCTTTTAGCTTTAGGTGGTGGCAATTAGAGCACTGAAAAGGACAGGATACCTGAGGCATTTAATTCATAATTACACTATATATTTATATTTTAATCTTATAACTACCCTCATATATTTGGGCTGAAAGTTGATTTGGTTCAATGAGCAAAATAGGTTACCATTAATGCATTTCTTATCTTTCAGCTAAAGGCATTATTGAAAATCTGCATTGTCCTGCTTATATAAAGATAGTACTACATAATACTGTCCACTATTACAGTCCACTAAGAGCATGTACTTTGAATTATTTTCCAACCGTTGGCAGAAGAATTTGCTGAAACAGACACATGCTCTCAACCCATTCCCATTACAAACAATAGCTGGTATTTTTGAGATTGTTGGCAAGAATTGGTGACCCATTTGATGGCTTGGGACTAAAAGCTCTGTATCTATCATATAGAAGAAGGCAGTTGATACATAATGGATACTGTATTCCAATGGTCTAAGCAGCTGAACCATGGAAGGCAAGTTAGCTGCCAGAAGATGGCAGAAAGGTAAACTAACAGAATTTTTCTTTGAGTTCTTTGTTATTCAGCACTTTTGAACTTCTTACTAATTCTGTAGATTGTAACAATGAATACAAGGTCCAAATTAAACTTACAGCAAATCTGATGAAGACATAAGGTTGATTCTGATATAAGTCTTATGAATGATAAAGGAATACATTGTGTGTATTTAAAGTATTGATTCATACTAGTTAATTGGAATGCCATTTAGGGGTCATTTATGATGTTACGGGGTTCAGTAATACAAGCATGTGAATTTTCTCTATTAAATGGAAAATTTCTTTCCTGCTCATTGGAAGGATGAGGCCCATTTTGTAACTGGAGTGTGAACATTGCAAACAATGTTTTGCTATTTTTTGTTTTTAGAACTGTATCAAAGAGCGTAACCATTGTGTATTACTTTTTGCTATATAGCCTCTAACCTAAGCGTCAATATAGGATAGTTTTCATGTAACAATGTCACATAAATTTTGCCAGCAACAGCCTGGTCAATTCCATCTGTCCTGTTTTGATGACTGATTTCCTTCTGTCAATAAATTGACAAGTAAGTTATGCAGATGACCAATCTAAAAAGATTGCTTCTTTTTTTTTTTTATTTGAGATGGAGCCTCGCTCTGTCATCAGACTATAGTGCAGTGGTGCAATCTCGGCTCACTGCAACTTCTGCCTCGCAAGTTCAAGTGACTCTCCTGCCTCAGTCTCTCCAGTAGCTGAGACTATAGGTGCACACCACCACACCCAGCTAATTTTTTTTTTTTTTTGTATTTTTAGTAGAGACAGGGTTTCACCGTGTTGACCAGGATAGTCTCAATCTCTTGATCCATGATCCGCTTGCCTTGGCCTCCCAAAATGCTGAGATTACAGGCATGAACCACAAACCTGGTCAAAAATTGCTTTTAATATGCTTTGTTCTCCTTGAATATTTAGACAACTTTATATCAAGTCTCTGCATATTCATTATTAGTATATTTTAGCCAGTTAAGCCTCTCTGTAAAGTATAATTTTTACATAATAGATCTTTATTGGTTATATTGCTGTAATCAAATTATCTCTATTTTGTCGATCAGGGAGGAATTCTAGACATGTAAATAAAATATTGTGTAAATTTTATTGAATGAAGCAACTAGAGCTCTCTGACCTTGTGTTTGCAACTTCTATTTTAGAAAGACATTAGGGACCCACATTAGAATATCTCTAGGAATTTTCTCTTGGCAATATAGTGCTTTCATTTTTAAAAGGGGAGAATAAATCTTCACTTTCTGAATTGTACTTGTCTATAGAGAAACTACACCAGAGCTTTGGTATGATCCTGACAGGTAGCTTCATCATCCCTGGCTCTAAAATACCTAACAAATCTTGAGGGGGAAATAGACTTGAATTTTATGGAGAGTTTATTGTTTTGGGAACAACTTGTCTATCATTTTCCTGCAGATATGGTGATAATTGAAACATAGTCATTAAAGTGGCAATGACTTACCTAAAAAACAAAAAAGACTTATTTGTTAATGATGAAGAAAAAGTTGTAAGTAGTTTAGAGGAGAACATAAAGATGGAAGAAGTGAAGCTGTGCCAGGATACTGGGGATAGAGGGAGAATGTATCACAGACTTCCTCAACACTCAGCATAACACATGATGCATAAATAGCATAGCAATATTTAATATCTGTTTTGATATCTTTGATGACAACTTCAGAAAATGAACATTAATGAACAGAATATAAAGCATATTTAAAATATTGAACCAAACGACAAAGACCAAAAATTGACAGTACCAGATTATACATACTAAAAAGAAAACAAAAGGATCAAATAGCTATTTGAAAGAAAAAGGTTTAAAGTGGATGTATCTTTAAAAAAATCTAACTATGATGAATTAATACAAGTTGGTATAGATTCAAACCAGGAATTTGAAATTCTTTTTTATTGATTTTTTTATTTTATATATATTTGGAGACAGAGTCTCACTCTGTTACTCAGGCTGGAGTGCAGTGGCACAATCTCTGCTCATTGTAATCTTTGCCTCCTGGGTTCAAGTGACTCTCATGCCTCAGGCTCCTGAGTAGCTGGAATTACAGGTGTGTGCCATCACGCCCAGCTAATTTTTGTATCTTTAGTAGAGATGAGGTCTCAGCATGTTGCCCAGGCTAGTCTCCAACTCCTGGCCTCAAGTGATTTGCCTGCCTCAGTCTCCCAAAGTGCTGAGATTACAGGCATGAACCACTTGGCACCTGGCAGAAATTCTCACCCTAAATATGAGCATAAAGTTTATCTGAAAATTGCTCACATAAATAATTTACTTCGATGAAAAAAGTTCAGATCATTAAAATCAGTGTGAGAAACTAAAATTTCACAGGTTAGAACTTTTAATATTTATTATATTTTAATTAGGTATAATTTAATTTTCATTCAGAGAATGTCATAAAAAACTTGTGTTTCTTAAGCTCAAAGGGAACAAAATCTTTTTGTAATTAAAGAACAAAATGGGACAAACAAAAGAATTTATAGGAGTTCAAGGCATTTTTCACCTTCAATTTAAGGCTTATAATGTAAATGAGGTCTTCTAAGTAACCTAAGCATCATGGGCAGCCACTTAATATATTTTGATTTATGCTTATTTGTTTCTACAAATTACAGATGTGTAGATTTGTATTCTCAGGATACTCTATCAATAGTAATTTGTATTGGAAAACTTAATTTACTAGGTCGATTTACAGTTACTGCTGTTTTTTTTTTTTTCAAGAAATTGTACATTTTGTCATAAAAACATTTTCTGTCAGTTTATAATAGCAAGAAGAAAAAGGAGAGAAGAGAAATTAAAAGGTGCATGGTGAGTGAGTGAACAAACTATAGAGTGTAAGATTTTTAGGAAGAGATTAAGGAACTGATTCATAAATAGGAGAAAATGATAATGAGAACAAAGTATACTTATTTCAACATGCTGCTGATAAAACCATAGAATACCAGATATCCACAGGAGAGCTTATAAATGCCACTGGACATTTGTACACACATGTGTGTATGTGTGTGTGTGTGTGTGTGTGTGTGTGTGTGTCATGAGGAGTTGGGGAGGAGGGAGACATTGGTGTATTTTTTATTCAAGGTCAGTTTTTTATTTGTGTGTAGTTACCATGAAGATATTCAAGTTTCTGGGAGGGAAATGAGAACTTTTTACTTCCGCAAATGTATTTAATACAACTCATACAAATTTATTCTAAATACATTTTGATACATTTTGTCAACCTATACTTCTTCAAGAAGTGGAATCAGCAGTTGATAATAATTGTGCATCTGTGGTTAATTAGCTCAGTTGGTTGAGTCACGGAGCTAATGAGGCCAGAGCCTGGGTTTGATCTCTGCGTGGGCTGGTAAGTTTTGCTCTGTTCCTGGGTCATAGACTGCAGTTCAGCCCAGGCCAACTATCTCATGGCTGCATGCCACTGACCATAAGAAACTGGGCAAGAGAAAGTAACTTCAACAAGTCTGGAACAGATCTCCAAACTATACACAGTATCTGCTTGTTAATGTATGAAGAGAAGCATTAGTTACGAACTCAGTCCTCCTGCAAAAAGACACACAGTAAACTTTCTGTGGCCGCAAATGACACATTGAGGAATAAGTAATACTAAGAATTACCTAAAGAGAGCATGGGAAATAACTAATTCATAACTACAAATCGAATCTATTTCAAATGGCAAAGGAAGCAAAACCTCTGTCATTCCCACATGTTGATTCTTCCTTAGTAGATTGTAAAGGTTTTTCGGAGGTTGGATGAAGACTTCTAAATCAACTGTGAAATAAGACAAAGAAGGGAGGTGAGAAGGCAAATGGAAGGCTGATATATAACATTTGTTGCAGATAAAGACTGGACTAGAGGATATAGTTTAGATCCACAGGTAAATGGGCTCCTTAACACTAACCTCAGAATTAGAGAAATTTACACACTCACATAGACTGAGAAAACACAGGTCTCCCAAATGTGACTGGCCTTACTTTGTGGCCTGATAACTCTTTTTGTAGGAAGGTCATCTCCAAGGGAAAAAAAGGGAGGACACAGGGAGTGTTGATTCATACATGGACAGTTTTATTTTCTTACAAACATATAAATCAGATTAGGCCACTGGAAAGACTGAATGAGAGAAAGAGAGAGGCCTGGATTGTTCCACATGAAAGAAAACATCAAGAGTGGAATATAATTCCTACTACCCCCATCTTCAACTAAACATTTTATTTTTAAATTGGATAAATGGCCAGTGTAAGATGAAAAACAACAACAAAAAAAAAAATGCCAGAAATCGAAACTTAGACTGTATGTTCATTGTGGTAGAGAGAAACTTGCGGACTTACTGAGAATCAATGTATCTCTGTTGCAGTGTGGTGGTCTTCCCTCATGGTCTCCCAAATTTCTGCGAGTAGTGATTCCCATGATGTCGCCTGCCATATTGTAATGACAAATATCACGACCCTAAAGAAATGCTTTATTTGGAAATACCTACAGATAATGATGGAAAGGCCAAATCAAAAATAAATATTTTGCTGAAATCATTCATTTACCAATTCATCATTATTAATGATAAACTCAACATAACATTAGTCTAATGAGATAGCTTATTGCTTTTTCTAAAAATGTTCTGTTGTTAAATATATCCTTTAAACATTGTGGGATACATTGCCTTTAGGGATTCACAAGGCACTTCATCTTTTTAATGTTTAACTTTATCACAGTGTTTTTCATACCGGGATAAATGATCCCATGTAACTGGTGTTTGGTAATTTAAGTTTAGGAAACACTAATTACCACTGTAATATGACCAAGTTCCTTGTAGTAAGGTTTTATGATGTTTAGTGCCCTAATAATGACGAATAGATCATTTATCCTCAAATGATATTTGCTTTAAAAAGCTATAAATTCATGGCATATTAAGTAAAAATAGCATTTCAGTTGTTGTAGAAATAATAATTAACAGCTTTTTGTGGAGGCTGTTTTTTATTTTTTTACTATGTTGTGATATATACAGAAAGACTCTTGGAGTATATTTGCATAGCTGCAATTGTTATTTTCAGCATGAATGACCACAGATATATTAATGATACCTGCAGCATTTTGTCCAAGTTTGAGGTTTCATGATAGACATCAAATATGATACTACATTTTGTCTAGACTTCATAATATTTAAACCATACCAGATTAATGTAGATTATAACAGAGAATATGTTATTACACTGGGAAAGAAAAAAATCTGATGACAACTTCAGTTTCACAATTTTCCATCAAAATATTAAGTTATAATTATTCTTTAAATACATGCAAGGTAGTCTTATAGGATAATTGTATGTTTCTTTTGACTCTTCTGGATTTCTAATGTGGCTTGGGTGACTATATATTAGAGATTAATGAAGTTTCTTAACAAATAAAATATCAGACAACACCATATATTTTAAATAAATAAAATGTTATTTGATCAATGTAAAGTGGATATTTTGTTGAGAATCTTTAAAAATCCTACATGTTATTTGTGGCTTACAAAAACTTTAACCTTAGCTTCTATAGAGATTTGGATTGAATTTAGGTCTTAATCTCAAGTTTCCATTGAAAGTGGTTATACAGACATCTAAGTTCATGTAGTCCTCTTTAATAATACATGCAGTCCTATTATTCTTTATACAGTTAATTTGATCTTTGGGGAAATTGTCAACAAAAATGAATTACATTTGAAAAAATAAAATTTAATGACAATTCCAAATTGTGTAATAAAATCTATACATAAAAATGCTTTTTAAAATTAGGCCTTTTGTTGTGAAAAATAATTTTTAATTTGTCACACAGGCTGGAGTTCAGTATCACCCTCTTGACTCACTGCAACCTCTACTTCCCTGGCTTAGCCAATCCTTTCACCTCAGCCTCCTGAGTAGCTAAGACTACAGGTGTGTGCCACCATGTCCATCTAGAAGTTTTGGATTTTTGGTGCAGACAGGATTTTACCATATTGCCTAGGCTGGGAAAATAATAATTTTTTAAGCCATATTTTGGTATGTTTGTTTATTACGATGTCACTTCAATTCTCACTGAATCCTTTTCCAGAAGTTGTTGCAAAACAGAACTCTGAACATTCTTCCTGTTCTTCTCTGCACAAGCAACAGTCCATCCAGATAATCCATATTTCACCAAACTCAAAACTGTTTACTTTTACTTATTGTCAGTGAATTTTACTCCCCCTTAAAAAATCTAGTGATTTAAACCAGACTAAAAAAGTGTATAAAATTATACAGTGAAAATAATTTTATATTGTATGCCTTCTCCTATCTCCATTACCCTCAGGGGGCAGGCTGGCTGGAGGGAGAGAGAGGAGAGAGAAATAGAGGAAGAGAAAGAAAGAAAAATGCAATCAAATATAAGTTTTACCTGAAAAGCACACTCAGTGAACAAAACTAGCCCTTGGGTTTCACAGATCCTGGGTTTTACATCATGGTTATAGTTTATTACTTTAAGTAAGTGTTATTTTAGTTTATTGATTTGTAAAAGAGAATAATAGCAGCTGCTCTGCTAAACCTTCAAATACATTAACTGACATAACATATAGCATCATATAAATGTACCATCATATACTATGTGCATATAGATATACATAGTATACATCATATGAATGTATAATAATAATTATAGCCTCATCACCCTTTATAAGAAATCATGCTGAAAAATTTTGCTAGATAGCATTCTGTTTATAAATATTTTCAATTTGGTATAAAGTCCTGAGGCTTAAAAAATGACTATAATGGCTAACATTATTTAATTTTTAGTATGTACTAGACATGTTCTGACTCTTTTAGAAGGATATATTTTTAATTATTTCAACAACCCAATTAATTATTTCCTTTTATTCCTATTGCAAAGTAGAGAGAGTGAACTCATTGTTGATTAAGTTACTTACCCCAGGTTACAGTGCAAATTCAGGTTATCTCGTCTACTCTTAATTTCAACAGGCAATCTCTTCTATAGAATCCTTTTATACATTGTTCCAGCCCCTTTTGAAATGTATTCCAGTAAATGAAACAGGACATGCTAGTTTGCTCATTGTTCTGTGGAGACTGCCATCCACAGTAATTCCATAGATTTAAAACACATTTTTGTTGTCTTTTTTTCAACTTTTATTTTAGATTCTGGGGTTACATGTATAGATTTGTTACCTGGTTGTATTGCATGATGCTGAGGTTTAGGGTCAAATGAGCCTATCATCCAGTACTGAGCATAGTACCCAATAGTTTTACAAACCTTGACCTCCTCCCTTCCTCCCACCTTTAGTAACCCCAAGTGTCTATCATTGCCATCTTTATGTCCATGAGTACCCAATATTTAGCTCCCACTTATAAGTGAGAGCATGTGATATTTGGTTTACTATTTCTATTTGGTTGTAAATTAACTTAGGATAGCATCCTCCAGCTGCATTCAAGTTGCTGCAAAGAATATGATTTCATTCTTTTTTATGGCTGCATGGTACTCCATGGTGTGTATGAACCACATTTTCTTTATACAGTCCTCTGTTGTTGGACACCTAGGTTGATTCCATGTTTGCTACTGTGAATGGTGCTCTGATGAACATGCCAGTGCATGTGTCTTTTTCATAGAATGATTTATTTTCTTTTGGATATATAGCAAGTAATGGGATCACTGGGTAGAATGACAGTCCAAGTTCTTTGAGAAATTACCGGACTGCTGTTTTCCATAGTGGCTGAACTTATTTACATTCCCATGAACAGTGTATAAGTGTTCCCTTTTCCTGCAGCCTCACCAGCATCTGTTGTTTCTTGCTTTTAGGTAATAGCTATTCTGACTGACTTGAGACAGTACCTCATTGTGGTTATAATTTGCATTTCTTTGACGATTAGTTATGTAGAGCATTTTTTTAAATATTTCTTCACCACTTGTATGTCTTTTAAGATGTGTCTGTTGATGTTTTTTGCCTACTTTTTAATGGGGTTATTATTTTGATTTTTCAATTGTATAAGTTCCAAATAGATCCTGGGTATTAGACTTCTGTTTGATGCATATTTTTTGAGTTTTTTTAATTGCATTTTAGTTTTTTTAATTGCAAAGAACATGCAAGATTATTGGGGTTTTCTTTTCCCATTCTATAGGTTGTCTGTTTCCTCTGTTGATAGTTTTCTTTTGCTGTGCAGAAGCTCTTTAGGTCCCACTTCATCAATTTTTGTTTTTGTTGTGATTGCTTCCAAGGACTTAGTCATAAATTGTTTTTCCAAGGCCAATGTTCAAATGGTCGCCTAGGTTTTCTTCTAGAATTCTTTTAGTTTGAGTTCTTAACATTTATATTTTTATGTCATCTTGAGTTTATTTTTGTATATGGTGAAAGGTAGAGGTCCAGTTTTATTCTGCTGCATATGGTGAGCCAGCATCATGAATAGGGAATCCTTTCTCCATTGCTTATTTTTTTAATCAGTTTTGTTGAAGATCACATAGACTGTAGGTGTGCATCTATATGTCAGCATTTTTGATTCTGTTCTGTTGATCTATGTGTCTATTTTTCTACTAGGACCATGTTTGATTACTATAGCCTCACAATATAAAGTCGCGTCATTGTGATGCCTCCAGATTTGTTAATTTTGCTTAGGATTGCTTTGCCTATTTCATTTTTTGTGTGGCTATTGTAATGGAATTTTATTTTTAATTTGGCTCTCAACATGAGCTTTATTGATTTATAGAAATGCTACTGGTTTTTGTACATTGATTTTGTATACTGAAACTTTACTGAAATTATTTATTAGTTCCAGGAGTCTTTTGATGGCCTCTATGGTTTTCTACTACTTATGATGGAAATGATTATGATATTATAGTAATCACTATTACAATCATAATTATAGTAATTTTGATTCTAATAGTTAAAGAATAATATAATGTGTGACAAAAGATAGCTTGACCTCTTCTTTTGCTTTTTGGCTGCCTTTTATTTCTTTCTCCGGTTTGATTGCTTTGGCTAGCACTTCCAGTTATATGTGGAATGAGAGTGGTAAGAGTGGACATCATGTTTTGATCTAGTTCTCAAAGGGAATTCTTCCAGTTTTTGCCCATTCAGTATGATGTTGGTTGTGAGTTTGTCACAGATAGCTTCTATTATTTTGAGGTATGTTCCTTCAGTGCCTAGTTTCCTGAGGGTTTTTGTCATGAAAGGATGTTGGATTTTACCAAAAGCTTTAAAGAAACATTTTCTTGAATTAAGTTGATACTTCTTTTTCACTTATTACTAACAAGCATAAATATCTGAAACTGTAGAATAAAACACTTTTACCATATATCACTTCTATTGAAAAAAGAAACTTCAGTAATAATTTGGACAAATGATAGTGAAGAGAGTAGGAGGGGATATTTCTAAAACAAATTCTGATACATCACAACAATACTTTATAAATGTAAAATTAGATGCTTGGTATTATGTACATGGAGAAAGACATTTTGTAGTATAATCTGAGCAATAAACATTTTGAAATGAAACATATTAATCATGCTTGCTCAACATATGTAAGAAATCTTTGTATACACACATGCACATGTTATCATTTCAGAAGCTCAAACTAAATACTAAAATAGTTCCATTCTCCACATCCTAGAAATTTATCTTCAGTGAACTATCATTATCATCAAATTCACATATCTGTAGTTAAACACAATGATCACTAATGCATTGTCTGTAAAGTGAATAATGCAAATGAAATTCAGAAGTCAATTCTGACTCCAACTCTGCTATAGACAAAATTGTTTTCAAATACAAGTTTGATTTCAAGTTGTTGGATTAAAAAACAACAACAACAACAAAGTATATACCCGGCATATCTAGATAGTACTTTTATCTTTGCTAATCTAGTTTTCTTTTTTTTTATTGTATTTTAGGTTTTGGGGTACATGTGCAGAACATGCAAGATAGTTGCATAGGTACACACGTGGCAGTGTGATTTGCTGCCTTCCTCCCCTTCACCCACATCTGGCATAGGAATATATTATTCTTTTTAAATTGAAAGCATAATATAAAATATTGTAATTGTTTAACTATACATGCACACATATAGACATGCACAAATATATTTATGTACATAAATTCTTCTCTTTTCATATAACTTTCCATTTTCAGTTTTCTTTAAAAACATTTTTTGAGACATGGGTATTACTGTATCACCCAGTCATTTTTCAAACCCTTGGGTTCAAGTAATCCTCCTACCTCAGCCTCCCTAGTAGCTGGGACTACAAGGCTGGACCACTATGCCTGGCTCCATTTTCAAGTAATAAGGAAACACAGATTTGACCAAGTAGTGCTGGGATTTGTTCATTAGAAATATATTTCAAAACTATTTTGAAAACATGGTCAAGACACATAATGCACCTGATAGCATACTTCAATTATGCTATCAAAAATATGCAAATAACAATAAATGTATTGATGTATATACATTACACCTAGCTTTGTATTTTCTCCTTTCTGCCTTCTGCCCAAAGTGGGATATGTTAATCCCTAAGGTCCAAAATAGACACTACACTAACTGCTTATTTTTTTTAAAGCTTCTAGATATTACATCGTTGGAATGTCCGACAAAGCCTTGAAATTCATATTCCATCAAGTATGTGATTTTTGTAATACTTAAAAAACAGAATAAATTTTAAAATATTTCACAAGAGTGTTCTTCATTTTTTTTTATTTTTTTATTTTTTTTGAGACGGAGTTTTGCTCTTGTTACCCAGGCTGGAGTGCAATGGCGTGATCTCGGCTCACCGCAACCTCCGCCTCCTGGGTTCAGGCAATTCTCCTGCCTCAGCCTTCTGAGTAGCTGGGATTACAGGCACGGAGTGTTCTTCATTTTTAACCACCAGTGTCTAGATGTACAGGAAACTCCTTCCAATTTTGTTTTCACCCCTTCTCACCCAGCCTTCTTTTTACCACTGCTCTCAATTATGAACAGCACTTTACATTTTTTAAAGTACACATGACTTAATATAAGTCATCAGAGGAAAAACATTAGGCCTTATGTTAAAGAACTTTTTCACATATTTTATCATTTTTACAGGATTTAAAGCTTTATGAAGACATGGGACTGTTTCTTGTTTAGCACTTTACACATAGGCAGTACTCATTATTTATTAAATATTAAAGTAGTAAAAGCCGTCTAGACACTATTCTATAATTGTGTTATCTGTATGTTTTTCTCTGGGCCACAGAAAATTAAATTGAGTAAACAAGACATTGGCATGAAGCTTGACAGATAGGAGAAAGTTGAAATCCTAACAGAGACAAAGAAAGAAGTATAAATGAAGATAATGAAACTCAAAATATAAATAAAAAATAAATATAACATGTAATAAAGAATATAAAAGACAATGCAGTGTAGGGGTGAATTAACAAATTCTGTTTTTGAAAGACTGTATGGACCTTCTACTTTGGGCAGTAGGCTACACAGACATTGACTATCACAGCATTTTAAAGGAGCACATTCTTTTTTATGAAAGACACTATCTTGCTCCATTAAGGAGCTGGGACACTGTGTAAAACCAAAGCTTATAATTATGACACTTAGAAAACTAAATTTACCTACAAAGCTAAAATTATAAATGTTTTCTGTTTTGTAACTCCAAATGTGCAATGCTTTCTAAATATATATTGCATATATATTTAAATAAAATAATATATATTATGTATTTTTTACATATTAAAAATATGTTCTTAAACAATTTTTAAATTATTTTAAGTAGTCTTTGATTAAGTTAATTTTTGGATATTTCTTTGGTTAATTTCCACATATTTAATTTTATATGTGGCTATTTTAAATTGAATTTTTAAAATTTCATTTCAAATTGTTACTGTTGCCATATAGAAATGCTCCTGGTTTTTGTGTGTTGATTTTGTATCCTGCAACTTTACTGAATTAATTTATGTACAGATCACAGACATTTTTCCTTTTCTTTTTAGTTACGTAGGTATTTTGTAAAATAAAGAAGTTATTCACAAACAATATGAATAAAATTATCCTTGTATTACGCTAAAAATGAAGATCATAGATAAACAAAAATCAGTGTTTTCACCCATATTAGTATGGTAATCTGGAAAAGTTTATATGCAGAACACAGACAGTAAACTGTAGCCCATGAGATGATTGCAAGTACAAATCTTGTGAGATTTCCATTTGGTTCTCCTGGAGATAAGGGAGGCTTAAAAACATGTATTCAGTCCAATGGCCATTCATATGGGAATAACCTGGAATATTTCATTATGGATCTGGAACAAATCTAACACAATTGACTACAGAAGGCAGTGCATGAAAACTCCATGTGTTTTGCTAATTCTGCCTGTTCTTGGTTCAACCACATGCTTTTGAAGGAGAATTTGTCATCACACATGCAGAAGACATTCAGGCCTGGAGGATATCACTGCATGAGCATAACCTCAAGTTAGTGGGGAGATTAAAGTCTGAAGTAGAAATTATTTTATCTGAAGTCAAAATTATTATAAAATTGAGTACATACTTGAGGGTAAAGTGAGGTCATACGTGACTTTTCAAAAGCAGAATATACTATATATAACTGAGAACAGAAAGAGTAAGAGTGCCTGGTAAGATGTAGTAAACAGAAACCCGAGGTGCAGCTCCATTTGTGCACTCAGACACCATAGTGGGCTGTAGACAGGATTCACTCTGCCTTTCTAGGATGGCATTAATTATTATTCATTTTTCACTCTTCAAAACACCTCATGTTACACCTAGATGTTACTTGAGCGTATTCATTTGACTGTGGAGAATCATGTTTATCAAATAATCCAGTTGCAATAAGGGAATAATTTATGAACAGGTATTTTCAGTTCTGAAGGTCATACACTTCCCAGCAGCACTCCCAATTAATGCCTCAGATAGGGGACTGATTCTTGACTGAGCAGCTCTGGCTCGAGCTTCACTTCTTTCTGAAGGCTTTTCCACTTGCTTCAGGTGATGCAATTAATGAAGTCATACGTACATTTGATATTGAATCAAGAAAGCCCTGATGATGCCTCCCATTAAATAGAAAGAAATGTCTTGAATACTTATGATTTTTAAATTTAACTCTGAATAAAACTTTCATTTTGCTAAATGGTTGTTATTATAGCCCTTTCCTCTAAATCTGAAATTAGTTAATACAGAACACATAACTCCTAAGTGGTCAAGAAAGATGCCAGACTTCCACGACTACTATGCTTAATATGTAAACCTCACTTGATGTGTAAACCAAAAAATGAAATATTGTGAATGGTTACCATAAATGTCTTCTTAAACAAAGTCCAATTAATAAGACAACTAATAGTTTCACTGGTCTGCAACATCTTTGGCTACCCAAATTTATTCATTTTGAAGTTCACATGATTTATCTTTTTTAAACCTTAATATAGCACTAGAACCTCTTTACAATATCATGGAAAGAAAGGATTTATGACATATTTAAAATTTATTGGATAATTTCTTTTTTAAATTTCAAATCAGTTTATTTCAGATTATTGTAATCTGGCTTATATGGTTCCAAAGAGATAATCATAGTATTCCAAATCCTTGAACCAGCCAAAACCCCACTGAATCTGCCAGTTACATGAAGGCCAAATCCTAGAAGTGAAAGGACCCAAATATCCAAAAGCAGCAAAAGAGACCTTATACAAAATTACTTTGAAAAGACCCTTATATTAAAAATTACATATTATTCAGTTTCTCTGCTTTGGAAAATTAAAAATTACGTGTTCAATTTCATAGTTATTTCAAAAGTAAGGGTTAAAACCCTAAACCACTTAAAACACCAGTTTTGCCACACACTCAAACACAGAACTCTTTTCCCCAATGCATGATGGGTAGCATTATACTAGCAAAGATAACTGTACTTTATGAACTTCATACTTGTGTAAGTTGATTAGGGAAACTATTCTTATTAACTGAATCAATTCACATAATTTGCTTAGCACAATATACTTCAGAGTTGCTTTAAAAATATTACTATTTTTCTATTTGTGTTTGTTCACTAAAATGTTTGAACTATAACTGTGTGTTAATATATATTAACTCATATCAGTAATGATAAAACCTTATTTTACTATTTGGTTGGTATTTTAAGAACTTATGTTTATTTAAAATTCCTTATTCCACTATGCAGCCCTAAAAGGGAATGAGATCATATCCTTTGCAGGGACATAGATGAAGTTGGAAGCCATTATCCTCAGCAAACTAATACAGGAACAGAAAACCAAACACTGCATATTCTCACTTATAAGTGGAAGCTGAACAATGATAACACATGGACACAGGGAGGGGAACAACACACAGTGGGGCCAGTTGAGGGTGGCGGGGAAGGTAGAACATCAGGATAAATAACTAACACACGTCGGTGATGTGTTGATAGGTGCAACAAACCACCATGGCACATGTTTACCTGTGTAACAAACCTGCACATCCTGCATATGTATCCCAAAACTTAAATAAAATTCCTCATTTTGTTAAATTATTTTCATCATTTCTCATTTGATACAAAAAATAATGGTCATGAGTTTGTAATGAATTTTGAGGTTTAATTGACCATAAGGATAAAAATAATGCAGTTTAGTTTTCTACGTTAATTATTTGGAGTCATTTAATTTTTTTGTTTTTAAAAAAGGCCTTGTTCTCTGTACATTCTAATTTTCTAAAGAAAATCCAGACAATATTGTCTGAGGACTTTGGAATATTCTTCATTTATGTTACTTTAAAAAAGCTTCATAAAATGTCTTTGATTAAACATAATTGTGGCAAATTTTATTTTTAATTAAAAATAAGAATCTCATTAGAAGTCTACCGTTTTATTCACATGGTCCCAATGGAATATTGTGACTTCAAAATATACATCATTACTACTATTGTTATCTGCATTTAGCCCTTGCTTTTAAGTTTCTCTTTGTGATTGACATGGTTTTCTTTCATTCTGATTTAATTTTAATAACCTTATTATTGTCATCAACTACTTTATTCTCCTGCTTTTCATGCCATCTCTGCTCTTCCTTCCATCATTATCAAGTGCCACCTACAACCACAACACACCACAACACATTGTTTCTTATAACCTTCCTGCTTCCCCCACCGTTGCCCAGGCTGGAGTGCAGTGGCACGATCTTGGCTCACTTTAACCTCTGTCTCCTTGGCTCAAGGAATTCTCCCACCTCAGCCTCCTGAGTAACTGGAATTACAGGTGCCCACCACCATGCCCAGCTAATTTTTGTATTTTTAGGAGAGACAAGGTTTCACCATGTTGGCCAGGCTGGTCTCAAACTCGGGACCTAAAGTGATCCGCCTGCCTCAGCCTCCCAAAGTACTGGGATTACAGGTGTGAGCCACCACACCCAGCCTCTTTGTAGCCTTTTTTATTAATCTGTTTTTTTCCCCCCCAACTTCTGGTCTAAATAAATCTGAATTTTTCAACTAGTTTGCCTCATGAAATTTTCTCCTTTATTGATTCTCAAGGCATGAACCATCAAAGAGGACTTATAAAAAGGAAGCATTATTTTTTCCTAAAATTTGAAGAAATTGAAGCAATGTGATTTCAAAGACATAACTTTATCCAATTTTCTACTTTAGTCAAAGCTCTACATTTTCACAGTACAAATTCTGTTTTATCTTTTAACAACATCATAAAGAAAAACACAGATGGAAGAACATTGAGGGGGAATTCCTAAATGGGAGCAGTTAGCAGCTATGAAAATGTAGATATTCAAGAAGAAAAGAGAAAGTAAGCAAAACTGAATCGTGAGACCATAGAAGAGTCCAAGAAAATGGCAATTTATCTCAGCCTTCCACAAACTACGGCCCATGGGCCAAATTCAAGGTCTGTTTTTGTACAATCTACACATTAAGAATAGTTTTTACAATGATACATGTTAGAAAAATGTTTAGAAAGTCATTTTCACTTTATGATGTGAAAATTGATAAAACTAAAATGTTGTTGTCCATAAATAAAGTTTTATTGGAATACTGTCACACTCTTTGATTTATGTATTGTCTATGGCTGTTTTTATGCTGTAACAGCAGAATTAAGCAGTTGGGACAGAGACCATATGACACGTAGCATATAAAACATTTATTATCTAGCACTTCATAGAAAAGCTTGCTGTCTCCAGATTTAGAACATTCTCCTAAGTTAATTTTCCCAGCTGATTAAATCATTGTTTATTGACTATCAGCCTTGGAATTTCAAGTTCAAATAAACCAAGGAGTATCTTCAGATTTTTCCATTAGAGTTTTTCTTTACAGTAACACAGGGTGGGCACAAATAACCAGTAAGAGCAGTTACCTTCGTGTATTTGTTACTTTATATGAAAAATAAACTGTTCATTTTGGGATAACTGTAGACTTATGCAGTTGCAAGAAATAAAACACAGAGAGCATTAATCTTCATCCAGTTTCCCCAGTGCTAACATCTTGGAAACTGTTTACAATTGGAAAACAATGAAACACTTGTACAAAACAATACAACTTAAAACAATATTATTAATACCCTAGATGTTAACACTGATACAGTCAGGATACAGAATGTTTCCATTACTATTAGACACACCTACTCCTTCTTGTCCCTGCGTTCATTCCTTAACCTCTTACCCACTTTCCATTTCTATAATTTTGTCATTTCAAAAATATGGAAATGTAATGACAGAATGTTGTCTGTGGGGATTGGCCTTTTTTACTCAGTGTAATTCTTTTGAAGTCAACCGGGTTGCTCAGTTTATCAATAGTGTGCTTCTTATTGCTGAGTAGTATTCCAAGGTATGTAAATACTACATTGTAACCACTCATCATTTGTAGTACATAAAGGTGGTTTCCAGTTTTATAGAAATTTTTATTTTGGGGGGATAAATTCCCATGAGTCAAATTGCTGGACCATATGGTGTTTGTTTAGTTTTTTAAATAATTTGTCAAACAATCCCCAGAGTGGCTGTATCACTTTACACTTCTGTTAGCAACATATGAGTGATCCAATATCCTCACCTACATTTAGTATTTCCACTATTTTTTGTTTGTTTCTGTTAGGCCTTCTAACAGGTACATGGTGATACCTCATTGTGGTTTCAATTTGCATTTCTCTGAAGTGCTTTTTTGCCACTCAGGTAGCCTCTTGGTTAGAATGACTCTTACATGTTTTGCCCATTTGTCATTTAGACTGTTTGGTTTTCTTACTATTGAGTTGTGAAAAGTCTTTATATGTTTTGTATACTGGTTCTTTTTCAGATATATGGTTTGAAAATATTTTCTAATCTGTAGCTTGTCTTTTCATTGTGTTAATGGAATTATGGGAAGGAAGTATAATTTCTCCTTAACTCTGATAAATTCGTAGTTCAAACAGACTTCAGTAGCAAAAGACAGATTAACAAGATAAAAACCATCAAGTTTATTAACATGCACAGTGCCTGTCACTCGGGAGAAACTTTAGTGAAAGGTAACACAAGGGAGTGGCGTGGAACTCTGGCTTATATACCGTCTTCAACAAACAACAATACATTTCAGAGAAGTGACATGACAAAAGCAGTTTTAGGCTTCCAGAGGCAGGAAGCTGTGGGAAGGTAAATATATGGGGAAAAAAACGAATGGAGTAAGGTTTGTTTGTAGACTCTTCTGGTGCCATCTCTGAGATGATAAAAGTTGTCTCCAGAAAGAATTTATATCTTCTCTTTACATGGAAAAGGGGGAGAATAGACAGAGCTATTCCTTTGTTGGCTGTTTCATGATTGTCTTTAGCTCAAGAATATTGATGTCACAGAGGCATATTTTGCGGTGCCATATTCTGGTTTCCTTCAGAATATTTTATGGAGCAAAAGTGTTTAATTTTGATTAACCAACATATCAATAGTGATTTTGGTATGAATTCCAGTAACTCTTTACCTAGTCCCAGGTCCCAAAGATCTTGTTTTATTATTTTCTAAAAGTTTTATAGTTTTATGTTTTACATTTAGGCCTGCGATTCATTTTGATTTAATTGGTATATGAGAAGTGATATATAGCTCAAGATTGTCCCTCTCTTACCCTTCACTCACCTCCTCTCTTTTTGGTCTCTCTCTCTCTTTCCCCACCCCTCCTGTGGGTGTACAATTGCTGTGGTACCATTTGCTGAAAAGACTATCTTCCTTCTATTGAATTGGTTTTGGGTCGGGGGTGGTGGCTCATGGCTGTAATCCCAGCATGTTGGGAGGCCAAGGTGGGCAGATCATTTGAAGCCAGGAGTTCAAGACCAGCCTGGCCAACATGGCAAAACCCTGTCTCTACTAAAAATACAAAAAGTTAGCCTGGCATGGTGGTGCATGCCTGTAATTCCAGGTACTCAGGAGACCGAGGCAGGAAAATTGCTTGAACCTGGAAGTGGTGGTTGCAGTGAACTGAAATCATGCCACTGTGCTCTAGCCTGAGTGACAGAGCAAGACTCCGTATCAAAAAAAGAAATGGTTTTATATCTTTGTCAAAAATCAGTTATTAGTTGGGCATGTGTATATGAGTCTCTTTCTAGATTCCCTCTTCTGTTCCATTGATTGATGTGTCTGTCTCTCTGCCAATACTCCCACAATCTTGATTAGACTCAAATAGTAATCTATTTTTATTAGTACTAATTCATTTTACATATATTATGTCTAATGTTAGTATTTTATACTAGTTCAAAATCAGTCTTTAAATCAAATAGACTAATTACTGCTACTATATATTATTCCAAAATGGTTTCAGTTATTCTAGTTCCATTGCTTTTCCAAATATGTTTGGAATAATTTTTTCTATACCTATAATAAATCTTGTTGGGTTTTGGTCAGAATCGAATTAAATTTATATGTCAATTTGGGGAGAACTAACATCTTTGTTGAGCCTTGGAATCCATGAACATAACGATATCTCTCTCCAGTTCTCTTAAGTTTCTTACCAGCATTTTGCAGTTTTCATCACAAAAGTCCTGTACATGTTCTGTTATCTACACCTAACCAGTTCATTTTTTTTAGCCATTCTAGATAGTATTGTATTCTTATCTCCTTGCCTTATTGCTGATCTTAGGGAGAAAGCATTTAGTCTTTTACCATTAAGTATAATGTTAATTACAGGATTTTTTTTTTTTTGTAAAAGATCTTTATCAAGTTGAGAAAGTTCACCTCTGTTCCTAGTTGTCTGAGAATTTTTAGTCATAAATGGGTGCTGAATTTTGTCAAATGCTTTATTTATGTTTGCTTTGATTGATATCATCCTGTGATTTTTCTTTTTTTTTTTTTAGCCTGTTGGTATGGTGAATTGTATTGATTGATATTTGAATATTAAACTGGCTTTGCATCCCTAAAATATGCCTAACCAGGTCACTGTGTATTAGGTTGGTGCAAAAGTACTTGACCTTTTGGATCATGAATTTTAAATCATTGTAACTAGGCTTGAACACCTCTTTATCATCAAAATAAGAACCATTACAACCAACGTATTTTTGCCAACAAAAAATAAGTTTGTTTATTCCTGAAGCGTAAAAATCCGAGCTCTGGGATCTGCAAACTTTTGGAAAGCATTTTCTGCATCCTGCTGGTTGTGGAAGCATTTTATCAAAAAAAGTTGTTCGGATGCTAGAAGAAGTGGTAGTCACTTGGTGAGAGGTCAGGAGAATTTCGTAGATGAGGCAAAACTTTATAACCCAGTTAGTTCAACTTTTGAAGCATTGGTTGTGCAACGTGTGGTCAGGCCTTATTGTGGAGAAGAATTGGGCCCTCTCTGTTGACTAATGCCAGCTGCAGGCCTTGCAGTTTCAGTGCATCCCATCGATTTGCTGAGCATTCTTGTCAGATGTAATGGTTTTGCCAGGATTCAGAAAGCTATAGTGGATAAGACCTGCAGCCAACCACAAAACAGTGACCATGACCTGTTTTGGGGACAAGTTTGGCTTGGGGAAATGCTTTGGAGCTTCTCAGTCCAGCCACTGGGATGGTCATCACAGGTTGTCATATAAAATTCACTTTTCATCGTACATCATAATCCAATTGAGAAATGGTTTGTTGTTTTTGCATAAAATAAGAGAAGATGACCCTCCAAAATGATGACATTTTTGATTTTCACTCAGCTCGTGAGACACCCACTCATTGAGCTTTTCACCTTTTTGATTTGCTACAAATGCCAAGAGACCGTAGAATGGTCAACATTCAGTTCTTTGGCAACTTCTCATGTATTTGTAAGAGGATCATCTTCTCAGTTGGTCATTATTAACTTCCAACTGCTGGCCAATATGCTACTCATCTTCAAGGCTCTTGTCTCCTTTGCAAAACTTCTTGAACCACCACTGTACCGTAGGTTCATTAGCAGCAGTTCCTGGGCCAAATGCATTGTTGATGGTGATGTACTACTCATTTTGAACTCAAATAAGAAAATTGCTTGAATTTGCTTGTTGATTAATGTTATTTTCATATTCTAAAATAAGTAGCAAGTTATAAGTCATTAGCAAAAAAAAGCAAAAAATGCCTATTAAAATGATGTATAACATAACCATATTTATTTAAGAATGTATTTCAATATCAAATGGCAAATTCCAACAATGTACTCACCTAATGTAATTCTTTTTTATATATTGATGAATTTTATTTGCTAATGTTTTGTTTAGAAAATTTGTGTCCATATTCCTGAGAGATATTGGTCTGTAGCTTCTTCCTTTTACACTGTCTTGTCTGATTCAAGAATCAGGGTAATGTCAACTTCATAAAAGATACTGAGAAATGTTCCCTCTTCCTCTGTTTACTCAAAAAGCTTATGTAGAGTTTGTGTTAAAACTTTAAATAATGGCTGGATAAGTTGGCTCATGCCTGCAATCCCAGCATTTTGGGAGGCCCAGGCAGGTGGATCACCTGACGTCGGGAGTTCGAGACCAGCCTCGCCCACATAGTGAAACTCCTTCTATACTAAAAAGTTAGCTGTGTGTGATGGCAGGTGCCTGTAATCCCAACTATTCAAGAGCCTGAGGCAGGAGAATTGCTTTAACCCAAGAGATGGAAGTTGTAGTAAGTCAAGATAGCTCCATTGCACACCAATCTGGGTGACAAGAGTAAAACTCCATCTCAAAAAAAAAAAAAAAAATTCAATATTTGTTACAATTATCCAGTTAAATTATCTGGAGATTTCTTTTTGAGAGAGTTGTTAAATTATATATTCATTCTCTTTCTTTCTTTCTTTCTTTTTTAAATAGAGACAGGGTCTTGCTTTGTCACCCAGGCTGGAGTGCAGTGGCATGGTCATAGCCCACTGCAGCCCCAAACTCTGGGGCCCAAGCCATCCTTCCACCTCAGCCTCCTAATTAGGTAGGATTACAGGTGTGTGTCACCATAACTAGCTTATTGTTATTTTTTAGTTTTTGTAGAGATGGTGTCTCACTATGTTGCCCCGCCTGGTCTCAAACTCTTGGTCTCAAGTGATCCTCCTGCCTTGGCCTCCCAAAGCACTAGGATCACAGGCATGAGCCATCATGCCTGGTCTTCAGTTTTCTTAATAGTAATAGGACTCATTTCAGGGCTCATTATAAGGATCAATCAAGTGATCTAATTCATATTGAGTGAGTTGTGGTAATATGTGTTTTTAAAAAAGTGATTCATTTCATCTAAGATACCTAATTTATGTGTTTAGTGTTATTTGCAGTTTTCCCATATTATCTTTTGCCATGTGTAGTCATATCCCATTTCATTTCTGGTATTGATAATTTGTGTATTTTTTTATTTGTCAGTCTTGCTGAGAAAATGCCAATTTTGTTAATCTTTTCAAACACACATTTTTTTCATGGATTTTTCCCTGTTGTTTTTCTGTTTTCATTTTTGCATACTTGTGCTCTTATTTTCTTTCTCTTCTGCTTTAGGTTGATTTTGCTCTTCTTATTCTTGGTTTTTGACATTGGAGCTTTGATTATAGATTTGAGACTTTCCTCTTTTCTAGTTTATGCATACTTATTGCTATTAATTTCACTGTGAGCATTGCTGTACCTGTATCCCACAAATTTTGATATGTTGTACTTTCATTTGCATTCACTTCAATTTATTTTTCTTTCACTTGAGACTTCCTCTTTGATTTATTAAAGTATGTTGATTAATTTCCAAGCATTTGGAGATATTTTTGTTACCTTTCTTTTACTGATTGCTATTTTGAATATATTGTGGTCTGAAAATGCTTTCTGTATGATTTCAGTTATTTTTAATTTGTTGAGATATGCTTTGCGTGCTATATAATGTGACCTATCTTGGGATATGTTTGTGGGCACTTGAAAATAATGTGTATTCTTCTGTGGTTGGGCGGTATGGTTAATAAATGTCAACTAGATTCTGTTGATGAATGATTTGTTTGAGTCTATATCCTTGATAATTGTTTGTTTAATTGTTCTCTCCATTATGGGGAGATGTGTGTCAATGTATACAACTATAAATGTGAACTTGTCCATTTCTCTTTTCTGTTTCATACTCTACATATTTTGAAGCTTTGTTTTGGTGCATACATATTCAGAGATGCTACGTCTTCTTGTTGGATTGTTTCTTATATCATTGTCTAATGTCTACCTGTGTCTCTGGTAATTTTCTGTGCTTGGAAGTCTATTTGATATTATTAAAGACACTCCTGTTTTCTTTTGACTAATGTTTGCCTAACATACTTATTTTAATCATTTTACTTCCAACCTGTTTATATTATTCTATCTAAACTTTTATTGTAAATAGCATATAATTGGCCCATCGTTTTTATTTTTTTATTATACTTTAGGTTCTGAGGTACATGTGCAGATCCTGAAGGATTGTTGCATAGGTACATACATGGTGTGCTGGTTTGCTGCCCCCATCCCCCTGTCGCCTATATCTGACATTTCTCCCCTCCCTTCTCCTTCCCAAACCTCCCCACCCGGCACTGTCCCTCCCTTAGCTCCCCTCAACAGACCCCAGTTTGTGACGCTCCCCTCATTGTGCTCATGTGCTCTCATTGTTCAACACCCACCTATGATCCAGAACATGTGGTATTTGGTTTTCTGTTCTTGCGTCAATTTGTTGAGAATGATGGTTTCCAGATTCATCCATGGGCCTTGATTTTTAAATCCACTATGCAAATCTCTGCCAGTTCATTGGTGTATTCAAACAATTAACATTTAATTCAATAGCTTATTTGTATGATTTAAGCCTGCCATTTAAATATTTCTTTTCTGTTTGTTCTTTCTGTTTTTTATTTCTCTGAGTTTTTTCTTCTGCCTTTTTTGTGGGATACTTGAACAAATTTTAACATTTTTAGAATGCTGACATATCTAGAAATTTTTTTACTAAATTTCTTTATGTAATGTTTTAGTGGTTGCTTTATGTATTATGTTACATATACATAACTTATCACAGTCTACTGGTATCTTCATTTCACCATTTCAAGTAGTTAAAAAATCTTACCTACTTTTTGTACCTTTATTCTTACCCATTTATAATATAATTGTCTTAGGTATTTCCTTGACATGCATTTAGAACTATACCAAACTGTGCTCTGTTTATGTTTCCATAATTAAACATAATTTAGAAAACTCCAGAAAAGGAATGTCTATTCTATTTACCCATATTTGTATGTACTAAGTTCTTTCTTCCTTTCTAAACTTACAAAATTCCTTCTTTTGTCATTTCCAGTCTGTTTAGACAACTTCCTTAGCCATTCTTTCAGGTTAAGCCTGATAGTTGAAAATTATTGTAGTTTTCTTTAACAATGTTTTGCTTTCCCTTTTATTTCTAAAGGATCTTTTTTATGGATATAAAACTCTGGGTTGATAGTTCTTTTCTTTCAGCAAGTGAAATGGTTGTATTCTTTCCTTTTGTCCTTCATGGTTTCTGATGAGAAACCCACTATCCGAATCATTTTTCCCCTATAGGTAAGACTATGTTTTTCTCCTGCTCCTTTCAAGATTTTTTCTTTGCTTTAGTTTTTATAAGTTTGATTGTGATACGCTTTGGTATAAATTTTTTGGTTATACTCTGTTTATGGTTTGCTCAGCTTCTTGACTGTATCTTCTTTGCTATACTTTGGAGGTTTCCAGAGACTATAGCCACTATTTCTTTGAGGATATTTTAAGCACTGCCCTTTTCCTCCTCTCTTTCTGGGTTGCTAGTGACACAGATACAAATGTTTTATTTTTTGTTACAGTTTCACAGTTGCCCAAGTCTCCATTTTTAAGTATAGTTTATTTATGTTGTTCAAATTAAGTTATTTCCATTATTATCTCTTCGAGTTCATGGATTCTTTCTTCTGCATTTTCCACTCTGCTGTCAAGTACATCCTTTTAGGTTTTGATAATTTCAATTATTTTATTTTTCAGCTATAAAATTTTGGTCTGATTATTCTTTGCATCTTCTATTTCTTTGTCACAACTTTAACCTTTTTTATTTGTTTCAACCATGTTTATAATTGTTCCTTGAAGTGTTTTATATGATGGCTGCTTTAAAATCTTTGTGAGATAATTCTAACACCTCTGTCATCTTGATGTTCACATGTATCAACAGTCTTGTAAACATTCAGTTTGTGATCTCACTTCTGCTTTGTGTGACAAATAATTTTCAGTTGAAACCTGGACATTTTAGGTATTATGTATGAGGCTATGGTTCTTATTTAAACCTTCTGTTTTACCTGGCTGCTTCTTCCACCACTCCAGCTGGGAAAAGTCAGGGGTAGGGGGTGCCATCTTGTTACTGCCAGATATGGATAGAAGTATCTCATGCTCCTCAGTAAACCTCCACTGGTCTCTGCTACCAAACTGACCTCCCCTGATATCTTCCAGGCTATGAAAAAGGGAGTAGTTTGTTGATACTTTATTGTGCTCTTCACCAGTGCTTTAGAAGTTGAGGGATAGCAGGGTAGCTTTGTTACAGCTGGACAGTTTCAAATGTTCTGAATCTCCACCAAGCCTCCTCTGATACTGCCTCAGTGGAGAGGGAGATGGATGCCTCATTATTGTTGAGTTTAGTGTGGAAATGCAGACTCTTCATTTAGTCAATATAGACACTGCATGTCGGGTAAGAGAAGAATCTTGCTAACCCTCAACAGGGATGAAACTCCTAGATTCCTGCTCAGACTTTTTTTAATAGTACTCTGGGTCCTGGACAGAGAGGGTGTTGGAGTATCCTGGCAAGGGTCAGTGTCTGTGTTTTCTGCTTTGTCTTTGCAGGTTTGCATGGGTATAGGACCAGAATTCTTTCTCTGCTGTTCAACTAGAGCAAAATGGTATTGCGTTCTGTCTTTCTAGGCTGTCCCTTTCTTGTTCCTTTGACTAGCGAGAACAGGCTTTTATTGGAACTTTGTTTTTTTGTCTGCACCAGTTGGTATTTCTAGGTTGCAGGCTTCTTCAGCTCTGAAGTTTTGATGTGTAAGATAAAAATTAAAAATCCATATCATTCCTTGGGTCCTTCAGTCCCTAGCTAGTTTTTCATCTTCTCTAAGCTTTTCAGAGTGTCCTTAAATTTGTTTGATATGTAATGTGCCAGGATTTTAGTTATACCTAGCAGGGGGATTAAGAAAAACTGTATTTTCTCCATCTTTCTAGAAGTGAAAGTCTACTATTACTTTGTTTCTTTTTAAAAATTGTTTTGGGCTAGGCACAGTGGCCTGTAATCCCAGCACTTGTTTGAGGCAGGCGGATCACCTGAGGTCAGGAGCTCAAGACCAGCCTGATCAATGTGGAGAAACCCTGTCTCTACTAAAAATGCAAAATTAATTAGCCAGGCATGGTGGTGCATGCCTATAATCCCAGCTACTCGGGAGACTGAGGCAGGGAGAATCACTTGAACCAAGGAGGCGGAAGTTGTAGTGAGCCGAAATCACACCACTGCACTCCAGCCTGGGCAATAAGAGCAAAATTCCATCTCCAGAAAAAAAAAAAATTGTTTTTAATTGGGAAGGTGGCATGTCGTTTTCACATTGGATTCTCTCAGAAAATTCAACAGACTCAAAAATAAATAAATAAATAAATAAACTTGTAGAAGTCTAGATCCAGGTATGCAATGTCTCTCTCATTGCCTGATTTCCTTCCTCCCTTTCCCTCCCTCCCTCCCTCCCTTCTTTCCTCCCTCCCTTCCTTCCTCCCTCCCGCCCTTCCTTCTTTCCTCCCTTCAAAAAAAAAGAAAATTCAACAGAATTATACAAAACTAATAATGAATGTAATATTAAAAAGGAAACCTTCAGACAGAGAAAACACCTCTATCTGTAATTTATTTTAATATCCATTTTACTTCCACTTTCCAATTTCCGTCATCAGTTTGTTTCTTGACAAGTTTGTCTCTTTTAGGACTTGTAACATTTCTGTTAAGTAGTGAGCTTTTCTCACTTGAAAGTACTTACTGAATGACTTCCACTTGGGAGTCATGTCAGTTTCCTTCATTGCGGTTCCCCTATGGCTATCAGAAGGCCTGGCATGTACTAGTACTTCATAAATAATCTGCTGCACAAGTGAATGAGAATTGGAAACTTAAAATTTTATTTCAATGAATGGGTCATCTACTTTCTTGTTTTGCTGAAGCATGGGACTTAAGTCTCTACCAAACACTCTTTACACATATGCTTAGGACACTAGCAGATTTGTCCAGAATTTTGCAATCTAGAAAAAAAGCAATTTTAATTTTAGCAAGTGTGAAAATTTTTGTTTTATTGTTTAGAATTCCATTATTTTGAATTACAGTTGGGAAGGAGACCATGATGGTTCGTGTGTGTGTGTGCATGTGCACACACACACGTGCGCACATTCACTCCTATAATTGCTAAAGAAAGTCACCTGAAGGACATGGCACAAAAACAACCACAAATCATTTTTAGGTTATGTTTCTTAGATGGCTGAATCTTTTTCCTTTTTTCAGATTTGTTTTTATCAGACAAGTCGCAGTTTGAATATCTTTGGAAGTCATTGTTATGTATTGTGCAGTGTATATGTTTCTATGTCGAAGAGGGGCAATAGTAATTCATTTTGGGAAATTTGTGCAAACATAATCATATGTTAGATTCTCCAATTATTGGAACATTTAAAAAAATAAAGTCAAAGGGCACAGTTCTTTTTAGTGCTGCTCAGTATATTTGGTTTCATAATCATGCTTGTTTTCCTGCCTGGCTTTAAATTCTGCTTAAGGAAATTGTGAAAAATTTAATTCACTCTACTTTTATTATAAGGTATGGAAATGTTCATACATGGGAACTTTAATTGCCTGCTAGAATGGAAATTCATTGGGGAGGGGGGAACCATTTCATTTTACTACCTAAGAGCTGTTGATACAGTCCCTGCATCTTTCAAAGGCATCTTTCATGCCACACGGGCAAACTGTAGCCAGCGAAGAAATAGAAAGAGCCCTTCTCACATATGTCAATCTCAGAAAACTTGTACAGCAGCTGTGCTAGGTACTGATGAGGATGACTATAGGACCCAGTTGCAGGGTTTTGTGTGGATAAAGAGACAACTGGCTTTCTCAGGGGACCACTTTGTTGGAGATTGTAGCAATAATGCATCCCCACTGTTGCTCGAAGACATTGTGACCATGTACTACAAAATCAGTGCCAGATAAAATCAGAAAGCAACAAAAAGCAAGAAGAAAACTCGGAGTTTTTTTTAATCTTAAAGTGAGAGACGAAAACAAATGTTCTGGGCTTGTTTCATTCAATTGTAAGGAAAAGGAGACAGATGAAGGGATGCCTTTAACTCAGAAAACTTGCCGGGCTCTCAGTCTTTTCATTTGAGAACCATTTGGGTGTGTTGGGAAAAAAAAGTTGCAGAGTAGGCATGTTCAAACATTTATTTGCTACATTTGGTAGGAAAGATTTCCTCCCCCCGCCCCCCCGAACTACAAGAAGCCAGAGTTTTCTGTGCAAACGAAACAGGCATTGCAAGAATCAGATTCACTTTGGACGACTCTTCACATTCCAAGTCATCATTGCGTTAGGCAGCACAATTCCATCTCTGGTTGATGGGCAGAAAAAGTGGGCAGCTTGCCAGGTAGACGTTTCCATGACTCCCAGCCCCCAAAGGTGATGCGTTTTTCAGCTAATTCAATGAAGAGTGGGCTGAACTTTGGGTCTAAACGAGACAATAGCTGCCTTCGCAGTATCAGCAGAATGGTTGATGGGAATGCACTCTACATTTGGCAGAGAATCATGTGACCTTACGGCAGAGATTTTGTGATGGTGCCAACGGAGACTTGGAAAGCAGCAACCGTCCTGACTTTTTTCTTCTTTTCTAACATGGCTCAGAAAATGGTGGATCTTAATACTTGACTTTAGCCAGGCTCAGCAAGCGACTGAGCTTTGAAGCACAACTTCGTCTTTATTCTGGGTTTTTGGCAGGCCACCAGGAGGCTGTCCCTTTCACGCCTGATAAATTCTGCTGCTTATCTCTAAATAGAAAAAAAAAAAAGGAAAATAATAACAGAATATTGAGGCATAACAAGTGAATTCTAAAATTGTATGTGCTTTTTGTTTTTTTGCCTTTTCTGACTGCTAATTTTTTTCTTTTCTTTCTTATTTTTAAGTGTTAATTTAATACCCTTTCTGCTTGTAGAAGAATCCAAGTAGTTGGGTCTTTTTTTTTTTTTTTTTTTGGTTTATAATGAAACAGGCATTTGAACTGGGCAAACAGGACGACAGCAGCAGTGAACATGAGATCATTGCATTGCAGCAGTGTAGCAAACTGGCACCCTGCCTTTGCACCCTTTGGTTCAGGAGACAAACGTGTGCAATCCTCATTTCTAAAGTCAGCACAGCCTGGAAGGATTCCTGGTCTCTCCCACCTTCTACCATTCTGCTGCCAGTGACGGCAAGGATTGGTGCAGCTTCTGCGCAGTGCTTTGTGCCTGGAATACCGAGAAGGAGGAAAAAGAAGACAAGCACCCTGGTCCTTAAGAAATTACAGGCGCCCTTGAAGAAAAAAATCTGAGTGTGTCCTACTACATGCAAGAGTGCTGGGAAAAAAAAAAAAAAAAAAAAAGACGCTCCTGCTCAAAAACAAAAACAAAAACAAACAAAAATCCAAACCAAAACAAACCAAAAAAAAGCAAACATTGACTGTATAACTACAGAGACATCGGGCTTTGTAACGCAGCTTTTTAAGGCAATATATCCAAATGAGCCTTCTTTATTTTTATTATTTCAAACAATATGGCATAATTAACAATATATTGCACTTGGTGAAATCGTACCTTTCATATCAGGTATAACTTTTTTTGTTGTTGTTTTTTTTTTCTTTTTTTCTTTTAAAGACTACTGTTATATAAAAGAGAATCCTTGAACTTTCCATTTACTCTTATTTAACTCATTGCCCACTTTACTCTTGTTAACTTTTTCCTTTTCCTCTCTTGCTCTAATCTTGATTAGAATAGAAACTTAAGTAAACATAGAAAAATCTCTATGAAAAAGACAATACATGTTTTAATGTGGGGTATGCACAGAAGTTTTGGAAGGACATTAATGTATCTGTGCTTTTTGTGTCCAGTATTAGTTTTTGCTGTCTAAGAAAAGTGAATGTTTAGACCTAGTGGGTTAAAAAGTAAATCTTTCATGTGACTTATACTTTGAAATGTGAAAAAAGAAATTTTTTAAACTTGTAGGAAAAGGTTATATTAGAATATGCATTAAATTACTGATAAATAAGATTACTTTTGGGGAAGTTATATTCCAATTATTTACAAAGATTTTAGCAGAACAAAAATAGTAATGAAAAGAGCATGTTCTCGGTTGCTAGGTAGAAAAGAAGCTTCTTTCATAATAATACTCTCTTTTAAAATACGTTTTAAGAGAAGTATTTGTCCTAGAGCAGTTGCAAAAAGCATTGGAAATATTCATTAAGTATATTAGTAGAAAAAGTACATACAAACTTGTTTTAAGTTTAGAGCAATATTGCTCAGCAGATAAATGCATTGCATTGTAATTATTGTGTCTGTTTGTAGAAGTAAATTGCTAAGCAATTTAATTTTATTAAAAAAACAGTTTTGCCTGGTTCAGTGTGAAAGGATTAGGAGATGCATTTGGTTATTTTAATTTTGATACAAAATGTTTCTAAACATGTGTTTAAAATATTTTTAAAAGAGAATGCTTTTGAAAAAGTCAGCATATATCAATGAAGACTATAATTTTCATACTAAGAATTGATGTTATATTATTTTGGTAAAAAATAAATTTGGTACTCTTATGATTTTAAAATCATATTTTATTGTATTAAAAATATGTAGGGTAAACAATGAGAAATATAGAACTGAATAATTGTGCTTTCGTGTTTGCTATTCGATGAACAATTACAGGAAATTACAAAATGCCTATATGCTGATAACATTCAACTAAAACATTTTGTTGATTATTATTAACTAGTTATTTACAAAATAGCTCTTATTCCTCTATGCTGCCTCAGCTAATGGTACACCAACTTTCACAGGCTTAATTAATATTGATAACCTGTTTCCATGTTTCAAGATCCTTTAGTTTAAAAACATTATTTTAAATGTTATTTTAGCAGCCATTAATCTCTACACTCTTAATTATCTTATTAAGCTCCATGCCAAACCCAAATCTCTTTTCAGCTTTCACTACTTCATTGTGCAAAACCTAGTCGCTTCCTTAACAGCCATCATCCTTTCACTTTCAAAACTGTTACTGTGAAAATAACACCAACCAAAATGAACGCATAAATGCAAACTATGAAACCACTTTATATGTCATATGAGTAGCCTGGGTGGGGCCCTATGAGTCTTCCAAGCCTTTAAAAAAAATACTTTAAAAGGTTTTGCCCATTTTGATACCATGTTTTCGTCTCGATCATCTACCCTCATTCCCACCATCCACTCAGATGCTCCTCCTAGACAGCAGTTGTCTGATATTTCTCCTTTTGTGGTTGTTTTAGGGAAAAAACTTAAAATGGATATGAAAAGTGAAGAAAGTGATCATAGGAGAAAACCATTTCAGGTAAAAATTAAAAACAAACAGCAATTAATATTTAATATTTTAAAGAAAAAACATTCTTTTGATGGTGTTTGTTATAAGAATTCATTTCACATTCTTTATGAGTCTGGCCGTTGAATTTTTTTGACTGTTTTCATTTAAAAATGTGTAATATGACCTGCTTTTGTGAAAAATTTCTTGTGGTCAGTTGGGCAGTTCACATCCCATTGAATATATGTCTGTACATCCATACGCTTAAGATAGGTGCAATATGGTTTACTAGAAAGCTATTTAAGAAAAGAAAATATTATATTTTCTTATTTGTTGTACCATATAAAAGGAAGTGAAATCAGGAGGAGGGGAATAAGGTCATGCTTTTTAATCTTTTTTACGTGACCCGAAAAGACAATGAAATCAAAATATGCATTCTTATAGTTACGGTAAAACTAAGCCCAATGCTGCCTTTTATTTCACATTTGCATTTATAAATATACGTTGAAATATTTTTACTACAACTGAATGTATGATTGTTGATTATTTACTATAGTTTTTAGTAATTATAAGGACAATTTAAGAATAAATAATGGTTAAAAATTATGTAGAACACAGTAGCTATATAAAGTCTATAAAACATATTTATTTCAAAATATGCAAAATCACTAAGTAATTAGTATGTACCATTATTTTACACAATAAAGATATAATTAGGAAATGCTAAATGATTATAGATGTAAGTGAAATGATTAATGATTGTACAACTTATAATTTTGTTGCAGTTGAGTTTAGAATCTTAAAAAAAAAGTGCATGTGGCTGGCTTTATGTTTACTTGTTCCTGTGTTTGCTTGTTGTCTGGTGGTTTAAAAAAAATTTTAGTTACATTTTATTTTTGCCCAACCTGTTGACCAGATGAGAGTTGTATGTAGCTATGTATTTTAAGTGTATCTATTTTGAACAATAAATTTAAATATGTTTTATTTAGGAAAGAAGACATGTTATGTCATGTAATATATGTGGAGTATAGATGTCAGTGTGGAGTATTAGTAATGATGCCATTATTGTGCCATTTATTTTAGCTTTGTATTAACTCATCCAAATACTGTAAATTTTAGCACCATTCCAACTATAGACGTGGATGTATATATTTAAGGCTGATAGTAACTTCCTGTGTTCTCTACCTAGTGAACAAGATCTTACTTATTTTATGAGAAAGTTATAACGTTACCAATTCATTGAAACCACTAACTAAACTACTTTTATAAAAATTAAAATAAGCACAGTCTAACTCATACACAATTCACTTAATAGTTAATTTGGTTTTAATTATAGGCTCGTAATACCACATTCATGCCTCACAATTACATAATTCATACATGCATGTATGGATTTTTTTTTCTTTTAAAACTCATCATCAATTAGGATAGTTTAATTCCAAAATATTTACTTTTGAAACAAAAGCAGCTCGTGAAAAATTTTTCAACAGACTACTTTTTAAATTCTCATGCATATAAATTTGTGCTAAGTTTCAAATATTTATGAAGGCCTTTCATGGAGAATATGTATCCTTAGAATTCAGCATTTAAAACATTTGCACTAAGGGATCAATATTATTTTCATCTCTTAATTGCATCAGATATTTACAACAAATTCTATATTAATAGGGAGCCAATGCAAGATGTTGCCCATTGGCATAAACCCGTAGATCCGATCTTGTGGTGAAGTGGACCGCACAAGCTCGCTTCTATGGGTCTGTGTCAGTGTGGTAATCTGACAAAATGCTATACACAATGCCGTTCAATCAGTTCAGTAAAATCCTGTTAAACTCCAGTTCATTATATACTTTTGAAGTAATTATATTTTCCTTTGTTTTTCATGTATATTTTAATCGTCATCTATCTTACAAGGCAGGCTTCATTTCTCAACAACTTGGAAACGTTTATAGCACAGCCATTCGAGTTCGATTCCATGTACAGTAAATTGCATAATAAAGTTGAATCTTTATAGCAGTGTTTGGACCAAGATCTGAATAGATCCTGTTCAGAAACTGCAGTGCATACTGTACTGTTAGTGTACCTCTTCAACTTCAGTAAGAAAATTAAAGACTACCACTGGATTTATATGTTTTTATTGAGCCTATTTTTCATGAATAAAATGAGGCTGAATGCAATTTATTTTTAATATTAATTACTAGTAGAACTATGGCAAGAGAGATATGAAAAGACATTTTACATGACCTATGCTGAAAAGCCACATGTTTAGGTTAATCCTGTGAGAAACAGTTAAAGTTTACTGGTAAAATGTTAGAATATTATATCTACATCCTTGCCAAGCTCTTAGGTATATGGCTGCCATATTTGGAGGAGCTGACTGAAGATATGATAAGGAGTTTGAAGCAACATTGGAAGCTGTGTGCATCCGGGTTGAGGTAGTAGGTTGTATGGTTTAGAGTTACACCCTGGGAGTTAACTGTACAACCTTCTAGCTTTCCTTGGAGCACACTTGAGCCATCGAGGAATTCTTCATCACTTTAATCTGATTGAGCCAAGTTCTGTGCAAGAAGGTAATGTGTCATGAGTATCTTAGATCACTGACTTGAGCCTTTATTACATTAAAATGATCATTTCAGCCCTTTTAGATTATTCCATTTGCATCTGCTTATGAACAATGGGAAAATGGTATTTCTAATGGATTGTCATTCCATGTTCAAACATTTTAAGAAAATTGTGGGTAGTGACTTAAACTGCATTAATATTAAAGCTTTTTATCATCTATAGATTAAAATTCAGCCCTTAGTTTTCAAATTGATCATGGGTCTATTTATATTGACTGCTTAGACACTATAAGAAAAAATGTCTCCTAGAGTCAATAGCTTCCGTAGCACATTATTTGAGTTTTGTTATGACACATCACTTTCTACCTTATGTTATAGCTATTTATGTGCTTGCTTATTTTTTCCATACTAGACTGTAAGCCCCTTGAGGGCAAAGTCCATGCTTTATTTTTGTATTGTATCCCCTGCAATGCCTTACTCATCATAAGCACTAAATATTTATTGGATAAATGAATGGAGTGTAAGACCTCACTCTGTGATGAGTTTCTATTGAATATTTGAATGACTTATGGCAGTGGTCAAACATCTGAGTTTTATTTATTACTCCTAAAATTGTTTAAATTTAATTACCAGACTCCTCCACATCAGTAATATATGTGACAATTTTTGACTGTGTTGAATGTGTCCATTCATCCTAATCAGATAATTTAATATTAAGAAGTACTTATTACCTAGAATTAAAAAAGAGCAAATTCATTTTAACTAATTAGTTCATGATAGTTTATGATCTTAAATTTAGATAATTTATATTTCATTGAATTTTAAATACCTGTTTCCAGATGAATTGTTTATCTTTTAGCATTGATTTTAGCTAAATATTCTGTCTTATTTAACAATATAATTTTTTTAATTAGAGTTTTGTGTTTTGTATATTTCCCTCATCTCCTGCCCTTTATTTTTGTACAGCTATGTCTGTTGAATAAATGAGAAGCAACTAAACCAGAAACATGTCAAGAAATTAATAATAAATATGTATATAAAGTATAATTTGGGGATGTGAACACATTTTTGTTTAAAGGAAAGGCAACTTGTAATATTCTTTATGTTACAAAGTAAATGTGTCTGGAACCTAAGTTTGCTGTCAACTTTAGCAGCAGTTAGTGGTATAATTTATGTAGTGATGCTATCTTACATAGATCATCTTTCAAACACAGGATTAAGTAGTCGTCGATGTTAGAACTTTAATTTAAAACTCCAAGTATGAAACATGGAATACATTAAAAAGATGTTTAGGTGCAAATATATATAATGAATCTTAAGATAATGGCTATGTGGTGAAGGCCTTTCTAGAATACTCAGGTATCCAAAATATCTTATTACCTAGAATTTGCTAGCAATGTAGTGAAGAAGGAACGTCTACCCCCAACATGTAGAAAATGTGAGCCTTAGAACATGAATAGCAATCACTTCAACCAAAGACTATTCCTCTTTGTGAAGGACTAATGAAGAAGCAAGGGATAAGAGGCCGTAGACATAGACCTAACACAAACAAACATGAAGAGATGAAAAGGAAAGTGACCCATAGCAAAGAGAAACACCACTATGTCTAATGATGGCAGTTCAACCCACAGGTGAAAGAAAGGGACAACTAAATGGGTAAACAATTACATCTTTATAAATAGTTTTTTCCTTGAGAGCCTAGGATCTCTTTCCTATGTATTTCTATGTATGTGTGTCTCCCCATGCTAGGTGTATTTATTTTGAAGCCAAATCTATTGATGGGTCAAAAAGAATATGATTGCCAATAAATTTCCATTTTCTTACAGTGTAATGGAGTTAAGTGCCTCACAAAGGTCAAGTAAGATGTGCAGTTTAAGGATAATCTTATAAAAGTACTATAATGAATTGTTAGAATTACCACTTCTTTTAAATAGTACCATCTAAGGTGAAGGAGTATAACTGAAGAATAACTGAAGAATGGTGAGGGTGTAGCTATGATTTATTATATTATGTTAGTCATGCAGAAATCATAAGAAAAAATCTGACTGGGCGTGGTTGCTCACACCTATAATTCTAGCACTTTGGGAGGCTGAGACAGGTGAATCACTGGAGGTCAGGGGTTCAAGACCAGTCTGACCAACATGGTGAAACCCCATCTCCACTAAAAATACAAAATTAGCAGGTGTGGTGGTGCACACCTGTAATCTCAGCTACTTGGGAGGCTAGGATAGGTGAATCACTTGAACTCGGGAGGCAGAGGTTGCAGCGAGCTGAGATCACGCCATTGCACTCCAGCCTGGGTGACCGAGTGAGACTCCATTCTCAAAAACACAAAACAAAACAAAAACAGAAAAATCTGAAAGGTGGAGGATGTAGTTAGTACCAATGAATCAAATATTGAAAATTCTCTGTAGGATTAGAACAATACACGGAAGAGTTGTATGTTTGCCTTGGATTCGTAATAAATTCTGCTACTCCAGGTATGAGGGATATGTAACTTGCTACATATTTACAAACAATGGGCAAATGTTAAATACACAAATTGTTAGGATTTTTGTTTGGTTTGGTTTGGTTTGAGATGGAGTCTCGCTCTGTCACCCAGGCTGGAGTGCTGTGGTGCGATCTCAGCTCGCTGCAACCTCCACTTCCCTGGTTCATGAAATTCCCCTGCGTCAACATTCTGAGTAGCTCGGATTACAGGCACCCGCCACCATGCCTGGCTATTTTTTTTGTATTTTTAGTAGAGACGGGGTTTTACCATGTTGGCCAGGCTGGTCTCGAACTCCTGACCTCAGGCAGTTTGCCTGAGTGCTAGGATTATAGGCATGAGCCACTGTGCCCAGCACAAATTGATAGGATTTTTAAAGAAACCAAATATAGGACTACTGCCAATGTCAATAATTAAAAATAATTAAATTATGTCTAAGAAACCGAAGGGAAAGATTGTTCATATAGAGGGCTTACGTTCAGCTATGGGGAAACAACTACCCACACTGAATAATTCCCTTAAGAATTATAAGTGGTCTCAGGTTTAACTGTAGACTGTAGACTGAGGTTTTCACATCTGGTAACAGAGTACGGCAATTCAGGAAATTATTAAATAATCAGTGAATTGTAATTCATTTATCCAATATTCCTTTTGATATTTTGGGGCACAAAGTTGGGTATATCTTTATGTTCATACTGGTTGATTTACCTCAAATGCTTTGTGGGATGAAGCAGGAAGGAGTTTTAGAGTGGGAAGGGAGGGAGAGAGAGAAGGAGGGAAGAAAAGTGAAACCAAGTACAAAGCGATAAATTGAGCCTTAACAGAAAAGTAATACCAAGTGCAAAGCAATAAATTGAGCCTTACCAGAAAACTCCGATATTAGTTTATAAGAACTAATGAGAGAAAGTAACTGTGAGAGAATCAGATAAATTACTTGGCAATTGGACTGAGTCTTTTTGAAAACAATCCAACAGTCCATGAACTATGTTATTAGAATAAATAAGTGACTTACTATAAATAATAATTTAGATTCTCTTATTCCCTTTTATCAAATGCTGACTAATGAGCACAGGTGATTCCTCAAGATTACTCAAATGATCTGATCCAGGATTCCTTCTTCCTGAGCATTATTTCACACCTGTGGCAAGTTTCTCTGCTACAGAGTAGATGAATAACTCCCGAGGCAACTGATCTTGACTCTACCTATGCTTCACGACTAAAACCCTTTGAGAATGCTTGTGAAAGATATACCAGGAGAATACTTTATTCTTGCTTTAATTCCTACTGCCCAAGCAAAACTAGTACCTGTTATTAAGATGCCTTTTAACTTGATAATATTATGTTCATCTACAAATCCTTTACTGACTCCCTAAGATAGAATTTCCCAGTTTTGAATCCTCAAGACCCTTGCCACTTTGATTCCCACGGGGATTTCTCTGACTTTTGTAAGTAGTAATTACAAGTGTCCAAAGGGACTGTGACTTGCCTTGGTACCTCTTATAATATACATGCTTTACTTTTTTAACTGTAGATATATTGAATCAATGCCTTTCATCTTGAGTTGACCTTTATATCATTTATGTGCAAGGATGAGAACCTCTACATGCCTTACAATAAACTGCTTCAGCAGTAAGGTCCTGTGTTACCCAAGATATTTCTAGACTCTCTGGAATACATTATTATGGTATTAGGAGCTGCTAATGGTGTCTAGGTCTGCAGGCCACTCTTGATTAAGCATGTGATATACCATTTGAAATGATTTAGGAAACTAGCTAATCACTATAATTTGTAATAATTCTAAGCCCCTTTATGTAAGAAATCATGTCCGTTTCAAACTCACAGCTCCTACCCTAATGTTTAGCTTATAGGATTGATTCAAGAACTTTTTGGTGAATAAGCAAATATTTTTTAAACAAAATGAAAAATGTGATAGAATGGAGCAATTCTATATTTAAGTAGACTTCTTCAAACTTTTAAAGTTTAGAATTTAAAAGAAATTAGAAATATCACTTTTTGGGTGAACTCTGTTTGATGATAATTCTTAATCTTTTAAAATTGGCATTGTCTTATGTGTCCCTTAATTTTTAACTGTATTCTATGCTATGTGAAGGTGTGAATTAAATCATATTTCTCTCCTACATCCAATATCTCTTAAATCCCAATTTTGTTTCTCTTCATCTGAACTCTTAGAGTACTTATTTGATTCCAATTGTATTCAGCCTGCATTTCTTGTTAACTTTTTATATGTTCATATGGTATATAAGAAGGTAAATCATAAGCTGGATAATTTGTGTGAATTTTTACACAATAGGCATTTGACGAATAGTGCTTTATTGAAATTAAAAATAAAATCGAGATTTATTAATGGAAGAAACCTTGAGATAAAATGGCCCATTTTCCAGATGACCAAACTGACGCCCAGTTTCTTAATGATTCTGTCAGGGTCAATCTACTCGTTATGGACATAGCCCAGATTTCAATCCAATTCAGAGATCAATCCAAGAAGAAATATTTTAGTATGGTTGTCATTAGATTTTTAGTTAGTACTCAATTTTAATGTGTCATTAAACAAATTTTTAATAAATGAATTAATTGAAATTGAAGAATAGACTTTTGTTTCCAAAAGGCTACAAATAACATAGTAATTTAGCGTCAAGCTCAAATATGATAGACATATAATTAAAATGATCGAAAATAAACTCATCCCTTCAATTATTTTTTTCCAAGTACAATTGCACTCTCATCCTTCTAGGCACAGAGAGGAAGTTATCTACCCCAGTTTCATTTGGATATTTCTCCTCCTCCTAGAACACTTCTCCAAGGGAGGAGAGTATGGCCTAGCAGTTGGTGGTGTATCTTAAGCAAAAAGAAAAAAAAACACTATATATTGTTCAATCTGTTAGCAGTGTGTTGCTTAGAAAAATGAACGTTAATGTTAAATGGTAACTGTGACTAAATCTAACTTGAAGGTTCAATTGTTCATGCCCTTCATGATATACACAAGGTATTATGTAAGGTGTTTTCACAGGGATCATAAACTTAAATAACCTCTGGGTCCAGGTGGTATAAGCCAGACTTTAAGACAAAAGGAAGTAATAGGGACTGTGGTAGACCAAAGAAGACATATTTACCTTTAAAATATTTCAAAATAGTTCCGTGCCATGGCTCATGCCTATAATCCCAGCACTTTCGGAGGCCAAGGTGGGCAGATCATCTGAGATCAGGAGTTCAAGATCAGCCTGACCAAAATGGTGAGATCCCATCTCAACTAGTAATACAAAAAAATTAGCCAGGTGTGGTGGTGGGTACCTGTAATCCCAGCTACTCAGGAGGCTAAGGCAGGAGAATTGCTTGAACCAGGAGGCAGAGGTTACAGTGAGCTGAGATTGCACCACTGTACCACACAGCCTGGGCCACAGAGCAAGACTTTGTCTCAAAAGAAAAGAGAAAAAAAAGATATTTCAAAATAACTCTCATTAGTCATTATGAATTTGGATCCCAAGGGGAACCAGTTTTCCCTTTCTGATATGAAAGTATCAGAGAGTAAAGCAAAATTTCAAAAACTTGTTATTTTGATAAAGCTAACACCATCTTTTCATAAAGGTCATTAAAAAAACTTCTATGCTGCTGTTGTTATTTCAAATAGATATGTATGGTTCATGACAGTCTAAATAGTTTCTTATATTTAACTAATGAAAAATATTCATTGGTCAAGCAATAATTAGCAACTGTGATATCATTTTGATGTCATTTTAATAAAAGAAGTATACTAGTAGTGGTAGTAATTATAATATTCTTAATAGGAGTACGGAATTTTAGGTTTGTATTTGCATGTAAACCTCAATGTACAAAAAATGAAATTGTTGTAATTCTTATGCTCCGGTAATTAGTGCTATAGATGGATAAATACATAACATTGTCAAGTCAGAAAAATCAAAATGTTAAAAAGAATGAACACTAAATTCAAGTATTCTCATCTCCATGTAAAGTCTTACATTCAGGCAACTGAGTTCAAAAGTAAAGAAACATTGGTATTGTTAATTATATTTTATTATGTTATATAGTTAAAAGACCAATTATACATCAATATGAAATTAGATCAGGTTCCTGTCCATAAATTTTCAATATAATTTAATCCAATGAATCTAAATGTGGAAGAGAAATGACAAAACCACTTATGAAAACACAAAGTTTCTCTAGTAAATAAAACATGTATTGGCAATTTTGTTGTCTGTTGTAGAAGCCTTCTTATTTAATATAAGTGGGATCAATAGTCAATCAGCTGATACACCCAGATTTTAATATAAATTAATCTTAAAAATGAATACATACACACAACCTACATTTTTACTTGATTATGTATTCATTTGCCAAGAATTTTAAGTAAACAGAACTTTTTTTTTTGGTTTAGATTATTGATTACAAATTATAGTCATCCTCCCTTTCAATAAATCCGATAATGCATCATCTATGATTTCTAATTTTTGGTTGCTTCATGAACATCTTTAAGTTCAAATCCAATGCTAAGAAATCTAAGAGCAGAATTCTACTTTCTCTCATTTTTTTCTAAGCTTCTGAAATTGTCTTTCCAATATGTTACTCCATAGCATTATAGGTTTTGTTAAGTGACTGAATTTTATTAAATCTTTCTTAAATATTTAACTTAGAAGTATAGAACATTTCTCAATTTTCTTACAATTATATTTCAATTTGGTCATGTGATATTTAATTAAAGATGTAATTTAATATATGCAAAACTGGCATACACTGGTTTGGGAGCAAACATAACGAATTCCGGGGAAGCATATAAACCACTTGGTTGAAGCAGACATATTCAATTGGGTGTTCTAGAAATCTTGATGGTGCTGGAAACGTTCTCTCTGCACTGTCAAAACAATAGCCACTGGTCACATAAAGCTATTGAGCACTTGAAGTATGTCTAGTGTGACTGAAAAAATGAATTTTAAATCTTAGTTAACTTTAGTCCACTGAAATTTAAATAGTTGCATATGATTTGTAGCTAAGGTAGTAGGCTGTGCAGTTCTAGAGAGTAGTTCACTTGCATTTAGTGTTTAGCTGTTGGGGCATCTGTTAAAAATATCAGATAATCTGTGAAGTGGCTAATGGTTAAGAATACTACTGTAGTTGAATTAAGATAGACTTAGGAAATGCGGTTTGATTTGGAATGTGTTTGTTTTGTTTTGTTTTTTTAATTATCTTTCATATTTCTCTATTTTGTTTCTACTTGAGTCTAAATTTAATTTTGAGGAATTTTTAAAACTTTATTCAAAATAAGGAAGCCAGTGAGTAAAGCAGTAAACAATACAGAGGTTTACAGCTCTTTCTTTAGCATTCAATACAACAGAAAGTAATGACATTCCTTCTCACATTGGCAAAAAAATGTTTTTAATTCAGGATAGTAGATCCATAGGCGCCATAGGATGAATTTGTTGAGTCTTTGGAACTTTTGGTATGTTTATATTAATAGTTTAAATATATGTGAATGTGCTCGTATTTCTAAGAAAAACCCAGGCTCTTGTAAGATTTTCAAAGAAGTGCATAATTTCCTCAAAAAGTTAATGATAACTGCATGAAATTATTGTTTAATATTTTTGAGGTGCCTGAATTTAATTCAGTAGTAAACTGTGATAGATTCAAAAGACTTCATTTATAAATATTGTAAATCCATAAGTCCATATATATTTTAAATTATATAATTTATACATGTTATTAAATTTGTAAGAAATTTAGATATTGCACGGTATATAATTTATATATAATTTAATAATATATTCATAATTTAACTACTTAACTAAACCTGGAACAATGTTGACATAAGAAAAAGGGTAGCTTAATTCTTCAGAAGAACAAATTAAATTGGATAGGTAAAATCACTGTCATGTTAAGTTTGAACACTTAACTCTAAATTACTGGACATATCATAAAAATATAGACTGAAGCCAGGCATGATGGCATGCGCCTATAATCTCAGCTACTCAAGAGGCAGGGGCAACAGGATTGTTTGCATCCAGGAATTTGAGGGTGTCGTGAGTTGTCATCTTCAGCGTGGGTGATGGAGGGAGAGCCCATCTCTAAATAAAATAAAATAGATTGAGCCATCTCTCTGTTTTACAATATAAGTACATTTACTTTTTAATAATGAATAACAAGGTTATTAAAGTGGTGCATTTTGTTTATTTTATGTAACATAAAAGATAGTCACCAGTTTCATGCTCAATGAGAGAACTCGCCTCACATGAAAACATTGGGAAAATTAGAAAATTGTACTTTTATATGTTTTTAAAATAAAATATTTGTTTCAATGTATTTTTATGTTTCCCTTTTTAACTACAGTTGATCCTTGAACATCACAGGAATTAGGGGTCCTCACCCGCGATGTAGTTGAAAATCTGGGTATAACTTTTGACTCCTCAAAAACTTAAATACTAATAGCCTACTGTTGACCAGCAGTCTTACTGATAACATAAACAGTTTATTAACACATATTTTGTAAGTTATATGTATTATATACCATATTCTTACTATACAGTATTCTTAAGAAGAGAAAATGTTATTAAGAAAATTATACGCGAAAATATTCCACTGCTTATTAAGTAAAAATAGGTAATCATAAAAGCCTTCATCTTAATTGTCTTCAAGTTGACTAAGCCAAAGAGGTGGAGGAAGAGGAGGAACTGGTCTTGTTACCTCAGGGGTGGTAGAGGCGAAAGCAGAGGCAGGAGAGGCAGGCATACTCGGTGTAAGTTTCATTGAAGAAAATTCACATGTAAGTGAACTTGTACAATTCCAACCTGTATTGTTCAAGAGTCAACTGTAGCATTTGTAATCTATCAACTACCAATTCCAAAGACATCAAGTAGGATGGATTCTACTGTAATAGTATTAGTCTTTTTATAAAAGTGAGAAAACCATGTTCAGGGAGTTATACCTATGAATTCCTTACAACCACATGAAAGGTAAATCCCAGGACTCAAGCAGGTGTATCTTATTCCAAGGGATTTGATTTCAGCTATTTTTGTTTACAATGTCTCCTGTGACAGAGGATTAGAAACTTGAAAACAGTAGTATCCACAGTAAAAATTTGCAAGTAAGAATTTTCTCTGTTTTATTTAAAATGAATGTGCAGCCTCCCTAGTCCAACTAGCTAGCCCTTCCTGTGCTTTCAGAGAGCTTTGCTAGACCAGTGTTACAATTTGGAGATCCTTACAATAAAAGTTCGATGAGCTGTTTTCTGTTTCTGAGTTTTTAAATTACAGAATAGCTGTTTTTTGTTTCTGAGGAGTTTTTAAATTATAGAATACTAAACCTAACCTATCTAAAATGCAAATATATTTGCTTCTAACTTAAAAAAAAACATTGTGTAACATCACTCAGTCTTTTAACTTAAGATTATTTCCATTTTAAAAATTCTAAGTATTTCAAATCATAGAGCAATAAACTTTACTTCACAGACTACTTGAGATTAACTGACTAATATTTGAGAAAATCTAAATAACCCAGTTTCTTACATAATATAGGGGCCCAGGGAAGACTCTGTTTTTCCTTTTCCCACTTCTAAGGATTAAAAATAACTTGACCTTAACTTATTGTTTTCCTCGCTGCTCTAGGTTTTAAGACCTTTTAGAACAGTGACCCTCAACTGGGCATGAATGGGAGAGGAGTATGAGGCAGGAGGTGCGTGTGGTTCAACGAGTCAATACTGTTCAGATTTTACCTCTGCATGGGTACCCATTTCAGTAAGAATCCATTCTGTGATACAATTTCAGAGGCATAGGAAAGGCCACCCTTCCTTCAGAATAGCTTGGTCTTATATTGCACATTTATCTTAGAGCACAATGATTGACTATCCCTTGTTCTCCAGTAATATAGTGACTGAACGCCACCCTGGAGTCAGGATCTCCTAGTTTGTAGTGAGTCTGGATCAACAACGACTGTAACAGCTGACCTTTTTCTCAGTGTTTTGTGATCTTTATCTCTAAAATGAGAATTATAACACCAAAATGTTGCAAGACTTTTGAGAGAATTAAAAGATTATATGCACGTGACATTTAGCAACCATGATGGCTAGTAGGTAATAGGAATTGAATAAAAGGTAATTATTATCATTAGACATATTAAATGATGCAGTATATTGTTTACTTACTAAAAGTCCTGCATGCTCAGTGCTGTAGAATTTATATAGGCAGAGCCAATCACAGGAAACGTTGGGAGGTGGGTTTTTTTTTTTCTGACTGTCCTCTTGTCTTCAAAACATCATGGCACTGCTGCCTGGATTTGCTGGTTTGAATAGGCCACACTCCAGATATTCTTTCCATTGTCAGGTCACGGTAAATAATAAGTCTTACCTTTTCCTTCTGAAATTACAGTCTCTCTTCATTCGTTTGAAGTTAATTCTTTTCTTTTTTGTATCACGCTTATTTTACAAACATGAACAATCTTGTCACTACTGCATATATGCAAATAAAGTAAAATGATAAATTGCTTACGTGTCTCTGTTTTTCTATCTGTAGAATAGGGGTCATAATCCCTTCCTGTTGCACTTTTCCAGACGGTTGAGAAAATAAAAACAAATGTAGAGAAAAGAGCATCAGTATTCTCATAAATAGAAAATTAAGCCATTTAGACTTATGTACAGGAAGTTTGATAAGTAGACTTCCAGAGAAGAAGTGACAAAGTATTCTTTAATTGTTGATATCCTAACAAAAAGCTGTCTCTCTTGATCTTTTAATACTTCTCTGTCTTTCTTTCCCTCTCTGTCTACCTGCATCTGTTCTGTGTGCCTAGATCCTGTTCATATTTTCTCTCCTTAACTTTTTGCATGACTGTTTTCATGTATGCATGTAAATTCTTTTTTCATGTCTAGGCAAGTGCCAAAATAACATTATATTTGATACATAAATTAATTTTTAAATAAATAAATTAATGAGAGCAGCTAGAGAAATGTAGATTTTAGTTCACATGAAACTGAAGGGTACTAGCTATGTTGTAATTAACATATTAATAATTGTTAATATGTTATCAACTTGGTCATCATCTTGGTCAGGGGATGCTGTAGGAAGCTAGATCAGTCCTGTAATTTCTTTCTATTTTTTTTTAAAAGCCAATTATATCCATATGAGCTAGTTATGTACTCCATACCTGTTTGATAAGATTGATTACATTAGACATTTCTCACAGAAAAATGAGTCTGTTTCATGTTTAATTTTCACTTGGTAGAAATTAAGTTCAGTGTGCCATACTGGTCCAGTGAGAGCACATTCAGTAATTTTATTGTAACCAGTTTTCACTTTAGATAGTGACCAGGAGGTATTTGAACTGGGTTATGAGTTTGTGCGGTTTTAAACATGGTTCTTTTTCCCTTTTTCCCTAGGCTGGATAGAGTATTAGTATGTCCAATATGTCATGTTGTTTTTACTGCTTATCTGAAAATCAAATTTGAACATCTTATATTTTTATTTGGCGACTTTATTTAAGTAGCATTTTCCATAATGAAGTGCCTTATTCCTATTTCTCCATATATTACTCCTCACATTAAGTAAAGAAATGAAAGCTAACTAGAATAAAATTTATGTATGAAATATCAGGGGGAAAATACAAAATTAATAGAACAATTTATATTAAATTAATAGAAAATCAGAGAAAAGCCTTTCTTCTAAACATTAGATTCATGTAAAATTTGTATTTGACTATATTTATATAATTAAACAAAACTGTTTAGCAAATGTCATTTAATAAACAAAAGCCAGTTTACAACATTAGCATAAACGTTAGATTAAAATTTGTTGCAGTGTCTAAACCACATTTCCAGTTGGTTTCTGTGATATTCTTTCTTTTTTGTTTTTTTTTTTTGAGATGGGAGCTTACTGTATCTCAAAGTCTGAAGTGCTGTGGTGCAGTCTTGGCTCACTGCAACCTCCGTCCCAGGTTCAATCGATTCTCCTGTCTCAGCCTCCGAAGTAGCTGGGATTACAGGCACACGCTGCCACACTCGGCTATGTTTTTTTGTATTTTAATAGAGACGAGGTTTCCCTGTATTGCCCTGGCCGTCTCAAACTCCTGAGCTCAGCCAAGCCACCCTCCTCGGCCTCCCAAAATGCTAGGATTACAGGCGTGAGCCACCGCACCCAGCCTTCTGTGATATTCTCAGTGGTCTTTGCATTAATTACTACAGAGTATTTTTTGGTGCAAGTTCTGGAGAGACCGTTTTCTAAGAAATGAACATTCTGATTAAAGGAATTTCACTCTTCAGTTAATAGAAAGCATCATTTGTTTCTCACATGATCTGTTGCTATTAGCTCCTTTAAAATCTTTGCTAGCTTTTTAAACATCAGTGGCTATAAAAAGATAAATCTTATGCACGTTACTTGTGCTGTGTGTTTGCCCCAGATTCAAGTGAATGTTTTACATGGCACCTAGACATCTGTGATAACAGCGCTCTGGCTGTGTTCCCGCACGTCACAACCTAACCCTTTCCTGTATTCCTATCTCTTCCTTCCTGACCATCCTAACCATCCCCAGCTCAGTGGCTTTCTTCATTTCCTGTTTTGCTCATATCCTCACCAGAGCCAAGCTCTCCAGCCAGGTCTTCTCCCTACATTCATCAGCTCCACCCCCCCACCACCAATTCCCTCCTAGTTTTGCAGCCTGAGCAGAGAATAACAAACCCAGAAGCTTTCATAGTGTCACCCAAAGTCACACCGTGCACACATATGCTTGACCACATATTCACACATAATGAATTTTTTAATTGAATTAGGGAATTGTTATGTAAATTTGGCAGCATTTCTCTCGTTTTATATGGATGGACACAAGCACATAAAGATTAAGAGGTTACTATCAAAGTTGCATGGTCACAACTCAAGGCAGGAACCCAAGTGCTGCCATCAAATCAAGTTTTTGAGACTTAAGTTCTTCCTCTGTAATACAGGGTCATATGGTCCCAGCATTAAACTAGAGCTTAAAATACCTACTGAACTGCTTATAGTGAGATTTCAGAAAATGTTTCTTCCCTGCAATTTTCACTAAAGTGAAGATGATATGTGAGAGACAATTTGTGAGGCTTAATTCTGGTTGAGGCTAAGAATTCCATTCGTTTCCCAGTCACGGACAAGTTCATTTAACTCTTTTCACGCTTGGACATATTTATTTTTTGCACAAGAATGTTCTGTGATTATATGATTCTATTATATTTTCAGTTTAAAATTTGACCTAATTATCATATAGCAAGTCAAGAATCTTCAGATAATAAATATATGAGTAAATGGTGGTATCCAGTGCTTTATTAAACTAATACAAAATACATTATTTTCCAGTCGTTTCATGACACATTTGAGACTGACATAGGTATTTTATTGTTTCTATCGATATTTTAAAGTAAATTCTAGGACATTTTTAAGTAATTGGAGTTTTTAAAATTATCCCACATACATAAGTTACATTTTTTACACTGTTGCAGCACAGGACTTCCCTTCTATCTTCATTTGTGCCTCTGGCTTTCTTTAGTCTTAAGCAATTTCCTTTCTCTCTCTCTCTCTCTCTCTCTCTCTCTCTCTCTCTCTCTCTCTCTCTCTCTCGATGGCTCTATTCACAGAGTAGTATGTATTCTGTAAAGGTTTTATAACCTTGCCTACACCAATAAAGTTTAAATTCCTCTGCAGGAGAGTAAGGAACTTACAATCTGCTTCCATTGCACCAACATAAAATATCAGGCTGTCCCTTCATCTCTTGAGTCCACCATTTCCCAGCCCCTACCAGTACACCATTCCTTTATATTTCACTCACAATGAGGTTCCATGCACCAGTGTGGCACGTGAGCAGTGGTGTGTAGTGGAAGGCAAGAAGGTTCATTAAGTGTAGGCTTTGAAATGAGGCAAAGAGAGCCCAAATGTAGCTCTATCATTCTGTGGCTACAGGGCTGTCTCTGTCCCTATAAACCTACTTGTTTTACCTGTAAATAAGATAATAATACAACATAGAGCTCCTGTAGGATTAAATGATATAACGTATTTTAAATTATGGTATAAATTGTTTGGTACAGGGAAGGCAGTTAAGTGTTATCGTGATACGATAAAGATGGACAGGAAAGTTTTTGCTTATTTTGATTATTCTGTCTAAAAAGTTTTGAATTTTTATTTCTGGCAAAATTGTATAATCTTTAAAATCTGCTAACCTTTATATTCACATTAAAATATTATTAATAATATGTTGCATGCCACCCTCTTATTTCTTAATTGACATTGTATCTTTTCTTATTCTAACTTTTCTCCAGAGTGACACTAAAAAATAGTCATAGGTAATCAGAGTGAAGGAGAATTTGTCAGTCATTTAATCCAATTTTCTCATCTAATAATTTATAAAACTGAAGTTCACACTCATCAAACTCATTGATAACTAACATATTTTTGTGAGATTGTTTGTATAGTATCTACCCTCAGAGTAGTCTGTCAATTTGCAAAAAGTAGAAAACTATGTCTGTCTGATTGGCTTAGTATCAACAATGATTGATATAGGGTGAATTCTCAGTGGTGAATATTTCTGGGAAAAAAAAAGTTGTGGAACTACTTCTGACCAGACTTCTGAATGGTTGGCTAGTGCTCTTTGTGCTATACCACGTTTCTTTTCACTCAAACTTTATCTTACTTTGCAGATTCACTTATTTAAAAAAGCTTTTTATGCATCCTGGTGTAGCCCTCATAACACCGATCTTTGGAAGATCCAGGAACACTCCTGGTTGTATAATGTGATCATATGTGTTTGGAATTCTAATGATGCATACCCCTAGAGACAGACCAAGGAGAAAAACTAAAGCTGAAGCAGTAATTTATTTATTTCTTCATTTATTTACTTTTTCCTGGCTAAGATCTACACATGTGGATCTTCTATCCTTGGCATAAAATTCAGTGGTCCTTTCTTGTGTCTCACAATTAATTGCTTCAACCTTAATTTCACAGCAGTGTCAAATTTGTGTTAACCTTGGCTGTCTGCAGACTACTTTCATTCTTGTTGCTTTATTTCTACTCTGTAATAGCCAATAGAGAAGCAGAAAAGTTTATGTTTTATAAAAAAGACTTGTGTTTTATAAATGAGGGAACTAAAACTTCCTCTAAGTTCAGATACCCTCTCTGCCATCGTACTGTTTTTATGCTGTATGCTTTTCCTTCACTGGGTTGGAGCTGCCTTAGAACTGTGGTTGAGCTAAGGATACAGTATCTCACACCTGTCATCCCAGCACTCTGGGAGGCCAAGGCAGGTGGATAGCTTGAAGTCAGGAGTTTGAGACCAGCATGGGCAACATGGCAAAACCCTGTCTCTACTAAAAATGCAAAAATTAGCTGGGCTTGGTGGTAAGCAAATGTGTTCTCTTTCCTGGTCCATGAGGGGCCGTAGTTTTAAGGACAAGAATTTCCCAGTGCCATGCCCGCCTCCCATCTCTCTCCATCAGGGAGTTGTAACAGTTTATGTTTAAATTTCACGGGCGAGGGAAGAAACTAAAAGTCACTCCAGTGGAAGTTCTAAGGAACTCCTTTCATTGGCCAGACGAACTTGGTAAGGTGGGAATTTTTCCCAGGATAAATACCTCTGCTCCTTCACCCACACCAGATTTCCAGCTTTCTGGAATCCCCTCCACATGGAGGGAGCTCCCTTTCCCCTCTGAGATTTCCCCCTCTGAAATCCCCTTTCACACTCTTCGTGGAAGTCTTTCTCTTCTTCTCCTTTCCTTCTCTTTTATATACCTAAATAAAATCACCTTTCTGCAACACTTCTTGGGTCCGATATTTACGTTTATGAGCATAGGATGCACCTTCAGTGGTCCCATAGCTTATTCTTTAAGAGGTTGGAGACCAAGAACCCATAGCATTCTCTTGGGGCAGCTGTGCCTCACCAGCACCCAAGAGAAAACCTGGTAACAGTGGTGCATGCCTGTAGTCCCAACTACTCAGGAGGCTGAGGCAGGAGAAACGCTTGAACCCAAGAGGCAGAGGTTGCAGTGAGCCAATATTTGCCACTGCCCTCTAGCCTGGGTGACAGAGCAAGACTCTCTCTCTCAAAAAAAAAAAAAGAGAGAGAAAAGAAAGAAAAGAAAAGAAATCTGGACCTCAGTTTGGTAATCTGGAAAATGGGCCAGTTGATCTCTAAGGTTAATAAGTATTTATTTGTATTCTACCAGAAATACAAAAAATTAGCTGGGTGTGGTGGCACACATCTGTGGTCATATCTACTCAGGAGGCTGAGTGGGGAGTATGGCTTGAGCCCAAGAGGTGGGTGTTGTAGTGACCCGAGATCATGCCACTGCACTCCAGCAAGACCCTGTCCCCCCACCCCCCATCTAAAAAAAGAAAAAAGAACTATAGCTGAGATATTCTACAACACTGAGAGAAATCTAACCTTTCTCCCCATAAGTTCTAGCAAAGTTCCTAGAGGAGCCTTGGGCTATAGGACCATTGAATTCCCATGCTAAAGTGCCCCCCCACCCAGCCCCATGGAGTCCTGAAATTAAACAGGTGGCTAGTTCAAATTGTGGTTTAGGGATGCAAAGTCTGTGTTTAGTAATTCGCACTTGAACCTGGCAATAACCTTCAATGAGTATCTCATTTTCTTGCTCCTAGGAAAGAAAAAAAATCAACAAATATAGACTGAGTGTGCTCTAGTGTCAGAGTGTCAGAGTTTGAATTATTTGTTGGGTGTATGGCCTTAAATAAGTTCTTTCATTTCTCTGTACCTCTGATGCTTCATCTGCAAAGCAGTGTCAACCTCAAAGTTTCTTGGAAAAAGTAAATGAAATACTAAATGTAATAGTACAGAGCCTGACTCACAGTAGTGCTCCATAGATATTAGCTCCTAATCATTATTGTTCATTACTTTGTGAAAATCAAGTTGCAGTTTCATCTAATCTGAGTTGCTCACATGCATGTTTTTCTTTATGCTAAAAAAGAATTTCTTTACAAACAAGAAATAAATGGGGTAGAATTTACTTTCTTCATTTATAATTAGATAATTTCAGTTAATTCGATTTTCAGCAAAACCGTTTTTATCAGTTTGACCATGTTGGAAACTGAACACACTCATCTGGCATTATTGGCACCACATTGGAAATGTATATAACCTTATGTTGAAAGTTCAATTACAAGTGTAATTCTGTCTTGACGTTTGCTTGAAATTCATCTCTTTTGGGTTATATGTTAATAATGAAGGGCAGAAATTTGCTGTAGGCATTTACATTTGATTTAGACACAGGTTTATATTGTTTGCCTGTAATATATTTAACATTCCAAAAACTGCTTTCTGATTTATCTTATCTACTTTAAAACTTACAGTTATTAATAGTTCTCATTTTTCCATTAAAGCTAGCATACTGCAAAGCAGGATATTAATATACTCTAAGTTGTAGAATTTCTTAATGTCTATCTCTACCATTGGATGAAGCATCATAGTCCCCTTCTCCTTAAGAAAGTAGAAAATATTCTGTGCCAGTAGTTGTCAGTAAAAAAGGGTATGTGTTCCTAAATTTTATTTTATATGAATATTAATATTCCTTATATGGCCATCATTTTCAGTGTTTCATTTTCCAAATGCACTTTCTAAAAACATGTAAAATTATGGTCCATTACTAACCACTAATGGATAGTTTTGTGACTGAATTCTGCACCAAAAATGCTTATTTGCTGTGTGAGGACAGACTTGCAAAACAAGATGTGGTAGCATTTAAATGGCCACTTATTTTTAGTAGAAGACTGCCCCGACTGTGGTCTAAAACTTCGATTTCCATTTCATGGCATCACTATCTTCAGACCCAGATGGGCATCTCTTGCACTTAAGGAGCATGAGGGAAACCAATTTGATTAAAATTGGCTGTTTCCTATCTTTAGGAAATTTGGAGATGGAAAAATAATAATTTGTATAATAAATGTATGATCTGAAGCCATGTTCGTCCTCCAAGGTAATTAGCAATTCTGTATTTTCAGGAACCAGGAAGGCAACAGACTTTTCCATGGGATACTCTTTTTGTAGGAAATTGTAGGTATAATACTTGATGGGTCAAACTGAACAAAGTAAACTATTTGATTTATGGTGTGAATATTATGAGAATTATTCTATAGTTCATTTCTTCCCATCAATTCATAAGATCGATCTTTTAAGCATATTTTGCAATCAAAATTTCTAAAAACGCCTAAGGATCTTATATTGTAACAACATCATCATTCTTTCTATATTATTTTCATGCAATATACTGCATATCTGGATCCATTAAAGTTATTTAAAAAATTTCTTCATCTATTAATGTTGCTACAGTCTATTTCAAACATTTATGAAGTCAACAATGATTCAATAAAACAGAAGTGAAATAGTACTGAAAGCATAAATAGTGCTCAAGGAGATTTGGATCTTTTCTAAAAAAATTTAAGATCTAGGATTTACCCATACCTAAGTAAACTTTAAGTATTTATTTTTTTAACTAATCTCCACTGAAAGCTTCTTCAGACACTGTTCCTATGTTGTTTAAAGTGTAAATGAATAGGATAATGAAAACAATTATTAAATAAAATAGAGGTTAAGTGACCAGCCTGCAGCCACAGAGTTAGTTCACAGCTATGCCAAGAATCAGACTTAGATTTTCTGGTTTGCCCATGTTCTGTTCACAGCTCTTTTAAAGAAGTCAAGGTTTTAAGATAACTGACCTCAATACATAGTTCAGTATTTCTGCTTGTCAGCACAAAATACACTTCATGCTATTGTATAAAATATACAAAATATAAATGCTAATGAGATGCCCAGTATGTAATGACTAACCACAAAAAGCAATACAATGTGGCAAATATTTATTAAACTGCTAATTCTGTCAATATAAATATTTCTGAGGAGCATATTCTTTTCACCTTCAGAAAGCCATATAATCCCAGCAATTAGTGAGGGGTGAAACCAATCAATGGTAAAATACTTTCAGATTTTTAAAAACCAATTTAGCAACTGGCAGTATATTCAGGAATATTTTTAAGTTGGCCTTTTTTGCACCACAAAGATTCAGTTCTGCTATTCTGTTAATAAAACATGTGCTAAATGATAACAGTGATAAATAAGTGTAAGTTTGGAAATGTTTAGAAATGCAATTCCAGAAAGAAAACTTCCTAAATGATGGAAGAAAAAAAATGAGTTAACTTAGATATTTTTCTGTTCAATTTAGAAGAAGATGAACCACAGATTACAAAGCATTACTTAATGATCTCTGGAACAAGGATATGATATGAGGAATTTCTTCCCTTACATACATTGCATCAGGCTCTTGCCAGTCCCTTCAGGACCTTGCACTGCCTGTTCCGTGGGTCTTAGATGTCAGGTTCTCCAAGAATCCTTCCCAGACTCCTGGTGTCTATGGGAGAGAAAATCCAATGTGCCCCTTACAGTCTGTACTTTGTCAGCCTTTGTCACAATGCAATCAGCACATCAAATGCTGTGACCTGTTTACCTGTCATCATTTCCCTGGACATCAACTTCCCAAGGACAGGAACTGAGTGTCTAGTGGTCTAGCTGGGTTTCAGGCACAGTAATCAACTGTGATTGAATGAAGGGATATTCAAGTTAATTAGGCCCAAGCAATTCCCTATAGCTTAGAGTCACAGGCTATTTTTTAAAGTTCTTTACTACACTTTATTTCACTCAGATGACAGACAAGGAAGCTGAAACTCAGGCAGACTAAGAGGTCATGCACTATAAATGGTGGAGTGAGGAAATCAAGCCCATTCTCTTTCCTTGCTTATTCTTTCATTCAACAGATTTATGCTGAGCATCCTCTATGTGTCAGACATTATGTCAAAGCTGAGAATCCAAAGATAAATAGGTTAAGATTTCCTGAAGCTCCCTGCCTCATCAGAGATAGACTATAAACAGTAATTATAATTCAATGTGATAAGGGCTTTGACAGAACCACGTACTCTGTGCCGTAGAATTTCTAAAGAAGGAATCAATGTCTGTGCATATTAAATTGCTCCATTTTATTTTAATATTCTTTTAATACTATTTTATGTCTTACTGTTTAGTATATAACTACCCTCACTTAGAAGAAGGTAGGCAAAGGCCTATTTAGATGAAAGTTTAAATGTTGCAATATTATTTCTAAACTAATTAGTTTCCATGATTGTTTATATTGTACATTAATTTGAATATAAAACAGAAGTCTATATAAAGCCAAATCCACAATAGTTCTAAGTGGCTTGCTTAGAAAAATTATTATTGTCATTTATATAACTTGAAATCCAAAGAAGATTCTCAGAAGAGTATGATTATAAGCACATTACCAGAATAGATGAGTGTAGAACTGGGGTAGGAGTACAATATGGCCTGAAGATGGCTTAGGGTGAATCAGGAACTAGCAAGACCACTCTAGAAAGCAGCTGTGTGCCTGAGTTTTGATCAGAAGTTCATCTGCTGTTTTTAAAATCTTTTAAAGAATAGCTGGTTGGCTGGATGAATAGATTTATTTTACTTTTCATAGTTTTTAAATTACTCTTCTGACAAAATAAAAGCCAATGCAGATTATGGCATTTAATAATGGCAATTAGAAATATTTTACCAAATGAATAAAAACAAAATAATTGTCAATAAACAACATAAGTCTATTTGCATTTCTTAATAATCACCAAGCCATTCAAACTGAGAGCAATCTGAAGCTCATAAAGAAAAAGCCATGAACCTACTGGGAAATTCGAGGGAGGGGTCTTGCTTTATCAATCTGTGTATCTCCAGTGCTAAGCACAATGGCTCATGCGTGGTTGAAAGGTTTCAACCACAACAGGAAGATTCCCAACTTAATACCCAACTTAATTTTTTTTTTTTTTTTTTGAGACAGAGTCTCTGTCACCTGGGCTGGAGTGCAGTGGCATGACCTCGGCTCACTGTAACTTCCAGCACCCAGGTTGAAGCGATTCTCCTGTCTCCCCCTCCCTGGTAGCTGGGATTGCAGGTATGCACCACCATGCTCAACTAATTTTTGCATTTTTAGTAGAGACAGGGTTTGGCCATATTGGCCAGACTGGTCTTGAACTCCTGACTTCAAGTGATCTGCCCTCCTCGGCCTCCCAAAGTGCTGGGATTAGAGGAATGAGCCAACATCCCAGGCCTATGACTTCAGTTTTAAAAAATAAGTAAACAAACCAAAAATTGAATAGACATAAACCAAAGGAGGATAAAAGAAAACTCTGCTTTAAAAGCCTAATTCCAAAAACCTAAGAGCAGCAAGTCGTCAGTGATTAAAAGCTAGGAAGCAGGCTGGGTGTTTAAAAGTAATAACTTTCCTACTAAAGCAGCCACACCAGTGAAAATGGGTAGAAGCCAATAAGGAGGCATTGACCCCTTTCAAGCATCTGAGGAATGCACATTCAACACATTCCAAGCACACCTCCCCCGCTGCAGACTGACTGCTCAGGCCAGCGGCCTTCCACCTCTAGCCACATTGCTCAAAAATTAGTAGGAAAACAAAAGAGATGACTTTCTGGATTTGTCACATTGCTTCACACTGGTGCCCCTTTCTCTTGTAATCAGAATAAAGTAAGTCGCGGCCAGGCACGGTGGCTCACACCTGTAATCCCAACATTTGGGATCCATGCATGCAGCAGATGGATCACCTGAGGCCAGAAGTTTGAGATCAGCCTGACCAACATAACGAAACCCCGTCTCCATTAAAAATACAAAAATTAGCCGGGAGTGGTGGCAGGCACCTGTAATCCCAGCTACTTGGGAGGCTGAGGCAGGAGAATCGCTTGAACCTGGGAAGCGGAGGTTGCAGCAGGCTGAGCTCACACCATTGCACCCCAGCTTGGGCAACAAGAGAGAAACTATCACACACACACACACAAGAGTTGCAACCGCATTACGAAAAGGGGAAATGTGTGAATCCAAAAGTTCTAATAAAGGAAGTGGAAGGGTCAGCAGAAATAGAGGAAGTAGCCCATGTAGAACATCTCCAGAATTTGCTAGATACTTTTTTTCTTCTGATCATTTTTTAGAATTGTTTGCTTAAATTCCCACTTCCAATTTATTGTGCATATATTGTCTCAGCTCAAGAATGGAGGAGAAGGTGTTTAACTCTAGAGAGACTAGAGTTGAACCTGTGATTTAGTAAGGTGAATAGAATTCATAAACAAAAAGCTCTGTGTTCATCAACCATCTGCTGGCTGCATGCAAATCAAGCTAGTCAGGAAACTCATCCCACCTTTGATAACCAGAAGCAGTAATTCAGCAAAGTGGACTAATTGTACTATGTCACTAGTTTTTACTATATAGATATCTGTGGATATCGCTCTAGAACTTTATATATATATATAAATTACTCGCTCCCAATTTTTTTTACATTTTATCAATATCAATTGTGCTTTGCTTAAAAACTGAGCCTCACATAACCAAAATTTCTACTTTAATAAAGCAAGTTAATTGTAGTGAAATCTAATTATCTGTTTACTGTGATTTCATTATAAATCTTTTGGGTTTTTTTTTTTTCCATTGTCCTTATATATTAGCACCTGTTGTAAGACATATTTGATCACAGTTTTATTAGACAGGCATACTGCTTCAGTATTGTTTGAAAAAAGTCTTTTTCAGCTTCATATTCTAAGAGGAACCAAAATGTAACATTTACTTTTCATTTTGATCGCATATTAACCTGAGGTCATTATCTTGCTTTTAACACTCTATCTCTTCTAAAGTATAGATATATAGAAGGTATGGAAGAATGTGTTTGCCACAGAACAAACCCTGGATATATTTCCATCTTATAAAACCTGTCTTTATGTAAATATTTAAATAAAATATTTTGTGATAAATGATTTTTATCATTGCCTATTATGTCATTTTCTATTAAAAGTGAATTTTATACTTAATGGACTCTAATTTTTAAGACATTAATTCTAGTCCATTTTTCATATGATATAGGGTTAGTAAAGCAAGTTAGTTTATGGGATCAAATGCTACAAACAGGCTGGGTATGGTGGCTCATTGCTGTAATCCCTGCACTTTGGGAGGCCAAGGCAGGAGGATCACCTAAGACCAGGAGTTTGAGACCAGCCTATGCAATATAGCAAGATCTCTGTCTCCATGAAAACAAAATAAGTAAAAAAAATTTAGAAATAGACCTTTTCCAAAATGTGTTTATTTCCTTATGCCATTCTGCCAATTAAAAATTGTCAGTTTCTGGATTTTACTTGGATGGTGTTTTCTTAATACTAAAGCTACTTTTCTAGGCATTTGTGATTTTTATCATTCTCAGGTAGAATAACTCGTGTCTTGCCTTTATTAATAATTACAGAAGATACGATACATTACAAAACAATATCTCCAAAGAGAATTTATCTACCTCTGTGGGTCAGTGGGGGAACATCAGGAGTAAGGAGGGAGTATACCTGCAAGATTCTGAATAAGATTTTGATGTTAATGTTAACGTGGCTTGTTAGTCTGATATGTCCCCTGTATGCCACTCAAGATGGTGCCTACTCCTTACCACTCGTACTTACAATATCCTTTACCCACTTTTACTCAACTTTCTACCCCCATGTTCCTCTTATAGGGTATGTGTGGAGTGTGATGGCTTTAAAAAAAAATAAATTGGGGAACAAGTGTGAAAATATATATATGAAAAATGTATTTTAACTGTTCTACATATAATTTAAACATAAAAAGAGTTATATATGTTCAAAATTGAAAGTTAAAAAGTGAATATAAAACTCTAAATAATAATATTTCAAGCCAGCTGCGGTGGCTCAAGCCTGTAATCCCAGCACTTTGGGAGGCCGAGGCGGGTGGATCACGAGGTCAAAAGATCAAGACCATCCTGGTCAACATAGTAAAACCCCGTCTCTACTAAAAATACAAAAACTTAGCTGGGCATGGTGGCATGTGCCTGTAATCCCAGTTACTCAGGAGGCTGAGGCAGGAGAATTGCCTGAACCCAGGAGGCGGAGGTTGCGGTGAGCTGAGATCGTGCCATTGCACTCCAGCCTGGGTAACAAGAGCAAAACTCCGTCTCAAAAAAATATATATAATAATAATAATATTTCAACCTGAACCTAAAACTGTGCCTATTGAACAGTGCATAAAATATTAAATGAATTAGTCAGAAAAGAGTTACTTGAGTAGTGAATTGCATCCTACATCATCAGCCAGTGATATTTATGGCCAAATACTTTGTAGACTAGATTCATAAAATGTATAATTTTAAAATCAACACTTTTCATCAAATAGAATGGTTTGTTTTTAATTTGATTATAGATCCTACTTAATCATTGCTTTAGGTTCTTATCAATAAACACTTTTATTTAGAAAGTTCTTTTATAGACTATTGATGAGCAGATTTCTAGGATTTCTTTTTAATTGATTCGGAGGTTTTTGTCCATGTTAAATACTATGAGTCTGTAACTTTATAATATTCGACAAAAAGCAGGTTTGTTACTTTTCTTTCTCTAAGAAAGCTTTAGAGACAGAATCTAGATCTTTTAAATTTGAAAGGCATTCAACTTACTTAGTCACTTCCTCTAATGATTGACTACTGTTGTAAAACTTTAATATTTAAGAAGAAGAAAATTATGAATTGTATTGTAAAATAGTCAATTATAAGTAAAGATTTTGTGTGTATGAAAATCTGGCAACTTTCATTCCATAATCCTTAAATCTAATTGAATGTGTACTAAAAAATCTAGTTTTACATTGAACTATCAAGATTAATACAAGACTCCCATGTTTTTTCACATTTTCCCAGTCTTCAATGTTCTAAGGGATTTACTCTTAACATTTTTGATGTTCTCATTTACTCACGGGCTGTAAAAATCACCAACCTTGTGCATCAATACCAGGAACTCTCACTTAAAATGATTAATTGTAACGTTTTCAACAGTAGACAGTAATGTTTTTTTCTTGGGAGGAAAAAAAATCTTCCTTATATGTTTATGTGGTTCTCTTGCCTCTATAGTTGATTAGATTAATTTCTTTGCTAATGTTCTTGTTCAGTTGGATAAAAGAAAGGCTTTAGGCTTTGTATTTCTTGAAAACCAAGAAAAGTAAGAAAATATCAAATTGTACCACTTCTTCCCTTGGGCAGTTGACCCATGTGTACACGTGCATGTATATCAATCCAATCTTTTGCAGTGAACTCAGTTTATATATGAGGTCTGTTTTTCAGTATTGTAGAAAGATAACTAATCTTTTTGAAAATACCTTGTCAGCACCTAGTGTTCCAAAACATAGGTTGAATTGAGTGTGGGAATATCATATAGTATTGGAATAAAAGTAATTAAAACATTTAGAAATTGTTTTGAAGAATGCATTGCTGCAAGGTGGCATAGCCATATAAACATGACACCACCATCTTATGGAGTGTACAAAAAAGGGGTGTCTCTTGTGCCAAATAAACATTCTTCAATTAACGCTTCGCAATATGTAGTGTGAACTTTCCTAGTCTGTGTTTATCCATCCTGAAGCTGCTACTTTTAATGCCTCAAAAACTGTTGCCTGTATATATTCTCCTTCTGCTGGATCTTGGGATAAAAATCTGATTACAGGTGCATTTTCTTCTTGAATCTGTCTAATAAGCTGAACTAAAACTAAATGAATACAAGAAAGCAAAGAAAGTTCTTCTTATGATACATTAGCTGTGCCTATATAAATATAAGAATTGGTGAGGGCTACAAGAATAAACTGGCACAATAAACTATTTGTATTTGAACATATAACACTTCAAATTCCATAATTAATATACCTATATATGAAATGTTTTCCACTCAGAATATTTACAGTCATAGATTTTGAGAGGAAAAAGTTATTTTATTTTACTGTGAGGATCTGAATAGGCATTTTGACATTCATTATCTATTTGCAAGGAAATGACAAGTTCTCAGAATGAAACAGTCTTTGTTACCTGTCTCTTTTGAAAGACTTACTCTCATGTTGTTTATTTGTTTTTTCTGCATTCATCTTGCTTTTTTTTTTTTGAAATAATGCATATTCTTTTTAATTAGGTCTACTTATTTAAATAAAACTCCTTAATTGTCAATAATTATGAATCACCATATTCATATAACTAGATACAAAAATCTTTAAAAAGTTAATGTGCTTTTAATTATAATGTTCCTGTTCCTTACACTTATTATACATTAATAGACATCCCGAAAAAGAGGAAATGCATATCTTAGAAGTGGCTTAAGTTGTTTTGTGCCCTTCTTCTCAGGGATACTCATATATTTTGGAGCAGCCAAAATTCACACCTCTTCACCAATGTACAGACCCAAAATGCTAGGTTAGTAGAAGGGCATATTTCCCTCACACTTTATTAATGAATCTCTTTCATGAATTTTTCTTTTCAAATGTCTGTAACTTTAATTATCTTTGCTTATATCAAATTCAGTTTCACTGGACTACTTCGAATGCTAATATTCAAATAGTTTTTTGAAGCTCACATTTTAGGCTTTGTTCAATTCTGCTTACAGTATTTATTACAATTAATCATTCCATCTGCCTCTGAGCTACCTTTTACCTAATAGTAGCAGAGTTGAGTCCAGTCTCATGCAGGAAGAACAGGGTTGTGTTTGGCAGATAAATTGATTAGTGAGTCTACATCAAGTGATTGAGTCAGTAGTTCATACCAACATAGCTAGAGTGTTGCTTTTTGAACTATAGGCAGCTGTCCTTCCTCTTGATACATATATCTTTAATCATTTCCAGCATTTTCTTTTCCATTTACTATTTTCACCAAGGAGGAGAGGACCTTATAACATTAGGCTTGTTATGTTAGCGTTCCATAGATAAATACATTATTTAAATCATATGTAAATTACATCCATCCTTCAATAAAAATTTTAAAACTAGTAAGTCATCTCCTAATAATTTTTCAAAATTTAGGTTATTAATTTCAGATAAGGCTAATAGACAATGTTTTTTTTCCTATAACATTCTTAACCTAGAACCAAGCTTTGTTCTTTAATAACCAGATCTCAAGCTATAAGAATTTTCTTTCATTATTGAAAACGTGGTTAGTGTGACCTAAAGCTCCAACTTATTATTACATACATGGGACCCAAGCTAGCCAGTTCTTTCTTATTTAAGCTATCTTTCCTTAGAGCCCTTTCATTGTTCCTCTTGGGGAGGACTTCAAGGTTTTCTTGGTTCTAGTCACAACCGGAAAATATAAAATGAATTTTGCACATGTAAGGAGAAAGAAGTAGAGGTACATTATTGCATGAAAACAAGGTCTTGCATATCTTTTAAAGTTGCTATATTAAATAGAATCAGCACATGTAAACAGAACATTAGGTAAACTACCACCATTTAAACTTCAGAGGAAGACAACTGAGTACAATGAATAAGATGTTTTCTGATGTAATCACTAGGGTGTCAAAAAAGGGGCCGTCAAAAAATGACCAGGTCTGATAAATGAATTATTTAAAAGAGCGATTAAAAGCCAATGGAAATTTTAGGAATGGCAGCAAAAAAGTAACCTGAATGTAGAAATAGAGGTACATTCAACTGGCCAACTGGAGTAGGAGTTCTGTTATCCTCAGGCTGAGTTAAATGATTAGGAATGCAGACCAGAAGGCATGGTTTTCATATGATCCTAACACATCCGCTCAGTGGATGAGTAGTGGATGATATGGAGATTGTCTTGTAATCCTAAATGGAAGAAGATATAAGTCATGAAACAAGATAGTGAGGAATGTGATAGAAAAATGTTTGAACCTCACGTGTTGTTAAGTTTTAAAGCCCTTAGAAATTTCATCTTTTAAAATTACTGTGTTCCATTGTTATTTCTACTCAAGAATAGACTGACTGACCTTTCTTGTCTTCATTTTATAAAAATAGTACCTAACACATTTTGTACAAAATCTCTAAGAAATTTTAGGATTCCTTTAAATTCTTAACTCAGTTTTTTCAAGACAAACCATTCTGAATAAAGAAACACAAAATTTCAAACATGTTTCAAGTATGTAAAAACTCTAAAGTACCTGGATCCTAGTGAATTACAGATGCAGTTTAGGTAGCTATCCTAAAAATTAGGGAGGTCAAATACTACCTCTTTGTTTGGAAATTCCACCTCCGTGACTTGTTCATGATAGCCTTTTTGTGAAAAGGGTTTTGAGAGTAAAGAATGAATGAATGAGTCAGCAGTTTTTATTAAACAAGCTTGACTTTGTTCTATTGCTGCTGTCCCTTTGTTGCTGTAATGTATGCTTCTAATTCCTGCAATACCCAACATGTTTTCTTTCTCTTCAAGAAATAAGCTTCACTGAAATATTTTCACTTCTAAACATGTGACATGTATTTGAAATTTTCTTTAACAGAGATCTAGTTTAGAGTGTTGTCTAGAATATTGATAAAAAAATTTTCAAATACCCTCAGAGCTGCCTGAATTGGGGATGCAGGGCAGTCAGAAATACAAATATCCCTTCTATTCTCTCATACTATTTGTTGAATATTATCTAAGTAATAGAGAGGAAAAGAAGACATGAAAATTATCCAAGAGATACAAAGGAGAAATGCTTGATGTGATGGATACCCTGTTTACCCTGATGTGATTACGCAGTGCATGCCTGTGTCAAAATATGCCATGTAATCCATAAGTATATACACCTAGTGTGTATCCACAAAAATTTAAAACTAAAAAGAAATTTTCCAAGGTATATGGGCATATAATCTCAATTTACAGTTGTAGAAGTTGGATGCCTAAGGTTTGGATGCATTACTGCTTTCGCAGGTCAGATTCCTTGAAAACTGATTGGAGTTTTTGAGAGTACATTCAGTGTATCTGCTCCTGCTCTAGGGAAGAAGTCCTCAACTGCCGCTTCTCAAGACACAATCACCATGGTACATGGAAGAAATGAGTAAACGGACCTGCAAATATTAGATTTTTCTGACTCCTTCACTTGCCTCCTCCTCCTCCTTCCCATAAATGGCCTTTTTTATTTTTAAGGTCTATGTGCAAGCAGTTATTTTTTTAAAAAATGATCATAAACTTCCCTTTTCAAAGGAGTCTAAAATGCATTTTGTATTTGTCATTATTTTCTTTAAACCTTGAACTCTTTGGAAGGGATATGTAATTTGAGATGGCATTGTTACAGTTTGGAAATTGTATTCATATTCTTCTTCAACTCAAAATAACAATGCCTTCAGATCCTGAAAACTCGTTTATTTTTACCCCACTACACCTTATGTACCTTAATCAATAGGAGTTCAGACTTTATCCTCTTGTTTTTGCTGCATTTCACATCTGCAAAAATCAACAACTCTGTCATTGCATTCCAGGCACAAAAAGCCAAGCTTAAGAAATAGTATAAATTGGGATTTTTTTTCCCTCTACTTAACAAAATTTACTTTAAAAGTTGCAGGTAAAATAACCCCAAATCAATCTGTTACATGGAAATGTTATTTTATGTTTATATGGCACTTTTTGTTTTCACTGGGTTTGAAATTATAAAATTGACATTCCATTCCACTGTGGTAGTGAAATGCATTTTCAAAGGAAGAAACCAAAGCCTTGAGGTGTTAAGTATCCTGTCTGTAGTTGCACAATGAACATGGCAGAGACAAAATTAGAACTCAGTTTCTAAGTTTTATTTTCTTTCATCTGTCTCTCTTTTACATATTAAATTCTCAAATTAGAAATGCTATGTGCTTTCGAATTTAATTTAGACCCCCAAAAAATACTTGTTCTGTGATATACTTATGCTTACTTTTCTGTAGTGTAAGTGATTATTTTCAAAAAGTTTTAAAAAGTAGTCAGAAATATGAATGAAAGAGGAATGCAAATAAAGCCTCCAAACTGATAGATTTTATTTGGTAAAACTAAAACCCTCATGGAAGTTTTGTTATAAATTTTGTTCCAAGAACTGATCTGATTCCTCTGGAACTGACATAATAATGTATTACTGAATGGTCTACTTTATTGTGAAACTTGAGACTATTACACGGGATAAATCATTTAAATTCTTGAACTTAATAACTTAAGTTTTCTTGAACATGAAGGTATTCAGTGACTACTCTCACAGGCTTACTAGGTAATGAAAAGTCTAATCTTTAGCTGAATCTTCAGTCATATAATGTGTAGCCATATAAGAAGTGAATGAACAACAAAATAGTTAAGTAATTAACCAGTGGCAAAATGAATGAATGAAACTGAAAAGCAAAGGCTTTCATGAATTCAAATTCACTATTATGCTTTTATGCTTAATACATTATAGAATTCAAATAAAAATGGAAAATATCTCTAGGATATCAATTACTCAGTTATGCCAGAGTTATTCAGCTGCTTCAAATCATTATTACCTTATGTCCATGATGTTATACAAAGGAGAAAATTCCAATGGAAAAAGATACATGGGAAAAAAATATTTATTTTAATACTATACATTATAATCCCAAATTTGAAGCCCTAGAGATTCTCAACATTTGGGAATTTGTTAAGCAAATACATTCCCGAGATGAAATTTTTTACAACTACTTAAAATATTGATTATATCGATAGTAGCATGTGATAAGGAAAAGAACATGAGCTTTGGGATCAGAAAAGTCTATATTTGAGTCCTCTGTCACTTCCAGAATGTTCCAAACATAAAGAAACTCTGTGCCATCTTAGAGTTTTTTGTAGAATCCTCCCTGACCTAACATAGACTACTTATCCTATTGTGTACTGAGATTCAGCACTATGCTTGCTAAGAGACCAATTTAATTTTGAAAAGTAGTCTGACTAAACACTTAAGAAAGGAATGAATGGAATCAAATAGGCCATGAACAATATAGCCACTTACTGGTGGTACCATATTGGGTACATTACTTCTTTGAAGCTCAGATTTCTTGTAATAAATTGCTAATAATTATACTGTTTACCCAATGGATGATAAAATGGCATTATATGTACTAGCACTGAGCTAGGTATGGATTTGGTATTAAGTACATGGTAATTGTTAGCATTGTTGTTGTGTGTCTTACGCTAATCTAAAACTTTTACTCAAAAATATTTTAGTTGGTCATTTATGCCCAAAACATTACTTCTTAGTACACCAAACAGCTTCTATTAACCAAACCCCCAATCCAACTGCATGCCCATTTTTCCTAGTAACATTCCTTGTATAAGCCAGCATTTTTGCGGTTCTAGTCATTTTCCCCAAACTGTGTCAATTCCCACCCTGAGCCTTTCCTCCTGCTCAGCCCACAGACTATGTCTTTTCTCCTCCTTCTAGATTTTCCTGTTGAACCATCCTTTTCCTTCAATGTTTAACTAAGTGGAGCTTCCTGCTGGAAGCTTTCTATAAAGCACTCAGTATTTACTGTTTTTCCCCCTTTTTTTTTGGCACTTTGTATTTAATAGAATGCTCACACTTTCCATAGGTCATCATTTCTAGGTCTGACTCTCTACCATATATTAAACTTTTTGAAGACAGAAGCTATTTCTCCCTTCATTTTTTGTAATTCTTTCAGCAACTTAGTCATTTACACACAGTGGTTATATTTAAAATATATGTCAGATTAAATTCAAGTTACTGAAAGCTCTAGAAATAACATTGTGTAACCCTTCTTGACACAGATGTGCCATTTGAAGTACCCATTTGAATATGATTTTCCTAATTTTTACAAATTGAATTTTTACTTACATAAAGTTGGTTCTAAAAGGCTAAATGTATTGGTATACTTGACACAGAATCATTCCCCCCACATTCATTTTAATTTATTGCGCAGATAGAAAGCTGTTGGGTACAGTTGTGTAGATAAAATCTTCTTTCCATCTGGGCTAGTTCATGGACAAAGCATATTAGGTAATTTATAAGCTCTACCCTGGCTTGCTTAAAATAGTACCTGTAACATTTTGGGAAATTTTTACTAGTTCGAGAGAGGGAGTGATAAATAAATTGATTTACATGGTCGATTTGGAAGATTTATGGATCCTCTGCAAAGAAAATAAACTCAAGAGTTTTCAAATATAATGTCTCATAATTCTCTCTTTAGAAAGGAAGAAATTGTAGGTCTTTAAAACTACAAGAGGATGGTAAGAGTGGGAGAAAAGAAAGGCCAAAACTTGCCCTGAAGATGAGTGTCAGTAGATCTTGACAGAGTTTCTAATTTTAATGTAATTGAAATAACATTTTTTAATAGCTTCACCCATTGATACATAATATTAATTAGGCCTCCAAAGACAAGAAAAGCTCCTCTTGTAGATGCCTGATTTACTCATATCTTTACAAACCTATGAACTATTTTTACAGGAATCTCTGTGCCCTCTTAGTTTAAAGTCTATGACTTGAAAGATTTAAACTAAAAAATTCTTTGTGTGTGTGTCTCTCTGTCTCTTTCTCTGTATGTCTCTCTCACACACACACAATAATCTTCTCACAAAAAATGTACACCCAAACTAATGATGTGTTCCTTTTTCACAAAAACTTTGGCTAAACTCTGTTGTAAAACATTCTAAAATGGCTAGTGATATCCACCTGCTGACAAGGAGTCACTGTAGTCAATAATCCAATCAAACACTCAGAATACTTGACAATAATCTTAGAATTTTTAAATATTCTGATGATTTTCACTTGTAGTTTATACTGAATATGACCAAGAACCAACTTGATAGGCCGGGTGCAGTGGCTTATGCCTGTAATCATAGCACTTTGGGAGGCCAAAGTGGGCAGATCACCTGAGGTCAGGAGTTTGAGACAAGCCTGGCCAACATGGTGAAACCCTGTCTCTACTAAAAACACAAAAATTAGCTGAGTGTGGTGGCAGGCGCTTATAATCCCAGCTACTCAGGAGGCTGAGGCAGGAGAGTCACTTGAACCCGGGAGGCGGAGATTGCAGTGAGCCAAGATTGAGCCACTGCACTCCAGTCTGAATGACAGAGCTAGACTGTCTCACATTAAAAAAAAAAAAAAAAAAAAAAAAACAAAAAAAAACCTACTTGATTAAAAAAAAAACAATGGCTGGACTGGGCAGGCACAGTGGCTCATGCCTATAATCCCAGGACTTTGGGAGGTCAAGGTGGGTGAATCGCAAGGTCAGAAGATCAAGACCATCCTGGCCAACATGGTGAAACCCCGTCTCTACTAAAAATACAAAAATTAGCTGGGCGTGGTGGTGCATGCCTGTAGTCGCAGCTACTCAGGAGGCTGAGGCAGGAGAATCACTTGAACCCGGGAGGTGGAGGTTGCAGTGAACAGAGATCACGCCACTGCACTCCGGCCTGGAGACAGAGCTAGACTCCATCTCAATCAATCAACAAAAATAATGGTTATAATAAAGTGTCTAGGCTTGACAGAGTTTGGCAAAGAAAACCTATCAAATTTAAAAATTGTCAGGGTCAGAGTATACTTTGAAAAATATTTATCTGTTTGTATTCAGTGGTGAACTTAAGCAATCCATGAGAATTTTGTAAGTCAGCATAAGGTCTAATTCTCTTTCTTCAGAAATGGAGAAAAACTTGTTTAAATATTACATATTTTTCTTTAAATAAAAAAGAGACAAATTGGTTCCCATTGAATCTTAGTTTGGAAGTCTTTTCCGACTGTAGAAGATTCTAGAATGCATATTAAGAATCTGATCTTGTCTATGAGCCCCTTCCCTGTTTCACTCCATGGTTCTTTCCAACCCCACCTTCCAATATTCTCATCATGTCTACTTTACCCAAGAAGACGAATCTTTTCACCCTTCTCCGAATATGCATTTTATTACTTTCCACCTTGCCAAATTCCAAACTACTTTTAAATATCTAAAATTCTATCATTTCCCATGGAGACTTATTTGCTATTACAAACAAAATACACATATAAACAAATAACTAACATAAATAAAATCTGCCTTAACAATTACAAAACCATTATTAGGATTAAAAAGCATTTACTAAATAATGATCAAACATAATTTTAGGGCTAGTTTAATGGCAATTATATTTAAATACATACTTTAAAAAGTGTGTTGTGACTCTTAACACCTACCTCTAAGAAATTAAGACTATTATTATCACAATAGTGTATATATAATATGATTAATAAGAGACTTGCTAATTAATAAAATTCCAGTTTTATTTTCTTTTTAAAGAGTCAAGATATTATCAGTGTACTAAATAATAAGAGTAAGATATGTTCACAAATAAACATGGATTATTTGCCTATCTTAGAACTTTCTCCTTCAGTCTACCAGCTCAAATCTAGATGAGAAACTTGTTCTTAGTTCTTGTAGAATAAGAAAGCCTGGCACCCATTTTTAGCTTAGCAAGCTCATGGTGACACCGAGACAGCATTTTTCTATAGCGTTTCACAGCGTATGTTGCATGGATCACACACTAAATGTTTATTTTGTAATTTACAGTCTAGAGGAATTATGAGAAAAGAAACTGGGTAAAAAGTATTAGATCAAACTTTGATAACAATAAGTTTAAGTAAGAAACTAACTTGTGAAAATTACATGTTAGCTGGGCATATTTTAAGATACCTGTTGGGAAACACCTAAAACAAGTTTTTTTCTAATATTTGCCCCTGACCCCCTTTTTTCTTTTAGCTGAATTGTTATGGGAAGACACTTTTGTTTGTTTTTTTCTCTGAATAAGTGTTTGTGTGACAGTTTCTACTGCTATGGGTTCAGTTGACATTCTGTCATCAATAATAAAAATTCTTGAATATTTTTAGTCTTAGAAATATATCTTCACTCATATTAATATATATAAATTGTACATATATATGTAAATTGTCATATGTTACAGATGCTTTAGAAACATTGCATATTTGAATAACTATATGTACATCGCATGACCACAGGATTCTGGAATACATGTGAATTAAAATCATTAAAGCATTTATTAACTGAAAACTCACTCATGAATTTGCTTATGAAGAATACCTTAATATTATAGTAGAGAACAGAGTATGAGAGTTGCTTAATTTTAGTCCAATTTTAAAACAATGATATGTTTAACTGGCTCCTTACTTTTAAATGATATGTTCATAAACTTAAGCAATGTTCATTCACAAACTTTTCCCTATAAATTTAACTTTCCCTCTACTAATCAAGAATATAAGTTAGTAGACTCTAGTTATCTTTGGATTGCTTGATTCATATCTTTAAAAGGAGAGATTTTTTTTTTAAATGGTGTTTACTCTGAAAGTAAGGATGTATTTTAAGGAAGAAAAATTGGGATTTACATTTCAGAAGTAATAGTATTGGAAGATGTATATCAATATTTTAAAAATTCCTTGCAAAAATATGCATATTCCAGAAGGAAACAACATTAGATCTTTATTCTACAGGAGAGCTATAGAGGTTGGTGCCTCTCTAGAGCCCCTTCCTCCACATCCCACAGTGAGTTAATAACCAGTGGTGTAAAAGCATCATGCAGATCACCTGCATTTTGGGTAGGTATAATTTTTCATAACCCTGAAATTCTTAAAGGTAATCCTCACTATATTGAATACTTTATAATTTATTAAATTGCATTTCTAACTGTTCCAGACCATGTTTCTATAGCCTGTGTACACAGTGATTGACACATAAAAATCAGTCATGTTTAACAAGTGCATGAACCTAAACATCTTTATGTGAATTTAATATCTAATTGTGAATGGCTAATATCACCATCTGTCAATCAGTATGAACTGAGAACTATACATTATTACTATTTATTGGTTCAACCTTTTTCAAGGCACAATGCCTAAGGAAGTAACTGATTATTGGTCCACTGTAATTGAAATGCCCACATATTTGAAAAAGATGGCTAAATAATGAAAATAACTTGTTTCTCTGTATATTGACTTAAGAAAGAAAAGTAAAATGCTCTTGTGATTCACTTATATATTGTTTTTCTAACCCCAATAAAAACTGACTTGAGAAGTTTGTCAGACATATATATTTATTTCCCAAATAGTTATTTTTTTGACGGCTTTTGTGAGGAAAATGATGCATTGGAATTGATATAGTGTGCATAATATAAATGCCAATAATACATTTACTCTTCTAGATTTTTATTTGTTCTGAGTTTTTCCAATTATTATGGAGGGCTCTTGACATCAAAGATTGACTGCCTCAGTTTTTGTTTTGGGGAGTCTTAGCTGTTGCCTGGTGTGGAGTTACATGCTTCTAAGGTAGAGCAAAAGTTGTTGCTGCTCGTGGGTTTCTCCCCTGCTTGTGCCAGAATCACCTCCCTGCAGGACTGCATATGGAACATTCCTAACCCGCATTTGTTTCTCCCAGGACTCTGACTCCTTTGAGGGATTTGCCTGCCTAGCTTGATGGAGGTATTCCAGCTCTGCTTTCTTTCAGATAGTATTTCTTATTCGTTTTTATCTAAATAGAGGATTATATTAACTAAACATGATTGAACTTGAGATATGAGTAGGCACATTTCTAGTATCTGGTTTTGTTACAGGTTCTTATGGTTGATTTTCTGCCTGTAATGTAATACTTTAATACAACTGTCTTTAAATAGCAACAACTCCTAGGAAGAAGTTTTGAGGAAACCTATGCAAGTTCTTTTGGAAAGAAATTGGCATTTCAGTGCTTAATTCAATTAGCAACTCATAAAGTCTATATTGACTAGGATGCAAATAGCCTTTATAAGCATTAATTTCATGACATGAACATTTTGTACAAGTGAATGTAGAGTTTGTAGATCCTTAGGCAAATCTTCACTGTCAGTTGAATTTATTTAAAGAGCTGTTCTGGTCACCTTTGAACCTCAATGATTTCTCCAGATGTACAGAAGTGAACAATGTAAAAATCTTGCTGTTTCAGCAGAAATGATTCCAGCTGGCTGGGAACTGGATCTGCAAGTCATTGGTTACAGCTGTGTTTCGATTTATGTGATGGTTGAAAAAATAAATTACCCGATTAGATGGTTAGAAAGAGGACTCTTTGTTTAGCCCTTGTGTGGGGACTGAAAGTGTTTATGGTGCTGTTTTCTACGCAGTCTTTGCAAAGTAAGCTGGACAAATAGACTTATTCAGTGCTTCTAAGAAATGTTGCATATTCAGCTTTAATTATTTACTAAAGAAACTGTTTTTTTTTTTTTTTATAGTGCTGTCATCCAGCAAATGTTTTAAAGGTCTAGCATTTAAGAGAAGCAGTACGTCTTCTGTCCTACTGAGCACTGCATTTAGTAATTGAAAAGCAGTTTTCTTTTGTTTAATGTGTACTTTAAAACATGTCTTTGTCAGGCACGAGAATGGGAATACATTTTCTCTTAAATTCAATCCTTTATAATGGCAAAGTATCTGAACATAAGTTCTAACTTAACCCTTTTCCTTAGTGAGTTATGGCTAGTGGCACATAAGAGAAAATACATTAAATTGTTATATAAAGAAATATAGTCAAACATTACTGTAAAAAATTAACATGCCTATGGACCACTTGGGCTATGAGGCTTTTGAATTTGTGAATGTTTTGTTATCCAAGTTTTATATGGAGAGTTTGTAACAGAGTGTTAATCAGCATATAACTTTCTAGGTCAGTCAAAATGCTAACTCTTGGAACTCTGGTGTACAGTCTAACAAAATACCTTCCCAAAGAGACTAATATGCTAACATTATCTTGGGTGAGGCGTTTTTTGTTTGTTCTCTTGCATTATTTTTCCGATGTAGCTTAACTTGGATCATTCTGTTTCCTAAGTTATAAGATGTCAGAACCAATATATTGTTTGTAGTTCACCCAGTTCCACCCTGTCATTTTAAAAAGCCAGTGATGGCTCTGGAAAAGATAGCTACAATGATATGTCTTCATCATTATTTTCTCAAACACTGATTTGCTAAATGATTTCAATATTTTTTGCAAGTTTTTTTTTTCTTTATTGCTTTCTAAACTCCTGAAAAGGGCCCACATTCTTCAGTGAACTTGAAACTGAAGCCAAGCACTTGACGAGGTGTCACAAGGTCCCCTGAGTTCAGTAGCAGTTCAGTGTGGGGAACACCCAGGAATATGTTATATTTTCCAAGAAAATAGAAAATTCTTTGTCTATTATCTTTCTTAAACAGCTGTATATTATAGAATTTAAAGATGCAGAATAAATAAGCATAATCTAATAGGAGACAAAGGTGGGATTGATCTGTCTTGAATTGAAAGACAGTTTTGCTATGTTAGGCTATTTCTTTGATCAATGAAATTATACCTTCTAACCCTTAACAAAATCAATACAATTGATTGAAAAAGATAGGAACAAAGCATGAGAATGTGGAATACACTTGAACCTTCATTGTTCAGTAATATTTAAATGATGTTCATAATGCTTAGAAGCATTTTCCACTAACTCCATGTAATGGAAGCTTCCTTAATCTAGATTGAAGACCTGAGTAATAGAGTTTCAGAATATGCTATAATGACATCCTTCATGGAATAACATGTCTTTTAAAAGTTAAAATCATCTCACATTACTATACTTCTAAAAGTGGGAACAATTTCTATCACTGAGCATAGAGACAGCTAAGTGAAATTCAATCTTGAAAAGAATGTGTATAAATTATTTGAATATGAAAAACTTAGGAAAGAAAAAAGTATCTATAAAGAGAGAACACTTTTTAATTTAAAATAATTTACTCTATATTTTGTGCTCCTGCTAACTGTCATGATCAGTAGATAAAGCATTTTCTTTTCTCATGAAGAGAACCCTACAAATTTAGCGTATTTTTAACATTAAAGAAAACTAAAAATCTAGAATAAAAATGATTATGCACAGTCAGTATAACTATCCATTAATAACTTTATTCCCCTTTAATTAAGCAGCACTTGAAAATGAATATTTTTTAAAACCGAAAAAGATTTTTTAAAGTTTTTGCAAGTTGATAGAGAATTTTTAACCTATGATTCACCTGTTTTTCTGGTTTCCTTGGTATTCCAAATTTCAAAAATCCACTTAAGAAGGTTTTTATAAACTAGATACCTTATCCTGACAGATTTTAAATGCTTTATTAAAGCTAAAGTATGTCTATTTGATCAATGAACCCTAAAATGTTTTTTTAATCCACATAGGCTTTTACAGTCTTCCAAAGAAATTATGAGGTTTTCTCCCTAGTGCCTGTGTCATAACTGTGTATATACATTTTTAAATCTTAGAAAATTGCTATCTTTCTAGTTCTAAGATGAAAATATTTTATATAGTATTTCAAATAATTAAAAATTTCAGCAAAAGTAAAATAATCCACATAAAAGATCTACTATAACATTTTGAAATCGCCATATTATACAGCTAATATGAAATGATACAGTTGTTTTTTTCTTTTTTCTTTTTTTTGAGATGGAGTCTCACTCTGTTGCCCAGGCTAAAGTGCAGTGGACATGATCTCGGCTCACTGCAACCTCTGCCTCCCGGGTTCAAGCAATTCTCCTATCTCAGCCACCTTAGTAGCTGGGACTACAGGTGCACACCACCATGCCTGGCTAATTTTAGTAGAGATGGGGTTTCACCATATTGGTTCTGACCTCAGGTGACCGACCGGCCTCAGCCTCCCAAAATTCTGTAATAACAGGCATGAGCCACTGCGACTGGCCTGAGATCATACCAATTATCAAAATTCAGCTATGAGGTGAGATATCACAGGGATATAGAAAGAGGGTATGTCATTAGCCTTTGGGGAAAAATGCTACTGGACAGTTATTTTGAGGATTAAATTAGATAATTATATAAACAGATATCTAAATAGTAGATAGCAATTACCAGCATATGTTTTCAATTGTACTGCCCTTCCATTGCACAAGATTTTAGGGCTGAATTAGGCTTTGGAGATAATCTAGTACTCTCTCTTTATTTTAAAAAATAAGAGAACTAGGCCAGGCATGATGGCTCATGCCTGTAATCCCAGTGCTTTGGGAGGCCAAGGCAGGTAGATCACCTGAGGTCAGGAGTTCGAGACCATTCTGGCTAATACAGTGAAATCCCATGTCTACTAAAAATACAACAAAACTACTTGGTGGTGAGCACCTGTAATCCCAGAGACTTGGGAGGCTGAGGCAGGAGAATTGCTTGAACCAGGGAGGTAGAGGTTGCAGTGAACCGAGATCTCGCCACTGCACTCCAGCCTGGGCAACAGAGGGAGACTCTGTCTCAAAAAAAAAAAAGAACAACTAAGGTCCCAAAAGTTAAATGACTTATCTAAGATGATAAACAGTATTAGTTATAGAAGTGGTACTAGAACCAGTTTTTCTCACTCTTAGATCAGTTATTTTTCTACTTCCTCACTTTGTTTCCTGGTGGTGTACATAGCCTACCTTATGGAAAAATAGTATTTTTCTATAGTTATGTTACTTAAAACATAAATTTTTATATTGATCCTGTATTATAATATTCAGAGTCTAAATACAACAGTAACTCTGAAGTCATTTGAAGCCCTCTCACTTACCTTGATTCTTAAAAACCAGGATTAATTATTTTCTTTCTCACCTGTTAGGAAGCACATCAACACAGCAGAAACATTTACTTATTAGTATGTACAAAGTGGAAGACTATTGAAAAATACTCTTCCAGATTTGTGTGTATATATATATATTTTTTTTTGAGACAGAGTCTCACTCTGTCACCCAGGCTAGAGTGCAGTGGTGCGATCTCAGCTCAGTGAACCTCTACCTCCAGGTTCAAGCAATTCTCCTGCCTCAGCCTCTAGAGTAGCTGGAACTACAGGTGTGCACCACCATGCCCAGCTAATTTATGTATTTTTAGTAGGATGGGGTTTTGCCATGTTGGCTAGGCCAGTTTTGAACTCCTGACTTAAGGTGATCCACCTGCTTCGGCCTCCCAAATTGGTGGGATTACAGACGTGAGCCACCATGCCCAACCTCAGATTTGTATATAATTTGTTAGAATATACTTTTTTGTGCTCTCCAAATTTCCCCTCATTATCATTCCCTGCCTTTTCCCTGAAAGAGAAACACTCCATCAGCATCCTCAAGACCTACTTGTTCCTATGTGTGGCTGAACAACAACGTTCACATCACTTTCAGCTCAAGACCTCCCTCAAGTTCTTCTTCTTGCTCTATTCCCTCATCTCAGTGTCATCTCTGTAGTGTACTTTGAATGAGGTCGCCTTGTGGATACTGATGACAGACAAACTGGATGGAAACTGGGTTGTACACTTCTAGAGAGCAGAAGAGGGGAGGGCAAGATGAAAGAAAACAGGGGAGAGGGGGCATGAAAAGTGATTACTACAATGAATTACAATCACTTTTTTTTTGTATTACTAAATGCAAGAATGAACATAGATTTTTATATGCCAGGATCATTCCTAAAAGGAAGAGAAATCTCTGTGATGATTTATTTTTTCTTGATAGTTTTGATACTCTACATTTATATATATGAAAAGAAAAAGAAAGAAAGTAATTTTGGGTTGACAGACTATTGCATTCCAGTCATAAAGTGCCTGAATTTAACACTGAGTCATTCTCTAGTCCAAACACCAAAATCTTAAAAGAAAATATAGGTCAAGTTTATTTTTTCCTGGTTAAAAACCAGTATCTTTCATCATGAACTTTTTAAAGTAATAACTCATATAAATTTACATTTTACTTTAATTTTGCTTAAACTAATTAGTTCTAGAATCTGATCTGTAAATGAAAATTATGTTACTAAGGTGTACACACACACACACACACACACACACACACACACGCCCGTCCGTGTGTGCCCTGACAAACAGACTCGTATCATTTGGGTTTTTCTCTCAGCCAATTACATAAAATTCCCAGCCAGGGCCAGGTTTGGTGGCTCATGCCGATAATCCCAGCACTTTGGGAGGCTGAGGTGGGCGGATCACAAGGTCAGGAGTTCAAGACCAGCCTGGCCAACATGGTAAAACCCATCTCTACTAAAAATATAAAATTAGCTAGATGTGGTGGCATGTACCTGTAATTCCAGCTATTCAGGAGGCTGAGACAGGATAATCACTTGAACCCAAGAGGCCAGGGTTACAATGAGCCAAGATCACACCATTGTACTCCAGCCTGGGTGACAGAGGGAGACTCCATCTCAAAAAAAAGAAAAAGGAAAATTTCCAACTAGATCATCCCAGTCCATCAGCATCTGATTTTTGTCTTCCTGCCCTTTAATTACTCTTTTTTGTTTAAAAAACAACAACAAAAAAGTAGTTTTGTCTGCTCCTAATTGCTGATTGCTGCTCCTCATTTTAACAGGATTTTTAGAAAAGATTTTTTTTGAATTTTTGCTACTCACACTGCTATTACGTCACTTCTTTATTGAAAACAGAAATATGTAATATGTGTTATTTGGCTCTAAAAAGAGAATAACTCATTTCTGGAAAGGTTAGAAAAATAAACACCTCATTTATTCAGCGACGTTAGCTTCAGTAGTTTTTTGTGTCTTCTGATAATTTTGTTATCAACTGTTTCAAAGTTAGTGTCTATGTACCCTTTTTCCTTAAGTAATCGTGCATATTTCCAGACTATGAGTAAATAAAAACTATAGATACTCTTCAGTCAAAATGAAGTCTCTTGATTTTAGATCTTCAAATAAATCAACATAGTTTAATTCTCTTAAAAGAGACTTGAAAGAAACTATTGGGATCCAATAATCAGTTATGTTATAATACTTTTCACAAGGAAAATTTAAGTCAACACTCTTCTATAAAACTTTCTGCAGGGTTTAAAATGTTTTATATTCAGTTTGTTCACAGTGGTGTCTACCACCACATGCCCTGCTGTACATTTGAAATATGGCTAGGGCAACAGAAAAAAAATTTTTTTACTTTAATTTATATTTAAATAGCTACACGTGGCTGGTCACAGCTTCTTGGAGAATGGAGGCTAAGTAAAACAAAGAAAATATGCAAGTGATAAACAATGTATTCTGCGCATTCATGAATTTTGAGTCAAAATTTGAACTGTAGTTTTTTTTTTGTTTTTTGTTTTTTTGTCTTTTGTCTTCTTCTTACTCCAAAAGTCACTAAGGAATTTAAATATCATCCCCTTCTCAGTACTGATTTCAAATGGCATTTATAAGAAATAAAAGATTCCTGCCTTCATAGTAAGATAGAAGGCAGGTTGTATGAAAGTGTTTCAGAGTAGTTAGTTATTACTTCCTCTAACTGAAAATATTTTTGGATGTAAATTCAGATCTATCTTGCTTATTTCATAGAAAGTTAATAGAACAAATCTCCAAAAACATAGAATAAATCTCCAAAACATAAAAATGGTTGATCTAGCAAGGTAATACTTGCATTATGTGACTTAAACTAAATGTAAAAGAGCATCAAAATTTTACTTTAAATATTTTAGCCATAGTCAAAGTATAAACTCTAATTGAGGGATGCTTTTGTGTTGATGATAAGAAGTTCAGAATTAGAAGAAACCTTAAACCTGTATATATGACAGTGGTAATTGAACTGATTGATTACAACATCTTCTTTCAAATGAATATTGATTTAATCAAAATCTGCATTTCCATTGGCCTCAATGGAAGTCCTAGCAGAAGCCTGGACACTCAGACCTGGCTAACCTCTATCTGGATGTAAATATTTTAAACGCGTGGCCATTCAGTTATAAGTATGATTTTTTTGGAAAATATTTATTCCTCTTGATTTTGTAAACTGCTCATTTAACATTGTTAAGCCTTCTGTAAAGTTAAGACCTGTGTGTGTGTCTATCTCTGTATGTAATAAAGGGACAGCATGGATTAGGGGGAAGAAAGAAATTTGCATTTGTTGTTTCTGATTCACAGAGGTAGGAGTACAGTGCTCATGTAGAGTCCACAGGGCTAGGATGTCAGTAGGCAGTTGCTGTAAGCTCATGTTCAATTATTAAAATAGTCGACATTTTATGTCTGATAGCCATAGCGAGGTCATGACATTAATTTATCTGAAGTATTGTGGGTGACTGTCTAGAAAAATAAATAGCATAAAGGACACAGATTCCAGAAAGCTGAAGAAGAAAAAAAAAAGTTGAGTCTGAGCAAAGAGTGATTAAGAGATGACCGATTTATTTAATCCACGAAGGACAGGAAGAAGTCAGCAGGTGTCTGGATGTTAATGACAAGTATTTTGAGCTATGCTGTGCATGTGTTAATTTTTGTTTTAGTTTTTCATTAGATTCTAAGCTTGTTGAATACGATTCCTATTCTTCCACGTCAGAAACTTAATTTCACATTTTACTGTTGCTTCAATGCTTAGGGATTCTTTGCTATCTGTTTCTTTCTCCCCCTTTTTCATTCTTCCCTTTTCTCTTCCCATTTCTGTGTTTCCCTTTCTTCTTCCCTCTGTTACTATTTTCCTCCTTGCCATGGGCTCTCATGAGAGTATATTCTTAATTCTGTTTCCTTCTGGTGCCAACTCCTTTTTCTGTTTTTGTTGTTGTGTTTGAGAGATTTCTTTTTCTTTTTTCTTTCAAATCAGGAGCCTGTAGGAACTGATCTTAGAGATACATACCCACGACTGATGCTTCTGTCTCTTTATGGGTTGTGTGATGTTTTCATTGGAACCGCTGAGAATGGTTGTCCTTCTTGTTTGTTGCCACAGATCTGTTGCCAATCTGCTACCTTAGTTGAGCCTGCAGTGCCGCACTGCATGCTGGGATCTGTCTGTGTGAGTAAACTGAAATTTCTACAGCACCAGACAGCGTTAGAGTTGGCTTGAGAATTGCTGTACTTTGCTTCTCTTTGCATGTATCGCTTGTATGCTGCAGAGTCACTGATGGCTAGCTCTATCTGGCAAGTAATTCAGAAATGCTCTTCATGTAGAAAGGAAAGGTAGGCACTTTACCACACTCTGTCAATAAAGAGAGCAATTGAAGAACAAAGAAACTGAGTAAATACCTATATATTGCCTTTTATGTTGTGAAACACTGTGGCACAAACACAACTGTGTTCAGCCAAATGTTTTACTTCCTTTTGTAATAATGCATATAGTAGATTGTCTCCACATATGTATAAGAATCTATATTTTATTTAAACATATGTAGTCAATTGTTCATAGTTACAGGGTGCAAACATATCTCAATCTCAAAGACTGTTACATATTCACTCCCACACAGCTATTTTTTATTATTTTTTAAGTTCTTAACTTAAAAAAGATATATACTAATATCTCTGTTGGTTGATTTTGTTAAGCAACTAAGGATTTCAACACAGTTTAAATCATATTGATGACTCAGATCCTGGCAGGTCTTATAATTCCTGTGAAATGACAGCACAGCTAATAAAAATATTAAGCAATTATTTTTATTAAAATCATAGGGTTTTATTTTTTCATTATCACATAGAAATGATTGATCTATGCAGATTGGTCTCACTCGTGTGTCTCGAGACCTGTTTGGGGCTTCATATAGAAGTGGAAACTTCCCTTTGCTCTTCCTTCGACTAAGGTGGGGAAAATTAAGGCATAGAATAAAGTCTAGGGCTGTTAAAGAATTGCCGGCATTACTTCTCTCTGTCACGTGTGAGCCTGGCTGCCTGCTTCCTGAGGTAGGGGATCCAGGATGAGACTGTGACGGAGCCTGTTTCCACAACTACATTTGGAGATCCGTCTTATTGATTAGGGGGAAAAAGGGGTGGGGATCAGGAGTGTGAGGTGAGGGGAGGACCAGCTGACAACTGACTCATTGAAGCACAAGATATTTTCTTCCGGAAAGATGTCAAACCACTGAGAAACAGCCAGAAAGGAAATAGAAAGGTGGAAAAATGAGGAGACCCTGGAAGAAATGAAGGCATCTCTTATGAGAGAGTCTTGGGGCTTTTTTCTTTTCTTTTCTTTTTTTTCTTCAATCATCTGACCTGCAAAGGCTAGAGTGACAGCGTCATGCAAATGCTGCAGTCCAGCAGGTCTGGGAGAGGGTGGATGCTAGACTGTGAGTTAATGTTAATGATGAGCGCAGTGAAAATACCAGCCGCTGCCACCCCCTGCTCACAGAAGCGCTCTGAGTCAGCATCAGATGCTTTGCCTCGCCTCTCGCTGTGTGTCTGTATGCCTGTGTGCGCGCGCGTGCTCGCTCGGGCATCCGTGTCTAGCCGAGGGGAGGGGGTGGCGTGTGAGTGCGTGGAGGGTAAAAGCCAGTCAGTCAGTGAGAAGCAAAGGTACGTTGGAGAGCAACTAAAATCTGACTGATTTCCATCTTTGGAGCATCAGATGTATTCCCTAAGGAGGATGGGTCTCCGTGATGGGGGTGGTATAATTATGTTAATGTCATATTTATGGAGGGGTGAGATTTTTCATTCTGATAATTGGTTGAATGCTATGGTCAAAAATTGTAAAGCCATATTCAGTTTTAGGGAAAAGCATGGACTTAGATCTAAGGGCTGTTTTATTTTTTCGCTTTTTGTGAGTGATGATTTTTTTTTTTTTTTTTTTTTTGGTTTTTTTTTTTGGTTTTTGTTTTTTAACTATTTATTTTAAGCCATAAGTGATTCAGTATGGGAAATCAAACGATAAACAGAAAGAGATCTTATATAATGATGCATTACATCATGGAGCAGAATATTTAAAGTCTTACAAGGCAGAGTAAAGATCTGGACAGGGGGTGGGGGGTGGTGGTTTGAAAGGGGTGTGGTACTAGGGTGGAGGAGGGGGGCCAGTTAGCAAATATTTTGTACAGCATAGCTTTCCTTGCAGCTTACTTGGAAATGGATGATTCACCTGTTCTACAGGAAAACGTTCTAATTCTTTCCATTTTTTTCCCTCCTCTTTTCCCTTTTAAGATCAACCACTTCAGAAGAACCAGATTCCACTTCTGTGGCCAGGACTTTTATGTTATGGCTGGTCCGATTGTTTAACCCTGCGTTCTATGCTACTAAACCTTGGATAATTCCTAAAGTACAAATTCTGTTCTCGAACCACAAACAAGGCTAAAAGATCGGAGGAAATTCAGTGAATATACAGGATTGGGGTTGTGTATTTTCAAAAGTACTGAGCTTTATAATTCAATTATTCAAGAAGTAGAATCATGTTTTTTTTAATGATGCTGCCAGCATTTTAAATTACATGTTTATTAAGCGGCATTGCTCAAATAACTACAGAGTATGCGTGGAAATATTTGCTGTCTGAATAGTTTGGAGATTCAAAGAGAAAAATCAAGCTTCAGAGGTATTAAATTATGACATGCAGAAAAGTTTTTGTTTTGTTAACTGCAACGGTATATATTTTAATCCAATTTAAAGTGTTATATGTCCTGAGCCCACCTTAGCAGTTGTGCTGTATAGCAATGTAATGAGAAGCAAAATTTCAATTAGAGTCCCATTAACTGGCATATAATCCTTCTTTATTGTAATAGAGGCTATGGTATTGCCGTACAAATCAATTTTTAACCCATTTTTATTCTCTTTCTTTGGATCTAATGGAATGACTCTTAACTGTTCATTGTCTGCATTGTTTCTCATATTCTTCATTATTTTAAGTTCTGGAATTAGTCTGTAAATGGTCGTCGTGATCACTCAGCTCATCCTAACTTTAATATATCATATATATTTCTACTTCTGTGTTTTAAATAGTATTTAGAGGTAAAAGCCTAAGTGAACCCAACTGTAATTTCTGAGCTATCCTTATTTCTGGAAGAAGAATTCTACTGCATCAAACCAGACTTTTCCTAGTCCCTGAGACCCTAACTTGTGAGGTATTTTAATAACATCACAAGTCAGGCTCTTGGGACCTAGGCGGAGGGGAACCAGCAGCTTTGGACCTTATTGATTGTCTGCAGTTACCACCAGAACAAAAGAACATACATAGATTCTGCCTAGGATAAAAGAACAATGCTTTTCTTTATCATCAGCAATGTTTCACCATGACCCACCCCCAAAAATACAATTGTCAGGAACTGTACTCTAAAGTGATTGCACAGTCGCACTGAAATAGCATTTGTATTATAACAGTCATACAAAAGCAATATAAGAAATCTGTGTAAGAAGCAAAATTACAATACAAGTATTATAAAATGCTTCTTTTGGTGCATTTTAAGGTGGCTAGTGTAAGAGGATATCTCTTAAGTTAATGAAGAAAGGGGATTATATTTATAACTTTTTTCCATATGCATTGAAATATATATATTAGCTACTGAAATAAATTCTGTATGTCTCCATATAACTATGGCTTAAACTATGTCATATACAGCTATAATCATTCTTGAGGCCTAGAAATAACATGATTTACAATCTTCTTTATTGACCCTATTAAATTTTACTACCGATTTAAGAAGAATGCTGCTTTATACTTTGTATTTATTGCCAGGGTTTTCCTGAGTCTTCTATCCAAACAACGTACTTTATATGTCTTAACAATTCTGACAATAATTGTTATGACTCTCTTATTATGAGAGTCTAAGAGTGAAAGTTTCATCAATAATTTGGGGAAATATCGTATATTTTCGTTTTTACAGTTTACTGTGTACATATCATGGACCTATGTGAGATAAAACAGTAAACGCCACCTAGGAAGTCAAACTGCTTGGACTAGCAACTGCATATGAACTGCATAGTTTTAGTTTTATAAGAATTTTAGTTTTATCAGAGGTTACTATTCCAACCATAAGTAATATGTCACATTTGAATGTTTAATAGCCATTGCCACATCAGATATGTCTTTCATGGAAATGGAATCAGTATACTAAATCTATTTGAAAATTTTACAGTAATGTTACAAATATCAAGATTCAAAATGGAGATGACAGACTTTCCATAATAGAAGCAACACAGTGGCTTCATTCTTTTAACTATAGCCTTAGATGGGTACCATAAATTACATGTTTTCTGCATTGTTAAAATAAATTTATGAATGTATTTTAGAATACTATATGGAATCTTTGTTCACATTTTAAAAAATTTCTTGTAATACCTACTTGAAATATTACAGAATATAAATCATCTATTAGTCATAGTTATTAAAAATTAATATAACAATATCATAAACATGCATCTATATAAAGCATGCAGAGTATGTTTAAGCATGTATGCACACAGTACCTATTCAGATTCTTTATGTATATCATCTACTTCATTTATCTAGAAGTTCTGAAATTTTAGGTGTGTGTATGTGGTGTGTATAAATACAAGTTTTAAAGCTCCCAATGAAAAGAGGCAATATAAACAGTAAAGAGTTTTGGTTGTATTTATCTTTTACTAATTTTGACCTCATTCTCATTGGAATTGAGCATTTTTTAAAACCATAAGTTTCTTAATAAAAAGAAATCTATGCATGTGTATCTACATGTACACAGAAACTTGATTACATTTAATAGCAATGTTCACACAACGAATTTGAAAGTACTTCTTATATAAAATAATATCACATACAAGTATGTGTTTACTGATACCTGTTTTAACATGATCATAAATAATATCTATAAGAGTTTCCATCAATTTAATTCCAAAACAGTGTAAGAGGTAGATGTTTATTGGCTATAGTGATATCAGATAGAGGTTATTGAAATGTGAAAATGTTTTAATGTTATTATATTCAGGAACCACACTGTATAGTAACTTTTGTCTCATAAAAGAAATATACCAAAGCTGAATTGAGAATGAAATGGTGTTTGTTCATTTTTACCATAAACATATAAATTTTTTTTTACTGATAATCCTACATGATTGGAACTTCTCAATGTAACCCTCCTATGATAACTGTCTTTTGAGAGCCTCATTGATAAAGCTCTTCTCTTACCTCATAAAGGTGTGTAGAGAGATTTAAGTGGGTGACTTTGTTTATATAAGCTACTTTATGCTGTATGTATATAGACAGATGCCACTTTTTCTGCATTTCTGTCTCTGCTGTCACAGAATAATATTGTTTTAGGGCTTTATGACATGATTTGGAAAATCAGATCATACTAAGCTTAAAATAAAAGGAGAGATCTACAACAAAGAGCGAGAAAATGATGTGTGTTGCATACAGAAAAAGCAGTGATATTAACAATTCGATGGCTTCCTGGTAGGGAGACCAGCCTGAGCCAGACGCATATATTAAGGGCTGTCTGCTGCCGATGTGAGCTTGCTCAATGCGGTGGAAATGAGGAATCATCTCCTTTCTGACACCAGCTTATTTGTACATTTTAATTTTGAAATAGCAAATTATTGTTTTACATAAATATACTAATCCTGCCTGATTCATTTTCTTTTCCATATTGTTTGTTAATTTACTGTCAACTTCAACTTCCTTTTTTTAGCAAAAGAATCATCTCTCAACTTAAACATCTACCAAAGACCAATGAAGTCTTTTTCTTTTGTCTTTTTTGTATTGCTCTGATAATATTGTGATACTCATGCTTTTAACTTTTAATCTCTTTAAGGAAAACATCAATTTTCCAAAATAGCATTTTTTAAAGGCTTTTAGGATCCATCCAGGAAGCTACTCTGGAATTTTGCCAAATCTAAATATGATTTTATTTCATTTCAGAATTTATGGGATCAATATCTTTTTCAGTGTAAAAGTCCCAAACATTTTAGTATTTCAGTTGAGCTACAGAAGAGGTGTAGAGATATTCGTAGATCATTTACATTAATAATGTCTTGAAGAGAAATAAGTATCTCAGGGGAATTATAGTACAAGTTAATTACTAATGAAATTAGAAAGGGTGTGTTCTGCCTTAAACTCCTCTTCAAATGGGCATGCTGGTACGTGTGCCTAGGCTTGGTCTAATACACCCTGAATATGTAAACGGTTTTACAAGCTGTCATGTTTGGATGAGTCCTGAGAAAAGCAGTATATAATGGGTTAGCTAACACCCAAATTTTCTTGCCATTTATACATGCAATGCAGCCTACATTTCTGTAGGCAGCAAATGCAGGCATCATTTTGATTGCTTGGATTCTTTTGTTTAATTTTTTACTAGACATTTAACTTAGCACTCAAATCCCACTGATCCCTTAGAGACTACATTTGGATAAGGAAAACGAAGTTCCTAATATAGAGAAGTTTAAAAAAAATTCCTGGGCCTTTGTAAACATTTGAAAAATAGACTTTTAGTGTAGCTCTGGAAATCATATATTTAGTATGCAGAAACTTAGGTACCATTATTATCTATCATCTTCACATTTAGTTTTCTTATCTTTCAATGAGCAACTAATACAGTGGGTCACGTATATATTTCCTATATGTCCTTATTTTTAAAAAGGTTTAGTAAAAACAGTATAAAATCAGAGATATCTTCATAAAATGATTCACACCATTTCTTCAATGAACTAGCTTCAATTTTAATTAAATGTTGCTTTTCCCCACATCTCTGTGCTAAATGTAACTTTATGAGATAAAGTACATTATCAGCCAATAATATTAAATTGTATATAATATTTTACTTGTAGGAATTTGAAAGCAGGTGGAACTTGAAGATAATTGAGATTAAGTGAATTTAAGATTAAATAGGTTCATGTTATATACACAGTTAATTTCATGCGTATTTTATGGACAACTTAAAAGTGAAAATTTCTGATAAGGTGAACTAAATTTTTCATTACTGATATAAGTAATGTGACTTTCAGTCTGTTACCTTAATAATTAATTCCTAAACAAACAAAACAAGTGTAAAAATAATCATGGACTGTATCTGTTAGGTCAAGTAAATAAGAATAAAAATTTCTAGGTTTTGTCATGGCCATATAAGGTTTTTGAAGTATTTTGGGGGTCTTTTGTGTAGGCAGATTTAACTTTGCCTCTTTTCTAAGAAGTTTCTCCCTCTTTGTCAATAGGTATCTGGTGATTTGTGAGCATCAAGTGACTACTCTGTGGAATCCTCTGTCCTTTCCTTTGAATTAGCTTTCCCTAGGCCATGAGTCAACACTAGTAGTTTATACATCCAAATTGGTAGGTCCTTATTGAAATCCTTCTATGTATTCGTTCTAGACATATAAGCGAAGTATAAGAAATTATAGATATACATTGTTGTTGTTTTTACAGCATCTGGATAGCTTCAGGAAAATATTTGGGTGGCATTTAAACACTGGCCAATGGAAGCATTTGATTTTGTAGAGTTTGAAATGCAGTGCCTTACTGGTAGTACATTTCCTAGTCTTAGGGGTGGGGGGACCAGTCTGTAGCTAACTTATTGCTCTGTTATACATCACACTAAAGCCCAGCCTGGGCATTTGTAAACCTCGGGGAGGTTTCTACTTTAGACAACATTTTTTGTTGAGGGATTATTACCACAGTCAGCTCCCTCCATTTCTCCCTCTCTTCCTGGCCCCCCTCCACCCAACATGGAGCCTTTTCAACTTCTTCAAAGAAGTGGAAAAAAAAAAGTAGACTCTTTATTAATGGCAGAAAACAAACTGGCTGCTGTACTTCCGAGGCAGCTCTCTAATAATAAAGCAGAATAGGCACTGAGACAAAGAATTCTTGAATGTACTAAATATATAGGGAAGCCTATTTAAATTCACCAGAGGGGCTTAGAGGACAAGCAGCCGAAAGTTTAGAATTCAATTCAAGCCATGCCAGAAAATGAAAATGTACTTAAAAAAGGATTTCTGAAACAATTGTTCAAAGAAATGTCAACTTTTAAGGTTCTTTCTAGAAGAATGAAATTTGTACTCTAATTTATGTAGTGACTTTTTCAATTAGAGAGGAAAAGTGATTAATAGAATCTCAAAGGAATTGTATCTTATGTTTAAAGAAAACGTGTTTTCTTTCCATGGGATGCTCTCTAGTGAAGGCCACCTAGTGCACTGACTAAAAACAACCAAATATATTCATGGGACAAAGAGATAATTTTTTTTTTTTTTTTTTTGCCATTAGACATGTAACAAATGCTCATCTTACCTTGAAAAAAAAAATGTTCAACTTGTATATTCTTTCCAGTTCATTTTCTTGCATTCAGTTCTATGATTTAAAATATTTCATATGTAACTCTGAAAGAGCAATTTTCTGATTTATAATAGGACTATGTGTTTCTAAATTTAAGATATAAAAAGTAATCCCTACCTTATCTCTTAGTGATTGAGAGCAGGAAATCTCTTTGCCTGCTATTTACCTATCTATAAGACATGTGCTTCTATAAGGAATACCCACATTTATAAGAAAATATATTTTATTGACCCCAATGTTGACTTTCTTTATAAAAACTGCTTATAAAGTTTATTGAAGGCCAGCGTGGTCTTGACTGATGGATGAAATTTCATGTAGGCTTCCTTAATATCTTCTTTTAAAAGTAACATAGATATTGGAAAAAAAAAGATAGTTTTTCTTTGACCTCAAGAATTGCAAATTTTAAGGAGGATGGAGGCGTGGGCTTGCTAGTGACCATCTTTGTTGCCATTGTGGAGAGATTCTACCTGAGAATGAAGCCCACATGGAATTCATCAGTTCCTATGTATAATTTGTCAGCTCAAAATAAGATATTTATTCATTAATGCATTTATTCTTCACACCCTCCCCCAAGTTCTCTCTGCTGGCTCTGCCTCTCCCTCTCACTTGATATTTCTCTCTTTCTTTCTCTTTCTCTCCAGTGTTGACTTATTCTCAGGTAAGCTTTCTCAATGTGGTAGCAAAGATGGCCACCCACCACTCCAGACTTGCATCATGCATCATCCTACAGCCTGTGAATCATGAAAAAAACAAAGAAACAAAAAGGTTCCCTTTACCCCAGCATCAGTTTCAGTTGTCAGAAAATCTTGGATTGGCTCTGTTTTGGTGACATGCCCAACTGTGGATCCACTTATTTGATAAACAAGGGCTACTCTGATTGGATGGCTTAATGTTGGGAAGCAAAAGAAGACTAGCCTATCCAGGGCATGAGGATGAGTGAGGGTCTGTCAGTGGTAGAAAGTGAAGGGAATTTAAAGCAGGTGGGAATGTAATGGAACACACAACCACCACTCAACAATTTTTAATCACTGAGTATAATGATTATTGATAGGATTTTGAAAATGTCTTGGTAAACTTACTGGTACCTATTAATCTGCAGCCAGTATTAGTTTATTCTGCCAAATGTCCTCTGTACAGCATGGAAACTATAGAACATCTTCTGCAGCAAATCTCAGCCTTATGTGTCATGAAATTAATTACCTTTATTAACACTTTCCATAAGCATTTAATATATGATATATACCATGAAAGTCAGCATTTGGTCTCAATTAGGAATTTGAAATATTAAAAATTATTTAGGATTACTAGAACTAGTTTGGTAAAGAAGAGATGATGATTTATTTAATTATTTATTTATTTATTTTGAGGCAGAGTCTCATTCTGTCACTGAGGCTAGAGTGCAATGGTGTGGTCTTGGCTCACTCCAACCTCTACTTCCTGGGTTTAAGCGATTCTCCTGCCTCAGCCTTTCAAGTTGCTGGGACTACAGGCATGAGCCAGCACACCTGGCTAATTTTTGTATTTTTTTTTTTTTTTAGTAGAGATAGGATTTCGCTATGTTGGCCAGGCTGGTCTTGAACTCCTGACCTCATGATCTGCCTGCCTCAGCCTCCCAAAGTGCTGGGATTACAAGCGTGAGCCACCGCGCCCAGCCTGATGATTTTTTTCTGTAGCCTATTGTGTCTATCCTTAGCTACCTTATGTTCAGGCAATTTTCTTATAGCAAATTTTATATTCTTCTCACTTTTATCTCCAGTGTTAGAGATAATTATGTATTGATTCTTGGAAATTTTTATTTTTGTTTATGAAGTAATTTCTTCCTCTACTATTATCCACATATATGTGCATTGTATATACATATGTGTGTGTGATATATATATATATATATATATATATATATATATATATATACACACACATATATATATATGATGACTACAATTATAAAATAAGGATGTTAGATTCTTATTTATTATCCTTTACTTTTGTGCTCTTTTATTTATCATAGTATGACCTGGGTGGTTTTTTAACATTTTACTGTCAAGAACTACTGTTTAGGAATCTTTCTAAATGATAAAAAGATTAATTTACTATGAATAATGGTTCTAATGCAAAACATTTTGGGCTTTTGTTGTGATGCAGATGAGCAAAGCCATAAATATAATTTAGAGAGTTTGAAAATGTATTTTAACATTCACAATTCTTCTTACTAATTAATCAAATTACAAAATTATGCTGTGGCTTCCAGTATATTAAAATAAGTTGTCGTATTTGGAACATCTGTTTATGGTCCCATTATGAATATGTATTTCTAAAGGGCTGAAGTATAGATTGCCATAAATAATATTTGCAATTTGTTCTGTGGAAAAATGATACCTACTTCCCTTCACAATGCTTGTTTTTTCCCACAAAGTAAATCTTCCAGATAGTATTTTATCATTCCCTTATCAAGACAGAGGAAAAAAGACTCGGGTCTTACATAGCCTTGCTGATTGGTTAAGAAAAGAGACGGCTGTCATCGGCAGCCTTCCCAGACACTGTACCATGGCTCCAGACAGTCAGCTGGTACTATCGCTTTGTCTCAACTATAAATCACAGTCTCGTAATGGTCAAGGCTGACACCTTGACATTTTCAAGAAAAGTAAAAGACCTGATTTGAATGGAAATCAATTTCATTTCACAAATCTTGGCTTACTACTCCAAGCCTTTTCTTGTGTCTTCTTGCGACTTATTTGGGATTTTCATGATCATCAGAGGATTATTTGAGTCCAAGCTATAAAACCATATTCATACTTCCTTCTTCATTCTTAACATGAGAAAATTTATTTTTAAAATTTTGTGTAAGAAAAATTACTAATAAGCAAGTTTTTAAAATGGCAATCAATAGCAGCCAATGCTATTTAGTTTTGCAAAACTTTTGTAAAATCTTCTCTGATTTAAAAGTACAAGCTGTGTACATGCATATCCAGATTAACCTTTGATTAATAATATTATCAATTACAAATGATTTTACACTTCAATCAAGCAGGTCTCAATGAAACTTAAAATCTTTTGAAAAGTATTTTCACTTTTATGTTCTTAGTCATAATGAGAAAGTTTTAAGCTTTAAATTGTAAGTGTTCTACAGCCAAGGATGACTAAATACTTAATTATGTTAGGTGGGACCTTGCATTAAATTGCATCAGAACTTTTGACCATTCAACCCAAGTGACATAGAAGTAATTCGATACTTTACTATGATGAAAAGAAACTCTTTTTAGGGCTTTTAGGAGCTTTGCAGTGAATGTTTAAAATTTTTTATTTACTTACTCTGTTACATCTTTCTCCTTTAGAAGAATACTACAATTTCTTCAAAAGCATAGAGGGGAAGACATTTCTTCTTTCCTGGTGTTTTGTCTTGATCCCTCTCCAAGGGTTATCTAAGCTCAGTAAAGCCTTGGGTCTTCTAGACACAATATTAATGGAGAATTTGGACATTACCTCTCTCTCTTTTTTAAGTGTGAAGGGATTACCTCAATGCCTTGTGGTGATTTCTTTTCATCTTCATTATTAGTCCTCAACTCTGTCTCAAATCATAATTCTAAACAGATAAACTTTGATTGTTAAATTTCTTATTTTATAAAGCCCTACGAATAAGTGATATTACAGACAGTTACAAACAGGATTCCCAACTCTTAAATCTTTTCATTCATTTTTCTATCCATCTACCCATTCATTCATAATCTATATAGAACATGGTCCTATGCTAGGTAGGAAGGAAATACAAAATAAAGTTAGAATTCCTTCTTGACACAATATTATGTTCTTAGGAGAATTTGTTTAAAAAACGAAAAAGTTATCAAGTCGGAATGTGATTGATGTACAAAGGAGATGGAAACAAAATATTTTGGGATTCTAGAAATGGTATTTTTTTAGTCATTGAAAATCAAGAACAATTCCTTCGAGGAGGCTGTATTTAGCTCATCCCTAGATAGGAAGATAGGAAGGATTTCTAGAGAAAGTGATGGAGGGGCTTGGGTTTCTGGGAGAATATACAGTATATACAAATGTGCAGGAACAGGAAAGATGGGCTATGTTTAGCAGTGAATGTTGTTGCAAAGTTAGGTGCATTTGTTGGAAAGGTAGAAATTGAGTGCCTAATAAAAGGTAAGCTGAAATGAGTTTGTGGAGTACCTGTAGAGTTCAGAGAGGCTCTCCTGGAGGTCATGCAATTTTATAATCCAGTAGGCACTGAGGACGTTTTAAATATTTGGGGGCAGATGCAAGGAGGTAAGGTGCAAGATTAATCTGTTTGCAGTCAATATGGCATGATACTCCAATCCAGAGGGCCTGTCAGAACTACTGAGCAAGCTTTATGTAGACACACCATTTTTCCTACCCCATAAATTCTGACTCACTAGGTGTGGGATAGAGAATGTGCAGGTGTATTTTGTAAAAGCTCTTAGATGACTAGCTATCACACACATTGAGAAAGAGTTGGGTAGAGAATGCTGAAATGAGAAGATGTAAGGGATTATTAGATAAGAATAAAGAGTATTGCAGTATGTAGGAAGAACAAAAATGAAGATATAAACCAGGGTTTCTTAATGAGAATTTCACATGTGCCCAGACTTTTGGAGTTTTATGTTCCTACGATATTACATGTAATATTTTGAGCGTATGTCCCTTTTTTTCTGGATAAAATGATCTAATCATGTGTATAATATTTTCAAAGGAGACTAAAGTCACCCAATATTAAGAACTACAACGATCATTTAGTATGCAGTAAATGGGAGAAATTTCATGAATGTACAATTGGAAGTATTTAATGACAGAGTAGATTGCATGTGGATGCAATTTGTGGTAAGAAAGAAAGGCAGAGAATATTTCATAAAGTTTTTCTAGCTATTGATACTAAAATAATTAGAATCATCATATTCCCTTTGTGAATTAGCATTAACTTACCCTTGGACTTGTATTTCAGTTCATAGAACTTTTATATTAGGCATGGTATGAATGTGTCACCACAGGAAGATGTTGGAGCAGTAGTGAAAATTTTAGAGATGACTACATAGCTTTGGAAAACATTCTCCTAGAAACATAGTTGAATGCTTTTCAAGTTAGGGATCAGATTGCTTCCATCTTTTTGCTCTAGTAGAAATGAAAGGAGAAAAATAAAGGTACTGCATTCCTTTTTAAGGAAACAATTTGGAGCTTTTATAAACAGAAGCTACTGTGTCCTTAGAACTTAATCACAAGATACACAAAGTTTTGGGGCAGAGGGGTGCATGAAAATACAGACTTAATTCCAGGTATTTACCCTGCTAAAAATCAGAAGAAAAAAAGAGAGTAGACGTTGGAGAAAAACTATCAACCTGTCATAAGGAACATTAATGATTTTGTAGCATCTGATAATAAATGAACCCAACCATAATATAAGGATATTTTATCTCAACTTTCTCCTTAAATAATATATTTTGCTTAGAAAGATGTACAAATTTCTTTATAACATATTTCATGAAACATTTTAAACACCTGTCTTATTCAGGTGATTCATATCCTGAAAAGAGTAAAACCCTTCCATGTTCAACTGGGAAGATAGTATTACTGGTTGCAAATGCAGTTAAACCTACTATTCCAATGTTTCTAAACCTGCTAGTCTTGAACCATTTTAAAACAATTTAAGATATTTTCATATTGTCTAAAGAAACTAGTTTTTTAACAAAATAAAGTCTGGGAAGGGACAAGAGAAAAAGAAACAAAATAAAGTCTCACAGATCAATGACAGCAAAAGTTCATTTTATGAAATTATAAAATGAAAAATTCCAGACTAAATAGAAAAATAAAAACAATTATTAAATCTAATCACCAGAGAATATCTCCTATTATCATACAATGTAAACTCATATGTTCTATCTCTTTCCTTATCACATACATGCACTCAATATTTTAATAATCTTTTGTAACTTGTTTTTCAATTGTTATATACTAAGTGAATACTATAGGCTTATGTTATTTTTTGATACACTAATATAATTTATTTAACCAGTCAGCCCACAAGTGTACATTGAATTTACTTCCACCTTATTTTTCACCAATATGAACAGTATTATGTTGATAAATACACTTACATATAATTATATGTAATGATTCCCTGGGGATATTAATTGGAACAGTTGATAATGACCTGAATGAAGATGATGGCAGTGGGATTAGCAGGGCAAAGAGGAATCAGAAAAAGGTTTAGGAGGTAGAATTAACAGAGCCAAGTGATTGACTGTAGAATGGAATGATATCTGGAAAACTTAAACCAAAATAATTACCTCCTCACGTTATGCTGTTGCTCTGTTTTTCTCTACTCATTTGATCTATGACATTTGTTTCTTTCATGGGAAGGAAGAAGCAAACAAGAATAGAATAAACAGAAGATTTGAAGTGTCTGTTAGATTATTTTTTAAACGTATAGCAAGTATAATGAACTCTAAACAAATTGATCTGGTTTGGAAGAGATGTACTCATAAGAAACAAATGATTTTACTTTTAATTTCTAAAGTGCATGGACAGAAATATTGGCCTAATCCTAGAGAAGTGGATCATAGAATTTATCATAGTTAACTATCAGATAGAGAAGACTTTAGGATATGATCTGAAAGTAGTTATCCATCACATAGAACACCATGAAACTTTCTAGACTGGGAGACTAATGTCCTAGAGAGAGAAGAGAAAATTGAATATAGGCAAATACTCCCTATTTCACTCCTGGTTTTACAACCTCTAGGGGAGGCAGTAAAAATCAAAATAAATCCACCTTTATTATACACTAAATTATCATACATTCCAGAATATTCTAGTCCATTTTAATATTGTAGATACAATAGTAATAACTATTGTTCTAGATTTTCTTTTCCTTTTCAGTGAGTGAATTAAAAACCTTGAAAACTGGAATCCTTTTTTATATAGCTTATTCAAAAGTAGTGGTTTTCTAAGGTTCCTTCAGACTTTACTTTTTCTTCCTTTGTCTTTATGCAGAAAATCAAGTCTTTGGTCCTTAGCAAATAGACTCATTTATTCATTAACTCAGTCAACAAATACATTAAATACCTTCCATATGGCAAGTGAATTATTTTAAGTTGTAGAATTAGCTTCAGCTACAGTTTATTGTATTTTATTTGTTTAATGTTAATTGAACAGATCACAAACTTTATGCTGGTTGGAGCATATGCTTCACACAGATCTCACTTAATATTTTAGGATTATAATTAGAAATAAATAAAGCAGGCCTGGTATGGTACCTCACACCTATAAATACTAGCATTTTGGGAGGCTGAGGCATACTGACCACCTGAGGTCAGGAGTTAGAGACCAGCCTGGCCAACATGGCGAAACCTGACTCTACTAAAAATACAAAACTTAGCTGGGCATAGTGGTGCATGCCTATAATGGCAGCTACTTGGAAGGCTGAGGCAGGAGAATCGCTTGAACCCAGGAGGCAGAGACTGCAGTGAGCCAAGATCATGCCACTGTACTCCAGCTGAAGTGACAGAGCAAGAGTCAAAACAAAAAAAATATACAAAGCACAGACACACACAAACATACCTACCTACAAGCCTGTAGGAAATTGATGATGGTGCTAAAGAAACGGTTCAGAAAGACTGTAATGGCACGTCTTTTCAAAATCATTGACTAAAATCACCAAGAGAAAAACAAGTATGATTTCTTTGTTAGTGCTTCTAATATCTTTCCTGAGAATTCATGTGGAACAGAGAATCTAGTGAAATTTGGTGCTTTGCGTCATTACTAAGCTCATATCTGCAAGCTAATCATGTGTTATAAGGCTAAAACGTAAAAGCTTTTGAATCAATAGCTCTTTCAGATGATATTCTGATAAAATTGCTTCATTTACTTTCCTAACTAATTTATGTAAGTGGAAAGATTAAGAGAAAAGCTTATATTAGGAGTAACAGGATCCAAAGAGCGTGTTGGACTTCATTGTTTTAGTTGGCATCTTTGTAAGCCCTTTAACAATCTGATCTCAGAAGCATCTATCTTAGACAGGGGTATACTTTCTGGCTTCATTTACTCGAAAATAAGTTAGGGTCATAAGCAGAGGTTAGGTTACTTCTACCTGGAAATTAATCAGAAATTTCATTTTGCCCTTTGGTGTTGCTCTTCTGCCCTGACACCTCAACACACCTTCTGTCGAACAATCCTAAAGCTCCTTTTCATGCATCATGGAAGTTTAAAAGAATCTGAAATTGTGGATTTCCATATTCACATAATTATATACTGAATATATAATATAATAGGGTAGGGTAAAGTGTTTTTAAAAGATGTGACATCTTAAAGAAAATCCAGAGATATCATAAGTGACTCTAATTTATTGGCAAATTTCAGCCTATGTTCTTAGTCATATTTCTGCTAGAAGAAACCTACTTTCCATTTTATGTTTTCTCATTTGCATTACTGCAAAGTTATTCATGCATATGAAAAGGATATTATTCATCTCCACATTCCTTTCTCTCCTTATTCCAAACCCAATGGGTTTATGACTTATACATAAAGAAACACACTGCTATATCTGTATATTTATACATAGATATCTATCTGATTCAAATTTGGTATTACAGCTGGATAGCAACCCCAAGTGATAACATTATGTGCCACATGTGTCTTATTACATCATTAATGACATACCAAAATTGTCAAATATGTTGAAATCCAATAATTATAACTGACAAGCTTTAGCATGATTTGCCTCCATTGGGAATGAAAAAAAAATAGAGGAATGTATTTCTGAATTATTCCTCAAAGTACGTATGGCTGTATGATAAGCTCTTGTTTCTTATCTGCTAATATTTTTAGTGAGATGCTGTTTTCAGAGTATTTGTGGTAGCTGGTTTCTGAAATTTTTATGTGCATAAAACCATATCATCATCTAAATTGAAATTTCAGTGCTATTCCAGAAAGAACTACAAAGGTGAACTGAAGAAAAATGACCAACCTGACAGGGCTTTTCCTTTTCTCTAATGTTTGATTCTTCTTATCCTAATATCCCAGAAAATTATTTCACTTGAAAGTTTAGGCATAATTCACAGAAAAACATTTTGTCTTTTCCTTTCTCCAGTTCTACTTACTATTGCTTCAGTTCCTGAAAGGTTTTCCTCAAAATATCTTGGCATTTGCAAGCAGAAGAAAATAGGGTTGACCGTGAATTTCATGGGCACTACCCTCATTCATGACAATGATAAAGTATTCAAAAATTCTCACCCTTTGTGTCCTGCTTTATCTGTATTTAGGGATGGCATGAAGGAAGAGAAAGAGAAAGCTTATACTTTTCTCTTTAAAATTAATTTTCATTTAGCTGTTAAAGAGTGGAATAGTTTTTAAGCCCAGAAGACATTGTAATTGCATTTTCTTTTTCAATAATTGTAGCAGATGTTAAAGTGAAGAGACAATGGCAGTGACATACAGAATAACCTGGTTTCCTAGATGGACCCACTTGTCGGAGATCAAACAGCTACAGCACATTTAGGGTTACACTCTCTTTCCCTTCCTCCTTATTCTCAACTGTAGTGGAGCTTTTTCCAAAGTTGCCATGGTAACAGTATATCTGGCTGCTAGCTCTGTCGTAAGTTATTGAACTGAGACTGGCTTTTGGTTTAGCAGATAATTAGGTTCTGTCTCACAGGTTCATTTTCCTGTGACTGGGACGTGAATATGACCTACAGCTGGCCTCAATTTCAGTGTCACAGACAAAACTTTAACCCTTCCAAGCTCCTCTGGCACACTCCTAAGCATTGCTTATGTGTTAAAGGAAGTCCAGTATCGCTCACCCACACCTTGGGGAGGATTACCAAGTCCTCATTTTATTTTTTATCTTCAGCATCACACTAAAGAAAATCTGGTTAAGTTGTACACATAGAGCATTTTCAAAATTAAAAATATATCAAGAACATGATATATATTTATATATTTTATATATACTACATGAAACTTTTCATAGTCATATTATTTCCTTGACTCTCTAATAATTTTTAAGTCACACTGAAATTTCTTTTGTTACAATTAGGAATGCACAGAATTTAAATTCAAAACCTCTATGCTCAGGAATATTAGGTGGTTACTTCTATTCTCAGCTTTGAGAACTGTCTGCCAGTTCGTTCACACCCTTGTCTCTACTTTTACATTCCCTGAACTATAGCTGACATTGAAAGGTTCCGTTGGAGTCTCAGGCAAACCCATGTGACAAGGAACACAGCTACCAGTCTCCTAAATGCCAAAATGTTCATTCAGGGCTTAAATCTTCCTGGTTTGGAAAACCAGCTACTTTTGCATGTTGTATTTGGAAGATTTCAATCAGTTAAATAACTGCTCTTTGTTTAAGACAAAGAAAGAAACATTACTTTGGGAACAGATATTGAATTCACAATATCCATGGCAACACAGGGAGCTGTGGAGTTAGTAAGAGAAGGTATACCTTTCTATGTCAAGCAATGGGAAAGACCTTCAAGGAAATCTGTTTAAAATTTTTTGTGTATATAGCCTAGAAGCTTAACATGAAAGGATAAGAAAGAAATAGGGAGCGTTGAGTTTACCAGAATTAAAACATGAATTAAAGGAATTCCATAGTGTAATTGGCTGAAGAATCACCTAACATTAATAGTGATAGGTAAAATTTATGAAAGGGAAGATTAGAAAATTCAGCAACTGCATATTGGACTTAAGATGTGTGTGCACACACGTATGTGTGTATGTCACTCATAGATTGTTTTCTATTTTAATCTGTGCCTTTCATACTCTAGATGACAAGAGCACCTCAAAGATAGCAGCCTCAAGGAGTAGTCATGGCCCCAGAGTTGTCCCACCGATGCAGAGAACTTAGTGGAGGAGGCTGAGGTCAGAATGGGAAGAGATTTTAAAAAGTAAAAAGAAGAGCTGATATGTAAGGACTGATTGCTGTGCATTATTTTCCACTGAACTGACCTTCTTTTAGCTTCTAATCTCAAGCACATAGCACCTGTTGTTTTCATATTAAAGAATAGCGTTTGTTGAATGAATATGTAAATTCTTCCAAAATCTCTGTTCCGTGTCGTAAGAACTCAGTTAGCATTCAATTATAAAGAGGACTTAGAAAGCCTGCAAGCATTTTTGATTAAAAAAAAAGAAATCCTTTTAACTGTCTTCTCATGGTTCCTGGTAACTTCTAAGCCCAAAATACTCAGGTCATTTCTTGCCTGCATGTTGCAATCGCCTCATAATAATTGTTCTTCTCTTTTATCAACCACAGTCATCTCCACTGCATAAAAAAGAGAGAGTGCTAAAGTGTAAATTATTTCAAATCAGCAGCCTTCTTGTAATTTGCCAGTGGTTTTCATGTCATTAGAATAACAAGCAAAATTTCTTGCTTGTGAAATCATATATGACCTTGCCCCTGTCTACCTTAGTGGCATCATCTCTCATGACTCATCCCCTTTTTCACTCTCCACCTTGCCTTTTCCCCAACCATGCCTGCTAGGCAACTTCAGCCTTTGTGTTCTCTTTCCCAGGAATTGCATTCTCACCAGGAATGGCATGATTCACTTCCTTACTTTATTCTGACCTCTCTGCTCAAATGTGATATTTTTAGAGACACCTTTCCTAATCATCTTAAAAAGCACCTCATTCACTGTCGGACACCTTTCCTGCTTTTTCTTCATAATATGTATCACTTCCTGATATTGTATTAGACAACAAGCAAATAAGTATATGCCTATATGCTGTTCCCACTAAAATATAAGCTCTTTTTGAACAGGAGCCTGGATTATTTATGAGTATATCCCTAGTGTCCAAAACCTAGTAGACTGGTCCCTATTAGGGCTTTAATAAATATTGCATTCATTTGTTGAATGAATGAATAATTGAATAAGAATATCCAGGTAGAGTATCTGGGCAGCCCAACCTATTTGAAGCCCGTACGGTGTTTCTCTGACATAATGAATGCAATTATTCTTCTACCTGATGAAATTACATGAGTACATGAGGATAAAATTAAGCACATAGTTTAGATTTCTTCAAGTCTCTTTCTTAGATTAAGGAAAAACAAAGAAATGGAGCTTATTCCTACCTCATTCTTACATGAACTAAATCCAGAATAAAGCATCATCCATATACCAAATACATCCCTACCCCAGCCACTCATGGAATACTTTATCTGTAAAGGAACAGATAGTAAATATTTTTGGCTTTGGGGACCATACAGTCTGTGTCGCTACCACTCAGCACTTCTGTTGAGGTGTGAAATCAGCCTTAGACAACACATAAACAAATGGGCGTGGCTGCGTTCCAATAAAATGTTACTTATAAAACCAGAAAATCAGCAGATTTAGCACACAGGCTCTAGTTTGCTGACCCTTGAATTAGAGAGTCTTCCCCAAAATCCTCTTCTTAAGTTTTGAGAGAATGCCCATAGGACCATGGCTCCCTTATTTGGTTCTTTCATGAAATGAGACAAATTCAGGGATAGCTGGAGGGAAGAACACCTACCTGTGACATGACTATTGAGCCTGATGCCTTGCCTTTTATGTCTTTAAACTGAATCAGATCTTAACTATAAACTGTCTTTAAAGTAGCAATAACTGGGCCATGTCAAATGCTCCCAATGTCAAAATTTCTTCTTGGAGAATGAATGAAGGTTGCATACAGTGGTATGTTGGTATATGTTTAGCAACTGGCTCTCTTACTGATTTCTGTGGTGTAAATTCTCCCATCCTAGCCATCTGAAACTACCAGTTTGATGTCACTTAATGCAGAGTTGGGAAAAGACAGTCTCTTGAATCAGTATGAGCTGGTTCCAGCCCACTGCTGAATACCTATTTAAAAGCTACAATAGCTCTGCCATTGCAGAGTCTGCAGGAAAGAGTAGTGGACTTGATAGGAGCAATTGGCTAGATAGTCTTTTGGAATGCCAATAAATAATGAAAAAGTATGTAAATATAATGCTCTATAGAAAGCTGTCAAGTTCAGTGCTTGGCTAAAATACATACTCAGTAAATGGTAGCTATTATTGTCTTAGTTTAGTTATTACAAGCATCAAAATTAAATGTTTAGCTACAGACTCAATCCAATTTTAATGTCATTGTGTCAATAAGACCTCTTAACATTGAAGCAACAAAGATAAAGGAATTTTTTTTGTAGCTATTCACAATTCTGCCCAGCTCAAGGTAAAGATAGCAGCAAAATACTCCAACTAGAATAAAAGAAGTCTCCACTTGACTGCAGCTCTTCACAACACTTCACAAGGGTCAAGCTGTGTTAGTTTCCTTCAGTGTTAAACAGAATGCATCTTAGAAGAATAGCTCAATTATTGATTGAATAGTAGGTTCAAGTTGACTATAATCCCAACTTAAGACCAGGAATGGGTCAACAGAAGGGTAAAATTTTCTAATCAAGCCTCGGGGCAAACACTCAGAAGTAGTAATATGGATATCTTATATTATTTTGTCACACATAATACTGTTGCAGCCCAGTTGTGCAAAACTGGTAAAATAAAAGACAAAAATATTGACATCAGTTTGGGTAACTGGATTCCAAAATGAACATCCATCTAAGAGAAATTAATGAAAAGAAGTATATGGACCTTGAAAGACGTTAATACACAGTTTATGTTTAAACACTCAGTTTTTGGTAGAAAAACTAATATATGCTGTTTTAATACTACAAAAGTGCTGTTTCAGCTATTTACTGTCAAACCTCCTTCACCCATTTCCTTCAATCTATAAAGCTTTCTGCACATCTACAGAAGGTATGACTTAGTGTTTGGTCCGTGAAATAAAGTTAAAAAGGAAGCATTTTTTCTTTACTTTCTAGTTAATGTTGATATTTTTCTCATGCTTCTATTAGTACATAATTCAGATACATTAGTTTTGAAGTTTTTAATCTGCTCTGCTTCTTGCAGGCTCTCTGTTCTAGATCAACATTATGTATGGAACATCAGTCAAGTCCTGGGCAGAATCCTCTCCATTGTCTAAATATTACTGAATCAGTTGAGTTTTCTCTGTTTTCAATTAATTATTCCATGTATTTCTTTTCTACATTTTATTTTGGCTTTCTGTTCATAGTAAATGATAGCTTTGTTTCTAAAAAATTTCTGTTATGAAAATTCCAAATAAATGTGAATTAGAGAGAATAGCATAATGAATCTCTATGTACTTATCACACATAGAGGTTTAATGACTTAACATATATCAATTTATGGCCAATCTGGTTTCATTTATACCACCTTTCGCTCATTCCTAACTCCATGGATTATTTTGAAGTGAACTCATGCATCATATAATATGCATACATCAATAAATATTTCAGTATACATCTTTAAAAGAAAGCACTGTTTTTTAAACCTCAGTAGCATAATGGCTCCTACAAATATTTACAGAACTTTCCTAGTATTATCAAATTCTATGTCTGCAAACTTCTGATTGTCTTATTTTTTGTTTTCACTGTTAATTTGTTTAAATGAAGATGGCGTTCGATTGACATGTTTTTTAAGTCGCTTTTAATCTATTGGTCCACTTTCAGTTAATCTTTTGCAACTTATTTATTGATGGAACTAGGTTATTTGTCCTTTATTGTTTCTCTCATTCTGGAATTTGCTGTAATGTCATTAACCATGTTCTTCTTTCCCATATTTTCTATAAGCTTTGAGCTAAACTGAAATATTTTAATCAGATTCCTTTTTTTTTTTTGGTTTTAGCAAGATTTATTCATACATCATAAAATTTGAAAAAAAAGAAAGAGGACATACATTTTTAATTTTTTTTATAAAAACAGATAATGAATAATATTGTAATCCCAGCAGAGCATAGAGAACCTGACTTTACTGAAGTTAGTGGGAGAATGTTTGTGATTTTAAAAGTGTATATTATGGTTATGTCATCTAGAAATCAAATATTCAAGTTCATATGTTAAAATTAGTCATCATTACATTTTTCAAAAATAAAAAATAAAATAGGCTAGGCACAGTGACTCATACCTGTTATCCCAGCACTTTGGGAGGCTGAGGCAGGTGGATCATGAGGTGAGGAGCTCAAGACCATCCTGGCTAACCAGGTGAAGCCCTGTCTCTACTGAAAAATACAAAAACTTACCCAGTCGTGGTGGCACACATCTGTACTCTCAGCTACTTGGGAGGCTGAGGCAGGAGAATCACTTGAACCTGGGAGGCGGAGGTTGCGGTAAGCCCAGATCACACTACTGCACTCCCATCAGGGCGACAGAGTGAGACTTTATCAAACAAACAAACAAATAAATAAATAAATCCAACCCAACCTTAACCATCAGTGTTTCCATCAACTGAGCAAATTTGAGTAGCATTACCCTAGTGAATATTAGACTATGGATTATTCTACTCATGTATCTGAAATTGGATTATAGTATGAAGAACTTTCTGAACAAATAAAAGATACATATTTAGACCTCTCCAATCTAGAAGAATACTTGCTTGTTGTCAGAATAATGAATGAGGAATATTGTTTTAGAACCAGACTTCTTTGATGAGCTGTAGGAAGGCCAATATGGATCAGATAATAGGGGCAATTCAAAGCATCAGAATTTTGGTGGATTCTTATGGTGAAGCACAATGAACCCTTCCATCCCGCTCTAAGAAAATAGAGTTCAGAAGCTGGGCACGGTGGCTCACACCTGTAATCCCAGCACTTTGGGAAGCTGAGCTGGGTGGATCACCTGAGGTTGGGAGTTCAAGACCAGTTTGACCAACATTGGAGAAACCTTGTCTCTACTAAAAATACAAAATTAGCTAGGCATAGTAGCACATGCCTGTAATCCCAGCTACTCAGGAGGCTAAGGCAGGAGAATCACTTGAACCTGGGAAGCTGAGGTTGCAGTTAGTCAAGATCGTGCCATTGCACTCCAGCCTGGGCAACAAGAGCAAAACTCCATCCCCACCTCCCCCCACCAAAAAGGAAAAGAAAAGAAAAGAAAATAGAGTTAAGATAAAACTATGAAGGCACAATATGAAATGTTAGTTGTCTTTGCAAAACATAGGTATATATGTATTCCTGGGAATGGAGAAACAGTATGTAATTATTTGTGGCTTTTCAAAAATTTATGACTTTTAAAAAACCACCACTATAGTACCTTTACGATTCCTCTTATTAAAAAATAAACCTGGAAAAATAGTAGTCTTTAATTTATAGTTACAACATTATGATAGAACTTTAATCTCATATCTCACTTGATAGAAATGAAAGAATACATTTTCCCATTATATATTGATTAGAGTTAATTAAATATAGTTAGTATTCAATTTACATTGATGCTTTTTGTTCAAATCTCCAGTGTTATGTATAAATATACCAATTATTCAATAAAAGATCACTTAAAATTAGACCCATATTGTTTTGAAACTGTTAAAGAATATCTTCTTTGAACTCTGAAAATGTATTATATTAGGTTAATTAGTTATGTTCAAATTCTGAATTTCCTTGAATCTATTTTAATTCTATATTAAAATTGGAGAGGTTTTTCCAGAAAAAAAGTTACATAAATTCACCAAAGACAGTGGGGATTTTGACCTGCTTCTTGTACTTCTATTTTCCTACTGCTTTTGCCCCCAAAGGAAGAATATAAATATTCTTCTTGCTGTAGCACATTGCTTTGTTATGATATGTTATTATTCCACTTTTTTTTAAAAAAAAGAATGTTTCTATGTTTTAATTAAGCTCCTTCATCTAATACGTAATTTTAAAGCTATTATTTCATATAATATCTAATTGGAGCAGGCTGAACCTTTGGACAAAATGATGCAGTTATAATGAAAATAGAAAAGCAAAGGCCAAGTGCAATGGCTCACCTCTGTAATCCCAGGACTTTGGAAGACCAAGGTGGTTGGATCACTTGAGGTCAGGAGTTCAAGACCAGCCTGGCCAACATGGTGAAACTCCATCTCTACTGAAAATACAAAAATTAGCCAGGCATGGTTGTAGACACCTATAATCCCAGCTACTCGGGAGGCTGAAGCAGGAGAATCACTTGAATCCAGAGGAGAAGGTTGCAGTGAGTTCATGCCACTGCACTCTAGCCTGGACAACAGTGATACTCCATCTCAAAAAAAAAAAAAAAAGGCCTTTTCACAAGATGGTGCTGAAAGTGAAGAAGGAAGCTCCTGCCCCTCCTAAAGCCAAAGCCAAAGTGAAGGCTTTCAAGGCCAAGAAGGCAGTGTTGAAAGGTGTCCACAGCCACAAAATAAAGAACATCCGCGGGGCCCAAAGTGGCTCCGGCCGGATGTCGTGGCGCTTGCGAAGGCGAGGCCAAGAGTTCAAGGCCAACCAACCTCAGCAACCTTACAAGCTCTCATTGATTGGCAAAAAAAAAAAAAAAAAAAAAAGAACATCCGCATGTCACCCACCTTCTGGCAGCCCAAGACACTGGGACTCTGGAGGCAGCCCAAATATCTTGGAAGAGCATCCCCAGGAGAAACAAACTTGACCACTATCCTATCATGAAGTTTCCGCTGACCACTGAGTCTGCCATGAAGAAGATAGAAGACAACAACACACTTGCGTTCACTGTGGATGTTAAAGCAACAAGAACCAGATCAAATAGGCTGTGGAGATGCTCTGTGACATTGATGTGGCCAAGGTCAACACCCTGATTCAGCCTGATGGAGAGAGGAAGGCATGGGTTTGACTGGCTCCTGATTATGATGCTTTGGATGTTGCCAACAAAATTGGGATCATCTAAACTGAGTCCAGCGGGCTAATTCTAAATATATGTATACCTTTTCACCGTTTTAACAAAAAAGAGAAAGAAGAGCATAGCTGTAGGCAGCTTCCAGCTTATAATTTCTACAGAGCAATAGCAATAAGATACTCTGTACAAAATTAACTCAGAGATTATTGCACATCTCATGATGGGATTCTCTTTTTAAAAAGTTTTCTTTTATTGAAATCCACACTCAACAGATTTTTGAAATTGTAAACTGCATTATCATTGATGATACGCACAATGTTACACAGCAGATTTCTAGAGTTTATTCATCTTGCTTAACTAAAACTTTATGCCCATTGAATAGTAAGTCCCCACCCATTGAATAGTAACTCCCCATTTCTCCCTTTCCCCAGCTTCTTACAACACCATTACCTTTTGGTCTACAAATTTGATTGTTTTAGATACATCATGTAAGTGGAAGCATGAAGTGTTTGTCTTTCTGTTTCTAGCTTATTTCATTCAGCATAATGACGTTCAGGTCATCGATGTCATCCCACATTGCAGAATTGCCTTTTTTTTTTTTTTTTTTTTTTTTTTTTTTTGCCAATCATTGAGAGCTTGTAAGGTTGCTGAGGTTGGTTGGCCTTGAACTCTTGGCCTCGCCTTCGCAAGCGCCACGACATCCGGCCGGAGCCACTTTGGGCCCCCGCAGAATTGCCTTTTTTACAAAATGGTGGAATGGTATTTCCCTGTATATACCACATTTCTTTATCCATTTCATCTATTGATGGACATTAGGGATGCTTCCATATCTTGGCTACTGTGAATAGTACTTCATTGTGCTATTCATGGGAGTGCTAATATCTCTTTGGGATCTTAATTTCAATTCTTTTGGATATACAGCTGAAAGTGATATTGCTGGATCATATGGTAAATTTTTTTTCAATAGTTTTAGGGGTACATTGGCTTTTAGCTACATGGATGAATTATATAGCGGTGCAGTCTGGGCTTTTAGTATATCTGTCACCTGAATAGTGTACATACTACCCAATATGTAATTTTTAATCCCTCACTTCTCTAGTTTTATTTTTATTTTTTTGGTAGTGGACGGGGTTTTACTCTTGTCACCCAGGCTGCAGTGCAATGGCGCAATCTCAGCTCACTGCAAACTCTGCGCACAGGTTCAAGCAATTCTCCTGCCTTAGCTTTCAGACTAACTGGAATTACAGGCATGCACCACCATGCCTGGTTAATTTTTAGTAGAGACGGGGTTTCGCCATGTTGGCCAAGTTCAAGTAGTCTTGAACTCCTGACCTCAGGTGATCCACCTGCCTCGGCCTCCCAAAGTGCTGGGATCACAGGCATGAGCCACTGTGCCTGGCCTATTTATAATTTTTTGAGGAAGCTTCATACTATTTCCCCATATTGTACCATTTTGCATTTCCACCTACGGTGTGCAGGGGTTACAATTTCTCTAGGTCCTTACCAATAGTTGTCTTTTTTTTTAACATAGCCATCCTGGCAGATGTGAGGTGGTATTTTATCAGAGTTTTGATTCGCATTTGCCTGACAACTAATGACACTGAACATTTTTTGGTATTTCTGCTGGCCACCCGTATGTCTTTTTTTGGAGAAACATCTATTCAAGTTTTTAGTTTACTTTTAAATTGGATTATTTGCTTTTTGCTATTGAGTTGTTTCATTTCCTTATATATTTTGGAGCTTAACCCCATATCAAATGAGATTCTTAACCCCATATCAAATGAGATATTTTGTAACATATCAGGGCCATGAAATTAGCTGTCTTAAGAAAGATGCTTTTGTGGTGTTTTTTTATGACAATTCTGATTAGAGACACGTAAAATGCAGCTTATACCAAGGAATGGGCTAGCTTTTATTGAATAATAAAACCTGTATTTTGAGAGTTTTACTCAAGAACCTAAAATTCAGTTGAATATAAAGAAATGGCAATTACTTAGGAAGCCTTGGAAGGTGTATTTCAGAAGCCGATATAACAGTACTTACTGAGAATTACAGTGGAAAAAAGAAATTTCTCTTTTGAATGTTCAAGTAAATTTGCATTAAATTTAATTGTCAAATGTGTAGTTTATGTTCTTTGTGACTATTTTAATTTCATTTATGTTCATTTATGGTTCGTATGAAAGGGTTTTTGTGGAAATTGATTGATTTGTAACAAAATGCCAGTTCTCATGCTACACGATTAAAATTCTGTGTTAGTGATGGAGCTGCTTTTCATAAAAACGATACTTTCCACTAATATTTGAAAGTGAGCATTCCTTACTTTACCTTGATAATGACAAAAACGTGGATGGGAGGATGGGAGACAACATTATCCAACTTTTAGTGTTTTGTCTTAGAGTACTTCAGTTTTCTATTTTGTAAACATATTTGTCCAGCTAATTGGATTACATTGAGTGATCTGGTGATTTCAGGCAATAACAGCCCTTTGTAAGAGCCAGATCTAAGACTATGGCCTATTATGTATGTAATACAGGCTTTATTAGTTACCATTTTAAAGAAATAGTAATGGTGACCAAAGCAGAATCTTAGAGTTAGATGACACCTTAAAAATCACCCACCGTCTCTGAGGCTGAAATTCCTTAGCAATACATCTCTCTGGCTTAGAGCATTACAATTAAGGAATTAACATTTTCTAAGGTAGGGAACTTACTACTATCGTAGGCAACTAATGACATTTTTGCATCACTCTGATTTTTAGGAAGTTCTTTCTTATTTGAATTCAATTTTGTCTCTGGACTAATACCAAATATGTCTATATGACAGCACTTTGAATATTTCGAGGTTAGTTTTCATGTACTTCTCCCCAGACAAACCTTTAATTTGTTACGGTAAATGTTTAAGGATCTCTGAAATTATGGCATTATTGTTATGTACCTACATGGACTTACGATAAAGGTTTCCAGAACACAATGTCTGCCCAAGATTATGGAGTTTAACTGAAAGAAATTAGAATCCAGCTACAAAGTTAAAGAGAAGACTACCTTTACTTCTGACACCCACCACAAGTACCCATATTGCCCCAAACCACCTTCAGGTTCCATAGTTTACTAGAAATACTCACAGAACTCCCTGAAACTTATTATAGTCACAGTTTTATTTATTATAGGAGGAAAGATTCATAAAATCAGTCAAAGAAAGAGATACATAGTATAGAGTCTGGAAGGTTTCCAAATGGGAGATTTGTGCTGTCTTTAGGAAGTCTTCCCCTTCTACTACTGATGTGTGATGGTATATTTTTAGTCCACTTGGTGTTGGTGTAACAGAATACCACATAATGGATAGTTTATAATGAATAGAAATTGATTTGTCACAGTTCTGGAGACTGGGGAGTCTAAGACCAAGGGACCAGCATCTGGGCCTTCTCAGTGTGTCATCCCATGGCAGAAGGTGAAAGGGCAAGAGAGGGAGAGAGAGTAAAAGAGGGACAAGATGGTCAATCTACCCCTTTTATAACAAACTCACTCCCATAATTACAGCATTAATCCATTCACTTAGCCCTCATGGCCTAATCACCTCTCGTTAGGCCCTATCACTCAACATTCTAGAATTGGATATTTAAGTTTTGAATGCGTTTTTCTGGGGGGATATATTCAAAATATTGCAATATACATGAAGTACTATCAAACAGGGAAATTCAACTGAGCTTCTGTACTTGAAGATTTTGTTGGAGTTTCATTTCATAGGCATGCCTGATTGATTGATTAATCATATAGCAAGTTGTCCAAAGAGCCCATCATAAATAAAAAAGATATTTCTATCACCTGGCAAATTTCAAGGGGTTAGAGGTTACCTCCAAAAATTCTGGTACAAAGGCTACGCCTCTTTTGGGTGAGGCCAAATGTTTTTCTATGCTGTATCACTTGCTATTTTCTTGGCGCTAAACACTCCAATTTCTTTAACTTACGTGAGATATCATTTCTGAAGTTCAACATGTCTTGGATGTATTTCTCTAGATAATCTCTAACACTTCAATTTTCTCTTTTAAAGATATACTTCCTATTGCTTGTCTTCAGAAGCTATCTTTATATTAAAGCATTAGAACCACACTAGGAAGTGTAAAATAATACTTTGGACTTTGGGGTCAGCAAACTTGGAGAATCCTGACATTTAACAGCCATTAAAACTTGGAAACATTATATATTCTTTCTGAGCTTCCAGTTCCTCATAGATAACAGTGTTACCAATAATACCCATTTCATGTTTTATGGAGGCTAAATGAGATCACATGTAAAATTTTTAATGCATCCTAGGAGCTTGATAAATACTAGTTATTTTCTGGGACAAATACTGGACAGTCTGAATTTGTGTGAAAGGTATCTTAAGCATTGCTTGCTTATCAAATCTTCTTGACTAGATGTATGCATACATTATTAAAATCATAATTCAGTTCATCAAATATTTATCTAAGCTCAACTGAGAAGTGCAAAGCTTTATGCTAGTGACTGAGAGAGAAAAGACAGTTTCTGCCTTCCTGGAGTGATAACATTTTCATAAATAACTTTGATATAAGTAGATGGAACAGGTGTTAAATTCAGGTACAAACTAGTGCAACAATGGAAGTCCAAGAGAGAAAAAACGTCTGATTGGGGTTACTAGAAGAATGCATCTCCAAGAAGGTGATATGTCCCTGAAGACCCAATGTAGTAGGAGGGCTTTTATGGCACTTTTGAAAAGAATAAATTTTTTTTTTTTAATTTCTGAGTGAATTTACTTGGTAGAAAAGTAGATTTAGCAACAAGATATAAATAAATTAATCATCTTTGCATTAAAAGTGTTTTATTGATTTTAATTGGAATGCGAAGAGATTGCTTCTGTGCTTTATCCTTTAAATATCCAGGAAACTTTACCCACTTTCTGAAATTCATTACATGAGTTTTTTATTTCAAGAAAAATCTGTGCAGATTTTATTTGAGATAGTTTATTTAAAAACTATGAAGAAATTAACCATAAATCATTTATTCCTCGAACAATTTATTGAACAAATATTCATTGAATGTATACTGCATGCCAAATATGACTCTAAGAAAGCAGACAATACCCCTGCCCTCTGTGGAAGAGTGACAAATATATAAGTGAGTATGTATATGTAGATGGTCAGATGATATAAGTGTAACCAAGAAAAGGAAAGCCATGTAATGGGTGGTGGAGGGGGCTATAGAAAGGTGGCATTTGCTATTTTATAGGAGTATATTAGGGAAGACCTCATGATAGACATCTGAGCAGGGACTATTCCAGGTGTGGGAGCAGGTCAGAGAAGTATCCAGGGGCAAAATTTCCAGGCAGTGAAAGCATGAAGAACAAGGTGCCCGAGGCCAGAATGTGTGTGCTTGGTATTTTCCAGGAGCAGCAAGGAATCTCGTGTGGCTGAAGGAGAATGAGCAAGGGAGAAATCAGCAGGAGAATGCTATAGTATCAGGCCCTGTGTGCTATTACAAAGACTCTGCATTTTGTTACTTCACCCTCCCTGTCTTCAGCATCTGCCTCACCTCTTGTCTCTGTGTTCCTCTAACCTGTACTGTCCTGTATGGTCACCACTAGCCACATGTGCCTATTGAGAACCTGGAGTGGGGCAAGCCCATATGGACAATATAACACAAATGTAAAATACTTCAATAATTTTCATATTGTTTGTGATCCACCTGCCTTGGCCTCCCAAACTGCTGGGATTACAGGTGTGAGCCACCGCACCCAGCTGTTTCATAGGTTGAAATAAAAATATTTTGGATTCTCACTCATAGGCGGGTGAGGAAAAATGAGAACACATGGACACAGGGAAGTGGGTACTACACACTGGGGTCTATTGGGGGGAATAGGGGAGGGACAGCGGGGAGGGGGAGATGGGGAGGAATAGCCTGGGGAGAAATGCCAAATGTGGGTGAAGGGGAGGAAGGCAGCAAAACACACTGCCATGTGTGTACCTATGCAACTATCTTGCACGTTCTGCACATGTACTCCAAAACCTAAAATGCAATTAAAAAAAATATTTTGGATATATCTGATTAAGAAAAAATGAATTTTGTATTTCTTTTCTTGTAATTAACATTTTTGTTTTTATATAATTCTAGATATCCATGCAGTTGTAAGAGATAATATAGAGGAATACTGTATATCCTTTATCCAGTTTTCCCAATAGCAATAGCTTGCAAATCTTAGTCACAATATTGCTACTAGAATGTTAACAAAGGTACTAGTTTATTCATGTTTTTCTAATTTTAACTGTACTCATTTGTATGTTTGTGTTTGTGTGTAGCTGTTTAGTTCTATGCAATTTTATCACATGTGTAGGTTATATCTACCACCATATCAAAATACAGAACTCTTCCTTCTTCACAGATTCCCAGTTTCCTTTCATAACCACTCTACTTCTTCCTATGCCCTGACCCTGCTGCTAGCAACTACTAGTCTTTTCTCCATTTGTATAATTTTGTCATTTAAATAACTTTGTGTAAATGAAATCATACAGTGTATATCTTTTTGGGATTGCCTTATTTTTTTCTTAGAATAATTCTCTGAAGATTAATCCAAGTCATTATAATAGTTCATTCTTTTTTTTTGCTGAGTAGTATCCCATGGTAGGGATGTACTGCAGATTTTATTTAACTATTTGCCCCTAAAGCACAAAGTTAGTTCCAGTTTTTTCTATAATCATTTCTGTGCAGGTTTTTGTATAATCATGAATTTTATTTATCTAGTGTAAAGGTTCAAGAGTCCAATTACTAAATCATATGGCAACAGCATGTTTGTTTTATAAGACTGCCCAATTATTTTTCATAGTGACTGTACATGTCTGTACAGTCTATTAGAAAATTTAAAATTATATACATTAAAAAAATTTTAAATTACATACAGCTATTAGAAAATTTAAAATTACATACATAATTTTTCACATTTGTAATAATTTTTTACATTTCAAAACAACAGGACTCAGACAGTTCTTGTTCTCAAGAACAGGACTTGAGATGGTCCTGTTCTCCAATACCAAGCTCTTCCCACATCAGGCTTTTCTGAGTGCCTCAATTTCTAGCTGGAATGTGTTCTCATTATCCCTTCATAAATGCACAGACTTCTATAGCGCAGTGACTGGTTAAAAGAAGAACCTAAAACTAAGCGCCCTCGGTTTGGATGCTGGGTTACTGGCTCTGTGATTTGTTAAAGTATTTAATGGCTTTGTTCCTCAACTTTCTTCTCTGAGAATGGAGTGACTATAGCAGTACTGATCTCATTCAGTTGGTGTGACAGTTGAGGGAGCTAGCACATGTGAAATTATGTCCTATTAAGATCCTCTTGACCCCCCCAGAAGATTTAAAGAGCAGATTTAAATCCTCATCTAGGCTTCCATTGCAGTCAATATCCTTGGTAAAATTGTAAATATATGATTGTAGTAGTCCGTTTTCATGCTGCTGATAAAGACATACCCAGCACTGGGCAATTTACAAAAGAAATAGGTTTAATGGACTTACAGTTCCACATGGCTGAGGAAGTGTCACAATCATGGTGGAGGGCAAGGAGGTGCAAGTCATGTCTTACATGGATGGCAGCGGGCAAAGTGAAGACTTGTGCAGGGAAACTCCTGTTTTTAAAACCATCAGATCTCATGAGACTCATTCACCATCATGAGAAAAGTACAGGAAAGACATGTCCCCATAATTCAGTCACCTTCCAGTAGGTTTCTCGCATGACACATGGGAATGGTGGGAGTTGCAACTCAAGATGAGATCTGGTTGGGGACACAACTAAATCATATCAATAATTATTTCATATTTTCTCCATTACTGGAATCTAAACACCTATGAGGCCAGTGAGTGACCTTAACTATCTAATTCAATACTGTATTCTCATTGCTAGTGCAGAACTAGCCAAGAGAAGGCATTTAACATATCACTTAAGACTGAATGAATGAGTGAATGAATTTCCTTCAATGTGAACATTTACTCATTATTTACTTAAAGTACTATTTTGTTTGATTTATCCTTTCTTAATGTTTAAAAGATCCTATATTATTTGTTTCTCTGATTCGGAAGACTAGGTCTTTAAGTTATCTGAACAGTTTTTACATAAAGATCCCATGTATTCTGAAATAAAAACTGTTCCAGTATAATGGCAAAATTCAAAGGAAAAACTATATACATATCTATAATATGATACTATTTGATTGTTAGTTTTGGTTAATGTGTGCTGTTTAAATAATCAGTTTATTATTATACTAGGATTCCCTAAGGTTGACAGAATCCATTTAACTTAACTGGTTACTTTGGCTTTATGGGCCTTTTGAAGACTGAGCCCTTAAAGCGTCAGTAGGTGATATTGTCATGAAAGTACTTCTTTACTTCTCTGCAGATAATTTTATCCCAGTATTCCAATTATTTATGGCTTCAATCAGGTCCTTCATGACATTCTTAGAAAATTAAAAAAAAAAAAGTACAACTTCAGTGATTTTCATTTAGCCACTCTCTGTTTAAAACTCAAACTATGTACCAATCATCACAATCAACAGCATATGCTATTTACACACACACACACACACACACACACTTTTGTCAGTTATCTACCTTTACCTTCCCACCTACTGAGGGCAGTTTCTGTAGTAGAAAGAACATTGACTTAGTTACTCTGAGCTAGGGTGAGTTTGGCTCTTGCTCTACCATTTTATCAACACTGAAGTCTTGAAAAGACAATTAGCATGTTTCAGCCTTCATTTACTACATACTGGGAGTCATACCTGGAGGAATCACATTGATGGTGAAACATCAGTCCATGTATAAAACCTTAATAATAAATATCCCCGTATTTGGATAGTACTAGTCCGTGTGCTGAATCTCAGGGACATATTTACAGATGTACATTTCCTCCAATTTCCCCTGTAAGCCCTCAAAGTCAAGTATTATTAAACCGATGTTATACATTAGATATGCCATGTATCAGAAGCATACATTAACCTCACACAGGTATGTGACAAGACCGTGCTATAAAACCATGACTCAAATCCAAACTGATCCATAGGGGGGTAAACTGTCCCTTTTCTTCATTAAAATGTTTCAGCTCAAATTTATACTAAACTATATCCAGGAATTAAAAAAAGGTTATGATATTTTCTTTCTAGTTTACTAAGTTTTAATACTGACTAGGTTAAATTAATATAAAATAATATAAAATTGCTAATATTTATTGAGTATTTACTTTGTACCCAGCATGATCTTAAATAATTTACTGGGATTATTTTATTTTAATATAACAATGCAGGTAGCTGCTATAATCGTCCCTATTTTACACTTGAGGAAACAGGCTGAGATTAAATTAGTGGCTCAAGGTCAGAAAGCTAGTAATTTTTAAAACCGGGATATGATTCTGTGTAATGTGAGGGTTCAAGCCTTTACCCGTGATGCATGTTGCCTCTTATTTCATTAATTTAAGTTGGTCATTGGGTTAATCATGCAGAAGGTGATGTTCGCTTTTGTTTTCATATGAGTTATACATTCTTTAACATTTTTCATCCACATACAGTGTGATAAAATAAAATCATGTTCCCTCTCTCCTATCACTTTACATTTTTTCTGGTTCCTCCCATTTTCCTGTTGCAACCCAAGGACTTTGAGATTCACCATAAGTATCTGTCTACATGCCAACAATAATTTTCACAATCGAGTAACTCTAGTACTATAGATATGAAAATGTAATACTATATTTAAAAAAAAATTACTTCTATTTTAATGGATCTGTATATAACTACCCTCTGGAATAACAATATGATGTGGATTATTTTTTTCTATTTAAAATATGAAGTCCTTATTTAAAGACTGCTGTTTATTTACACAATACATATGAGTCTCTGTTTGGAATTTGTTGGTTTCTATACATCTGCTCCATTAGCTATTTTTATGTGGAAGTTGTTGCTTTATAGAAACATTTGCCTTTACGTGTTGCTATTATATTATTGCTATGTTTAATTGGAATGCTTCTATTGTATAACCAGAAAGTTTTCCAAACTTGGGAATGTTTGCATCTCATAGTATAGAGATGTTTATTTAATTTCATTTCCCTAAAATATCAACCTTGATTAATAATTATTTACAGGCTTTGTTCTTCTTATCTGGGTGTCAACAGTAATTGGAATCCATATCCATATCCTACCTTGCAATCATGCTGCAAAAGGCCAATAAATTCCCGCTGAGTGTGTTACTTGTTAAATTTAGTGCATTACATTCAGGGTAATGAATAAAAGCAGTGGACCGTTACCGTCTGGCTGGCTGAGGAAGGCTAGAACAGCCAGACTCCCCTGAGGCCTTGAGCCAGCTTAAAAACGGTGACAGGCAGAATCAAGGGAGTCCCCAAGCATCAGAGTTCAGTTTTTCTCCCTTAATTTTCTCTTCTGTAGAGAATCAGGCTGTAGGGAGGTGAGGTAATCTTATCCATTAATTCACCACACTTTCATAAAATGCTGCATGCTAGCGTTTCATTAACAAGCAAATACAGTTTGGATAAATAGTTATGTATTTACATTGAACAGGGAGGTGAGAATGCTACTGAATGTCAATGAGTGACTATGCCTTCTTACAGTTCACTTTGCATATCCACACACGTCTATTGTGTATTCATTTGTCTGTATTAAAAATGCACATAGATATTTTTGTGACTAACCATAAAGTAAGCCCTATAGGTATATATGTATCTACTTACTTCCATCTCATATTTATTAAACATAAACAGTTATTGAAAACAGGAAAAAAGTCTACAACATTCTTAAGGCTACTTACAACTCTTTCCTAATAAATAAATAAACATATGCTTCATATGAAAAATATTTTTAAAACTATTATATAAAAATCTCACTGGTATGGTAAACATGAAAATGAAAAAAATGTTAGTGAAAACTGGTGTATATTCTTAGTTTACTGCTTACAGTTGTGAGGACTGAGAGTCTCTATTCTCCCAGCATAAAATTTATTACACACTATGCTTCCTGCCCAAACCAGCTGACTCCCTTAGTCCTTTGAGCTATTGTGAATATCAGTATCAATTAAAAAACAACTAGATTCTTAAAGAAAGGAAGAAGGTATAATTTTATGAAATGACCACTTTCATTATTCTTGAGTGTCTTGAAAATTTAGTGTAAAGTGTCCTTTGGTGTCTAGGATACAACAGCTCGTCCCAGATAACATGGTGTATCTCATTAGAGAGATACTAGATCTAATTATGCAACATATAAGCAAGATCATTATAGTAACATTATCTTGATGAGATTAAGTAAAGTACATGTGAAATCTAACTCTGCTGTTTGAAAGAATTTTTGAAAGCAAATGTAAGAAATTAGTTACTTAAATGTATGAAAAAAGCTGTTGCAAACTACTTAGGAATCTTTGACATGTAATGAAAAAAATATAATAGAATGATAAGTACCCTGATTATTTGTGCTAGAGATAAAAATGAACTTCTGGGCAAATATCTTTTGCTATAAATTTTTTTCTAAACATAATAAAAATAAATGCCTTTTTATAGCATTTCTATTGTGTCAGAAATTCTCAAACTTTAGAGTGTAACAGAATCACAGAGAAGACTTATTAAGGCAAAAATTGCCAGGCTCCAATCTCAGAATTTCTGTTCAATAAGGCTGGGTAGAGACAGGAATTTGCATTTCTAAAATTCCCAAGTGATGTTCATGCTGCTGGCCCAGGTCCACTATTTGAGAACCACTGCACTATGTGAAAATCACTAAAGAAGACACTTAACTCACATTATCTTCTCAATTATTTTTCTGTAAGATGAAAGTCCATGGATTCCATTCTGTTAGGTATTTTGCTTTCTTTCCTCTTCATTTTTTAGATATAGGGTCTCACTATGTTGCCCAGGCTGGTATTCAACTCTTGATCTTCCCTCCTCAGCCTCCCAAAGTGCTGGCATTACAGGTGTGAGCCACCATGCCAAGCTTGCTTGATATTTTTAATCAAGCTATCTAGCTTTGAAAACATAGGTTCTTTTACAGAAAAATCAACTCTTAAAATATAGTTAAGACTATATGCCAAGCATTAGGCATATTCATAATGGCATATTTATAAAAAACAGTACAAATAATAAAATGAATAGATATTACCAGTTTAATAATGGATTTAGCAAGGAAGATGCCAGGAATAAGAGATTTCAGCTCTACAAAGCTAATTTCCCTTACTCTTATCTGTAGACATTGTCTTTTTCCTAAGAGGGCTGAGTATGTTTACTAAGTTTATTGATTCTGTTCTTACCAATTTTAATTTTATGAAAACGTAGCGGCTGGGTGAAGTGGCTCATGCCTCCCAGCACTTTGGGAAGCCAAGGCAGGCAGATCACAAAGTCAGGAGATCGAGACCATGCTGGCTAACATGGTGAAAACCCATCTCTCTTAAAAATACAAAAATGAGCTGGGCGTGCTGGCATGTGCCTGTAGTCCCACTACTCGGGAGGCTTTGGCAGGAGAATCGCTTGAACCCAGGCGGCAGAGGTTGCAGTGAGCTAAGATCATGCCACTGCACTCCAGCCTGGCGACAGAGCGAGACTCTGTCTCAAAAAAAATAAAAAGTAGCTACATGATCAAAGTTCTTGGTTTTGAAAAACTGGATTATGATTGGTTTTCCAAGTTGATTTTAACTAAGTTATTTGACTAACTCTTGTCTTTGTCTTCACTGCAAAACAGAGCACGCCACTCCCAATCATCTGAATGTTGGAAATGAAGAAATGTTAAGAATGATGCAAGTGCTTTCCGATTGTTTCGAAAGTTCTGTTTCCCAAGATCACTTTTTAACTATCCAGAAAAGCTCTTTCTTACATCGAATTATATCCAGAGGCAAACTAGACTGAAGGTTTGACTCCATTTATTTCCTTTGTTTTTATTCTTGGCTGCATTTTGCAGTCACATAAGGAGTTTTAGAAATTACTGATGCCTAAGTCTCACCCAGAGAGAACTGAATTGAATTGGTCTGGTGAGTAGCCAGGTCATTAAGATCTTTTAAAAATATCATGTGATTACAATGTGTAGCTGAGTTTGAGACCAATGTTTACCAGTATTTATAGGTGAATTCATTTAAAAAGCTAACAACAATGAAGCTGATGAATGCATCTCACCTCCCAAGAGCATTAACAGGCCCAGCATGGTGGCTCACGCCTATAATCCCAGCAACTTTGAAAGGCGAGTGGATCACCTGAGGTCAGGAGTTCCAGACCAGTCTAATCAACATGGTGAAACCTTGTCTCTACTAAAAATACAAAATTTGGTGAGGCATGCCTGTAATCCCAGCTACTTGGGAGGCTGAGGCACTAAAGTTGTTTGAACCCAGGAGGCAGAGTTACAGTGACCCGAGATCACGCCATTGCACTCCAGCCTAGGCATCGAGAGCAAAACTCTGTCTCAAAAAAAAAAAAATGTTAATACATGGGAAATCATAAAGATTTCATTCTGAATAGTGTGTATTTGAATGTTTTTAACCATGCAGAGATGGGCTTATCATGGTAAAATCCACTCTATGGATTTAGCCTAATTTTGGTGGTAACGTGGTAACGGAAGCAATACTTATTATCGGAATTGAAGTTTCATTTTGTTTAGGTTCTTATTTTCTTTCTCCTGTTAGTCTGCAATGACTCCCTAACAGAATTCCAGAGAGCATATGATGTGCCTGGCCCTGTGCAGGGGACAGGGACACAGTGGTGAACCAACATAAAAGTCAGTTTACAGAGTCACTAGTAATATGTGTAGAATAAATACAAATACAAAAATCATTGGCAAAATAAAAGATTTAAATGTTTAAAAAAAGGATTTAAAAGTCAACAACAATTGGATATTAAAATATAGATTATATTGACACAAAGTAGAAAGGGAATGTGAATGTGAAGAGAAGGAATAAAATGAGTACAAAAGGAAAGATGTACTAATATTTTTGTCCCAATTGGGCAGGGACAGCTGTGCTGCTTCATTCTTGGCTCTGATACTAACTCAGGTATAAAGTATAAAAATCGTATTGTAGACATTTTGAGGAGACATATAAAATAAATATAAAATATAAATATTGTGTATAATTATCAAATTGCTGGTCAAGAATTATATAATTTAAATAACTAAAATAAAGGAAACAAAAGACAAAGTTAGTAACTGTTATTTAAAAGGATTCATACCCTATAATCAAAAACTATGTATTTTTTTAAGCATCTGTGGTTTATTTACCAAAATAGACTAGTATTAGTTAAGAACAAGATAATAATAATAAATAACAGAAATTTCAGGAATTACATGTGGTCACAACTTCATAATACAAAAAAAAAAAAAATGCTTTCATAAACACATTCCCCCAAATTATTCAAAACAAATAACAAATCAATAACAACATTAAAATAAGCAAACCATTTCCCTAAATAACTATTGGGACAAAAAGGAAACTAAACCATAATTGTAGGATATTTAGGCACCTACTAACATTACAGCACCACATTTCAACACTGATGTATTACCAAAGCTGTTCTTAGAGGCAAATTCATAGGCTTTAACAGTCTACTACAAAGAAATATAAAAGAATCATGTCTTTGTCAGAGGAACTTAACTGGACTACAATAAAGCAAAGATGAAACTTAGAAGAAACACAAATTTAATTGAATTAGAGAAATTGAAAAATCAACAAGTAAATCACAGAACTAATATTATTAAAAAAAAATTTTAACATTTTACAAGGAGTTAAAAGCAAGAAAAAATGAGAAAGAATTCAACAGGCAGAAAAATTTTTAAAAGTACTGATGGTAATGTTTAAGAAAGTAATTGTAAATTTCTAGAAGAAATGCTACCAAATATAATTTGTATAGGATGTTAAAATATCTAATAATGTGTTAATACTTGATCATCGCAATACGTAGATGATTTCAATAATCAACTTAAAATATTTCACTTTATGTAACAGCATTATATCTCTTCATGTATTCAAGTTTCCTACAGGGCCCATAAATATGCTTTAATATACTCTGACAAGTTTCTACTTTTGCAAAAATTAGAAAGATTTTTTTTTTCCATTGCATTTTTTACCTGGTTATTGCTGGATTAGAAGAGTCACAAAATTCCACACACACAATTGAATGTAAACAAAAAAATTACAGCTCACATAATCTGGTCTTTTTCTGATTTCCATATTCAAAATTTGGCTGAAAAACAAGTGTTCAATCTCCTATGAATCTACTTTGATCTACTATATTAAAAGATACTTGGTCTTTTGGTCTTGCATTTTTTTATTCTTCTTCCCCATTATCTCTTTCTAAATCTTGCCTGGGAATTGCAAGCCCAGTAGAGATCCTATTCTTTCACTAAGCAGAATCTGATTTACAATTTTGGCTAAAGAAAAGGAACATATTAAAACATATCAATAATTTTAAAATCAATATTGATCATTAAGATGTGTGTAGGCTTTAGAAATGTTTTACTTGTATACTTTTAACTTTATTTTATAAAATTACATTTTTTTAAAACTTTTCATTTTTTTTTTTTTTTTTTTTTTTTTTTTGAGGCGGAGTTTCGCTCTTATTACCCAGGCTGGAGTGCAATGGTGTGATCTCGGCTCACCGCAACCTCTGCCTCCTGGGTTCAGGCAATTCTCCTGCCTCAGCCTCCTGAGTAGCTGGGACTACAGGCATGTGCCACCATGCCCAGCTAATTTTTTGTATCTTTAGTAGAGACGGGGTTTCACCATGTTGACCAGGATGGTCTCGATATCTTGACTTTGTGATCCACCCGCCTCGGCAAAACTTTTCATATTTTTAGGAAGTAGATGTTAGCTAAAAAAAACTGTTTTACTCTCTGCTACATTTGCTCATCTTATCCTTCATTTCTCCTTGGATTTTAGTCTGACTGGTCTTGGGACATGCCTCTTCCCCACGTACAGCCCCACTACCACACCCCATTATTGCGACACATCTAGCTTATTAATATGGTGAGAGTGGAGCTCACTTACAGAATGTTTGAAGACTAGACATTAGGCTACAGGCCCATATCATGGAGCAGCAAAGTGGTATCTCAAACCTCATCCAAAAAGGTTGATCTAGTCCAAGCCACTTTTCAGGTTCACGTTCATGTATAGCTCTTTGTTCTTATGGTAACAACCTACATTTTAGAATAGGCAATGAGGACCATTACAAAGAGCAGTAGGACCAGCAGTCTTTGGCTGTTTGTTTTCTAGGATCTCAACTTGTGAATTTACTCTTCTCTTCACAGAATGGGATACCTGCCTGGCATTTACCAAGCTACACTCTAAGATCAATACATATCATCATTTCCCCAATTTCATAGGACCAAGTATTTTGTTCATTCACAAATGACCTATCATGGACATCTAACAGAAAATTATACATCAAAAATGAGATGTGTATAAATTTTCATGGAAGAAAGTATAAAGTCCAACTCTTAATACATTATTAATCATGAAAGGAGTCTAGGAAATATTCTAAAATAAATGGGAATGCAGAATATGTCACAGAAAATAAGATACATCAATGAGGGTAGGTTTGAAATATTAATTGAAAGCAGACTTTCACCCTTTGGCCAGGCTATAAACGTTAAAATTCCATAACTAGGAACTTACTACATATTCAGGCATTTTAAGAATTCTGTATATATAATTACATTTGATCACTCTAATTCCTTTATCAGGTTACTTCTATTATTGCTTTATTTTATTTATTTATTTAGAGGAAGAAAGAGGAAGAAAAAGAGGGAGAGTGAACAGGAATATTGCTTTATTCTAAAAATGGGTATTAATAATGGCCAATCAATATTTTGTGTATTTAAAGTGGAGAATGTATATTTTGTGTATTTAAAGTGAAGAACTCTATAAATACTTATTAAGTTTACTTGTTCCAGATCTGAGTTCAAGTTCTGGATATCCTTATTAATTTTCTGTCTTGTTGAGTCTAAATCTCTTTATGGGTCTTATGTATCTGGGTGTTAGGATCCTTAGCTCTTATTATTGCATTGATCCTTTTACCACTATATCTTTGTTGCTTTGAAATCTGTTTTATCAAATGCGAGAATTGCAACTCCTGCTTTTTGTTTATTTATTTATTTATTTCTGCTCTCCATTTGGTTGGTAAACCTTTCTCCAACCCTTTGTTTTGAGTCTTTGTGTATCTTTGGATATAAAATGGGTCTGGATGTAGTATACCATTAGGTTTTGGCTGTATCTTTTGATTGGGGGATTTAGTCAATTTAAATTTAGGGTTACTGCCGTTTGATGTTAACTGGCTATTTTATCCATTCGTTGATGTAAATTCTTCTTTATGTTGATGCTCTTTACTTTTTGGTATATTTTTAGAAAGGCTAATACTGGTTGTTCCTTTCTATGTGTAATGCTTCTTTCAGAAGTTTTCGTAAAGCAGGCCTGGTGGTAATAAAATCTCTGAGTACTTGCTTGTTCATAAAAGATTTTATTTTTCCTTCAATTGTGATGCTTAGTTTGGCAGGATATGAAATTCTGGGCTGAAAGTTCTGTTCTTTAAGGATGTTGAATATCAGCCCCAACTCTCTTCTGGCTTGTAGGGTTTCTGCTGAGAGATCTGCTGTAAGTCTAATAGGCTTCCCTTTGTGGGTAACCTGACCTTTCTCTCTGGCTTCCCTTAGTATGTTCTCCTTCATTTCAACCCTGGTGAATCTGACGATTATGTGCCTTGGGGTTGCTCTCCTAGAGGAATGTCTTTGTGGTGTTCTCTGTATTACCTGGGGTTGAATAGTGTCCTGCTTTGCTAGATTGGGAAAATTCTCCTGGATAATATCCTGAAGAGTATTTTCCAGCTTGGATTCATTCTCTCCATCACGAATTCAGGTACACCTATCAAACGTAGATTAGGTCTTTTCACATAGTCCCATATTTCTTGGAGACTTTGCTCATTCCTTTTTATCCTTTTTTCTCTATTCTTGTCTTCTCGTTTTATTTCATTAAGTTGGTCTTCGACCTCTGATATCCTTTCTTCTGCTTGATCAATTCAGCTATTCAAACTTGTGCATGTTTCACTAAGTTCTCATGTTGTATTTTTCAACTCCGTTAGTTCATTTATATTCCTCTCTATATTGTCCATTCTTTTTAGCATTTCGTCAAACCTTTTTTCAAAGTTCTTAGTTTCTTTACATTGGGTTAGAACAAGTTCTTTCAACTCCCAAAAGTTTCTTATCATCCACCTTCTGAAGCCTACTTCAGATAATGGAACACAGTCCTTTCCCATCAGGGCTTGTTCTGTTGCTGATGAGGAATTGCAATCCCCTTTAGAGGGAGAAGGATTCTGATTTTGGGTATTCTCAGCCTTTTTAGGCTGGTTTTTTCCCTTTATTATGAATTTATCCATCTGTTGTCTTTACAATTACCGCCTTTCTAATTAGGTTTCCGAGTGGACGTCCAATTTATTGATTCCCAGTGCTGGAATCTGAGCAACCCACTGTGCCGGCAAAAACAGCAGCAATAAGATTGATGGTGCTCTTCTGCCTGGGAATCTTCGATCTGGCTTCCTTCTTGAGTCCGTCACAAGCGGCTCTGCCTTCTCGGAGCTCCAAACGTCAGTCAGAAGGGGAACCAGTCCCGTTTACTCTGCAGAAGAGCTGCACGCCAAGGCGCTGGCAAAACCGCTGTGCCGGCCACAAGAACCCGTGGGGCTCCTCCACAGGAAATCTTCTGGTCCATGAGCGATGAAAATTCGTTTGACAGTGTGGCATCCTCTCGTTTTCTGGGCTTTCACTGGGAGCTACAATCCCGAGCTGTTAGCAATCAGCCATCTTGGATCATTTTGGACCAACCATCTTGGATCAATGTCCAAGATGGTGGACAGAAGTAAGACAGTGGGGGCAGGGTAGGATATTGGGTGGAGGGAACTGGTGGAGTGTGGTGGAAGGGTGTGAGGTGGCGGGGCAGAGGTGAAAAACTAAGCTTGGTCATTCTTTATTCCTTGATTTCTGATGTTCCCAAGGCCCAGCTACATTCCTGTACTTGCTTTCTATGAAACCCTGCGGGGTACTTCCTATGATTTCTGCTTTTACTTAAACTAATATAAATTGCTTAGACGGAAGTTCTAAATGCCACTGCACTCCAGCCTGGGGACAGAGCGAGACTCCATCTCAAAAAATTGGGACGTTGTTATATGTTACTTGTATAGACTGCAAAATTCATTTTTTTTTTTTTTTGACATTTCTGCTTTCACTTAAACTAATATAAATTGCTTAGATGGAAGTTTTTTTTTTTTTTTTGACACAGAATGTCATTTACTCTAAGAATCCAGGTTTGTGTTTATGTTCTACATGAGGTCCAAACTGTATCTGGGCTTGAGATCCACCAAACTCACAAGCTTTCTTGAAGGACACAGGGTGAGAGCCGTTCAGGATGTCATCCCGAGCCTGAACATGAAGCAAGTTCAGCTGCACAGGGTCTCTCAAATCTACATTCTGATCAGAGTAAAAGAACTTCCGTCTAAGCAATTTATATTAGTTTAAGTAAAAGCAGAAATCATAGAAGTACCCCACAGGGTTTCATAGAAAGCAAGTACAGGAATGTAGCTGGGCCTTGGGAACATCAGAAATCAAGGAATAAAGAATGACCAAGCTTAGTTTTTCACCTCTGCCCCGCCACCTCACACCCTTCCACCACACTCCACCAGTTCCCTCCACCCAATATCCTACCCTGCCCCACTGTCTTACGTCTGTCCACTTAGTAGAAAACATAGTTACTATGAGCTTTATATCTTTGGGTCCAAATACTCAATGCCCAAAAAGAGGTGAACTTGACTTACTGTTAATTTTCTTCTAATAGCAAACAACACTAATTGCGGAGATGGAAAACTTTGGCCAGGTTTAGGTCATTGTCAATTCTAAAACAATTATCTGTTCATTCTCTGAAATTAATAATATTTTGAGAATGTTTTATATGTCTGACACTGATTTTAGTACTGTGGATCCAGCAGTGAACCAGACAAACAAGATTTTATATTCTATGTAGAGAGACAGGCAATAAGTAAGTTAAAATATGTAATAACTATCCAAGAGGCAAGTACACATAAAAACTAAATACATAGGCTGATTTCAAATAGTACAAAATTAAAACAGGGTAATATATAACAAATGATTGATGGGGTAGAGGAGTGGAGGTCAGTATTAGAGTATTTGTCTGAGATAACATCTGAATAGAGACCCAAATGAAAAGAAAAAACCAACCATCAAAAAATCAGGAAAAGGCTGGGTGCAGTGGCTCACATCTGTAATCCCAGCACTTTGGGAGGCTCAGGCTGGCAGATCACCTGAGGTCGGGAGTTTGAGACCGGCCTGACCAACATGGAGAAACCCCGTCTCTACTAAAAATACAAAATTAGCTGGGCGTGGTGGCACATGCCTGTAATCCCAGCTACTCAGGAGGTTGAGGCAGGAGAATTGCTTGAACCCAGGAGACAGGCTGTGGTGAGCTGAGATCGTGCCATTGCACTCCAGTTTGGGCAACAAGAGCGAAACTCTGTTTCAAAACACAAAATAAAACAAACAACAACCAAAAAAGGCAGGAAAGACCATGGCAGGCAGAGAGGATGAAAGGTACAAACATAATAAGCTGAGAATATTAGACAGCCAGGATGGCTGGAACATAGTAAACAAATGGGAAAAAGTAGGAAATAATTTAGAGTCAAGGAGGCAGATAGGGACTAAAAATAAGTATGTGAGGCTCTGCAAGGCATTTGAATGTTATTCAAAGTGGAAAAAGTTATAGCCAAAGGGGGGATGCTATGATTTTCTCAAATTGGGTTAGGTACCCCTTGGGTTATGTTTTAATTTGACTGCTTTTGCTGCAGCCAGAAGGTTGTAGAATGAGGTGGAGTATTTCCCGTGGGAGCTGTGGTTCCGGGCAGATAAAGCAATGCACAATTCTATTCTCTTCACAATTCTGTTCAAGTACTTCTGTTATAAATCCCCCTTAACAGTCAGTCCCCCCATTGTCAATCACAGTGGCCACTGCTCTTCCAAAACCAGCTTTATCTAGAAGGATTTATTTTCTACCAGTTTTCAATATCTTAAATATTTTTATGGTTTATACAATTTTAAGGCTGTTTAAAAGGGCTAAGCTCAGTTGGAGCAATGAAAAACTTTCCAACATTGGAAAGTTATCTTTGTTATGCTGATTCATTGATTGATTACCTGATAGTTAACACCTATTTGAATTACTGTCTCTTGACTCTAGGCATTGGCTTCCAGTTAGATTTCACTGGGCTTTGTATTTTAAAATTTCCTATCTTCCAAGCTCTGTTATTTGACATGCTTATTTGCAGCTTTCTTAGAAAAAAAATGATTGGATCCTGAGGGCATTTGCTAGATATCTGGTAAGGAACATCACACAGGTATAAAAGCAAGTCAAACTGAGGAAAATGGAGTAAAATGGAAAAGGATGCCGATAGAAAGAAGAGAATCTGGGAGGGGGAAAAGAAAGAAACTATAGACAGTCAGATAGTAGTCACATCAAAAAACAAAGGAATGCCCCAAAGAGTAATATAAATTGCTGCAGGAGAATTAATGAGACGGAAAATTTCTCAAGGAAAAAGAGCCAAGTATATATAAAGGGGAGAAAGGTATAAAAGAAAGAAAAAACAAAACAAATAAGGGAAAAGAAAAAAATTTTTTAAACCCCAAGTGCAAGGTGAAAGAGTAAAACAAAAGAATGGATAAATTAGGAAATGGTGCATTGCATTAAAGCAAATGTATTCTGTGTTCTTTATTCTTATCTTCAACTGGCTTTGCATTTCTCGGGTAGCAAAGCCAAACTGAAAGGATAATTTTGTTTATGTACCCAATTTGCATAATTGTGCAATATAAATTACAATGCTAATTAAGGACAGCCCTTGGGCTTCTGGAATTGGGTCAAAGTGGCTCCCCAAGTGCAGGGAGGTTGGAGCATTGGCTCTGTCCCCTCTCCCACTGCAGGGAAGCTGGGCAAGAAGAAAGAACCTCTCTGACAGTGTGTGAAATCTTGTCAGAATTTGTTGAAGACCCAGAACTGTATGTCTCACTCCCAGACTTGGCTTTTAAAATCATTGTGTGATTCTGCAATGAAGCTCTTGGAAACAAAAATTTCTCCTAAATGCTGTGTTGGTTATCATTTTATAAGTCCCCCCACCACCATCTTTTTTTGCTTTTTTTTTTAATTTAGAGGATTTTTGTGGAAACATTGTAGATAGGTGAGCATGAACCTGGCATGCAATGTTTTCTCACTGGACTCTTGCCAGAATTGTCTCAAACCGGTGTATGATATACTCTGCTCAGGCTTTTGTGAGCCAGGGGGAGATGACAAGCTGATTTCTGAGCTTTAGTTAAATCCATGTCCTTAAAACTAACTAAACAATTGCACCATAACTACATCAAATTCAGTCCCAGAGCATTTATATTCCCTGCACTATTCATAATAGAGGATTGAAAGGTATAGGGTTCTTATCATCTTTAGCTTGGGTTTTTCAAGGAAAGAATTATTTCTGAGTTCCTGTTTTGAAGGCTGGCGTAACTACATTGCAAGAGCCTCTGTTGAGACCTGTTTTGAAGGTGGTGGTTTGCAAGCCTTTGGTAAATACTGAAACTTGACCTCAAGCAAGTTGTATGCAAAACAGAAATAGGCAGCTCTCAATCACTCAAGTACTTGAGTCCATAGGTAGTTAGGGAGACCTATTATCATCTTTGTCCTCTCTATCCACTTCCCTTTTTCTCCTTCACCTTTTGAGAGACTAAAAGCCACTTTTGTACAAGATTTATTGTCTACCTCACTTGGGTAACAGCATAACAGTTAAGGCTGCTAGTTGTATACACATGATTTTGACTCTGGAATACCAAGAAGCTCTTTCCACTGGGATAATTATAGGAGTATTTGGAAAATATGTGGACTGTGTTACTTTGTTTTCTAGAGCAATGTTTTCCAAACTCTTTCATGTCCAGGCATATGAAAAAACAAAAGGATAACCATGTAATCCTGGTGTGCTATGGTCTGAATGTTTTTGTATTCCCTTGAGGGTAAAGATAACCCTCAAGGTAATGGAATGAGAAGGCGGGGCCTTTGGAAGCAGTTTAATCATATTGGTGGAGCTCTCAAGAATGGAATAATTTCCCTTATAAGGGAGGCCTAAAAGAGACTCATTGCTCCTTCTGCCATATGATATTTCATTGAGAAGGCAGTATTTATAAAGAAGAAGGCCCTCAGGAAACTTAGAATCTATAGTCCCTTGATTTGGACTTTCCAACCTCCAGAACTAGGAGAAAAATACTTCTGTTGTTTTTAAGGCACCTACTCTATGGTATAGCAATTTGAACAGACTAAGACATAGGGTAAACTAGAGGAGAAATGGGACTGTGGGCAGGGCTGCTCATATTCCAAGGTGACTGGATCTTTGGCCCTGACCAACTCAACTCTCCAGTTTCCTGAAACTAAGGGGTTAGCATCTCATGGCACACCAGTATATCTGGAGTAAAGTCCCACACTGTAGTCCATGCAGTAACATTGTTCAAGTGATCATTCATAAGGAGTCCATGGTCAAATCAGCATAAGATAAAGTGGATTAAACACACAGAATTAGACATATTTATTACAAGAATTGTGACATTAGCAACCTTTTATTCTCACCACTTCTCCTCACCACTTCTTCTCCTCTTTTCCCTGTGGAATCTACCTCTCTGCACTTTCACTTTTCTCCACATGGTTTGGTGGAACTGGCCTACCCCTGACTATTAAGGAGGGCATCTGACCTGTTCTGGTCAGTGATGGTAGCTTATTCCCCAGGCCATAGGCATTGGTTCAGGCTGACAGTAGACTAGAGCATGGCCAATCACAGTCAGACTCAGAAACAATAGAGAAATTTGGCAAATTCTTGATGATACTTTTTGAGCACGTAGATAAAACTGTGAATGAATTTTCTAAGTTACTCCTGGTATCTGAGATAATGTACTTCCCATTTTGCCGAAGCTAGTTTGAATTGAGTATCATTTTCAACTGGAGAAGTCTTGATTGATATTTAGTTTTATTTCCTAAGATTCAGATCTAATAGATCATGTTCCTGGTTAAAAATGTCCAGGACTCACCATTGCATATGGGATAAAGTCTAAATAATTATAACTAATATATAGGTTTTACCTATAAATGCAGTAAATATGGGATGGGTTCTCTCTCACTGGTTTATTGATGATAGTGTTAGCTAAGAGGAAACAGGGGGCCAGAGTCTGTAGTCTGGTTTTATTATGTTGGTTGAGCAGTCCTCAACAAACAGATTGCTTTTTGCTCCTAGAGTTAATCATGCTTTTGGGTAGATTTTTTTTCTCCAATTGTTCAGGTGGATTTCGCAACTCCAGTCTTTCTCTCTAGCATATACTTTGTTACTAATTATAAAGGCATAATCTTGACAATGTAGACATTTTAGAGCATATTCCTTCTGATGGTTGTATATGTATTGAGAGCAATTATTGTAAAGCAGTGATTCTCAAAGTGTGGTCCCTGGACCAGCAGTATTGTCACCTGGGAAATCGTTACAGATGTAAAGTCTTGGGCCAAACCTCAGACCCATTGAATCAGAAAATCTGGGGATGATGGCCAGAGATTTGTATTTTAACAAGGTGATTCTCTTGCATGATGAAGTTTTCATGCCATTGACAAGAAAAGTCAAAGCTTGGAGAATATCTTGGTTGAGTACTTCCTAAAACCTTCTCTCATTACCCCAATATACTTTCCTCACGCCTTTTTAATTGCTATTTCACTGGAGTTTTTAACTTCTCTCGGGAACTCATCCTATTTAACTAGGTTTTTAGTTTTGCAATTTCATGCCCACTTTGTGTGAATATCTATTGTTAGTTTCTCACTTTTCTTGAAAGTTTTCCTGGAGAATCAGAAAATCAAGACAACTGGATTTTTATTATTTCAACTGCCATCATATCTTCTTCAGGGTAAAGTTTTAAAATTATCATATAGACTTGTTCCCCCTCTAGCCTCTTAGATTGACCTTCTTGTTGATTTCAGACTAGTATTTAAATCGTATTTCCTAGACATGCAACTGATGCCATCGTGAGATACAAAATAGTTCATATAACATAGCAAGGGGATATCATTCTAGAATTAAACTCATGTTATACAAATTTCATCACAAAGGCAAAACACATTTGTATAAATTGAATGTTGACTATATTTGCATCATAAGCAGTAGACCAAGATGGATACTGTTTAATCATTCAGAGCATTAGCTCTGAAGTCAGACTTCTTGCACTTTCATACATTTTTCTAGGCAGAAAAGAATTGAATTTTGCAGAAGGTGTCTTGAGTTAAAGGTGGTGATGAAAATAATGAGTCACTGAATGAAAAGGAAACATCCTAATTCACAATTATTAACCCACCATTTGCTGATTATGTGGCATTAGGCAAACCCTCTGTGCCTCAGTTTCTTTTTCTGCGTGACATAAAGAAAATGCTCAGTAAATTTTAGTTAATGCTATAGCTTTTGAGGCAACATACTAGAAAAGATGTTTACACGTAATAGCCAGGTGAAATTTGTCTGAACTAAAATCCTGTCTTTATAAACAAAGATAAAGGCTCGTATTTTGAAGACAAAGAGAATTGGTTGACAATGATTAAAACTATACTGGTAAATGGAAATAATGAACAGTTCTAATAAAACTTGCAGTATATACTCAGACTTAGCATAACTTTAATTGATATACTATCAGATTTAGTTTAGTTCACATTAGTGCAAGCCCAGAAACTTGCACCAATTTTAGCTAATAGTCTCTGTTATTTTTAATCTAGTTTCTTTTTGTTTGACTACAAGTTCTTATTTTCCTTGTCTGAGGGCCTAATTCTCTTCTAACTCCTCTAACTCAGATGTTATTGTCAAGTGTATAAATGGATCAGTCTCAGATATTGTTACTTTCATGCCTGTGAGCACATATTATTGTTTGTAAAAAAAAAAAAGTTCTAAAGTTTTTAAATGGCTAAAAATTTAAATTCTTGCTACACAGCAGTCCAGAGAAAAGTCCAGTGGCTTTTCTCCACTATGGCTACAAATGCCTGCTAAGAATTATTAGTTGTTCCAGTGATGTCCCCGGTCCCTGTTTGCATAATCTTTGGGTGTCTGGGTGTAAATTTTACACTCTATAACATACTAACTACATTTGCTTCTTCCCAATTGTACCCATCATATACTATCTGGTTTTGAAAATTCACTTTGATATTGTATTTGCTTATTGAAAAAACATTAAGTGTTAGGTACCATTCTAGGAATTAAAAACAAGGGGTTACTTAAGTTTCTGCCATTATGATGCTTATGTTAACAGTGAAACTATAATCATTCTAGAAGGCAGAAACTGAAAGTTTTCTTGTTTCCCTTTTACTTAGTAGAGTGCTGGAAAGCTAGGTAGGTGCTTAATAAAGAGTCCTGGATTATTAAAATGCATAACATACTTAAAATATTAGGAACTTCTGAGGTTGAAGAAGGAAGCTTAGCTAATGCAGGCTTATGGAGTAGAAGATTGTTTGAGCTCCAAATCACTTTAGAGAATACCTAGTAGAACTGCTTACTTTTTAGGTGAAATAACAGAAAATACCTGTTGTTGAAACTGACTGTAATTGTGAACCATACTGTATAGCCCCCTCCCCACTACTGACCTGGTAAAGACTTGTGCAAAGTATTAGAAAGAAAACTGAAGTTAAGGTGGGGAAACCAAGATCTGTAACTTTAGGCAAATGCCTCAGGTTCACGAAACCCACATAAAATGGCTCATTTTGGGGGATATTGTGAGAATTAAGGGAATAAAATATTTGAGAGCACTTTGGTACATTTTTCTGGGCAGAAAAGAATTGACTTTTGGAGAAGGGAAGGGTGTCTTGAGTTAAAGATGGTGATGAAAATAATGAGTCATTGAATAAGGAAACATCCTAATTCACAATCATTAAGAACTGCCATGAAATTCCACCCCACAAAAGTCTGAAATGGGTAGCTTGATCACCAAGAAATTATAGTTTAGACCATGATCATGTTTTAGAGATAATTAAAAATATTTAATCTCTCTTATTCTCAAATAATTAGTATAGGAAATAAGAATATAAATATTTCTGAAGATCATCATGAAAATGTCTAGCATATTTTGTAAACAACAATTTCTTGGATTATTAGCTACTTTGCTGTTTGCTTTTCAGTAGGCACCAGCATATTGTGAGATAGTTTATGTTTATGAAGTTATAATAAACTGTGAAAATAACAGAATGCATTCTGGGTAAGCTAAAGCAGTAGTCCAGATATTTCATTAAAATTCAGACCCATACTTTGGGTTGTATTCTTACTCAAAAATATATTTTAAAATATTGTAAGCACATTTCTTATTGCCACGTTTTAATTTTCATTTGTAGATTGTGGAAAATGCACTAGAATGAGAATCAACAAACATGGGGACTAACTCAACTCAACTTAGATATCATGCCTTTGGAGCTTTTCCTGCCTTCCTCTCCCTGTAGAATTAAATATTCTTCCACTGTGCCATCCTCAAACTTGTGTCCATATTTCCTCTATTGTAGTTATATATTCACATACCTGTTTTTTGTACCAGGTACTCCTGAAGGGAAACATTTAGTCTTATTCTTGGTAACTTTCACACAGACCTGGCAGATTGTTGTCGCTCAGCAAATCTTTATTGATTCAGATACGTTCAATTGAACATTGACCTTTAATCAACTCTAGGAAAAGGCTGTAAATCTAGTTAGGACATTCAGAAACTCATTGTATTTCAATCCTAACTAAATAAATTATTGAAGTCTCAGAATTTCTCAGTACTTTAGAGACATAGAAATGTGAGTAAATAACACCTATATTGTTATGTTCCTCAAAAATATGTGTATCTTTTCATGAAGTGAAACTACTGAGGATATTTGTAGAAGCTGAATGTAAGTGAGAAGAACAAAGTGGCATGTGTGTGTGTGTGATTTGAAGAGTAAATGGGAGAAGGTTGTGTTAGGATGGCAGATCTTGTTTATGATAGTCATTAGCTATAACAGACACACTGTGTGATGCCTTTCCAATATCCACTTCCCTTTCTTTCTTTTTTTTCCCACAATCTTGCTATGTTGCCCAAGCTAGAGTACAAAGACACAATGTCAGTTCACTGCATCCTACGCCTCCCAGGTTCAAGCGATTCTTGAGTAGCTGGAATTACAGGTTCCCGCCACCACACTCGGCTAATTAGTGTATTTTTAGCAGAGACAGGGTTTTGCCATGTTGGCCAGGCTGGTGATCCTGACCTCAGGTGATCTACCTGTTTCAGCCTCCCAACGTACTGGCATTACAGGTGTGAGCCACCACACCCGACTCCCTTTTATTACTTAATAGATGTGTCAATTAAATAGAAATGTATCAAGCTCAAAACCTTGCTTAGGTAGCCTCCAGTGCAAATAAAGGTAACTATGTGGCCCCATTCTGGCCAACAGTAAAACTGATGGAAGCCTCTGGTTGAGGCTTCAATGAAAACTTTTTTTGTTTTGAGACAGAGTTTCGCTCTCGTTAACCAGACTGGAGTGCAATGGCACAATCTCTGCTCACCACAACCTCCGCCTCCTGGGTTCAAGCAATTCTCCTCCCTCAGCCTCCTGAGTAGCTGAGACTACAGGCACGCACCAGCATGCCCAGCTAATTTTTGTATTTTTAGTAGAGACGGGGTTTCACCTTGTTGACCAGGATGGTCTCAATCTCTTGACCTCGTGATCCACCCGCCTCGGCCTCCCAAAGTGCTGGGATTATAGGCGTGAGCCACTGTGCCCGGCCCTTCAATGAAAATTTTATAAAAAGTTAGGCTCATTGGCCTTGTCCTTTAGTTCAGTGGTCCCCAACCTTTTTGTCATCAAGAAACCAGTTTCTTGGAAGACAATTTTTCCATGAACTAGGAGGGGGGTCGGGATGGTTTGGGGATGAAACTGTTTCACCTAGATATCATCAGGCATTAGATTCTCATAAGAAGCACTTAACCTAGATGTGGTTCATGCTCCTATGAGAATCTAATGCCACTGTTTTTCTGACAGGAGGCAGAGCTCAGGCAGTAATGCTCACTGGTTCCGCTGCTCACCTTGCATTGTGTAGCCCAGTTCCTAACAGGCCTACAGACTAGCACTGGTCCACAGCACAGGGGTTGGGGACCCCTGTCTTAGTTCCTTTGCCTTCCTCCCAGATGGAAGCCTGGAGGAACAGTCATTCCACAATTGTGAGAATTAAAGCCACATTTTAGAGTTGGTTTCAATTATAATACAGAAGAAATCTGGACCTTGTTGATATATGAGCTAAAGTACTAATCTTGATCTTCCTATTCATGAGCAAGGGACAAATAAATTTTTTACTGATTTAACTCATTGTTTGGATTTCTTGGAACTAAACACAGTCTTAATATATATTTTTTCCTTCCCAGGACAATGGTAGAGCATGACTTTTCAAATCTAATAAAACTCATGTGTGGCTGAAACCACTCTAATGAAACAACTCCATCTTAGCCCAGGGTACAAGGGAATTTTCCTGAAAGAAAAATGGTGTCAACAACAACAACAACAAATCATTTTGTTTGTTTCTTTGTTGGTTTTTCCTGAAGCCTAGGGTTAAAAAATCCAGGAAATTTGTCTCAGATAGAGATATAATTTCTGTGGCCATCAATTGATAAATGCAATTACAATTTGTAATCCTAAGTTTGGCAAAAATCAAATAAGCAACATTCCTCACATAATATTGTTTTAATTAAATTTTCTTTCTTTCTGGGTATGATACATACTGCAGAAGCACAATCAATGAACATTGAACAATTTCCTTACATCTTGCTCTTTGTCCTATTTATATAATTTATTGTGTCAGTGGTTCTCAAGTGGTATGCTTCTGCAACTCATCATCTGAAAATATTTCCCAGATGTGCTGAAAAATTTTCATTAATTTGTATATTCTATTTTATTTTTATAACTAAGTACACATGCTTTTGACTAGAAAACACCCCTCATTTAATCTCAGAGGAATATTTGGCCTTGATTTATGCCCTGCCCACTCCACCCTTATTATTCAAATAGAGATCATTGAAGAAATCCCTGCCCTATAAATTTAGCTGATCCAAAAACAAAATGGAAATTTCATTATTTTAAAGATTTCTGCAAAATCTTTGTGCAATTCCATTGTTTTTTCCTATTAAAAATTATGTGATTCTAGAATAAGTTCCAAAACTAAGTATCAAAACTGGAACACACTTTTAAAGCGGGAAATGATTATGTCTATAGTGATATTTAACTACAGTGGTGATAGCTCTGGTTAGTGAATTTGAGGACTACAAACCAGGCTTGCTGTCTTTTAGCTTGCAGAACAATGAAAAGAGGATTAGAACTGCTCTATATATTAATAAGAACTCTCTATTATGTTCACCTATCATTATATTTAGTATTATGTTTCTTTTTATGAACTATAGTTCACTGTCTTTAAGCATAATGTTTGCCCAAGGTGGGAGTGTCGGTGTGTGTATGTGTGTATATGCATGTGTGCACATATATGTATGTATATTTGATTCATTCATTCTGACCTACTGAATTTACTGAACGAATGAGAAGAAATATCTTGAACTGAGGGATCTGGCTTAGCTCAACATTTGTACTGTCTACCTTTGAGTATCCATTCCTTTACTGTGAAGCATGGAACCTAAAACCAACATTGTATCTGCTAAACTACATTGCAGCTAGGTTCCTAGATGAGATTAGGTTTGATGAATTAGATGTTCTTGTGGAACATTGAGAAGGGGATAGTAAGGCAAGGGTCATGTAACTGGCTGATTTTGTTTATCTTCAATGAACTTTATCAGGGTACACTTCATATATAATAATATATAATGCACACATTTTAAGTGTACAATTTTAGGAGTTCTGACAAATTTATAGACATGTATAACCAGCATCAATATCAAGATATAAAATGATTCTCTCACTCCAGAATAGTCTCTTGTGTCCTTTCCAACCAATGCCCCACCCCTGGATTCTGGCAACAATTGATCTGCTTTTTATTACCATGGATCACATTTGGTTTCCTAGAGATACAAATAAATGAAATAATGTAGTGTGTCCTCTTTAACTTTGGCTTATTTCTCAGCACACTTTAACTGAAATTTGTTCATACTGTCAATATGGCAGACAGAATTTTAAAATGGTTCCTAAAATTCTTGCCTCCTGGTATATATAATTTTCTCTCAGTTTTCCACTGAATACTATCTAGGTCTATTGTAAAGGGATTTTTCAAGTGTAATTAAAGTTTCTAATAAGTTTATTTTAAGTTAGAAAAATTTTCCCAAGTGAGCTTGAGCTAAGTGAGTGACCTAAGCAGGTGAGTCTTTAGAAAAAAATTAAGAGATATTTGAAGCATAGACAAAATTCTGTTGGCTTTTAAAAGAAACTTCCATGTGATAGAGAAATATAGATGATAGGGAACACTAGGTTACCTTTAACTTCACAGCCAGCAACAAAGCTAAGACCTCAGTCTTAACATCATAAAGAATTGAATTCTGTCAACAGCCACATGACCTTAGAAGAGGACCCTCAGCCTCACATGAGATCATGGCCCTGGCCAACACCTTAAATGTAGCCTGGTGAAATCTGAGTAGAGAACTCAGCTATGTCATGCTCAGATTGCTGACATGTAGAATAGTGAATTAATGATTGAAAATTATTTGAAGCTGCTGTTTGTGGTGATTTTTTATACACCAAGAGAAAACTAATATACTGTATATATCATCAGATTTTTCCTTTATATTGGTTGGTGTGTTTGTTATCTATTACTTCCTAACAAATTGCCAATAATTAAATGTCTTAAAACCACACATATTTATTATCTCATAGTTTTTGTGGGTCAGAAATCTGGTCATAGTTTATGTGAGTTCTTTGATTCAGAGTTGTTGACAAGCCTGTAAACAAGGAAGCAGTCAGGACTGAGGTCTCATCTGAAAGTCAACTTGGGATGGGTCTGCTTCCAGCCTCATTTAACATGACAGTTGGCAGGATTGAATTGCTCTTGGGTAGTTGGACTGATGGCCTCAGATAACTAGGTAGCTATTAGCTAGATTTTACCTTCAGTTTGTTGCCATGTGGGCCTCCCCAAGATGGCAATTACTTCATCAGAAGCAGTAAGGGAGTCTGCTAGCAAGATGCTACAATCTCTGGTAATGTAGCCATAGAATGACATCCCCTTAGCAATGGGACATCTTTTTAATTAGAAAGAAATTACTCAATGGGAGGGGATTATACAATGTAGTGAATACCAGGAAGCTGACATCAGAAGGAGATATTTTAGAAGCAGCCTACCACAGTGAGTAGTATTCCACTACATAATATACCAGAATGGCTGTATCCACTAACTGGGCATAGACATTTGTGTTTATTCAAGATACAAACTGTTATTATTTTAAAAATAAAAGTTACTGTGAAGTAACTTTTCAAGTACAAGCTTTTGTGTGGGCATGTTTCATTTGTTTTGAATGAAGTTGCAGGGTTATATAGAAAATGCATATTAAATCTTATAAGAAACTGCTTAAAATACTCTACAAAGTGATTATACCATTTTACATTCTCAACAATGGACAGCAATATATCATAGATCTAGTGGTTTCATATCTCCACAAACTTGATATTGTAACTCAGTTTAATTGTAGCTATTTAAATAGGCTTATAATGGTACTCGTTATGATTTTAATATGCATTTGCCTAATGCTTATTAGGGCCTAATTATGTTAAGCATCTTTTCATGTATTTAGAGGCCATTCATGTATCTTCTTTTGTGAAATATCTGTTTAAGTAGTTTGCCTATTTGGATTGCTTTACATTTTAGTATAGGGTCATAAGAGTTCTTTATATATACTGAATATAACTCTTTTATCAGATATATATATATATCAAATATTATTTTCTAAGTGTGTGTCTTGCATTTTTACTTTTTATACTGTTTATTAATAAACAGTAGATTTTATATTCATTTTATCCATTCTTCTGTTATGATTGATACTTTTTGAACTATCTATGAAAATATTTTTATGTAAAAATCAAAAATACATTTTCATCTGAGTTTTATAATTTTAGCTTTCACTCTTATGTCTGTGATTCATTCTGAGTTTTCTTGTATAGTTTTAAGTAAGAGTGGGTGTTTATTTGGTTATTAAATATTTATAGATATTTCTAATTCTTTCAAGCACCATTTATTTAAATGTCTCTTTAGCCATTTAGTTATTTTGTTTAAATTATTATGTCTAAAATCAAATTACCAAATAAGCATGGTCTATTTTGAACTATTTATTTTGTTTCATTGATTTTTATGTGTGCCTTTACACCAGTATCATTGTCTTAATTACTGTAGATTGGTTGGAAATATGGGAATCAAATTTAAGTATTCCAACTTGTCCTTTTATGAAGTTGTTTTGACTGTTATAAGTCCTTTGCATTTCTCTATAACATTTTGAATTACATTGTCAATATTTCCCTGAAATAAAGCCTGCTGGGATTTTGAATGGGATTGTGTGAAATCTATAAATCAATTTAGAGATAATTAATAACTTATAATATTAAGTACTCTAATTGATGAACACGTATTTAGGTCTTTGACTTCTCAGAAATACTTTATAGTTTTCAGTGTGTAGGTCTTGTAGTTGTAAAATTCTAAGTATTTTATGGTTTTGAATGTAATTGTAAATACCTCCCATGGTTCATGTTTTACACAGAAATACAACACATTTTGTATTGACCTTGTCTTATGCAGTCTTCTATACTCATTTCATTCTGATAGTTTTATGTAGATTTTTTAGAACCTTCTACGTACATTACCATGTCATTTGGTAATTAAAACAAATTTACATCCTTTTCTTACATCTGTATGTCTTTTTTAAAATTTTGCTTTATTGCACTTCAGTACAATGTTGATTAGGAAAGTTGAGCACAGATTCTTTACTTATTCCTAAAGTTGAGGAGAAGTCTTTCTCTTCTATGTGTGATGTTAAGTGTAAGTGTAGGTTTTTATAGATGTCTTTCATCAGATTGAGAATGTTCCTTTTTATCACTAGTTTACTGAGATGTTTTATTACAAATTGAATTTTGTCAAATGCTTCTTCTGGAATGATCTTATGGTTCTTCTCCTTTATCCTGTTAATGAGGTGATTTATAATTATCAATATTCAAGCTAAACAGTGCATTCCTAGGGCAGGCACGGTGACTCAGACCTATAATCCCTGTACTTTGGGATGCTAAGGTGGGTGGATCACCTGAGTTCAGGAGTTCGAAGCCAGCCTGGTCAGCTTGGCCAACATGGTGAAACTCTATCTCTACTAAAAATACATGAAATTAGCCAGGCCTGGTGGCCGGCACCTGTAATTCCAGCCACTCTGGAGGCTGAGGCAGGAGAATCGCTTGAACCTGGGAGGTGGAAATTGCAGTGAGCCGAGATCGAGCCACTGCACTCCAGCTTGGGCAACAAGAATTTTACTGTGGCGATGGTCAGTCATAGCCATTTTTTTCCTCCATTAAAACCTAGTGAGTCACCTTTGTTCTAGAAGGCTGTTGAGTTACCTCCAAAAAACAAACAAAACAAAACAAACAAAAGAATAAAACCAACAGTGGATTCCTAGAAAAACCCTATAGGATTATGATCTATTCACTTTTAAAAGATTTACTGGATTAATTTGCTAATATTTGTTCAGGATTTTGTGTCTAAATTCATGAGATATATTTGTCTATACTTTTCACGTAATACCATTTTAAATCAGGGAAATGCTGGCCTCACAAAATGAATTAAGGAATGTTCTACTCTCCTATATTTTTCTGGAACAGTTTGCAAAGGACTGGTATTATTTTTCCTTAAAAGTGTGATAAAATTCACCAGTGAAGCCATCTGATCTGAAGATTTCTTTGTGGAATCATTTTAAATTATAATTCCAATTTTTAAATTGGAATTTTAAATTGATTTTAACTCAGATTTTCTACTTCTATTTCTTTTTGAGTCAGCTGGGTGGGCTTTTTTTTTTAACCTTTTAAGGAATTTGTTCATTTAATTTAATTTTTCTACTGTATTTGCTTAAAGCTGGTCATAGTATGCTCTTACTATCCTTTTAATGTTAGCAAAATTTAAATTGATATCCCCCTGCTTTTTTTCATTTCTAATATTATTAACATATCTTCCCATGCTGACTCAGTATATTTTTCTTTGTATTTTTCCTGCTTAGAGTTAATTGTGCATTTTGTATATTTAATTTTTTCTTAAATTTGGACAAATTGTTCATTTTATCTGCAGATATTTGCTCTGCCACCCCTTCTTCCTGACCCTTAAATTATACAGCCTTTACACTGTTCAGTGTTATCTCACAGCTCACAGAAATGCATTTCAATTTTTTCACTCTTTTTCTCTCTGTTTCATTTTAGGTATTTATTTATTTATTTATTGATATTCTTCAAAAGTTCACTAATATTTTCTTTTGCAGTAAAGTTTGCTAAAAGTTTTTGTCTGCATTGACTAATCCTGTGTGGTGAATTGTTCATGCCAGATATTCTAGTTTATTCTTTTAAAATTTCTTCTATCTATTAGCATCATGTTTTCTTTACATAATTGAATAACACTATAACCACTATTTAAAAATTCTTGCCTTCTAATTCCATCACCTCTACCATTTCTTGTTCTGTTTCTATTCTCTATTTTTTCTCCTCATTATGTGTCTCATTTTCCTGTTTCTTAACAGGTTTAATTTTTGGCTGGATGCTGGATGTGTGAATTTTCCTGTGGTGATGGTCGGTCATAGCCATTTATTTCCTCCATTAAAACCTAGTGAATGGCCTTTGTTCTATAAGGCTGTTGAGTTACCTGTATTTCATCTTGCTCTTTTTTGAGGTTTGTTTTTACTTTTCTTTGGATATGGCTGTTGCAGCCTTTATTCTAGGTATAATTGAACTTCACTACTGAAATACGGTTTTTAAAATATCTCTATTGAATATTAAGAGTGTTCAGTGAGGACTCTCCACTCTGGCTGGAATAAACCCAAGGATCCCCAATCCTGTGTGAACTCTGGGACCTGCACCTCACAACTCTCAGCCAATTTCTGCTTATTCTTATGGGGTTTTATCTTATGCAGTTATATCTCACAGCTAAGTCTCAAAGGGGTCTTATTAAGATTTCTGCTGTTCTTTTTCTGTATGACTCTTTCCTCTTTGAAGCTCGAATTTTTATTTCAAATATGATTGTATTCTGAGATTCCAGGTAGGCATATCTTTTGGGGCCATAATTCAACCTACTATGATACCTAATGAAAAGTATCATTTAGTATGGACCTCTTAAATTTCATGTTACAAGCTACAGAGAAACTGTTACTGAGAAATTTGACTTTTCAGGAAGTGACTATAATATTCGGAAATAAAATACCTCTGTGTCTCCAAATGCTTTTACTAGATTCCTTGTACACAGATTTATGTGCTATACTATAATCATCGCAAAAGAATGACACGATACTCTCCTTCAGTACATTTATTGTTTTTCCAGGAAGATAAATCATGAATATACAAAAAAATTCAAACCCAGTTTAAGAGAGCAAATTAATAGACATCCAAAGGCAGTAATTAGGGATTGTAAAATAGGTGAGTGTGTAAGCTTAGAGAAGAAAGCTATCTGAGATCTGGATTCAATTGGAAAGATTTTGTAAATGATAGGGAGCTAGAGAAGGAAGTTGGAGAATAAGGAGTGAAATGGACCACATTTCAGAAAGAGGAGATAAACCAGAGTGAACTAAGGGTTGTGGTAGGCAAGGGACGGGTGCTCAATAGGAAGAGGTGAAAATTCAGTAATTTGGGAGCAAACCATCAATTAAATACAGAATTAGAGCTTGACATTTATTCTATAATAAGTAGAAATCCACTGATTTATGAAACATGGATTACTAGTGAGCTTATCCTTTCCAGCTTATTTTTTTCTGTTCTCTCTCTTCTTCCTTCTGTTGTGTTCCAGGATAGTCTCTCCAAAAGTCTACTCTGCACATCAAAAAATCCTTCCATTTTTTAAAAATTTCTTCAGCTCTTCCCTCAAACTCATTATTTTCTCCCATTTCTCCTCTAAACTGTTCTGAAAATTATCCTAGAGCTGCTTCTGTCATTTTGATGTACATATTTACAAACAAGTAGGCCTTACACAAAAGTATGGGTGAGGCACTTTTTCCTGTCAGGCACTTATTTCACTTCAAACCTACAGCCTATTTATATGTTGATTATAGTTGAATATTCCTTTGATTAATAGCTAAGGTTTCTATATTTTATATAGATTTAATCCTGCTGTAATGATATGCAAAGCAGATTTAAGTTTATATTTAGCAGGGATCTGTTCAAAATGTGAATGAAATTCTGTCTGAGAGAGCTGGAACCATGTTGTGCAGAGCCCATGGTTCTTTGCTGATGAGGCCCTTCATCTCTCTGGCTACAGAGTTATTTTTCTTTGGCACCCAAAGGTGGAGCAGGGACAGATGATGAAGGGGGCAGCAGTTCAAACATGCTGTTCTATCATGTAAATATTCTCTAAGCTCCAGTGCTGGAATCTTATTCTCTGCAGCTTATTAGTTCATAAGAAAAATAAAAGTACATGTGGAAATAAACATTGGAGGCAAAGTTGATTTTAATAGTCTATCTAGTCTTAATAGTTCCAGTTTAGTCATTTTTGGAAATGAGCACAAGTGAAGATTACAAGCTCATTGCTGTATCTTTACAATGGTTATTTCTAACACAATGAAAACAGATTGACGACATAATCTACAGAGTAAGCTGTAGTTGGTTGTACATTTCCATTTCCCTTTCTGTGTTTTTTCCACCATCAATCACCTGCTTACAAATAACCAAGCATTTTAGACGTTCTTTGTTTTCCAAGCCTAATACATTTTGAGTAGAGCACTTTAAAATGTCCCACATTGTAGAGCATAGTGTAAGCTTCAGGAGAAATACAACAGTATCGACTGGTTGCAACAGGAAAACCATCCCAGAGCTGGGATTAATAGAGAAAAGACACAAACAAAATTAAAATTTTGTAGACTTGTTAGACAAACTTTTTCTGAAATGCCTTCTCACCTTTCAAACGACACAAAGCAGTAAATATGAGTGACTGCTGATTCTGGGTAAAGAATATTATAGCTACTTTACACCAAAATCATCCACATCTCTCCAATACCGAATCCTTCCTAAAAGATAAATAAACATATTCAGTAACAGCAAATTTGTTCCTAGATGGACTTATCTCCCAGTCCTCTCCCACAAACATCCGGAAGGATTCTAAGGTCCTGAGGAAGAAAACTTATGACAAGAAGTAAAGGGTATTAGAGTTGCAGAGCCTAAGGAAAGGCAGAAAAAGCACAGGTGTAAAAATAGTCTTAGGAGATGAAGGAGCAAGCCATTTATTCCCGTGAGGATGAAAATTGTGTCTAAATTAATCTTGCCTCGGGCATGAATTTTAAAAACTCTGATACTTTTACGAATGTGGCTGCTGCTATTATGACTTAGTTGATGCATGTATAGCATAAAGGGTTTAGGTTTGACAGTTTAAATAATTTGTAGATTTTAGACTTTACAACAGTCTTCAATTTGTCCCTTCAATTTGTTTCTGTGAAGGGACAGATAGTACATATTTTATGCTTTGGAGGCCATAGTCTGTTACCAGTACAGAAATCTGATGTTGGAGATGGAAGGTAGCAATAGACCATGAACATAGCAGGCTTCTGCAGACCGCACATTGCCAATGTTTGCTCTAAATGATTAACATTAGTTACTGGAACTGAACCAAAGCATCATTTTGGAGCAGTCGCTGGTGTGGAGGTTTACTGACAGAGGGGAAGGCTAAACTCGAACTCCCGTATCTCCTATTAGTAAACATCTTTCTAAGAAAAAAGTTCACTTGCAATGCAAAGGGAGAGTCAACACAAATTCCAAGGCCTCTTTCCAACTGAATTGCTGCCCTCATGCTCTACCCCATAGAAATTTTGCAACTTGCACAGTACACAGATACAGAGGGTGTTTACTTAACAAAGAGAATAAGCGTCCTTTCTATGCGCTGGGGATATTGCTTCTCAGAGCCAAATCAAAATATTTTAACAGTTTCAATAAAATTGAATTTTAGTAGTGACACTACATCAGTGGTTCTCAAGTAGGATTTGATTTTGTCCCTCAGGGGACATTTGAAAACACCTGGAGATAAAACTCCAAAATTGTCACAGCTGGGGAGGAGTTGTTACTGACATCCATTGGGAAGAAAACAGGAGCTAAGATGTTTAGTAGGCATGGGTGCTGCTAAACGTCTTACAATGCACAGGGCATCCCCCCCCACAACAATGATTTATCCAATCCAAAATATCAATAGTGTTGAGGTTGAGAAGTCCTGTACTAGTACTTTAATGAATTCTTCCTTTGTGAAAATAATTACAGCATAAACATAAATTCAGTTTTGGGAGGAATCTTGAGAGCCATCATTGCACAAAAGTTTTCGGAGCAAAAGGCTTCCAATGAGTTTGCAGAAGGAACTCTCGTGAAAATATTTTGCTTTTTGCAAATTAATACAGGAAGTAAAAGAAAGTCTCATATTTAAAGATCTGAATGCAGTATCTTTGAGCATAGGAATTAAAATTCTTGCTTTGAATTCAAAGGTGCTTTGAATTCAGAGTGTTTTGTAGTTTAATTTTTCTATTTTCTAACCCTGGTGTTGGATATAAAATGTAGATGTATTTAGTTTTTCTATTATGAGCATGATATAGTCTTGCATTGTATCATGTCCGAGCAATAACTTACCTGGTTAATGCTGAGAATTGGAACTATGGAAGAGAGAAGGCTTAAAGTACATGATAAAATATAAGCAATGCTTTGTAGAGTTGGAAAGAGATTAGTGGAGACTTGGAACAGCACTTTGGGAGGCCGAGATGGGTGGATCACAAGGTCGAGAGATCGAGACCATCCTGGTCAACATGGTGAAACCCCATCTCTACTAAAAATACAAAAATTAGCTGGGCATGGTGGCATGTGCCTATAATCCCAGCTACTCGGGAGGCTGAGGCAGGAGAATTGCTTGAACCCAGGAGGCGGAGGTTGCGGTGAGCCGAGATTGCACCATTGCACTCCAGCCTGGGTAACAAGAGCGAAACTCCATCTCAAAAAAAAAAAAAAAAAGAAAGAAAAAGAACTGTATGTTTTTCTCTAGGGAAAGTGGGAGCTAAGATGCAGTTGAGGCTGGGCTGACAGAATCAGGTCAAAGTGTTCTGCTCAATTTGATGCACCTTAATATGGAGTTACTCAGATGAAGTTCAATCTATATAAGTCCAGAGTCTGGATAAAGGAAAACACTTCAGTGAACATATTGGAGTTTCCTTCAGTAGTTAGGTTTTGTTACATATTTTAATCAAAGTTACCTCAAATGATTAGAAGCTATTAAAACTTATCAAAGCCTCCAAATTATTTATGACTGCAATGTTAGGAGGCAGGAACCAACCAATAAATTCTACACTTAAAAAAATCAAATTAGTTATTTGTAGCAATGAAAATGAAATTACTGCTACTAGCTTATTTATTTTAATGTAAAAATTAAATTTTTTACTTTAGAATAAACTTATACAGAAAAGTTTTCAAGATAGTACAGAATCCTAATACATTAGTATGGTATATTTGTAACAAGTTATGAGCCAGTATTAATACAGTATTATTAACTAAAGTCTATACTTTATTTAAATTTTCTTAGTGTTTCCCTAACATGACTCTTTCTGTTCCAGAATCTCATGCAAGACACCATATTACGTCTAGCCAGCATGTCTTCTTAGGTTACTCTTAGCTGTGACAGGTCCTTCTCAGACTTTCTTTGTTTTTATGGGTCAGATATTATGTTGTATGTCCCTCAGTTGGGATTTGTCTGATGTTTTCTCATAAACTAGACTGGAGTTGTATATTTTGAGAAGAAGAGTAAAAGGATGAAATGCCAATTCTAGCAAATCATATCAAGGTTACACACTATCAACATGACAGATCACTTGATAGAAACCTTGCATTATCTAGCTAAGGTGGTGCAAATAATTCAGTATTAAACCGAACTTTATTTATATATTGAAATTATACATATAAATACCATATATTATGTAAAATGGTTTGGGAAAACTTTAGGTAGCTATCTTTCTTTAATTCTTTTTATTTTTTTTGAGACGGAGTTTCGCTCTTGTTACCCAGGTTGGAGTGCAATGGTGCGATCTCGGCTCACCGCAACCTCCGCCTCCTGGGTTCAGGCAATTCTCCTCCCTCAGCCTCCTGAGTAGCTGGGATTACAGGCACACGCTACCATGCCCAGCTAATTTTTTGTATTTTTAGTAGAGACGGGTTTCACCGTGTAGACCAAGATGGTCTCGATCTCTTGACCTTGTGATCCACCCGCCTCGGCCTCCCAAAGTGCTGGGATTACAGGCGTGAGCCACTGCGCCCGGCCCTCTTTCTTTAATTTTTAAAAAGTCATTCGATTTTCTTGAAAAGTGTTCACCACTAAAATATTTAACTGAAACCACAGGTGTTTACTGTGTTAATACCTAATCCTAGACTAACTAGACCTAGTCTTATAACAATCTTTAATTTACTTCTGTGAAATAATATTGAAGATCATATTTTTTCCTAAGGTGGAATAAAAACATTACAACTATGCCTAAAGATATTATTAGTAAAAGTGTCTTATAATTTTTATAGCATTTTCACATGTTTCTTGAGTCTCACAACAATCCCATTAGGTATTCAGTGGATATCATCTCTTTAGTCATAGTAACTGTATTTTTGTACTTTGCTGTCAATATGACATGCATTTACATATTGTATGTGTCTTTAGTGCATGAGTGCAAAGATATATTAATAGATAAGGAAATTTATTACCCTTCTTTCCCTGAGAAATTTACATTTGTACTTATTGTGTGTCTATATATATATTTGTAAGAAGAATCTATCCATTCAATCATTTCCATTATAAAGAAAATAATAGGTATTCCTATTTGCTAGCAGTTAGTAAGATTTTGCATTTTACTAAAATTGTTTCAAGCCTAGTGTGCCAATATAAATGAACATTTTAATAGATAAATGCCAAAATTATCCTGACAACTGTAAGCCAAGTTATCAACTGAAATAGATTAAATTACAGATTATTCTGAACATCTGATGGTTAAATTTTGAAAATACATTTAAATATTATACTGTAACCCAGTTACTGTGTAGGAATTGAAGGATATAAGAATTAAGCTATTTTTTTTTTCTTTTCTTCACATCTGCTGTCTCTGATTTGGACTTTTTATCTGTTGTAATTACTTTCCAAAAGCTAATAAAACTAACATTTGCTTAAAAAAAGATTTATTAAAACAATTTTTATATGGAAAAAGACCAGACTTTTCTTAGGACAATTTATATTAATAAGCCCTAATTGTTTAATGTTTGTGCTAATAAAAATAATTATCAGGCAATATTATAGACTAGATGGGTAAAGAAACTCTCCCAGCACAGAGCATCTAAATAAACTGACAGAAATATTTTTAAAAAATTTTTTATAAAGCTACTTGGCTGATGTAAATTAAAGAATCTTAGTCCAGAAACAAAGATAAAATATGATATCATAGGGCCAAGAAATTATTAAAGCCTATTCTAACATAAAAGGCATCTACTGATCTCCGGGACTTAGAGCTTAGGTTTTAATGAGACACTGAATGCAAAAAAACAAGAGACAGAGTGTGGGCCTTAGTGTAGGAGGTCAAGGTTGCCTGCTAATATGGGACATAGAAAGAAGAGCCAGGCAATAGGGTTACACACACACATACATACACACACACATGGAAGCTTGTATGGTTTATCTGACTTGGATGAGGTTTTGCATAGAGTAGAAAGAAACAAAGACTCTCTTGAAAATTCATGATCATAAATTTACATTAAAGCACATATGGGTAAGTTTAAATAATCCTTTTTGAAAATTTAATTTAACATAGTCTTGGATTGTGCCTATAGTTACCTGACTGAAGTAAAAGTAAATATTTTATGGAGAAATTCACTCTAAACACAGTTCCTAAATAATTCTTATAGATAAAGCTCTAAGTCACATAACTTCATTATAAAAAGGAATTATTAAACAAATAAGAAACAAGCCATTGACAATGAGTGATCATTAAAATGTCTGAAAACAACAAATGCTGGAGAGGATGCAGAGAAATAGAAATGTTTTTACATTGTTGATGGGAGTGTAAATTAGTTCAACCATTGTAAAAGACAGGGCTGCGATTTCTCAATGATTTGGAACCAGAAATACCATTTGACCCAGCAATTCCATTACTGGTATATACCTAAAGGATTATAAATTATTCTATAAAAACACATGCACATGTATGTTTATTGTGGCACTATTCACAATAGCGAAGACCTGGAACCAACCCAAATGCCCATCAGTGATAGACTGAATTAAAAAAATGTGGCACATATACACCATGGAATCGTATGCAGCCATAAAAAAGAATGAGTTTCCTTTGCACAGATATGGATAAAGCTGGAAACCAGCATCCTCAGCAAACAGGAACAGAAAACCAAACACAACATGTTCTCACTCATAAGTGGAAGTTTAACAATGAAAACACATGGACACAAGGTAGGGAGCATCACACATTGAGGCATGTCAGTGGGCAGGGGAAAGAAGAGGGAGAGCTTTAGGATAAATACCTAGTGAATGCAGGGCTTAAAACTTAGATAAGAGGTTGATAGGTGCAGCAAACCACCATGGCACATGTATACCTTTGTAACAAAACTGCATGTTCAGAACATGTATCCTAGAACTTAAAGTAAAATGAATAATAATAATAAAAGCAACAACCATTATGAGCTAGAGTTACCAGAAATGATAAACTGCATGCACAGACTCCTGAATATTATAGTCATGTGTACTGGTAGACACAGAATATAAAATCTATGTGTCTTATACATTTAAAGGAATACATAAAAATTTAAAGTATAAATGAGAAATACAAAGCATCACATTTGATAAAGCAGTTTTAAAAGTGTTACCAACGTAAGTGGAAAGATTAAAATGTGTTTATGGAAGTAAATATTTAATAAGCAAGTTTTGTATCAGGTCAGAGACACTTGAAAAGTGATTTAGTATCATGAGGACTTCCATTTTTACAATATGGTGGAATAGATGCCATGCCAATCATGCCACCTAAAGTATCTTGCAATAACACATGAATTTAGATTGTCAAATCAGACTCAAATGAATCAAAGAGCTAACCCAGTATCAATAATTACTAATTATTTTATGAACACAACTAATTTTAGGGCATAGGCAAAGTGAAAAGAGACCTGGGATCATTATCAGAACCCCCAGTTCTTCCTTTCCATATGAAAGGCACTCTGAACCCAGATTCACACATGAAGTCTCTAAATGTGTGCAGAAAAAATATTTCAGATTATGAAACATTTCCATTTTATATTCATTCACTTACATGGCCTTTGTGACATTTTCCATTTCCTATGCCACATAAATCCATAGATTCCAAGCTTGTTTATGACAAACCAGTCTATCCAACCAATAATATACTATTACAAGTTTTCCATAAATAAGGGCTCTCCTGCTAACAAATATAATTTGCTAGTTTTCAGGAAACTAGCTGGGTTTTCAGGAAATTCAAACTTTGGAATTTATAATCAAAAATAGTTCTCATGTGGGTCTGTAGCCCAAATTTATAGTCCATAAATGGCCCCAAAACAACCCAAACTGAGGACTTAGTTGAAATCCTAGAGTAGTACAGGAATATTACTAAGACAAAGACAAAAATGGTATGACAGACCCTACATTTATTCCAGACTCCTCTATCTCTCCAAAATAATTCATAATTAGCATTCCAACAAAAATAGAAAGCATTAGAAATCAACAAATCTGCAGGTAAACACATCACCATGTGGTAGAGAAATTATGGTTGGAAGAACAGAAAACAGGATTCCAGCCAAAAAAAACTGATGAAACTGAATTACTGAATATATAATATAAACTATATGATTTAATATATTCAAGATATTAATAAGAGGTTTACCTTGAATAAAAAACTTGTAAATTTTTAAAGGAGGTGTTAGAACTCTTAAACTTGGAAAATATAATTTAAGTAAATTATTTTAATAGCTGATTTAGTAGGGTTGTAAGGAATTAACAAATTAATACAATTTTGAAGAAGTTATTTGGAATGCAACCCAGAGAAAGGAGGTGGAAAATAGGAAAGAGAAGTTAGATGACAAGAAAGCTAAAGACGGCAGGAAGTGATTCAAAGACAAAGTAAGGATGTGAGTAAATCTAAACAAATACTGGCTGTATGAAACAAAGATATTATTATAGTAAAGGTACAAAAAATAATTAAAATACATGAAAATGATAGAAGAGAAATCAAAAGGCTATTTCTTGGAATTGTTTGAGAGCAAAGACCCATTACTTTTATCATTTGGGAAAGTTAAGCATGCATAGATACTTTCTAGAATAACAACTAAAATAACAGAAATAAAAAATACAAACTAGAAAAATACGAATAAGAAACCATAATTATTTTTTAAAAAGGCAAAAAACACAAGCAAAAAATACATAAGCAGGACAAATTGTTTACAATAAGATGGTAGAGATAAATTTTTAAAAATCAGTATTTCTAATAAATATGAAAAGACTAACTGTTCCAAATTAGTGCTGCCATGTGGAGAAAAAAGGATGCTTATATACTGTTATAGGAGTGTAAATTAGTCCAACCATTGTGGAAGACATTGTGGCAGTTTCTCAAAGACCAAAAACACAAATATCATTTGACCCATCAATTCCATTACAAGGTATACACCCAAAGGAATATAAATTGTTCTATCATAAAGACACATGCACATGTATGTTAATTGCAGCTCTATTTGCAATAGTAAAGACATGGAATCAACCAAAATGCCCATCAATAGTAGAACAGAAAAAGAAAATGTGGTACATATGCACCATGGAATACTATGCAGCCATAAAAAATAACAAGACCATGTCCTTTGCAGGAATATGGATGGAGCTGGAGGCCACTATTCTTAGCAAACTAATGCAGGAAGAGAAAACCAAATACAGCATACAGAAAACCAAATACAACCATTTATAAGTGGCAGCTAAATGATAAGAACACATGGACACATAGAGGGGAACAACATACACTGGGGCCTATCAGAAGATGGAAGCAGGGAGAGGACCAGGACAAATAATGAATTGAACTAGGCTTAATACTTGGGTGCTGAAATAATCTGTAGAACAAACCTCCATGACACAAGTTTACCTATGGAACAAACCTGCACATGTATCTCTGAACTTAAAATAAAAGTTAAATTAAAACACACACACAAATTAGCACTGGGAGACGAAATCCTTAAGTTTTTTATGTATTGCTTATAAACAGAACACATAACCATTTGTGAAAACAAAACTTTGAGGCAGAAAAAAATATGAGTTCACTCATTAAACAAGTATTTATTTATGCTCTAAATAAATACTTGTTTATTTAGAGGCATAGTTTGGCATTTGGAGACATATCACTGCATAAAACAGTAAAAATACCTGACATCACAGAACATTAATTTATAGTTTGTAGCAATGGACAAATAACTAAATAAATTACATTGAGTATTAAAGGACTGAAATAAATGGTATGACAAAAGACAAAATCAAAAAGAAAGTTTTGGTGCTTAGGGAGAAATGTGTACACTTGGATTTATGCTGAAAAAAAAGGTTAAGAAATAATGTGCTAGACATCTAAGTTTTAAAAGTAACTTTAAAAAGTACAATAGAATAAGCCCAAATAAAAATAAAGCAATAGAAATCACTTATTTAGTGCATATTATATGACAGGTAAGGTTCTAAGGATTTCCCTTATGACCTGTAAACTCAACATTTATTAATGTATTGCAATTTCAACACCAGCAGTAAAAAAGAAACCATTTATAATAGGAGCAGCAATATAAGAAGTACATCTTACAAAATGTGTTAAAACATTGTGCAAAAATTACAAAACTATTGTGAAATAGTAAAGATTTAAATAAATGAAGATATTAGTCATTTTATAAATTGAACAATTTAATATCAATAAGATGCCAGGTTTCACCAAACTGAGTGAACTCTAGATATAATGTAATACTAGTCAGAATCCTAACAGAATATTTTGGGTGGAAATTGTCAAGCTGATTTTATTTTACATTTATATGGAAATACAAAGGAACAGCCAGGGCCATCTTGAAGAAGGCAAATTTGGAAGACTTATTAAAGCTTTAATAAGCCTTGATGTTTGATTAAATAACTAAAAGAGTGTAGTATTAGTAAAAATATAAATAAATATAAATTGAACAGAATAGACAAATCAGAGCTACACATATATGGTCATAGTATTTATTATAAACTTCCCAATACAATATGGCATAAAATACAGTATTTTCAAATAATGATGTAGGATAAATTAAACAAAATTTAAGTATGGGGAAAATATAAATCTTACTTGTATAACAAAATAATTTCTGAATGTAAAAAAAATACAATAAATCTTCCAGGACAATTTTGTTCTGAATTTGGGATTTCTAATCATTGTAAATCAAGTATCATAAACTGGACTTTGTTAAAGTGAAAAACTTCTACCTATTAAAAGCTATAGAGAGTAAAAAAAAGTAAGCTGCTGTATAAGTAAACACATTTGCAATAATTTTATTTGACTAAAAACTTGTGTTTAAAATAGATGAAAAAATTCTACAGGTGAATAAGGAAAACATAATTCAGTTTTAATAAATTACTTGAAGACTTTAGCATTTCACAAGAAAAATATAAAAAGGACCAACAAGCACACAAAAAGTTGCTTAGCATCTTTACTAATAAGATAAATTAAAATCGTAATTGCTGATGAGACTAGATATCAAGTGTTGGTGAGGATTCAAAACAACTAGAACTTTCACACAATACTACTGGGAGTCTCTGTTGTAATAAGCACTTTGGAAAATACTTTGGAAAAATTAGACTAATGCTAAACATATGTCTATTCTTTAACTCAGTAATTCAGCACCCAAGTATATGCCTAACTTAGTTGAGTGCATATTCCTACCACCAGATATGTTTAAGACTGTTAATAGTGGCTTAATTTATAATCAGTCACCTGAAACTGAAAATCATCTAAATGTCCACCAATAGTGAAATGAATAAATAACTGTGGTATACTCATGTAATAGAATACTAACTAGCAATAAAACACTGAATTTAATAACATGGATGAATAAAAATATATAATGTTGAGTGAAAGTATTCATATAAAAGAGTATATACTTCTTAAATTTATTTATATAAAATTAAAGTACAGGCAAAACAAATTTTTGATAACAAATATCAGGATAGTAATTATTGTTAGAGGAGGTATTGATAGGGAAGAAGAAAAATGGGAGCCCTCTCTAATGCTTGAAATGTAATATATGTCAAAGTTAGTTGTAATTTCACAGATATATATATATGTAAATATTTATCAAGATGTAGCATAATGACTTACATACTTTTATACATGCTTATCATACTCTAAGAAAACTGTTTAACAGGGAGGCAGAGATAGCAATTGCAATGCATAGTCATACTTTAGACCCTGACTCAAACATCCTTTTAAAGATATATGTACATCGCATATTAAAATATAATAAGAACACATAAAGAGAAAAAAATAGAAGTAAAGTTCTAAACTATTTTCATTTTTCTAGAAATATATTTGATTTATATTAGACCTTATAAGAAAAGTATCTGTTTTGCCGTCTCTAAACAAAAAAGCTCAAGTAGATCTAGAAAAATGAAATGTCAAGAGAATGCAAACAATTTCAAAAGAATGCAAAAATGGAAAATAAATTAAATTTAAAATACAATAGTATATTTGAAAAATTAAACAAAATAAATAATTATTATTTTACAGGTAAAGGAAATAAAGGCTCCAATTAAAAACTTGTTATGGAGGAAAAACACCAAAATGCATGTAACTTACAAAAAAATATAACTTAAATATAAGCATGCAAAAGGGGTGAAAATAAAAAAAAAAAAAAACAGAAAATGTGACCATTCAGACAGAACTAAAATAAAGTTGGTGTAAGTAGACTAGCAAAGAAGACTTTCATACCAGAAGCATAACTGATAATGAGGACATTTCATAATAATCAAAAACAAAATCTACCAAGAATATATAGCAGTTCTGACTTTGTAATGAGAGAAATTCAAAACATATGAAGTAAAAGTGAAAAAAAAGGAAAAAGAACCAAATATATAATCATAATGAGGGATTTCAAAATTCGTTTCTCACCCCATAAATATACACCTGCTAAGTCCCCATAATAACTTAAAATTCCTTTCCCATGAACTGATAAAGAGGCATTTAATCATTTGCTAGTCCATTAAACTAATCAACAAATTTGAAAGAATGGCAATCTTACAGAATATGTAAGAAATTAGTGGAAATTAGCTGGACATAAGAAAATAGATCTTGTTTTTGATTCTTATGAAATGTCCTCATTATCAGTTATGCTTCTGGCATGAAAGTCTTCTTTGCTAGTCTACTTATACCAACTTTATTTTAGTGCTGTCTGAATGGTCACATTTTCTGTTCTTTTATTTTCACCCCTTTTGCATGCTTACATTTAAGTTACATTTCTTGTAAGTTACATGTGTATTGGTGTTTTTCCTCCATGACAAGTTTTTAATTGGAGCCTTTATTTTCTTTACCTGTAACATGCAAAAGATAACTAGAGTGTTCCCACTTGTTTAGTGGATAATTTAGAAATTATCCAATACATTTCTAAATGGTCCTTGCACCAAAAAACAAAGCACAATTGAAATTAGAACATATTTTGAATTGAAGATAATAAAAATACCAAAACATGTGGATGTATTGAAGACTATCCTCTTTGAAAAGTGCATTGTCTTATTAAATTTCTACATTGGAAAAGAATTAAAGTCTAAAAATCTATAATCTAAGCATTCAATTCACAAATAAAATCCAAATGAAATAAAATATCTAATGAAATCCAAAGACTACGAAAAGAAAGGAATAATAAGACAAAAGCAGAGAAATATCCATTATTCCTGAGTAGTTGGGGCTTTTAAGAATCTCTGAATGAGGATATGTTAAAGTTCATACAGGAAATAAGAAGTGAGATATGAAGAAACTAACAATTCTTCACATTTAAAAATAGTTCATGTATAATAAAAGTTAAATACCTTAATTTTCACTCCACAAAGAAAAACAAGATAAAAACAGCAGAAACCAATGGGAAAACAAACAAAAAGAAAATAACCAAACCATAGACCACAGTAAGGAAGATCAACAAAGCTAGAAGTTTGTTCTTTGACAAGACAAATAAAATTGGCAAAGATATATTGTGAAGAATAAAAACAGAAAACACAAATTCCTAATATCAGGAATGGAAAAAATAAGCTCAGTGTAGATCCTAGAGACACTTAAATGATAATGAAACATATATGAAATCATTTATGCCAATAAATTTTAAAATTTTAGATGAAACAAGACAAATTTCTGAAAGTGCAAAATTTGCCAGTGGAGGAAGGAATGAATAAAAAATGAAATAGTCAAAAATTTTAATCTGTAATTTGAAACTTTCCTATAAAGATAATCCTAGGATCAGACGGCTTCCCCAGGCAATTCTACCACCCAATTCTACCAATATTTCTAAAAGCCATTTGCATGATAATTTTTCTTTGAATTACCATTATATTTAAATTATAATTACTATTATAATTTAAAGAAAAATTATCATGCAAATGGCTGATAATAACAAGGTTGACAAGGATGTGGACTAACTGTATTTCTAATAAATTAATATGGGGAATTTAAATGGGTTCAACCACTTCGGAAAACTGGCGATTTTTAATAGAAAGCATTTTTAAAAGAATTCTGTACACATGCAATAATGAATTCAGTGCCATATTGTTTTTCCTGAATACATTTTGATTCTTTTGCTACATTTTTATGAAGAAATCCTTGACATAATTTCACCCAGAGTTCTTTTTCACATCCCACACAAATTTTTGAAACAGCACCATTTTGGATCTTTTTTTCATCTATTTCAATGTATTGCTATTATTATGTTTATAATCTATAAAATTTATATTTCTAATTGTAATTTCCTGTGAGTAGTAAATTATGATTACACATCATTAAATTTCTACTTTGTCTTGAATTCATTCATGTTAAAGAATTAATTTCACTTTAGAAATTAAATATGGTTAAGGTTTGTTTATTGAGGCCATTAAAAGACACATGCAGAAAAAAAACAGATCCTTTTGTTGTTCTTCCTGTTCATAGTGATGGTGATGGTGATGGTGATCATAAAAAAGGACAAGCACACAGGCTAAATGAGAGAATATACAGACTCTTCCAAGGACGTGACTGAGGAACACCAGAGTCTCTGGTTGGCCAAAATTCCTGACCCTTTGTTTTGTTGAGGAGAAAATGCAAACCCAGTGCTTGTTCAATTGCTGTAGAAGACAATAAAGGAGATCATGTAGAAATGAAAGAGAAAAGAGCATGAAGTGGTTTACATAGGCAAAAACTATGAGAAAGAAGTATGTTTTTAAAATATTTTTTTAAATTCCATTTTAGGTTTTGGGGTACATGTGAAGAACATGCAAGATTGTTGCATAGGTACACACATGGCAGTGTAATTTGCTGCCTTCCTCCCCATCACCTATATCTGGCATTTCTCCCCATGCTCTCTCTCCCCACCTACCCACCCCATGCTGTCCCTCCCCTATTTCCCCCCGACAGACCCCAGAGTGTGATGCTCCCCTCCCTGTGTCCATGTGTTCTCATTGTTCAACACCCACCTATGAGTGAGAACATGCAGTGTTTGATTTTCTGTTCTTGTGTCAGTTTTCTGAGAATGATGGTTTCCAGGTTCATCAATGTCCCTACAAAGGACACAAACTCATCATTTTCTATGGCTGTATAGTATTCCAGGGTGTATATGATTTTTAAAATATTTTAATGACATTTTAATATATGACATGTTAAAACTTTCTATCACATCATCACACAAAACATTCAGGAAAATATTTATTTTAATATTTTCATTTCTTGGGTATATATATATTTTCACCAACATAATGATCACTGTTCCAATGTCAGGAGGTTGAAAATAAAATATGTCCACATGAAGCCTTCAATGTCATGATTACTACTAGAAATAACAGTGCAGAAATATTTCTTAGAAAGCATCAAAGCAAGGATAGCTTGATTTTTAAATCCTCAGCCAGTAGTGTGAAAACAGTAGAATCACTGGCTAACCAACAGCAAATTATCTAGCCTTTAAAAGCAGGAAATAGACTTATTTTTTTTTTTTGCTGACCTTTGGTTCACATTCCTGTCCTCATTTCCAGAGCTCTTAATTCCACAAGTTTATAAAAATCTGCCTATAAAAAATAATCTTTGTTTTCAAACCCATCATCCTCCAAAATTACTAACACTAGAAAAAAAATCCAAGCTGATGTCAATGTTTTTAAAAATATAATGAGGATTTTCTTAGAGGCCCTAGATAAAAAATGCCTATTCAAAGATTCGAGATGCTTCAATTGACCCTCTGTGCATTCCTTATATTTCTCAACAATTCTGGGAAAATCTATTATAAATTCAAGTTTTTTTTTTCCCAACTAAGTCTCTAATTAAACTCTTTGATACAAAGTCAAGGGTTGCTGCAAAAATCTGGGTTCTCTCGCAAGTCTCTGAAATAGTAAAACTGTAGATTCACAAAATTATTACTATTATTATTATTTTAAAGTTATGGCATTTCTTTGTTTATTGTGCTCATGGACTTTCCAGAGAATTAAAGTCTCCTTAGTTTTAATTGAGAGATTTGTATGACAAATCAAATCTCACTGACCTCTGAGCCTTCTTTTTAGAAATGTGAATGATTTGGTAGTTTGATATTAAGAATCATACCTTACATTTTTAATGGATTATTATGTTATCTGTGGTCTGAGATGGACAGATAAATTGATTGCTATTTGGAAGGACTTTAATTTTTTGTTTTCTTATTTCCAAGAGCAAATGTTTCTCTGGAGACATAAAAATACGTGAAATAATATTCATTCTTATCTTACTTGAACATTTAGTTAATTGATGAGTGAAACTTGCCATAATATTTACTTGCTAATCTTATTTTAACAGCATGCCTATAAAAAGCATAAATCTATTCATTTCAGGTAATAATAATTTATTTTAGAATGTGTCAAAATATGTCTTAGTTTCTTAAATAAGTTCTTAAAAATAGATTAATGAAAACAAGTTATTGTTTATTCTGTAGCTATTGAAGAAAATAATAGTGTATTTGGTTGTGATATTCCTTTGTTCTGTCCCTGTTTCTGAAGTGTTTACTTTCTTCTTTCTGGTCATCCTACCAGCATCCATTGCTAAAGGGCCATCCCTGGTCTCCTCTCTCCATTCCTGGGTAGTTTGCCATACACAGGGCAGTGCATTACACAACTTTATACTGTCTGGTGTAATAGATTTCCTGAGTTCATGTCTTATCCCTTTAATTAGAAGGCAATAACAATTTATTATGCTTCTCTTATATTTCCTACATCACCTACAATATCCTGAACATTTTGTCTCTCAGAAGTATATACAATAAAATGAATATCTGTTCACTGATTGTGTGACACCAGAAGTCCTCTATGATGACACCAGGATGATATGATACTGTGATTAAATGGATCTCTGTATGTCAAGAGAAGTACTGAGTTCAATTCTAATATAACCAGTAGAGTCCAGTACTTGTATAATATGCTGCTTAATAAAGATTTCTTTCAATTCAGCTAAATTTAACAAATATTCATTGACCACCTACTATGTGTCAGACACTATATAGGTAGGTAATTGGTAGGCAATAGAGAATAGAACTGACAAAAATCTCTGCCCTTATAAAGCTTATATTACATGGAGATCAGATAATATCTGGTTCTATCTGAGAGAAACATTCTGGACAAGGAAAAGATCAAATGTAGAGACCCTGAGTCAAGAGTGTTGAGACTAGCAAGGATGGGGGCACAGAGTTGATAAAGAGAGAGACTACATAGAGCCTTATATGTGTCAAAGTGCAAAGAGAAGCCATTGGATGACACTGAGAAGAATAACATAATATGACTTTCATAGCACCTGTAAAGATACTGTATTGGATTTAAAGATTACTTGAAATTTCTCCTACAAATGAAATTCTGTGGCACTCCGACTTTCTCTTCTGTGGTGTTCATCCTAAAAAATATATCAATTTGTAATCCACATAGCATGACAGTCTTTTAATCCATAACAAATATGTTTTATATGTGTTCAACATACATATGCAAGAATAAATTAATTTCCTTTTACACGATTACTCAAATAAAACTAAAACCTAACTTATAGATATTCATATGCTTTATATATGCCATTATTCTTAGTTTCACACAGAACTAGTTCTTTTAAACATGCTGATATTTAAACATAGGAATGTTTCCAGAGAAGCTCTGAAAGTATGCCAACATGATTTTTAAAATTATTATTTTTTATTATTAACATAGTTGTTTTCTATGCATGTGTTTTTAACTTAAAAAAGCAATCCTTCCTATTACTAATAAACCTGTATGTCCTAGTATAGATGGATATATACAGAGCTAATTACATGTGTGTATTTATTGGTTATTATATATATGCATATTTTCCCTTTATGCTGACAGTCTTTAAGCAATGACATCTCAGTAGTAACAAACATACTCAGAGCCTAGATCTTGGTTTCTACGTATCATTCTTTATTGAAAGATAGCAGATACAGCTGGTTCTAGGGTTGGGACAAGAAACACACAAGATGAGCCTATGCATCTTGTAGTACCAAAAAGTAAGAAAGTGCTCAAAAACAAAAAGATGGTATTGTCAAAAAGATGAAGAAACCCATGTGAAAGATTCCAGTTGTCAAAGCAACAAAAAATTTAAGCTAAAAATAAATAATGCATTATTGAATTGTAAAGTAAGGAATAAAATAAATATACCTGATTCCATAGTGTTATAAATAAATGATGGATAAACAAGTAGAGAGGGAGACAAATCTTCTTTACATAATTTCAAATAATATATGTAGGGGGTGGAGCTTAATTCCCATAGTACCCCCCTAGACTTGAGGGTGGGCTTAGTGATTTGCTACCAAACAGTAGAGTAGGGAATGGGAAAAAAGCAAGTTTTTAGTGGATTAACCTGATAAACACTACTTTATCCAAATAGTTAACATTAACATTGTTAGTGATTTCACGTGACTGTCATGTAACACCTGGTATGATGTGACAGTAATGGTACTTTATCTCAGTATTTTTTTAAGACCCATAATCCCAATCTTATCTGAAAAAACATACAACAAATACAGGTTGAGGAGCATTCTACAGAATAGCTGAAAATAACTATCTAAGTCTATCAAGCTCACAAAAAACAGACTGAGAAATATTCACAGAGCAGAGGAGACTGAGAAGACCTGACAGCTAAATGCAGTGTGGTACCCTTGACTGGATCCTAGAACACAGAAAGGGAATTATGGCATTCAAAACTGATAAAATTCAAATAAGCCTGGAATATAGTTAACAGTAATGTACTAATGTAAGGAAATTGGCTGAGGGGTACATTTTGCAACCCCTTTACGCTATCTTTGCAACTTTTCTGAAAATCTAAAATTATTCCAAAATAAAATATTCATTTAACAGGTAAAATTATAAACTGCCATTTTTTATTAAAAAGATGCTTTTGTTAGAAATAAAGATGATTGTTTGAATCAAAATGCATGGAATATACATGAATACATTCTGCTTAGTTTCTTCTTTTTCCAGCACTACACAAATGAATGTCGAATCGCTCTTTTCATCCCTTAGTATGGTTCCTTAACTCACAATATGTATCTGAAATTAGTAGGAAGAGACAAAGGAAGCATTGGCATTTTCACTTCCATAAACATTAACAGATGCAGAGTCAGGAGGTCTTTTCAGTCACAGCCAGTGGGTGGTTTCAGTATTTTCTTTCCAGCATGGCCTTATGTGAGTAATGGTGGCAAATTATATATGACTTTATTAAGCACCTTTCTCTTTTTGGAAGAAAACTACTTTTCATTAAATGTAAAATAATAATAGTTATATTCATAATGACACCAACCATCCATCACAAGGACCATATTCCTTTTTCACTTACTATAAAAATAATCTCAGCTGATGTGTTGAGTTTGTCACAAAGTCCAAATGCAACATAAATTCTCTCCAGTATGACCTTACACAAACATGAATGCAAAGTAAGAATAAAATCATGGGAATAAAAACCTCAACTCACAGTCTAGAGAAAATTTCAAGTAAAAACATTAGATACATTTTTTTTTTCCGAAAAATTTATAATTGAAAAGAAAGTATGAGAACTGGTGCCAAAATTTGTTTATGCTAGAAGCTAAGCAGATTTATGAGACAGAGATTCAAGGTATCATTTTTTTTAAAGTCCAAGTAACAGTAATAACAGTAGTAATTGCACAAATCAATCCTTGGTGGGAAGATCACCACAAAACTGATGACAGTACTTTTAACCCTCAAAAATTACACTGCTGTTGCCTCACTCATATTTTTGACACTCTGCAGAGGGTTCTTCCTAAAGAACCTAAAATATGCTATATTAGGGAATCTCTGGGAATTGAATTACTAGTATTATTTGTGCTTCCTATTGCTTAACTGATGCTGCTGTGAACAATTAATTAACCAAGTTAGCAAAATAAATAGAGCCTTTAAATCTTTTCTTTATTTGGCTTATATATATTCTACTTTGTTCAGTAATGAATAAGGAGGGATTTTGTAATGCAAGTTAGTAAAAACTACTTTATTGAATGCCTTTCATTCATTTATCTGATAAAATAGTGATAAACAGAAATATTGCTCATCAATGCCCACACTTAGCTTTAATTTTAATTTTTGGAACTCTGAGCTTAATATCAAACTCTAAACATATTTAGAAAGAAGATATCCTATGGCCTTAAAAGTAAAAACGTGAACTGACTGTCCTGTGTCTTTTGATTGTATTTTCTTGAGACAGGCCTGTTGCTACAACTTTTTTTAAACTAATTTTCACAATTGCCAATAAAAATATTTATATTTTAACTCCAAATCAAGTAAGAACAGTATAATTTTGTGCAGAAATCACAGAAAATTCAACATTCGGACATCCCATTGTGACCTCCAATGTAACATATACAATGTTGAATTCATCATTTACTAATTGCCTCAAACGGTAGAAACCTGTAAGCAAAACCATATTCTATTCTTTAATGTAAGAAATATTGGCAATTTTTAATTCCCCCTTTTCTCAATCTTTTAAAGAAACAATCACCAAAGTTGCTCATTAGTCTTTTGAGATCTCTTTTGGAATCACAACTTCTCTGCCATTTTGTCTACAACCACCAGCATCCAGTTACTCACATCTAGACCACCAGGTGACCTTCCTGTTCTCAGTTTCTCTAGCAGAGAATTCATCCTGCAAGAACCTCTATTGCCTACTGAACTACAGCCAATGCCCTCTGCTAGGATTTCAGGATAATCACACTGCCCTTTACTTTTCATTCTAGCCAGTTTGTTTGTCTCTGTCCCCTAGATATAGCACACATTTTTAGTTTTTGCTTCTCTTGGCTCTACCTAGAAATTTATCTTAACTTGTCTTCAATCTAAGCTCTCATATCAACACTTTTACCATTCTGTCTACTCATACATACATAAAACAGAAGCATTATATCTGTGTTTACAAAAGAAAGCAACAAAAAACATTTTGAGCTTAGAGAAAATTCAGAGAACGTTGTTCTCAGGAATTTTCTTATAGAAATTCACAGAGAATCAACTTAATCAACTAAGATATAAACTGAGAAACAACAGTAAATGAATCATGCACAGTGCTGAATATGAATAAATCAAGGAATTTTTTCATCTTTTTTTTTTTTTCTTTTTTGAGACAGAATCTTGCTCTGTCACCCAGGCTGGAGTGCAGTGGTGCGATCTTGCCTCACTGCAATCTCTGCCTCCTGGGTTCAAGTGATTCTCCTGCTTCAGCCTCCTGAGTAGCTGGGATTTCAGGTGTATGCCACCATGCCTGGCTAATTTTTTGTATTTTTAGTAGAGATGAGGTTTCACCATATTAGCCAGAATGGTCTCAATCTCCTGACTTCATGATCCACCCGCCTCGGCCTCCCAAAGGCTGGGATTGCAGGGGTGAGCCACTGCCCCTGGCCCAGGGAATTATATTTACAGGAAGAAATACCAGTGTTATAAACCTGACAAGGTCAAAATGATATAATAATATTCAGTTTTAAAAAGAGAAGAGGAAGGTATAAATAGTATATGAATACCATTTTCCTAATCTTCCTGTATAAAAATCTAGAGAGAATTTAGTATCAAAAAATTAAAGAATAAAATTACAAAATCAAAGATAAATAACATAATCAACTAAAATCATGCAGAAGAAAAAAAAAGAGGAAGGACGAAGCAATGACATCATTGCTTATTGTAGAGAGTTCATAAACCCTGCCTAAAATACAGAAAACCTTAGCCCATTACTAAATTGATAAACAATAAACTCTGGCATATTTATTATCAATTTAATGAAGCTTAATCTGCAAGGCACCTCTTTTGCACAGACCCCTTCTACACTTTACTGTGACTCCTTTCTTAATTCTAAAGAATTTTTTTCACTTGCCTAGTTATTTTTATTTTATTATTTTTATTCTTTTCATTGAAGAAGTTCCCTTTAATTATGTAAACTTTAGAACCCACAAAACCTGAATCTACCCCTGATTTTAAAACTAAACCTCTGAAAAATAATACAGACAGCACAATACACACAGCCACACATACACAGCCATAGACACACACACACACACACACACACACACACCAAAAACAATAAGCAAACAAAAGGGTCAGTAACTAAATATTACTTGAAAAACAAAATAAACAGAATAATTATTTAAAAGAACAGAACTAAGTTGAAACACAATTTTTTAAAAATATAAATTGCTTAAACTCATTGACTGAAATAATAACACTTCCATTTATATCATTATAAATGTTCATCTACATAGTGTGTACCAGAGAATCACCTAAAACAAATCACTTGGAGTGATTGAAAAAAAAAAATGATAGAAAACATATAGCAAATGAAAACCAAAAATAAATCAGGAGTCACAATATTAATATGTCAGAGAAGGTAAAATCCAAAGGAAGAAGCACTAAACAACATAGTGTACCACTATATAATGACTTAATCCATTCAGGCTGCTATAACAAAATAACTTAGACTGGGTAGCTCACAAACAGTAGAAATCTATTTCTCAGAGTTCTAGAGGCTGGAAGTCTGAGACTGAGACACAGATTCAGTGTGTGGTGAGGGCCAGTTTCCTGAACGGCACTTTCTCACTGCCTTCTTACATGGTGAAGAGGCTATTGAGCTCCCTTGGGCCGGATCACTTATGAGGACACTGTCTTTATGATCTAATCACCTCCCAAAGGCCCTACCTCTTAATACTATTACCTTGTGGGTTAGCATATGAACATACACATTTGGGATAGGTGACACAAATATATCCACCATAGGAATGAATAAGGATAAAATCCACAGTGAACTCCTAACAGATGAATATCTATGCAGAAAAAGATATAGCATCAACAATCATACTGAAAATAATTTTAAAACACTTGAAGAATGTTACATGGATACATTAGTAGTAACATTTTTCTACATGCATAATTGATAAAGTAGTCATAAAATCAGTACATATATGACATACTGAAGTATCATAATAGGACACATACACACACACACTCACCTTGGGCTGAAACCAGAGTAGTAAGTAAACAAAGAGGTATTATCCTGAGGGTAATATTGTTAAGTTTTGAGGAAATTAGTGACCAATCCTTGTGGGTCTTCACAAGACATATAGCTAAACCTGAAAGCCCTGCACAAAGCTGAGAATATCTAAAATACTATAAACTCAATAATAGTCTTAGCTCTAACTGCAATTGTGCCCACAAATAGAACCAGAAAGAGACCTGCTCGCCTCTGCTATAGTCCTGGTTGGGGTAAGAATAGCATTTTCCACACATGATAAGCATCGGCTGACCTCATCGATTTATACTACCTGAACAGGTCAGGAACCCTCACGTTGAGACATCATTTTAAACTTCTAGGTTGTTAGCATTCTTTAGTACTAGCAGAGGCAATCTCAGTTCTTCTCTGGAGATTCTTAAGCTACGAGCTCAGGAATTTTCCAAAATGGAAGCCAACACCTAGATTTAATTATTACCAAATGCCAAATACATGCCTCCAAAACCCCAAAAGCAAAACAAAATCCAAGTTATCATGATCCAAAGATAATGACACCATATAAAACAATTTGATATATTGGTATATCAGATATTGGAATAACTAGAGAAGATAATATTTTTAAACTATGTATAAAATCTTTAAGGCAATAAAATGTATTGAGAAAAATATAGCCACATATCAAGAAACTACAGTTACTAAAACATCCAATAAGTTATGAAGAACCAGCAATACAGTGCCAAGAATATAGGTACTAATGGTAAATATGGGATGCATCCTGCCTTAGAAAAATTTCAAAACAAAATGATAAAGAAATCCAACTATAGGACTCTGTAAATTAGATTTTGTATGACAAAACAAACCTTTTCCCTCCATTTGCTAGCATACAAAAGTTCAATTCTGCTACTTTTCTTCCAAGAGGAATTAGTAATCACCTATCTGGGAGAATTGCCCTTTGAAACTGCAATCTAAATGCTAGCCTTTGCTTTCTCTTGACAAATTTATTTAAAAATTGTGTAAAGGTTATTTTAATGTTATTAATGAGATTAATGATAGACGTGTACTCCCTCAGCTATAGTCATAGCTACTATTACCTGGGAGATACATTTTCAACTTTAAAAATGGTTTATGAGTGTGTTATTTGTCTAACAGTTACATCTGTTAGCAATGTACTGTATAAACTTTATAGTTGGTAGAAAAACATTAATGTAGGCTTTTGTATACTGAGATTACATGGGAAAGGAAAATAACATTTTAATGTTGAAGGCCTTCTGAGCCTCTTTTATTTCTCTGAGTCAGCAGCATGTGCAGGCTCATGTCTTTGAGTGGTTAGTCAAACTCTGCCAACCTTTCGCCCAATGTGAAATTCCCATTTAACAAAGAATCTAGGTCCTTTTTAAATTTAAAACATGTTGGTCCATGTCTACAGATTTAAAAGCAACAATACAAATTGCTCAAATGGAAAATCTTTAATTTAAAAATACAATCAATGCAAACCACAACTCCTTCATACAATCTTTGAGGAATTCTCCCCTCCCCAAGGAACACATTTAATGAACTGGCAACAGCTGGATTCTGAATAATATTCCCAGAAGTAGTCCTGTAACTACATCTTGAAACCTCATCTGTTTGGGCTGGCTTCTCTTGAGATAGTTATCTAATAAGTCAGAACTGTATGATTTTATTTCATCTCCTATCATGGAAGTCTAATGGTCATATATTCTGTCTTCTTGTTTTTGGCAGTAACACCTTGAGCATTTGACCTAGTATGGACTTTGTAATTTTGGTATGGCCAAGAGATAGCTGTGCCGTTGAAAGTCCAGCAGCTGCCACCTTGTGTGTTCCAAGAAAGCCCTATGCAGGCCAGCAGTCCCCAACTGGACTGCTCTGGGGATGACAGTCTTGCTGTTTTCCAGGAGCCTCTCCTCCCTTGTTTCTTCCCCCGCCTTTTTTTTTTTTTTGGAGTCTCCATATATTGTGCAAGCTATCAGGTACCCTTCTAATACAATCATTTCAGCCCAGACTACAGTTAGTTTTTGTCCCTTGCAATCAAGACCCTAACTGATACAATATCTCAACTAAAAAATCAACTCTCAGTTATGAAGATTGCATATCTTTTCTCAGTCATTTGTTCCAGGTAATCCAAGTGAATTTATTGTATATAGGAACCATTTCTCTTTATCCTCATTCCTTCCAGCTGTCTTATTTCTCAATTTGTGTATCAGTAAGGAGAGTGCAAAATTAAATTAGTCTAACATCTGCCTAACTTCTCTTTTTCATTGTTGTATAGTATATATACATTGTTGTAAAGTATTTAGTACAAGGGATCAGGGCAGAAGCCAGAGATAGCAGTTACTAGGTTTAAATCCATTCTAGTTCTGTAAACGTGTTTCTCTGGGGCAAAATGAAAAATACTGGAGTAGTTTCACCCTGAAGTCAGCTGCTTCAGAAATTGCAGACTGTCATATTTAACTCTCAAAGAAAAATGTGAAGTACAGAAACAACAGTAAATGGCAAGTCATAGAAAAACTTGTATACATTCAGTAGAAGTAAATAAACTTTAACATTTTCCAAATAAGATTTAACTTTTTGCAAAGTATTTACTTGGTGTGAGGCATTGTGTCAAGTAATTCCAGTCAGGGTTTCTCAAACTCAGTTCAGGTGGCAAGTGGGAGGAAATCTTGTGGGAGCTATTCTGGGCATTTTAGGATGTGCAGCAGCATCCTTGGCCTCTGTCCATTAAATGCCAGTGGCACATATGCAAACACCACTTACGACAAACAAAAGTGTTTTCAGGCATGGCCAATGTCACCTTGGCTGGGAGTTGGGGATGTGGTGGGGAATCACCCATGGTTGAGAACCACTATTTAGATGACTTAGTTATTTAACCTTCAAAACAAACACGTGAGATGGGGGATGATCATTATCTTTTACTTGAAAGGAGTTATTAACCTTTTATAGGCAAAGAAAAGGAGACACAAATATGTTCCAACCACACAGCTAATAAATGGAAAAGCTGAGATTCAAATCGAGGCAGTCTGACTCCAGAATTTTTCTCACATTGTCAGTTGTACCCAAAATGACTGGGCTCAAGGGATAGTTGAATCCAAAGATTTATTAAATTTATTAAAATATACAATTCAAAAAAACCTCATACATTCTGCTTATATATTCTGATTTTTTTTTCCAGGAACCCTTTTAAATATTTAGTGCCAAGAAAAAAAATCACAATACTTAAGCTCATATTTAAGTCCTAGTTCCTGGATTTTAGATATGCTTAAAATAAGACTGGGTAGGAAAAAGATATGCAAATCTGACTTTTAAAAGTAAACACTAGTATCTTCTAAAGTTAAATTAATAGCACATAGACAGTTCCAACCCATCATTTAAACATACTACAGATTTGAGCTATGAGCCCACTCAGTCCCATCCCATACAAGCCCACCTCACATTCAAGTCAATGCTTATCTCCAGAGAGTTCACGTTGAACCAAAGTAGCAACTTGGTTTTGGCTTAAAGCAATCTGAGTGGGAGCGTATGGGAGGAAAACTTTGAATCTGTGGCATTTTCTTTCTTTTTTTTTTTTAATTTCAAAGGCTTGGTTTCCCCCTACGCCCCTTCCTTCAAAAGCACAGGCTGTAGGTACCAAAAAAGGGAGTGAAATATGGAGAAAAGGGGAATGTGGGGAGAGAAAGAAGGTCAAGAAAAGAAAATAAGAACTTAATATTTTACTTGAAAGCAATTGTTTTCCCTTTAGAATATGTTTAAATTTATAAGTATAATTTTTTAACTGAAAGTTTAAAATTATAACTTGAGTTAGCAGAGTAATTACCTACATTGTGTCAGGAATTCTGCTTCTAGGAAACAAATCAATTTATAACATGTCACTTGTCTTCCTAGACTCACAAAATTTATACTTGCAACTTTAATGTATTGAAACATACAACTTGCAGACATGTCTAGTAAGTGCATAACTTTCTAACTTGGCTAGGACAGAGGAGTAGTCTGGATGGATATGGAGCTGTACTTGAAAATTATGTAGAACTAGTTCATCAGGGATGGAAATTCCAAATGGCATGCTGAGGCTAAATGGAATTGAGGGCCTATGGACTCAATGCAGGCCATAATTGAGTTTTTATTTGCCCTTTCAAGGATTTATGCTAAGCTTTATTCCCTTAGCATAATACACACAAGGTGACATTTTTCAGCAGTCTGACTTTTCAATTATGGATCTTTTGGAAAGCTAATGATGTCTATATTGTTAATACTGCCAACATTGTGTCAGTACATTGAAGAACCTGTGATATTAAATATGCTGATGTAAAAATATATGTTATTTCTACTCAGCCGTGTGCAAACAATCTGGCTGAAGTGCTAGAATTATAGGGAAATCCTCTCCAGAGATAAAAGTAGAATGGTATTCTGTTGAGAGCAGTTAAAAAGCTCTCTTGTTTTAAGTGGTTTCCTGAAGTACTGAGGCCAAAATTTTAGAAGCTAATTACATGGAGTCTCTCACTCAAGACTTCTGGTTAAAGTTAGAATACTCTTACCATATTATTTTTACTTTAGGGGATGGAGAGGGCATCATAATGTCTAAAGTTTTAAAAATTTATACAAATAGAATTTTGAATAAATGATTGATGGTATTGAAGGTTTTAAGAGAATAATAATTCTTCAAGCAGCAAAAGATATAAGACCAAACACTTTTCATCACACAATTACTATAACAAAGCGAGAATCATATTCCTAATGTTTCTTCTTCACAGTAATCCCTCATTTATTAGTTTTGAGCATTGGTGATTTTTCAGTGTGATGGGTTCCAGATGTCTAAATACAGTGACAACCTATTGATAAAATGAATTATAGTGACCAAAGTAACAATCTAAAATCACATTCTCCTCAAAAGTAAAAGGAATAACAAATGTGATATTTAATTACATATTTAAAATATTTCCCTTCCAGATTATTTTATTCATATTTTTATTATTTCAAAATCTCTTGCCTACTATATTTCTTCTAGATAATAAATTCTAACAATGATTTTATTTCTCATGCATAAAAATGTCTATCCGATATTTCCAGGGAATAAAACCTTTTTGCATGGAATTAAAATATATGCCAAACTTAAGAAAAAATTCATTTGCTGGTAATGTCCAAATGAAACAAAGTATTTGGTACAGAATAGGAAATTTGTATTGGTAACAACTAACAATAGGGCAGAAAGGTTTTTATTATAAAGGAAACCCAAGAAATAGCTTCTTAGAGTAGTATACTCCTGCTATCTTAGAATAGCAGCATTCTATTATTAATTGAGAAGTAGTTAAGAAAAGTATGTGTCAAGAAATAGATAAATATTATTCCATAAACCATCACTAAATATAAATGTTAGAATACATTATCTGAGACTATTATTGAATAAAATCTGTCATGTTTCAGTAAATAGCTTCAATTATATTACAATGTAGAAATAATTGATATGCCTTTCAATCTATATAAATTGTTAAGGGGACCATTCCATATATAAATTTCATATAATAATGTGTTTATAAAATAAATTAAAAATAAGCAGAAATTAGAAAAAGGAGATTTTTCTCTATGTTAATTCTGTGTTACTTGTATTTGTTGATTCTCTTTTACTCATTTTGCAGTGAAAGTAAGTTTAATGATGATGGAAAAGTGAAGAAGGAGCACCCATCTAAAAAAAGTCTTAAAATTTATCATTATATAGCAAAATTCAAAAAGAGTATTACCTTGAAAAGCAACTTGTAGGCTGGGCGTGGTGGCTCACCCCTGTAATCCCAGCCTTTGGGAGGCTGAGGTGGGTGAATCATGAGGTCAGGAGATTGAGACCATCCTGCCTAATACGGTGAAACCTTGTCTCTACTAAAAATACAAAGAATTAGCCGGCATAGTGACACAACCTGTAGTACCAGCTACTTGGGAGACTGAGGCAGGAGAATTGCTTGAACCTGGGAGGCGGAGGTTGAAGTAAGCCGAGATTGAGCCTCTGACTTCAGCCTGGGTAACAGAGCAAGACTCCGTCTCAAAAAAAAAAAAAAAAAGGAACTTGTAATGATAGAAAGAAATTTTTTTATAGTAGGTTAAAAACAATACTTATTATTTTTACTACAGAAATGAATAAGGATGATCAGTAATCCAGGTCCTTGAGCAAAAAGCAGTACAAGTTTTGACATAGAAATATTTTTGTAGAGGGAAGATTTTAGAGGAAAGAGAGGGCAGATGCACATGAAATTATGGTTTAAAACTTCACTAATCCTCAGACTTAAAGGTGATTCTGATGTAGAAATAGCCAAAAATCTAGTAAATGTCTGAGCAAACTAACTGGGTAAATTCTTATTCTGTTTTATTTTATTGTTAATGAGTGATGAGACTAATACTAATTTTTGCATGATTTATAAAGCGCTTCTAAATATGACCCTAAATGACTCCAGAAAGTATTTTGTCATAACATAAAGTGAATTTCCTCTTTAAATAATTTAATCTCTTTTGAAACAGTTTCCTGTTACTGTGTAATAAATTCCACAATTTTAGCAGCATGAAACAAAACCCACTTATTAGCTCATGGTTCTGCAGCTCAGAAATTAGGACATGGCATCCTCAGTTCTCTGCTGAGATCTCATAATACTAAAATCAAGGTGTCATCTGGTGATATAATTTGGCCGTGTCCCCACCCAAATTTCATCTTGAATTGTAGCTCTCATAATGTTGTGGGAGGGACCCAGTGGGAGGTAATTAAATCATGGAAGTGGGTTTTTCCCATGCTGTTCTCATGATAGTGAATAACTCTCAAGAGATCTGATGGTCTTATAAAGGGCAGTTCCCCTGCCCGTGCTTTCCTGCCTGCTGCCATGTGATAGGAGTCTTTGCTCCTCCTTTGTCCTCCACAATGATTGTGAGGCCTCCCCAGCCATGTGGAACTGTGAGTGCATTACACCTCTTTTTCTTTATAAATTACCTGGTCTCAGGTATGTCTTTATTAGCAGTGTGGGAACAAATACATCTGGGCTGCATTTGTTCATGGAGCTTGAAATCTGTTTCTAAACATACATGGTTTGGGCAAGTTTCAATTCCATGCAGTTATAGCACTTAGATCTCTGTTTCTAGCTCTCAGCCGGAGGCCACTCTCAGCTCCTTGCCAAGTGGCTCCTCCATCTTCAAAGCCAGCAGCATAGTATTTCTATTTCATTAAATCACCCTCACCTTCAAATCTCTTTGGCCAAGAATATAGCCAAGAGGGTTCCCTGATTAGGTTCATCCCACCCAAGATAATCTTCCTATATTAAGGTCAAATGGTTTGGAATCTTAATTACATTTGCAAAATCCCTTTGGCATATAACACAACATCATCAGTGAAGTGATATCTAATCACATTCACAGTTTCCACCCACACATATGGGTAAGAAATTACACAAAGGATAGGGTCATTAGAGTAATTGTGAACCATAACCCTTCTAACTGAGCTTTCTACTTCCTCTAATCTCTAATCTGCTGCCAAATAGTTTTTTTCCCTAAATGCAATTATGAAGAAGTTGTTCAATACCACCATCACTATCATCTGCAGTATTAATGTTTAAAGTACTTTGTTCATTTTCATTTGTTCATACTTAGGATAGCATATTTGGCTGTTGTTTCTTGAAATATTTTCTGCCTCTCAAATCTTCATAAACAGTGCTCTAACTCCATTTACCTAGTTTTAGTACCTTTTGAAGACCTATTTCACCTCTAGACTCCCTTATCCTTAGAGTTTGTATTTCCCCAAAACTACTATCTTTCAACTTCCACTTGTTTCTTGAGGTTCATTAAGATTCAGCTTGGATATCTTATCTTTAAAAAACATTTTCTAGTACGTTTCTCCATCCTGAGCCACTTTGCTTTAGATAGATGCCTCTTCTCTACAATCTCAGATAACTTGTATGACTCTCCTGACTTCATCTGTATTTTAAATGCCTGCTGTTTGCTTTACTCCACTAGCCTGTGACCCTGTTGAGGAAGAATGTTTCTAAAGTTTCTCCTTTGTCTCATTTGTTTTGTTTCTGATGTCAAACATAGTCCCTGTGACCAGGAAAAAAAAAATTGTTAAATTCGTGAAACTGACACTTTCTAATTTTTGAAACCATGTCTGTAAATTACAAATAATTTGACTTTTCTGTATTCTGGTTATTTCAGTTACCTTATGGGTTAGACAAAATACACAGTGTATTACTCCATTCTCACACTACTGTGAGTAAATACCCAAGACTGGGTAACTTATAAAGAAAAAGGCTTTAATTAACTGACAGTTCTACATGGCTGGGGAAGCCTCAGGAAACTTACAATCATAGCAGAAGGCAAAATAGAAGCAAGGACTTTCTTTATATGGCAGCAAGAGAGAGAATTGAAGCATGGGAAATGCCAGACGCTTATAAAACCATCAGATCTTCTCTACAATCTCATGAGAACTCACTCTCTATCACAAGAATGGCATGGGGGAAACCACCCCGTGATCCATTCATCTCCCTCCCACTACACCTGGGGATTACAGGTTCCCCTGACATGTGCAGATTATAATTTGAGATGAGATTTGGGACACCAAGCCACACAGTATCACACAGTATATTGGCTTTTATAATCAAGTGAAAATTTGACTTTTATAGAGCCAATTAAATAATTGTCTAGGTAAATAGATACTTTGGATAACTAGAAACAGGGTCTTAATTATATTTTGTGGGGTTTTTTTATCAGCTAGTATAACAGATAATGCTGGAGCACCGATCAAAAGGCAGAGCAACCATAAGGATCTTGTGATGGGATTTAATTAATCAGGCAAAAGTATAAACTTCTAATAAAATTACAAAGTCAAATAGATTGGCACTGTTTATTGTAATTATCTTGGTTGAGCTTTATATCCTAATATCCTAATTTGTAGTTTTCTATTTTATTTGATTCATTATTTTAAGAAAGTTTCCAACGTTAGGAAATTTCTGCAGGAAAATTTAAGTCTGCTGGATGGGCAAAAACATTTGTATAGTTTCTTTCATCAACATTGATTAAATGGCTACCAATGCCCTGTTAATTTTCTTTTGAATTGCACACTTATTATGTCATTTTTTAGACATCTTATCTATCAGGAGTAGACATTGAGAGGTTGCATTAGTTTTGCTAAAAAGCATTTATCCTAAAATGCAGATGGTAGAATTATAGATATGATACTTAAGGAAAATACACTGCTTGAAAAATGAAGTCTCTATTACCAAATACAATGTACACACACACAAACAGAGTCCACCCACATTTAAAAAATATATATATTAGGGAAAAATTTACTGTTGATACTAGAGAGTGAGAACATATCCCTTTATGCTAAATTATTTAGAGTATAAAAAATTGGATACATTGCTAGACAGAAAAAATACTTTAAGCATTAGCATGTCATGTATGAATTAAATTATAAGAAAAAACTCAAACTCGTCCAGTGTTTACACAACACTTCAATAAGCTGCACTAACAGAACCATATGAACCTATTGCACAAGTGTAGAAAAGTACTTAATGGTTTTCGTCTGACTTCTCTCTGAATATGTTATCGAGCCTTAAAAATAACACTGTACCTTTCATTTAGAAGCATACAATAGTCTTGAAATAGATGTTCATTTTCTACATTTCACTTTTAAGCAATTGCCATTTTATATTAGTTGTCAAGAGTTTGTCTTTTAAAAAAAATTCTGGTCGGGCACGGTGGCTCACGCCTGTAATCCCAGGACTTTGGGAGGCCGAGACGGGTGGATCATGAGGTCAAGAGATGAGACTATCCTGATCCTGGTCAACATGGTGAAACCCCGTCTCTACTAAAAATACAAAAAATTAGCTGGGCACGGTGGCGCGTGCCTGTAATCCCAGCTACTCAGGAGGCTGAGGCAGGAGAATTGCCTGAACCCAGGAGGCGGAGGTTGCGGTGAGCTGAGATCGTGCCATTGCACTCCAGCCTGGGTAACAAGAGCGAAACTCCGTCTCAAAAAAAAAAAAAAAAAAAAAAAAAAAAAAATTCTAAGTAGAATAAACATTTGTAGGTGACTTTTAAACATTGGAAAATATTTGAAAATCAGTCATGTTTTTTAAAAGTTGTGTATCTGATTAAAAAAGGGTATTTTTTCTTCTCTATCTCATTTTTACATATGAGAAATAGAGTTGTTCCAAGGATCATCTTAATTGTCACACCTGCATTAAAAACAACTTTTTTGAATTACAGTTTTAATCATTTGCTTTTTTATAATGGAATAACATTGACCTTGAAACTTTCACTTTTACAATGAGAGTGACAGTTTTCTCCTGGGAGATACTCGCATGTAATTATTAGTTGTTCTTTAAATTTATTAAACTACATTCAAATTAGTCTATTTCAAAACCCAAGTTTTTGTGTTACATTTAAAAAATTCAATGTGAGAAACATCAAAAATGTGAAATTATATTGATCTCTTTCTGATCCAACAAAACACAAAATGCTATTCAGTACTGTAGGGAACTAGCCTCACATCACACCCCTGGGTACTCCAAGCTCAGTGGCGACAAAGGAATGAGAAAAAGATTAAGAGAGAAAGTGGGACCAGGGAACCATCACTTATTACTGAAGGAAACAGTGAAGGCCCCAAGCTCTGATCATCCTCCATTTATTGATTACAATCACTTTGATCTATAGGGTAGGGGTGGAGTGATGGTGGGGAGCGGGTGATGGTGGAATCAGTGAGCCAGAACTAGTATGTCATTCTATAGTTTGGTAGCAGTGGCAGTTTGGGAGTTTCACAAAACAAGAACATGTGGTTATCTTTAGCCTATTATCTATGTGCAACTGATGGAACATGGGCCTTACAAGGAGCCTGCCAGTCTGGCTACGTCATAGTGCTGTGAAGCGGTTTTACGGCCTTGAGAACAATGCTTACGGTAACAGAGCCGAGGTCACCCTGCACCAGAACATAAGGCTTGGAGAAGTTTGCTCCCTAGAGGCCTCCTGCAGTTTGCCACGATTTGTTGTTCACAGTTTGTATGTTACTCATAACCAATTTATGTAGTCACTCTGTAAGTCCCTTCTCTTGGCTGCTTTTCCCAACAAGTACTTCTCAGCCTTGGTTATTTACCAGAAGTACCTGGAGATGGAGGAGAAGATCATGAATATCCTGGGGTTCTGGCTGCACCTTTGTTCATTTTTTTACCAAATTGAAGTGTGGGAACTGGCGCCAATATTTTTAAGAATTACCAGAAGTTTCCAATATGCAGATAAGCTTGAGAACCACTACTCAACTAGTGGGTCTCAATTTGTTTTACATTCGAATTACCAGTGGAGGTTTTTAAACTTTGTTAAAAAGCCAAAACCACACACCATACCAATTAAATCAGGTAGAGTGAGACACAAGGATCAGTTTCAGCTGATCACAGTGTTCAGCTAAGTTGAGAACAGGTGCTTTAGGTTGAAATCAGTTTAGATATATTGGTGTTCTATAGTTGTGAGTTGTTTCAGTTTGTGACAGGGAGATGGTGGGAAAGGACAGGAAGGGAACGAATACTATTGCATTTTTTAACCAATGCTATTTTGTAGGTTCTACGTATTTAAAGCAATTTAATAAAAACCTATATTAAAGGTGAAACACATTAACAAATGATTTGAATGAAAATATTAAACTGTTTAATGAAGATCTGTTAGTTTCCCCTCAGAATTGCAAAGGAGAATGTAAACCATGGTAACATCCCTCCTTTATATCTTCCACAGAGAAAATATACCATGAAAGTAATAAGGACATTTTAAAGCAACTGTTAGTAAAATATGTATTTCTTTTCCTTATAAATTGTGCCCTTTGTTGGAAAACTGGAAAATGATAGATGGCTTGTTTATATTATTAGGTTGTATAAGATGTATTCTTTTCAAAAATTGTTCTAACAATTTGGCCTAAATTGAGCTTGGATTCTTCCAAGTTCTATTGCCATCTATCTTAAGATTCAGTCCAAGTTGTAAAACTTACAGTTATGCTTTTATCATAAAGCATTCCAAAGAAAAGTTACAGTCAGGTCAATTTGCTAAAATGTGCTAGGATAAAAAGCCAATATACTCACTTGCTCCATAATCATTTGGTTTGTCCCTCAAATATTTGAGATAGTTCACAGTCAACTAAGATAAAGTAGGTAGACACACCCAATATTGTCTCTGTGTTATTCTTTCTGTAGCAAGTAAAGTCTGTCAGTTCAGTACAATAGAAAAATATAAAAACTCTAAAATATGGAATACATTAAACATTGAATAAGATTTTTTTTTATTCCTTGGGGATAAGGTCTATGGAAATTATATATTGGAATTTGAAACAAAAGCAAGAGTTTTACTAAATAGTTATTCATGTTCTTAAATTCCCATTTCTACATGTGACTTCAAAATCACAATCCAGTCTTCAAAGGGATGTTGTAATTATGCAGGTTCAGATGCAGAACTCCTACATCTCCTACTCACATACCACACACACCTACCTAAATATTTCTTAACAATATTTTCTCTACAGGCTTTTAAATTTATGAAGGTAATTATATTTCCACCTCCTGATTTTCCCCATATTGCAGTGATCAAACATTGTACAAACAGGATTAAAACATTTATGTTTTAATCAAGATCGTTTCCCTGCTGGAGCTATCATTTGCATCAAGGGCAAATGTATGAACACAGTTTGAAAATCATCCAAGAGGATGGAATAATCCTGTGGAACAGCATTTAACCAAGATTCTACATCATCAGCCAAGAACAATGCATGCTCATGACTCTTTGCGGTGATTTACTCACATACTCTCTGGTTTACATTGGATTCACTTTCTGAAGATAAGTTTCTATACCAAATGACTTTCCAGAGCCTTGTTGAGTATGTGATTAAATGAGTTGGAAGTTTCCTATGTTAGAGAACCTGTCCTTTCTTGACAATTGAAATTCTTACCATGAGTGTTAAACCTAGTCTGGTCTGCTATTCCTTACATAGATGTAAGGAATTCATAGTCCAACTCAATCTAATTATATGCGAAATGTCTTATTTGAAGAAAGAACATGAGTTTTGTTTGAGATTACCTGAGAGCTCCATTACTTATTAGCTCAGTGACAGGTGGCAAATAATGTGACTTCTTAAAGCCTTAGTTTATTCATTATGAAATGAAAATAATAAAACTAAGAGTTTGTAGAGGCAATTAAATGGAATAAAACTTGTAATAAACCTAACAGAGCAAGTTACATATAACAGGCACAAAATAATATCCATTTCCTTCTGCATAACTGAGGAAAGAAGGCTGGGTTCTAAGAATAGACTAACATGAAGTGTGATAAGACAAATAATATTATTATGATAAAATGAAAAGCTATAAAAAATTATTTTTTCAACTTTTCCCTCTAATTACATTCCCTCTTCTTATTTGATCCCTTGTTTTTCTCTCTCATTTAGAGGATTGTACTTCCTTTTATTCAGCCTAACCATTTTACATACACAGATACATACTTTGGCCATTATGCCTAAAAATATTTTTAAGCAAATGTATGAATATTAGACCAAGATACATACTTATTATTGTGTATGAATTATTTGACCTCTTAAAATGTATTTTTATGCCAAGTGGTAGCAACAAATGTGATAAATCAATAAAATTAAAAGCCACCACACATTACTGGCTTATCAAAAAGCACATATATTCATGCTTCTGATGTGGTTATATAAACACATTACAATGCTGTATCCAAGCAGAAGCTTGTGTAGCTTGGCAGTCCTAGAAGGACTGAAAAAGTTAACAAGGATTATCACTGTATCCATTATGAAACTCTATTCTACATGTTTTGACATAACTACTATTTTACTTATTTGATTAACAAAAACTAATATTCATTTTTTTCCTTAAAAATTTTTGACTCAAGAATATTATTAGATAAGTCTTGATTTTACTGTAGGTATTTGCAGGAACTCATTCAACTTTCTAGAAACTTTTGCCCAGAATAACTAAAAAATGTCTACTTTAAAAGAAACTTTGCTGAAAATTTGTTCAGCTTTATCACCTATAAAAATGGTTTTGTAAGCCAGGCATGGTGGCTCACACCTGTAATCCCAGCATTTTGGGAGGCCAAGGTTGGCAGATCTTTCAAGTTCAGGAGTTTGAAACCAGCCTGGGCAACATGGCAAAAAACTATCTCTACTAAAAATACAAAAATTAGCTGGGTGTGGTGGCACAGGCTGTAATCCCCCCTACCTGGGTGGCTGAGGCATGGGAACCTTTTGAATTTTGGAGGCAGAGGTTGCAGTGTGCTGGGATCATGCCACTGTACTCCAGTCTGGGCGACAGAATGAGACTGTCTCAAAAAAAGAAAATAAAGAAGGTTTTGTGATACAATGTTCTACATATCAGTTATGATTGTGATGTCTGTTTGCAGACATGTTCATTTTATTAACCTTTATTTTTTAAAGTATTGAAAATTAGCTATGAAATGTCATTTTTAAATGCTTCTATCTGATCATAGAAAAAAATTATACAAATCCCAGTTGAAAGACATTCTGTAAAATACCTGATCGATATATCTCGGAACTACGAAAGCCGTCAAAAACAAGAAAAATCTGAGAACTCTATCAAGGCAACATGACTGCTCAATATCATACTGGATGAGATCTTGGAACAGAAAAAGATTAGGTAAACAACAGAATAAAATATGGATTATAGTTAATAGTGTATCAATACTATTTAATTGATAATAATAGATGTACCAAACTAATATCTTAGTAAAAAGAAAAACTGGATGTGGGGTATATAAGAACTCTCTATATTATCTTCAGTTTTTAAATTAATTATAAAACTATTCTAAATTAAAATTTTAATTTAAAAAAATGCTCCCTTTTAGATATTCTCATTGAGTATTTGGTGCCCATTTTTAATCTCATAATGGTGCTCAAATTTAAAGCAAGAAGTGATTTTTAGTCATTCAGCATTAAAAATTTCCTTGCCCTTAAAATTTGTTATCTTGTGCAGATAACATATATAGGCAATCAATATTTGACAAAATGACCCAAGAACAATATACAATTAAGGGATAACATGAAGAGATAAGACAAAGAAGAACTCTTGGCGTTGAGAAGTAAAAGTGCAAAAAAGTTAGCTGTCTCAGAAAACTCTTTCAGGGATGTAGAACAGTGATATTCAATAGAACTTTCTGTGATGATGGAAATGATTTCATGTGCTGTATTTCATACAGGTACCTGTGGCTATAGGGAACTTGAAATATGGCTAGTGTGACTGAGAAAATGAATGTTTTATCTTCTCCAGTTTAAATTAAATTGGATTTAAATAGCGACATATGACTAGTGACTACTTTATTAGTAAGTGTGGAATTCGTTTTTGAGCTGAACACAAAAGCTTAAGTAAAACTTGGGTAGATATTCCATTTCAGTGCAAGAACACACTATAGTTAAATAAAATACACCATGCTTGTGGAACAGTGAGTGGATCCATGAGCTATTACATCAATCAACCTTCAAATCTATCCCACCTCTGTACTTCTTGTTCTTTGATCCAGCTCATTTTTTTGTAAACCAAGTTTAGTTCTTTGTATGAGCTACACATCCAAATTTAATCTTCTTTTTAAGGTGTTTTTCTTCTAGTTTAAACAAGGTCTTTAGAAGAGAAAATTGAAAGAAGCAAAATTATAAAAGAGAAAGAAAAGGTATATCTGATCTATGAGGGAGAACTTGCTTTTTTATGTCTCTGATGTTCTAATCTGATTTTATGCCATAGTAAATTGTGATTAGTCCCATTTAGCTTACCTTTATTTTTATACTAGTGTGTTGGCAGCCACAGTTTTTAGATTGGAGCTCTTATAAAAAGATATCACTTTCATCCTTTTTTACAACTTCTGTCTACCTTCATTGTAAAAGCTTGAAGAGCTGAGTTAGATATGAGAATGCTGCTTCTATGGAGGCAGGCACTCAGCAATCTGAGCTGTAAGTCAGAGAAAGATGTATCAGGTAGGTGAGGATTACTGCTACCATGTAATTTTCCACCAACTGCTCTAAAATTGCCTAGAAGCCTGAGCCTAAGAAGAAGATTATAAGTATTGATTATTCATCTTCCCATAAAAAACCATTAAGAATAATTCCATTAAGCCTTATATCATGTTTATATCATTGACCACCAAAAGTTCAATTCTCAAAGGTCATCCATCATCATCTGAACACTTACACCTGAAGTCTCTCCGTAGCCCTCCACTAATGTGACCCTAATCCCAACCCTCCCCAGTGTGCAAACATTTCCATTAAACCTCCTGGGAATGCCCTTTCAGTCATCAACAAAATTACCTGTACACTCACAATCTTCTATGAGCATTAGCTTCACTTTCTTGCTTTAATTGAAGTCTAGTATTTCTGAGGTCACTTCTTTTCTTGAAGCTCTCTCAAGCAGAGAATAGATTGACTCTATTTTCTGAGAAAGTTTGAAGGTGGTATCATCCTTGCCTCTCATTGCTAGTCAATTGATTGGCAGATCTATGCACTTACAGAATATTTATCTCTCCTTGTCTCTCAATCAAAGTAGCTGCTTTGAACTATATGCCATCAGACTATACCAACTCTTGTCCTTCCTTGTTTGAGTATTTTCCAAATTCCCAGTCATTTTCAGTCATTGAAAATTTTAGTGACTGGTTTATATGTTTCTTTTCAAAAACTACTTCAGTTATTATTCTCTGAAATAAATTCTAAATAGAAAATTAATCTATTAATAACATCTAGGCTGCTTAGTCACTTTCAGCAACATAGTTTTCTAAAATCTACTTCAGTCACACTATTTTGTAATCATAGCTTAAAACTTGGCATTAATTGTAACAAAATTTACAGTTAAGCCATCTCTCTGAACAGAGATTCTTATTATTCCAGGTTTCTAGTATCTCACCTCAATAATTTTATGAGCCCATTAGAGCGCTAATCCATTGGCCATCCTATCACTTTTTCATCATGCATTGATCACCTAATTTCATTATTATTTTCTTTACCCAATTTAAGTCAATGTTTGATCACTAAGATTACTCTGTAGCTTTTACTCACAACTCCCTTACCTATAGTTACTCCATTATACTTCCTGAAAAAAATCCTAATCACGGTTAAACCCTACTTTCTGCAGTAATACACCTCTACTTAGGAAGTGTTGAAAAACATACAACTGTACTGATTGGACTCTCTTTTAATTCATATGTTCCAATGCTAATGTTGTTCTTCTTTAGAGTATATAAATCATGAAACTTTTACTTTTCTCGTCTCTTAAGTGATTCTTTCAAATCCTTATGTATACTCTGTTCTCAAATACTAAACATTTGTTTTTATTCCAACTGGTAATTTCAATTTCTATTTGCTTGAACACAGAAGCAACCAGGAGAGAATCCCTTTACTTCTTTACCACTAAATTTAGCAAACTCTTCATATGTGCACACTGTCTTTTGTGTCATGCAAGAGCAAGAGACTAAAATGCTAAGGCCAATTCTTCTCCTTCTGCACCTGACCTCACCTCTTCTTTCCTATACAAGAACTTTGCTCTTAATCATTATTCCTCTTTCCTAAATTGTCTGCTTTTTCTGTACTGTATCTTTATGATCAGTTCAAGAATTACACATATGCATAATATAAGCAAGTCTCATATGGTAGGCTCTTTCACTCATTGTGGTATTCACTCAAAAATCCCCTCCACAGAGAAGCCTCCGCTGACTACCCTATCTAAATACAATGTCTAAACTTATTAGCTCTTGCTCTAGCCTGTTTTATTATTTCTTCATAGTACTAGTGACCACTGGAAATGATGTTTGTTCATATGTGAATTTATACAGTCAGTCTGCTATGTGAGAATGAAACCTACGTGAGGTTATTCTATTTATGTGGCTCATCACTTTTTCCTATTCCCAAGAACAGTGCTTAACACCTAGTACATAATAAATAAATATTTTGCTGAATGAGTAACTAAATTCTGAAGTCTAGCATATGTAAGAATAAAAATGCTAGTCTCTGTTCTATTAAAACATGGCTATGGTTTTCCTTTATGCAGAAAAAAATTCTGGTAAACATTTGTGGTTTAGATAATTGACTCTTTTTAAAGTCAGGGATCAAGACTATTGCACATTGGCACCTCCATTATCTCATTCAGTGCCTGGATCACAGTAGATTTTGATCATTGAAAGTAAGCAAAAGTTCAAATTAATTGACTAGTCTTAGGCTTAAAACCATGGACTTAATATAATGTTACATTTCACGATACTATTGTCAGTGTCCTGAGAAAATGGCACTCCACAAAAGAACACCATGAATGACAGGTAAAGATCCTCAGTGCCACAGTAAAGATGGAAGTTAGCAGAATTTGGCAGAAAAGGAGAGAAGCCTGCTTTTCCTTAAACCCCCTTTTCATGTGGGTTTAAGTCAAATGAGAGAAAGTGAAGAGATGGGCAAATGAAGTACAAACATTATTTTTGTTAAACTAGATAGTTCATGTGAATAGCAACAATGGGTTTCCAAATACAGAAGCTCAGGATAATCCAGATTTTCCATTTGCACTCAGAGTGAATAAACACAGATTCCCAACGTGAGGTCCTGCCCTGTAAATAAAAGGGAAAAGAAGTGTATTATAAGTATTCTATAGTCAATAACTCTATGATAAGTTCTTACTAAAAATTCTCCAACTGGAATTCAGTTCTACTTCTGGAAGATGCCAGTGAAATAATAAAGACCATGAGTTTTACACTAATGAATGTCACCCTCCAGAAAAACACAAAGAATGGAGTATAAGGACTCCCTGAGAATAAGCCCCAAACTATGGAAGACAAAATAATATTCTTGGCTTGTACACTTAGAGAACAAAAAAAGAGTTTCAACTAAACTTTCTACTGCAAAGTGAGTAGTATATGAAAATGTTTTAGTATTGGTGAGAAAGAAAGAAGTAAGAGATCATCTCTGGAATTTTTGACATTAAATAATCTGGATATATTGTCTTTGGAAGAACATATATACCAGTTCTTTATTGTCACAGTAATACTGCAGTGATAACACCATAGAACAACCAACCACAAAATTGCCTGTGTCTATAATCAAGTGGGGGTCAGCTAAGGGGCTCCCCTGACCTTGGTTATGCTTGCTGAGATACCTGGAGCTCAGATGGCTATTGAGTGAGATAGACTGGCTTCTGCCAAGGTGACCAGGGCAGCTGGACATTTGCCTTGTGACACTTAGTCCTAGTGTCCCAGGTTAACTGCTGAGACACAAGAAAGAATATATTGAAATACATCAGGCCTCTTAAGGTCTAGGTTCATACTAGGCACCTTCTCTTATAAATCATTCTATGGCTCAAAGCAAGGTGTATGTTCAAGTTTAGGATGAAGAGGTTAGTAAATATATACCATCTCTTTCTTGGAAAGGATTGCAAGGTCACATGACAAACGCTACAAATATAGTCAGTGAATTAGGACCATGGTGGAAGGCAAAGGATAGGCAAGGCATGTTTTGCATGGTGGCGGGAGAGAGGGTGAAGTGGGGGAAGTGCCACACTTTTAAACCATTAGATCTTGTGAGAACTCATTCACTATCATGAGAAGAGCAAGGGGGAAGTCTACCTCCATGATTCAATCACCTCCCACCATGCTCCTCCCCCAACACAAGAGGGTTACAATTCACAAAGAGATTTGGGAGAGAACTCAGTGCCAAATGATGCCACTTATTATGAATGAGTGTAGTAAAGAAGATAAAGAATCAATACAACGTGCTCCAGAAAATAAAGAGAAAAGAGGAGTAAAGACTTAAAAGAGGGAAGATGAACAAATAATAGGTAGAATCATTATATTAAATTAGGACATGAACAGTTTCCTTCATATGTATAAAAGATAGGTGATCCATAGTTCTTTTGTTGCTTAAATTTTTCTTATTTACCGTGATAGAGAAGAAAAATAATGACAGAGGTTTTAGGCACATGTGTATCAGGGAAACATAGATCAGCCTTTGGTCCAAGACTGGTTCTGAACTTGAGTATGGACTTTACAAAATTCATACTGTAGGTACTCATTGGGTCTGTAAGTTTAATTACAGTGAATGTGTTATATATCAATGAGTGTGTAGAGTAAGTGTATAAGAATAACATATTATGCCTATGAGTATGTGTTATGGGTATTCATTTCAGTGCTTTATGACATCAATGGGTTAAACTACCACTTGCTTACTTTCTCCAAATGAAAGCCAGCTAAAACCATCAAAAGGCATGTCCAGGTCATCTGAACAGATTAGTGGTAAGAACAGACAAAAATGCAGCTTTTTAATTCTACCAGCAATATTTACTCTAAAGATCTATCTAAATAATCTGATTGCTGGCTGTATCTTAAGTAGAAAAAAAAACTAAATTCATACTTTTAAAGCCAGAGAATGTAACTGAAATTCTTTAGTGATTTCTGTCCAGTTTACAAAATTCAAAAGGAGTACTTTCATATTAGAAGAAAATTACTTGGGTCAAAAGTCATTGCTTTAAGTTCCTATGTATATATTATAAGATACAGAATGCTAAATTTGAAAGCTATCATCAAGTTTCTGATAAGGACTTTTGTGAGAGGAAATCTAATTTTGTATGGTTATAGTTATTAATGAGCATTGTGGAGATTTAGGCTGTCACTCCTACACGTGGATTGCTGATTCAGTAGAAATGTGCTACAACTAAGTTCTCTAGGATTGTACCTGAAGTCTTTCTCTATGGTATTACTTTTTCTTAGTCTGTCTCAGAAAGCTATACTGACATATTGCTTCCCAAGAATGTCAATGTGCTTTCTCTTTTATGTTTTCTTGGAAATACAGCCTGTTGAGAGAAACAAGGTCAACTTCTATGTTAAACATATTTTACCTAAAATCTATAAAGCTTCCGTCCCTTTGAAGATTGTTACAGGTTTATATGTCAGTTTAATATACCATATTCTCCTGGTAAGGCTGGTATTATTTCAAAGTAATCCCATACTTACAAAATACAATTAGAAGTTGGCAAGACCTTAATAATCAATTTTATCTTACATAAATGCAAGATCAATTGTGATGATAAATGTATCCTGACATTAATAAGAATTTATTTTTACCTTTTGGGCATTCTTGAAAATTCATATGCATATTTTGCATTTTGTAGATTTTATAAACTAAATGTTTTATACCAGTGTGATTTGGATGAACATGAAAGTGAGTAGCAATTTTTCACTAGATGAATGTGTATTCAGAATGAAAATGGGCAGTCTAATCTTTGATGGATTGTCCAGGAACTGTCCAATATTTTCAATGCTTCCAAGCCAACTCAATGGCTCTGTGGAAGATGAGACATATGTTGTTTTTTCTTATATTCATTTGTTTCGCAGATTATATTGAGTAAATTACATATGTTAAATATTTTGCTAATCTATGGAATGGAATTGTTTGTATTCCCAATGTCTTTCACAAGCCCTATCATAGAGGATGTTTAAAATGTTTGTGATTGTATATTGTCTCCTTTGCTTCTGCAATGTTTAGTTGCTCTATGCTTATTATTGTTACATTTTATGGAAAATTATGTTTTTGGAAAAAATAGGCTTAAAAAAACTATGTTGCATTACAAAGCCAAATAGAAATTTTCTCATGACTTGAGGCTATCATGGAATGTTACTGCCATTGTACTTTTTCATGAGACTAAATTATTGAGAAGCAGTAAATTGCCTCAACTAACAGCCTAAGATTTTTCCTCCTATGATTGCCTGAACAGATATTTTAAATTTAGGTCTGTGTGTTTCTACAGGAGTAAATCTACTCAAGTAGTCTTAGTGAGATTTGTTCAGTATTAGAAAATTTATCCTGCTCCCACATAACTTCACCACAACAATATCACAGCAGTTAAAATGAGTCTCATTAAAATTTCTGTCTTTGAAGTTAAAACTTTCACCTAAAAATTTTGGAATGAAATGAGAGTACCCAAGAAAATAAATTTCTTTTCTTATGCTTAACATAGTTATAATTTGACAAGTAGATGAAAAAGAGGAGAATATAGATCAAGCAGAAAATTTTAAATAATCAGTTATTGAAGAATATTTTACATAAAATTATTTCACTCACTTTATTTAATTGAATAAATTTTGTAAAAGGTATCACTGTGTTATTGCCAATGCAATCAAGAAACAGAAACATTTTCTTCAACAACAACAAAAAAGGATACCTCATGGTACTCGATGTTGAAATGCGTATTCCCATACCTGGTCCATGACAGCAGTACTCTTTGTACCTACAGTTTGGTTTTTCATAGAATCTCATATTAATTGAATCATATAAAATGTGACTTCTTTCACTCAACATAATATCCATCCATTAGATTAAGGGTATTGGTACTTTATTTAACCATTTATATTTTGGTGAAACATTTGTATTGGGACCAGTTTTTGGCTATTACAAATACAGCTGCTATGCAAGTTCTTGTATGAGCCTTTGTATGTTCATATGTTTTAATTTTACCTGACAAATACCCAGAATTGAGATTGCTGAGCCATATGGAAAGTCCATGTCTAGCTTTATAAGAAACTGTCAAACTGTTTTCCAACATGACTGTACAATATTATATGTCTACCGGCAATGTATGAGAATTTGAATTGCTCTACCCTCTCACCCACACGTAGTATTGTCAGCCTTTAATTTCTTCTATTCTAGTAGGTGGATAATGATGTCTAATTGTGGTTTCATTTACATTCATTTAGTGGTGACTAAAAATGTTGATTATCTTCACATTTGTTTTTTGGCCATTCACATACTATTGTTAGTGAACTGTATGCACATATCTTTTGCCCATTTTTAATTGACTCATTTGTCTTATTGTTCAGCTGTGAAAGTTCGTTATATACTCTCCATACATGTCTCTTTAATCATATATAAGATTTATAAATATTTTCTCCCAGTTGTGACTTGCCTTTTCATTTTCTCAGCAGAGCCTTCAGAAGAGCAAGAGTTTTCTTCTTTTTTTCATGTTCTTTTTGGATGCAGTTCAATTTATCAAATTTTCCTTTATATTTTGTTCTTTTGGTATTCTAGCTAAAGACTCATTATTCAACCCAAGGCCAGAAATAATTTTTCCTATATTTTCTTTTAGAAGTAGTATAATTTTTACTCTTTCTTGTGTTTAGTTGTGAGGTAAAGGTCAAGTTCTATGAGTACATGTATATATGTAAACTACTTTGTATACTGATGTCTATTTCCTCATGTATAACTTGTTGAATATATTATCTTTATTTTATTATTGAATATCACCATACTTGAGAGAGTCTCTATGGTGTTTATTTTGTTTCACTGATTATGTTTATCTTCACAACAATATTTTGATGAAAATCTTAACTGCTAAATAACTTGAAATTAGATACTATAAATTATAGTGCTTAATATAAATTCCATGAAGCATTCAGCAAAGTTCCATAAGGAATCATTATCCTAAAATGACTTTTTACAACTTCTGAACTGCTGCAGGACAGAGAGTCTGGGTTTAGTCTTTAAAAAAATCTCAGACTGGGTAAGTTTCTTCTCCATCCTATTACTCACTTTTGAGCTACATGTTTACCCAGTGTGGTACCTCTGTCTTTTCTGTCCCTTGCTCCTTGCATTAAAAAGATGTAAAATACTCTGCCAAAGTTCTATTACCACATTTACAACTATTTCTTCTCCAAAAATACTATTCATTTGTATCACCATTGTGCAAAGGGCTCTCATATACACATCTCAAAAAAGTAAACTCTGAAAGACATCTTTTTGTATTATCAATACCACCTATAATATGAAAATTCACAAACCCATATATGTGTCCAAAGTTTCTCTCCCAAACTTAAGACCCATAAATCCAACTATTTTCTGAACCCTTCCTGTTCAGACAAAGCCAATATATCCCAAAGTGAATTCATCAACTTTCTCCACCAAATCTATTGTTGAAGGAAATTAGCTTTGACAATCAAGAGTAGAAAGAAAGGATAGGAAGGATAAGAGATTGCTGGATTTCAGTGCAAGCATTTTAATATTTTTTTTAAAAAGGTACACATTGATTAATTTTGTAAAGTTTATAAAACATTATATATAACATAATTCAAAAGGAAAAAAATTACACTCTATCTTGAAAAAGGAGTACATCCCAAATGGAATGAGGACCCTGGAACTATGGGGAAGTACAGAGCACTCTAGGGAGTCTTGAACTCCAGCCATATGGTGGCACAGAAGGAATGGACACTTTTCCCTTCACTTCAAGTTTATTCTTTCTCCTTCCACAATGGTCTAGCATAAAGTAAACTCTCTCTGTGTTTTTATTTAAGTGTATATGCTAAAATAAATTTTGTGGAGAAAAGACAAATATCTTTTATATAGCCTAGTGATAAACTGACAAAAAGAAAATTTTTTGACTACTTAGGTAATAAATTATATCAGAGGATTTCTAATGAATATTGGGCACTGATAAAAACAATTTCTAATATATAAGGAGGCTGATTATTTTCCTTATTTTGGTTTCTATAATTACATTTAAAATATCCCTTCAAGGTGAAAGGAATTGTACTTTTAATTTTTTAACATAATATTGAGCATATTCAATTAAGGCTGTCAGCATAGCAGAGTTGATTCTGTGCCTGCTATTTGGAGACTCGCTATCACAGACCTTGAAGAAAATTTTGCTCTGGTGTAAGAGGAAGATTTGTGTTATTAAATACATGGAGACACAAGGGAAAAGTTGAAGATTGGGTTGAAGAATGTAAATGTTCACTCTGAATTTATCTACTTCTAAGGACGCACATTAAGTAACTAAGTGCATTTTAACGTATTAAATACACTTTGTATATAATGTATTAAAATGCACTTAGTTTAAATAAGACAAAATGTGCCTATATGTTTTATGACCTCTTTCTGAAACAATTTTCTGGTGTAGCATTGTTCCAAATAGTCTAAAGTGAGAGGATGTTTCATCTTGCACCATTTTATCTCTGTAGTTCTAAGTTAGAGCAAGCAACACATCTTAGTGATTAGAATTTATTTCTTGATTTAGGGATACTGTGCCTTCTCCTCTATATTTGCTTTATAAAGGCTCACATATTTGTGGTCACTCTATGTCTGCCCTGAGACTGCTATTTCATGTAACAAATACTTCTGAATTCATTTTATTTTCTTAAAGTTTATTTTTACCAACACATATACTTTTCTCTTCATCCTTTTGAAGTAAATCCAAGCAAATCTATGTAAATGATCTCAAAATTTGCCATCTTCTTTGAAGGTGGTCTGGCCAATTGTGACAAAGATTTCATGTTAATATTCTTAATTTCTATTGGAATATTTCTATTTTTATTATAGTATAAGAAAACCCAAACATATGTTTGATATTAGTGTATTGCATTTGAGACTAAAGGCCTAATAATTTGTTTCTGCCTACAAAATAGATGACAGTAGAAGTTCATTTTGAGGATTCTACATATTCCAAATATTCAAATATTCAATTTTTTGAAATTATTTTAAAAATAATTACCCATTTAAAAGTCATGGCTCTGTAATAACTGAGGAATCAATTGTAAAAGTGAAGAACTGAAATGTTTGCACTAGAGAGCCGAAAGAATAGATGAGAAGCAAGGTGATGGAAAAAAGATTGCTTTTTATGTCATTACAATTTGTGAACCATATAATGTACTACCTATTTAACATAAACTGAAAGGTATATGATGGTGGCATTAGCTATTCTCAAAAAAGCTAAAAATGAATGGTAGGTGTTTGCTCAGTGGCCCAATCTATGTGACCCAGACAAGTTGTTGTCTTTTTAATGATGATTGAGAGTATTGGAAAAATTGCGTAGATTTTATGAAAGATAATTTGTTACAAAACTGGAGATACTTCAGATGTACAGGCTGAAGGAAATATTTGAAAAGGAAAGATGAAATAAGAAGAAGCAGATGACACTGACGAATGTTTCTTAAAATGCTATTGTATCATCCTCTTTGGTTTCACACATGCTGTTAAAACTAATCCTGATTAACTGCTTTCTTATAGCACTATCTATAGATCAATAATTATTATTCTTGGAAATAAAGTTTCTTGTTTTTTTTTGTTATGAAGCACAGTGCCTTTTGCCATTTTTAAGGGGAGAAAAGCAATACTGCACATTTATTTTCAAAATAAAATATTTGCAATACAATTACTTTTCCACTCTCATTAAATATTTAGCATTTATTTTTTCTCTAGTTTTAGTTAAAGCCAGTTATTTTAATATATATAAAATATAGATAGTATGTTTTTCTGCTGACTTACATGATATGTTTATGGACAGTACAAAGTTGTTTGGAACAAATATTGTTAATAAATTATTGACTACTTATCATGAATCCATATTATGCAAATATATTATATACCACAATACCATCTTTACTTTTTATTACTCTGTTCTTCAGAATCCAAGCTATCAATCATAGAAATATTGCTAAAATAGAGCAGGGCCTCCATCGAAGTTTTAGATGCCTCCAGAGGAGCTGGGATTACAGGTGCCCACCACCATGACCAGCAATTTTTTTAAAAATATATTTTTAGTAGAGACAGGGTTTCAACATGTTGGCCAGGCTAGTTTAGAGCTCCTGACCTCAAGTTATTCACCCACCTCGGCCCCCGCAAAGTGCTAGGATTGCAGGTCTGAGCCACTGCATCTGACCTAAAGTAATATTTTAATACAATGTAACATTCTTCCCCAATATTCTAATGTTTAATTTAAATTTATAATGAACTTTAAAGATTATCAAGCTTGAAATTACTCATTTTTCAAATGAAGAAGAAATGAAATGGATAAAAGTCTAATGATTTCATCAACATCACGGGACTAGTTAGTAGATTGAGTACAGGAATGAAAGTTGCTGTCTTTTAGTCCAGTGTTCTTGCTTCTAACTCATAAGCTCAATTTTCTTTTTGGAAGACTCTTCTAATGGTTATGAAAATTTGGAAATGAATTTGACTATATCCAGTTGATCTTAAGGCATAGTCATGTGTTTTGACATTGGATTGGATTTAGTTTTGCGGCATTGTTTTTAATTCAAGAATGTTGACTACTATCGGATATAGGACTGGTTTCTGGGCATTCCAAAATTGGAATCAAAGGATAAATAAGTGTTAGAGGAAAAAGCAATAGGGACATCTTCTAGAAAACATTTCTAGAGCAAAACAAAACACAATGGAGAATTGAGAAATGAAAGAAAATGAACTGGAATACAAAGGCAAATGGTAAGTAAAGAAACAAATACAACTTATATTTAGTATCAACTAAATGTTGATGTGAAACACAGACTGAGTCACCTGAAACTAAAAACCAGATGATCTCAACATGTATGTTGGTGTGGGTGACATGAAATAGTCAATAAAGCATGATAACACTTTTGTCTCACTTGGGAAGAGGCTACAGATAGTACTAAACTTTAGATATTGATATAACACTGTACTGGGATTAAATCCTTGTACTCACAAATGAAATAGGAAGAATAGAAATAGGATATATAATTTCCAAATCACCAGATAAAAACAACAAAAAGGAGTGAAATGCAATACAAATATTAAAAATAAAAGGATGAAATAGAGAGGGTAACTTAGCAAAACCACTGTGGGTTGAGAAATTTTAATATCATATATTTATATGTCTAAATATCAAAATTAAAGGTGTTTTTGTAATAAGAAAAGTTACACTGACAAAAACACAAGAATAAATTAAAATTTCACAATTGTTAACTAAAGACTTTAATGTTTTTCCTAAATCAACAGAACAATTTCCCCAGTCATTTCCATGTCATACAGTAGCTTTACATGAAAGAAATTTTGTTTTATATATATGTATTTATTTATATGAATTAGTTAAGTATTTTGGATCCAGTGTTTTTAACAAAGTAGACTGGACTCAAGTATAATACCTTAAATTATCCTTACCCTTCATTCACATTTAAATCCATCCCGTATAGTACCATACTGGAGTAAAGAACTCTCAGTTTGTTGCTCTCTTTGCTATTGTTTGCAACAATGAATTTGGGGGAAGAAGTGGGTGGGCAGAAAAAAACCCTACTTCATAAATTTTAAAATTATAATGAAAAATGTTTCATTCTTGCTCAGAATATACCTAGCATTCATGCGAATCTGGAGACTAACCAGTTTCTTTACAAAGAAGGTTTTCTAAATATGTAACAAGAGCTACAACTGCCAGATAATTCTAAATAAGTTAACAGTTTTCTCCTAGCTCTAAAAATACTAAGAAATTCTTCAGTGTTTCTGTTCTAATTTTCTTCATGCTAATTAGATGAGATTGTCATTTTAGAAACAACCCTACTATGTTCTTTTTCTCCTTTAATTGGCACATTAGATCATTATTTGTGCTTTAATGACCCAAAGGGGTAACAATTACAGCTGTTACACTGAAGCCTTACTGAAATGCCCTACTTGGGGTCCATGCCACAGGCCCACTGGAAACAAAGTTAGTTATGAGTCACAGTGTCCCTGTGGTAATTAAACTGCTTTTCAGCTGTGTCCCACATGTATCTTGTTCTGTGTAAGGAAAAACTTGAAATCCAGAGAAACTTCCATAAAACAAATGTCATCTACATTGTAAGACTCATCTGACTGGATCATACAAATTCTTATCCTGAAGAAATAGCTCTCTGTAAGATGGAGAGTTGTCATGATAAAATTCTCATTAACATGGATCACATCCTTGCACTAGTTAGTATACTCTTATATTTAAAACACTCATAAACTGATAGATGTCATGTCCCCAAAACATTTGTTCCTATTTATATGACTTGCCTTTTGCATTATTTTTTGAGTAAATAGTTGTTATAAGTAATTTCTTTCATAATAAGAACTTTCAAATTAATACAGTGAACTTATCCCAATGCAGCTAAGAAAGAAATAAATAATTTGTATTAGCTCATTCTCATGCTGTTAATAAAGATATACCCAAGACTGGGTAAATTGTATAAAGAAAAAAAGGTTTAATGGGCTCATAGTTCCATATGGCTGGGGATGCTTCACAATCATGGTGGAAGGGAAAGGAGGAGCAAGGGCATGTCTTACATAGTGGCAGGCAAGAGGGTGTGTGCGGGGGAGCTCTTCTTTATAAAACCACCCGATCTTATGAGACTTATTCACTATCATGAGAATAGCACAGGATAAACCCATCCCCATAATTCAATTACCTCCCTCTGGGTCCCTCCCATGATAAGTGGGGATTATGGAAACTGCAGTTCAAGATGAGATTGGGTATGGACGCAGCCAAACCATAATTCCTGGTAAAAATCTAAAATATGTGTTTCCATTACAATGGAACTGTAATATAAATTGATAGTCTTAGAGTCAATTATTTTTTTCCTGAATGTATAATTTGGGGATCTTAATAACAAGAATTAAAAGAAAAAAAAGATTGCTCAGTTACAAAAACACAACAAATACTGTGGGAGGCACAGGCTGGTGGATCACTTAAGGTCAAGAGTATGAGACCACTTTGGCCAACATAGTGAAATCCTGTCTCTACTAAAAATACAAAAATTAGCTGAGTGTGGTGGCAGGCACCTGTAATCCCAGCTACTTGGGAGGCAGACACAGGATAATTGCTTGAACCTGGGAGGTGAAGGTTGCAGTGAGCTGAGTGAGATCACACCATTGCACTTCAGCCTGGTTAACAAGAACAAAACTTCATTTAAAAAAAAAAAAATTAGAATCCTCAGTTATAAAAGTACAACAAATCTCCAAACAAAGTTATGCTTGTACCTCTGGACCTAAAATAAAAGTTTAAAAAGTACCCAAGCACTCACTGACATATATTTAACTTAAAATAATGAACAATGAAACCTGTTTTAATATTAAAATTATTGAGGATCTAGCTGCTTAAAAGTTTTATAATCTTTCAATTGTAAATGTCTGAATCTTAGAGGCCTAGCAGATGGGTGAGGAGAGAACAATACACAAAGCCAAAAAACAAATGTGCCTGGAATGTGATTGATTTTGGGAATCTGTGCAAACACATAGGGTGATACCTAGTGAGAAAGTTTGCAGAAAGAGAGTGTAATAAAAAATTACATTTTTTTTGCTTTAAATCAATAAAAGTAACTTTGTAACTATATGAAATAATTGTGGATCCAGTTGACAGTTTGTTCAAGTGTTGTTTACTTTAAATACTCAGATATTTCTCTTGCTCTTATCACCTTAACTGGTCACTTGCCCAGAATGGGCTGTGTTTATAAGTCATGAGATGCTTTCTTCCATGACTTTAGTGGCCTCTAAACTCATGTGAAATTTATACATTTAAGTCTGGTCCAAAATGAATCACATCTGTTTTTTTTTTTTTTTTTTTTTGGAAACTGTGGCCAACTTAAAGCTTTCAGAAGAAAATGAGAACTAAAAACGCTTCCTTTGCCTTAGCAGTGCAGAAGAAAAGGATGTGAAAGAATACACAGTCTTGACATTATGGATATTACTTTATCCCATTATATTTGCAGTTTTAATATCAGAAAACAGTTCTAAAACTAAAATTTGGATACATGTCACTGAGTGGCAGAGTTGTTTCAATTATTACTGAAGTAGAGAAGACCATTCTTACCTTTTTATAACATAGACAAATTCTTCATTCTGTGAATCAGAATTAGCAACCAAAGGTTTCAGGGGCTTAATATTACAGAAGCTGCAATTAACCACAACAGAGCTTATATAAAAATGGAATCGTAATAAATCAGGCTGAAGTCAACTACCTTTAAACATCCAGAATACTTACATAAGTGTACCATTTTGCTTTTTTTCTACTCTTTATTTTATATAATTACTTAGGTGATTCTTTTTATTTCTGATTCTTTCTTATGGTATTTTATTGCTTAGGGAATGACAACTAAAGAAAATATTGTAGTGCTATACAAGTTGTGATAGGGCAGTGTGGGTTAACAAATACACTCCATAACATGTAATAGACCAAAAACAACAGAAATGTGTTCTTCCTACCCTCAGTAGTTCAAGCAGCTTTTCAACTGGCAGCTCCCATCTTGTGATAATTCAGAAATCCACACTCCTTCATCTGTGACTGCCAATCCAGAGGCAAGGTTCTTCATATTTTTGTTTCTGTGCCATGGACTCATCTTTCACTCTGGTAAAGTCTAAAGATTCTTTCCAAGTACAATGCTTTAAAATACATACAATAAAATAGGGTTTAATGGTAAACAATTATATTGACATACATTTATCAAAACGTGTATATTAAATGAATTTGTGACACAGTAATATCTGTGCTTTTTTTTTTCAGAGACAGGGTCTTGCTCTGTTGTTGCCTAGGCTAGAGTAAAGATCATGGCTTACTATAGCCTCAACTTCTAGGCTCAACTGATCCTCCCACCTCAGCCTCCCAAGTAGCAGGGACTACAGGCATGAGCCACCTTGCCTGGCTAAAGTTTTTTTATTTTTTATTTTTTGGAGAGATGGTGTCTCACTATTATTGCCCAGATTGGTCTTGAACTCTGGGCCTCAATGGGTTCTTCCTCCTCAACCTCCCAAAGTGCCGGGGTTACAGGTGTGACCCAATGTGCCCAGCCCTATGTGTGCTTTTAAATTAGTATTAAATAACCAGATCTTGCAACACAGTTCTAATAACCACAATAATTTTGAAGTAGTGATGAGGGCAAACAATATTTTGAAATATCTGCAGCAAAAGAACTGATATAAAAATATCTACGATTTCGACTAGGAGTCTATGCTACTGGGATTTGTTGGCTGCCATCATAAGAAAAAGAAATGATGAATTTCAGTTAGATCCAGTTAAAATAAAAATATAATTTGTTCCCATGCAAGTTCATGAACTCCCTGAATTCTATCCACAAATCCCCAAAGGCTAAGAATCTCAGCCCTTGTCTGCTCTAAGCCAGCAAGAGGGAAAAGTGAGCACTTAGTTTTAGTACTTTGTGCTGATATAAACTGCAAGTATAATAGAATAAAATAATACCCACAATGTCAAAATTGCATATCCTTCCCTTATTGTAAACTTTGTCCCCAAAATGGCACATATAGCTTTCCATTGACCATAATTCAGGCATATAGGGAAGTAGGAAAGGAAGGCACAGATTCTATGGAAAATATATTTTCTTTATTTTTATTTTTATTTTACCTTAATTTCTGGGATACATGTACAGAACATGAAGGTTTGTTACTTAGCTATACATGTGCCATGGTAGTTTGCTGCACCTGCCAACCTGTCATCTAGGTTTTGAGCTCCACATGCATTAGGTATTTGTCCTAATGCTCTCTCTCCCCTTGTCTTCTATCCCCCAATAGGCCCTGGTGTGTGATGTTTCCCTCCCTGTGTCTATGTGTTCTCATTGTTCAACTTCCACTTATGAGTGAGAATATGCAGTGTTTGGTTTTCTGTTCTTGTATTAGTTTGCTGAGAATGATGGCTTCCAGCTTCATCCATGTCCCTGCAAAGGACATGAACTGATTCTTTTTTATGGCTGTATAGTATTCCATGGTGTATATGTGTCACATTTTTTTATCCAGTCTATCGTAGGAACACTTTTACACTGTTGATGGAAGTATAAATTAGTTCAACCATTATGGAAGGCAGTGTGGCAATTCTTCAAGGATCTAGAACCAGAAATACCATTTGACCCAGCAATCCCATTACTGGATATGTACCCAAAGGATTATAAATCATTCTATTATAAAAGCACATGCACACGTGTTTATTGCAGCACCGTTTACAATAGCAAAGTCTTGGAACTAACCCAAATGCCCATCAATGATAGACTAGAAAATATATTTTCTAGCAGTCAAGTCAATTTCCAGACCTGAAAGAGGCAGTCTAATTTAGGTCCTCTTAAAACTGTTGTGATCAGAGGGTACATTATCCCTGCTCATTAAAATTGTCCCTTGCTATGTTTCCATGCTCTTAATATTTTTGTTTTTTATTTTCCATTCCCATTTTGGTTTATTTGTCATTGTCACAAAATGTACTGACAAACTCAGATTAAAACTACTATTACAATAACATAGCATGTGAAACAAATATTAATTTCTGTTCTCATGAACTTCATATTTCTACAAGCAAGCTGGCTTTTTACCTAGTAATCACATATTAATGACTCACAGTCAGTATATATTCAATCTAAGTACCACAGAAATCAAGTAAGCATCTGAAAAAACCCAAATCACACCTCATGGCACACCAAGAAGGAAGGGAATGACTCTCCTTGGAAATCAGACAAAATTTCTAAGTGGAGGGAAAGTTTGGGCTGGGAAGTTAGGAATTCATAGGAATTCAACTGGTGTACCTAAGGAAATTTTATCCCAGAAAATATTGTGAACAAAGGAAAAAAGGAAAACTACGTTTTGAAAATAATTAATATCATGGGTTGACTGTAGCATGGGGTCATTAGGGAAAATAAAATGACAGTCAACTCTAAAAGGTATAAAAGGGTCAGATCATGAATGGTCTTGAAGTTCTACTGAGTACCAGCTCCATCTGGAGACTCCCACCCAGGCAGTGCTGAAGATATTGAGAGGCAGACACCCAGAAAGAACAAGAGTGGATCTATCTGAGGGACCAACAGCTGAGAGGCTAACAGTGTTCCAGGCTGAAGGCCCCAAGCAGATTCTCATCCATGACTTGCTCTTAGACAGGCAATTCTTATTAGTAAACAGGTGCTCTGTATTTACTCATAACTCAGAAATATACCAAGTAGGTAGTTGTTACCCATCTACCACTAATTACAAATTAAAAGGTATCCTCCACAGAGTAGCCATGGGGCAGGGTAAACAATGTTTCTCAACAATGTTCTGCCAAGATTTTGGTACTTACAAACACACACACACACACACACACACACACACACACACACACACGCCACTAGTAAGAAAATAACTTGATAGTAGCATAAGGAAGAGAGGAGGCAGAGAGACTGGTTAGATAGCTATTATAAAATTCAGGGAAGAGTAAGTTCTTCTACAAGGTACTGGCTGTGGTAAAGGGAAACAAGTTTAATTATTTTGAGAGATAATTTAGATTTAGAAATAATAGTTCATTAAAGAGAATTTGTTTCAGAATCAAATGTGAGAGAGTAAGTTAAGCGAGAGGCTTCTGATGGTTAACCTTGAGGATGGTGGTGCTGCATAAATGATGGCAGAAAACAAAGGCAGTGGGGCAGACTGAGGGAAAGAAGATAATTGGGTTCAGTTTGAGACATTTTAGGTTTGCTGCATGAGCAAGATATGCATTTCACACTCAGAAAAACAGTTGAGAGTGTAAGCCTGAAACGTAAGAGAGGGCCATTATTTGAGTCATAGGTCGCCTGGGAACCAGTTAGGACAGATGAGTAAAATCAGTTAGGAAAGGACTATCAACTAGAACATCAGTCAATTTAAAAGCACCTAGAAAAGCAGTTCCACACAGCAAAACAAGACTTTCTCATGCTAGCTGCATTTTTTATTGTATCTAACTAAATGATGGATGAGAATAAAAAAACATCAAAAGACTCATAAGAGTAAGGTTTTTAAAATATACCTTGCTGCATTTTCAAGGACAAGATTAAAAGTTGGGGTTTATATATTTATTTTTAAAATATATTTCTTTTATTTCTTTTCTTTTATATACATATTTATTTATCTTTATAGATAATGAATGACAAGTGTGTCACTGTTAATAGTTTCACTCAAATATTGAAGAAATTGGAGCCTCCATTAGAAAATACCTCATAAATCAAAAATGGACCACATGTCCATTTTTGAACCAATCACTAGCAGAGAAATAGAATGAGTCCTTGGATTATTAGTCTCTCCTGGAGGAAGAATGGAATTTACTCATCAAGATACTTAGCTGTATGTATTGGGCATGGAGTAGTGATTACCTGAAAACACAAGCCAGAATGCTCTTGGAGAAAAAGGAGGAGTGGATATTGTGAAGGTGAAAGTAGTGTCTACCTTATCTTGATTATCTGGCTGATTAAATAACAACACCACCAACACACATTATCATTTTAACCCTTATTATTTCATAGTATTCTAAAGAGTATTAGTTCTTCCTCCTTAATCAAATACAGATTATAAAAAATTTTGTCCTCAGGGTTACCATTCTGAATTAGAATGAATCAGTGTTACCAAAAATACACGTATAAAAATTGTAAATAATTGAGCCAAATGCAAATAACATCAGAAAATATATTGGAAGATATTTTGATGAACTTTTATGATATATTTATATTTTTAAAATATAACTTTACAATGAAGAGATGTTGTTTGTTTTGTTTTCTGGTTAGTGTTCAGTGCCTGAAATGATGCCTCATACATAGTAGGCACTCAATTAATATCTGTGAAATGAATAAATGATGAAATCTTTATATCACCTAAATTGTGATTTTTATTCTTCTCTGAAAACAGAGTTCTCTGTAAAAATTTTATTTCTGATGACTCTTATTCTATTATTTCATTTTGTAACATTCTTTCTAAATTTCACTATGTGTAATCTCATTTGCCCTTCAACTTTATCCGAAGTTCTGGATGTAGTCATATTGACTTCTTTCCTTTCCTGGCTTTTAAATATCTTGGCATACTACGTTTTGACTGGGTAGAACTGTGTTCTTTTGGATAGCCAACTTCCTTAAACTCCTCTTTCTAAAAGAAGCCTAAGGATTCATTGTACTGGTTTTCAGATTTGATACAATTAGCTTCCTAAAGTTAATTTTCTTAATTCTGCTGACATTTCCACTTCCTTCCCTTAGGGAAAAGAAATCAATTTCATTAACTTGTGATTGTTTCCTCAAGGTTTCCTTCTACTATTAGAAGCCCATCTAATTTTTCCCTACGAGAAAGAATCAAATCTGATATCTGCTCTGGGAATTTTACCTTTATTACAGAAGATCCAGCCATGAGATCTCATTGCTTCAGAACCACTTTGTCATCAGTATTCAGTTTGATATGCTTCTGTCAGTGCTTCTTCATCTTTATTTAAAATTGCTTTAAGTCAACTAAAGAAAACCTTATTAACCTTCTTTTACTGGTTTAGTGATTTATATAATTTACATTAGGTTTATAATGTAGTTATTTTCTGTGTTCTTATATTAACTTTAATCCAATTATTATTTCCAAACAATCCCATTGCTACACATTTATTCTGGATATAAAAAGGCATTAATTTCACAAATAATTATGAAATAAGTTATCTTGTCTAAGCTCATTCTCTAGTTCCAAGTGCTATTCTACCCATTGTCTGGTATTTATTTTAATAGCATCTTAACTTTGGCCCTGAGACGGGGCTTCCAGATACTCCTTATTAATTCTATCATTCAGAAGTCACATCAAAGCCTATTTTTGTAGTTGTATGGTTATTTCCTCACAAAGGAGTAAGTAATTAATAGATAATGAGATATTTAAAACATATTATGATAATTGAAACAATATATGTTAGTGTTTCTAAGTCAACAATTTTATGAAAAAAGCATTAAAGAAAGTGAGCAAGTGAAGTGACAAAAAATTAAAATCTTCAACTGGTTTGAATTGGAAAGAAAAAAACAAATTGTAAATAAGTTGGTCAGAACCCAGAGAAGAGTTAAATGGATAGCTAAACCTATTTAATAAATTAAACAAGAAAATATCAGATGACCAAAAGGACAAAATGGTCATTTCATAAAAATTTAAAGTACCTCAAATTTTGCCTTATTAATTCTTTTTATTTCTTCAACTAGTATATTTTAAGTGTTAGTATATCTCAGTTATTACAGAACTACTGGGTGTGAGCCAGAGAAGGTGGATCAAAAATTATGGTATCACACTTGAGCTGTAAGGGATCCTTATGGTAGGCCTCAACAGGCAATAGAAGCATCACACATATATGGTTAGTTATTTAAAGAAATATAGTCTATGTGTCTGTTTTTGTGCCAGGCCCATCCTGTTTAAGTTACTGTATCTTTGTAGCATAGTTTGAAGCTCCACCTTTGTGCATTTTGCTTATAATTGCATTGGCTATTTGGGCTCTTATTAAAATGAATTTTAGGATAGTTTTTTCTAATCCTGTGAAAAATGACATTGGTGTGATAGTAATAATATCAAATTTGTAGATTGCTTTCAACACTATGGTCATTTTAATGATATTGATTCTTCCAATCCGTGAGTAGAGAATATTTTTCCATTTGTTTGTGTCATCTATGATTTATTTCAGCAATGTTTCATAGTTTTACTTGTAGAGATCTTTCACCTCCTTGGTTAAAAGTATTCCTAGGTATTTAATCTTTTTTGTGGCGATTGTAAATGAGATCTGTTCTTCATTTGTCTGTCAGCATAAACATTATTGGTATATAAAAATGCGACTGATTTTTGCACATTGATTCTATATGCTGAAACTTTACTGAAGTCATTTTTAAGTTCCAGGAGCCTTTTGGTAGAGTCCTTGGGGATTTTCTAGGACTAGACTCATATAGTCAGCAACGAGAGATAGTTAAACTTCTTCTTTTTCCATTTGGATGCCTTTTATTTATTTTTCTTGGCTGATTGCTGTGGCTCAGACTTCCAGTCCTATGTTAAATAGGAGTGGGAGAGTGGGCATCCTTGTCTTATTCCAGCCCTTCAATAGAATGCTTACAGCTTTTCCCATTTGTTATGATGTTGGCTGTGAGCTTTTCACAGATGGGCCTTATATTTTGAGGTATGTCCCTTTTGAACATAATAAGTTCATCCTTTTTATCATGAAGTGATGTTAGATTTTATAGAAAGTTTCTTTTGCATCTATTGAGATAACTATATGGTATTTGTTTTTAGTTCAGTTCATATGGTGAATCATATTTATCAATTCATATCTGTTGAACCAACCTTGCATCCCAGTAATGAAGCCTAGATAACAATGGCTCAGAAATGTGAGAAATGCTCAACGTCACTGATAATCAGAGAAATATAAATCAAAACCACAATGACATACTATCTCACACCAGTCAGAATGGCTATTATTAAAAAGCCAGAAAACAACAAATGCTGGTGAGGTCATGGGTAAAAGGTCATGCATAAAAACACGTATGCACTGTTGATGGGAATATAAATTAGTTCAGCCATTGTGTAAAGCAATTTGGAGATTTCTCAAAGAACTTAAAATGAAACTACTATTTGACACAGCAATCTCATTACTAGGTATATACCCAGAAGAAAATAAATCATTCTACCCCAAAGACACATATACTCATATGTTTATTGCAGCACTATTCACAATAGAAAAGACATGGAATCAACCTAGATGCCCATTAATGGTGGATCAGATAAAGAAAATCTCATAAATATATACCATGGAATACTACACAGCCATAAAAAAGAACAAAATTATGTCCTTTGCAACAACATGGATGTAACTGGAGGCCATTATCCTAAGTAAATTAATACAAGAACAGAAAAACAAATACCACATGTTCTCACTTACCAGTGGGAGGTAAACATTGGTTATCATGGACATAAAGATGGCAATAACTGACACTGGGGACTACTAAAGAAGGGAGAGAAGGGGAAAAGGATTGAAAAACTGACTGTTAATTACTATATTCAATACCTGGGTGGTGGGATCATTCATATAAAAACCCTCAACATGACATAATAAACCCACGTAACAAACCTGCATGTGTACCCCTGATCTAAAATAAAACATAAATTGTTTTAAAAAGAATTTAAGGGTTTTTTAAAATTTAAAATAAAGATAAATTATTTGAAGAGAAACATGGTAATTAGGAAATGGGTATTCTGTTTAATTAATATTTATCAATGTGTACTATGTATCAAAATACTTGATTTAAATTTTGTTCATGGCTTTCATCTCAACAATTCTACTTCTAGTGATCAATCTAATGGAAATAACATATAATATTCACAAAGATTTACAGAATTGAACTGCCTAGATCTTCCCACCACTCAGGGCAGAGTCTGAAACAAGAACTTGTAATGTGTACTGATACCAGGATGCTAGAATGAGGGATAGGAGGGATAAAGGGAAGGGGTAAAAAGCTATAATAAATAGAAATATGCTATAAATATAAATAATATAAGTATAAATTTATAATACATATAAATATAATAAATATCTATTGTCAAGGTCACTACCATGGCAACTGGGGCTTGGCTTCACCTGAGATGTCAAAAGTCTATAGAATGCCTCTAAGTTTTTCTCTGAAGGATCAACTGAGAGATGCATTCCTCCATGAAGGCTTAAGTCTCATTGTTTGAGGGCTACTCTATAGGTATTACCTCTATTATCCATCCCCACTCCACTCCCATTACATTCTGCATGAATTAGTGCAAATTCCTGGGCATTCTTGACCACAGAGTGAAGGAAAGAAATCTGCTTTAGGAGAGATTATGTCAGCTTACAGTGAGTTGAAACCCAAACAAAACTATCAACTACACTTGTTGCTTAATTCAGCGGGGAGACTTGGCAGGGGAGATACCATGTGTACTGACTCCTGAGATTTTCCCAAATTGGGGAAGCTTGACTGCTTAGTTTGTCATAGCAAGGGACTGTGTTCACGCTTTACCTAGGTCTAAAATATTAAACGACAACAACAACAATAAAATCAATAGGGAGATCAAGGACATGGAGGCAGGACATTAGAGAAATTTGATTTGAAAAATCATGGTGGTTATTTTCAAATATGTTCAACAATTGGGATGGCCAAGTAAACCAAATATACACACAAATGAAGTTTCCTTATTATAGTATACAGCTAATAACCTATATGACAAAATATTTTTAGCCACTTAAATATTTTTAGTGGAGTATTTTATGCTTTAGGAAATTGTTCATAATATTAACTGAACAAAATAAATAATAAAATTATACAAGTCTTAATTATATATGCATAAAATTATTTGAAAATATATATTAACATATTAACTGTGACTTGGGGATAATAGAATTATGGTTTATCTGCATTTACTCTTTTGTACTTCTTCATATTTCCTAAATGGTTTACAAAGATTATAAAGTATTTTAGTAAGTAAAAATTGATGCAAACAAATTTACATTGCATTGAATTTATTCTATAGTTCCACTGTCTATGAATTCATCCAGGCTTTGTGAACTATGGACTTACTGTAAAATCTTTTGTCAACTAAATATTCAATGGTGTACCCTAAAGCCTTACTAAAAATTTGATTATTTGTAATTTGGTGATGTAGCCTCAGCTCAAAACTCCTGTCTCTCATTGACTGACCTAAAAAGCAATACTGTGTGCTTCAAGATCATTGGAACCTTCAGTATAGGTAAGAGCATATTAACTTAATTGAATTATTTATCCTCGATTCAGCCAGCAGAAACAGAAGAGCCAGAAAGAAAGAAAGAATGTTGAGAAAATCTAAACAGTCACCAAACACATTTTGTGTGGAAAAATGCTTACAGAATTATTTATTTGTTGAGAAAGAAACCGTATCTGAAAAACTGTAAGGAAAACTTTGTGGTTAGTTTTGTGGACACTTTATGGTCATTTAATGTGGACCAGAATCTAATGTCACATGACAGCACACTCATGCTACCCTCTGGTTCAATTTTTGCTGCTTTTTTCTAAAGATTCTTACATGATAAATAACTGAGAATTAAGAAGATACCCAGTTCATCTGAAGATCTTATACATAAGACAAAAAGGATGCTGAAAAACTAAGCAGATGGCTTACAATTAAGTGAGTGAGAACAACTAGTTTGGGTAGTGAACAACGTACGTCATGGCTGAAAGCAGCAAAATGCCAGCCGTAATCTGCTGAGAAAAGAACAATGGCAGAAAAAGAAACAAAGACTAATCTTTGCTTGTAGTAGATGGCAATACAGTGGCTTTTTCTGAGCAAAGTTAAGACTGATGGTGAACTTAAGAGGGGAAAAGAATTAAAAATTTTCAGCCAACAAACATATGAAAAAAAGGTTATCATCACTGGTCATTAGAGAAATGCAAATCAAACCACAATGAGATACCATCTCATACCAGTTAGAATAGCAATCATTAAAAAGTCTGGAAATAACAGATGCTGGAGAGGATGTGGAGAAATAGGAACACTTTTACACTGTTGATGGGAATGCAAATTAGTTCAATTGTTGTGGAAGACAGTGTGATGATTTCTCAAGGATTTAGAACCAGAATTACCATTTGACCTAGCAATTCTATTACCAGATATATGTCCAAAGGATTATAAATCATTCTACTATAAAGACATGTACATGTATGTTTATTGCAGCACTGTTCACAATAGCAGACTTGGAACCAACACAAATGTCTATCAATAACAGACTGGATAAAGAAAATGTGGCACATATAAATCATGGAATACTATACAGCCATAAAAAGGATGAGTTCATGTCCTTTTCAGTGATGAAGGTGGAAACCATCATTCTCAGCAAACTAACACAGGAACAGAAACCCAAACACCACTTATGTTCTCACTCATATGTGGGAGTAAAACAATGAGAACACATGGACACAAGGAGGGGTACATCACACACCAGGGCCTGTTGGAGGGTGGGGTCTGGGAGAGGGATAGCATTAGGAGAAATACCTAATGTAGATGATGAGTTGATGGGTGCAGCAAACCACCATGGCATGTGTATACCTATGTTAAAAACCTGCACGTTCTGCACATGTACCCCAGAACTTAAAGTGTAATTTAAAAAATTAGAATTTGTGCCAGACTAAAAATATAACCCAAAAAATTATCAAAGTTTTGAATGAAAGAAAATAATGCTATCTGACAAACTGAACTTTTTTCTTCTGCTACATTTTATTACTTTTACAGAAAGTTGTTCATTAGTAAATTACCACTGCATATGAGAGAAATTTTGAAAGGTTTCAGTAGCAGTAATTTATCTTGTGGCATTATCATACTGGTAAATTTCACTTATTTATGGAAACCTTAAAATCTATGTTCTTTTGACAAGGAAATGCCTTCCAGTCTAAATTATAAATTCATTTATTCAACACATATTTTTCATATCTACAGGGTACCAGATAGCATAATTAGTTCTGAAGACACAAAGATAAAAAATAAAATTTTTGATTATCAAGTTTGTTATGAACTCTCAGTGTAAAAGAGGAGCTAGAGATGTAAAGACAATATTGCTATACAACATGCCAATACAAAGGTCAGAAAGAAAGATTAGAGTAGAGTAGTATTTAACTAGTAGGCTGAGGGGCCATTTGTCTCGGTTCAAACTCCTCTCACCACTCACTGTTATGAGTACTTTCAGACCATTCACCTAAACTGCTTTTTTCTCAGTTTCCACATCTATAAAATGAGGATAATAATAATGCATCTGCCTTTTATGATCTAAACGAAAACAAAATGAATCAATATATGAATTATAGATATGAAAATCAATATATGTAAAGAACGGTCTGGTATGTATTAGGCATTAAGTAAGTGCTAGCTAAAGCAATAAATGTAAGCAGTTGTGAATGAACAAAGGGGAAAATGCTGCTGGGAATTTGTCAGGGAAAGGCTTGACAGAGGTGTACTCTGAAGATGATAGAGAATTTGTGAGATGGATGGATAAAAATCTGATCCAACACTATCCTAGGTCGTAAAAGTCATTTTTAAGCAAAACAAAAAAAGTAATAAAATACATTTTAAAAATCGAAAACTAATCTTGTTAGGTGGGGTTGATATTTGTGTGTGGAGGCCAAGATATTTCTATAGTACAAATAATTATATATATATTGCAGCTCGTCTTTCACTGGGAGAGACTAAGGCATGATTCATGTTTACCTCTCCCATTTTTACAAAGACTTTCCACCCTACTTTTCTCCAAACTTCAGATTTCTTAATAATTAAATTTGATATTTTTAAAATTTCAGCCACCTGACCAGTATCTAAGTAAATTTACTGAATTTGTTTCTTAAAATGTCTGTGATCACTAATGGGCCATTTAAATTCTGGAAGAGACTTTACTATCTTCTATCACATTTGTAATAATTGGCTCCAGAAACTTAAAATAACACTTATTGAAGTGAAAGCTCCTTAAGGGATACAATTGTATGTTTTCCATCTTAGTATTCCATTTAACAAACACCCACAATGTGCTAGCTACTGTATTATGTACGTTTTAATATAACACTACCAGTTGAAACTACAAGTAGATGTGGAGTAGGTGTTAAAAGCATGTATGCTATGTCGCAGTGCTGTTTGGGAGTGTTTTACTACTGTTATCTTCCTTCAATTTTTCCAGTTATTTTGATGATTATGGGATTGGGGTGTAGAAAACTAAAAGAAAATAGTCTTTAATTTGGACCAACAGCTGGTGGTTACACATGTAATTAATGGGGAAGGCTGTTTACTGGTATTTATTTTAAAACTGATCCCATCTCTGCCAAAGAAAATGTCAGTACTGAAACTTCACATATTCAAACAGCCAAATTTGGCTGTCATGAACTTGTGGCTGTGATAGATTTATCTATTTTTTTTAATACTGCTCATGTAAGAGTCAGAATTTATATGTTATAGCATTTTATTTTCATTTGATAATAGTCCTCTGTTTTAGATGCAGACTGTGTGAACTTTCTGGCATATACTTTGGTATATGAAATCGAATGTCTTAAAATATATTTCATTTGTGTTTTCTCATACTGTTGAGACATTTCAGTAGCCAATGGATACCATAAATTAGTCTAATGAGGTCCATGTATAATTTTTATACCATCATCTGTGGAACTTTGACATTTTCATAATTAACCAAAATCTGGGAATTTAGTTCTAGGTTGGTCTTTTGCCCAAACATTCATTTTTTGAATGTGATTAAGAAGGTAAATTTTATATGTGAGTACTTGGCTTCTGTTCCTAGAAGCCATGCTACTGAAATCATTTGGTTTCTAAGCATTTCTTTTTGGAGAGAATAATTTCCAAAAATTAGTGTGTTTCTTAGATGTATTTTGGTTTTCTAGTCTACGTAACACTATTCTGTGTATCCAACATTCCCTTGCCTTTGTGTGGTTGGTTCTTCATCACCTTCCAGATTTTGGCTTAAATATCACTTCCTAAGTGACCTTTCCTAAAGAATGTATACAATTTCTACTAGAACTTTCTTGATCTCAGATTATTTTAACTAGTCATGTATTTATCATTTGTAACATCTAGTATTAACTTGTATTTTTAATATGCCCCAGATATATGGAAATTGTCAACAGCTCTATTTCTGCTCTTAGTGGGTAACTCAGATAATTGTTTATTGACATTTCAAAGTTGTTCTCTTTCCTGACCCTGCGGAATTACTAGAAAAGATTAATAAAAACAAAGTGACATTGTTTTATTTTTTTAGCTGAATATGCAAGGTCAAAAAATTTAAACAACTAGAATTGTTTATATTTAGTTATATATTAGTGTATATAAGATTTTCAAAAGAACAAATCTTCAAAGCCTCTGATAATATTCTTTTTTTCAAGTACCCTCTTCTCTTCTCCTTTCTCCCTCCAGAGATAGAGCAACTGCTTCCCTGCTTTGCTTCAGGACTCTGCATATTTGCTGTTTGTTGTCAGACAGACCTGTCAGATTCAACATGTTTAAAGCTGAACTCATCATATGCCACCCAAACTCCATTCCTAATGACTCCTCTTCTGATGTACCTTACATTGATTATTGCTACCACGCTTCCACCACCTTTTCTGAGCCAAGATCTGAGAATGGTGTCTAATTCTCTCTCAATCTACCACCCCATAAGTCATCATACATATCTATATGTCTATGTACACATTTATACATATAGATTTGTAATGTCTGTGTCTATCAACCATCTATTTATCTGCCTATCTCTATGTTTATTTTGCTCTTTCATAAAATTCAATTCAATTCCATCGTCTCATCGCTATCACTTCTGTCACTTGCTGAGTTTTGGCCTTTTTGTTTTTTTTTTTTTTTGGTCTGACTATTCAATCAACTTCCTATATCGCTCCCTCTGGTTCATTCTACCATCATTTACTGAGTTTTTTCTGAAAGTCTATTTCTTCTGCCTCAACTTCTTCTGCAGTTCCTCAATGCCTTCAGAATAAATAGTAGTATCTTAAGGTAGCACTCACTGCTCTTCATACTGCTGCCCTTGCTACTTTTTAGATGCATCTTTTCTTTCTCCTCACTTCGAGTTTTCCATAAATAAAGGAGCTTCTTGTAGCACCTGAATGTACTCTTCCTTTCCATGTCACCCATATATTGTACACTCATTGTTTTTTCTCTGAAATTGTCTCAATACTTTGCTTATCCCAGCTACTACTGCGTGTCCTTCACATTTTAGCTAAGCTACAGTTTCATCTCAAATGAGTCTTCAAACCTCTCATTTCAGGTGACTGTTTTCTATCTCCATAGTGTCATGAATGCTCTGTTAGTATTTATTGTTTGTATTTTCTGCCTTTTTCACAATGCTCTAAGCATATTTAAAAGAAGGATTATGTTATTTATCTATATCTCTGGTGTATAACATAGTGTCTGGATCATAATTTATGCTCAACATATGTAGAAGAAGGAGAAAATGCCATGGAACCAAGAACATTAGCTTCTATTTGAAGAAATTTTGTGTTTGGGAAAAGGCGATGTAAATATGGTTAGCACGTAAACCTCTGCTTTCTGTATGCCAGAAAATGTTCTAGGTGTTTTTCTTATATAAATGATTTGATCAGTGCAGCCATCCTAGGAGATCAGTTCTATTATTACCCATTTCCATATTAGGAAATTGAAGCACAGAGAAGATAATTTACCTAAGATCATGTATTTCCGTAGCCTGGGTTCCTCTAAAAGCAGAGTCTGCAGCAAAGTTTTATGTGCTAAAACTGATTTAGGTTAAAGAAAGCCAGGAAAGCAGGAGTTAGGGAAAAAATATTGAAACTGGAAAGAAGAGAGTCAATATGAGGCAGCATTACTGAGCTGCTGACCACTTGGTGTCTAGTGCAAATGACGGGGATCTCTCCGGACCATCTTTTGACGGGCATTGTAATGAATACATCGCGGGACTATCCACTGAAGGAGAGGAAAGGGGAAGAATCATCCATGGATTCATGTGTCTCATTGGTCAGATGTTTTTCTCATACTTACTTTTGGATCAGGCAAGCACAGTTGTTTTCAAGATCTCCTGGCATTTTGTTTTATCATCAACAGAAATGCGCCAGAGAAAAAGGCATAGAGTGTAATGCAGGAAAATTATTCAAGGTAGAGTTGATTTGCTTCCTTGTGAAGTCCTTTGAAGCCTGTGCATAGTGCGTTGTTGTAGCAATGACTTAGATGAAGTGGCAGCCGAAGGCCCTGGAGGAGTTATGGCTGAAAGGATCTGAAGAGACACATCAGGAAAGTCTGAGATGTCCATCTAGTAAATGGTGAAACCCTAATTCAAATGCTAGATGTCCAAATCCAGATCCTTTAGCCAGTGCCTCTCCTTAGCCAGGACAGAAGAGGCCCTTGGCCAGTGCTTCAGCTGGACACATGTCACAAAGACACACAAAAAGCAAAATTATTGAAGAATACATGGATACCTCTGTTTCTAGCAAAACATTACCTGCAAGCCAATACAGTCTTTCTCTTGACTGTATACTGCTTAGTGCTTAGGCCTCAGAGAAATGCTTCTAAACATCTGTTTTTCTGTCCCACACATCCAAAGCCAGCACTGAGATTCACAGTGACAGTAAGATGGACACGACTCAGATTATGAAGAGGATGTGATCAACGGAAGCAATTAAGTAAGAGAAAAAGACAAAGGAACTTGTCAAACTCTTCTCTCAGAGAAAATGACTACAAGAAATCATTACTTAACATAATGTCATTTCTCCGTGTTCCAATTTGTAGTTTAGGGGTATTCATGGAGAAGCATGATAATTTCAATAGTTGTATGTAAGGTCGTAAGGGACATTTTGATGATTCTAGTTCTCTACATGGCCATCTGGATTACTACTGAATGTTCTAAATATGAGTAATTTTATTTTTATAAAATTATTAGGATTCAATTACCTTTTTTACAAAATTCAAGATTCAGCTGTGTTAAATAACCTAATTTAAAATTATTTTATTCATCTATTATTATTTGTATTCTGTTCCTCAATTTTAGTAGATAATATTGAAAGTGTTAGAGAAAAAATTACTTTCTGAAGCATATATAAAAGACAATTTGATTTAATCTTTTGTTTACATTTAACTTAATGCATAGTTCTTGATAAAAATAGTTCAACTCTTGTGACCTTTGAATGTAATTCAATACAATTATTTTAGTTTTTTACATCTTTAGATGGCATTAGAACACAAATTATGTGAAAAGCTGGATAATAGTACAATTCATGATTTTGCAGAAACAAAGGTACAAATGACTTCATGGAATCTATATATAATAATTTATAAATTATATGTTCTTATGGAATATCTATGCATACATCTTATGCCATCAACAAAATACTATCCATGTGCGATAACAATTGAATTTAGTAATCTCTGGTATTTAACTGACTCAGTCATTCAAAAACCATAAACTTAAAGATATTTTCTAGTTTGGTATAATTCAGGTGTATATAACACATTTTATTTTAACAGTTGTTTAGCTAGAAATAACACATTTAAATATTTAGGTATAATGTATGTGTCCCTCTATTACTATACTTAATCCACAAATACTAGGAGTAGCTTTGCCCTGTTTACAATAAGGGCCTGTCCTCTGCCCTACCATACATACTTCACTTCACCCTGTTCCATTCTGCAGAGTGCATTCTCTTCTCTGTTCTGCTCCACAGCACTCCCACCTTGCCTCCTGATTGTCTCATGGGTTGGTTCCATGGAGCAATTCAGTACAGTTAAGCAATTGACATTAAACTGACAAAACTAAGGTATCGTTGTAGCTCACTTAAACTATACTATGTTTAAGTATCTATATACAAATATGAAAAGAGTTACAGATGACAAAAACTAAATTTTCTGAGCTATAGTATAGTATACAATAATGCTTTGAGTTCTTGAGGAAAGCACTATTTAAATATCAGCTCCTTCCTCCAGTCTTTCACAGGATTTCTTTTGAGTCATCCTATTTAATTATTCTTCCCTGTTTTGTTCTTCCCTGACTTAGTAACTCAGGTAAGTTGCCAGATACTATAAATTTCATAAGGCATTTGCTTATTACCTCATTTTTGCTTATGACCAAATGCTTTCTAGACTTTTAAAAATTTTATTGAGTACTACTGGAAATATTTCTAAAGGATTGTAGTTTTCTCATTTTATATATTCTCTTTTAAATGAATTTCCACTAAGGAGCTTCTGGGGAGGGAAAATGTAATGAAGTGTTGGATCCTGTTTCAACTTAACTGTTATTTCATCTCTACTTTCCCTGTGGATGTCACAGACATTGGGCAGTATTTTTAAAAGAAAAAATGCAAATAGAGAAAATTTGACTTCCTCCTTTTCTAATTGAATACCATTTATTTCTTTTTCTTGCCTGATTGCTCTGGCTAGAACTTCCAGTACTATATTGAATAGGAGTTGTGAGAGAGGGCATCCTTGTCTAGTGCCAGATTTAAAAGGGAATGCTTCCAGTTTTTGCCCATTCAGTATGATACTGGCTGTCAGCCAATATCTCATCTCATGGATATGAGATCCAAGATGTCTGATCGCTAACAGTTTGGGATTGTAGCTCCCAGCAAAAGCACAGAAAACAAGAGGATGCCACATTTTCAGATGAAATTTCATCGCTCATGGACCAGAAGATTCCCAGTGGAGGGGCCCCACGAGTTGCCAGTGGGACTCTTGTGGCTGGTGCAGCGGTTTTGCTGGTGCCTCGGCATGGCAGCTCTTCGTGCAGAGTAAATGGAAGGAGATTCCCAGGCAGAAGAGCACCATCAGTCTTACTGCTCCTGTTTTGACTGGCACAGTGGGTTGCTTGGATTCCAGTGCTGGGAATCAATAAACTGGGCATCCACTCAGAAACCCAACTAGAAAGGCAGTAATTGTAAAGATGAAAGATAGATAAATTTATAACAAAGGGAAGAAACCAGCATAAAAGGCTGAGAATACCCAAAATCAGAACCCCTCTCCCTCTGCAGGGGATTACAGTTCCTCATCAGCAACAGAACAAGCCCTGATGGAAAAGGACTGTGTGCCATTATCAGAATTAGGCTTCAGAAGGTGGATGATAAGAAGCTTCTGGGAGTTAAAAGAACTTGTTCTAACCCAAGGTAAAGAAACTAAGAACTTTGAAAAAAGGTTTGATGAAATGCTAACAAGAATAGACAATATACAGAGGAATATAAATGAACTAATGAAGTTGAAACACACCACAAAAACTTAGCGAAATATGTACAAGTTTGAATAGCCGAATTGATCAAGCAGAAGAAAGGCTATCAGAGGTCGAAGACCAACTTAATGAAATAAAATGAGAAGACAAGAATAGAGAGAAAAGGATAAAAAGAAATGAGCAAAGTCTCCAGGAAATATGGGACTATGTGAAAAGACCTAATTTACATTTCATAGGTGTACCTGAATATGATGAAGAGAATAAATCCAAGCTGGAAAATACTCTTCAGGATATTATTCAGGAAAACTTTCCAAATCTAGCAAAGCAGGACCATATTCAACCCCTGGCAATACAGAGAACACCACAAAGATATTCCTCAAGAAGAGCAACCCCATGGCACATAATCGTCAGATTCACCAGGGTTGAAACAAAGGAGAAAATACTAAGGGCAGCCAGAGAGAAAGGTCAGGTTACCCACAAAGGGAAGCCTATTAGAATTACAGCAGATCTCTCAGCAGAAACCCTACAAGCCAGAAGAGAGTGGGGGCTGATATTCAACATCCTTAAAGAAAAGAACTTTCAGCCCAGAATTTCATCCTGCCAAACTAAGCTTCACAATTGAAGAAAAAATAAAATCTTTTATGAACAAGCAAGTACTCAGAGATTTTTATTACCACCAGGCCACCTTTATAAGAGCTTCTGAAAGAAGCATTATACATAGAAAGGAACAACCAGTATTAGCCTTTCTAAAAAATACCAAAAAGTAAACAGCAAAAACATAAAGAAAAATTTACATCAATGAATGGATAAAATAGCCAGTTACATTAAATGGCAGTAACCCTAAATTTAAGTCGACTAAATCCCCCAATCAAAAGATACAGCCAAAACCTAATGGTATGCTACATCCAGACCCATTTCACATCCAAAGATACACAAAGACTTAAAACAAAAGGTTGGAGAAACATCTACCAACCAAATGGAGAGCAAAAATAAATAAATAAATAAATAAAAACCAGGAGATGCAATTCTTGCATCTGATAAACTAGATTTCAAAGCAACAAAGATATAGTGGTAAAAGGATCAATGTAACAATAAGAGCTAACGATCCTAACACCCAGATACATAAGACTCATAAAGAGATTTAGACTCAATTAGACAGAAAATTAATAAGGATATCCAGGACTTGAACTCAGATCCACAACAAGTAAACTCAATAAATATTTATAGAGCTCTCCATTTTAAATATAAAACATATACATTCTCCACTTTAAATACACAAAATATTGATTGGCCATTATTAATACCCGTATTTAGAATGAACCTACATTCCTGTTCTCTTTCCCTCTTTTTCTTCCTCTTTCTTCCTCTCCTTCATTCCTTTTTCTTTCAAAAAAATAAAAAAAAGAGGTTGCTCCTCTTGCCCTTTTAGCTTCTCCAGACCCCTCTCCTTCCATCTTTCTCCCTTGTATAATCTAACCTATTTTGAGCCCAAGCAGAAAAAAGAAAAAGATATTGGCTGTCAGCTTGTCATAAATAGGTTTTGTTATTTTGAGATATGTTCAATCAATACCTAGCTTATTGAGGGGTTTTAGCATAAAGGGCTGTTAATTTTTTGAAAGGCCTTCTCTGCATCAATTGAAATAATCATGTGGTTTTTGTCTTTGGTTCTGTTTATGTGGTGAATTATGTTTACAGACTTGCATATGTTGAACCAGCCTTGCATCCCCAAGATGAAGCCTACTTGATTGTGGTGGGTAAGCTTTTTGATGTGCTGTTACAATCAGTTTGCAATAAAATACAATCAGTATTTTATTGAAGATTTTTGCATCTATGTTCATCATGGATATTGGCCTGATGTTTTCTTTTCTTGCAGACTTTCTGCTGGGTTTTGGTGTCAGGATGATGTTGGGATCATAAAGTGATTTGGGAAGGATTTCCTCTTTTTGGATTATTTGTAATAGTTTCAGAGGAAATGGTACCAGCTTCTCTTTGTATGTCTAGTAGAATTCGGCTGTGAACCCATCTGGACCTGGGCATTTTTGGGTGGTAGGCCCTTAATTGCTGCCTCAACTTCTGCCCTTGTTATTGGTCTATAAAGCATTTCAACTTCTTCCTGGTTTAGGCTTGGGAGGATGCAGGTGTCCAGAAATTTATCCATTTCTTCCAGGTTAACTAGTTTATGTGCATAAGAGTTATTTGTAATAATCTCTGATGATGGTTTGCATTTCTGTGGAATCTGTGGTAATATCCCCTTTATCATTTTTATTGCATCTATTTGATTATTCTTTTTCTTTTTTATTAATCTGGATGATGGCCTATTTTGTTAATCTTTTCAAAAAACCAGCTCCTGGATTTATTGATTTTTTTGAAGGGTTTTTTGTATCTCTATCTCTTTCAGTTCTGCTCTGATCTTAGTTATTTCTTGTCTTTTGCTAGCTTTTGAGTTTTTTTTTATCTTGCTCCTCTAGCTCTTTTAATTTGGATAATAGGGTATCAACTTTAGATCTTTCCTTGCTTCTTATGTGGGCATTTATTACTATATATTTTCCTCTAGACACTGCTTTAAATGTATCCCAGAGATTCTGGTATGTTGTATCTTCATTCTCTTTGGTTTCAAAGAATATCTTCATTTCTGCCTTCATTTCATCATTTGTCCAGTCAACATTCAATAGCCAGTTGTTCAGTTTCCATGAAGCTGTGCAGTTCTGAGTTAGTTTCTGAATTCTCACTTGATTGCACTGTGGTCTGAGAGACTGTTATGATTTCTGTTCTTTTGCATTTGCCGAGGAATGATTTACTTCCAATTATGTGGTCAATTTTAGAGTAGACGTGATGTGGTGCAGAGAAGAATGTATATTCTGTGGATTTGGGGTGGAGAGTTCTGTAAATGGCTATTAGGTTTGCTGGTTCAGGTCTGAGTTCAAGTCCCGGATATCCTTGTTAATTTTCTCTCTGGTTAATCTGTCTAATATTGACAATGGGGTGTTAAAGTCTCCCACTATTATTGTGTGGGAGTCTAGGTCTCTTTGTAAGTCATTAAAAACTGGCTTTATGTATCTGCGTGCTCCTGTATTGGGTGTGTATATATTTAGAATCATTAGGTCTTCTTGTTGTATTGATCCTTTTACCATTATGTAATATTCTTTGTCTCTTTTGATCTTTGTTGGTTTAGTCTATTTTATCAGAGATAACAATTGCAACTCCTGCTTTTTTTGCTCTCCATTTGCTTGGTAAATCTTCCTCCATCCCTTTATTTTGAGCCTTTGTGTATCCTTGCATATGAGATGGGTTTCCTGAATACAGCACACCAATGGGTTTTGGCTTTTTATCCAGTTTGCCAGTCTGTGTCTTTTGATTGGGGCATGATGGTCTTGATCTCCTGAGCTTGTGATCTGCCCACCTCAGCCTCCCATAGTGTTAGGAATACAGGTGTGAGCCACCACACCAGGCCAAAGAGCTCATGTTCTTAGCAACAGAGATAGGAGAGTTGCTGAAATGACCCTGGAAGCCATCATCACTTGGCAAGAGAGCTGAGCAGAGTCCTCACTCAAACAGTGAGTGTTGCTTGCATTTATTTATTTATTTATTTATTTATTTATTTATTTATTTATTTTTGTTTTTGAAAGAATGAAAGAGAAAAAAGAGAGTAAAGGAAAGGAAGAAAGAGGAAGAAAAAGAGGGAGAGAGAACGGGAATATTGCTTTATTCTAAAAATGGGTAATAATAATGGCCAATCAATATTTTGTGTATTTAAAGTGTAGAATGTATATTTTGTGTATTAAAAATGGAGAGCTCTATAAATATTATTAAGTTCACTTGTTGCAGATCTGATTTCAAGTCCTGGTTTTCCTCATCAATTTTCTGTCTTGTTAAGTCTAAATATCTTTATGGGTCTTATGAATCTGGGTGTTAGGATCATTAGCTCTTATTGTTGCATTGATCCTTTTACCACTATATCTTTGTTGCTTTGAAATCTATTTTATCAGATAAGAGAATTGCAACTCCTGCTTTTTATTTATTTATTTATTTATTTTTGCTCTCCATTTGGTTGGTAAGTCTTTGTTTTGAGTCTTTGTGTATCTTTGGATGTGAAATGGGTCTGGATGCAGCATACTGTTAGGTTTTGGCTGTATCTTTTGATTGGGGGAATTAGTCGGCTTAAATTTAGGGATACTGCCATTTGATGTTAACTGGCTATTTTATCCATTCATTTATATAAATTCTTCTTTATGTTGATGCTCTTTACTTATATTTTTGGAAAGGCTAATACTGGTTGTTCCTTCCTATGTATAATGCTTCTTTCAGAAGCTTTTGCAAAGCAGGCCTGGTGGTAATAAAATCTCTGAGTACTTGCCTGTTCATAAAACATTTTATTTTTCCTTCAATTGTGAATCTTAGTTTGGCAGGATATAAAATTCTGGGCTAAAAGTTCTTTTCTTTAAGGATGTTGAATATCAGCCCCCACTCTCTTCTGGCTTGTAGGGTTTCTGCTGAGATATCTGCTGTAAGTCTAATAGGCTTCCCTTTGTGGGTAACCTGACCTTTCTCTTTTGCTGCCCTTAGTATTTTCTCCTTCATTTCAACCCTGGTAAATTTGACAATTATGTGCCATGGGGTTGCTCTCCTTGAGGAATATCTTTGGGGTGTTCTCTGTAATACCTGGGGTTGAATATTGTCCTCCTTTGCTAGATTGGTAAATTTTTCCTGAATAATATCCTGAAGAGTATTTTCCAGCTTGGATTCATTCTCTCCATCACATTCAGGTACACCTATGAAACGCAAGTTAGGTCTTTTTACATAGTCCCATATTCCTTGGAGACTTTGCTCATTTATTTTTATCCTTTTTTCTCTATTCTTGTCTTCTCATTTTATTTTATTAAGTTGGTCTTCGACCTCTGATATTCTTTTTTCTCCTTGATCAATTCAGCTATTCAAACTTGTACATATTTTGCTAAGTTTTTGTATTGTGTTTTTCAACTCTGTTAGTTCATTTATATTTCTCTCTATATTGTCTGTTCTTGTTAGCATTTTATCAAACCTTTTTTTCAAAGTTCTTAGTTTCTTTACCTTGGGTTAGAACAAGTTCTTTTAATTCCCAGAAGTTTCTTATCATCCACCTTTGAAGCCTACTTCTGTTAATGGTACACAGTCCTTCTCCTTCAGGGCTTGTTTTGTTGCTGATGAGGAACTGTAATCTCCTTTAGTGGAAGGAGGGTTCTGATTTTGGGTATTCTCAGCCTTTTTAGGCTGGTTTATTCCCTTTGTTATAAATTTATCCATGTGTGGTCATTACAATTACTGCCATTCTAAATAGGTTTCTGAGTGGACATCCAGTTTATTGATTCCCCATGCTGGAATCCGAGCAACCCACTGTGCTGGCTAAAACAGCAGAGTTAAGATTGATAGTGCTCTTGCCCAGGAATCTCCAGTCTGGCTTTCATCTTGGGTCCTTAATAAGTGGCTCTGCCTTCTCAGAGCTCCAAACGTCAGTCAGAAGGGGAATCAGTCCCATTTACTCTGCATGAAGAGCTGCCGTGCCAAGGCACTGGCAAAACCACTGCGCTGGCCACAAGAGTCATGCTGGTGACTGGTGGGGCTTCTCCACTGGGAATCTTCTGATCCGTGGATGATGAAAATTCATCTGAAAGTGTGGTGTCCTCTCATTCTCTGCACTTTCACTGGGAGCTACAATCCCGAGCTGTTAACGATCAGCCATCTTGGATCCTTCTTCAAGGATATTGGGGCATTTAGCCCATTTACATTTAGTGTTAATAGCATGGGGAGAAATGGGAGATATAGGTGATGGAGAGGAAGGCAGCAAATCACAGTGCCATGTGTGTACCTTTGCAACAATCTTGCATGTTCTTCACATGTACCCCAAAACCTAAAATGCAATTTAAAAAAGAAAAACTGTTGGTTTGACACTTAGATATTGTTTTTATGTTTTTTAACCTCATAATTACAATTTTGTCATGTTATACTCAATAAAAGTCTGATGATTATAAAATGTTCCATTCTTGAGCTCCCTGGGTGGGCCATAGAGGAAGATATGGCTGCTATAGAGCTACCTTGAGGGAGTACCCTTACAGTAATAAGCTCATTTTAAACCACAGAGTAATTTAAACATGGTTTTGTTTTTCCTAACAACTGTATTCTCATCTCTAACATCTTCATAGAAATTTTCCATGATGCAAATTTTGACATTTTGTGTTTTTGCATGACAGATATTTGATAGTTTTAATTTCTTATATATGACAACTAAAAGAAAACCTCCCATTTTTTCTTTTTTTATATTTGCAAAATAATATCTCTATTTCCACTTATAAGTTACCCAGTTATCTTAATATGTTCTCCATGAAATACAGAAATACAGAATGCAATCTTTAATATATTTCCTGAAGTTTAATAGAGTTCAGGTCCATCTATGAGATAGCAAAGCCATCCATCAGATAAACATTTATAAAATAATTCAGTCACTCAAGTATCAATTAAACAAAAAATGGCATAAATAATTAAATATGTATAAATAATTTGCTCTGCTTTTTGTGGTGACACAGATGTATTATTGATGCTGAATCCTGATGTAGGAGGAAAATCGGGTGTCCAGGCATGACATATTTCTCAGTATCAAGGAGCTCCATGTCTCAGAAACATGTTCTTAACCTTACTTTACCCAGCTGGAATCAGGACAGCAGCTGAGAGGAAAAGCACACTGGTGAGGGCAGAAAAATCTCTTATCCTTCTGGCTGAGCTAGTTCTACAATATTTTCAACTATAATTATCTGAAAATTGAGTAAGAAGTCATGACATGCAGACAACATATCTCTTAAAAAATTCTCTTTGGTCTAGAGATGACCTATACAGATTTCTTGCTCCTAGACTGATTGATGTTCATGATCATGTTAATTGGTGGTACTCACTTGACCTCCTCAAACTACAAATATCCAGGATATTTGGCCCTAAAGTAGGAACTTTTCAAAGCAAATTAATAATTTCTGTGGAAAATTTTAGGGTATTGAAAATCTAATACGTGTATGTGTTGTTGCTGCTGATGCTCTGTACATCTCATTTACTTAGAGGTCGTAAAGTACCTTAACCTCTAATGTTAATATGTACCATAAATAGCTGGTATTGCAGTTATCTAAAATGACCTTTTTATCCATGGGGAAAATGACTGCAGAAAAATGGGTCATGGTTATATGTTTTAGCAATAGGTTGCTCTTTACAGAAACATATTTTTGAGAGCTGGCAATCTCCTACTAAGGTCAAATAGCTTTTAAAGTCAAGTGGTGAAATTAAATGACAGTGAAATATTTGGAATGCAAGTTGCTACTTAGAAATGTACAAATGAGAATCCTTTAGATGATACCAGCTAAAATCAAAATGGTTTGCTCAACACAGAAGTAAAAGGGTAGGCAACATAAAGTGCAAAGCACTTGAAGCAATATGCCTCTAGGGCCAAAGAACAGATTTACTTATGAGAAATTTGTAGAATGTTATGACAATTTACTCAACTGTGGGTTGATGATTTGTGCTGTGGTTTTCAATGTATGATAAATTCAAATTTTTTCTAATCCAGAATATATGGAACATCTCATAATCTGTAGCTATTCCTTTAAATATTATGAGCTATGGCTATATTGAAAACACTTTTTCTGTCCCCTTCTCTACCTCTATGATTTGCACAGAGCAGCCCCTCCAAATCTGTTCAAAATCCTTCTGGCTGATGCATGTTCTACAACCCTGGGCTCCTAAGACTTTTAGGGCTTCTCTGTAAATTGTTCACTCATAATTATCTAAATTTCTGAACATTTTGAATATTTCATAGTGTGCAATCATTTGGGGTATTACAAACAATTAGTATATTCAATCACAGTGTTAATCCATTAGGTAATGAGAGTTTTCCTCAAGTTTTTTTCAAAAGTTGTTATATGTGAAATTTTAAAGAATCCAATGTGATCATGGGCCATAGGTTGGTTACCACCACTTAAAATAGTTTCATTTAGACATTCTACAATTTCATAAGCATAGTAAATATTACAAGGTACTGAAACTTTGCTACAGCAATACTCATTTGGTAGGGTATTTAATGGACTTCAGGCAAAACTGTGATGCAAGTCATCATGAGAGAATTATTTTGATAGGGACTGCATGAAAGCAACATCAGGATGTGTTTGGGGGAGTAAAACAGGGAGTGAGGCATATTACTGTTCCACAAGACTTGATTCCTCTCACCTATCCATCCACCCAAATGACAAAGAAACCAACATGTAATTAATTTGAGACATTCCTTTCTAAATGGTTGAGTGCTGGTGGTATGGTTATAAAATAGTGTGTCACCATAAGATCAAAGTCCTTATAAAATATGAAAAACATTAAATCTAACTCTTAGAGACCTTTTCTTCCTGTCCAAAGAGACAAAGAGAGCCAGCAAAATGCGCAGTGGTTTATGTACTTCACTGTTCTGAAATTTATTTAATACTGAATTACTTATGTGCTGACAATTAGTTCTATTTTGGCAAAGGCATTACAGGCAGAGAGAGCAACTGGGTTTGACTATTCTCTGACTTAATGGACTAAGCAAATATATTCACAAGCTTAGTCCTTGATAACACGTGTGGTGCAATGTTGTATCTGAAATGTATGTACCGAGAGATGTCAATAGTTTAGAACTCATTGAATTAAACAATTATCTACTGTCTTCTAGGAATGTTTTATGTGATAAAGTGTGTTTTAAATTTTTTAGAAGAAGATAAAGTTTAAAATGTTTCTAATGTTTGGCATTATGATGTTATTTTTGTGGAATATCCATGGTGGAACATACTCTGGGAAATATGAATGTTGTGTCGAATATAACTCTGAGCTGGAAATTAAAATGCCTTGGATACTCACTAGTTCTAAAGTCTTGGCAAGCCATTTGATCTCTGGATTTTAGTTCATTATACTATTTCTGCTGTCTTGTGAGTAGGGTTAAGGAAACCACAAGATTCAGAGGAATTTTTCATATTTATTACTGTATGCCCATTGCCAAGCACAGCTTAAAGATATGGTGCATAATCAATACATATTCATTAAGCACTTTTATAAAACAGTATCTTTGTATACATAACACATGTAATTCTGGATAATTATAAAGTACTTTACACATGTAGTATAGAATCTCATAATAATAGAATGACTCATATTAACTTGAATATAATTTCTAAAGTTGTTTTATCTCTGCCATTATAATTTCAGGTGACTCAGAATTTTTTTCTCCTATGTAGAGTCATATAATTAGCCACTTCTAAGAACTGTTATTAATAACAAATATTACATCAATAATCTTGGAAGGAAAATAGTATCAGAATATAAAAAAATACAGGTAATATATGACAGAAAGAGAATTACATTACAGAATACTATTAGCATTGATTCTTTTAACTTTTTGAGATAATTTATTTGGCTTAAGAACAATTACAGTTGGGATCCAACATGGCTGATTAGGAGCAGATCAGGATTGCAGCTCCCAGCGAAAATGTGGAGGCCACTGCAGGTGATTTCCAGACAAGCAGGGCCTGGAGTGGTCTTCAGCAGTCCTACAGCAGAGGGACATGACTGTTAGAAGGAAAACTAAGAAACAGATAGAAATAACTTCATCATCAATAAACTGGACATCCACTCAGAGACCCCATCTGAAAGTCAACAACTACAAAGATGATGGGTAGATAAATCCACAAAGATGATGGGAAGAAACCAGTGCAAAAAAGATGAAAACACCCAAAACCAGAACACCTCTCCTCCTCAAAGGGATCACAACTCCTCACCAGCAAGAGAACAAGGCTGGATGGAGAATGACTCTGATGAATTGACAGAAACAGGATTCAGAAGGTGGGTAATAAGAAACTTCTCTGAGATAAAAGAACATGTTCTAACCCAATGCAAAGAAACTAAGAATATTGAAAAAAAAGGTTTGATGAAATGCTCATGAGATAAACAGCTTAGAAAGGAATATGAGTGAATTGATGGAGCTGAAAAACAACATTAGAACTTTGCAAAGCATACACAAGTTTCAACAGCTGAATTGACCAAGCAGAAGAAAGAATATCAGAGGTTGATGATCAACTCAACAAAATAAAACAAGAAGACATGATTAAAGAAAAAAGGGTAAAATGAAATGAACAAACTCTTCAAGAAATATGGGACTATGTGAAAAGACCTAATCTATGTTTGATAGGTGTACCTGAATGTGACAGAGAGAATGAATCCAAGCTGGAAAATACTCTTCAGGATATTATCCAGAAAAACTCCCCAACCTAGCAAGGCAGGCCAATATTCAAGTTCAGGAAGTACAGAGAACATCACAAAGATATTCCTCAAGAAGAGCAACCCTAAGGTACATAATCATCAGATTCACCAGGGTTGAAATGAAGAAAAAATGCTAAGCACAGCCAGAGAGAAAGGTCGGGTTACCCACAAAGGGAAGCCCATCAGACTCACAGTGGATCTATCAGCAGAAACCCTACAAGCCAGAAGAGAGAGAAAAGAACTTTCAACATAGAATTTCATATCCAGCCAAACTAAGTTTCATAAGCAAAGGAGAAATATAATCCTTTATGAACAAGCAATTACTCAGAGATTTCATCACTACCAGGGCTGGTTTACAAGAGCTTCTGAAAGAAGCACTAAACATAGAAAGGAACAACCAGTACCAGCCAAAAGCATACCAAGTGGTAAAGAGCATTGATACAGGGAAGAAACTGCATCAACTAATGGGCATAACAGCAGCTAGAAACAAAATGGCAGAATCAAATTCACACATAACAATATTAACCCTAAATGTAAATGGGCTAAATGCTCCAGGCAAAAGACACAGAATGGCAAATTGGATAAAAAGCCAAAACCCATCAGTGTACAGTATCCAAGAAACTCATCTCACATGCAAGGATACACAAGGCTTAAAATACAGGGATGGAGGAATATATTTACCAAGCAATGGAGAGCAACAAAAAAGCAAGAGTTGCAATTCTAGTTTCTGATAAAAATGATTGTAAACCAACAAAAATCAAAAGAGACAAGGATATTACATAATGGTAAAAGGATCAATACAACAAAAAGAGCTAACAATCCTAAATATATACACACCCAATACAGGAGCACCCAGATATATAAAGCAAGTTCTTAATGACTTACAAAGAGACTTAAACTCCCACAAAATAATAGTGGGAGACTTTAACACCCCATTGTCAATATTAGATGGATCAACCAGACAGAAAATTAACAAGGATATCCAGGAATTAACTTAGACCTGGACCAGCAAACCTAATAGACATTTACAGAACTCTCCACCCCAAATCCACAGAATATATATTCTTCTCAGCACCACATCACACCTACTCCAAAATTGACCACATAATTGGAAGTAAATCACTCCTCAGCAAATGTCAAAGAAAAGAAATCATAACAGTCTCTCAGACCACAGTGCAATCAAGTTAGAACTCAGAATTCAGAAACTAACTCAGAACCTCACAGCTTCATGGAAACTGAACAACTGGCTCTTTAATGTTGACTGGATAAACAATGAAATAAAGGCAGAAATGAAGATGTTCTTTGAAACCAATGAGAACGAAGACACAACATACCAGAATATCTGGGACACATTTAAAGCAGTGTGTAGAGGAAAATACATAGTAATAAAAGCCCACATGAGAAGCAAGGAAAGATCTAAAATTGATACCCTATCATCCAAATTAAAAGAGCTAGAGGAGCAAGATTGAAAAAACTCAAAAGCTACCAAAAGATAAGAAATAACTAAGATCAGAGCAGAACTGAAGGAGATAGAGACACAAAAAGCCATTCAAAAAAATCAATAAATCCAGAAGCTGGATTTTTTTGAAAAGATCAACAAAATAGACCACTATCAAGATTAATAAAAAAGAAAGGAGACAATAATCAAATAGATGCAATAATAGATGCAATAAAAAATGATAAAGGGGATATCACCACAGATTCCACAGAAATACAAACCATCATCAGAGATTATTACAAACAACTCTTATGCACATAAATTAGTAAACCTGGAAGAAATGGATAAATTCCTGGACACTTGCATCACCACCAGCCTAAACCAGGAAGAAGTCAAAACCCTAAATAGACCAATAACAAGGGCTGAAGTTGAATCAGCAATTAATAGCCTACCACCACAAAAAATCCTAGGTCCAGATGGATTCATAGCCGAATTCTGCCAGACATACAAAGAGGAGCTGGTACCATTCTTCTGAAACTAGTCCAAACAATCCAAAAAGAGGGACTCTTTCCCAAATCATTTTATGAGACAACATCATCCTGATACAAAAACCTGGCAGAAACTCATCAAGAAAAGAAAATTTCAGGCCAATATCCATGATGAACAAAGATGCAAAATCTTCAATAAAATACTGGCAAGCCAATTGCAACACCACACCAAAAAGCTTATCCACCATGATCAAGTAGGCTTCATCCTGGGGATATAAGGCTGGTTCAACATATGCAAGTCTATAAACGTGATTCACCATATAAATAGAACCAAAGACAAAAACCACATGATTATCTCAATAGATGCAGAGAAGGCCTTTGACAAAATTAACATCCCTTTATGCTATAAACCCTCAATAAATTAGGTATTGCTGGAATGTATCTTAAAATAACAAAAGCTATTTATAACAAACCAATAGCCAATATCATACTGAATGCGTAAAAACTGAAAACATTCCCTTTTAATTCTGGCACTAGACAAGAATGCCCTCTCTCACCACTCCTATTCAATACAGTACTGGAAGTTCTAGCCAGAGCAATCAGGGAAGAAAAAGAAATAAAGGATATTCAATTAGGAAAAGAGGAAGTCAAATTGTCTCTATTTGCAGATGGCATGATTGTATATTTACAAGACCCAATTGTCTCAGCCCAAAATCTCCTGAAACTGATAAGCAACTTCAGCAAAGTCTCAGAATACAAAATCAATGTGCAAAAATCACAAGCATTCCCAGACACCAATAACAGACTTAAAGAGAGCAAAATCAAGAATGAACTACCATTCACAATTGCTACAAAGAGAATAAAATACCTAGGAATACAACTAACAAAGAACATAAAGTACCTCTTCAAGGAGAACTACAAACCACTGCTCAACAAAATAAGAGAGGATACAAACTGATGGAAAAACATTCCATGCTCATGATTAGGAAGAATCAATATCGTGAAAATGGCCATAATGCCCAAAGTAATTTACAGATTCAATGCTATCCTATCAAGCTACAAATGACCTTCTTCAGAGAACTGAAAAAAGCCTCCTTAAACTTTTTATGGAACCAAAAGAAAGCCCACATAGCCAGTCAATTTTAAGCAAAAAGAACAAAGCTGGAAGCATCACACTACCATACTTCAAACTATATTCTAAGGCTACAGTAAGCAAAACACCATCGTGCTGGTACCAAAACAGAGACATAGACCAATGGAAGAGAACAGAGGCCTCAGAAGCAACACTACACATCTACAACCCTCTGATCTTTGGCAAACCTGACAAAAACAAGCAATGGGAAAAGGATTCCCTGTTTAATAAATGGTGTTAGGAAAACTGGCTAGCCATGTGCAGAAGGCAGAAATTGGACCCCTTCCTGACACCTTACACTAAAAATAACTCCAGATAGATTAAAGACTTAAACATAAGACCTAACACCATAACAACCCTAGAAGAAAATCTAGGCAAAACCATTCAGGACATAGGCATAGGCAAGGACTTCATGACCAAAACACCAAAAGCATTGGCAACAAAAGCCAAAATAGACAAATGGCACATAATCAAACTCCACAGCTTCTGTACAGCAAAAGAAACAGTCATTAGAGTGAATCAGCAACCAACAGAATGGGCAAAAGTTTTTGCAATCTACCCATCTGACAAAGGGCTAATGTCCAGAATCTACAAAGAACTAAGACAGATTTACAAGAAAAAAACAATCAAGCCCATTCAAAAGTGGGCAAAGGACATGAACAGACACTTTACAAAAGAAGACATCAATGAGGCCAAGAAACATATGAAAAAATGCTCATCATCACTGATTATTAAAGAAATGCAAATCAAAACTACATGGAGATATCATCTCACACCAGTTAGAATGGTGTTCATTACAAAATCTGGAGACAACAGATGCTGGAGAGGATGTGGAGAAATAGGAACACTTTTACACTGTTGGTGGGAGTGTAAACTAGTTCATTGTGGAAGACAGTGTGGCGATTCCTTAGGGACCTAGAAATAGAAATTCCATTTGACTCAGAAATCCCATTACTGGGTATATATCCAAAGGATTATAAAGCATTATACTATAAGGACACATGCACATGAATGTTCATTGCCACACTGTTTACAATAGCAAAGACTTGGAATCAACTCAAATGCCCATCAATGATAGACTGTACATGGAAAATGTGGCACATATACACCATGGAATATTATGCAGCATTCTAAAATGATGAGTTTGTGTCCTTTGTAGCGACATGGATGAACCTGGAAACCATCATTCTCAGCAAACTGACACAAGAACAGAAAATCAAATACCGCATGTTCTCACTCATAGATGGGTGCTGAACATTGAGAACACATGGACACAGGGAGGGGAGCATCACACACCAGGATCTGTCAGGGGAAAATAGGGGAGGGACATTGGGGCATGGGGAGTTGAGGAGAGAGAGCATGGGGAGAAATGCCAGATATAGGTGGAGAGGAGGAAGGCAGCAAAACACACTGCCATGTATATACCTCTGCAATAATCTTGCATGTTCTTCACATGTACCCCAAAACCTAAAGTGCAATAAAAAAAAAGAAAGAATGATTACAAAAAAAAAATGATGGAGCATTTCTGTGGCTTAACAAGTTATTGACAGTGACATATTATTTTAAGGTACAAAGAATGACTTTAAATAGTGACAACAGCCTTTGTCAAGAGAGTATTGTTTGGCCCTGGGATTTCTCCTAATGTGCCTTCTCATAAGTACAATTCTTTATGCTTCAATCACTTTATTCTCTTCCCCTTAGTCTTTCCTCTTCATGATAGAGAGTATTTACACATTTACTTATACTATTAGAATTCTTAAACAGTATTTCAATAATCTTGACTCATTTCAACTTCAAAAGAAAAATTTTAAAAATATGAAAACTGTAAGACTTTAGAGATCTTACATTTTGAATGAAATGATTGAGAATATTGTTTTCATAGACATTATTTCAATATAAACAAAACTGCTTGTCAAATACTATGTATGATATTTCTGAAGATTCTCTGATTTTAACCAATCATTGACTGTATCTTCTATAAATTCAAGAGCAGATTTGTAAAGGCAGCACATATTTGTCCAGATATACTATCTTGAAGAAATCAGCCATGTGTCCATTAAACCACCAAGGATATAACTGGCTGATAACTTGTACAGAAACAACAACAAAAAAATATATTCTTGAAAGGGGGAAGTAAAAAAATTACATCTCTTTCTAAAGATATTTTCTATTGCATTACTTTGAATAAATTGTAATTCATGAGAATGGATAGTAAATATCCCAGAAACAAATAAAAATAATATGACATTGTTTTTTTCTGGTCAAAAGCTCAAGTAGACTTGTGCAGCTGTGGGGGGAAAAAAGCATTCAAATACTCTCAACAGGCATGCTTCAATAAGACATCCTACTGTTCTAGAAAATGCCTCAATGGAAAGGTCAGTTTTAAGAAATAATTCAAAGGAATAAGGCAAACTTAAAAGAAATTTGTCTGGGATCCTAGGTAACCTTACTTTGCCCCTTCTGTGTTGACTCTGTTTTATGTGAGAGACATACCAGACAAGTAGATGTGAAAGGAAACGGTGATTCAGGCTTCATGGGCCAATCAATCATAGCCATTCTTAGTAATATTTTCTCCATTGTCAACACTTCAGCTAGAAACCATGATATGGATATTGACAGTAAGAGATCTGGAAAATGCACCACATCAATGACTCACTACCCTTCCCTTTGGCACCCCTCCTTTTTCCTCAAGAATACATCAGAGTATGGGTGGCAAGATGGCCAAATAAGAACAGTTCCAGTCTGCAGCTCCCAGTGAGATCAACACAGAAAGAGAGTTATTGCTGCATTTCCAATGGAAGGACCCAGCTCATCTCATTGGAACTGGTTAGACAGTGGGTGCAGCCCATGCAGTATGAGCTAAAGCAGAGTGGGGTGTTGCCTCACCCAAGAAACTCAAGGGGTCGAGGAACTCTCTTCCATAGCCAAAGGAAGCTGTGAGGGACTGTGCTGTGAGGAGCAGTGCCTTCTGGCCCAGATACTATACTTTCCCAATAATCTTCATAACGCAGAGACCAGGAGATTCTCTCAGGTGCCCACACCACCAGGGCCTGGGTTTTAGGCACAAAACTGGCAGTCATTTGGGCAGACACTGAGCTAGTGGCAGGAGTTTTTTCATACCCCAGTGGAACCTGGAATGCCAGCAAAACAGAACTGCTCACTCCTCTGAAAAAAGGGCTGAAGTCAAGGAGCCAAGTTGTCTTGCTCAGCCCATCCCACCCCCATGAAGACCAGCAAGCTAAGATCCACTGGCTTGAAATTCTCACTGCCAGTACAGCAGTCTGAAGTTGACCTGGATTCTCAAGCTTGGTGCAGGGAGGGGCATCCACCATTATTGAGGCTTGGGTAGGTTTCCACAAAGGGAAACCCATCAGACTAACAGCAGATCTCTCTGCAGAAACCAGGAATTTTGAACTGGGCAGAGCACACCACAGCTTGAAAAAGGCACTGTAGCCAGACTGCTTCTCTAATTTCTCCAATCTGGAGAGAGTATCTCTGAAAGGAACTGAAAAACACAGCATGAGAACTTTATGAAGCATGCCCAAGTATCAACAGCTGAATTGATCAAGCAGAAGAAAATATATAAGAAATTTAACATCACTTTAATAAAATAAAGCATGAAGACAAAATTAGAAAAACAAAATGAAAGGAATGAACAAAGCCTCCTAGAGAAATGGGACTATGTGAAAACACCAAACTTATGTTAGATTGATCTACCTGTAAGTGACAGGGAGAATGAAACAGAGTTGGAAAACACTCTTCAGGATATTATCCAGGAGAAATTTCCAGGATAGCAAGACAGGCCAATATTCAAGTTCAGGAAATACAGAGAACACAACGAAGATACTGCTTGAGAAGAGCAACCCCAAGACACATAATCATCAGATTCACCCAGGTTGAAATGAAGGAAAAAATGTTAAGTGCAGTCGGAGAGAAAGGTCAGATTACCCACAAAGGGAAACCCATCAGACTAACAGCAGATCTCTCTGCAGAAACCCTACAAGTCAGAAGAGAGTGGGGGCCAATATTCAGCATTCTTAAAAAAGAAGAATTTTCAACCCAGAATTTCATATTCAGCCAAACTAAGCTTCATAAGTGAAGGAGAAATAAAATTCTTTACAGACAAGCAAGTGCTGAGAGATTTTGTCACCACTAAGCCTGCCTTATAAGAGCTCCTGAAGGAAGCCTTAAACATGGAAAGGAAAAACTGGTATAAGCTACTGCAAAATCATACCAAATTCTAAAGACCATTGACTCTTTGAAGAAACTACATCAACTAACGAGCAAAATAACCAGCTAGCATCATAATGACAGGGTCAAATTCACATATGACAATATTAACCTTAAATGTAAATAGGCTAAATGCCACAATTAAAAGACAAAACCTGGCAAATTGGATAGAGTGAAGATCCATCAGTGTGCTGTATTCAGGAGACCCATATCACATGCAAAGAGCCACATATACACTCACAATAAAGGGATGGAGGAAGATTTACCAAGCAAATAGAAAGCCAGAAACAAAACAAAACAAAAAAGCAGATGCTGGAGAGGATGTGGAGAAATAGGAACACTTCTACACTGATGGTGGGAGTGTAAATTAGTTCAATCATTGTGGAAGACAGTGTGGTGAGTCCTCAAGGACCTAGAAATAGAAATTCCATTTGACCCAGCAATCCCGTTACTGGGTATATATCCAAAGGACTATAAATCGTTCTATTATAAGGACACATGCACATGAATGTTCATTGCAGCACTGTTTACAATAGCAAAGACCTGGAACCAACCCAAATGCCCATCGATGATAGACTGGTCTGTGAAAATGTGGCATATATACACCATGGAATATTATGCAGCAATCAAAAATGATGAGTTCGTGTCCTTTGTAGGGACATGGATGAAACTGGAGAACATCATGCTCAGCAAACTGACACAAGAACAGAAAATGAAACACTGCATATTCTTACTCATAGGCGGGTGATGAACTATGAGAACACATGGACACTGGGAAGGGAGTACTACACCCTGGGGTCTATTGGGGGGAATAGGGGAAGGAGAGCATGGAGGGGAGCTGGGGAGGGATAGCATGGGGAGAAATGCCAAATGTGGGTGAAGGGGAGGAAGGCAGCAAAACACACTGCCATGTGTGTACCTATGCAACTATCTTACATGTTCTGCACATATACACCAAAACCTAAAACACAATAAAAATAAAAATTTTTTTAAAAAGCAGGGGTTGCAATCCTAGTCTCTGATAAAACAGATTTTAAACAAACAAAGATCAAAAAAGACAAAGAAAGGCATTACATAATGATAAAGGGATCAATGCAAGAAGAATAGCTAACTATCCTAAATATATATGCACCCAAATACAGGAACACCCAGATTCATAAAGCAAATTCTTAGTTTTTAGAGACCTAAAAAAACACTTAGACTCCCAGACTGCCAGACTCCCACACAATAATCGTTGGAGACTTTAACACCCCACTGTCAATATTAGACAGATCAAAGAGACAGAAAATTAACAAGAATATTTAGGAGTTGAACTCAGCTCTGGACCAAGAGGACCTTAATAGACAGCTACAGAACTGTCCACCCCAAATCAACAGAACATGCATTCTTCTGAGCACCACATCACACTTATTCTAAAATTGAACTCATAATTGGAAGTAAAACACACCTCAGCAAATGCAAAAATAAAATGGAAATTATAACAAACAGTGTCTCAGACCACATTGCAATCAAATTATAACTCAGAATTAAGAAACTCACTCTGAAACACAAAATTACATTAAACCTGAAAAATATGCTAATGAATGAAAACTGGTTAAATAATGAAATTAAGGCAGGAATAAATAAGTTCTTTGAAACCAATGAGAATAAAGACCACCAAAGACACAACATACCAGAATTTCTGGGATGCAGCTAAAGCAGTGTTTAGAAGAAAAATTATAGCACTAAATTGCCACAGGAGAAAGTGGGAAAGATCTAAAATCGACATGCCAACATTGCAATGAAAATAACTAGAGCAGCAAGAGCAAACAAATTTAAAAGCTAGCAGAAGACAGGAAATAACTAAGATCAGAGCAGAACTGAAGGACATTGAGACATGAAAAACTCTTCAAAAAAATCAATGAATCCAGGAGGTGATTTTTTGAAAAGATTAACAAAATAGATAGAACACTAGCCAAACTAATGAGGAGAGGAGAGAAGAATCACGTAGACACAATAAAAAACAGTAAAGGATATCACCACTGTTTCCACAGAAATACAAACTACCCTCTGAGAATACTATAAACACTACTAAGTAAATAAACTAGAAAATTTAGAAGAAATAGATAAATTCCTGGACACATACACCCTCCCAAGATTAAACCAAGAAGAAGTAGAATTGCTGAATAGACCAATCACAAGTTCTGAAATTGAGGCAGTAATTAATAGCCTATCAACCAAAAAAAGTCCTTGACCAGACAGATTCACAGCCTAATTCTACCAGAGGGACAAAGGGGAACTGGTACATTTCTTCTGAAACTATTCCAAACCGTAGAAAAAGAGGAACTACTCCCTAACTCATTTTAGGAGCCAGCATCATCCTGATACCTAAACCTGGCAGAAATGCAACAAACAAAAACCAAAAAGACAAAAAAAGAAGGAAGTTTCAGGCCAATATCTCTGGTGAATATCGATGTGAAAATCTTCAATAAAATACTGGCAAAGCAAATCCAGCAGCACATCAAAAACTTATCCACCACAATCAAGTCAGCTTTATCCCTGGGATGCAAGGCTGGTTCAACACACACAAATCAATAAATAATCCAACACATAAACAGAATTAATGACAAAAACCACATGATTATCTCAATAGATGCAGAAAAAGCTTTCATAAAATTCAACACCCTTTAATGCTAAAGACTCTCCATAAATGAGGTATTGATGGAACTTATCTCAAAATAATAAAGAACTATTTATGACAAACCCAAAGCCAATATCTTATTAAACGGACAAAAGCTGGAAGCATTCCCTTTGAAAACCAGCACAAGACAAGGATGCCCTCTCTCATCACTCCTATTTACTATACTAATGAAAGTTCTGGCCAGGGCAATCAGTCAAGGAAAAGAAATAATGGTATTCAAATAGAAAAAGAGAAAGTCAAAATGTTTCTGTTTGTAGATAACATAATTATATATTTATAAAACCCTATTATCTCAACCCAAAAATCTCTTTAAGCTGATCAGCAACTTTAGCAGTCTCAGGATACAAAATCAATATGCAAAAATCACAAGATTTTTATACACCAATAATAGCCAAATCATGAATGAACTCCCATTCACAATTGCTACAAAGAGAATAAAATACCTAGGAATACAACTTACAAGGGATGTAAAGGGTCTCTTCAAGGAGAACTGCAAACTACTGCTCAAGGAAATAAGAGAGAACAGACACAAAGAAACAGAAAAATATTCCACACTCATAGATAGGAAGAATCTATATTGTGAAAATGGCCATACTGCCCAAAGTAATTTACACAATCAATGCTATCCCCATCAAGCTACCATTGACATTCTTCATAGAATTAGAAAAAAACTACTTTACATTTTATACGGAACCAATAAAAAGCTTGTATAGCTAAGACAATTCTAAGTAAAATGAACAAGGTTGGAGACATCCCACTACCTAACTTCAAACTATACTACAAGGTTACAATAACCAAAACAGCATGGTACTGGTACCAAAACAGATTTGTAGACCAATAGAACATATCAGAGGCCTCAGAAATAGTGCCACACACCTACAACTATCTGATCTTTGCAAACCTGACAAAAATAAGCAATGGGAAAGGATACCCTTATTTAATAAATCGTGTTGGGAAAACTGACTAGTCATATGCAGAAAACTGAAATTGGACATTTTCCTTACACCTTACACATAACACAAGATGGAACAAAGACTTAAATGTAACACCTAAAATCATAAAAACCCTAGAAGAAAACCTAAACAATACCATTTAGGACATAAACATGGGTAAAGACTTTATGACTAAAATACCAAAAGCAATGTCAACAGAAGCCAAAATTGACAAATAGGATGTAGTTAAACTAAAGAGCTTCTGCAAAACAAAAGAAACTATTATCAGAGTGAAGAGGTAACCCACAGAATGGGAGAAAATTTTTGCAATCTATTCATCTGACAATTACAAGGAACTTCAATTTACAAGAAAAAATAACCCTATCAAAAAGTGGGCAAAGGATATGAACAGACACTTCTCAAAAGAAGACATTTATGCAGCTAACAAACATATGAAAAAAAGCTCATCATCACTGATCATTAGAGAACTGCAAATCAAAACAACAATGAGATACCACCTCATGCCATTTAGAATGGCCATCATTAAAGTCAGGAAAGGCCAGGCAGGAGGCCCATGCCTGTAGTCCCAACACTATGGGAGGCTGAGGAGGGTGGATCACGTGAGGTCTGGAGTTCATAACCAGCCTTACTAACATGGTGACACCCCGTCTGTATTAAACATAACAAAAAAATTAACCAGGTGTGATGGCGTGGGTGCCTGTAATCCCAGCGACTCACAAGGCTGAAGCAGAAGAAGTGCTTCAACCCAGGAGGTGGAGCTTACAGTGAGCCATGATCATGCCACACACTCCAACCTGGGCTACAAGAGTGAAATGCTGTCTCAAAAAAAAGAAAAAAAATTCAGGAAACAACAGATGCTGGAAAGGACGTGGAGAAATAGGAACACTTTTACACTGTTGGTGGGTGTGTAAATTAGTTCAACCATTGTGAAAGACAATGTGGAAATTCCTCAAGGATCTAGACCCAGAAATACCATTTGACCCAGCAATCCCATTACTGGGTATATACCCAAATGATTATAAATTATTCTACTATAAGGACATGTGCACATGTTTGTTTATTGCAGCACGATTGACATAGCAAAGGCTTGGAACCAACCCAAATGCCCAAAAATGATAGAGTGGATAAATAAAATGTGGCACATAAACACCACGGAATACTATCCAGCCATAAAAAAAGGATGAGTTCATGTCCTTTGCAGGGACATGGATGAAACTGGAAGCCATCATTCTCAGCAAACATATACAGGAACAGAAAACCAAACATTGCATATTTTGGGAGCTGAACAACGGACACAGGAGGGGAACCTCATTGCATCAGGGCCTGTTGGGATGGGAGGCCAAGGGAGGGATAGCATTAGGAGAAATACCTAATATAGATGATGGGTTGATGGGTGCAGCAAACCACGATGACATGTGTATGCCTGTGTAACAAACCTGGATATTCTGCACATGTATCCCAGAACTAAAGTATAATAGTAATAAAAAAAGAATACATCAGAGCTTATTATCAAGATGCCATAAAAGAAAGTGTGGGCAAATGAAGAGTACCCTATATGCCTCACTGTTACCTTATTCAATGGCATCCTGACAGTTTTCAACAAAGCCTCTGATAATATGTTTTAATTTAGCATTCCAACTCTAGGAATAATTTTAGAGAATTTTAATACAAGTCATCTCCCTATAAGTTTTCAGCATGTTCATAATATTTTCCTTAAATATTCCAATGTCCACAAGCACAGTAGGTAGCAAACTGGAACTGTGTGCTGATTTACATTGAACAAGAAAACAATGTTTTCTCCATAAAACTATAACATCCTTCAAAACAAACACATTATTCTGATTCTATTTTTTTCTTTTTTTAGTTTTCTTTCCATTTTCCTACTTTTATTTTACTGCATTTTAGGTTTTGGGGTACATGTGAAGAACATGCAAAATAGTTGCATAGGTACACATGTGGCAGTGTGATTTGCTGCCTTCCTCCCCTTCACCTATACCCGGCATTTCTCCCCATGCTATCTCTCCCCAACTCCCCACCCCCTGCTGTCCCTCCCCTATTCCCCCAACAGACCTCAGTGCATAGTGCTCCCCTCCCTGTGTCCATGTGTTCTCATTGTTCAACACGCACCTATGAGTGAGAAGATGTGGTATTTCATTTTCTGTTCTTGTGTCAGTTTGCTGAGAATGATGTTCTCCAGGTTCATCCATGTCGCTACAAAGGACACAAACTCATTATTTTAGAATGCTGCATAATATTCCATGGGGTATATGTGCCACATTTTCCATGTCCAGTCTATCAACGATGGGCATTTGTGTTGGTTCCAGGTCTTTGCTATTGTAAACAGTGTGGCAATGAACATTCATGTGCATGTGTCCTTATAGTAGAATGATTTATAATCATTTGGATATATACCCAGTAATGGGATTGCTGGGTCAAATGAAATTTCTATTTCTAGGTCCTTGAGGAATTGCCATACTGTCTCCCACAATGGTTGAACTAATTTACACTCCTACCAGCATTGTAAAAGTGTTCCTATTTCACCACATCCTCTCCAGCATCTGCTGTCTCCAGGTTTTTTAATAATCACCATTCTAATTGGCATGAGATGGTATCTCCGTGTAGTTTTGATTTGCATTTCTCTAATGAGCAGTGATGATAAGCATTTTTTCATGTTTGTTGGCCTCATGTATGTCTTCTTTTGTAAAGTGTCTGTTCATATCCTTTGCCCATTTTTGAATGGACTTGTTTGATTTTTCTTGTAAATCTGTTTGAGTTCTTTGTAAATTCTGGATATCAGCCCTTTGTCAGATGGGTAAACTGCAAAGATTTTTTCTCATTCTGTTGGTTGCCAATACACTCTAATGACTGTTTCTTTTGCTGTGCAGAATCTGTGGAGTTTGATTAGGTCCCATTTGTCTATTTTGGCTTTTGTTGCCAATGCTTTTGGTGTTTTGGTCATGAAGTCCTTGCCTACTCCTATGTCCTGAATGGTTTTGCCTAGATTTTCTTCTAGGGTTTTTATGATGTTAGGTCTTATGTTTAAGTCTTTAATCCACCTGGAGTTAATTTTATTGTAAGGTGTAAGAAAGGGGTCCAGTTTCTGCTTTCTGCACATGGCTAGCCAGTTTTCCCAACACCATTTATTAAACAAGGAATCCTTTCCCCATTGCTTGTTTCTGTAAGATTTATCAAAAATTGTATGGTTGTAGATATGCTGTGTTGCCTCTGATGCCTCTGTTCTGTTCCATTGGTCTATATCTCTGTTTTGGTACCAGTACCATGCTGTTTTTATTACTGTAGCCTTGTAGTATAGTTTGAAGTCTGGTAGTGTGATGCCTCCTGCTGTGTTCTTTTTACTTAGAATTGACTTGGCTATGCTGGCTCTCTTTTGGTTCCATATGAAGTTTAAGGTAGGTAGTTTTTTCCAGTTCTGTGAAGAAGGTCATTGGTAGCTTGATGGGAATAGCATTGAATCTGTAAATTACTTTGGGCAGTATGGCCATTTTCATGATATTGATTCTTCCTAACCATGAACATGGAATGTTTCTCCATCTGTTTGTGTCATCTCTTATTTTGTTGAGAAGTGGTTTGTAGTTCTCCTTGAAGAGGTCCCTTATGTTCCTTGTTAGGTGTATTCCTAGGTATTATATTCTCTTTGTAGCAATTGTGAATGGCAGTTCATACTTGATTTGGCTCTCTTTCAGTCTGTTATTGGTGTATAGGAATGCTTGTGATTTTTGCACATTGATTTTGTATTCTGAGACTTTGCTGAAGTTACTTATCAGTTTCAGGAGATTTTGGGCTGAGACAATGGGGTCTTCTAGATATACAATCATGTCTTCTTCAAATAGAGACAATTTGGCTTCCTTCTTTTCTATTTGAATACCCTTTATTTCTTTTTCTTCCCTCATTGCTCTGGCTAGAACTTCCAGTACTATATTGAATAGGAGTGGTGAGAGAGGGCATCCTTGTCTAGTGCCATATTTCAAAGGGAATGCTTCCAGTTTTTGCTCATTCAGTATGATATTGGCTGTTGGTTTGTCATAAATAGCTTTTATCATTTTGAGATATGTTCCATCAATACCGAGTTTATTGAGGGTTTATAGCATTAAGGGCTGTTGAATTTTGTCAAATGCCTTCTCTGCATCAATTGAGATAATGATGTGGTTTTTGTTTTTGGTTCTGTTTATGTGGTGAATTACGTTTATAGACTTGCATATGTTGAATCAGCCTTGCATCCCCGGGATGAATCCTACTTGATTATGATGGATAAGCTTTTTGATGTGCTGCTGCACTTGGCTTGCCAGTATTTTATTGAAGATTTTTGCATCTGTTTATTATGGATATTGGCCTGAAGTTTTCTTTTCCTGTTGAGTCTCTGCCGGGTTTTGGTAGCAGAATGATGTTGGTCTCATAAAATGATTTGGGAAGAATTCCCTCTTTATGGATTATTTGGAATAGTTTCAGAAGGTATGGTAACAGTTTCTCTTTGTGTGTCTGGTAGAATTCGGCTGTGAACCCATCTAAACCCAGACTTTTTTTTTTTTTTTTTTTTTTGTGGTAGGCTCTTAATTGCTGCCTCAACTTCAGATCTTGTTATTGGTCTATTCATGGTTTCAACTTCTTCCTAGTTTAGGCTTGGGAGGATGCAAGTGTCCAGGGATTTATCAATTTCTTCCAGGTTTACTAATTTATGTACATAGAGGATGCAAGTGTCCAGGAATTTATCAATTTCTTCCAGGTTTACTAATTTATGTGCATAGAGTTGTTTGTAATACTCTCTGATGATGGTTTGAATTTCTGTGGGATCTGTGGTGATTTCCCCTTTATCATTTTTTATTGCATCTATTTGGTTATTCTCACATTTTTTTTTTAATTAGTCTGGCTAGTGGTCTGTCTATTTTGTTGATCTTTTTGAAAAACCAGCTCGTGGACTTATTGATTTTTTTGAAAGGTTTTTTTTGTGTCTCTATCTTCTTCAGTTCTGCTCTGATCTTAGTTATTTCTTGTTTTCTGCTAGGTTTTGAGTTTGTTTTTATCTTGCTCCTCTAGCTCTTTTAATTTGGATAATAGGGTATTGATTTTATATATTTCCTTGCTTCTCATGTGGGCATTTATTACTATGTATTTTCTTCTACACACTGCTTTAAATGTGTCCCAGATATTCTGGTATGTTGTGTCTTCATTCTCATTGATTTCAAAGAACATCTTCATTTTTGCCTTCATTTCATTGTTTATCCAGTCAACATTCAAGAGCCAGTTATTCAGTTTCCATGAAGCTGTGTGGTTCTGAGTTAGTTTCTAAATTCTGAGTTCTAACTTGATTGCACTGTGGTCTGAGAGACTGTTTGTTATGATTTCTTTTCTTTGACATTTGCTGAGGAGTTATTAACTTCCAATTGTGTGGTCAATTTTGGAGTAGGTGTGATGTGGTGCTGAGAAGAATGTATATTCTGTGGATTTGGGTTGGAGAGTTCTGTAAATGTCTATCAGGTTTGCTTTTTCCAGGTCTGAGTTCAGGTCCTGGATATCCTTGTTAATTTTCTGTCTGATTGATCCATCTAATATTGGCAATGGAGTGTTAAAGTCTCCCACTATTATTGTGTGGGAGTCTAAGTCTCTTTATAAATCATTAAGAACTTGCCTTATGTATCTGGGTGCTCCTGAATTGTGTCCGTATATATTTAGGATCATTAGCTCTTCTTGTTGTATCAATCATTTTACCATTATGTAATGTCCTTCTTTGTCTTTTTTGATCTTTGTTGGTTTAAAGTCTATTTTATCAGAGACAAGAATTGCAACTCCTGCTTTTTTTTTGCTCTCCATTTGCTTGGTAAATCTTCCTCCATCCCTTTATTTTGAGCTTTTGTGTATCCTTGCATGTGAGATGGGTTTCCTGGATACAGCACATCTATGGATTCTGGCTTTTTATCCAATTTGCCAGTCTGTGTCTTTTGATTGGTACATTTAGCCCATTTACATTTAGGGTGAATTTGATACTGCCATTTTGATGCTAGCTGGGTGTTTTGCCCATTAGTTGATGCAGATTCTTCATTTTATTGATGCTCTTTACCTTTTGGTATGATTTTGGAGTGGCTGGTACTGGTTGTTCCTTTCTATGTGTAGTGCCTCCTTCAGGAGCTCTTGTAAAGCAGGCCTGGTGGTGACAAAATCTCTGAGTACTTGTTTGTTTGTGAAGGATTTTATTTTTCATCCATTTAAGGATGTTGAATATTGGCCCCCACTCTCTTTTGGCATGTAGGGTTTCTGCTGAGAGATCTGCTGTGAGTCTGATGGGCTTCCCTTTGTGGGCAACACAACCTTTCTCTCTGGCTGCCCTTAGCATTTTCTCCTTCATTTCAACCCTGGTCAATCTGATGATTATGTGCCTTGGGGTTGCTCTTCTTGAGGAATATCTCTGGTGTTCTCTGTATTTCCTGGACTTGATTATTGGCCTGCCTTGCTAGCTTGGGGAAGTTTTCCTGGATAATATCCTGAAGAATATTTTTCAGCTTGGATTCATTCTCTTCGTCACATTCAGGTACACCTATCAAATGTAGATTAGGTCTCTTCATATCGTCCCACATTTCTTGGAGTCTTTCTTCATTCCTTTTTGCACTTTTTTCTCTAATCTTGCCTTCTCATTTTATTTCATTGAGTTGGTCTTCAACCTCTGATATCCTTTCTTCTGCTTTGTCAATTCAGCTATTGAAACTTGTGCATGCTTTGTGACATTCTTGTGTTGTGTTTTTCAGCTCCATCAATTCACTCATGTTCCTCTCTAAGTTGTCCATTCTTGTTATCATTTCCTCAAATCTTTTTTCAAGGTTCTTAGTTTCTTTGCATTGAGTTAGAACATGTTTTTTAGCTCATAGAAGTTTCTCATTACCCACCTTCTGAATTCTGATTCTGTCATTTCATCACACTCATTCTCCATCCAGCTTTGTTCCCTTGCTTGTGAGGAATTATGATCCCTTGTAGGAGGAGAGGTGTTCTGGTTTCTGGTGTTTTCCTCCTTTTTGCACTGGTTTCTTCTTATGTTTGTGGATTTATCCTCTTGTCATCTGTGTAGTTGCTGATTTTCAGATTGGGTCTCTGAGTGGATGTCCAGATTGTTGATGATGAAGTTATTTCTGTTTTTTAGTTTTTCTTCTAATAGTCTGGCCCCTCTGCTGTAGGACTGCTGAGGTCCACTCCAGGCCCTGCTTGCCTGGGGAATCTCCTGTAGCAGCTGAAGAACAGTAAGGGTTACTACCAGTTCTTCTGCTATCTTTGTCCCAGAATGATGCCCACTAAATGTCACTCTGATTAGTCTTTTGTGAGGTGACTCTTTGGATATACAGGGGTCAGGAACCTGCTTGAGAAGACAGTCTGTTCCTTATAGGAGCTCAAGTGTTGAGCTGTAAGGTCCATTGTTCTTTCAGAGCTGCTAGGCAGGTACATTTAAGTCTGCTGCAGCAGAACTCATAAACTTCCTTTTTTTCCCCAGGTGCTCTGTCCTGGGGAGTTAGGGCTTTATTTATGAGTGTCCATTGAGCTGTTGCCTTTTTTTTTTTTCAGGGCTGCCCTGCCCAGCAAGGAGGCAGCCTAGTCACTGTCTGCCTGCAGAGGCTTTGCTGAACTCTGCCCTGCTGCTGTTGAGCTTCCCTGTAGTCCTGTTTATATGGGTGTCATTAGAACTGCTTTGGCAATGGTGGCCCACCTGTGTAATGGCAGACTCTCTCTGTTATGTTGGGTTGCCTTGGCAATGGCAAGCTGCCTCAGCAATGGTTGACTACCTCCATAGGGGTGAAGTGCCTCGGCAATGGTGGGTGTCCCTCCCCCACCGAGCTGCACCATCCTGGGTTCAGCTCTGCTTGCCATTAACTCTCAACCCCTAGCATTTTCAATTGCTGTGTTTTTTTGTTTGTTTTTGGTGGGTGGGACCCGCTGAGCCTGATCACCTGACTTCCTCCCTCAGAGCCCTTTTTTTTTTTAAGTTGAATGGTTGACTCTCTCCTAGATGTTTGAGTCAACTGCTGAAAGTATGCCAGGATCTGTGTGATTTACCCTGCAGTGACCCACTGTGCTGACTGAAACAACGGCCCTGCCTGGGAATCTCCTGGCTAGCTTAAAAGGGCAACCAGACTAGTGTATTTTGTATGGAGAGCTGTGCGCTGCAGTGCTGGCAAAACAGCCATGCCAGCTAAAACAGCCATGCTGGCCAAAACAGCCATGCTGGTGACCCATAAGCCTCCTCCACCTAGGAATCTCCTGGTCTGTGGGCAATAAAGATCCATCTGGGGATGCATCATCCACTCACCCTCTGTGCTTTCACTGGGAGCTGCAATCCTGAGCTGCTTCTAAAAGGGCCATCTTGGATCTCTACCCTATTCTGATTCTTAATTCACTGCTATTTCCACCAGCACATCGTGCTTCCCAGGATTACAATCATGAGTTTTCTTACATGATTATAGATATTGGAAATTTACTATATACTTTGCATTATTGAATAAACAATGATAAAAACTCTTCACATTATTTCAGCTCTTCTATAGTTTACAGATGTTTACAAATACAGAATTGCAGATAGATAGATGATAGATGATAGATAGATTGATAGATGATAGATAGGCAGACTGATATATACTTTTTATATATAACTGTTCTTTCTACTTTCATTCAGGAAAGAAAACTGAGAAAGCTCAACAATCTGTTTTGTAACAAGGTGGTATTTAATATGAGGACAACTATATCAGTCACTCATTAGCTCTATTCTCTTTTGCACTCCAGTCTAGCCAGCATACCATTCCCAGTCAAATACATATAAAACTCACCTTTCTTCATTGCCTAATCACCTGATGAAGAACCCATAATGAACTCTTCATTCCTATCACATCCTGTGCACATAAAATCAGCCTGAGTTCAGGTCTCTGTATAAATATTACAGCCACACATGCCCCACTATTCTAGAACAAACAGCACTCTTCCTAAAAGGATGACTCCTTCTTGGCCTTCTCCCTTTACTGATTATATTTACTTCGGTTCTGTGATTTTGCTTTAACTGCCATCCCAAACCTGGATGCTCTGTTTTTGATTTTGAACTATTTAAATAAAGCTATTATTAATGACTCATCTTTTTCATGAAGACTTCTCTGAGCTTTCCTGGAAACAGGTGACGAGCCTTCTTTCTAGAGTGCAGCCTGCTCTCATAGTTGATCACTTCATCATTCCCTAAGTTTATCACAACGATTAGTTTTCTTTTTCCCAATTTATAATCACCTATTGGTGAGAACATGTCCAGCTAATGATTATGTGTTGTTTTGGGTGTCTGCTACTGGCTCTCATAATTAGGAGGTCCTGCTAATTACTAGATGCATTTTGTTTTAATAAAGATCTGACTTTTAAGAAGAAATTAATAGGAATCTTTCTCTTTCTTTTTTACTTTTTCTTTGACTCTCTCTTAATGAATTGCATACATTTTGGGGTCAGACAAGAGCTACCCATGTAATTTCAGATTAATTACTGACTAATGACTGAAACCCTCTAAGCTTCACTTTCCCATTATAGATAATAGAATAGAATCTACTCATGGTTTATGTGAGGAGTATTAATATAGTATATGTGAGGTCATTAGCATTATTCCTAGCATATAGCAAAATACTTAATAGTAATTTTTCCAATTAAAGAAAGAATCAGTGTAGTGATTAAGAGAAAAAATCTTAAGAAACACACAAACCTGGCTTCAAATTCAAGTTCTATCATTTATTAATTTGCTAAGTTCTCTTAAACTTAGAAAAGTTATTTGTTTTTCTCATTTCCAAAATTGGTCTTACTTTTCTCATTTCCAAAAATTGAGTAATATTTTCTGCAAAACTTTGGGAAGATTAAATTGGTAATAAATATATGACCTATATATCAATAAACATGATGTGTGTGCACTGTGATTATGTAAATAAAATTTAATGGGATAGTGGTAGAAGACATAACCATCTCCTGTCTCTGGAGGGAACACTCAGGCAGCTTCCTTGGCATCTTCTCTCATATTAGTTAAAAAGGGAACCTATTATTTTAAATTGAAAATACACACACTTCATTCAGTCATCAGAATGTTCAGTAATATATAATAGTGAAAACCCTAAATCTGACTGAGCATGTATGTGACCCCTCAACCAGATGGTACCTGTTTCAGATGGAGACTTACAATGGTGCAAGGGCTTTGCTCCTTCTCTGTACCTGCTCACAGTCTCTCCCAGTCCTCATCTGCACTTCTGGAGTAATGTCACGGAGAGCATGAAGAGAAATTGCCTGCATGGCTTTAGGCCTTCTGGTTTTAGCACATAACTTAAGCTGGCAGTTCTTGGTGGAAGAGCCTTGCAGATGATTACAGATGATCTCAGGATTGCTGTTCATACATTACCAAAATTCTATGCTGAATCCTAATCCCTCATGTGTTGGTATTTGGAGATGGGGCCTTTTCAAGGTAATTAGGTTTAGATGAGGTCATGAGGGTAGAGCTCCCATGATGGGATTAAGGCCCTTATAAATGGTGGAAGAGTTCAGAGCTCTCTCTCCACCCTGTGCAGATGCAGTGTGAAGATGATTATCTGCAAACCAGAGAACCAGCCCTCACCAAGAGCCTGAAGATTCTGGCAACATGATCTTTAACTTACAGCTTTCAGAACTGTGAGAAATAATCCTCTGTTGTTTAAGCTACCCAGTCTATGACAGCTTGTTATAGAAGCCCTAACTGACTAGGATAGTTGCTTCAGGGAACCCTTTGAATGTTCTCTTTAGCCAATGCCTCTGGATCCCAGAAAGATCCATCTCTATTCCAGGATCTCAAGATTCTTGCCTCAACTCCTACCCATAAGCTGAACACTTTTCTCCTGGGGTCTCCTTATGTCTGTGGCAACCTCAAGATAGACCTTGGAAGACCTGTGATAATTCTCTATCAGTGCTCTCTTCCAGATGGCCTGTAGCTGACTGATGAATTATCCCTTGTTCCATGAAACCAGATTGCCTCCTTTTGATTTCCCTACTTTACCCCCACTCTTAGCTCTAGACTTTCTAAGTATAAGTTAGATCTAAGCCACAGTCTATGGTAGCTTTCCCAGTTATGACTATCAGTCATTTGCACCCCCCTTAAGTTCTTATCTTTCATATAAAAGGGAGGAGGAATTCGGAGAAATACTTACACATTTTTTTCTCTCTAAACCTTTTCTTATAGCTTGGATCTGACTTAGGATTCCAAGAAGTAGAGAGCAGGTTCTCGCATCTACATCCAGTGCAATGCTTCATATGAGGTAAGCAGGCTGTCACATGCTCACTTTGGCATCCTGACATCTCTCCTGATACCGATCCTGTCCTGCCTCAGTCAAAATTAAGGAGGAAGTTCTCATTCTAGAATCTTATTAGTATTTATAACACATAGGGAAAGGCTTCAGCATGATGATTGGCTACATAATTTGCTGGGCCCAGTGTAGAATGAATATTCAGGTCCTCTTGTTCACAAATTACTAAGAATTCCAAGATGACAGTAGCAGAGTGTTAAACTGCTCATCTCAGCATGGAATCCTGCATGACGGCCCAGGTTGCATGCTCATGGAATAGGCTCTAGAAAACAGATGGTAGAAGCAGGCATTGCTGTTAGTCCCTTGGTCCACCTCCCACATGATACCACTTCTCTCAAATGTCACTGAGTGGCCTCAGCAGCATTGAGCTTCTTACTAATAATCCATTACCAAAGACCCCACTGTGGCTCATTTGTGCACGGTTCATAACTGATTTCACACTGAAACAAAAACCAGTCAATTTAGATCTGAGCAGATTTTCCCAAAATTAACTGGCCACTTCCCTGATAATGAAATAGGGGCTCATTCATATCCTTTGTAATTGAGTTTTTCCAACTTCATTCAGTTAAAGAAAGCTGAAATATCTATAAAAAAGTGTAAAGACTACTACCCATATCAGTAGCCTCTTTATTTTAGTTTTGAAAAAATAATATTCAAGTAATAAGACAAAAACAAAGAGTCTTATAGTCAGAAATTTTGAGGATGAAAGTACAATATGCAATCCATCAAATATCTAATGCATGTCATTATATCCATTAAGGTATTTCATATTGGGAGAAAATAAGACATTTCTCGGAAAAAGAGAGGTTTGTTTTTCTAATTCAGTGGCACAGAATCTAACCCCAAGCTAAGGTTCTGCAGGAGCTCATAGAGTCAGTGTTGAGATGCAGACACTGTAGATATCATCCATCTCTCTGACACACGCAGGACCTCATTGTGTGGCTGCCAGACACAGTCGGCTGAGATGAGAATGTCACAGAATACAGAAAAGGAAGCAATGCCATTGGGCTCGTTATTGCTCTTATCTATGAATAGCTCCATAAAGCAGCTCTGGGGAACATTATTCTGAGATGAAGAAATGGAGGTTTGGTCCATGACCATCAAGATTAACATAGGCAGTCAAGGAGTTAAGCAGACAGTGCATGCAGGATGTGGAAACTCTATGTGTTAGCCAGGGAGTGAGGGAACTCTATCTTTTTCAGAGCAATATTTTTGGTGCAGACGCTGACTCATCACATCCTCTCAAGACTGATGATGTTCCAGCCTTGCCGATCCCTCTAATTCTAAACCAAAATGATAAAGACTGCTCAATACAGAAGACATCACTCAGTCATCATTGAGAAAGGGAATTAAAATGGTGGAGTGTGCATAGAGTTGAGCAGAGTACAGGTAGAGAAACACCCAGTTACAGTTTATGCCTGAGCCTTCCTCAGTATTTAAAAAAGAAAATAACAAAGAGAAGATTGTCACAAGTAATCTGGACAAACCCTATAAGGGCGAAGGGCTTTGCCTAAATAAACATAACAAAACAGGGTAGCATACGGTCATTTATATTCTGTGACAAAGAAGGGGTTTGGGCCAGTCTCAAATGAGAAACATTTGGGGTGAGGTCAAACTCACACCTTATCACACTTTACTACCATATACAAGAATTATCTGGTTTAGTGTAATGCCTTGGGATGAATGATTTGAACTGTGACCCTGAAATCCGCATAAAATAGATTCTTCTGAAAAGGATCTCATGCTATAAAAGAATCCACACCTCTCCTCCACCCCCCGCCTTTTGTTTTAAACAGAACTTCTTTTAGGAAAGAAGACAGTGCAGAATCTATCAGAAGGCGTCTCAACCTGTCCTGCAGTCTCCAGCCAGGAACTCCCTGGAAGGAGGCCATGTAACTCATTATTTGTTAGGCCATGGCCTATTTTTTCCAGGCTGTTGTATAAGGCAAATCCATTGCCTCATTTCTCATAGCCTCTCTACAAAAGAAAAAAGCAGACAGATCTTCCCAAACTCAGACAGAATATTGTGCACAGCCAAGTGGGCTGAAAAAGCATGCTGCCAAATTGGCTAGCATAGCTCCATGTATTGCTCTCTTTCCAGAGTTTCAGCAACAACAGAGATGCTGACCCCAAATAAATGCAAGAGAGGGCTCAGATGCTTCCTTTTGGACAGAACCAGGACTTTAAAAAGCAAGCAAGAGATGCTTCCATCAAGGCTCGGTGCTCCTCAGAAGTATCACAGGGAAGTCTGGTCACCAATATTTAAAAAGAAAAAAAAAGAAAAATAAATCTGAGGCAGAAAAGTTCATATAAGATAGATAAATACTAAAATGGGCCAAAACATCACCACATATGGGACAAGTCAATTACACACACAGATGGGTCCTAGGTCAAGTCCTGCTGTTAAAGCATTTTCAACATTTCCTACAAGCATGTTACAATCATTGAAATCCTAATAAATAATTAATAATAGCCATCATTTATTGAGTGTTTACTAAGTTTCTGGCACTGTGATAAGGGCTTTACATGGCCTATCTAATTCTGAACACAACTCTGATATTATTCAAACTTACAGAAGAGAATATGGAAGTTCCGAGGAGTTTAGACACCTGCTCCAGCTGATCTCAGAACAGGCTGATTCTAATGTCTTTTGCTGCTACCTTGCTTCCAATATCATTCAGTTGCCTTTAAAATAAACAACTTCAGGTTTTTAATTTGCATTGTTTTCATCAGCACTTACCATGTTTAGAGCAATGAACAACTATGACAAATAATATTGATGTAACTTTTGCCCTCAGGGAATTAAAAATATCTCTGAGATTATTGACAATAAGGAAAGAATTGAAACAGAATGACTACATGCCAGATATTTCTCTTCTTCTAGTGGTACTCTTCGTCTACCCCAGCAATTGATTCTCTCTCTCTCTCTCTCTCTCTCTCTCTCTCTCTCTCTCTCTCTCTCTCTCTGTCTGTCTGTCTCTCACTCCCCTTTCTCTCTCTCTCATTTGTTTGATCACAGCAGTCCTTATCCCCATGCAACACAATGTGAAGGCCGACTCCCATCTGCCCGCTTTTCTCATAGACCAATAGAGAGGCATTCAGATTGTAAGGACCACATTCCCAGTAGCTGCAGGGCCTCTGGTGGTGGTCAGGAGATTGGAAACTCTATGGCCTCAAAACACTTTATCAAGTCATTCAGCCAGTGGCATTTCACATAATGCTACATGATTAAAGACCATGAAGGTTAAACATTCTAACCAGACACATATGTCTAGCAATGGTCTTTTGAAAACCCCCATTCTGAGGAACCATCTGGACATTCCAGGTGATCTCCATGCCTACTGATGGGAATTTACTCCATCATACATAATCGTTTGGGCAATCCAGCAGAGAGTGTATTTGATGGCTTCTTTTGTTTTAGCTTCTTTAAGAAGAGAGCCAAAGATTGACTTCACTTTCATCAAAAGAATATTAAGTTACACATAAAGAAGAATGTCCTGGTTCTTAAAGGGTGTTAAAGTTTAGAACTTGTTCCTGAGCAGTGTAAAGATTCAGATTCCAACTGAGACTCTGAAAACTAAGAAAGATAACTCAGAGAAAAGATGCTGAAATCACAGAGGAGTAAGTTTTAGCTGCACTCATGGAAGAATTTTCCAACAGCAAGAACAGTGCAAGATTTGAATAGATTCCCTGGCTTTCAGGAAGTGAGATAGTCATAAAATTAGATGTTAGTAGTTATCTCTCTGGCACACTCCTTTGTCAGAAGAGAAAAAGGGTCAGAAGGCTGGCAATGTGAAGACTGGACCCCAGACTCTTGGACTTCTGACACAGGACAGAGCATTTTCCTCAAAACAGGCTGGTTATGTTAAAAGAGTGACTTGATAAATAACTGTTTGGAAGGGTGCAGTTATGATTCAATGTTTAGAAGGGAGGGGGCCAAGTGTTACTTTTAATTATAACAGTTTAAGATATTATGGCTAACGACTCAGGATAAAGGTATAAGCCCGCTAAGTGACAATATACTACATAAACTCAAGATCCCTTCCTCATCCTGAACATATATGGAAAGAGGCATCATCTTTGATAAAGAAAAATTCAGGATACATTCAATGAAAATACACTTTACATGAGAAAACTTTTAGTAGTGATGAATATGTTCATATTCTTGATTGTGCTGATGGTGTCACAGAGAAATGCATATGTCAAAACATCACATTATATGCTTTAAATACATACAGTGTTTAAATGTCAGTTATACCTCAATACAGTGGTTAAAAATGTTTTAAAAAATCATTTCAGTAGAATGCCATATATAGAACACAATATATATGCTTATATGCAGATTAAATTATCTAAGTAAACATTGTACTAATATCAGTACTCTCTACACCTCCCTTTCAGGAAGTAATTTTTTAAACAAATTTTTGTTTTTTGCCTTGTGGTATAAGGTCTTCCGAAGATTATTTAATGTGATTGGAAACTGACTTATGAAATGCAAAATGGTCTTTTATAAAAGGTCCCTGTAATGTAAAATGTTTTACAGTGGACCACAGCACTCATTTATTTAATATTTGAAGTTTGGATCCTTCAGAATGTATTTAACTCTGAAGACCCAGACTGTTTTGTGATGTACAATTTTGCTCGATCACAAATACAAGGGTCAGTTTGTAAAAAGGAGTAATTTAAGAGGATAAATGAGATTGCCTAACAAACAGATTGCCATGATTCAACTGAATTCAGCCAAGAGTTTTTGAAATCCTATTCTTTGGCATTATCAGCTAAGCAGTACATTAAGTCTCTGAAGGATCAACTAAACAATTCTGTATTGCTTTATTTCATTTTATATGAACATTTATATGTCACATTAGCAGTCATAAATTTGAGATTTCTTGAACAAATATAAACTCAGACCTTTTGGAAATCCAGGGTCTGATATTAATTTTGTAATATTAAAAGAAGGAAGAATTTAGGATTAAAGAGCATAATCTTGTCAGGGTTTTGCCACTTCATTCAAACATACATACCACATTTACTATACTTTCCTTGAAAAGTTATGTATATGACTCTATAAAAATTGTGAATGGATTGCAAAATATTGCCAGTGATTCTAGTATTTGCTAGAGTTAAACTCATCCTGACACTAGAATACTGAATATATAAAGCATATAACGTGACATTGTCAATTTCTACTTAAATTTATTTCTCTTTATATGCTAGATCTACTCAATTTTACTTACTATTTTGTTTGAATAAACTCCCCCCCAATTAGTTTTCACTGACTATTACATCCGCTCTATTTTTTAAAGATCTTGATTTTCCTAGCCCTGGTCAGATTTAACTGTAATCAAAAGAAGATCTGACCTAACCCTGATAAGAAACACTGAATCAAACAGACAGTGAAGGCCCAGAATCATTGATTTGGATCCTGAACCACCTGATCTCAACTGCTTTGCACTCCACTCCTAGTTTCTTTCTTTCTTTTCTTTCCTAAGTGCTTTTGTTTGTCAATATCACCAACATCTCCACTTATAGTGTCCCTTGTCCTGTCAGTTTGGTCAAGGAACCCATTCTCTTGATTCTTAGTTCCCTTCCCTACCTCCATTTTATTACACAATGCCCAGAGAGGTGTGGGTTTCCTTAAGTTAAAAAAAAAATAGAAGTCAGATTATACCCCTCTCAATGTCTTCCCCACTGAGAAGGAGGAGGTAAATCAAGATGTATTTGATACGTTAAAGTCTATTCAAAACACAGTCCAAAGCTTCAGGATTTCTGTAGCCACCAAAGAAGCTCACTCTGTGACAAATATAGAAGCTGTGGCAGTTCATTCTATGGTTTTATAATTTTAAGGAGAAAATAGTCATCATTATTAAATTTCTATAATGACGTAACTTATGTTAGCAACATGTTTTAATGCATTTGATTGTGCTTGTTTATTCTGTTATTGCTTTCTTCCTTTTGTTATATATTACTGTGGGGAGTAAGGATTAAATTATTCAGCAAGTTCTTTTCATATGCTTAATATCAGATGGCGTTATACCTGACTAGGGCTATACCCTGATTTTTAGTTAACTAGTGATCCAAAGGATGTTGATAACAGACTTTTTCCCAATTGGTTTCTTTGCTTTTAAAATAAAAGAATAATTTAAAATAAAACAGATCAACTTTTTTCCAGTTTCTGATATTTCAAATAATAATTATATAGACGGGGACTCAAAATGGTTAATGTAATTGTAATGTCTAACCCAAGGCTACTACTAGACCTTACAAAAGTGGATACCTTATGCAGATATGCAGATAATGGTTTAATAATTTGCATTATCTCCTTCAAAATTGGTACACTCGCATAAACAATGGCTCAAAAGCTATCAGCCAAACCAAAAAGTGTACTGGTGTAAAAAGTGCTGAATGCTTCCATTATGTATTATTTTAGTAGAGGTAATGAATATTGTATGATCCTTTAATGTGGAGATAGTTTATACTATTTTGGTGTCTATTATTCTTAGAGGAGCCTTAAGTAATGTAATGGAGCTAAGCTTAAATGCTATTTTGCTGTTTAGGTCATTATTGTTCCTTTTTTGTCTGCACTTTGAATTAGATGAAATCCTGAAAAGGCAAGAAGACACTTTAAAGATGTGACAGAATGTGCTAACTTTAAAGTAAATCTTTCCAAGGAGAAAGACAAAGCATTTTCACTTATGATTTCTAATTAGAATATAGGTGCCTGAAAAATGGCCAAATACTTGATTCCTGGAAAAGACATCATAAATAAGCATTATTATAATCATATATTAGATGAGGAAATTTAGGGGATTATAAGATTAGGCAACTGCTTAGAAGTAAATATGTGTCTCTATATAAATAAATATATATGTATAATAAAAAGGAAAGGGAATTAGACATTGAGTACCTAATATGTACTAGGAATTGTTTCATAAATGAAATCTCATTTTGACCCTCCTCCATGTGGCATCTTTTCCAAGTACTACAACTTTGCAGTATTCAAAGCTACTGTTACAGTCAGTTCAACCAAAAGGACAGTTTCCCAGTCATACCTCAATATAGTCAGCTACCTTCCCTATTGATATAGTTTGAATATTTGTCCCCACTCAAATCTCAGGTTGAAATATAGTCCCAGTGTTGGAGGTGGAGCCTGGTGGGAGGGTTTGGGTTATAGGGGCAGATTTCTCATGGATTGGTGCTCCCCTTGTGATCTTGAGTGAGTTGTTTAAAAGCGTGAGGCAGGTGGCTCCTTCGTGCAATGGATAGTGCATTGGACTTCTAAAAGTGTGAGGTGCCTCGCCGTGTCCTTGTTGTTGTGCCCACTATGCGATGTGCCTGCTTTCTCTTTGCCTTCTGCCATGATTGTAAGCTTCCTGAAGCCCATACCACAAGCAAATTCCAGCATCATGCCTCTTATACAGCCTGCAGATCCATGAGCCAATTAAGCCTCTTTCCTTTATAAGTTACCCAGTCTCAGGTGATTCTGTATAGCAATGCAAGAACAGCCCAAAACACCTAGTAATCAGACAAAAGCATTGAAGCAGCAATTACTTGTACTTGGAACCATGACTCACTAGGGAGCCTAAAGTCCTCTGAGGCTTACTGAGCTTGGAAATGAGTCCAGTGACATATGTTCTAGATATTCAGAAGGCTCCCTTTTTCTCTCTCCATCTCCATCACACAGAGTTCTTTCCTCTACAGGTCTTACTTTGTCACTGTCACATCTATCAATAGCTGTGCAGACAATATTCACTTCAGTTTATTATCTCCTTCATTAATTGGTTCATTTTATCATCGAACTGTAATAACAATGTTTATTCAGGAGTTTCTCTTTGAAGATAGTGGATTAGTTAGCGTCTAAACAGTCACCTTCTTCCTAACACAGCTAATTCATCTTGCTACACATGATTAAACTCTTTCTCCACCTGACTGTTGTGTGTGACCACCAGTAGTGATCATTCTTTCCTAATTTGATTTTCTACATTTTCTAGAACAGGTTTGCTTATTCACTTTTACCAATATCCCCCCTTATTTACACAGAAGCAGATAAATTTGAATTTATATCTATAATTTATAGACAGCTATAAGTTTAATATCATAAAAGAATACATTTATAGTTTAAAATTCTAATTTTGAAATAAAATGGGTACAGATCTCATTATGTTAATTTTTTCTTTGTATTACAACTACATTTTACATGCTTTATGTTACTCCAATTACTATTAGATTCTAACTATTGAGATATAACTTTTAAAAATTTATTCATTTTATTTTGTCTGAAATCAAATTTTTGGTATTCAATTTGTCACCATTAGATCTCTACTATGTTTAGAAATTTACTTGAGATGAATTTCTTTTTCTGATCTCTAAAATCATCTTTATTGCTTTCAGAGGACTTTTCTATAGTGGCCCAACATCTTGGTGCTAAATTGGCAGGAGGATAATTCTAGAAGCAGTTTTCATTTGGTGACGGTTTTTAAAGTAATGAACTGTTCTTTCTCTAGTCACTTGCTTTCCTTTTCTTAATGAGATTTTAAAATTCATTCTCATGTTCTTTTTGATCTCAGTGATTTTCTCTTTCCACCCCCCATGCTGCATATTTTCACTCTAAGCCATGTGTTTTAACGACAGTTTTCCCCAAAGATCTAGAAATTTTTTATTTTTTTATTGTAAAATTAGACTTTATTTAACTAAATCATAAAGGAATTTTTATGGTTCATTAGTCATCCTCCTCCCCTTTCCCTGTTTCTTATCCCACTCTGGCGTTAGGGAAAAGTAATATGCTAATAAGGATTATAATTACATAAGAATGCATGGGTAGAGTATGCTATTGCTGAGTGATGCTTACATATTATTTTTTGGGGCTGGTGGCTAAAGCCGCATAGAGTGATTCCTTCATTTAAAAGTCCAGATATATCTACTAGTTATAGTTATTTTAGTAGTGACTAGCTCCCTGAAAAAAAAAAACTTCCAGCCACTTCCCATTGCAGAGTAGCACACCGAATACAAATAAACTTATTTCTGTGAATCAGATTCTCTATTTCTTTCATATTTTGCTTTTCCTGTTGTTATTATTATTTTATCACAGGCATCTCTAGTGTTGATTTTTAATTCTTCAGAGGAGCTTTGATATATGCACACAGATATTTAATACCTATTTTGAATAATCTCATAAAGCTAAAGTGTCATAAATTTAGTCCTAAGAATAATCAGAAAGAATCATGTCAGACAATTGGATAGCATCCACCTTGAGATCATATAGCAGAATGTTTTATACACTCTCTAAAAAGTTTACACTATTACTTGCAACTTTAAGTACCAATATACAAAAGATCCAGGCACAATTGAGCTATAACTTACTCAAATTTTAACTAAATGTAACAGCATGGTTACATTGCACTTTGCTGTTTCTTCATATCACTCCAAACAATCTTCACACATTTAACAAGGTCTTGAATTTTTTTGTTTTGTTCTGTTTCAACTAAAGCAAATCCAGGAAATTTAGGTTACAGTTCGTTTGGTTTGATTACAAACATCTGTCATGCATGAACTAGATACAGCTTACCTATGCCTTCACATTAGCATCCATGGTAGCTGCATTGTCAGATAAAACTGACAAGCAGATAAAAATCATCTTGAAACATTTTTAAAGTTTGTTTTTATATTTTAGTATAAGTAAGTCAGCTGCATGTTTTTTAAATAACTTGACAATTTAAGCTTAGCAAAAGTTCTGTTTGGGGAGATAGTGCCATCTAAGGAAACTCCCATTTTTACTTTGCCTATTAAATTTTTATTAAGGTGTTGTCAGTTCCAGTTCAGTTAAATAACGTTATTTTTAATAAAAGTTTACATTATTGAAATTCAAAGTTAGTCATGTAAAATATATTGCTCAGTATTAGCTTTACTCCAGTAATAAAATATTCACAGTCACCCTGAGAAATGTGTTTTTGGATCCCCTAGAGAGAGATAAGAAAGTGAGGCTTAGAGAAGTTCAATAACAGGCCAGGCAACACCAACTGCCATGCGGCGTGCTGGGATTTGATTCCAGGCCATTCTGAGTCCAAAGACATACGCCCGGGTTAAATGCAATTAATATCTCTGTTCTCTTCTACTCTTTTTATTTAACCTCTGAGTGAAATAGTCACCATGTAAAAACCTCTCCAATGTGCTGAGTGAAATAGTCACCATCTAAAAACCCCTCCAATGTGCTATAATCTATAGAGATTTCTCTTTTGTAAAATGTATTGAGGGGATGGATTCTTCTAGTTTCTTTTGCTGCTCCCATAACTTCAAAGCCTAGGTATGCTTTGCTGCTTAACCAAAATGCCTACTTATACTGCTAATACTAAATTTCCTTATCGTATACAGAGTGAGTTAAATGCTATCTAACCACTATAGATCAACTTCAATAGGACAACAATTCCAGGCCTACCTACTGTTACTCTCTGCTTTTTATTTATTTATTTATTTATTTTTAGCAAAGACAGCTAAATTTGAATTAAATAAAGGGCTCTATTTTCTTTTCTCCTAGTTCATGAATATATCCTTGATTTGTAAAAGGAGGTAAAAGAAAGTCAGCAGCCTGCCTATTGAAGATGGGATATAGCTGACTCATTTGGAAGCTTACTAAAAGGTCTTTTTTTAAAAAAAAAAAAAAAATGTATTCTATAAATTAGATTGGTGACGATCTTGGGTGCAGGTGCTATCTTGGTACTTTCCAGATGCTTTTGTTAGAAGGCAAGAATGGATTTACAGTTACACAGTGCTCTATATCTGTCTTTCATGGTGGACATTTGGAGAAAAAACCTGTTAGCACTTGTTGGTTGGGAATCACCACAGAGCTTTCAGCTGTGGTTTCTAACTAAGGATACATCAGCAAGATGCCAGCTATTTGGTTCCTGGAAAATGTTTCAATGTTTTCATTCTGACATTGACATATAGATTTGAAATTTATTATTTGTGAGTCATAGGAAAGAATTGCATTTTTTAACTGTCCAGATAAAATTAAAACACAAACCTTATCCAGAAAAAGTAACTGAGACTTTCTTAGCCAATGAATTATTTCAACAGTTGGCCACTGAGGGAACAGGACAATGTTTAACCCATAATTATGCTTTGAAATTTGCCAACTGCCCTGTCCCTTTGATCACTCTAAAAAGAAATATGTTCTTGTCTTTTTGAAAGAGAACCAGATACAATGTGCTTTGGCTACGATCCCTATGCTTGGTCACCAGATTTATAAATGAAGTTGTTTAAAATGCAAAGAAATAAGAGGGGGAAAAAGCCGTCAGAAATTTAGAAAATAGTACCTGAAAAAGAAGAGTTTCTTTTGAATAAGTTCTGTAAGAAAAAGACTCACAATATACGATATTTGTGACTCCAAGAAATTAGTTCACAGAAATATTACATGTGATTTTTTTTTGTGCCAATAAGGAAGAAGTTGATCACAAGTGTTTCGGGAAAAGCTTTATTTGTTTATTATGTTTTAAGAAAATTAAACTAACAAGAGAGAATTAGAAAGGAAATTTTGACATGTGCTCATATTTCCAGAAATACTGAACTGCAAATGCTGTTTGAAAGAGCATCAGAGGATGCTTAAGAGCAGCAGAGTGTTTTCTCAGTGGAATCCAGTACACAGACACAGACATTGTGAAGAAGGTCTTTGATTTAAAATCTCACTTTCTGGATGAAACATCATGAAACATCTCCAGTTTAACTCCTTGGTACCAGCTCTTCATGGAAAAAATAGTTAAAAATTTGAAAGCCTTATTTTAGAATAATTTAATATTTTCCTCACAGATTTAAAAACTTACAAGGTGAAATTAGTTAAACTTTAAAGTAGGAGAGACATAGAAGCCTGTTATAAGGGCCTAAAGTACCCCGAGGCAGTCTGGAAGCTATGTATTAAGCATTTAATGTCTCTGTAGCTTTCATTTATTTTCCTCCATTTTTCTTTGACCCTTGTCTGGATGTGTTTCCATGCTGTTCTTCTAATGCATATTTAAAATACAGCTCTATTGAACTTGGCAGCTGAGAGGAAAATCTATAGTATTACTGGCAAAAAATGTGGTTGACTAAAGTAGTTATCAATGCATTCCCTCCACACTAAGGATTTGGGAGAGATTTTTCCAGATGGAAAAAAAATGGCAGGGCTAAATGATTATATTCCTGGGTTATATCAGTGGGTTCCATTAAACATATTAGTTAAACTGTAGGTGATTTATGACTTATTGTTACTAAAGAACAATTAGAAGTTTCAAGGCAGTTCTAAGAAAAGCATATTTTATTAGGTTTTTGGTACCTATTGCTACTTAACAAATTACCCTAAAACTTTGCATCTTAAAACAGCAAGCTTTGTCTAATAATACGTCACAATCTGGAAGTCAAGAATATAGTGACTCAGCTGGGCAATTCTTGTGATACCTATGGTGTTGAGTCGGTGCTATTCAGCCAGCATATGGGCTTGTTTGGAGGGTCCAAGACAGCTTTACTCACATATCTGATGTCTTGATTGGGGTGACTGGAGCACGGGGTGTTGCTGGGACTTTTAACTAGAGTGCCTATCTGTGACTTCTCATAATGGTGTTCTCAGAATAGTCAGATTTCTTGCATGCTAACTTAGCATTTGCAAAGAGAATCTTCCAATAAACAAAGCTGAAGCTTCTGGTTTCTTAAGGAGTCCTGAGGCCCCAGATTGGCACACTAGCATTTCCACCATATTCAACTGTCCAAAGCATATTCAAAATATAGACACATAAGTTATGAGATCTATTATTGAGCAGATATCCTTTTTTTTTAACACATTGCTACTTCCGTAATAACCAGACAATTAGTACACTTTATTTGGATCCTAAGTTGAATAAAACAAGTATAAAAATAAATTCAGATATGAGAGGAAATCTGGATATGGCATAGGTATTACATATTGCCTGAATATTAAATTTTTTAACTGAGATAATGCCATTTTCTTACACAACTGAGTGGTTGTGTTAGAAAACATTCCTATTGCTATTTTAAAGAAACATACTGAAATATTTAGAAATTAAATGACTATTTTGGGGATTTGCTTTAAAATATTTCAACAAAAAGTGGGTAGAAAAAATGAGTGTGGCATAGCATTGGTGATTATTGATGTCAATGATGGGTATATAGGGTTTGTTGTACTCTTTACTCTTGATTGTTTTTATACATTTTCCAATAAAGAAAAGAAGAAATGTTCTGTTGTTTTGTTAATAGGCATGTTATATAATTGCTACTGATTGATTGCTTAAATGGGAAAATATTTTAAAAGTCCTAGCACATTTCTGAATAAAGTTATTGTTAAGTCATTTTCGAATTATTATGCATAGGTTGTCTCAGGGTATAATTCTGGTTCTTGCCTACTAACAGACACCCTGAGTCTGTTCTTAGCAGCAAATTTGTGTTCGTTTTCATCAAAAACATAATGTAATATTCTTCACAGGTATTCACATCTTCCATCACAAGATTTCTTGAATGTCTACTATGTGCCAGACATGTGCAATGAGGTAAAGACAGAGTTTTGAACAATAGCAATAAAACAGACCTACTTACTACCTTTAACGAGTTCACAATATAGTAAAACAAAAATTTTTTAAAAACCTCAAGAATAAATTAACATTATCACAAACTTTTGTATGTGCTTTTTAGGAAAGGTCACATTATTTTGAAAGTCAGGGAACCTGACCTTACCTAGGTAGTTACTAAGACTTGACATACAAAGTAATAATTAATTTAAATTCAATAAAAGGAATAAGAGTCCATTAAAGGAGGAAATAAGGGATGGGTATATTTTAGGCAGAGAGAAGATTGTGTGTTAAAAAAAAATTGTGACTGAAGGAAGCACAGTATGTCTACAAAAAAATAAAAAAAACTGAAACAAGGCATTTGAAGCATTTGAGGCTAGAGTGCTGAAAGCCTGGGGGGTTGGGAAGCCCAAAGTATAGTCTGGAGCTAGGTATATGGAGTCTTGTAGGTCACAATGGAGTTTTCTGTTCTCTTTTCCTTTCTTCCTTCCTCTTCTTTCTTTCCTTCCTTCCTCCCTCCCTCTGTCCGTCCCTCCCTCCCTCCCTCCCTCCCTCCCTTTCTTCCTTCCTTCCTTCCTTCCTTCCTTCCTTCCTTCCTCCCTCCCTCCCTCCCTCTGTCCCTCCCTCCCTCTCTTATTCCTCCCTCCCTCCCTCCCACCCTTCCTTCCTTCCTTTTCCTTCCTCCAGGGTGGATTCAGGGTGAGACATGGAGAGAGTTTAAGAGGTAAACTCAACAAAACTTGGTGATGGGTTAAATATGAAAAATAAAAGGGACTGAAAATTAAGTGCTCCCTGTTCACTAATAACCATTATCTCTTGCTTTAATAACACTCATTTGAACAGAAAAACATTTAAGTATACCAAGCACAGCTCTAAATGCTTTATCAATACTTTCCTGGTGGGGTGTCGTGGTTCATGCCTGTAATCCCAGCACTTTGGGAGGCTGAGGTGGGTGGGTCACCTGAGGTTGGGAGTTTGAAACCAGCCCGACCAATATGGAGAAATCCCATGCTACCAAAAATACAAAATTAGCTGAGCATGGTGACGCATGTAATCCCAGCTACGCAGGAGGCTGAGGCAGGAGAATCACTTTAACCCAGGAGGCAGAGGTTGCGGCTAGCTGAGATTGTTGTAACTGAGGGAGCATGAAATTACCACTGAGACAAAGACTAGGCCAAGTTACAGGGTTTTTATTGCCAGCAGCCATGGAGGACTCATGTCTCTCTAATCCAAGGCCCCAAAAGGAGAGCGTCAAGACCTTTTATGCCTGTAAACTGCCTCCCAGGTGGGGGTGAGGGTTAAGGGCTTTGGACATTCCGAGGGCCAGGGGACTTTGGGCATTCCAATTGTTACTTAAGTGGTTTACAGAAGTCAAGATAAGTGTTAGTTTATACATTGTCTGGGTAGGGTGGAAATTACAGACCTTAGTTACTTATTACAAGTCACAGGGGCCAAGACAGCATGGGTTTGGACTGCTTGCCTGTCACATTAGGGTTACAGAGAGCAGTTTCAATGGAAGGCTGAGGTGTGGTCGAGGTATGCAGTTTATGGGGCAATTACCATGTCACAAGATCACACCATTGTACCCCCGCAACAAGAGTGAAACTTCACCTCAGAAAAAAAGGAATACTTTCCTACAAAGTATATGGGCTTATGCACATTTTCCATATGAAGGATCTAGTACATAGAGGAGCAAAAATAACTTGCTCAAGATCACACAGTTGTTAAGTGGTAGAACAAAGATTTGAACCCAGAAAGACTGTCACAAGGGTCTGTAATTTTAGCTCCAAATCATGCTGGACCATTCAGGTTCATGGCCAACCACCTCAATATTCCATTTCTCAGATTACAACTTTGCAGTTTGATGTGTTCTTGTAACTAATTCTGCCCTGTGGCATGTGAGCATAGTGGTATATGCCACTGCTTGGATCATATATTTTATTCCCTGCTTTTCCCAATAAAACATGGTGAGCATTGGAGCAGTTCCCTTAAACCCAGAAGTGGACATTGTGTACTGAAGGTAGCAGGGCTGGCTGAGTCAACAACCTGAAACCACTTATTTAGAAACCATGTAAAAGAAAATTGCTTCTGTGTTATGTATTTAACCTACACCAAATTAGGGACTATCTGTTACAGCATGTTATACTCTCCCCTACTTAATGTATGAATCTGTCATAGAAAACTTCTCTTTTTCTGGAGTACAGAAACAGAGGCGTGAGGGAGCCATTCACTAAGAAGAAAAATGCAGAAGAGGGAGAGTTTGGGAAGGGGAAGCAATCATGGAGTTATTTATAAATGAGGTAAGTTAAAATGACTTTAATGCACTCATGTAGTGATGCAGAGTAAGTAGCTGTATATATGGGTATGCAGCTAAATAAAAAGAGATACAGCTGAAGAAATACTTAAATTAATTATTACAGTTTTAATACCTGCTTCATATCAAGTGAAAAAATATAAATTGTTCCGAAATAGCTTGTAATAATATCAAGTGCTAAAGGGTAGTTTCTTGCTGAATTTTATTAACTTCTAACATTTATCTAAATATACAGTTTAAAATTATGAATGTTTGAAATAGATTATCCCATTTCATTTTATATTTGTGAATAAACACTTGTTTCTAAAAAGCTAGCCTCTGAAAAGCTAGTTTAGTAATTTATGTCAAAAGAATTCCCTGATTTAGAAAGATTAGGTTATTGGTAATTATATGAGTTATCTACTGATGCATAACAAATTACTCCCAAAACATAGTGAGTTTAAACAAGGAACCTTTATTATCTCACAGTTTGTGTGGCTCAGGAATCTGGGCACAACTTAAATGAGACCCTGAGGCACAAGGTCTATCAAGAGGTTGTCATCAAACAGGTGAGCTACAGGTCACATCTCAAAGCTCAACTGGGGCTCAAAGATCTGCTTCCAAGCTCTTTGAGTGGTTATCAGAAATCTTTAGTTCCTTGAAGGCTGTTGAACTGAGGCACTCATTATTCACCATGCTACAGGGGCCTTTCCACAGGGATGCTAACAACATGGCAGCTTGCTTCCCCCAGCATGAGTAATGAGAGAAAGAGACACTGCAGAAGAAGGTACAGACTCTTTAAAACTGAATTATGGATGTGCCATCCCATCACCTCTGCAGTATTCTATTTATTAAAAGTAAGTCTATAAGCCCAGCCCATTCAAGGGGAGGAAATTATAAAAGGATTGGGATATCTGAGACAGAAATTATTGGAGGCCATTTAGAGGCTGACTGCCATGGTGATCAATAATGAATCTAATGAATCAAGAAGAAATTCAGGCCAGGCATGGTGGCTCATACTTGTAATCCAAACACCTCAGAAGGTCAAGGAGGAATTGCTTGAACACAAGAGTATGGGATCAGTCTGGACAACAATGAAAGACCCTGTCCCCATAAAAATAAAAATAAAATAATTAGCGGGGCCTGGTGGCATGCACCTGTGGCCCAGCTACTTAGGATGCTGAGATGGGAGTATCATTTGAACATGGGAGGTTGAGGCTGCAGTGAGACATGATCATACCACTGCACTCCAGCCTGGGTAATGGAGTAAGATCCCATCTCAAAAAAAAATTCAAAACCTCAATGTATGAATAACAAGCAATGAAATCAAAACCATAATAAAAAGTCTCCAAGAAAACCAGAGGCCAGTATCCCTGATAAACATTGATATACAAATCCTTGATAAAATAACTAGCAAACCAAAATCAATAACACATTAAAAAGATCATTCATCTTGACCAAGTGATATTTATCCCTGTGATGCAAGGAAGTTTCAACATTCACAAATTAATCGATATGAAACATCATATTAACAGAATGAAGGACAAAACCATATGATTATTTTAATTGTTGCCAAAAAAGTATTTGATAAAATTTAACATCCTTTCATGATGAAAATCCTCAAAAAAGTAGATACAGAAGGAGCATACCTCAACACAATGAAAGCCACATGTGACAGACCCACAACTAGTATTATACTGAATGGACAAAAAACAAAGCCTTTCCTCTGAGATCCAGACATGACAATGTCTCCACTCTTACCACTGTTATTCAGCATAATACTATTGGAAGTTCTAGCTAAAGCAATCAAACAAGAGAAAGAAATTAAGAGCATCCAAATTGGAAAGGAAGAAGTCAAATTATATCCTTTTTGCAGATAATATAATTTTACATTTTTTTAAAATGAAACGACTCCACCAAAAAACTATTAGAATTAATAAACAAACTTATAAAGTTGCAGGATACAAAATCAACATACAAAAATCAGTAGCATTTCTATATCCCAACAGCAAAAATTCTAAAAAGGAAATCAAGAAGGTAATCCCATTTATAACAACCACAAATAAAATTAAATACCTAGGAATTAACTTAACTAAAAAAGTGAAAGATCTCTATAGTAAAAATTATACAACACTGATAAAAGAAATTGAAGAGGACTTCCCCAAAATGGAAAGATATTTCATGTTCACACTCATGGATTGGAAAAATCAATGTTATTAAAATGTTCACATTACCTAAAGCAATCTACAGATTCACTGTAAAACCTATCAAAATACTAATAAAGTTCTTCACAGAAACAGAAAAAGAGTATCGTAAAATTTATATGGAACCAAAAAAGACTCAAAATAGCCAAAGCTATCCTAAGAAACACACACACACACACACACCTGGAGGAATCACACTACCTGACCCCTCAAATTATAATGTGGAGCTATAGTAACCCAAACAGCATGGTACTGGCATAAAAACAGACACATACCCCAATGGATCACAATAAAGAACCCAGAAACAGATCCATTCATCTACAGTAACCTTATTTTTAACAAAGTTGCCAAGAACATACATTGGGAAAAGGACAGTCTCTTCAATAAAATTTGCTGGGAAAACTGAATATTCTTATGTAGAATAAGATTTTGCCACATACAAAAAAATCAAATCGAAATAAATACAAGACATAACTATAAGATATCAAACTGTGAAACTCCTACAAGATATTATTGGGGCAACTCTCTAGGACATTGGACTAAACAAGGATTTCTTGAGTTATACTCCATAAGCAAAGGCAACCAAAGCAAAAATGGACAAATGAGATCACATCAAGTTAAAAATCTTCTGCAGGTCAAAGAAAACAATCCACAGAGTGAAAAGACTGCCCGCAGAATGAGAGAAAATATTTGTTAACCATCGATTTGACAAAAGATTAATTATTAGAATATATAAGGGGCTTAAACGACACTAGAGGGAAAAAATCCGATTTTAGAATGAGCAAAAGATCTGAACCGACATTTCTCAAAAGATGACATGCAAATGTCAAACAGATATAAGAAAAGGTGTTCAACATCACCACTTATCAGAGGAATACAAATGGAAACTACAATGAGATATCATCTCACAGCAGTTAAAATAGCTAATATCCAAAAGACAGGCAATAACAAACGCTGGCAAGGATGTAGAGAAAGGGAACCCACATACACTGTTGGGATGGTGAGAATTTAAATTAATATAGCTACTATGGAAAACAGTTTAGAGTTTCCTCAAAAAACAAAACATAGAACTACCACATGATTCAGCAATCTCACCTCGAGGTATTTACCCAAAAGAAGGGAAATTGGTATACTGAAGAGATTGCACTCCCATGTTTATTGCAGCACTATTCACCGTAGTCAAGATTCAGGAGCAACATAAGTGGCCATCAACATACAAATGAATAAAGAAAATACACATATGCACAATGGAGTACTATTCAGCCAAAAAAAGAATGAGATTCTATCATTTGCAGCAACATGGGTAGAAATGAAGGTTACTATATTACTTGAAATAAAACAGGCACAGAAAGACAAAGTTAGCATGTTCTCACTTATTGTGGGAGCTAAAAATTGAAATAATTGAACTCATAGAGATAAGAGAATGGAAGGATGGTTACCAGAGGCTGGGAAGTGTAGTAGGAGGGAGGGGCAAGGGGGAATGGCTAATGGGTACAAAATATAGTTCGACGGAGTAAATAAGATCTAGTACCTGATAGCACAACAGGGTAACTGCAGTCAACAATAACTTAACATACATTTAAAAATAATGGAAAATATAATTGGATTGTTTGTGACACAAAGAAAGGATAAATGCTTGAGGGAATCAATACTCCATTTACCCTGATGATCACATTATGCATTGTATGCCTGTATCAGAATATCTCATGTACCCCACAAATATATATACCTACTACGTATCCACAAAAATTTAAACAGCATGATCCTAGTAATATTAGTATAGATTTATAGGCTTAATTAAATTATCTCTGTTTTCAATTTTGAACAGTTTCAATCAATACTAAATTTATATATACATACACACATACTATGGTAAGCATTTTGTAGAATACAAAAATAAGTCATGGGACATGTCCTCTAATAGTTTCTGCTGAAACATGTAGGCTACTTACTTCCCAATTTGAAACTTTATGTTACTTTTTGAGCTCATGTAAGGTATAGATAGGTACAGATATAGATATATAGATAAGATATAGATATACATGATATAGATACGTGTGTATACATGTAATTATACACACATAAACATACATTTTCCATATGACAAAATAGGGTGTGAGAAAGAAAATACTATATTTGTATTACATAAAAATAAATAATGTCTTAATATTTCTTAGAACAATGTCAAATATAAATAGTTACATCATATTTAAGAGTTGATGGTTTTAGCATTCACCAATAAACGTTTTTATTCTTAAGAAATGGAAATAAAATTTTTTTACATAAGGATAAAGAATATAAAACACTTTTATATTTCATATATTTACAATAAAATTCGGGGGGGGAGTAATGATAAACCTTTGCAAAGCTTCTTAAAAATTCATTGTCGATATGCTCCCATTTGTTAAGTATTAAGATTAATAAAAAAGCAATTAAATTAAGATAATTAACACAAAATACAATATTCATGCTCAGTAGGGTTACTCTATACTGGTTTGTAATTGAAAACTGACATCTTCTTAACCGGCGTACTAACTAAGGGCTTTCATTTTATCTTGAGAAGATTACATATCAGTATAAATACAGAGATTAGAAAACTCTTTCTAATTGCACAAATTGCCTCTGTAATATCATGTCAGTTTCAATGTTACATAAAGATAGAGCAACAAGGCTAAAAAATTAAACAACAATTGTACTGCTGGGGAAAAGTCTATAAAAAGGGCATACTGTGTCCTCCACTAAAAAAAAATTAAAGAAAAAGTTTCAATTCTTTATTGATCAACTAATTTCCATGGTATGAATTACTGTAAACTATTGACGTGGGTCAAAAGGAACAGATAAATTCAAATGTTCAAATAAATGATTGTCCTACTCTGATCCAGATATAAAGCATTTCCTATACCACTGTTTTAGTTTATTCTGCATATCAAATTTATATACATATTATGAGAGAGTACATAGGAGCTATCTTCTATATCAGCACTATTGTCAAAATGTGTAGTCTATCAGTCATCATATTTAAATCATTTTCCTAAAATTTGAACAATAATCAATTAGAAATAATTGAGTTGGTAAAGTGTTAATTCATTAGATAGAGTTAACTGAATAGGCAAAAGATTCTTGGGTAAGTAGAGAATTTCTCATATTTTGTCTAAGATGAGCAAAAAATAATTGCAGCATTATTCTGATATATAATATCCACTGTTCATTCATCAAGATTCCAACAAACATTGGTTAAGGTTTTCTTATGCAATAGATATTGTTGCAAGCATTCCGTGGGATACAGGAATAAACAAAAAGGTAAGTATAAAGATAATATAAGAAGTGATGCTTGAAGCATGCTACTGATAATGTCATAAGACCTAACCTCAAATAGTGCATAATACAACATGAGCATTATTTATTTCCGACTTTGAAACTTATATTACTTTTTGGAGCTCAGATAATAAACTATTAAGGAAATTTCCCTGCAAAAGTCAGCATCTTTCTTTTTCCTCTGCTAGAAATCATGCAAAAGGCTCAATGATAATAAAGACCTCTTTAACTGCATTTTCAGGGAAACTAGAAAGCAGAATTGAAATATATGCATTGAGCAGGAGCTACATATAAGAAATTGCAGGAAATAATGTGAGAGTTATAAAATTGATCAGTGGCAGCATATTTCAGAGAGCACCAGCAAAAGTATATTTCCTAAAGGTGAGTGGCTTACTGTGAATTGTGAAATTATATTCCCCTTTTTTTGCATTAATAGAGTGGGAACTGGTCTGAGCAGTACTGATGACAAGTCTGCCCCCGTCCCTATCCAAAGCCATTTGGATGAAGAGAACATAGGTGAGAATGTTACACAAAAACTCTCCCAGAGGAGACATGTTAGCAACAAGCAATCGAGAGAGATATCTGTCAGCAGAGAAAAGAAAATTTGGACTTTGAAATCTAGAAGATACTCTGGAATATCTAACCCTAGAGAAACCTCCCACAAATAGTTTGTCTGGGAAAATTTCAACTTATTCAGTGATGAGTAATACAAAAGGGACTGGAAGTGCATCCATATGCCGATAATACACAAAATGAAGCATAATGCATGCCACAGAGTAAAAACATTGTCGTGGTGCCTATGATAATATGGACAAATACCTCAGCATATATTGAGGAAAACAACCTCATTAAACAGTAGCCTCCATTGCATTAGACTAGAAAAACAAATAGAGAACTCAGGTAAGAGATGTCAAGAAAGATGTGGGCTGAGTTTTGATCTGTCTTACCTAAGGGAAAAAAGTAGATAATATAAATGTTTGAAGAAATATAGGGAGTAAAGACCACAAAGAAGAATTGTTGCTATAAAAATATAGTAAGATGGAGAATAGAGAAGTAAAAAATGAAAGATAAAGACAAAAATAGTTTAAATTGTTAGCTATTTAGGTTAGGTAGTATATGCATAATTGGAGTCCCTGTTAAAGAAAGCAAAATAGGAAAAGCAAATAATGGAAAAATATTTAGAAAGGTATAATTTTTAAAAATTCATGGACAATCACAAAAGGACAAATATGGCATGATTACACTTATATGAAATAAAAGAATCAAATGCATATAGAAAGTAAAATGGTGGATGGTGGTTGCCAGGTGCTGCGAGGAAGAGGAAATGCAGAGTTATTGTTTAATAGTTTCCGTTTGGGAAGATGACAAATTCTTGAGACAGATGCTACTTTTGATTGAGCAACCATGTGACTTTACTTAATGTCATTGAACTGTGTACTGAAAAAAGATTAAAATGGTAAATTTTACATTATGCATATTTTGCCACCAAAAAAAAAAGTTCATGAAAGAAGAAAAGACTTGACTTTTCATTAAAAAAAAAAAAAAAAAAAGGATCACCTTCTGGTATAGAAAACTGACTAGAGCAGGCCAAGACATAGTCTATCAAAAATATTGGACATTAAATATAAAGAGGCAATATATTAAGACACTTGTAAAGGGGAAAACAGATAGGTCTAGCCTCAGATTTCTCTACAGAAATTGTCAACACCAGAAGTCATTGGAGCAATATCTAAAAGATACTTAAGACAGGAGGCATGAACCCAGGATTTTATATGCAGACAAACTATACTCAAGTAGAAAGTTACAGATCATTGTTATAAACATTAAAGAAACTGAGAATTTTATTTCCAAGGGACCTTAAGACAAACGCTAGAGAAAGAGACTTCACTATTAGGAAATATTGGTAAAAACGTGACAAAAGAACTAGCAGAAAACTTTGAATATGTTTGACTGTAAAATAAATGTGATGATTATGGTTAAGTCAGAGAAGGCAAAGGTATATTCTCTGACAATAAAGAAATAATAAGAGAAAAAGTAGGAAAGAGAAGGTAGGAAAAACTGAAAGAATAATAATTTTCTGATTTGTTCATCTTGGAATCAAAGATTATTTACAGTTGACTAACAAAATAAAAATAGATAAAATATATATATTTAATGGTACACATTTATATTTTACCTAATTATCATAATAATGCACAAATTCAGTAGTTAAAACCATAACTAATTCTCAAAAATCTGCGGTTTGGTTTGGCTGAGGCAGTTCAGCCTCAGGTGGCAAGTCTGTGGCTCCAAGTCTTTTTTATATGGCTGTAATTCTTTTGGAGATAGAGACTAGCTAAGCAGGCATGATTTTATGTTTATGATAGAGGCTCAAGAGATCAAGTGGAAATACACAATGCTTCTTGCTTCTTAACATTGAAATGACCCTCACTTTTCTAAGCTCATCTTTTTCGTGTAGTACCTTCTCATACATAACCAAAAGCAACCAAAGTATGCTTCTGACATTCTTCCTGGAACTGTCTTGCTCAACCTTCCATTCTGCCTGGAATCACAAGATGATTGGCTACATTTTATAATTTTCTGCTTAAATTATGTAAACTTTGCACTGTTGACATTTTATAAATTTTTAAGTTTTGAGAATAGTGGCTTTACAAAAAATTTAAAGATTAAAAAATACTATTTCGAGAGCTAGCATGATTTGGGGAAACTAATTGAACCATGAAACAGAATATTTGGGGTTTGGTTCAGATTCAGTTACTAGCTTGCTTATGACTGTAGAAGAGCCACTTAATCCCCTGAGCTTAGTTTCCTGATCTGTAAAAATGATGGGGTTGGATTAGGCAGTCTTCAGGTTTCTTCCTCCTTTAATATTTGGTGGGTCTATGATTTAATACAGTGCTCACCAAACTGTGGCCCAGGAAAATAGCTTTGGAGTCTAGCCATTATTCAACGTTTTTATCAGCACTTCCGTCCTTTGCTTTCCTGAAACAAACAGATAATGAATAACTGTTTTCCAATCCTAAAATTATATAATTCAGGTCCTGTAAAGGATAAATATTAGGAAACTCAAGAAACAGTATACTTTCAAAGGCATTCAAAACAAAATGATGACAGAAAAATTCCCTAAAGGACTTACACTGAGCTACCATTTTGTTTTATTTTATTATTTATTATTTATTTATTTATTTCTGAGATGGAATCTTGCTCTGTCACCCAGGCTGAAGTGCCATGGCACTATCTTGGCTCACTGCAACCTCTACCTCTGGGTTCAAGAGATTCTCCTGCCTCAGCCTCCCAGGTAACTGGAATTACACGCATGTGCCACCATGACTGGCTAATTTTTTCTTTTCCTTTTTTTTTTTTTTTTTTGTATTTTTAGTAGAGACAGGGCTTCAGCATTTTGGCCAGGCTGGTCTTGAACTCGTGACTTCCAGTGATCTGCCTGCCTCGACCTCCCAGAGTGCTGGGATTACAGGCATGAGCCACCATACTTGGCCTGAACTGTCATTTTAGACATCATAGAAATAGTAATGAAGTCATGAACATATTTTAACATATGATTTTAATATAAATCTATAAAAGGTATCTTTTTATTCATCTATAGATTACAATCTGGAATTTGAGTAAACCCCAGGAACTTTTTTGTTCATTGTAAGATTAAGCTCGATTAAATCTGAGAGTGAAATATTTCTTCCCTTTCTGTGGTCTAGCAATTCATAATTAACATGACTTATGTTAATCTTACAGTTATGTACCTACATTCTGTGTCCTATCTCTGCATCTTATAGAAAGTAAAATCCCACTTACTTTCTCAGTAACTTCCACACACACTGCAGCACTGTGTACACATATCTGCTCTAATATGGTTCTATTTTGACTGACCTGTGATATGAGGAAGCAGATGAGGTGGCAGGGAAGATGTAGCCCTCTTAGATGATGAAGAATTCTAAATTATCTTCCATTAATGTAAATGAACAAATGAAGAAAATAGACAAAGTAGGCAAGAGTTTTCTTCAGAGTAGGCAAAAGTTTTCTTCAATCTGTTATGGTAGCAGCCCTTTCCAACGTGAATCAATATCCCAAGTATGAGAACCTATATTTATACAGTGAAAATATCTGCACAATCAAAAATATAACAGTGGAGTTTTTGCTCTCCTATCCAAGGAAGATTTGATACCCAAATATTTCCCTTTACAGGAAGGGAAGGATGACTGCCTCTGTCTCAAAATGCAGATTGAATGAAGCTGTGGAGACTAAGATTGCAACATTCAGTGAAATCTCCATACATTCTCTGGACACATGAAATACACCTGGCTGCTGTGGCATTTTGATAGTGTCTTACTACATTTCTTCTTTCATTAATCTAAGTGTAATTTTTGTTTTCCACAGGAACTTTCTGGTTTTTCTCATCTAAGAAACAATAGAGCTCTTTTTAAATCTTGCACTGCAGTCAGCATCAGCGTTCCTTAAATAAATGGTCTCACATAGTCTCAAATCTATATAATTACATCATCCTCATTCCCTATACATGAAAGTATGTGTTTTGTAATTTTTTTTTAAATCAGTATCTCCTATGAAGCTGTATAAACCACTAAAATCAGAGTGGCAGAATTGACTTTTTTTTTTCCAGCTGGAGAGGGATCATATTAATACAAACAAGATTCAGTTAGGGCAATAAAACTCCATCTCACTTCTTTGTAGGTCTGAAATAGCTCCTTTACTATGTGGGCCAAGAGAAGTTTGGGTGGCTCTACTCAGAGGAATTCTGTCCTAATTATCCTCAATCATCATGGATATCACCTGTTTTGATATCCTTGATTCAAAACTGGTCTTACTTCTTGATAATTTTTCTATTACAGAATTTGTGTTTGCATGAAGCACATCAATAACACATGAAATGTATATGAATATTACTTTATATGTGTCTTCTCCAATCTTTTTTTTTGTGTTAAATTACCATATTATTCCTTTGTAAAACCTATTACAATTATATCCAACTATAATAATGTAGTATATTATTAAAAGCAATCCCAAAAATGCAATACTACAATAATGTTTTATAAGTTATTTTTTCTTCTCTCAAATTATATAAGATTTTCAATGACTAAAAAAGTGCCTTCATTTGCTTAATTTTATATATTTTTCTCTTGCTTTCAGCTTTCAGGTGTCATAAAATTGAACTAGAAAATATAATTATTTGGATTAGCAGCCTTGTAGAAAAATGTTTTAAAATATTATAATTTGGATTTAGATGTTTTTGGGAAACTGAAATCCCACGAATTCACTCCTGAGAAATAACTGAAAATAAAATGCTACTTTACAGTGCTATTAAAATTAGAGAGGAGTTGATAGGAGAAATAAAATCAATCACTTTTTACAGAAGATCAGAAACAAACACAAGAAAATCTAACAGGGTTTTAAAAAACTAAATATATTAGATACATAAATTAATCATGACATTGGTCCAAGAGGGCCCCAAACTAGAAAAACATATTGTGTTTGTTATACCCCTATTGCTTTCTTATTTTTTACTTCTATGATGCAGTAGTATTATCTCAAAAAAGAAATTTCTAGTTTTGTTACTTAAATTTTTTTTTAATGTGGGAAATCTTTACAATCTACATTTTCAAAGCATTTTGAATTTAAACTTAGGTGCCCTGGTGTTTTCAGAGGTCCCAAGTAAGAGAACCTACATTTATACATTTGAGATATTGCTACATTACTACTTTTATCACTTGAAACCATTCAATACTTCCCGGGATCTTGGATTCAGAAATTAATGAACTGGCCTAGCAAAATCATTACCGATCAACAATAGTTGATTTTATTTCAAAGGACACCTAAGTTAGTAAGAGCCTTCTGGGGATATCATATTGTCAGAAAAAGAACACAGTTTGTCTGGAATGTAATCATGACAGCCACTGAGTTCATAAAAAAAAACTTTAAGGCAGAAAAGAATAAATCTTTTAATGCTTTTTGCCTCTGAAGTTGGAGAGGTGATATTTTTTGGATTTGAGGTCCCTTAAAACAGGCAGACTAGAATAGTTTTTGAAACCTACATAACTTTTTGGCAAGTTTATTCATTCTTCATTCATCTTCAAGTGCAAGACTCTGGATTATGTGCAGTGTAAATATATAGAAAAAAACTTAAAATTTTGTCGTTGGAGAACCTATCAGCTTATGAATGGAAGTAATAAATTTACACAAACACCTGGATAAATGGTGAACTAAACTCACTCAATTCCAGTGGTACCAAACCTATGCCTTCTCACATATGCCCTGTCTTAGTAACATTACACCCACTCACCCCAAAGACAGATACCTAGCAACTTTGCTAACTCTATACACTGCCTTTACCCTTTTATCCCTGCCTTCCAAGTTTTAGATAACAAACTAATCTAAATCACTTTCCCCTCAATAATTATCTGACTGGTTCCCTTCATTCCACAACTTCTCAAAGATGACATTTCTAATGTAAACATCTGATCATATTTCTTTCTGATAACCTTCAAGCTAAGCTCCAAAATCTCATTTCAAAGGTAAGGTCTTTGCCATCTCACTCCTTACTGTCTCTTCCATCTTAGTTCTCATCACTTCTCTCCATGGCATGTAAGTTCCAGCTACTCTGAGCTACTTAGTTATCCTCAAACATGTATTTAAGCACAAGCCTTTGCATGTGTCTATTTGTCTAGAATGTCTTGTGCCACCCCACTGTATACTTTGTGTGGTTCACAGTGAACTCTTGTTCTACCTTCATTCTCAGTCCAAGCATCTTTTTTCTATCATATATTTCATAATGCCTCAGATAATAATATGGCCATTTATCTACATAATAGTATCTGTTGTTCTATGCTTTCACCACCTTTCAATATGATATTGTATTTATTATCATATCTCTCTCACCAGTAGTTTGTGAACTTCTTGATGGTAGAGACAATATGAGTTTTTTTCATGTTCATATCCCAAGTTTTTAGTGCAATACTGAACATGCGGTAAATACTCAATAACTATTTAACTAAAAATCCAATTGTAAAGAAATAACACAAGGTAGAATATGGAAAACACTATATTCTTAATAATGGTTAGATATGAGTTTAGAGAGGTTATATCAAGATGAGAAAAACAGGAAAGACTTTATGGTATATGCTGCACCTGAGCCCATCATACAGGAATGGATAGAATTTGCAAATATGAAAATGGAAGGGAGAAAATGTTTAGCTTGGGGAAATTGCATGATCAGTAACAGAAAGTTGAAAAAATATTTGCTGTGTATGAGGAACTGGTTTGAATAGAGAATAAGTGCAAGAAAAATTATAATAAATAAGGTAGAAAAGTTACCTTAGAGAATAGATTCTTGGAAGTCATGAATATCCAGTTAAAAAGTATTTTTAACTTCAGGAGACCATCCAAGATAGGCAAATAGAAACAGCTCTGGAGTGCAGTTCCCAGTGAGAATGCATAGGCCACTGCAGGTGATCCCCAGGTTAGAAGGATCTGGAGTGGATCTCCAGCATTATTATAGCAAAGGGTCCTGACTGTTAGAAGGAAAACTAAAAAACAGAAAGATATAACTTCATCATCAACAAAAAGGATGTCCACTCAGAGACCTCATCTGAAAGTCACCAACTACAAAGACCACAGGTAGATAAATCCACAAAGATAAGAAGAAACCAGTGGAGAAAGGATGAAAACAAACCAGAACACCTCTCCTTCTCCAAGGGATCACAACTACTCACCAGCAAGGGAAAAGGCTGGATGGAGAATGAGTCTGATGAATTGACAGAAACAGGCTTCAGAAAACGGGTAATAACAAACTTGTGTGAACTAAAAGCACATGTTCTAACCCAATTCAAAGAAACTAAGAACCTTGAGAAAAGGTTTGCAAAATGCCAATAAGAATAAAAAGCGTAGAGAAAAATATACATGAATTGATGAAGCTGAAAAACACAACACAAGAACTTCACAAAGCATACACAAGTTCCAATAGCTGAATTGACAGAGCAGAAGAAAAGATATCAGAGATTGAAGACCAACTCAATGAAATCAAATGAGAAGGCAAGATTAGAGAAAAAAGAAATGAACAAAACCTCCAAGAAATATGGGATGATATGAAAAGACCTAATCTATGTTTGATAGTTGTATCTGAATGTGACGGAGAGAATGAATCCAAGCTGGAAAACACTCTTTAGGATATTATCCAGGAGAATTTCCCCAACCTAGCAAGGCAGGTCAATATTCAAATCCAGGAAATAGAGAACACCACAATGGTATTCCTTAAGAAGAGCAACCCCAAGGCACATAATCATCAGATTTGTCAGGGTTGAAATGAAGGAGAAAATGCTAAGGGCAGCCAGAGAGAAAGATCAGGTTACCCACAAAGGGAGTCCTATCAGACTCACAGCAGATCTCTCAGCAGAAATTCTACAAGCCAGAATACAGTCAGGCCAATTTTCAACATCCTTAAAGAAAAGAACTTCCAACATAGAATTTCATATCCAGCCAAACTAAGCTTCATAGGCAAGGGAGAAATAAAATCCTTTATGAACAAGCAATTGCTCAGAGATTTCATCACCACAAGGCCTGCCTTACAAGAGCTCCTGAAAGAAACACTAAATATAGAAAGGAATAACCAGTACCAGCCACTCCAAAAATGTACCAAATAGTAAAGAGCATCTACACAGTGAAGAAACTGCATCAACTAACAGGCAAAACAACCAGCTAGCATCAAAATGGCAGGATCAAATTCACACATTCACTTAAATGTGAATGGGTTAAAAGCCCCAATCAAAAGACACAGACTGGCAAATTGGATAAAAAGTCAAAACCCATCAGTGTGCTGTATCCAGGAAACCCATCTCACATGCAAGGATACACATTGGCTCAAAATAAAGGGATAGAGGAAGATTTACCAAGCAAATGGAGAGCAAAAGAAAAAAAGCAGGAATTGCAGTTCTAGTCTCTGATAAAACAGATTGTAAACCAACAAAGGTCAAAAAAGAAAACAAACAGCATTACATAATGGTAAAAGGATCAATGCAACAAGAAGAGCTAACTATTCCAAATATAGATGCACCTAATACAGGAGCACCCAGATACATAAAGCAAGTTCTTAATGACCTACAAAGAGACTTGGATTCCCACACAATAATAGTGGGAGACTTTAACACTCCACTGTCAATATTAGACAGATCTTTGAGACAGAAAATTAACAAGGATATCCAGGACTTGAACTCAGATCTGGACCTAGCAAACCTAATAGACATATACAGAACTCTCCATCCCAAATCCACAGACTATACATTCATCTCAGTACCACATCACACCTACTCTAAAATTGACCACATAATTGGAAGTAAATCACTCCTCAGCAAATGCAAAACAACGAAAATCATAAGTCTCTCAGACACAGTGCAATTAAATTAGAACTCAGGATTAAGAAACTAACGCAAAACTGCACAATTTCATGGAACCTGAACAACTAGCTCTTGAAAGTTGACTGGATAAACAATGAAATGAAGGCAGAAATGATGTTCTTGGAAACCAATGGGAATGAAGACATGATGTACCAGAATCTCTGGGACACATTTAAAGCAGTGTCTAGAGGAAAATTCATAGCAATAAATGCCTAAATGAGAAGCAAGGAAAGATCTAAAATTGACACCCTCTCATGCAAATTGAAAGAACTAGAGGAGCAAGACCAAAAAAACTCAAAAGCTAGCAGAAGACAAGAAATAACTAAGATCAGAGCAGAACTGAAGGAGATAGAGACACAAAAAACCCTTCAAAAAATTAATAAATCCAGGAGCTGGTTTTTTGAAAAGATCAACAAAATAGACCACTAGCCAGATTAATAAAGAAGAAAAGAGAGAAGCATCAAATAGAAGCAATAAAAAACAATAAAGGGGATATTACCACCAATTCCACAGAAATGTAAACTACCATCAGAGATTGCTACAAACAACTTTATGCACATAAACCAGTAAACCTGAAAGAAATGGATAAATTCCTAGACACCTACACCCTCTGAAGCCTAAACCAGGAAGAAGTTGAAACCCTGAATAGAGAAATAACAAGGGCTGAAATTGAGGCAGCAATTAATAGCCTATCAACCAAAAAAAGTCCAGGTCCAGATGGGTTCAGAGCCGAATTCTACTAGACATACAAAGAAGAGCTGGTACCACTCCTTCTGAAACTATTCCAAACAATCCAAAAAGAAGGAATCCTTCCCAAATTATTTTTTGAGACCAACATCGTCCTGATACAAAAACCCAGCAGACTTCAGGCCAATATCCATGATGAACATAGATGCAAAAATCTTCAATAAAATACTGGCAAACTGATTGCAACAGCACATCAAAAAGCTTATCCACCATGACCAAGTAGGATTCATCCCAGGGATGCAAGACTGGTTCACCAAACACAAGTCTATAAATGTAATCCACCACATAAACAGAACCAAAGACAAAAACCACATGATTCTCAATAGATGCAGAGAAGGCCTTTCACAAAATTAAACAGCCCTTTGTGCTAAAAACTCTCAATAAACTAGGTATCGATGGAACATATCTCAAAATAATAAAAGCTATTTACAACAGACTCACAGCCAGTATCATACTGAATGGACAAAAACTGAAAGCATTCCCTTTGAAATCTGGCACTAGACAAGGATGCCCTCTCTCACCACTCTTATTCAACACAGTATTTGAAGTTTTAGCCAGAGCAATCAGGCAAGAAAAAGAAATAAAGGGTATTCAATTAGGAAAGGAGGAAGTCAAATTGTCTCTATTTGCAGACAACATGATTATATATTTAGAAGACCCCATCATCTCAGCCCAAAATCTCCTGAAACTGATAAGCAACTTCAGCAAGTCTCAGGATACAAAATCAATGTGCAGAAATCACAAGCATTCCTATACACCAATAACAGACTTAAAGAGAGCCAAATCAAGAATGAACTGCCATTCACAATTGCTACAAAGAGAATAAAATACCTAGGAATACAACTAACAGAGAAAGTAAAAGACCTCTTCAAAGAGAACTAGAAACCACTGCTCAATGAAATAAGAGAGGACACAAACAGATGGAGAAACATTCCATGCTCATGGTTAGGAAGAATCAATATTGTGAAAATGGCCACAGTGCCCAAAGTAATTTATAGATTCAACGCTATCCCCATCAAGCTACCTATGTCCCTCTTCACAGAAAAAAATTACCTTAAACTTCATATGGAGCCAAAAGTGAGCCCGCACAGCCAAGACAATCCTAAGCAAAAACAACAAGCTGGAGGCATCAATGGTACTCAAAAACAGAGATATGGACCAATGGAACACAGAAGAGGCCTCAGAGGCAACACTACACATCTACAACCATCTAATCTTTGACAAACCTGATGAAGACAAGCAATGAGGAAAGGATTCAGTTTAATAAACGGTGTTGGGAAAACTGGCTAGCCATGTTAGAAAGCAGAAACTAGACCCTTTCCTGACACCTTACACTAAAATTAACTAAATGGATTAAAGACTTAAACATAAGACCTAACCCCATAAAAACCCTAGAAGAAAACCTAGGCAAAAGCATTCAAGATATAGGCATAGGCAAGGAATTAATGACTAAAACACCAAAAGAATTGGCAACAAAGGCTAAAATAGGGGCCCAAAGTGGCTCCGGCCGGATGTCGTGGCGCTTGCGAAGGCGAGGCCAAGAGTTCAAGGCCAACCAACCTCAGCAACCTTACAAGCTCTCATTGATTGGCAAAACAAAAAACAAAAAAAAAAAAACAAAGGCTAAAATAGACAAATGGGATCTAATTAAACTTCTGCACAGCAAAAGAAACAATCATTAGAATGAACCAGCAACCAACAGAATGGGAAAAAATTTTTGCAATCTACCTATCTGACAAAGGGCTAATATCCAGAATCTACAAAGAACTAAAACAGATTTACAAGAAAAAAACAAACCCATTCAAAAGTGGGCAAAGGATATGAACAGAAACTTTTCAAAAGAAAACATATATGAGGCCAAAAAACTTATGAAAAAATGCTTATCATCTGTGGTCATTAGAGAAATGCAAATCAAAACTACATTGAGATACCATCTCATGACAATTAGAATGGTGATTATTTAAAAATGTGGAGACAACAGATGCTGGAGAGGATGTGGAGAAATTGGAACACTTTTACACTGTTGGCGGGAGTATAAATTAATTCAACCATTGTGGAAGACAGTGTAGTGATTCCTCAAGGACCTAGAAATAGAAATTCCATTTGACCCAGCAATCCCATTACTGGGTATATATCCAAAGGAGGCATATTATTATGAAGATACATGCACATGTATATTCATTGCAGCACTGTTTACAATAGGAAAGACCTGGAACCAACTCAAATGCCCATTGATGAAAGACTGGACAGGGAAAATGTGGCACATATACACCATGGAATACTATGCAGCCATCAAAAATGATGAGTTTGTGTCCTTTATAGGGAAATGGATGAATCTGGAAACCATCATTCTCAGCAAACTGACCCAAGAACAGAAAATCAAACACCACATGTTCTCACTCATAGGTTGGTGTTGAATAATGAGAACACATGGACACAGGGAAGGGAGAATCACACACTCAGGTCTGTTGGGTGGGACTAGGGGAGGGACAGCGGGGGATAGGGAGTTGGGGAGGGATACCATGTGGATAAATGTCAGATATAGGTGACAGGGATGGAGGCAGCAAACCACATTGCCATGTATGTAACTATGCAACAATCCTGCATGTCTTCACATGTACCCCAGAACCTAAAGTGCAATAAAAATTTTTTTTAAAAAAAGGAATAAAAATGATGGCAGGCCAGGCATGTTGGCTCACTCCTGTAATACCAGCACTTTGGGAGGCTGAGGTGGGCAGATCACCTGAGGTCCAGAGTTCGACACCAGCCTGGCCAATGTGGCAAAATCCTATCTCAAAAAAAAAAAGTATACATTCGTATTTTATCTTTTAGAAATAAAGTATGAATATATTGAAAGATTGTCTACACACACACACACACACACACACACACACACACACACACACATCAGACAAGGCAAAGGAATCATAATAAATTAAGTAGAAAAGTTAGCTTGGGAAAATATTAAGGAAGTTCACATACAATTATTTTTCTCTAGGAAATATGGATATATTAAAAGATAAGTACATGATTTTGCTATAGTTTTTATATAAATATAGTTATAGACATAATACCCTGGCAAATTAAGGCCAAAAAATTAAATCAAATACAGACAGTGTAGAAGAATGATTTTGATAATCTAAATTTGGATAATTGAAATTCAGAGGATATAATATTTTAGGAGACATAATCTACATAATTAGGTACCTGGTGAGAGGAAATAAGTAAGGAAAAGTGGAAAGACAATAGAGAGATATATGAGTCAAAGAACCCATTGATTGGGCACCTCCTATCTGTTGTTACCTTGTGCCATTAATTTGCTTCCCTTGTATAAGCCAGATAAGTTTACTGAAAATGGGGTCCTTCATCATCTATTTTGAAACTCTTCCACTCAATTGAGGGTCTGGTTCATTTGGGGTAATCAACAAATTTTGAATGGATCTAACTACAGGTGACTAGTTAATAAGACTATGGTGTATGTCAAGTTTGCCAGTCTATGGTTTATCTTATGAAGGCTAGTCACAATTCAAATCTGGACACTATGCTTTTTGAAGACCTGGTACTATAGCATGTAGCTCATTGGGTTCTTATAGTTCAGTGGCCCTTGCTGTTCAATCTTACTTCGCATAGAAAAAAAAAAGCCAGCTTGAGGAAGTACTCCCTAATTTTGTAAATACACCATTTTATGCTAAACGTAGTGAGCCATACCATGTTTGCCAACAAATTATTTTTTAGAAAGATTAGCAACAATTGTGTATTTAAAGTTCCCCAAAAAACACTGTTGTTCAAATGATGAAATGTAAATTTAGAAAGCCAAGGGAATGAAGACAGTGAATCTTTTATGCCCTCTTTATTATGTTTTTTTCTTTGTGGAAAATAAACTGTGCTTTATAAAGTATCACCTTGAGAAAAAGGAATGCAAAATATGTTGGTTGTCACTTTTAAAAAACCTGTTAGCTACTTTTATTTTCACATTTGTTCCTTTTACTTTCCTGATGGTTTTCATTATAATTTAAATATATAGGGAAATTTCCTACTGGAATATACTGATTTTGAATACTTCTTGTTATGTCTGGAATAGGTTATTACAAAGCTTTCTAAAAATCCTTGATATTTCTAAGAAGATATAGGAACTACCAACTATTTTGGTCCCCTCCCTCTTCTCTCTGCAAATTCTAAAGTAATTGGATAGTGTTAGGCCAATAATTATCTAATTTGAATTTTTTAAGTATCAAACTTGCCAAGGAATTGTCTTTCTTCAATGTGGGGCATTGAAAGGAAACTCGTGAATTACTACCCTTCTTTTCTGTGTCTATACATGACAGAATCTACTGTTCCTACAGTTAATTCAGTCAAAGAAACCATTTGATCTGAATGTGTGACCGAATGACCAGTGGTTTGACTGAATTCACAGCCACCAAGGCTGCTCTGCCCATGCGAGTCCACAAGGGCTTTGTTTGCTTGCTGGCAGTCTCTGCACAGAGAACACACAGCATATGCCAGGTGGCCATGTGTCTGAGGCAGAGGGAAGGGAGAACAAAGCAAAAAAAGATTCCATTTGGACAGAGATGCTTTAAGCCATCTGACTGCCAGTAACATATTAAAGAGAGAAGAAAATGCAATGATGCTTGAATATACTCAACAGTAAACAACTTTAAGCCTGAGCTTCAGATCACAAATCTCCCTGTGCGGCTGCTGACATGCTCAGCTTGAGAGTAGTTGCTGGAGACAAAGGGACCTGCTCCAGGAAGAAAACAGAAAACAGAAGAGAAATTTCTCACCCTGATTTTAATCTATCTCAGATGAATGTTGAAGAACCAGCCATACCATAACCATTGTGTTCTTATATCAGAAACCTGTTCTTTTGAAGTTGAGAATAGAGGAAGAAGGTTCTAGAATGGCAAAAATGAGAACTCACTTTCCTGTCTACCTCTTTTTCTTTTATGTCTACCCTCCACTTGGCACTTATCACACTGCTCACCACTGACTTCCCAAGAAACTGTGAAATGCAGAAGACAGATGTTAATGTTATCTAAGAAGTGTTGGGCACTGCAAAATATTGTTTTGGAAAGGCATCAGAATGATGTACATTCCTGAAAAAGTGGAATATCATTTCTCATATAAGTATAATATTGCCCCCATTCCTGCCTCAAGGTTTAATAAATACATTCTCTTTTCTGCATTATTTTCTCATTAGTCATGAATTGAGTAGCTGATATGGGCTAGAGGTTCACTAGCAGCCTGATTTTCATTCAGTATTTTCAATCTTCCCAACAGTGCTATTGAGCTCCATTGTGTTCATCTTACAGATGGAAATACTGACATTTGGAGGTGTTAGTTAACTTGCCTAGGTGACTCAGCTAGTAAGTGCAAGATATTAAATCTCAGGTGATCTGATTCCAAAGCCTATGCTAATCACATTACATCAAGCTACAACTTCATTTATAAATAAGTCAGCTTTCAATGGTCTTTCAAGTGTCCTGCACTTTTACAGGCTGTGCCATTTAGTGAACATGAAATGAGCCTTCTGTCGAAGTAGTCTTTCCATGATTTCAGATACTAGAACACTAAAATTCTTAGCTGCCAGCTGATTCAAGGCTGAGACAAAACTCAAACATGAGTCTACCCCAATGTATATCTCAACGTTAGTCCCCAAATTCCACTGACCTCAACTCAAGGGAGTATAAAGAGCTACTCTTTATACACTTTTATACACTTTTTACATTATGATAGTATCTGAAAATTAACTAAATTGATGCAAATTTGCATAAACTTTATCATGGTGTATTTAAACAATCTGTTTCTTCTGCCTGGAATGTATTTATTTTTCCAATTCCTTCCATTTGATTTTTCATGCATAATCTGGTTCTGATATGTGTTTTCTGGACACACTCTTCAATTTCAAAAGACAGAGCTCATTACTTTCTTCCTGGTGCTCCAAGCACTTGATTTGTATCTGTATTCAAGCATTTTGCTATATTATACTGGATCATTATTTTATCTTTAGGATGGCTTTCCCAGGCAACTTGTGTTCACCCAGAGACTGCATTTTATATCTTGTTGACCTCTGAACTTCCAGTAGTGTCTTAAAATGGTAGGTATGCAGAACTACTTGCTATGAGAATGTATAATTAAACAATATAAAAAGGAGAAGCAAACAGAGAAATATAGGTGTGTATATGTGTTTGTGTGTTTAAAAGACAGTGTGGAAAAGGAAGAAATGTCATTAATAGTGAACGGACAAAGTTATATTACCCCTTATCTGGCTTTTAAGGGGATTTTGCTGAGCTAAAAATCCTATATTCATAGAAAAGCCTTACCTGAGCTGCCAATACCATCTAAGATTATTTTTTACAAAAGGATTTTAAAGATCTAATTTACTGTTTGTCATGCACTGCTTGCTATTTGCATTCCACTCTGGTTGAACATTGAAATGAGACGAGCTTTTATCACCTTTGTGTCTGGTCACGTCTGCTTCCTCGTCTCCCTGTGCTAGCACAGTGCAGCAGTACCAGGCTGTAAACACAGCAGCAAAATCATCCAGGAAAAGAAAAAGAATCAGAAAAGAGAAAGCTGCTTTGGCTCATAATTGGATGAAAATCTATGTAATGAAAACATTTCTATCAGTAGCAGATTTTTTATAAGTTCTTCTTTTCTTTATAATTAAATTTTTGAAAATGCAGACATTTGGCCTTAGATATCTCATGGATGTAAAATTGGCACCAGATCAGTACAGTTCGCTAGCCAAGCTTCAGAAGGAAAATATAATGGGCAAACACTGTGATTTTATAGTTCTTATAAAAATGAGAAAATCACAACCTTCACAAAAACCTCAAGTAGTACATCCCCTAAATCTGCCCTCGGAGAAACCAAGATATGTGCTTTCAGTTTTGAGGATGACCTTAGAAACGTATCTGGGGTTTATTTTAGTTTACCCTAACATAACTACAGATCCATCTCAGCAAACAGATGTGCAGAACATGAGCTTTATGTTCATTGGCTCAGAAACAGAATTGAGAATTTAAGCTAATTTCCATTTTTATTATGTAGTATGACTTTTGCTTCTTTGTTCTCTCATAATAAACTTCAGTCCCCTTGAAAATTTCCTAACTGATAGCCTCTCACAGGGTTAGATTGTACAAGCTGAATGTAGACTTGTTTATGACTGCCTTACCCAAATATGCACCTGACATCCTTCCTCTCAGTGGAATAAAAAGCTGGCTTGTTCCAGAGCAGAAAAGAGGTACAAGCTCTTTTTAATAAAATAAATATAATACCAGTTGTGTATGGTAGAATCTTTTGAACCAAATTAAAATTGTATTTTTGGGACAGACCTTGAGCATAGAAAGCTCAGCATTTATAATCTTGCTGAAGAAGAGACTGCACTGAGAGATTAGCCGCCCCCGCAGTGGGCATCTGTATCAACTCTTTCTTTTATTACGTACCAAACCCATTTTCCTCCTTTGTCTTGCCTCTCTGGGCTCCCAGAGGTAATTGCTGTGGATCTATGTCCTCAGCTCTCCTGCAGTCTGAACTTCAGTTGGGTTTGGCCCACAAGCTCACCAACAAAAGAGGGTGGAAACACTCTCCTTTTCCTTCCTGCTTTGGTGCCACAACCGTGGCAGTGACTGTGTCCGGCTCCAGTTATGCCTTTATCAGAGAGTTGTTTTCCATGGTCCTCATTCCGGTGATCTACCATCACTCTGGGTCGTTCCTGTGCCCCTTTCGCCCTTGGAGTGGCCACGTCTTCCTAACTTTGCTGTTATTTTTATGTCTGACCAACTCTCCTTTGGTTTCTTATCCCAGTTCACACTCTATCTGTTGTTTCTCTTTTAAAAACTTTTCATGCGAACCACCTGTAATGAATCCAGTGTCCTGCTGGGACCTTAATAATAAAGAATGTAACCATTTTTTAAAATAAAAAATAAATGCTTACCTGAACAAAATAATCTACTAAACAGTCACAGATGGATTCTAATTGGTTTGCAGTGGTAGAAAGGCCATTGTGAGCAAGGTTGTCTAACTGCCTTTACCTTTAATCTCTGTGTCAGAGACTGATAGAATATGAAGCAACTAAAGTCTATGTCTTCTAAGAACTTAAAGCTAGTCTGGGCACAGTGGCTCATGCCTGTAATACCAGCACTTGAGAGGCCAACGCAGGCGGATCACAAGATCAGGACACCAAGACCATCCTGGCTAATACAGTGAAACTCCGTCTCTACTAAAAATACAAAAAAATTAGCTGGGCATGGTGGCACATGCCTATAGTCCCAGCTACTCAGGAGGCTGAGGCAGGAGAATCACTTGAACCCAGGAGGTGGAGGTTGCAGTGAGCTGAGATCACACCACTGCACTTCAGCCTCTATGACACAGCGAGCGTCTGTCTTAAAAGAAAAAAAAAGCTGTAAAAAGTCTTCCAGAGTTTGTAAGGAATCTGCTAGATTGAGTGGAAATATTTCATAATGATGGAGGCAGAGAGGGCACAGATTTATGATTCTCCTGGCTGAAACACAGCATAAAATCAAGGAGGAAGGGGACAGAGAAGACCCACTAAAGCCTAGTCCCCTTAACTCGAAGTGGCAAGGATGGCTGAATTCCAGGACATCTCAGTAAAAGAAAATGGTTTCTAAGACATCTTTTTCCCCAGAAAATAAGGACATCCTACAAAATGACCTGAACATATCAGGACAACCCAGGATTTAAAGATGTAAAGGGGATCCCACTGACCAAACGGACATTTGAGCTAAAAAAATAGTAGTGATAAACATTTATAACTCATTGAGTAATATGAGAATCCCTGAGTTCATACAGAAAGAAAAAAGAAGAGAGAAAGAAAGCCCTTTCTTACAGTAAAATGCCAACTAATACATGTAATATTATAATGGAGTTAATAATCTAGCATTAAGAGTCAATGGATTGGGGGCCCAAAGTGGCTCCGGCCGGATGTCGTGGTGCTTGCGAAGGTGAGGCCAAGAGTTCAAGGCCAACCAACCTCAGCAACCTTACAAGCTCTCAATGATTGGCAAAAAAAAAAAAAAAAAGAGTCAATGGATTTTAAATGAGTGGGTGAAAATTTGATGACGAGGCTATTTCAGAGTGTCAAAGAGAACGTCCCCACCAATTGCTTATTAATCACTAAGAGAAAAATAACAATTTTACCGTGGAGAAACCTGACAGATACCACTGAAGGGTGGCAGAATATGCCACCCAAAATGCACCACTTCGGTGTCAAGATTCCATTAAGTTAAAGAGACTTTAAAAATAAATAGCAGGTGCAGGAAGGACACTCTGATCCTCTTTTTATTCTTCCTGAAAGTCGGAGATAAAACCCCCATATGGAAGATGTCTTGCCTATACCAGAAGGAAAGTAGCATTCTTATCATCAAGGACATGAAGTTGAGACTGAGAGAATTCTGTGAAAACAGACCTTGTTAAAATAATTCTTACATTTCTTTAGCAACATCCTCTACCCCATGTAGTTGAGTTACTTTTCCACAATTGCCTCTTTTTCAATCTAATAAAAACATTTAGGTTTTGCAACTTCTATGGGTCATCATTTTCTTATGAGGACTCTCATTATGTAAAAGTTTTATGAGATAAATCTGTATGTTTTTCTCTGTGAATCTGTCTTATGTCAGTTTATTTATCAGGTACACTGAAAAACCCTAAAAGGGAAGAGGTAACATTTTGCCTCCCCTACAGCATCTTAGTCAAAGGTTCCATCAATGTTACTATCACCAATATAGGAAAAAGCCCTATTACATGCCTCCTGAGATATTATGCTGAGAATAAATAACTCACAATTTTTGTAACATTCTTGCTGAAACTGAGTAAAGTACTCCTCTGTTAATTCAGGATTCTTGATATAGAGAAAACGCTCTTGCTTTCATGTTACTCACCTGACAGAAATTTCAATCTCATGTGTTGGAAAATGTGTACCTGCTGAAATGTTACAAGGTGAGACAGATGGAGAGAAATCTTGAAAGACTGTTGGCATCCCAAAAGGCTGTGCCTAAGCCCACTAATATAAAACTGAAGACTGTGAAAAGAATGTAACTAGAAGGGTGGGTCTGAGAGATGATGAAGAAAGAACAGAGCTGGGTGTGGTGGCTCACTCATGTAATCCCAGAAATTTAGGAAGCTGAGGCTGGATGATTTCTTGAGGGCAAGGGTTCAAGACCAGCCTGGGCAATGCAGTGAAACCTCATCTCCATAAAAAACATTAGAAATTAGTCAGGCGAGGTGGCATACCCCTGTAGTCCCAGCTGCTGGGGAGGCTGAGACAAGGTAGGAGGATCACTTGAGCCCGGGAGTTGGAAGCTGCAGTGAACTCTGAGTGCACCATTGGACTGTAGTCTGGGTGACAGAATGAGATTCTGTCTCAAAACAGAAAATAAATAAAATAAAAGGCAGAGTAGACTAACAGGAGACTATAGATCTACTCGTTTTTTATTGTACTTTAGATTCTGGGGTACATGTGCAGATCATGCAGGGTTGTGTATAGGTACATACATGCAATGTGGTTTGCTGCCACCATCGCCCTGTCACCTATATGTGGCATTTCTCCCCATGTTATCCCTCTTCAACCTCCCCTCCCACCACTGTCCCTCCCCTAGCCTCCCCAACAGACCTCAGTGTGTGATTCTCTCCTCCCTGTGTCCATGTGTTCTCATTGTTCAACACCTGCCTATGAGTGAGAACATGCAGTGTTTGATTTTCTGTTCTTGTGTCAGTTTGCTGAGAATGATGGTTTCCAGATTCATCCATGTCCCTACAAAGGACATGAACTCATCATTTTTGATGGCTGCATAGTATTCCATGGTGTATATGTGCCACATTTTCCTTGTCCAGTCTATCATCAATGGGCATTTGGGTGGGTTCCAGGTCTTTGCTATTGTAAACAGTGCCTCAACAAACATGTGTGCATGTGTCTTTATAATAGAATGATTTATAATTCTATTATAAAGAATTATCTATGATTTATAATTCTATTTATAATTCCTTTGGGAACCTAGTAATGGGACTGATGGGTAAAATGGAATTTCTATTTCTAGGTCCTTGAGGAATCGCCACACTTTCTTCCACAATGGTTGAATTAATTTACACTCTCACCAACAGTGTAATAAAAGTATTTCTATTTCTCCACATCTTCTCCAACATCTGTTGTCTCCAGATTTTTTAATGATTGCCATTCTAACTGGTGTGAGATGGTATCTCAATGTGGTTTTGATTTGCATTTCTCTAATGACTAGTGATGATGAGCATTTTTTCATATGTTTCTTGGCCTCATATATGTCTTTTTTTGAAAAGTGTCTGTTCATATCCTTTGCCCACTTTTGAATGAGTTTTTTTTTTCTTGTAAATCTGTTTTAGTTCTTTGTAGATTCTGGATATTAGCCCTTTATCAGATGGGTAGATTGCAAAAACTTTTTCCCATTCTGTTTCCATGTTTCCCATGATTGTTTCTTTTGCTGTGCAGAAACTCTGGAGTTTAATTTGATCTCATTAATTGTCTATTTTGGCCTTTATTGCCAATTTTTTTGGTGTTTTAGTCATGAAATCCTTGCCTATGCCTATGTCCTGAGTGGTTTTGCCTAAGTTTTCTTCTAGGGCATCGATCTACTTTTACATCATTTTTTTCTTCTTGCTTCAACTACTAATATTCCAGAACTTTTGCTTAAATAGAATATTTTATTTCACTTCGAATCTATGGCATGTCTATTAAACATCTTCTTTCTCCTATTTTTCATTTCTCAAGCCTTCTGTCAGATAGAACCACATTTATTCTACCAGATATTTAAGCCGCCAACATTTTTAACTTGCTCATGATTTCTTTATTATTATTCAAATGTTAACATCTCATTCAATTCTAGAGCCCAGTATTGGTGAAATTCCTTGTTATATCAGTATCAGTATTGGCTGCCAAAGAAGTGTCTTTTGGTTTCTGGTTTTCTCCTTGCAATAGTTTTAATATAATGTATAATATTTGTCTAGTTTGGATATCTACTTTGACATCCAACTCAATTGTATACCAACTGTGCTACTATGAATTCCAGAACACTTCAATCTTTGACTCATACTTAATATAAATATAGTTTACATGAAGCTTAGAGGGTGTAATAACTTTGAGATATCTTTTAAATAAAATGAAACCACATATGCCACTGTGCTTTACTTCTTCCTTTAGATTTAATGAGAGGTACAATCATTTATCAGAGGACTTTAGATAGCAAATAGTGAATCATCTATAAAAATATATTGCTGTATTTACTTTTAAAGTTGCTACTCTTGGCACCTCCATTTAAAATAAAGCTATGAGAGGTGGCTGGCAAGATGGCCAAATAAGAACAGCTCTGGTCTGCAGCTCCCAGTGAGATCAGTGCAGAAGGAGGGTGATTTCTGTATTTCCAATTGAAGTATCTGGCTCATCTCATTAGGACTGGGTACATAGTGGGTTGAGCCCATGGAAGGCAAGTCAAAGGAGGATGGGATGTCGTCTCACCTGGGAAGTGCAAGGGATTGGGAAACTCCCTCACCTAACCAAGGGAAGTCATGAGGGACTGTGCCATGAGGAATGGTGCATTCTGGTCCAGATACTGCAATTTTCCTATAGTCTTCATAACCCACAGACCAGGAAATTTTCTCGGGTGCCTACACCACCAGAGCCAGGGTTTCAAGCACAAAATTGGGCGGCCGTTTTGGCAGACACCAAGCTAGCTGCAGGAGATTTTTTTTCATACTCCAGTGGTGCCTGGAATGCCAGCAAGACAGAATCATTCACTTCCTGGGAAAGGGGGCTAAAGCCAGAGAGCCCAATGGTCTAGCTTAGCAGATCCCACCACTACAGAGCCCAGCAAGCTAAGACCCACTGGTTTTAAATTCTTGCTGCCAGTATAGCAGTTTTAAGTTGACCTGGGATGCTTCATTTTGGTGGGAGGAGGGGCACCCACCATTACTGAGGGTTGAGGAGGTGGTTTTCCCCTCACAGTGTAAACAAAGCCACCAGGAAGTTCAAACTGGGTGAAGCCCATTGCTTCTCTAGATTTCTCCCCTCTAGATAGGGCATCTCTGAAAGAAAGGCAGCAGCTCCACTCAGGGACTTATAGATAAAACTCTCATCTCCCTGGGACAGAGCACCTGGGAAAAGGGACAGCTGTGGGTGCAGCTTAAGCAGACTTAAACCTTTCTCCCTGCTACTCTGAAGAGAGCAATAGATCTCCCAGCACAGCACTCGAACTCTGCTAAGGGACAGACTGCCTGCTCAACTGGGCCCCTGACCCCCATGCCTCCCAATGGGAAGATACTTCTCAGCAGGAGTCGACAGACACCTCATTCAGGAGAGCTCCAGATAGCATCTGGCAGGTGCCCCTCTGGGATGAAGCTTCCAGAGAAAGGAACAGACAGCAATCTTTGCTGTTCTGCAGCCTCTGCTGGTGATAACCCAGGAAAACAGAGTCTGGAGTGGACCTCCAGCAAATTCCATCAGACCAGCAACAGAGGGGTCTAACTATTACAAGGAAAACTAACAAACAGAAAGGTATAGCATCCACATCAACAAAAAGGATGTCCACACAGAAACCTCATCTGAAGGTCACCAACATCAAAAACCAAAGCTAGATAAATCCATGAAGATGAGAAAAAAAAAACAGTACAAAAAGGCTGAAAATTCCAAAACCAAAACATCTCTTCTCCTGCAAAGGATCACAACTCCTCGCCAGCAAGGGAATAGAACTGGGTGGAGAATGAGATTGATGAATTGACTTAAGTAGGTTTCAGAAGGTGAGTAATAACAAACATGCTCCTTCAAGCTAAAGAAGCATGTTCTAATGCAATACAAGGAAGCTTAGAACCTTGAAAACACATTAGAGAAATTGTTAACCAGAATAATCAATTTAGAGAAGAACATAAACAACTTGATGGAGCTGAAAAACACAGCATGAAAATGTCGTGAAGCGTACAGGCATATCAATAGCTAAATCAATCAAGCAGAAGAAAAGATATAAAAGACTGAAGATCAACTTAATGAAATAAAGCATGAAAACAAGATTAGAGAAAAAAGAATAAAAAGGAATAAACAAGCCTCCAAGAAATATGGGACTATGTGGAAGGACCATACCTATGTTTGATTGGTGTAACTAAAAGTGATAGGCAAAATAAAACGAAGTTGGAAAACACTCCTCAGGATATTATCCAGGAGAACTTCCCCAGCCTACCATGACAGACCATCATTCAAAGTCAGGAAATACAGAAAACACCACAAAGATACTCCTCGAGAAGAGTAACCCCGAGACTCATGATCGTCAGATTCACCAAGGTTGAAGTGAAGGAAAAAATGATATGGTAGCCAGAGAGAAAGGTCAAGTTACCCAGAAAGGGAATCCCATCAGACTAACAGCAAATCTCTCTAAAGAAACTTTACAGGCCAGAAGACAGTGGGGGCCAATATTCAACATTCCTAAGGAAAAGATTTTACAATCCAGAATTTCATATCCAGCCAAACTAAGCTTCATAAGTAAAGGAGAAATAAAATCCTTTAGAGATAAGTACATTCTGAGAGATTTTGTCACCATCAGGCCTGCCTTACAAGAGCTCCTGAAAGAAGTATTAAATATGAAGAAAGGAACAACAGTACTAGCCACTGGAAAAACATGCCAAATTCAGAAGACCATCAACACTATGAAGAAACTGCATCAACGAACAGGCAAAATAACCAGTTAGCATCATAATGACAGGATCAAATTCAAACAAAACAATATTAACCTTAAGTGTAAATGGGCTAAATGCCCCAATTAAAAGACACAGACTAGCAAATTGGATAAAGAGTCAAGATCCCATAAGCATACTTTATTCATGAGACCCATCTCACATGCAAAGACACACATAGGCTCAAAATAAAAGGGATGGAGGAATATTTAACAAGCAAATGGAAAGAAGAAAAAGAAAAGCAGGGGTTGCAATCCTACTCTCTGATAAAACAGACTTTAAACCAACAAAGATCAAAAAGACAAAGAAGGGCATTACATAATTGTAAAGGGATCAATGCAACAAGAGCTAACTGTCCTAAATATATATGCACCCAATAGAGGAGCACCCAGATACACAAAGCAAGTTTTTAGAGACCTACAAAGAAATGTAGATTCCCTGAAAATAATAGTGGGAGACTTTAATACCCCACTGTCAATATTAGACAGATCAATGAGGCAGAAAATTAACAAGGATATTTAGGACTTGAACTCATCTCTGGACCAAGCAGAACTAATAGACATCTACAGAATGCTCCACCCAAAATCAACAGAATATACATTCTTCTCGGCACCACAATGCACTTATTTTAAAGTTTCCCACATAATTGGAAGGAAAACACTCCTCAGCAAATAGAAAAGAACAGACATAATCACAAAAAGTCTTTCAAACCACAGTGCAATCAAATTAGATCTGAAGATTAAGAAACTCACAAAAACTGCATAATTATATAGAAACTGAACAACCAGCTTCCATATGACTTATGTAAATAACAAAATTAAGGCAAAAATAAATAAGTTATTTGAAACCAATGAAAACAAAGACACAACATACCAGAATATCTGGGACACAGCTAAAGCAGTGTTTAGGGGGAAATTTATAGCACTAACTGCCCACAGGAGAAAGTGGGAAAGATCTAAAATCGACATCCCAACATCACAATCAAAGGAACTAGAGAAGCAAAGCAAACAAATTCAAAATTAGCCAAAGACAAGATCAGCCAAATAACTAAGATCAGAGCACAACTGAAGGAGAGAGAGACATGAAAAACACTGCAAAAAAAAATCAAGGAATCCAAAGCAGGTTTTTTGAAAAGACTAACAAAATAGATAGACTACTAGCCAGAATAATAAAGAAAAGAGCGAAGAATCAAATAGACACAATAAAAAATGATAAAGGGAATATCACCTCTGATCCCACAAAAACACAAACTACCATCAGAGAGTAAGTAATATAAACACTTCTATGCCAATAAACTAGAAAATCTAGAAGAAATGGATACATTCCTGGACATATACACTTTCCCAAGACTAAACCAGGAAGAACTCGAATCCCTCTATAGACCAAGAACAAGTTCTGAAATTTAGGCAGCAATTAATAGCCTACCAACCAAAATGGATTCACAGTCAAATTCTACCAGAGGTACAAAGAAGAGCTGGTACTATTTCTTCTGAAACTATTCCAAACAATTGAAAACGAAGGACTCCTCCCTAACTCATTTTATGATGCCAGCATCATCCTGATACCAAAACCTGGCAGAGACACAACAAAAAAAAAATTTCAGGCCAATATCCCTGATGAACGTCGATGCAACAAATCCTCAATAAAATACTGGCAAACTGAATCCAGAAGCACATCAAAAATTTATCAACCAAGTTGTCTTCATCCGTGGAATGCAAGGCTGGTTCAACATATGCAAATCAGTAAATGTAATCCATCACATAAACAGAACCAAGCATAAAAACCACATGATTATCTCAATAGGTACAGAAAATGCCTTTGATAAAATTCAACACCACTTCATGCTAATAACTCTCAATAAACAAGGTATTGATGGAACATATCTCAAACTAATAAGAGCTATTTATGACAAAGCCACAGCCAATGTGATACTGAATGCCCAAAAGCTGGAAGCATTCTCTTGAAAACCAGCACAAGACAATGATGTCATCTCTCACCACTCCTATTTAACATATTATTGGAAGTTCTGGCCTGGGCAATCAAGCAAAGAAAGAAAGAAAGGTATTCAGATAGAAAGAAAGAAAGTCAAATTGTTTCTGTTTGTAGATGACATGATTGTATATTTAGAAAACCCCATCATCTCAGCCCAAAATCTCCTTGAGCTGATCAGCAACTTCAGCAAAGTCTCAGGATACAAAAATCAATGTGCAAAAATTACAAGCATTCCTATACAACAATAATAAACAAACAGAGAGCCAAATCATGAGTGAAATCCCATTCACAATAGCTGCAAAAAATAATTGAAATACCTAGGAATAAAACTTACTTGTGGGCCAGGCACGGTGGCTTACACCTGTAATCCCAGCACTTTGGGAGGCCGAGGCAGGTGGATCACGAGGTCAAGAGATCGAGACCATCCTGGTCAACATGGGGAAACCCCGTCTCTACTAAAAATACAAAAAATTAGCTGGGCATGGTGGCGCATGGCTGTAATCCCAGCTACTCAGGAGGCTGAGGCAGGAGAATTGACTGAACCCAGGAGACGGAGGTTGCAGTGAGCCGAGATCGTGCCATTGCACTCCAGCCTGGGTAACAAGAGTGAAACTTCGTCTCAAAAAAAAAAAAAAAAACTTACTTGCTAACTCTATTTTATTGTAGAAGTTATTCAGAATTCCTTTAAGGAATATAAAGGACCTCATCAAGGAGAACTACAAACCACTGCTCAAGGAAATAAGACAGGACACAAAGAAATGGAAAAACATTCCATGCTCATGGATAGGAAGAATCAATATCATAAAAATGGTCATACCGCCCAAAGTAATTTATAGATTCACTGCTATCCCATCAAGTTACTTTCTTCACAGAATTAGAAAAAAACTACTTTAGATTTCATATGGAACCAAAAAGAGCATGTATAGCCAAGACAATCCTAAGCACACAAACCTGGAGGCATCACTCCACCTGACTTTAAAACTATACTACAAGTCTACACTAATCAAAACAGCGTGATACTAGTGCCAAAACAAATATATAGAGTAACAGAACAGAACAGAAGCCTCAGAAATAACGCCACACATCTACAAGCATCTGATCTTTGAAAAACCTGACAAAAACAAGCAATGGAGAAAGGATTCCCTATTTAATAAACGTTTTTGTGAAAACTGACTAGCCATATGCAAAACATGGACTGGACCTCTTCCTTATAACTTATACAAATTAACTCAAAAGATGGATTGAAGACTTAAATGTAAGATCTAAAACCATAAAAACTCTAGAAGAAAACCTAGGCAATACCATTCAATGTCATGGGTATGGGCAAAGACCTCATGACTAAAACACCAAAAGCAATGGCAACAAAAGTCAAAATTGACAAATGGGATCTAATTAAACTAAAGAGCTTCTGCACAGCAAAAGAAACTAGCATCAGAGTGAACAGGCAACCTACAGAATGAGAGAAAATTTTTGCAATCTATCCATCTGACAAAGGTCCAATATCCAGAATCTACAAGAAATGTAAACAAATTTACAAGAAGAAAACAATCCCATCAAAAAGTGGGTGACAAATATGAAAAGACACTTCTCAAAAGAAGACATTGATGTGACCAACAAATATATGAAAAAAAGCTTACCATCACTGATTATTAGAGCAATGGAAATCAAAACTGCTATGAGATACCATCTCATGCCAGTTAGAATGGCAATCATTAAAGTCAGGAAACGACAGATGCTGGAGTGGATATGTAGAAATAGTAACACTTTTACACTGTTGATGGGAGTGTAAATTCATTCAAACATTGTGGAAGATAGTGTGGTGATTCCTCAAGGGTCTAGAACCAGAAATGTCATTTGACCTAGCAATTTCATTACTGGGTATATACCTTAAGGATTATAAATCATTCTACTATAAAGACACATGCACACAAATGTTTATGGCAGCACTATTCACAATAGCAAAGACTTAGAGCCAACCCTAATGTACATCAGTGATAGACCAGATAAAGAAAATGTGGCACATATACACCATGGAATACTATGCAGCCATAAAAAAGGATTAGTCCACATCCTTTTCAGGGACATGGATGAAGCTGGAAACCATCATTCTCAGCAAACTAACACAGGAACAGAAAACCAAACACTGCAGGTTCTCACTCATAAGTAGGAGTTGAACAATGAGAACACATAAACACATCGGGGCCTGTCAGGGGTTGGGGGAGCTAGCAGGATAGCATTAGGAGAAATATCTAATGTATATGGCAGGTTGATGGGTGCAGCAAACCACCATAGCAAGTGTATACTTATGTCACAAACCTGTACGTTCTACACATGTATCCCACAACTTAAAGTATAATAAAAAAATAATAATAAGGTTAGGGAAATGTTTTCTAAACATGGTTCCTTTATGTAAAAGAGATATATTTAAACCATTTAAAAATATTCATGTAAATACAAATATACTTTTGTTGTTAAGGGCTATAATCAAAATTTTATATCAAATAGCCTTGAAGCAAAATATAATAAAAGAGGCAAAAGATAGGACCTTGCTAACTATATTTTATTGTAGAAGTTATTCAGAATTCCTTCAATTTTGTTATTTTTTTCCATTGAAAACCATGAAAGACTTTGAAGAACTGAGGAACTTTTCCAAGATGGTCCTCAAATTTCTTTGTTTCCATTAGATTATCTTGCCTACCCCCTCTTGCAGATAAACTTGACCCTTAGCTCTTCCTCCTCAAGAAAAATTCTTACCCCTTCTGAGACCATCCTTAACCAACTATTCTCTGAAACTAGCAAGGCTTGCTTGAACTGCTGTTCTTACTAAAACCCTATAAAGCATTCTGTCATTTTTCTCAAGTTAGAATTCTCCTTGGGAGTTTTCTCATACCAAGTATTTTTGAAATTTGCTTAGGTTAATGGTATTCTTCTTGCTTTTCTTCTATAAAATATACTATGTATGTATGTTGATATATGTATTGACGTGTATGTGTATATATGTATATAAAATATATGTGTGCATAAACACATATAATAAGCAATTAATTGTCATTATGGTTTAAAGTCAATGAAGTATTTATCCTTAATTCTCCCTTTAATTGTTATGGCAAAGAATAATTTCCCTCACTGTTACAGAAGGGAATGCAGGTTCAGGCAGAATATAGTAGGAAATGTGGCATGGGAGAGAAGCAGTTTCTCCAAGTAGTTAGGTAGACAGCAGTCCTAGTCCCTAAGATAGGGAATGTATAAATAAGATAAGGTTAAAATAACATGTGAGCTCAGTTCTGACATCATGAGTTTAATGTCACTTCTCTGAGGTATTTAAGGGAAGATGCAAATAGTTTGATGAATGATCTGAGGCTCAGTAGTTAGATCACACCAAGACTGGAGGTCATGAAAAGATAGAAATGGAAATTTTTGGCCTATGGGCAATCCCACTATGTAAATTAGTTTTCAAAAACTAATCATAAATATAATCCAAGGAATTTTAAGTCATAGAATACCACATAAATAGACGTAATATTTCAAACCTGGGATCAATGTTCTACTGAATCCTCTTGAATGGACACAGTAAATTATCCATTACAATGAACTTGGAATTGTTCATATATAACATGCTTAATCATCATAATTAACTTTCCTTCTTTATAAATTATAAAACTTCTCTTAATTGGTACATTTCCTCAATTGAGTTACGATGTTTCACTTTAGGATTTTCCATCACAGCTATACCTTTTCTAAGTTAGGAACCTAAAACTACTAAAACCACATGGGATTCTGTCAGTTATTTTTCATTTTCTGTTCTAATATCTTAGTCTACTTGAAGGACTTTGCTAAATTTTAGATTTCTTAATCATCTTTTAAAATATTATGCTTTCATTTTGGAGAAGCTTCAATCTCTAACAAATAATCTAATATACTAGTTAATATATTTCATAATTTTATCAATTACTAAGCTAGAATTTAGAGGACCCATTTGAAAGAGAATGTTGCCATATTAAGAGAATCTTTCTACTCATACCTCTATCTACTCACCGTATCCTTTACTTAACCAATTGCTTCCTCTTGTGTCCTTTGTTTAATTTCCATTTTTCACCAGATACAGTTTGAGGGAAATTTTCTCAGACCCTATGGTGAATTTTTCCCTCTACAGAAAGCTAAACAAATATTTCCTCATAAAGAACCCAGCATACTACTTTTGAAGTATTCCTTAACCAGCAATGAATGACTCCATCTCTCTGAGACAGCCTGAGAGCCCTAAGGTTGTAGGCTAAATCCTGACAGGGTACAGTATCTATACAGGGGACCTATCAAAGGTTAAAATTCCTCTCCAAGAATGCCACAAAATGAGTTTTCTATGAGAACTTCACTTTCAGTTTATTACATTATCTCATTAATTGTTTTCAAAAAATTTACTCACTTACAATATTTTAAATTTCTTTCTTTTCAGATTATAAAGGCAAAAGAAATTTAACAGAAATATATGTTTTTTTTCTATAGAATCTTTTTACATTTTCATTTCACTTTACTAAGTCTCATGAAGCCTATATGCTAATTTTGACAACAATTTCTATCTAGATCTTAACAGATAAGGTAACTCAGATAGTGGTCAAGGGATTTCCCTAAATCTTATTCCAGTAGCGTTTCTAGTGCTTATCTAATATGTGTATGCACTTCCTCCAAAATTCTGCTTTCTTAACAGGTTCGTTTTTATTCTGTATGGCCAACCTAAGGAAGTAGAAAAGCCAGAATTATATTTAAGACTTTCCCAACTGTCAGTTTTGTACTCAAACAAACTAGTCATTGCTGTCCCTCAGAAGGAAAGCTGCCTCTCACATATAAAGAACCTTCCTCTTGGAAGATTTTGTATCTTAAAAGGTTGTTTTGAAATGTTGATGTACCATATAAGTAAAAAAATTCTCCAGGCAGATTAAATGCATATATAAATTTATAATAGCCCACTGACTCCAGTTGGCAGAATTATAGCTTTAGGATAAGTGGCAAAACACTTTCCAAAGAAGTTTGGAGACTCTTTTTTGTCTTTCTGCCAAGTCCTCCCCACCGAATCTCACACACTGACTAATGCATATGCTTGTTGGTGTAAGATTCCAGGGAATGGTCTTTATGGAGGCTGGTAGGTGAGAATACTTTCAGTCAAGACCTATCTGAATTCTTGACTTGGACAGATTTTGGCTTCTACTATATTTCTAATGGCTTTCCTGTTGCATACATATCAACATCAGCAAAATGGGTGTTCTTCAGCATCTAATTCATATTCAGTCATTTCAAATATGAAGTATGTTTTATAATTTTAAAAAGTTAATTGTGAAACATTTTACAAAATACATATTGTTTAAAGATAAGAAAAACAGAAGTAAATTCCCCACTTAGTTGTTTTTAATCATCTCTAGTCATTACTCTACACAGTATTTTTATACCTTGTCTCTTTGAATTTATCCATTAATGTAAGAAAATATCTACTTGCTTCTTACCCTATAAATAAAAAATTAAAATTCTAAAATTTCCTGTAACGATTCTTACTGACCTCTCACTTCTATCAGGCAACTCCTTGTGCTTTTATGTTGTCAGTGCTCACTGTAAATAATTGTTATTATCTACTGCTGCTAAATATTCCAGTATAAAAATATATCATAATGTATTGATTTATTCTCCTACATATGATGAATAATTGGGTTGTTTCCTATTTGAAGGTATTATAAAGTTACTATAAAAATGTTATGTACTTTTTTTTGTTGTCATAAGCACTCGTTTCTATTGACATCTAATTCAGAGTAGAATTGGTTATGTATATATTTAGCTTTTGTCAATACTGCAAAACACTTCTCTAGCAAAGTGATTATTGAGTTATAGAGTGTTAATTTGTATAATTTTTGAGAAACTTCTTTAATTCATACCCTCACTAACACTTGGTATTTTTAATCCTTAAAATTGTAGTCATTCTTCTTTAGATGTTGTGTTCTTTTTTTAAAAAAAAAAACTTCTTTTAATTTTTTGGCTTTAATTTTGTATTTAGCTGATGACTAATGATTCCAAACCTATTTTTTAATGGCTACTGGCCCTTTGGCTATCCTATTTGATTAAGTGACTGTTAAAGAATTTTGTTTATTTTTATTTTTTAGATATGATCTTTCTCTGTCACTCAGGCTGTAGTGCAGTGGCACCATCATGGCTCACAGCAGCCTGAGCCTCTAGGCTCAAGGAATCCTCCTACCTCAGCCTCCCCACACAGCTGGGACTATAGGCATGCACCACCATGCCCAGGTGAATTTTAAATTTTTTATAGAGATGGGTGTCTCACTACATTACTCAGGCTTGTCTCAAATTCATGGGCTCAAGCAGTACTTCCACCTTGACCTCCCAAGGTGCTGGGATTACAGCCATGAGCCTCTATACCCAGCCCATTTTTTAAGTTATTCTTTTCCTCATTGATTCATTGGAACTTTTCATGTAACTTGCATATGAGTATACACACACACACACACACACACACACACACACAAATATATATGTATTAGACAATTTTCTCTATGACTTTTCAATTATTTTCTCCCATTACTTTGGTAATCTGACTATTCACACTATTAAAGCTATCTTTTAGTAAACAGAATTAGCTTATTTAAATTACTTTATTAATCTTTTCTTTTACACTTAATTTAGAAATCCTCCCACTCTAATATTATGAAGGCATTTTCCTAAGATTTATTCTAGAAAAGAAAGAACTTCTTTGGACTTCCACATGTATGTCTAAATCCACTGCAAATTCAATTTTGTAAATGGTGTAAGTTAAGGTACAGATTATATTTCAAAGTGATATCCAATTGATGGAACCATTTAGCAAAGCCACCATTTTTTCCACACTGAATTGCTGTGACATCCTTGTGATAAATCAGGTGATTATATGTGTGTGTTAACTTCTGAATATCTTATTCTGTTCTGTTGGCCTATTTCTTTATTTTTACACTAACATCATACTGTTTTAGTTACTGCACATTTATAATAGGACTTAATCTTTCTTTACACAATTGAGCCAGATTTGTTCTTTTTCAATATTGCCTTGCTATTCTAGATTCTTGGCATTTCCATAGATGTATTTATTTATTTATTATTTTTATTTATTTTGAGATTGCGTTTCACTCCGCAGCCAGGCTGGAGTGCAGTGCCACAATCTTGGCTCACTGCAACTTCTACCTACTGGAATCAAGCAATTTTCCTGCCTCAGCCTCCTGAGTAGCTGGGACTACAAGCTCCTGCCACCATGCCTGGAATTTTTTTATTTTTGTAATTTTAGTACAGATAGGGTTTCCCTCTGTTGGCCAGGCTGGTCTCAAACTTCTTACCTCAAGTGATCCACCCATGCTGGCCTCCCAAAGTGCTGGAATTACAGGCTCCATATATGTTTTAGAATGAGCATGCCAATCACCTCTCCCTCATTTAAAAAAAGGAAAAATACCTTTCTGTTATTTTGATTGAGAGAACATTGAATCTATTAATCAATCTGGGGAGAACTTTAATAATATGGAGACCTCCATTGCAGGAACACATATCCCTTCATTTATTTAGATTTAAAATTTTTTCTCAGAAGTTTACATGTGGACAAAGTAGAGGATTTCAGTGTCTCTCATCATAATTATTTTTGAGTATTTGAGGTTTTGATGTGTGCTATTATTAATAGTATTTATTGATTTCTTTATTAACATGTGCTGTGAATTTATAGAAATCTAATTCTTTTTAATATGCTGATTTATTATTTTCCATGTACCTATGCTTCTTTTTCAGTGAAAAGTTCCAATGAACTTTAAACAAGTCATCTCCTTATAGAGTTTATTTGCTCGTTTTGTTTTCTTTAAGAAATTGAGTTGGTTGTCATTTTTGTGACCAAGTGGATTTTACCTAATGGATTATTCCTTTACCTTTCTACCAGTAGAAGCAAGAAATAGCAAAAGGAACACAGATGAGAAGGCACTACAGGACCTTGACCACAGATACCACCAGTTGCCAGCCAGCAACTTTTTCCTAAATATTGGGTAGACATGTAGCTAAGTTTTAAAAATCTTGGATAAAATTAAAATTACAGAGTTTTTAATTCATGGAAGGTATTAAAACAGAATACCTGAACTCAATTGCATTAACGCAGCAACAGAATACATATGCTGCGTTAATGCAATTGAGTTCCTGAGATTTTAAAAGGACAAATACTACTGCAAGGTCTAATTCACATCCCAAGTAGCTAATTTATTCATCTGGTTGAATCTGGCTCTTAGGGTTTCAAAGTAAGCAGAACTTTGCTGCTGAACTTGCTTCTAAGCTTTAGTAGATTTGTTTTATTGGGAAAATGAGTTATTTATATTTTAATAGTATTTTATGTCTTTTAAATTTTTTTCTGCCTAGCCAACTGGAATAAAGGTCTCTCAAGATAACCAGTGAAATTTCAAAGCAAGACCATTTGTCTTAGTTCTGTGGAAATTTAACTTGACAAAAATTATCCCTAAAATTGTATTGAAGTCCTTTCAGGGCTAATAGAAGCAGAGCCTCAGCTTCTTTTGCCTCAGCTTCCAGGATTCCGGTATGAAACCGCTGCCATTTGCACTGCACGCTAATGACAAGCTGGATGTTTGCATGAAAGCCAATATGTTCTTACACTGCTTTATGAGACAAGTAATAATCAGTCTGTCATCAATGTCATGCTGCAATCAGGCTTTGACAAGGTTTGCAAATAACTTGAAAGCAACTGCTCATCCCTGAACACTACAGATCAAAACCAGACCTGAACAAAAACTAGAAGTCTGCTGAGCCTCAGCTGCAGTCTTCCAAAACATGCTGTGAATGAGCCGAAGCCACAGCAGAGGGAACAACCAAGCCTTAACCACCCCCAACCCATGTTTATAATTTTTAAAAAAATATTTGAGCATAGCTTTTTTCAGTTACTAGTCTGAGAACTCACTAGTCAAAATGATAATGTAACCACCAGAAATGCCCAGTCTGAGAACTCACTAGTCAAAATGATAATGTAACCACCAGAAATGCCCAGGCTGGTTAGAAGTACCACCTGTATTATTCTTGAAGATGACTGGAAAAAAGCAAATCGCTTGCCCATCTTGGTGTGGTTTGTTTTCTCAACTCATGGACTACAGTAGGCAGGATTTCTGATCAAACCCAGTGCTCCCATCAGTGAAAAGACTGCATGCACAAAGATTGAGCCACTGATTGCTTTCTTTTTCTCTCCTCCCTTCCTCAATTCTTCCCATTTTGTTGAGGGGATAAACTATGTGTTATTTGTTCACTGCTGTTCCTGATGCCTGCCAATTTGCCGGCCTAAGAAGCAAGTTAAATTTATGTGTAAAACTTCGAGACCAAGATCCTTTGGAAAAAATAAAATAAATAAAGATTTTTTTAAGTATTAGCTGGTCACAGTTCTGCTCAGCACTTCAAATCTTGTTTTTACTTATGTTTGTATAAATGGCTGGACAATCATGGGACATATGAACTTAAGCATTCATGAGTTTATGCCTAATACATGAGTATAGACTTGAGATGTGAGTTGTTGATTTCATTGTAGTCTACAAAAAGAAGTTATTCCAGAGTCATCTTGGTTATCTTTAAAAAAAACTCTGAAAATCAAATGCTATTGACATTCAAGATAAAGATAGCAGTAAAAGAAAAAAACATCAAAATGAAATAAGTGAAAGTCCACATTTCAAAAAGAAAAAAACTATAGACACATTTACAATCCCATATCATGTGATGACAATCCTTTGAGATTATAGGCCATATAGTTCTAAACTAAATGTCCAATAAAGTGTCCATTGTGTAAATATATTTTGAGAACCATGATATTGGCTCAGCACCAGGTTAGGTATTATGAGAGATAAGAATAATGCGTAAGAATTCCTGTTTTTCTAGGAGTTTGTGATCTGGTTAAGGAGAAGATATTCATGCGCATGAACATGTGTCAGTAACTTTTTGAAAGCACATGATGTAAGCACGGAAATATGAGACAAGAACCACTCTTGAACTATACTGAGGGCTTGTAACAAACATTTATAAACCTATCTTTAAGCCACATTTGATTATCCTCCAACATTTCCTGTCTTCTAAGATTACTTACCCTGTACTATTTCACATATACCTAAGTCCTAACCCAGTAAGAATGGAAATCCAGACCCCATTTCTGCTATTTCTGAGGTCCCACAGAGAGTGCGTTGGAGGGGTGGCGGTCACTTGTCATTTCTCAGTTTTGACTCTAGAGCTGGGATTCTTCAGCACTGTCTCCATCCCTTCCTTCATTGTTCTCTTTGCTGAGCCTGTTCTGTCTAGTCAATTGCACTTCCAAGAAATGGATAAGTACCCACACATTGGCTTCCTTACAGAAGCTTACTTGATGTCACATTGGTTTAACAAACTAACTTGAAGTTTTAAGGACTGCATTAAAAAATTACAACACAGGATGAAAGCACCTCAAAATTGATTATAAAGTAGCATGTCTCCTGGAGTGTATCAGCTATACCTGTCCTTTTTGTATTCCAAGGTCCTTTTCTCTTCCCCTGAAATCTGAGACCCTTCTGTCCCAAACTACCTAAATCTCCAATCTCTTTTCTCTGGTTTCCTTAGTGCAAATCTTGAAATCAGTTATAACATGGCAACATTTCAGGTGTGTGGCTATGCTCAGAATAAAACCAGACTTTTATATAATTGGCAGAGCTCTCTACACTCTCAACTCAAATACATGCTATAGGGTAAGCTCTGGTCCTTATTTAGATTTGTAACTGATGTACTACAGAGGAAAACAAAGACTTATTTCTGGGCTTCTAATAATTTAATATGACTAGTGTAGACTCTAAAACCACAAGAAATCTTTACACAAGAGTCTTTAATGTTAAAATGAGGGGAAAAAACCCTAAACACTATTTGTTGAATTCTGCTTAAAAATGTAGTACTGAGAGACCCGGCAAGATGGCGTCGTAGAAGCGACTCAGGATTGCAGCTCTCAGTGACGGCGCAGAGGGTGAGTCCTAGCCGCATTCTCGGATGGACTTTTCTAGCCCACAGAGCGTTGAAAGTCCCACAGGACGCTAGTAAAGTAAAACCGGCTAACGCAGCCCTTTGGCGCGGCCGCTTCGGCCGGCGCCGCTTCGGCCGGCGCCGCAGCAGGACCCGGCACGGAACTCACTGGTCTGGGCGCCCTGTTAAACCAGCAATCTGAGAGTTTGAAGGGCAGATTGGCGCGTCCATCTGATTGAACGGGACTTGGACAGTGAGCCAGACCAGGAGTTTCCTGGGAGTTTCCTGGGAAGCGTGATATGAGCCGGTGAAGTGGGCAGCGGCACGGGAGTTCGCACGGTTCCCAGTGCCCTATCGGCAGGCTCCTGGGGCGCCAGTGAGAGAGTCGAACTTTAAGCTTGCGGAGAGGGAGGGAGAGAGAGAGAGGACGGACTCTGAGGCAGGGAGCTGGGTAATCGGGCTCAGCGAGTCCCACCCTCACAGGGACAAGCAGGGCAATGACTGGAGACGCTTGGCGCTGAGAGTTTTGCTGCCGGCATCTAGGACGGTGCAGCCCGGTGAGGGAGGGGCGTCCACCACCGCTGACACAATCCGCCCCTATTGAAGCACCGCCCAGGGCCGAAGCAGCCTGCCGTTGCCGAGGCAACCTGCCATAACAGAGAGACTCCCAGGAGACGGGAGCTCTCCACAGCAGAAGGGAGTCCAGCAGCAACAGGGCAGAACCGCGCTAGTGGGTCAGAGCCCCGGCAGGCAAATAGTGAATAGACTGCCACCTAGTGGGGCAGGACAGTGCAACAGATACTCATAAAGAAAGCCCCAACTCCCTGAAACAGTGCATATAAGGGGGGGAAATAAAAGGGTGGTGTTTTATGAGTTCTATTACAGCAGACATAAACAACCTCCCAACAACACTGAATGAACAACGGAGCTCACAGCTCAGCACTGGAGCTACTATAAAGCACAAACCATCTCCTTAAGCAGCTCCCTGACCCCTGTATATCCAAAGAGTCACCGCAAAAAAAGGACTAATCAGACTGACATTTGGCGGGCATCATTCTGGAACAAAGACAGCAGAAGAAGAAACTGGTATCATCCCTCACTCTTCCACAGCTGCTACAGGTATACTCCAGACAAACAGGGCCTGGAGTGGACCTCAGAACTCATACAGCAGAGGGGCTAGACCACTAGAAGGAAAACTAAGTAACAAAAATACTTCATCATCAACAATCTCAGCATCCACACAGAGACCCAATTGAAAAATCAGCAACTACAAAGACGACAGGCGGATAAATCCATAAAGATGGGAAGAAACCAGCGCAAAAAGGAGGAAAACACCCGAAACCAAAACACCTCACCTCCTACAGAGGACCAAAACTCCTCACCAGCAAGGGAACAAAGCTGGACGGAGAATGAGTGTGACGAAATGACGGAATCAGACTTCAGAAAGTGGATAATGAGAAACTTCATTGAGCTAAAAGAACATGTTCTAAATCAGTGCAAAGAAACTAAGAACCTTGAAAAAAGATTTGAAAAAAAATTCGAGGAATTGATAACAAGAATGGAAAACTTAGAGAGGAATATGAATGAATTGAAGGAGCTGAAAAACACAACACGAGAACTTCGTGAAGCATGCACAAGTTTCAACAGCCGAATTGACCAAGCAGAAGAAAGAATATCAGAAATTGAAGATCAACTCAATGAAATAAAACGTGAAACCAAGATTAAAGAAAAAAGCACAAAAAGGAATGAACAAAATCTCCAAGAAATGTGGGACTATGTGAAGAGACCCAACCTACGTTTGATAGGTGTACCAGAATGTGATCAAGAGAATGAATCTAAGCTGGAAAACACTCTTCAGGATATTATCCAGGAAAATTTCCCCAACCTAGCAAGACAGGTCAATACTGAACTCCAGGAAATACAGAGAACACCACAAAGATACTCCGCAAGAAGAGCAACCCCAAGGCACATAATCATCAGATTCACCAGGGTTGAAACGAAGGAGAAAATACTTAGGGCAGCCAGAGAGAAAGGTCAGGTCACCCACAAAGGGAAGCCCATCAGACTCACAGCAGATCTCTCAGCAGAGACTCTACAAGCCAGAAGAGAGTGGGGGCCAATATTCAACATCCTTAAAGAAAAGAGCTTTCAACCCAGAATTTCATATCCAGCCAAACTGAGCTTCATAAGTGAAGGAAAAATAAAATCCTTCACGAACAAGCAAGTACTCAGAGATTTTGTTACCACTAGGCCTGCTTTACAAGAGCTCCTGAAAGAGGCACTACACATAGAAAGAAACAACCAGTTCCAGCCATCCTAAAAGCATACCAAATGCTAAAGACCATCAACAAAATGAAGAATGTACATGAACCAATGGGCAAAACAGCCAGATAGCATCAAAATGGCAGTATCAAATTCACACATAACAATATTAACCCTGAATGTAAATGGGCTAAATGCACCAATCAAAAGACACAGACTGGCAAATTGGATAAAAAACCAAAACCCATCAGTGTGCTGTATTCAGGAAACCCACCTCACACACAAAGATACACAAAGGCTCAAAATAAAAGGATGGAGGAAGATTTACCAAGCAAATGGAGAGCAAAAAAAAGCAGGAGTTGCAATTCTCATCTCTGATAAAATAGACTTTAAAGCAACAAAGATCAAAAGGGACAAAGAAGGTCACTACATAATGGTAAAAGGATCAATACAACAAGAAGAGCTAACGATTCTAAATATATATGGACCCAATGTAGGAGCACCCAGATATATAAGGCAAGTTCTTAATGACTTACAAAGAGACTTAGACTCCCACACAATAATAGTGGGAGACTTTAACACTCCACTGTCAATAGCAGACAGATCAACCAGACAGAAAATTAACAAGGATATCCAGGACTTGAACTCAGACCTGGAACAAGCAAACCTGATAGACATTTACAGAACTCTCCACCCCAAATCCACAGATTATACATTCTTCTCAGCACCACATCACACCTACTCCAAAATTGACCACATAATTGGAAGTAAAGCACTCCTCAGCAAATGCAAAACAACGGAAATCATAACAAACAGTCTCTCAGACCATAGTGCAATCAAGTTGGAACTCAGAATTCAGAAAATAACTCAGAACCGCACAGCTTCATGGAAACTGAACAACTGGCTCTTGAATGTTGATTGGATAAACAATGAAATGAAGGCAGAAATAAAGAAGTTCTTTGAAACCAACGAGAACGAAGACACAACGTACCAGAATCTCTGGGACACATTTAAAGCAGTCTGTAGAGGAAAATATATAGCAATAAGTGCCCACATGAGAAAAGTGGAGAGATCCAAAATTGACACCCTATCGTCAAAATTGAAAGAGCTAGAGGAGCAAGATCAAAAAAGCTCAAAACCTAGCCGAAGACAAGAAATAACTAAGATCAGAGCAGAACTGAAGGAGATAGAGACAAGAAAAACCCTTCAAAAAATCAACAAATCTAAGAGCTGGTTTTTTGAAAAGATCAACAAAATAGACAGACCACTAGCCAGACTGATAAAAAAGAAAAGAGAGAACAACCAAATAGATGCAATAAAAAACGATAAAGGGGAAATCACCACAGATTCCACAGAAATTCAAACCATCATCAGACAATACTACAAACAACTCTATGCACACAAACTAGTAAATCAGGAAGAAATGGATAAATTCCTGGATGCCTGTGTCCTCCCAAGCCTAAACCAGGAGGAAGCTGAAACTATGAATAGACCAATAACAAGGTCAGAAGTTGAGGCAGCAATTAAGAGCCTACCACACAAAAAAAGCCCAGGTCCAGATGGGTTCACAGCTGAATTCTACCAGACACACAAAGAGGATCTGGTACCATTCCTTCTGAAACTATTCCAAATAATCCAAAAAGAGGGAACCCTTCCCAAATCATTTTATGAGACCAACATCATCCTGATACCAAAACCTGGCAGAGACTCAACAAGAAAAGAAAACTTCAGGCCAATATCCATGATGAACATAGATGCAAAAATCTTCAATAAAATACTGGCAAATCGATTGCAACAGCACATTAAAAAACTTATCCATCATGATCAAGTAGGATTCATCCCGGGCATGCAAGGCTGGTTCAACATACGCAAGTCTATAAATGTAATTCACCACATAAACAGAAGCAAAAACAAAAACCACATGATTATCTCAATTGACGCAGAGAAGGCATTTGACAAAATTCAACAGCCCTTTATGCTAAAAACCCTCAATAAACTTGGTATTGATGGAACATATCTCAAAGTAATAAAAGCTATTTATGACAAACCAACAGCCAATATCATACTTAATGGGCAAAAACTGGAAGCATTCCCTTTGAAATCCGGCACTAGACAAGGATGCCCTCTCTCACCACTTCTATTCAACATAGTACTGGAAGTTCTAGCCAGAGCAATAAGGCAAGAAAAAGAAATAAAGGGTATTCAAATAGGAAAGGTGGAAGCCAAATTGTCTCTATTTGCAGACGACATGATAGTATACCTAGAAGACCCCATCACCTCAGCCCAAAAGCTCCTGCAACTGATAAGCAACTTCAGCAAAGTCTCAGGATATAAAATCAATGTGCAAAAATCACAAGCATTCCTATACACCAACAACAGACTTAAAGAGAACCAAATTAAGAACGAACTGCCATTCACAATCGCTACAAAGAAAATAAAATACCTAGGAATACAACTCACTAGGAATGTAAGGGACCTCTTTAAGGAAAACTACAAACACCTGCTCAACGAAATAAGAGAGGACACAAACAGATGGAGAAACGTTCCATGTTCGTGGTTAGGAAGAATCAATATTGTGAAAATGGCTATACTGCCCAAAGTAATTTACACATTCAATGCTATCCCCATCAAACTACCATTGAATTTCTTCATAGAACTGGAAAAAACCACCATGAATTTCATATGGAACCAAAAAAGAGCCCGCATAGCCAAGTCAATTCTAAGCAAAAAGAACACAGCGGGAGGCATCACGCTACCAGACTTCAAACTATACTACAAGGCTACAGTAATCAAAACAGCATGGTACTGGTACCAAAACAGAGATATAGACCAATGGAACAGAACAGAAACATCGGAGGCAACACAACATATCTACAACCATATCATCTTTGATAAACCAGACAAAAACAGGCAATGGGGAAAGGATTCCCTATTTAATAAATGGTGTTGGGAAAACTGGCTAGCCATATGCAGAAAGCAGAAACTGGACCCCTTCCTGACACCTTACACTAAAATTAACTCCAGATGGATTAAAGACTTAAATGTAAGACCTGACACCATAAAAACCCTAGAAGAAAATCTAGGCAAAACCGTTCAGGACATAGGAGTAGGCAAGGACTTCATGAACAAAACACCAAAAGCATTGGCAACAAAAGCCAAAATAGACAAATGGGACCTAATCAAACTCCACAGCTTCTGCACGGCAAAAGAAACAGTCACTAGAGTGAATCGACAACCATCAGAATGGGAAAAAATCTTTGCAGTTTACACATCTGACAAAGGGCTGATATCCAGAATTTACAAAGAACTCAAACAGATTTACAGAAAAAAAACAAACAAGCCCATTCAAAAATGGGCAAAGGATATGAACAGACACTTTACAAAAGAAGACATACATGAGGCCAACAAACATATGAAAAAGTGCTCATCATCATTGGTCATTAGAGAGATGCAAATCAAAACCACATTGAGATATCATCTCACACCAGTTAGAATGGCGATCATTAAAAAATCTGGAGATAGCAGATGCTGGAGAGGATGTGGAGAAATAGGAACACTCTTACACTGTTGGTGGGAGTGTAAATTAGTTCAACCATTGTGGAAGACAGTGTGGCGATTCCTCAGGGACCTAGAAATAGAAATTCCATTTGACCCAGCAATCCCATTACTGGGTATCTATCCAAAAGACTGTGAATCTTTCTACTATAAGGACACATGCACACGAATGTTCATTGCAGCACTGTTTACAATAGCAAAGACCTGGAACCAACCCAAATGCCCATCGATGATAGACTGGACTGGGAAAATGTGGCACATATACACCATGGAATATTATGCAGCAATCAGAAATGATGAGTTTGTGTCCTTTGTAGGGACATGGATGAATCTGGAGAACATCATTCTCAGCAAACTGACACAAGAACAGAAAAAGAAATACCGCATATACTCACTCATAGGCGGGTGAGAAAAATGAGAACACATGGACACAGAGAGGCGGTCTACTATACCCTGGGGACTGTTGGGGGAAATGGGGGAGGGACAGCGGGGGGGGCTGGGGGGGATAGCCTGGGGATGAATACCAAGTGTGGGTGAGGGGGAGGAAGGCAGCAAAACACACTGCCATGTGTGTACCTATGCAACTATCTTGCACGTTCTGCACATGTACCCCAAAACCTATAATGCAATAAAAATTTAAAAAAAAAAAAAAAAAAAAAAAAAAAAAAAAAAAAAAATGTAGTACTGTTTTGCATTTTGTAACATTAGTCACTCAAATATACTACAAATCTATGTAGCAATTTTAACAACAGGTATGCATCTGAAATTGCTGAAAGAATTTACACAGGGAATGATACTTTCCATGAAAAGAAGTTGTTTTAAATTATTATTCACTTTATGATTGAAGCCAATGTCTTAATTGATAGTAAGTTTCTTTCAATCATTTACCTTCGTAAAAACTGTACCTTCTCATTCAATGACAAAGCCCAGTGTAACAAATTTGTGTCCCATTCAACAGAAAAGTTTTGTAGTGCTTTATGTATATATGGAAGTCCATAAATAAATGTATTTATCCTTTCTTCCTAGACACATCTTTGCTTCTCTTTCCATGATAGTACTGAAAAACTTTCTGTTAACCAATGATTTCCATTAGAAAATTATCTTTCTCATTGAAAACTAAACTATGGTTATAATTTAGATATCTTAGAGAAATCACGAGGATATCATACTCTAAACTATTAAGTATGGGTTTCTTTAAGTATTGTGCTTTTCAATTCCATTTCAAATAGCTTACCAAGCTTTCAAAACAAAATCTTAAAGGATAGCTAACTGTTTTAGGAGACTCAGAAGTAATTGGGATCAGAATCAAGGACAGACTTCCGTGGCATATACTAGAGATCACCTGTTGGACTCACTCCCTAAGTCATTTGTTCAACAAACATTTGCTGAATGCCTACTGTGGACGATGCTGTGCTAGGAGCTGATGAGTCAGTGATGAACTATGAAGGCTGATGAGTCAATGATGAACTAGAAAGCCAAGTACTGACCTTTAAGAATCCTACACAATAACAGAAGAGAAAAATGATGACCAAGGACACGTGAAAATTAAAAAAAATAATTGAACATTGTATTAAATGCAAGGAAGGAGATATCAGCAAAGTTATGCTGCAGTAAAAGTAAATGTAAATGTCCTTAAACATACTTTTTAAAGTTTCAACTTCAAGAATAGAAAAAAAACAATTAAAACTACAGTGACAAAATTTTTCACCTATCTGATAAAAACTGAAATGTTTGATGCCACATTCTGTAAGAATGAAGGAAAAGGACATTCTGATTGTGAATATAAATGAATTCATCCTGTATGGAAGGCATTTTGGCAGTATCTATCAATATATAAAAATATAAAACTTTTGTCCCTTAATCAGAAATAGGAATATGGCCTATTAAATTTGTTCTTATTTGTACAAAAGGGTGTCATGTACAGAATTATTCACTGCAATTGTGTTTTTAGTGAGAGAAGATTGGAAAACTATCTAAACAGGCATCAATAAATGGTCAGTTTAATACATTATACTACAAAGATAAAATTAAATGCAATGTAGCCACAACACAGAATGCGAACATAGCTTTTAGTTCACTTGTTTGTTTGCAGATATGGGCCTATCTACAAGACAGTGTTGGGGAAAAAAATAAGCTTCTGTATTTGTATAAACTATTAAAAAGAATGTGAGCACTTATATTTGTATACGCTTAAAATATCTCAGGAAATGGAGTGAGAGAGATTTTTTAAAATATATATTTCCTTTTATTCCTTTATAACTTTGAATTATGCATTATCAAAATACATTATCTCTTTAAAACATGTAAATGTTTTGTTAAAGATAAAAATTTACAGTAGTATCTATTATGAGATTCTCATGACCACTTTTATAAGCTGTAGGGTTTGAGAGCAAAGTTGAAAAATTTATTACGTCAGATTCAACTGAATTAATATATATCAGAACCTATTGGGTTCAAGGCACTGTGCTCTTGAGACATAAAATTAAAATAAAGACATTGTGCCCAGAAAATGTAGTTTAATGGATGTATTTATTTTTAAAGAAAACATAAATTGTGATAAAAGTAATTAGTAGGAGAACAAAGACTTAAGTTTTACTATGCCTTTAAAAACTTCTGCAGAATAAACATAAAGTATTGAATTTAAATAATTACTAAAAATTTATAGCATCTCATTTGTAAAACTCAATTTATTTTATGTAAACCCCCAAAGGATTGTTTGGCAAATCCTTTGAATATTATTGGCATATATGTGAAGAATACTACTTATTAAAAGATTACAGAAAAGGAGTTGTAAAGGAACCTGCATTAAACACCTATTTATTTTAACTTATTTTTAAGATTATCCAAAAAAGTCAGAAATCTGACGTATTCTTTGGAAATAACATAGACTAGACTAAAAAAAACCATGTTAGCATAGAAACGGACTATGTTAAGATGTCTTGATCTGTACTATTTTCTATTATCTGCCATTTCATTTCCTACCTATAATTTTATTAAATGGCTTTGAAAGTACAATGATGCATGCAAACTGCAGATTTTTGTTATTGCTGTTTAAATATGCACAAGCCTGGAATTGATGGAGAATTTATTACATTCCCCAAAATGAGAGAAAATAAAATGGCATGAATATTCAAAATTGAACTACAAGGTTAGAGGTCTGAATGTCATAATACAATAGCAACAATAAGTGATTATACAAGTCATTCAGGTTTCCTTTTCATTTTAGGAGTGGACCCAGAATTTGTGGAGTTTAAAACTTACGTAATGGTGAGAAGGGGAGTAAGGGTAAAAAATAATAAATTTATAAATGCAAATTTAGGTACAGGACCTTAGGGCCCTTGCAAGAGAGTATCCTTTAAGATGAACCTTATTTGCTTCACAGAAACTTGCTTTGCTTCTCTTAGCAAACAGATTTCCTGAAACTTCATTCTCTGGTTTGTTATGAATATTTGTTTGGGATAGCGGCAGATGTACATATCAGTAAGTCATAAGTAATCAAAAGAAGTTTTCCATCTCACTATCTAGATGACATTCCCATTTCTTAGATTTTCCTCATTTGAGAAAGAAAAATTAAATCTGCCATATCAGATTCAATAGAACAGACCAAAAATTTCCTTTCACAGAACATAGCATCTTGCAATGCAATTTACATACTGTTCTTTTAGCCTATTTGTGGAAAATTCAACAATGATTTTTTTATTTCTCAAAAGCAGTTTGCAATTGCAGTTCTGACAATTAATCCTCCCACCATTGAACATTTATTAGGATGATAGCAGGCAGCTCTTTCCCTTCTATGGGGTCCCTCTCTATTCAGTCATTACTTCAGAGATATGCAGAATTTCCCCTGATAGTAAGAAAAAGGCAGACATATCTAAGTTTTCCCCTTTTTATTATGCCAGGGAGAAACCAGTTTCTGTTAATTCTGGTAACCATGTTATCTAACTCTTAGAACAGGAAAAATGATGGGGAAGAAACGAGGCAGAAGTTCTGAGAAGCATCCCCTGGTTATTGTTGCTAGGGCAACTGAAACTTGGCATCCTCCAAATAGTCATCGTCTGTCACACTTGGGGTATTATTCACAGGCATGCAACACATTTCAGTATATCTTTAAAAAAAATAATGGGGGAGGGGTGATGAATAAATGAGAATTTTAAATAGGCACAAAAACAAAATGCATGCCTAATATTTAAAAAGAGTGATAATAAGCATAAGAGAAATACATTTCTGATAAATCTGTCACTGCTATATATTACTTTGTTTCTTATTGTACAAATTAGCCACTACACAATCTCAATAATTATCTACCCATCTGCCTTCTTTTACAAGAACCCCTTCTTCCTCCAAATAATAGTCTTCTATAGTATGACTTCAGACTAAATGCATGCAAAGATTTAGATGTCATTTTCTTTTTCACAGTCCTTAAGAAAGCCAAGAATATTTTCCAATACTTTTCATTATTTACCAGAATGTATGACTTAGAGGCCAGCCTGCTTTTGCTGTAAGAGAAGACAAGGTATTTATTACCCCAATATTCATTGAGAAAAACAGCCTCGAGCCTTGAAATGCCCTTGGCTAAATCTAAGTTGTACAATTCATTTTTCTTATGTTTGCATTTCTTAGAGCCAAGGTGTCTGCTTAATCTTTCTAATCACCAACTGGCTTTCTTAACATTATAGAAAATGTATTTTTGACATTGTAAAAAAAAAGAAAAAAAAGAGGTACCACTCCTCGAATCATATAGCAGAAAGGAAGCCTTAAAAATACTTGTCATCAAAGTCACATAAAACCCTGACCGCTTCAACCTCCTCTTAGTATTTGCTAGTGTCAGCATCATAAAAACATGAAGGAAACCCACATTAATGTATCATGTTTACAAAATAGGTTTAATGTCAAATGCATTTTTAGAAGTAAATGGAAGAAGGAGAAAGATGTTAACCAAATTTCACTGAATGAACACAAAAAAATCATAATAGATTAAAGAAGGAATAAAAATCAGAAACATAACTTCTGGCAACGACTTTACTAAAAGGTTTCTTTTCCTCTTAGAATTGCTAAAGTCCTCTCATGAAAGCCAAATATGTATTTTCATATAACCAAGATAATGAAACTAGGCACAAAAGCAAATAAAAAATACTTTCTTAATTACAAGGCTTAGCATTTCATATTGGCTCAGCCATATCAGCCTGACTTTAGTACTGTTTTACATGCTGTTTTTAATGTAATCACCCACATTTTGTCAACCAATATACTCACTACTTGGAACTCCAAGGAAGGAATAATCACATAATGGTATCCATAATAAAAGTGATGGCTCGTTTTTGCTAAGCATTTATTATATGCCAGCCACCGTCATATATACTTTATAGAGATTACCTCATTTAATGCTCAATTATAAGACTCTGACTTAAATTATTCTTATTGTACAGATTAAGGAATTAAGGGACACAGAAGCTATGTAGGCTCAAGTTTGCATAACGAGAAAATGGTGGTACCAGGATAGAGGATCTGTTGTTTACATTAGTGTCCCAAAGAGAGAGATCCAAGATGGTTGATCACTAACAGCTCGGGATTGTAGCTCCCAGTGAAAGTGCAGAGAACAAGAGGACACCACACTTTCAGATGAATTTTTGTTGCTCATGGACCAGAAGATTCCCAGTGGAGGAGACCCATGGGTCGCCAACGCGACTCTTGTGGCCGGTGCAGTGGTTTTGCTGGCACCTCGGCATGCAGCTCTTCGTGCAGAGTAAATGGGACTGGTTCCCCTTCTGACCAATGTTTGGAGCTCCAGGAAGGCAGAGTCGCCTATTATGGACTCAAGAAGGAAGCCAGACTGGAGATTCCTGGGCAGAAGAGCACCATCAGTCTTATCGCTGCTGTTTTGGACAGCACAGTGGGTTGCTCGGATTCCAGCACTGGGAATCAATAAATTGGACGTCCACTCAGAAACCTAATTAGAATGACGGTAATTGTAAAGATGACAGATGGATAAATTTATAATAAAGGGAAGAAACCAGCCTAAAAAGGATGAGAATACCCAAAATCGGAACCCCTCTTCCTCTACAGGAGATTGCAGTGTCTCATCAGCAACAGAACAAGCCCTGCTGGAAAAGGACTGTGTTCCATTATCAGAAGTCGGCTTCAGAAGGTGGATGATAAGAAAAATTTCCGGGAGTTAAAAGAAATTGTTCTAATCCAATGTAAAGAAACTAAGAACTTTGAAAAAAGGTTTGACGAAATGCTAACAAGAATAGACAATATAGAGAAGAATATAAATGAACTAATGGAGTTGAAAAACACAACACAAAAACTTAGCGAAATATGCACAAGTTTGAATAGCCAAATTGATCAAGCAGAAGAAAGGATATCAGAGGTCAAAGACCTAATTAATGAAATAAAACGAGAAGACAAGAATAGAGAAAAAAGAATAAAAAGGAATGAGCAAAGTCTCCAAGAAATATGGGACTATGTGAAAAGACCTAATCTACGTTTGATAGGTGTACCTGAATGTGATGGAGAGAATGAATCCAAGCTGGAAAATACTCTTCAGGATATTATCCAGGAGAATTTTCCCAATCTAGCAGAGCAGGACACTATTCAACCCCAGGTAATACAGAGAACACCACAAAGACATTCCTCAAGAAGAGCAACCCCAAGGCACATAATCGTTAGATTCATGAGGGTTGAAACGAAGGAGAAAATACTAAGGGCAGCCAGAGAGAAAGGTCAGGTTACCCACAAAGGGAAGCCTATCAGACTTACAGTAGATCTCTCAGCAGAAACCCTACAAGCCAGAAGAGAGTGGGGGCCAATATTCAACATTCTTGAAGAAAAGAACTTTCAGCCTAGAATTTCATATCCTGCCAAACTGAGCTTCACGATTGAAGGAATAATAAAATCTTTTATGAACAAGCGAGTACTCAGAGATTTTATTACCACCAGGCCTGCTTTACAAGAACTTCTGAAAGAAGCATTACACACAGAAAGGAACAACCAGTATTAGCCTTTCTAAAATATATCAAAAAGTAAAGAGTATCAACATAAAGAAGAATTTACATCAATGAATGGATAAAATAGCCAGTTAACATCAAATGGCAATAACCCTAAATTTAAATCGACTAAATCCCCCAATCAAAAGATAGAGCCAAAACCTAACGGTATGCTACATCCAGATCCATTTTATATCCAAAGATACACAAAGACTCAAAACAAAGGGTTGGAGAAAGGTTTACCAACCAAATGGAGAGCAAAAATAAATAAATAAACAAAAAGCCGGAGTTGCAATTCTCTCATTTGATAAAATAGATTTCAAAGCAACAAAGATACATTGGTAAAAGGATCAATGCAACAATAAAAGCTAACGATCCTAACACCCAGATACATAAGACCCATAAAGAGATTTAGACTCAATGAGACAGAAAATTAATAAGGATATCCAGGACTTGAACTCAGATCTGGAACAAGTAAACTTAATAAATATTTATAGAGCTCTCCATTTTAAATACACAAAATATACATTCTCCACTTTAAATACACAACATATTGATCGGCCATTATTAATACCCATTTTTAGAATAAAGCAATATTCCTGTTCTCTCTCCCTTTTTCTTCCTCTTTCTTCCTCTCCTTCTCTCCTTTTTTTCTTAAAAAAAGAGAAAAAGAAACATTTTAAAAGCAATAAAAATAAAAATAAAAAACTACATTAGTGTTCCATGCTGGCAATTTGGTTGGATGCCCCCTATCCACTTGGGCCTGTAATCTCCTCTTAGCTGGAGTATTTCTGTGAGTTTGGGCTGCAATTTTTCTACCTAATTCTCACTTTTTGTATGGCAGATGCTTCTGTTTGCCTTCTTTCTGGATCTCTTGTTCTCATCCAGATCCCTCTTTATATTTATATTTGCATTAAACTCTAGCATTGTAGGTTGAAGCAACCAAGAGGCTCATCTGTATGTGCTAAGTTTTATTTCCTCCCTTGCCATTCTCTGATGGTATCATCATGCCTAGCTAGAAATCTAATCCTGAGTAATATCTTCTACCACTTCCCACCTTGTTTTATCATTTATCCTACCTCTGATATTGGACCATTTGAATTTGCACTTACTGTGGTTTGCACCTAGAGAATTGGTTCCCAAAAAAAAATCTAACTTCCCACCCCACACAGATTCACAAGTGGATACTCTACCTCTCAATGATTTCTATCCATGCAGAATAAAATTGTGCATAATAACCTGACATGTAACATGCTAGTAAACATAAATTTCTTATGAGAATAAATTCTGAGCATCTTGACAGCAAAGAATGAATCTTGCTAATTTTTTTATTTGCATCTCAAGTAAATACCTACTTGTTCATTGTATACAGAAGATCTCAATAACCAATTAAAAATTAAATGAAATCATATGCCAAGAAACATGCTTTGTAATTTACATTAATGAGTATACTAGTCAGGATATATGCTAGGCTGTACTGCACTAACAAGCATACCCAAATCTCAGCACCTTTTCAAAACACAAGTTTATTTTTCATTCTCCTCATACATGACTTGAGGTTAGCATGCAGACTCTGCTCATCACAGTCATTCATGCTCCAGGAGATGAAATCTCCATCTCAACACATGTTCTCATGTGGCTGAGACCAAAAAAAAAAAAAAAAAAAAGGAATATGACAAAACAAATAGCCTGTTTAAATTTCTGTCCAGAAATGACAAATATCATCTTCACTCAACTATTATTGGGCAAAGTAAAACAATATGGCCATTCCTAACTACTAAAAGGGAAGGGGGCATGTAATCTTTCAGTTGCCTGAGAGGAGAAATGAACATGAATATCTGTGAAGAGTCCAAGTGGCTATGGCAAGGGACATGCTGTTTATGCCTTTTCTCCAGAGTAATTCCTCATACTACTGCATATGTGCTCAGTTTATTTTCTTAGCCCAGAAATTGTGTGACAAGCAGTGAGGAGAGAAAAGGCAATAATAGGAGGGCAGATGTCCGGTATATATCAAGTTTAAGCAGAGTGGCACAGTCATAAAGGATGGGAGGAGAGAGAGAACCTCAGAAAGCAGTCAACCTCAGTCAGTTTTGTTGAGGGGGCAAGAACCTAGTCTCTGTGGCAATAATTTTAAGGAAAGTAGGATATTGGTCATACTTCATTGCATAAAATGTGGTAAGAGATGATCAGTGCATCCAAGAAGCCATGTGCCTTACCAAATACATCCCAGAGAGAAACAAGAATAGATTATCTAATTTCTAATTCTGCTTTGATGCATCTGTGAACTTTATGATGTCAAGTGTCCTGTTTGTGCCTAGCCTAAAACTTCTTGATGTGCGTATGTCCAAAAAGGCCAACAGAGTATCTGCAAAATAATAATGCTGTGTATGAATTACATGTTCTGAATGAATCCAAACAAAAATTTCACTCAAAAAATCTTCCAGTAATGAATACAAGCTGTACTAACTTAAAGTGTTTTTAGGATACAGTATGTTCAAATTTAACAGTAGGAAAATCGCTTAACTAAAGATTACATTACTACCTAGTGCCACGATTCATTCACACATGGTGTAGAGAGGCACTGGTTCGAAAACAATCTTTTCCAAAATTGAGCATATTACAGGAATTACAAAGGGTAGGAGACAGGTCCTTCTTTTCTCAATTAGTACTGTCTTTAAAAAGTAAGGACAAAGCATTGTAGATATTCTTGAACAGGGAAAAATGTCTATGCTTACTTTTATACAGTCAATCTTACTTGATTCTCACATAGAATGAAATATTTTCTGTTTTCCTTTTAGATATATATATATATGAAATATAAACTGGAAAATTTAAATACTCTAGTAATCATTTCCAGACAGCACGGCTTCTGCCAAAAGGATTACTACATCTTTTATCCTGCCTTACAAGGTGTATCTCTATTGTTATTACACCTGGACATTCAGGTATAACTGATAATTTTGGAGATTATTAATAAGACAAAACTGAAATACATCTATTTGCATGGAGAGTGAGAATCCCTGCAGGAGAGACCTATTCTTGAGGTAACATGAATTTTGAAATCCTGAGATTGAGCTAGTTATAAGAACTTAGTTTTCAGAAGGGAATAGAGATTCTGAGTACCATACAATGACTTTTACATAAGTCTGATGCTGGGACATGCACTTGCATGCGTATCTATATACCATAGAGGGAAGCCTTAAAGTATACTTTAAGACTTCTTCACAGTGCAATTTTAAAGTATACTTTTAGGCTTCTCTCTTCCTAGCATACAGGGCAGGTTTACTGAACACTGCACACACCAATGCCCAAGAAACTATGCTCAGATCTCACAAAGAAGGCAGGACTTTTCTCTAACTTCTTTATAATCTCCACAAGCTTTAAGATCCCATGGTCTCAAGGAAGAACTAAAAGAGAACATCTCTGCCCAGCAATAGAAGAAACTACTAAACTCTGAAGTGGAACACGTTATACCAGTGCATGCTACACCAAAAGATGGAATGAGAGTGGCTGCTTTCCTGGAAGAGTGGAGACAAATGTCAGAAAGGAGATGCTGGATCTGGGTAGCATGAAGCAGTAAAGGTGTGCCCCACACCCAGTGAACAGCAAGAACCCCCTCTATGACTGGCAGAGTTTGAACCATCATTAAAGGATAAAATGCTCATCTCAAAGCAAAGGCAATTAAGTGACAGAGTGTTCCAGATCTGACGACTCCCAGACTTTGACAGTGGCCATAGCAGTAAAAACAGCTATGCCATGCAGAATGATTTTTGGCATTATCAGTCATGTTACTACATTTGTACCTACTGCTGAACATTTGACAGACCCTTGGAGACTAACGTATATGAGTCTAGAGTCTTTGCAGGAAGGTAAAGTACATGAATTATCAGTAGATGATAGTAATGATCTTTTTTATTGACTTAAGCCTGTACATGAACTCAAGTATATTCATAAGCTGGCGAGATTGTGAAAGTTCAAATTTCATAGTGTCACTATTTTCAAGCTTATAGGAAATTTTGTGTTACATTATGCTGCATATTTGTTAACGACAGTTCAAGGAACAATTTGGTGCATTCATAATTGATTGTAGAGAATACCAGAGGTTGGAAAACTTTAGAAAAGATCATATTTTCAAAACTGATCTCGAACATGCTACATGGATCCTTCTAAGTTTAAGTCACAAAGGGAAATCTTTCCTTAAATACTAAATTTTGTGATTTCTGTGATCTGTTTCAATTATCATTTGTCCTAATAATTTATTGTATTAAATCTTCAGAATCTTTTGAAAATATAATTACTTAAATTTTCTGCAAAGAATCTGCTACATAGTTGTTCTTGAACTTTCTTTGTTCTTTTTCTTTGAGAGAGAGAGAGAGAGAGAGAGAGAGAGAGAGAGTATTTGTATGTGTACATCAAACACTCTCAGCAGTAAAATTTCTAAAAGAAAACTACAAATCGAAGTCAAGTAGAAAAATAATCTTTGAATTTCTAGGGAACTAACAGTTTTTGGAAATAAAACTTTCCTACAGAGTAAAATTATTTCCTGATGATGTTGCACATACTAGGAGCTCAATAAACATTTGTTGAATGGTGGGATCATATTTTTATAAATTCACTTCGGTATTAAATATCACCTGATATGTATCACTAGATGATACATAAATTGGCTTCATGTTCCCCAATTGATAAATTTAGTCCCTAAAACCATGAATGCCACTGTATTCTTAAGGCTTTAAATTCTAATGTGTATTCATTTATCTGAAAAATAATTCCTGCCAGGTGTGGTGGCTCATTCCTGTAATCCCAGAACTTTGGAATGCCAAGGCAGGAGGATCACATGAGGTCGGGAGTTTGAGACCAGCCTGACCAACATGGAGAAACCATGTCTCTACTAAAAATGCAAAATTAGCAGGGTGTGGTGTCAGGCACCTGTAATCCCAGCTACTCGGGAGGCTCAGGAAGGAGAATCACTTGAACCTGGGAGGTGAGCTTGTGGTGAGCCTAGATCATGCCATTATACTCCAGCCTGGACAGCAAAAGCAAAACTAGGCCAAAATAAAAATAAAAATTCCTGAAACTTGCTTCTCTGAAACATTACATACTAGGCTTAGTGACTTTCTATTAAGCATTACAGAGAAAGCCTACCACAAAAGCTATAGTAAAATAACTTGGGGGGCTAGGGGAGGGATGGTAGGGGAGTGGGGGACTAGGGGAAGGAAAGCATTAGGAGAAATAACTAATGTAGATGACAGGGTGATGGATGCAGCAAACCACCATGGCACGTGTATACCTACGTAACAAATCTGCATGTCCTGCATGTGTACCCCAGAACTTAAGGTATAATAATAATAATAAGGAAAAGAAAACTTAAAATATTTGAACACAATCATTGTGTGCCTTTTTAGGGCTCTCTTTTCAGTGTAACATTGGTTTTTTTCAATCATTCTTTCCACACATTTGACCATTTAAGCCATCCTTTCCTCCATTGTATCTAATTTGTCATGATCTTCTTTAATTGTGATCCTCAGAATTGAACACCGAGTTATAAATATAAACTCATCAGCATTCATTGTTCAAACCTTAAAAGAATTTAATGTGTGCCTACGATAAGCCAGCTATTTATTGTAGTAAGCCCTAGTAGTTAAACAATAAAGACATAGTCTTTTCTTGCATTAGGAAGTCTGGAGTCAAAGATGGTGCCGAGATTGCACTGGGGATAACGATACTAATACTAAAATGTAAGTGTAGTAAGATTACAATCAGAATAGGAGGCATCAAACATTAATCTATGGTCATCACAATTATATTATAAAAATAAAATATCATGTTTCCATTTTTAAAATCACATTAAAATTTTTGTTAAAATAAATGTTGTGATCATCCATGTTTTTATATATTTTGCTAATAAGACCAATCAGAGAATTAGGTATACTTGATGTTGAATTTCTCAGAATGAAGAAAAGAAGAAAAAACAGAAAAGCAAAAGATTAAGTTAAAAAATGATATTGAAGCTCTGTAATTTGTACAAATTACAAATTGTAATTTGCAAAAAGAAAGCAGACCTTACACAAAGATCCAAAAGTCCAGAAAACATATTTTTAAACAAACAAAAAAATGTTATTTTAAAACAATATTTTACAGGAGACCAAATATTAAAATAAAAATTAGAAGACCGGATATGAATTCAGGTTGTTTAAACCAAATCAGTTATTCTCCTTTAGGCCTAATATCTTTATCAGAAATAAGGAGTTTAAAGTTTTCCTTCCTCCCTACCTATCATAATGAGTTCTAATTTATTTGATGTAATTTTAAGAATAATGAAATAAAATATTAATTGTTTTTTAAAGAATAAACTGCAATGTAAAGACACCTACTCATTTTTACAGAAGAAGGAAAGAAATTATGGTTACAGTTAGAATAATATCATAGTTGTTATACTTACTCTCTTACCATGAAAAGCTGTAAAATGATACTATGATAAACAAATAGTTCACAGCTCTGATTCTTTACAAAGAAAAATATGAGTTCTACATTTTCCTCAGTTTCCTATTTAGTGACACTCTCCAAACTGAGGCATAGAGAAGTGGAGACAGATACAAAGCAATAGAATTGCTGGGTAGACAATTAGAAATCAGGAGGATTTGGGGATACTGAGGTGGCTGAAATTTATAGGACAGAATTTTGAGGAGAGACCTTTAACACACAGAGAAGGAAGCCCATAAATCTGCATGTGGTCCCTCTGGATTTTTTATGAAATCTTAAGTTGCATTTGCACAGGCTTAGACATCATAATGGTTTTTGAAAGAGATCTGAATGCAAGCTAAATGAAAATTCTAGAGGCTCCTTAGGGCTGAGAGGACTGAACCTCACTAAAAACCATGAACTTCTATTTCAGAATTCAGAAAGACCAAGTGTTAGGAGTAGCAGTATTTTAGACATACTCAAGTCTTGACACCATCAAGCTGATCTGTGTGTAAATTAATCACTTACCAGAAAAATGTATAATATGTATAATATTATTTAAAGAAGGTTACAAATTCATATTTCAGCAATGTAGCATATACAGTGTCTAGCATACCAACAAAAGTACACTATTTATAAGTAAATAGAGAAAAATATAGAATAAACAGTCGATAGACATAGACACAGAGATGACACATAAATGACATGAATATTAGCATTATGACACAAGGGTCTTCATATAGTTATGATATTCAAGAAATTCAAGGACAAACTGTTTATAATAAACAGATGGAAAAAAGATGTTTTAAAACTAAAAAATACAATATCTGAAATGAAAAATAAATCAAAGATTGGGCACCAATGAAGAAAAGATCAGTAAACTGAAGACATGCTATAAAAATATCCAAACAGAAGCATAATCTGTAAAAGAGTAAAAACCCAAAAAGCCTCACGCATGTGTAAAGTACTTTAAAACACTTTAATATTCATCCCATAGATCCAATAATCTCAAAGAATTAGGATAAATACAGAAAAGAACATGGAGGCATATAACTATCAAATGGAAAAAACTCAAAAATAAAGAGAAAAGTCCTAAAAGCACTTAGATAAAAAAAAAAAGACACATTATATACAGGAAAAATATAACAAGTGGCTTCAGTTATAAAAGACAATAAAACCACTTTTTTTTTCTTTTTGAGATGAGTCTTGCTGTGTTGCCCAGGCTGGGGTGCAGTGGTGCTATCTCGGCTCACTGCAACCTCCACCTCCCGGGTTCAAGCAATTCTCCTGCCTCAGCCTCCTGAGTAGCTGGGACTACAGGCATGCACCATGATGTCCGGCCAATTTTTGTATTTTTAGTAAAGACTGAGTTTCATCATATTGGCCAGGCTGGTCTCGAACTCCTGACCTCATGATCTACCCACCTGGGCCTCTCAAAGTGCTGGGATTACAGGTGTGAGCCACTGTGCCTGGCCAATAAAACATTTTAAATAGCTAAGGTAAAAAAGTCAATGTAGAATTCAATTCATTGCAAAAATAAAGAGAAGATGAAAATATTTCTTTAAACAAAGGTTGACAGAATTTGTCACCAGCAGATTCAAAGCTCAATCAATAATAAAGTTCTTTAGAAGAAATAGATACCACATAGGAACTCAAATTTATTTGAAGAAATAATGAATAGGAATGGTTAACACATAATTAAATATAAAATATGCATTTATCCTTCTTAATTTAAAAATAAGACTTAAAGCAAATAGTAATAATAATGAGTTTTGGCTGGGTAAGGTCACTCATATCTGTAATCCCAACACTTTGGGAAATCAAGGCAGGTGGATTACAAGGTCAGGAGATCAAGACCATCCTGGCTAACATAGTGAAACCCCGTCTCTGCTAAAAATTCAAAAAATTAGCCGGGCATGGTTGCACAGGCCTGTAATCCCTGCTACTCGGGAGACTGAGGCAAGAGAATTGCTTGAACTCAGGAGGCAGAGGTTGCGGTGAGCCAAGATCACACCATTGCATTCCAGCCTGGGTGACAGAGCAAGACTCCATCCAAAAATAAATAAATAAATAAAAATAAAATAAAATAACAGTGTGTTTTGAGGTTTATAACCCATTTAGAAGAAACTGATATGTTAAAGTAGCACAAAATGGAAGAGAAGTGACTAGAAGTATATTGTCATTAGATTCTTACATTACGTAAGAGGTGATAGTATATTGCTTTGAAGTAAATAGTGATAAGGTAAAGATGTACATTATGAGCCTTAGACCAACAATTAAAATTGAAATAATAAATAAAGGGTATGTATTTACTTAGATAATAGATGAGATACAGATTTCTAAAGCCACATGAATAATACAACAGAATAAAATGTATTTAACAAGGCAGTACACCCCTACTACTGAATGGTGGGAAGGAAAAGAAATAAATAACAAATGATATTAATACTATAGAAAACAAATAATAGGATTAAAGACTTAAACCCAATGATAATAATTAATGAAAATGCAAAAACTATATACTAAACATGGTGGCGCATGCCTGTAATCCCAGCTACTCAGGAGGGTGAGGCAGGAGAATTGCCTGAACCCAGGATGTGGAGATTGCAGTGAGCCAAGATCGCGCCATTGCACTCCAGCCTGGGTAACAAGAGTGAAACTTTGTCTCAAAAAAAAAAAAAAAAAAAAAAAAAAACATTTCAATTAACAGATATATAACATCCCACCTGCTGAAAATAGAGAACAATCCTCAGTCCCCAATGTGGCACCATTTCACTAAAAGACCAACAGCCATTCAATGACAATTTGACCACATTAGACCCCTTCACTCTGAAAGTGACAGTGGTTCATCTTGACTCACAGTTGACTCATTCTGTAGATAGTGTTGCCTTTTGTGTTTCACAAGACTTCAGCCAGCACCAATATCCAAGAGTTTAGAGTGTTAGAGTTATGAGCACAAACAGTGAACGAAACCAAGGAATTTATTTTATAGCAAAAGTTTTGACAATTAGCACACAACGATGAGATCCACTGGCCCTAAGAATGCAGATACCACCACCCAGAATCTGTCAGACTGACCTTCCAGTAAATTGTCTTGCTGAAGTTGCAACGGAGGCACCGGCTCAAATGTGATACTATATGAGGATGAATATCATGCTCAAGGATGAATTATATACTCTCAGTTCACAACTAATATATGGTGCTATGTCTTCAAGTGAGAGAAATCATAGATCCAGAAACCAAAATGTGAATGTGACAGTGGTCCTGCTTACCATCATTTTTCTTAACCCATGTTCTTGATGCATTCAACACTGCACTCTGAAAAGGTCTTTGTAGATCCTAATTGTCCAAATGGTTAATATTTCCAATTAATGACCCAAAAAGAGTCTCAACAGACTTTCTTCTCTGGCTACTGCCTTGGCACACTAAACTTATGCCAAGAAACTAGCAGAAACACAGAGGAGTCAGTGACTTGAAGTGGGTAATTGTCCCTGATTATCACAAGGAGACAGTGCTACCGTTACACAAGAGAGGAATAAGTTTGGCATTCAGATAACACACTGAACACTTGAACATTTTTTTTTTTTGCCTCCTCTGCACATTGCCAGTTAGTGGATTATAGCAGCCACATCTTAAGCAGGTCATGCTGATCAGGTCTTCAGCTATCTCAGATATAAAGTTCTTAGTCTTGCCCCAAGTAAACCTCCTAAATTAGTAGAGTTGCTAGCCAAATGTGATTGTACTCTTGAATGGCTAAGAGAGAGCAGAGATAATGAGTATCCAAAAGAATAGTTTCAGTGGTAGCTGTTCAGAGGCCATAGTTCATCCCACTAAAATTTATTTTACAAATTTCCCCTGAGAAATAAGGCCCACCAGAGTCCTAATGAAATTTTTTTCCAGAAATTCTGTGAAGTAAGTGGACCCAAAAGGATACAGTCCTGTTCATCCTAGTATCTCAGTACCCTAGTCCTTTAGTTCTGAAAGAATTATTCTCCTAGCTGCTGTCAGGGATGTTGGCAGATAGGTCTCACATGTGAGTCTGTTCTGCCAATTACTCTCAGCTAGAGAGTCATTCCACCTAAGGCTGTATCTCCTCTCAGTACAATCTGAAACTAATCACTACTTAATGCAGTCATAAAACTCCAGATTTCTTTGCTTCAATTCAGGATCTTAAAGGGTTATTCAAGATTTTGATATTCTCATCAGATCAACGAACACATTTGTTATGACTGTATTTTAACACAAGTTCTCCTTCTAACTAATCCCACTGCCATCACTATCATGGTAGGTAGATAGTTATCTCAAGAGAGCAAGCACTCTGAAATAAATTTTCTGAAAGCCAATGAGTCTCACAGTCTGACCTGTAATACCAACACATGAAAAGCACAAAATCATTGCTGAAAATAAATGCAAGAATAGCTAAATAAGTTGGAAAATATATTCATAAAGTGCAAGGCACAAAATTGCTAAGATGTCAGATATTCCCCAAAGTGTCCTTTGGATTAAATATAAGCCCATTAAAATTTGCTACAATTATTTTTGTGATATTTGACAAAGATGCTAAATTGTATAAGGAAATAAGTATGTACATGATTGTCAAAAACAATCTTTACAAAGACAAATTTGAAGGATTTTTTTTCTTTTTTTTATTTTAAATTTTTATTGCATTATAGGTTTTGGGGTACATGTGCAGAAGGATTTATAATACTTGCCTTTAAGACATAAAACAAGCTAAATTAATTAAGACTATTTAGACTGCTATAAAGAAAAATGAATACATTCAATTAACCCAAAGAGTTCTTTTAGAAATATACAATTAATTAATTAATCTTTTATAAGAACACCAAATTGCATTTAGTAAAAAATAAAAATCTTGCCACCATATGGTGCCAAAATAGGCAAACACAAACATTCATATGGACAAAAGATGAACATTGACCCCTCCACCAGTACCTTATCCCACAAAAACATTAATTCAAATTGGGTCCTAGATCTAAATGTACACACCAAAATCACAAGGCTTACACAAGAAATTGTTAGATGGTATCTCCAAGCCCTTTAAGTGTTTTAGATAGAACGGAAAATGCATGGACCATGAACACAATAAATAAATATGATCCCAACAAAAATTTAAGAAGTTTCTTTTCCAAAAACATCTACTCTTTAAACAGGGAAAAGGCAAAGCCACAGCCTGGAGAAAACATTCAGAACATTTGTATCAGGCAAAGGACTTGCATCTAGGACATACAAAGACCTCTTACCACTCAGTGAGAACAATACAAGAACCAAAATTATTTAGATGGGCATGAGACTTGACTAGAAACTCACAATGAAGATAAGGAAGATAAACAAAGGCAAATGAGCATAAGCAAAGGTATGATGTGTCATTAATCATCAAAGATATTCAAATCAAGCCACAGTGTAATGTCTGACAACCTGAAATATTGGCTGTTTGAAGTGCTGTGGTTTGAATGTTTGTGTCTCCCCAGAATTTATATTTTGAAACCTAATTACCAATGTGATTGTGTGAGGAGGTGGTGCCTGTAAGAGGTGACTTGGTCATGATGGCAGACCCCTCATGAATGGGATTAGTGCCCTGATTTAGAGGACTACAGGAATCTCCCTTGCCCCTTCCACCATGGGAGGGCACTGCTAGAAGGGCTGTCTGTGAACTGGAAAGCAAGCTCTCATCAAACCCTGAATCTGCTGGTACCTTGATCTTGAACATTCCAGCCTCTAAAACTTTGAGAAATAAATTTCTGTTTTATATAAACCACCTGATCTAAGGTATTTTGTTATAGCAGCCTAAACGGACTAAAACAGGGAACAACCATAATTTTTATACATGGCAGGTGGAACACTGCCAATTTCTTAAAAATTAAACATCCGCTGGCCCTTTAACTTGTAATTCCATTCTTTGATATTTAATGAAGTAAATGAAAACGTATGTCAACTGAAAGTTTCTTAAGATTATTTACAGGAGCTTTGAGCCATTGTAGCTCAAAGCTCAAAACAACACAGATATTCCTCAACAGTAAAATGAATAAACAAATATTTGTGTAAGGGAATAGTACTCAGTAATAAATAGAATGAACTATGATACATACAAGAACTTAGATAATTCTAAAAATATTTTATTTATATTAATTTCTAGAACAGAACAAATTCATCATGATAGGAATCAGATAACAACGGCCTCTGAGGAATTAATTGACTGGGAAGTGAAAGGAAGAACATTTCTTGGTTGATAGAAATGTTCTATCTTGATAGAAACGTGGGTAACACAGTTGTATGTATTTGTAATACACGCTAGAAATATATACATTTGTCTTGTCATACACTCTGCACTATAGATTAGTGGATTAGTATATTCCACTGCATAAAATTTTTACCTCAAAAAATAGGAGGTAGAATTATATGTCAGGAGACTACTAACAGTCAGCACATGGTAAGATTTCTGGGAGGTCAGAACCAAATTACAAATTGGTTGTTTGTGGTTACCACACAACTTGGTTTTGTCCTCTCTTCCTCCTTACAGAATGTTTCTCTTTTTCTTGTCAATTAGCAGATAAACATTTAATGAACGTCTATTACGTTCTAGGCACCATAATCTCAGGTTCTCTATATCTGACATGTCATGTCAGCTAGCTAGCTAGTTAGTTAAGTTATAAATTTGAAATTAAGATAATTCCTTTTCTTTATAATTTTTAAGAACATGGGGAAAATTAATATTTAAAAAGTCAACTGCTGGAAAATTTTCAGTCAGTGATAAACCAGTGGGGGAGAAAGTTTTTGTTTGGGAAATTCTTAGTCCCCATGAAATAATTTAAGGCTTGTATTCTTCAAGTTAAATCCTTTCCAACTCTGGAAGAGTTTCATGGAAACACACACACACTAAAAGGACTAATTCAGAGTAAAGTTTTACTTTATCTTGTAGATCATGCCTTGCTGGCTGTTTAAGCATCATCTGAAGAGTTTGATAAATATTAAGATTTTTGAGACATAATTTTGGAAATTCTATTTTAGCAAAGTTATACAGCCAGGTTCTTAAAATATTATTATAGACAACCAGGTTTTGGAAATACATACACAAAAACTCTAAGAGGAAAAGAGAGTCTACATAAGAGATCATCATAGGCAAAAAAAAAAAAAAAAAAAAAAAAGCTGTATGAGTGATTCCCATTACAGCCCCCTCTTGGTTCTCTTAATTTTGTCTTTCCCACAGCCTCCAGGTGGAAAGAGTTGGCTCTGTGCTACAAGACCCAGAAATGAACAAAACCCCTTTGCCATCTTGCAATCAGCAAGTTATTTTCAAATTTTAGCTCTTTCTTTACTAAGAACCCAGGAGAAAGTAAAAGAAAATAAAGAAAATGGAAAATTAGAAAAAGCTTAGCCTAATAAAATACAGATTTCTGAGCCAAACATAGTTAAATTGAAACCATAAGTTAACTGGTCCAGTTTACTGACATTCAGGTCAGAGTTTGCTCAACTTCCTCCAACACATTCTACTGATTAGAGATTCATGTGGGTTCAGGGGTGAAAAAGCAAAAACCTTCATTTAAACTTATAAATTACTTCTCAGGAAGGTTAAGTTGGTAAATTTTAATCAGATAATCTTATGTTTTTGGTTTCTATCTAATACAAAGCTACAAAAATGATGTGTGTTTAAGGGATAGAAGAACTGAAATTAAAATTTCTGAGCAAGAAACATAGAGAAACAAGTCAGCATCTGAACTTTTAGCAGCTCTTTGTGTGCTCACACTGCAGGACCCAAATGCCCTTCACAAATCACCAATCCTTCTTTTATGACTCAGAGTTTCTCTCTAGCTCCCCACCTTTAGAAACTATCCCTCTGTTCTCCTGCCTTTTTTCTTGTCTTTGCATGGTCCTCTCTGAACAGTGACTCACTTGGCTAATACTTGACCTGGTCGTACATTACCCCTCTGTAGGTTCCTTCCTGTTTGATTATCTTCAATCCCTGTACTCTGACCTCTTCTCTAATCTTGACTCAAAAACACTGCACCTGTGCTCAGGGACACCCACTTCTCTGAAAGTTGACATCAGATGCATGAGGGATAAATGCAAAATTCTAGATGATCAGAAGCCCTGTAAGGGCATTGAGAATAGATAAATACCATGTATCTGTTTACACATTTTCAAATTTTGGCCCTATACCTTGGACTCCTCACTCTACAGTCTCGGTTCAGCACTATCTCTTTCACTCTCTTATTTTTTCTTGAAAATGAATGTCATGACCTATGACTCCTGATACCTATCTTCCTCCTGATGATAAAATTATTTGCTGACAAATTATTTGGATGACTTTATATCTAAAGCCTATGTTTTCTTTTTCCAGTCTCTTACACATTGCCATCTGGTTTCTGTTCCTGCCTTATCTTCATCTACATTATCTCTTAGACCTCTTTGCTGCTTTAAAAAATATAAAACCTGCTCCATTAAAGACCATGAAACCCTTTTAGTAAACTTACCTCCTTCCAAGTTTGCTTAAACCAAGTGGAGCAGGATTATATTATAATGAAAAGTAAGACTAGGCACAAATTGAAAAGCAGCTGGCTTCCCAGTTCAAGGTAACATATCTTTGTTGTGGCCTTACTATGTCCCAAACATTTTGTTTAAATGCTAGATAAACAAGTTAGGGAAAAAAGATGAATTGTTGAATTCTTGAATGATTGACAAATTCCTGAAAAGAATCAAGAAATTCTGAGGAGGGCTTTTTCTGGGTGAACTTGAACGCTAAAATTCCATTTGCTAAGACCTAACAGAAATATCTTGCCATAATCTTAACTCACTAGTCTCTTTTCAATTGTCCCTGAGAAGTGTCATTTTATGTTTCAGTCATCAACTCTCTCATTAACACCTTTATTCCTTTCTTACATTGCTACATGTACAATCAACAAGCTTTTCACTTTTTGAGGTCCATGCACTGCACCTTTAATACCTCTCATAGAACTTATTTATTGAGCTGTTTGCATCGTTCATGTCGGAAGACTAAAATTTAAGATAAAATCAATAGAAAATACCAATTGGGATATTTCATGTTGAAAAAGGAAATGGTCTGCCTATGAAAAAATTAAGCAATTGTAAAACTTTTGAACCAACAAAGGGGAAATTAACATTTTTACAATTATAATAAAAAATTTAAGCATATTTTCCCCCAAAACTAACATAAAATAAACCAAAACCCAGCAAGACAAAGAATTTGCATAACATAAATAATAAATAATAAAGTATTTAAAAGGTAACACATATTCATTTGAAACCCACCGGAAATATTTACAAAAAAAAAAAAATTAAAATACAGAGGTTACATAGCAATGTCGTCAGAGTGAAAATGAGTAAAACCATTTTATGCATATCAGCTGTAGTCACTATTAAAGCACAGAAATCATAAAATTCCATAACCCTTCAAGTGAAACAAAAAATTTAAAAATATATATTTTAGCAAACTGGAAAGATAATAAAACTCTTTTATTCTGATAATGCTTGTTAATTGGAAGCCCATGGTGAATATTATCCCTCAAACATCTAATAAGTAATATTACACACTTTCCTGATAAAGTCAGAAACAGTTATAATTTCTGTTATCACTACTACTGTCTACCACTATCCTATAGGTCTTAGCCAAAGCAATGTGAGTTTCTTTTTTTTCTTTTTTAGAAATATAGGTTGGAAAGAGAATTTTTAAGCTATTATAAATAGTTGTAAGAGAGAAAAGTATAGAATTTATAATAGTACCAATAAGTGAATTTAGCAATGTAGCCAGATTGAAATACAATGTATAAACATCAACAGCTTTCCTAAATCCTACCAATGTAGGATAGAAACAATTATTTTCACAGTAATAACAGGAAATATAAAATACTTAGGACTGTACCTTATAACAAAGATTTCAAAATGATGAGTATTCACCTCACAGGAGATAAAAATCAGGGCAAATTCTCAGAAAACGAATTTAAAAATATACTAAACTTTACAAAATTAAAAAATCATATATAATCAAAAAGTCAAGCTGAGTTCTGTGAAAAGTTTAAATAAATAATGCAAAAAAAATAGGTAACACTGATACAGGAAAAACAAGAGAAGACTTAAATAAACACAAAGAATAAGAAAGAGATGTGATTAGAGATGGAACAGAGATTTAAAAACCACAAGAAGATATTTTCACCTCTAAAGAGAGAATTGTAAAAGTTTACTCAATAGCATAATCACTTCTGAATAAATGAGGAGATATCCTTACAGATGAGAAGTCTCAACATTATTTTTCTATTTAATGCAAAAATTCTTTGCAATTTAAATCAATATCCAATAGGATTTTATAGAATTTTATATGCTGATTCTAAATTTCATATTAAAGATACATTTTCAGGAATAGATAATAGATGTCTGAAGATGAACAGAAAGGAGAACCTGTCCTACTAAATGTAAAAGCACACGTTCTAAACAACTGCAGTGTTGCTGTAAGGATGGACAACAAAATCTGTACTAAATGTAACATTCAGAAAGAAACCTATAGGAATAATTGAATATTTGAAAAAAATGGCATTTCCAATCAGTGAATAAAAGAAATATGACTCAATAAATGGCCTTAGAGTTTGGGGATAAATATTTAGAAACGTAAGTTAAATTTCATCTTACAGTCATCACAAAAAATAAATTCCAGATGAATCCAAGAAACATAAAAGAAAATCATACAGGGTTATAAGAAAATACAGCACAATGCTTTCTTTAGTGAGGTAAATAAGACTACAAAGACATATTTATAAATAAAAACATTGATGCATTAACTAAATCAAAATTAATAGCAGGAGTTTCACTGCTAAATGATATAAAAGACACTTTACAAAAGAAGACATACATGAGGCCAACAAACATATGAAAAAATGCTCATCATCACTGGTCATTAGAGAGATGCAAATCAAAACCACATTGAGATACCATCTCACGCCAGTTAGAATGGCGATCATTAAAAAATCTGGAGACAGCAGATGCTGGAGAGGATGTGGAGAAATAGGAACACTCTTACACTGTTGGTGGGAGTGTAAATTAGTTCAACCATTGTGGAAGACAGTGTGGCAATTCCTCAGGGACCTAGAAATAGAAATTCCATTTGACCCACCAATCCCTTTACTGGGTATATATCCAAAGGACTATAAATCGTTCTACTATAAGGACACATGCACACGAATGTTCATTGAAGCACTGTTTACAATAGCAAAGAACTGGAACCAACCCAAATGCCCAACGATGATAGACTGGACTGGGAAAATGTGGTACATATACACCATGGAATATTATGCAGCAATCAAAAATGATGAGTTTGTGTCCTTTGTAAGGACATGGATGAATCTGGAGAACATCATTCTCAGCAAACTGACACAAGAACAGAAAAAGAAATACCACATATACTCACTCATAGGTGGGTGAGAAAAATGAGAACACGTGGACACAGAGAGGCGGTCTACTATACACTGGGGTCTATTGGGTATTGGGGGGAATGGGGGAGGGACAGTGGGGGTGGCTGGGGAGGGATAGCCTGGGGATGAATGCCAAGTGTGGGTGAAGGGGAGGAAGGCAGCAAAACACACTGCCATGTGTGTACCTATGCAACTATCTTGCACGTTCTGCACATGTACCCCAAAACCTATAATGCAATAAACATTAAAAATATATATATATATATATATATCCCTAATAAAGCTAAATGGTAAGCAAACACAGAAAAAATATTTGTAATTTTTATGATGCTAAAACATCCAAAGCAGTAGTTTTCAAAATTTCTGTAGTGGAGGGCCAACATTTTTTTTCTATTTTTAATCTTTTATAGGCCAATACATGTATATAATATAATAAAAATGAATTACCAGGAAAATAAAATTAAAAGAACATAAAATGTAAATCCTTTTCTTAATGAGATTGAATAGTAATAAAATTACCCAGTCCACCTACTTTCAATTTCTCTGTCTACCTCATTGTGCACCAGTAATAACCCATCAGTGGGGCAACACAGATCAACTGAAGACACTGTGAGCCAAGCGGATCATAAGATATACCACAGATCACTATGAAAATGGCAAAAAAAACGAACACAAAAATGAGTCAAGTGTGTTAACAGGGAAGTCGCAGAAAAGAGAAATATTCAATTAACACATGAAAATATGCTAATGCTTCTTGTTAGTCAGGATCTCATAAACTACAATGGATGAAACTTTTTAAAATTTCATTTACACACAGTCTTCAAAAAAATTATAGAAAAATACATTGCTGACGAGAGTATAAATAGTAGAGCCACTTTGAAAACTGTTTCACTACTATCTCTCAAAACTAACCAGATACCATCAAACCAAAATTCTGAGACAAATGATTTTTACTTCATCTTATGCTCTGGGGAGAAAATTGCATTTATGCAGCAAGAGATATATAAGGATGTTCATATCATGATTGTTTATAAAAGCAAGAAATGAAAGGAAAAAAGCCATCTCCTAATCCCAGCTCTAAAAAATACTTCATTTCACCTTTCCCCCTTTAACTCTGCTGTGACTCTCCTGGTCTACACGAGTTCCTGAAGTATAACCTAACTCTAACCCTAACCCTAACTCTAACCCTAACCCTAACCCTAACCCTAACCCTAACCCTAACTCTAACCCTAACCCTAACCCTAACCCTAACCCTAACCCTAACCCTAACCCTAACCCTAACTCTAACCCTAACCCTAACCTTTACATAAATGTCTCCTGCTCTTCCACCATCCAATCTTTCTCCACACATTAGCTAGAGTCTTCTCTCAACAGGTAAATATGATGCCTCACACTCTCCTGAAAGCCTTCAATGGTTTCCTTTTACACTTACATTAAAATTCAAATTATTTATGACTCCTTGGTCATCTGGCCTCTGCCTGCCTCTTAAACTTGACCTTTAATCCATGTTTTCCTTCACTAACTATTCTCCATATACACTGACCTTTCAGCATCTGCTCTGAAATTCTGTTTCTTTCATTTTATCCTGGCTAGTTCCTTCTCATGCTTTGGTCCTCAACTCAAATGTCACTTCTTCATATTGCTTTCCATTGACCCAACCAATCTAAATTAGTCATATCTCTACAGCCTGCTATTCTTTATTAAATCCAGTTCTTTTCTATGTTTGGTTTTGTGCTTGCTTCTCCTCTACCTCCCATACTAGCTACACTGAGAGCTACAGAAAAGTATAGAGTGACTTCTTTATTCCCAGAACCTAGTACAGTGGTCAGTGGCTAGCAGGTGCTCAACACATATGTATTAATTAATTAAATAATTGAGTAAATGAGAAATGGAGGTTAAGAGAGGAGCTCAAAGCTAAGAAGAGAAAAAGGGATTGTGAGAGGAGAGAATAAAGACAAAATAATGAAGAAAACAAGAAAAGAAATATTGTGTTGAATTTGAAAAATAAAAATAATAAAGATAAATTTGGAAAAATTATAGTACTGAACTTAGTAACAGTCATAAAAATATTTTGTAGATAAACATGCCATGCCATGTCATCATTCCATGACTGCCCTTATTTCAGAATTATAAAGACAAGATAGCATCCTAAAATAATTTTTAAAAAATATATAACTATTCCTACTATATCATACATCAATACCTTACTCAGATACAAAAAAACTGGTTTCTTTATTTGCATCATACTTTCTCACAGTACAATAAATAGAATTTTACATTCTCTAGGAACTTCTTTGAATCATTTGAAGAATTTCACTTTTTTGGATATGAGGTGAGGCCAGATGGTTTCTGAGTAGATTTAAAAAGCAGGGGGTGGGGAGGGAAGCTAGAAAAGAATGAAAAGACAGAAGAAAGTAGAAACTTGAGTTTGTAATTTATTCGTGAAATGATATAAATAATGGTGATGTGCCATGTTGTCCCCACAGGCACCATTTGGGGCCTGAGAATGGAGACCTAAATAATGGTTCTTTGTGGGCACATAAAGTGAGTTTTTCTCCCTCACCCTGTCTTTTGTCATGTATTGATCAGTCAGTTTTCAGTTGCAGTGAAGGAAAGAATCTACTCTAGCTAGTTTAAACAGAAAGGGTTTATTTAAAGGCATTAAATACCACACTGATCATTAGGATTAAAGATTCTAACTCTTGTTTGAGTTTTCAGGAATCATTCATGAAGCTACATCACAAAATTGGGCTATCAAGGGAGCTACAGTTCCTGCCACAATCCTGTAAAAGCAGAAAACTGCATGTGAAATCAGAAAAATGTTGCTACAACGTTTTATGAATTTCAGAACCCTACTGCCTTTACCGATACCATGGATTTGATACCCCGACTCCCTAGCCACATGACTGTGTGTAAAAAATTTTGTGCTAGTTCATCTTATCAAAAGACTATAAAACATACATAGAGCACTAGCCACAATAATGTCGAGGAAATGTTTGTTGTTTATTTTTGTTTGTTTCATATGCTAAAAGGGTGTTGGAATGCCTGTTGAGCAAACCATTTATAGTAGCTGTCATGTACAGTATGTGCACCTGTTCCTTTCTACCAGTTAAGAGAGAACAGGCCAGGCACAGTGGCTCCCTCCTGTAATCCCAGCACTTTGGGAGGTGGAGGCTGGTGGATCATGAGATCAGGAGTTCTAAGATGGTGAAACCCCATCTCTGCTAAAAACACTAAAATTATCTGGGCTTGGTGGAACAAGCCTACTTGAGAGTCTGAGGCAGAGAATTGCTTAAACTTGGGAGGTGGAGGTTGCAGTGAGCAGAGATCGAGCCACTGCACTCCAGAGATCGACACTCTGTCTAAAAGAGAGAGAGAGAGAGAGAGAGAGAGAGGAGAGAGAGAGAGAACAGACATGTGAATTAAGACAATAACAGTGAACAGTGAAGATGCGGAAATTCTAAGAGATATTTAATACATTTCTGCTCGGGCTAACAAGAAAATGTAGGTCTTATTTTAGAGATATGGGTGGATACTATATATCGTTATTGAACTATGTTATTGACTAAAATATTAATAATTTCTTGGATTTTTATAGAAAATATGAATCTTCTAACAAGTTAGTTTAAAATAATTCAGCCTTGACACTATTGATGCTTTGGGTCAGATAATTCTTTTCTTGTAGGAAGCTACCCTGTGTATTGTGCGTATGTATTTAGCAACACAACTGGTCTCTACCTGCTAAATGCCTATAGCCCCTCCTTTCTTGAGGTGTGATAATAAAAAATGTCTCCAGATGCTGCCAAGTGTCTCCTAGAGGGGAGATTGTCTTGAGTTTTGAATCACTAGTGTAGATGATCACATAAGAGGAAGAGATCCAAATCTTGCTTTTAAAAAATAGAAATGAAAAATAACAACTTCTGGAATATGCAATTATTTATTTTATTATAATTTTCTGTTTTTCAATTTTAGAAGTATATTTTCTTTTTTTCTTTTTTGAGATGGAATTTTGCTCTTGTTGCCCAGGCTGGTATGCCATGGTGCCACCTCGGCTCGCTGCAACCCCACCTCCCAGGTTCAAACAATTCTCCTGCCTCAGCCTACCCAGTAGCTAGGATTACAGGTGCCCACGACCATGCTCAGCTAATTTTTTATATTTTTAGTAGAGACAGGGTTTCACCATGTTGACCAGACTGGTCTCGAACTCCTGACCTCAGGAGGTCCATCTACCTTGGCCTCCCAAAGGCTGAGATGATAGGTATGAGCCACCATGCACGGACTAGAAGTATGTTTTCTAATGTTAGGATTTTAGAAAATATTCATAGTGATCATAAAAACTTATTTACACAAGCTACTTCTACAGTTAATAGTACCTATCTGTACATTTGCTGCTTTAAACAAAGTGAGTAGTTTCTTTACATGAGAGCTTACAACATAATATAAAGAGGTCAATTTTAAATCATCTCATTTTCAAATGACATTTTATAAATTTACACTATGTGGATCTCCTATTTTCTATAAATTTAAAAGTATATCACTTTCATGTTTCTGTTAATATTTTTAGTGTATTGTAATTTTTTCATAAAATTACATTTTTCCATTTTATCACTTAATTTCATTTTAATGTTCATTACTTAATTTCAGCAGAGATTTTATAATTTCAAGAAACCAAAATTATCACTTACTTTAAACATATCACTTTCTCACAAAATAAATCTAGAAATCTAGACATTAAAAAACATGGTGAAACATCTCTATTTCTCACAAATGTGGGAGAAATAATTATTCATTAATATCACCTTTGTAATAGTAGTGACAATGAGGTAAATTGTATTTTAATTCCATCTTCTATTGTTAGTTCTAAGTCAAGATCTTGCTCAATCCTTGGGAAAAAAAAAAAAAAACAGTGAGATTGAGGTTCTCAAAATTTTCTGCCTCAAATTCCTCTAATTAGTTATGATGGTCCCAGATGGCTGGAGTTTTTTTTTCATGGAGTGAGGGGAATTATAAACAAGTTTCAGCCAGGTGCAGTGGCTCATGTCTGTACTGCCAGCACATTGGAATGTGGAGGTGGGTAGGTCACTTGAGCAGGAGTTGAAGACCAGCCAGGTAACATAGGGCGATCCGGTTTCTGTTAAAAAAAAAAAAAAAAAATTAGCCTGGAGTGGTGATTCCTGTCCATAGTGCCAGTTACTTGGGAGGCTGAGGTGGGAGGATTGCTTGCCCAAGGAGGTCTAGGCTGCAGTCAGCCGTGATCACACCACTGCACTTCAGCTGAGGTGACAAAGTGAGTCTCTATCTCAAGAATAAAAGAGAGAAAGAGTGAAAGAAAAAGGTTCTCCATGAAAGAGTTTTCAATTTCTCAACTCTGGTTGAATGTAATGATCTCTTCAATATCTCATACTTACGTCTAGAAGTCATCCACAGAAAATTTGGTTTAATATGTCTGGGAGGGGCTGGCCATAGGTACTACTTTAGAACCCTCTACATGAGTCTAAAAACTGAGAAACATTGCTGGAAGGAAATACTGTTCAACCATGATCAAGCTATATACAGTTTAAGAAAACTCTCAGATAATTTTCATGTATCGTTTTTAAAGGGCCATGTTCCTTTTTTTTTTTTTAATTTTTATTGCATTATAGGTTTTGGGGTACATGTGAGGGCCATGTTCTTAACAGTGACAAAGCTCATTCTGAGACTTAATTATTCATAAGCAAAGAATCAGTCTCTCTCTCTCTCTCTCTCTCTCTCTCTCTCTCTCTCTCTCTCTCTCTCTCTCTCTCTCCTCATTCATTTTCTTTCTCACTATGCCTCCTCTGCTTCACCTCAGAAACTCTTAACAGGTACCTCCCAATGCAGAGTTGGGAAAATTTTTTGTGGAAGAGGATGCTTTCTTTAACATTAAAACTAAATCTAGAAAAATAATGTCCAGTGCCATTTTCAACTGAAAATTTTCTTTCTCTTCTTTTCTTTTTTCTTTTTTTTTTTTTGAGACAAAGTCTTGCTCTGTCGCCCAGGCTGGAGGGCAGTGGTGTGATCTTGGCTCACTGCAATCTCCGCCTCCTGGGTTCAAGTGATTCTCCTCCCTCAGCCTCCTGAGTAGCTGGAATTACAGGCATGTACCACCACTGCAAGCTAATATTTTATTTTATTTTATTTTTTATTTTTAGTAGAGACAGGTTTTCACTATGTTGGTCAGGCTGGTCTCGAACTCCTGACCTCATGATCTGCCTGCTTCAGCCTCCCAAAGTGCTGGGATTATAGGCATGACACACCGCGCCCAGACAATGAACTGGAAATTTGCTGAAAGAATATGGAGCCAACAGACAAACCTGTGGTGAGGGAGATAGCTTTACATGAGTCTTCTCATTCACAAATCCATCCAGGACACTGCATTCTCTCTGCCTGCTAGCTTATGTAAGATAGACGCTAAAAGTCACTCTGAGAGCCTGACATTACCAGCTGGTGTGCCAGCTCCCAATCCCATTTTATGTTTGCTCCAGATTACAAAACTACTTCCTTGCAGGGTTGTGTGACTAAGAAAATTTGGTTAATATTTCTGCATCTCTTACCTATAAAATGAAATAAATCAACTTGAGAGGTTTTAAAATCTATTCCTGCTTCAATAATTTATTTTCTTCTTTGCAAGACATTTGGCAAAGTGATTTAATTACTGTCAGGAGCTTTAAAATGCCAATGGTATATTTTAAATTAAATAAAAATGATTTGGGTATTTTTTGGTTTTAGTCAATTATGAACCCCCCTCCTCTTCTCTTTCTCTTCTGTCTGTTTTGTCTTGGGGTTTTCTCTTCTGAGATAGATAAGGTGATAGATTATTATCTTTCTATAGATAAATTGATGGGCTAAGTATGCAGCACAGAAGATAGGGAATAACACATTCAGTAATAGAGAAAAGAGAGAGGAGGAAGTGAGATCATAGATCCAAATGCTCATGACTTTTAAAGATGAGAACCCATGATAATGAGGTGTCAGCAAGGTCAACTAGATAAGTACTAAACTTAGAGGATTCTTGTTATGTCCATATTGTAGTTTGTAAGTTGATTGCCTTCTTTCTGCCAGTCCCCAACCACAGAAGGCTGCCACATATACTCCTTCTCCTTTGACAACTCCCCTTAGGCCTTCTCCTACAGAGAGTCATGAGTTGTAACCCCAAAGCCCCTGCACAGACGTCTCTCACCCCCACTGTGGGCAGGTACAATCATTCAAAACATACACAGATGCCATGGAGAAAAGGACATTATGACGGCCTCACAATCGATCTCCTCACTGCTCAAGAAGTTATGTCCAAGTGACCTATATTCATGTACAGATTAGGTCAGATGGAAAAATGAAAAGCAGTGACAATCACCCTGTAAACACAGGAGCTCATAAATAAATAAAACCCCTGTGAGTAGGAAACTCAGAGTTGAAATAAGAATGCCTAATAAATGAAACAAAATTATAATCATAACATAAAACTTGGAGAAACTGGTGTGAAAATTGTATAGTATCTGTAAATATGTCTGCCCTGAATGAGGGAGGTTGCAAAGGGTAGCTAAGTGACAGACATGACCTGAATTTAGGGTTGAATAATTCTGTATTGAAGAAATCTTTAAAAAGTAAAGTACTAGTAATAGAAAAAAAAAAAAAGCAATAGCAGTAAAGTAATATTTAAAACAAAGGTTCAATATGTACAAACAAACAAACAAAAAACCCTTATTTTACGCTTTCTTAGTTTCTGGTAGTAACCACTGTTACAAACTTTGTGATTATGCATAGACATGCACATATGTATGTATACACACACATATATATTTTAAATATGTTCATATTTCACATATAGTTACAAATATAGAGCTATATTTGCATCTATAAATGCTCATATACTTTTGACACAAATGGGTTCAAATTTTAAATCTTCATGTACATTCTGCTACTTTCTTTCCCCCATTAGATATGGTCCTACTTCCTGGTGCTAGGACTGGCTCTACCACTTAATACTTGTATAATCTTAAAATATGCTTGCTGCTCAAATTCTCTGAGCCTCAGTTTCTCAATAAAAATGAAGATAATAGCAATACTTCCCTCTTAAAGTTGCTATTAAGATTAAATGTACTACATTACAAGTCTTAGAATAGTGTTCATATATCAAAAATGCTGTCAAACTGTTAGCTTTTATTTTGATTGTCATCATCAATATCATCTTATCATTACACATAGTGGATGGTGTAGTACTATTCCCAGATCCCCTCTTCATGTTACATCTGATGACTCACAACCACGCCCCTTACTGGTAATCATCCTTTACCACAGGGAACAGCCATGCACAAAGCTATGTTCACATTTCAGGGTACATTCCACAGCGAATGACTGGGTGATATGGAGATACAACTGCTCAGCCTCCTAGCCACAATGTGGATAATTCTGAGGGCCATCCCAGATCCAGAACTCTTTTGTAGGATTATGAGACAAATTTCTTTGCTCAATCGTATTTTCTTCATTCACTTTATATGTATACATATAAATCTGAAACTACCAACAATAAATGTGCTTCATGCAATTTACTATCTCAGAGTTTGTTTCCAAGAAACCCCCAAATCTGAAACAATTAGTTCCAGAGGTAACCCTAGGGGACATGTTCTTTTCTGTTGTTTTTGTTTTAAGACAGGGTCTTGCTTTGTCACTCAGGATGGAGTGCAGTGGTGGGATCATAGTTCACTGTATCGTGCATCTCCTGAGCTCAAGAAATCATTCCATCTCAGCCCCTGAGTAGCTGGGACTAAAGATGTGCAGCAACATGCCTGGCTAATTTTTATTTTTTGTAGAGACAAGATCTCACAATGCTTGTCAGTGTGCTCTCAAACTCCTAGTCTCACGGTATCCTCCTGCCTTGGCTTCCCAAAATGCTGGAATTACAAGCATGCACTACTATGCCTGCCCAAGGGGCATACCCTAACGTAAAAGTTTTTATTTGTATTACCACTGATCAGCCAGTACTGAAGACACTGCACTAGTGGATGGTGGAGTAGAGATAGCCTGTGCTGTATTGTAGTGTTTGGAGTTAAAACTTTCACTGGTGATGAAGTGATACCTGTGATGTATATTTGATGTTAAAACTTTCACTGGTAATGATGTGATATCTGTGAAAGGTGAAAGGTGATGCATCACCTGATGAAATTTCCCTGGGTTGTGTGATATATGAGAAAAATGGTAATTACAAGGCCAATGAAATTGGGTGACTACCATTGATTTCCACTGATTAGTTAGAGAGATGAGTATAGCTCAGCCTAATTAATGAACCATTCAAGGTAGAATGTGAATGACTACAAGTAGCTTTTAAGTGGCTATATTTAAGAAAACCCTAATCTCCTGTAGCTGGAGGGAAGAGAAAATGAAAGACCACTCTCAGGGCTTAAACAAAAGTGGAGCTTCAGAGAAAGTTGACTTCTTGGTCCTGGAAGATCTCCTACACCAAGGAATTTATCTCCAGTTCTAGAAGGAACAGAACTTGAGAATTGTAATGGTGATATCTAAATGGTACATTTGAAAACCTTCAACACCCAGATTCCCTTAACCTTTCTGAGTTTGCAAAAGTGGTCTCCTCCTCCTTGTTAGATGACAGCAGTGCTCCCTTTTCTTCTTTCTCTCACCTACCACACTGGTTTGAGATCATGCAGAGGCCTCATATAAATCAGAGACATTACAAGACAATGCTTACTCCTTCAGAATATCCTGATATCCATACTTATAACAAGGACCAAATTCCAGCACAGTCTAGTTAGGAAGGTATCATGCATTCTTTTTCTTTCTTTCTTTTTTCTACTTTTTAATTTTTTGATTTTTTTTTTTTTCAGACAGAATCTCACTTCTTCACCTAGGCTAGTGCAGTGGCATGATATCGAATCATTTCAGCCTTGATCTCCTGGACTCAAGAGATCTTCCCATCTCAACCCCTAAGAAGCTAGGACTATAGGTGTGTGCCATCACCTCTGGCTATTTTTTTTATTTTTATTTTTATATATAGAGAGAGTTTCATCGTGTTGCCAAGGCTGGTCTTGAACTTATGATCTCAACCGATCCACCAGCCTCGACCTCCCAAACTGCTAGGATGACAGGCATGAGCCACCACACCTGGCCATATTCTAAGGGAATATGAAACTCTGTACTAAATTTGCTGAAAGATCTGGCTAATATGTTTTGGTAGGAATAGGAGGAGTATGTAACTGCATCCCAAGGTTTCTGGATCAAGGGGGCAGAAGGTAAAGTTGAAATAAAAGAAAAATGTATGAATAAAAGTTCAATCTATAGCTCTTAATACTATGTCAAGGACCACTGGAGATGGTCTTTGCTAGGAAGGTCTTTGAAAGTGAGGAGAAAGTAATGATTCACACAAATGAGGGAAAAATGCTAGAAAATGCTATAACAAATAGGGAAGTGGGGAGGTCAAAAGACAGAAAAGTAAGCATGCCATTATAGAATGGAGACTATTTAAGGTCAGAAAACTCTTCAGACCACAGTGTTCATTGGAATGTTCCAGAGGATACTTCATTTATTACAGCAATAAGGATTGTGCTGATGACAGGGATAGTGGCATTGTTGAGAAGCTGAGTGTGAGCATCATCTGTAGGTCAGTGTAAAAGGAGGAGAAGTTGGCACAGAACTAAACTTCCTGATAGTAATGAAGATAATAGGATTGTTAAATAACAGTGACAGGGAATGGCATGAACTGTCAGAAGTATGGTGCATGCAATCATTGCATCAAGTGAGAAGATTGAAATAGTAGCCAGGGGGCTAATTAGCAAAGCTATGAATGTGGTAAATGAAACACAGTATCCCTGGAAATACTGGCAAGAAATACTTGCTTAGATTTTGTTTAAGGAATTAAAATTATACATATACACAGGAGCCAGCAGGTGGAAGCCCGAACAAAAATTATGATCTCTTATCAAAGCCCTAGTGCATAGAACACCACAGCAAACATACTCAATAGTCACTTCTTCCATCTTTCACAAAAGGAACCTATGGCCATTTGCTCAGGCAAGCATGTAATCGTGAAAATTGAGTCTTAATTGACATTGATATTCAGGCACCCAAGCACCATCATAGCACTCCGTAAAGAGTAGGGGTGTAGGGAGGCCCGGTGATAACTGAAATATTGGCCCATACAAAGATTAAGTGTGTCCACAGACTTATCCAGTGGTAATTTGCCCAGTTCCTGAATGTATAATTGGAATAGACATACTGATTGTCAGCAAAACCTGCACATTGGTTACTTGATCTGTGAAGAAATTCTCTTAAGAAGGCCAACTGGAAATTTCTAAAAGTGTGACACTTCCTTTCAAAGCAATACTACATTACAAAGGAAATTCAGAGATTAGTGCTACCCTCAAAAACTTAAAAAATGCAACTTGTGGCTCCTTTCATACCACAGCTTAATTGACCTGATTGGCTCTTTAAAAAAAAAAAAAAAAAAAAAATATGAACCGTAACAGATGGACTATTGAAAACTTACCCAGGGAGTACTCCTATTTTCAGCCTCTACCATATTTTTTGCTAGAGCAGATTAACATAGACTCTAGCTACAGAATGTGGCCATTGACTGAAACTGCATTCTTTTCTATCCCAATCAAGAAGGAGGTAAAGAAAAAGATCATTTTCATGTATGATGAACAACAGTACACATTTTGAGTCTTGGCCAAGAGCTATATTAACTTTCCTTCCCTCAGACATGATACAGTCTGAAAGAACCTAGACAGACCATCAAGGACATCTAGCAGAATATCACACAGGACCACTAAATGGATGACATCATGCTAGTCAAACCAAGTGAGAGAAAACTGGCAAGTACATTGGAAACATTGTTAAGACATATGTGCCAGAGAGGACAAGAGATAAACCGTACTAAGATTCAGGGGCCCTCCACACCAATGAAGAAGTTCTTAGGATTCCAGAGGACTGGAAAATGCCAAGACATTCTCTCTAAAGCAAAAAGTAAATAATTTTTTCTTAAAATTTCTACCACTCAGAAGCAACACAATAATTGACAGGTCTCTTTGAAGTCTTTGGAATAGAAAAGAAGCAAATTTAACAATTTAGAATATTTTTAATACTAAAGAAGGAAACAAAAAAAGAAATAAATATAAAACAAAAGAATACTGTTTCAATCAATTTACTAGATAACATAGAAGCCTGCTGGTATTGAGTGGACTCATCCTAATACAGATACAGAAAGGAGTAGAGAGGGGGTTTTGTCATGTTGCCCAGACTGGTCTTGAACTCATGGTCTTTAAAGGAGACAAATTGGAAGACTGAAGACAAGAAGTTATGATGAAGTGGTATGTGACTGTGTAAAATAAAAGAGTGAATTAGTTGTGAATAATTTTGTTCCATTTTTCAATTCTTTCCAGAGAGCATCTACTATTAAAGACTCTAAACAATCAAGTGGATGATATGTCATGACCAGTTTTCATCAGCCAATCGCTGTTATCAGCCACTTCTGTGCTTAAGCAATAGGTGTATGAACAAGTGGGCAAGGCAGCAAGGATAGGAGGTATGCATAGACCCAATAGGACGGGCTCTCCTAAACAAATCTCATGTAGCTACTATCCCTGATGAATATGCAATGTGCCAGCAATAGAGACCAAAGTGGAATCTCCATATTATTGGCTGAGACCATCCAATCATCTACTTTGTGGCAAGCTGACTACCCTGGAAGCAACAGAAAATCACTGTGCCTTGTATTGACAAATATTTTTTATTGCATATTTATTTTTTCTCCTCAGAGGGCTACATTTAACATAATTTTTGAGGACTTCCAGAGTATTTACCCACGAAAATGGGACCCATATAGCATTGCCCAAAGTTAAAAAAAAAACTGCATTAGAGTAAAAGTGGTATATAAATAGGCACACAGCTGTGGGATCTACTTATTCCGTCACACATTGCACAACCTAGAATTTGTAAGTCTGATAGCTTGGCAAATTGGCTTCTTTAAAACACAGCTAAGCTTGCATCTGTAAGAAGATACTCACTACCTGAAAACCCTCTCCTGGATCAACCTTATTACATTCCTATTTAGGTTTGCACTTAAGCTGTGGAATGACACTGCAGAACAGGACAATTTGGTTTCATTATAAATTCACAACCACCATAGAAAAGGAACTCTTAAGATAGCAAAGAAATTTCTGGTCAATTTTATATCCTAAGAATATCTTTTTTGTCTATTCTTTTCCTATGCCCTTTAATCCATACTCAAAGTTTTCATTACCACCTGTACACAGAAGGCTCTCAACTTTTATCTCTAGCTCAGGATTCACATATACAATGGCCTCTTAAACATCTCCATTTAGATAGCTAAATGAAGGAAGATTTTATAATCATGATTTTCCTTCTTGCAGGACCTCAGTCTGGTCTTCTGTGTTTCTTTTACCTCTGAACAATATCACCACATAACCACAAATGCAGATGAGAAACCCAATATATGCTTGAAATTTGCCTTCTGATCACCCATCACATCTAATCTATTACGATTTTTAAAAATTACACGTTTGGCTCCCTGGAACACCTGCTACCTTTCCCCACTGCAGCAATTTATGTGAAGTCACAAAATATTCGTGTGCTGGTACTCAGTGCAATATTAATGAGTTTTTACATCATAAAACTAAAGATGAGCACTTTTCAATCTTGTTAGGAAATGTCTTCCAGAATAATTTGGGGGCAAACACTCATTTTGGATGGAAAGAAGTCATATTATAGAAACAAACTACCATTTGAAATACATGTGATTTCCAGTTGTAATTGTATATTTAAATTATGGCTTCAAAGAAAGATGGAACTTTGATCACATTATCTTTTAAAATTTTTATGTTTTTATATATAGTTATATAAATCTAGTTTTATAGAAGTGACTGCTATAGCAAGTAGTTTTCAGGAAGGATAGGCTGTAAAGTAAATAACTCATCAAAAGGACTTGCTGAAAGCTGCAAAGAAAATCACAGCACAATTATCTCAAAAGAACCCAAATCCGAGGTGGATGGGTGAGTGATACAAGTGGCAATAGTTTTAGTGTGTTTAATAGTGTAATGGCAATGAAAGCTGTAAAAAATACCCAAGTGTCTGACCTTATCAAAATTTGCTTTATAGAAGCTTTTCATTTTTATATTTTAAAATCTAAATAACTCCTTTATGCTTGTTGATTTATGTGATGTTTTATAAATATATTATTTATTTTAGACATTCAGCAGCCTTGGTGACACACATGCTTTCAGCTTTAACGTGTTGCCTAGTTTTTTTTTTCTTTTTTTTAATTTGAGAAAAGAATAACAAGAGCATGATTTAATCCCTCCTTCAACATTTTTTTGCTGCATAAATTCGGGTAATGTTGATAATGTATTGCACATCTCTGAGCCTTGGTTTTAAACAGTGTGGTCGGAACAATGGAATGCCAATACCTACCTCAAACTGGTTATTGTGAGGGTAAAAAATATAAAAGACTCCTAACAGTCATGACTCAGGCACTCAGTAGGTAGTAGGTCTCAATAACATTAATATTTATCTTTTGTTTTTTAGCCTTTGCTTATGATCACAGCTAAAATTATACTGTTTAATTCTGCAAAACTAGAAAATATAATTTATAGGAATAAAATGAGACCTAAACTTAAGTAGTTTCTATCTATAGAAGACAGTGTTTTCTAAGGTTATTTTATTAGACAGAGATAATTTGGAACATGAATTCGAATCTATTGCAATGAAGTAGTGAGAGTGCAAATGCAACATTTATGGCAAATAACTGATGAATGAAATTTAAATTTGAGAATGTTGAAATTGAATAGAACCATTGAGACAACATAAACTATCATTTTTTTCAGAATGCAACACTTGAGGCTAAAGAAGTTAATTAATTTCACATAATCACATAGCAGATTAGCAAAAGAGAAAGTAGAAAACACATTTTTTTTTTTTGTTAAGAAATAGAAACAATAGGAAGAAGGGATGAAAGACTGGTGACATTTAGAAAGCCTTCTTTTTTTTTTTTTTCAAAGAAAGAAAAAGGGGAGAGAGAACAGGAGTCTTGCTCTATTGCCCAGGCTGGAATGCAATCTAAAAATAGGTATTAAAATCCTCTTTTATGCCAATAATTGTCTCTGCTGTGCCTAACAGCAGAGACAGGAAGGAATAAGGGAAGAAAATAACAAACAAACAGCCAACCAATATTTCATTTAAGTCTGTGAAATGCTATGCAAATGCTGAAGAGTGATTTACTTCCAATTATGTGGTCATTTTCAAAATAGGTGTAATGTGATACTGAGAAAAATGTATGTTCTGTGGACCTGGGGTGAAGAATTCTATAAATATTCACTGAGTTTACTTGTTCCAGGTCTGAGTTCTAATCATAGATGTTCCTGTTAATTTTCTATCTCGTTGATCCATCGAATATTAACAATGTGGTGTCAAAGTCTCCCGCTATTATTGTGTGGGACTATATCCAAGTCTCTTTACAAGTCATTAAGAACTTGTCTTATGTATCTGAGTGCTTCTATATTGGGTGCATATACATTTATGATCATTGACTCCTGTTGTTGCACTGATCCTTTTACCATTATATAATGTCCTTCTTTGCTTCTTTTAGTCTTTGTTACCATTAAAGTCTATTTTGTCAGAGCTAAAAGTTACAACTTCTTTTTTTTTTTTTTTTTGCTCTCCATTTAATTGGCAAGTCTTCCTCCAATCCTTTGTTTTGAGTCTTTGTATGTCCTTGCTTATGAGATGGATCTGGATACAGCGAACTGATGGGTTTTGACTTTTTATTCAATTTGCCTGTCTGTGTCTTTGGTTGGGGCATTTAATCCATTTAAATTTAGGATTAATATTGATATTTGTGAGTTAAATATTGTCATTTAATGCTATCTGGCTATTTTGCCCATTAGTTGATATAGATTCTTCATTGTGGAGATACTCTTTACCTTTTGGTAAGTTTTTGGGATGACTGATATTGGTTGTTCCAAGGCAGGCCTGGTGGTGATGAAATCTCTGAGTACTTGCTTGTTCGTGAAAAATTTTATTTTTCCTTCATTTATGAAGCTTAATTTGGCTGGATATGAGATTCTGGGTTGAAAATTCCTTTCTTTGAGGATATTAAATATTGACCCCCACTCTCTTCTAGTTTGTAGGGTTTCTGCTGAGAGATCTGCTGTGAGTCTGATAGGCTTCCCTTTATGGGTAACCTGACCTTTCTCTCTAGCTGCCCTTAGAACTTTCACCTTTATTTCAACCTTGGTGAATCTAATGATTATGTGTCTTGGGGTTGCTCTACTTGAGGAATGTCTTTGTGGTGTTCTCTGTATTACCTGGAGTTGAGTATTGTCCTGCCTTACTAGGTTAGGAAAGTTTTCCTGAATAATATCCTGAAGAATATTTTCCAGCTTGGATTCATTCTCTTTATGACATTCAAGTATACCTATCAAACGTAAATTAGGTCTTTTCACATAGTCCCATATTTCTTGGATACTTTGCTCATTCCTTTTTACTCTTTCTTTTCTAATCTTGTCTTCTCGTTTCATTTCATTAAGTCGGTCTTCAACCTCTGATATCCTTTCTTCTGCTTGATCAATTCGACTGTTAAAACCTGTGCATACTTCGTGGAGTTCTCATATTGTATTCTTCAGTTCCATTAATTCACTTATATTCCTCTCTAAACTGTCTATTCTCGTTAGGATTTCGTCAAATCTTTTTTCAAGGTTCTTAATTTCTTTACGTTGGGCTAGAACATGTTCTTTTAACTCACAGAAGTTTCTTTATTATCCACCTTCTGAAGCCTAATTCTGTTAATGGAATGCACTCGTTCTCCGTCAGGATGAGGAACTGTGATCCCCTGTAGAGGGAGAGGCATTCTGATTTTGGGTATTCTAATCCTTTTTACGCTGATTTCTTTCCATCATTGTAAATTTATCCACCTGTTGTCTTTGTGATTACTGACTTTCAAATTAGATCTCTGAGTGGATGTCCAACTTGTTAACTCCCAGCACCAGAATCTGAGCAACTCACGGCACCGGCTAAAACAGCAGCATTAAAATTGACGGTGCTGTCTTCCACAATGGTTGAACTAATTTACACTCCCACCAACAGTGGAATATTATGCAGCAATCAAAAATGATGAGTTTGTGTCCTTTGTAAGGACATGGATGAATCTGGAGAACATCATTCTCAGCAAACTGACACAAGAACAGAAAAAGAAATACCACATATTCTCACTCATAGGCGGGTGAGAAAAATGAGAACACATGGACACAGGGAGGGGGTCTACTACACACTGGGGTCTATTGGGGGGAATGGGGGAGGGACGGGGGGCTGGGGAGGGATAGCCTGGGGATAAATGCCAAGTGTGGGTGAAGGGGAGGAAGGCAGCAAAACACACTGCCATGTGTGTACCTATGCAACTATCTTGCATGTTCTGCATATGTACCCCAAAACCTATAATGCAATAAAAATTTAAAAAATTTAAAAAAAAAAAAAAGAAACACATTTCTGGTAAAAAAAAAAAAAAAAAAAGATTGACAGTGCTTTTCTGCCTGGGAATCTCCGGTCTGGCTTCCCTTGAGTCCCTTTTTCAATCAGCTGAATGGATGACTCTGCCTCCCTGGAGCTCCAAATGTCAACCAGAAGGAGACCCAGTCGCATTTACTCTGCACGGAGAACTGCCATGCCAAGACACTGGCAAAAGTGCTGCGCTGGCCACAAGAGTCCTGCTGGCAACCTGTGGGGCTCCTCCGCTGGGAATCTCCTGGTCCATGAGCAACAAAAATTCGTCTGAAAAGTGTGGTGTCCTCTTGTTGTCTGCACTTTCACTGGTAGCTACGATCCTGAGCTGCTAGTAATTGGCCATCGAAAATACATTTTTTAACTCCAGTCCATGGCTGTTTATAATGCTACATAATGAAAAGGAAGAGAAAATTAATTTCCAAGTTATTTGCTTATTTTCTAGGAGGACTGGTTTGAATAGATGTTCTCTAAATTCTTTGTATATCATCACAGAGATATAAATAGCTCTGCTTGCAAACATCCTTCTATGTATCTTTAAGTATTCCTGGAGAAACTTAAATGTTGGTTAAACTTCTGGGTAAAACTTCTCATTTAACTGAACTTGCTTATTAGTTATGTACCTGGGAGGAAACACATAAGCTTCATTCAGCATGCTGTTTCAGTAAGAATAGTCCCTCCACAATATAGATCCTGCTTTTCTGCTTGGTGTAGAAAGATACGTGGCCATGACCCTTGCCCTCTAAGAGTACATGGTCTAGTGAAGAGGAAACCCATAAGTGGATTAATGCAATTTAACAAAGAAGGTGTAGAGTTATGGGTATAAAGAAGGTATTATGACAGTACCTTGCAGCAATATTTACCTGTGGTCAAAGTACTACTGACTAGTAGACTTTCTGGTCAAGAACTTACAGAAACAATAGCCAGATGTCTATACAGATAGTAATAAGACTACCACCACCTTAACTTGCTTCTGTTAGCAAAAAAAGCTGTTGGGAAGTAGTACCTTGTTTTCAGAAAAACAAAAGTACATTAGTAACAGTACTATAACCATGTATTATTTCTGTATACTCCTTTGAGAAAACAGAGGGAGAATCTGTTTTCTAAACTTCTAGCTAGCAAGACTTACATTTCTACCTTCAGAAAACACACCCAACTTCAATCAAAAAAAGGTTATTTTCCATACTTCCTTTCTTTCACAATATGAAAAGAAATTCTAAGCAAGAACAAAAAAGAAAGTCAGACAGCTGTTTGGACTATTACTGAATAATCATGGTGCTCAGCACTATTGTTTCCCTTAAATGTTAATTTAAAATATGCCAGGCTCTGTCAAACACACTGGTAAATGCAGCATTTTAAAGAAAATTTGGGGCTGAAACACATAATATTTTATTTGAAAGAAATAAAAGGAAAGCAACCAGATGCCATGTTTTAATTTCCTGTCAGTTTGTGGGGAAGTAGCAGTCCATTATTCTGGAATAGAAAAAAACAGTGAATGGGATGTTCTAGAACCTCACTGAATCAGTTATATCTCATGAAATCACCACAATAAACAAATGTAATTATTTTTCCCAGAGCCAACATTGCAGCCTTCTCACAGAGATTTGTGCTCTTTGTGAGTTTCTTTTATTATGACAAAATAACAATAAATGACACTATGTGATGTCCGCCTATTATTTTTTCAGCACAATGAAATATAGTAAAATATTAACATTCATCCCAACAAAGAGATAATTTATTGGAACATTTTCAAAACTTTTGGCTTTAAATATTTTATATTAATTGAAACCTTTTAGAATCCATTAAGATCTGTGTATGTCAAAGCTCTTCAGTCAATATTTTTGCCAAAAAAATTACTTATATGCTATACTTAACTATTATGTACATTCTTTATAAAAAGTCTTGGTGAAGGGAATTAAGTATAAAAAAAATGATTAAGGAAGGATTTTAACCAGAAAGTAAGAAGGAAATGTTTCCCCCAAATGATCTTCCCTTGTATAGTCAGGATGAAGAGAAGATTGGACAAAAGAAATCAATCTTAAATTTGAAAAAATAAGAGGGTAGAAGGCAAAACACATGCTAATTTGCAAACCAAGTTTCCTTTTGAAATTAAAATTTGAATAAAAAGAAAAATAATGCTCTTTCTTGGATAGCTCATTTGTTAATCAACAATATTCGTAAACCATCTACATATACTCACAGTGTTCTAATCTATGTAGGCTCAGGAAAGAATAACATCCAAATCCCTGCTTTATGCACTCTATACTATGGTAGGTGGACAGAGACAATAAACAAATTCAAAACATTCCATCATGTCTGGGATTTAAAAAAAAAAAAAAAGCAGCAAAACAAGCAAAGTCTGAGAATTCAAGGGATGGGCAGGAGTGTGTAGATACTGTGGTTTAGGAAGGCGTCTCTGAGGAGATACTTATAAAGTGAGAGAGTGAGGTTTGTTGATTAATGAAATAGATGGAGATTAAGAACTTCCTCTTATGGGAACCAAAGAAATATGGAAGTTTATATGTAACAATTTCAAAATAGGAATCAAATACAAATAAAAGAACAGGGAAGAGGACATTTCAGCATTTGTTAAAAAAATGGATATATCCATATAACTAACTAAAGGTTTAAAAATCAGGGTGTAAATAAAAATTAGGTTGTGATAAAACAAATTTTTATAGACATAATGGAATTAAATTATACATACATTAAAGTAATATCAAAATCAAATTAAAATATTTCTTTATAGATGCACATAAACTTATATATACATGAAAATAAAATACTATATAATATGTATAAATGTAAATAAGAGGCATATTTTTGTGCCTTCAGAGCCAATGATCATTTTCCCAATAATATGAAAATTAATTATTGAAGAATGTGTACTCTGATTTGTTTTCAGACTTTTTTTTCCCACTCTCTTGAAAAATTTTAAAATATGGTTTATTTTCATCTTTAAAAAACATGCAGTGTGAGGTTGAAAGACGGAGTAGCTTGTTCTCAGCAGCTGTGCAATGCTAACATGTTGTGAATATTCAACAAATATTAAGTGACATTGAAATATGAATTGATGGATAATGAATCACTTTAGGGAATTATTCTGCCAAAATGTTTTGGAAGATCTATGAAATGTTTGACAAATCCAAAAGATCCTAAGCTTTGCCTTTGCTGAGATTTATTTATTTATTTGGAGGGATGGGGAGACAGGTTCTTGTTTTTCATCTGGTTCATTATGTCCTTCTGTTAGAGAGTAATTCATGTTCAAATCATATTACTTTAACTTTTGCTAAGCAATTGATTTCTTAGTGGTTATATAATTGGAAAAACAGAACATCTAGAAAAATTGCCTCTTTTTATTAAGTACAGAAATAAAATTGATTAAGCAGAAACCTAATTATAGTAATGGATTGACCCAGAGGTGGTGAATGAGCACCAGGACGAGACACAAACATTGCATTTGGAGACTTTATACCTAATGGCATTGTCTTTAGCATTACTTAGGTAAGGAAAAAAGTCACAGCTTATAAAATAATTTTTCGTGTATGTTTTTCTGATTACCTTCAAGTTAACAGGATCTTCGTCTAAGATCTATATGGCGATTTTAACATAATGATTTAAAAATTATCTCACTTTAAATACCAAGTAATTTTAGCTCACTCTCAGCTCCTTTAACATCCCAGCCACATTTGTTCTGTATATAATCATCACTGTAGTTACATAAAGTTTCTTATAATTCCGGTAATATGAAAAATTGTATGGATTAGTCAGGATTCTTAAAGTTGTGAATTAGAAAAGCCAGCTTAAGGAAAAAGAGATGGCTGCTCATTAGAATATGGGCGTTTATAATAGTAAAGAAAATAATGCTGCCAAATGTCAGCTAGCGCAAGATGCAGTAAAAGACTATAGGCAACTGGATCATTCTTTCACCATTTCTTGATACTGTTTCTCTCTGTGAATTGGCTTTATCCTTCTCTTTTGTCAGACTGGATATTTTCTTGTTTCTTCTACTCAACCCACATGATGGCATAAGAATAAGAGAGATACAGTCATATATGGTAGAATTCAAGCCATGTGAACATATGAACTCTTTTGATCCTAATTCCTAATTCTTAAGGAATTTACTTGAGCCGAGACAGGGTAGAGTGTACAATCATTTTAAGGTGCCATTGCATAAATATGGCAGCCAGGTACTAACTGTATAGCTATCGGTAGGTCTGAAGTGGATGGGTGAAATTAACTGTATTGTCGTGAGTTGGAAGATACCCAACAGAGTCTGCTATGTTAAATATAAGTGAAGTTCTGTCTAAAAATCTCCTTCTCAAATACTTTAGTTTTCATACTAACTACAATTAGGACAATATCTTCACAATTCAAAATCAATTTTTTAATCTATCTCTCTTTAAATCATGTTAAAAGAGAAATGATCAACAAAGTAATCCTCCTAGATATAGCTATAAAATGGAAAAATTATTAACGTAATTGCCTGCAGATTCAGGAAACAAAAGTATGACAAGCAGATTTTAGAGCAGAGACAAGACTTGGGGAAAACAATTAAAACAGAGTGACAGCCTCATTTTTTGTTTGTTTTATTTTGCAGTTTTGCCTGAATGGAGCCACAGTCTCATGGTGGTGGTGGTGTAGTAATGGCTCAAACTCTGATAGAAAGTCCACTGGCCTACTGGCTAAGGGAAATAAGGCAAGAAACACAGGGCAACTAGAGTCTCCAGAGAGCGATAGGAGAACCTCGGAAAAGAGAAAGTCAGAGGAAGAGAACCCCAATGTTTGCATTTAAACTCCACACAGAGACTGGGGCACAAACTGTGACTAACCATTAAACCACATATTGAATGGGATAAAATAGAAACCAGCTCACAGCTATAATTCAAGGAATTGAATTGAAATCAAAACTGCAGCCCCCCCAAAGGCATTTCTGTTTGCACTTTGAGTCTAACCAAGTTAATCGCCTGCTAAAACAAAAGCATCAACACTTTTTTGGAACAATATACAAATTCCAGATTCTCCACAACCTAATATTCAGAATGTCCAGGATATAGTCCAATATTATTCACATACCAACGGCCAGGAAAATGTGATACAGTTTCAGGGAAAAAGACTATAAACAGATGACAACAGATGAGGTTAGCAGATGTTGGAATTATTAGATAAGTATTTAAAGAAGTAGTCATAATTTTCACAGTGACATAAAGAATATAGACTTGCATTGAGTGAAACAATATATATGCAAATATTTTAAAAATTGAAAATTTTAGAGCTAAAGATCTTAATATTTAAAATGAAAAATCCACTGGATAGGCTTAAAAATCTACTGAAAATGGAGATAAAAGGGTCAGTAAATTTGCAAACATATTAAAAGAAAGCATCCAATCTAAAGAATGGTAATCCCCCACAACATACTTATTAATTTCAAAGGGGAAAAATAGAGTAACTTTATAGTGAAGAAACAGTAAGACCACACCTTAACCAAGTGGTAGGGTTGATATCACCAGTAATGAGACATAGTGATACCTTCTGCCTCTAACATGATACACTGGAAATGGTACAGCATCATGTCTATGGTTTCTCTTATAAAAATCAATAACTGAATTTAACATGAGGAACCATCAGACAAATCAAAATTGAAAGGAATTCTATATAATAACTGGCCAGTACTTTTCAAATGTATCAAAGTCATGAATAATAGACTGAAGACCTCTTCCAGAATGAGAGATTAAGGAGACATGACAACTAACTGCAATATATGACCCTGTATTGAACGGTGAGTCAGAAAAAACATTATAGGGCAAGAGAAGAAACTTGAATAAAACCTATAAATTAATTGGCAGTATGTTATCAATGTTAATAGTGAGATTTTGCTAGTTGTATGTGCTTATGTATGTATTAAGAAATTCATCTTCTTTAAATAAATTTGTAATTCAAATGCAGTCTAACTCAAAATCTCATCATGGTTTTTTTTGCAGAAATTGACAAGTTGATTCTAAAATTTATATAAAAATCCAAATAAAGAATAGCCTCTTTAAAAAAAAATAGAAAAACTTAAATGATCTCATTTCATGACTTACTATGATTAACTAGTAATAAAATAGTATATTATTGGAGAAAAAAATAGACATATAGATAAATGGAAGAGAATAGATAGTCCAGAATTAGTCCCAAATATAACTGGCTGATTGATTTTTTAAAAAAAATATTAAATAATTTCAATGGGGGAAAGAAATGCTGTTTCCAAAATATGCAGCAACAACTTGATATTTATATGGAAAAAAAGTGGAAGTTGACTTTTACCTAACACTGTATACAACATTTAGCTAAAAGAATTTCTGTACTTAATATCAAAACTAGAAAACTCTAAAAGAATAAGAGAAGGTCTTTGTGCTCTTAAGATAAGCCAATATGTCTTCCAGGAAATACAAAATGCTTGCATAATTTTTTCAGAAAGGATAAATTAGACTTCATCAAAATTAAGACATGAAGCTTAAAAATGGGATGAAGTATATATTTATATAACCAGGGAGTTCTCATCTTCCACCCCAGACTTTCTTCACAGTGTTTTCATCTTTGAGGTCTAATTTTACAAAAAATCCAGTTTGGTAGGTACTGCCAAAGCAATTTTTGCTGGTAATTGACAAGAAGTAATGTTTCATGTACCATGTTTACCTGTGTACTGGGTTGCTTTATATTCACTTCTGTCTAAGCTGAACGTTTAGGAAGGATACTTTCTACTCAGTACACATGACATTTTCACTAAAGTTAAACCATGTGGGAGTCATTTCCAATTAACATACAGAGACTGGAAGGAGACAAAAGCAATAATTTTCCCAATTTCTTTCATTTGAAGGCTTAGCATGACCAAGGCACCTGCTTAGTGGTACAGAAAAAGGTTCAAAAGTGAAGTATGGAAAACGTTTTTTAAAAAAATGGAGAGGTTGCTCCCTGAACTGGAAAACCTGGAAATGTGGTAGCAAATAATCTCAAGATGGTCTAAGCTAATATTAGTAGCATGTAACCCTAAATTAGGACTTTATAAAGCTGACTTATACTCCTAAGAAAACATTCTAGCAAATGGCAACATGTTGAACAAAAATAATCCCTCATTACATCTCTGATACTCTCACAGTTTTTGTCAGTTATTCGGCTCAACAACAACTCACAAAGCTTTTTGCACAAGCAATTTTTCAAAGCTTTGAAATTCTTGTGGATGTGGATGTAATTCTCATTTTTGACTCTATGTTAAGACACCAGAACACAGGAACTTCTATTTTTAAATAAACACAATTTAGATGTCACAAAATCCTGCTGTGTATTTCTTAAAGTTTTCTTTTCCTTTTTAGTTAAAAGCTTTACACTGTTTTCCTAAGAGCAATCCTATTCCAACACTAAAAGGTTCCATTTAGAAATGAAACTCCAAACCCATGAATTTTGAGAGGGTTCTGAACTTGCCAAAACAATTTCTTGTAAGACTTGATAACTTGGATTACACACTCCCACTGCATATTTAAAAGCCTTTACTATAAAGGTTTACTATAACAAAAGGGAGATGAAAAGATACTATAATTATTCATGGAACATATTCAAGCCATCATTGCTGATGAAATATGATATCTATGACATTCCTCTACTGTAAATAAGGTAGTGATTCAGAGAGTGCCATTAGCTACACAAAACCCATTCTTATCCTTATTAACACATAAAACAATAGCTTTTATCTCAGAATACACTGCCACTCAGTCTCAAACATACTAAATCTAACTCTTTGGCAATAACATTTAAATTACAGATTTGTTTCAGCTTTTTATACTTTTAATTCAAATGGAAACTTTGGGTTCCACACCTCTAATGAGATGATCAAGGGATTAGTGGCCACTACCTGGAAAACAAAAGCCAATAGTCTAAGCAGCCAGGTCTATTCTTTAGGTGGACCTGGGTTGGGAAAGTAGGTTGGAGACAAGCTGACCTCACCAGTGTGCAAACTGTCCTGACAGTTTCTTGTGAGTACTATGAGGCATAGATAGCTCTCATTACATGTAGTGTTACAGAAAGCCACATCAATCCTGAAATCGATACTGAACACAGAAATTAGAATGAAGCACACACGATATATAAGCGCAGTCTGCAACCTGCAGAGTGATTGCTACCCTTGCATTCATTCTGATAGCCATCCTTGAGATTGTATATAAACATATTCTGATAACAACAGAAATGCTGGTAAATGGGCAAACACTTGATTAGAGGAGTTTCATAGCTCCCTGTGTGATGCTTCCCTGAACAGCTGTCTTTGCCACTGGCAATCCTTTTAGAAAAGGACTCCTGCACATTGCATCTCTTTATTTAATAAGGCATCTAAGCTGCCCTTGAAATTATTAAGGCTTTAAAACCTTCCATGAGTAGCTTCGGTACGCAGAGATCTTCTCCCTCATTTTTTCACAACAAACTAGTATATAAAAAATGTGAGGTAAATGTGGCAAAGTGACCCACATGCCATTTCTCCTATGCCATCAGAACTTGCTGCTACATAATTTTTCCTGAAACTGATGGTGTTATTAGGCATGACCTCATTGAACTTACAAAACCTGCATCTATTTTAGCCACTTGCTGAAAGCACACCAGAACTGCTGAAGATAAAATTTCCAAGAATATATTAAAACAAAACTGCTAACTCAGCCAAATTTCCTACACACTTGGAAAGCCTGTAAAACAGCAGGCCAACATTAATACACAGAAAGACGATAGTGAAACTAAGTAAAAGCTGCTGTTTAAATGTCAACGTTTTGAAAATTAGAGGAATGTTTACATGAGTGCCAGCTATCTTTAAGTGGCCACATGAGTTGTTTTAGCTTACCTTCAGATTATTTTTAACATGAAAATTTGAGTTAGAATTTCCTGAATATTTCAACTTTATTTTATTTTTCCTAAATTAAAGAAATAATTTTGTAAATAAAATTTGGATTTCTGAGAAATCAATTTTAGAAAAAGATCCATTCCAAATAGTATCCCAAACTGAGAAATACTGTAGGTACATGTACTGTAATCGCATGAAATTCACTATTAGTGATATCAACAAGTAATTTGAGAATTGTTTGATATCTTTCTGTCTTGTTCTAGGCATTAAATTTATAGCAAATAATTTCTATCTACTATTTATTCATCTTCCAAATATCTTTATAGCTCAAAAAGACTTTACTCATTTATCCCCATATGAAATGAGTGACCCAGCTCTTCCCTAGCATGGTTAAAACTGTTAGGTTGTAGTTTTCTTGCATAAATCCCCTGATTTATTCACCTCCACATTCCCTGTGCCTAGGGAAATGTTCTTAGCAAATAGTGGTCACAGAAAAAAATATTTAACAGAACTAGAAATTACATTTCTCAAGTGATTTGTTTTTATGTTAGTCTGAAAAACACAAAGTGTAAGACATGTACAATTACTCCATAAATAAAATATGAGTTTAACAACTGTTTTTACTAGTAGAACATGTTTAATCACTTTGACCTCTATTTTGTTCTTTTCTTAAATTTGTTGTGTCAGCTTTGATCTATGTATACGATTTGCCCAACCGTTTGAAATGAGTAACTCTATCAAATGTGTTTTGCCCCCTAAAAACCCAGATCAAGGCTAGATAGATATTAATTCTGTTGAACTAAGCTGAAATCAAATTAAGAAATTTAGAGTTTTCTTCATGAAGGTTGGCCTTTGCCATCTAAATAAGCATTAACAGAGTATGTTGATCACTTGACTTGATAATCCATGTTTAAAAATTACTTATTAGCTAGCCATTATTTGTGAGTTAAGAATTTTGTATCTTTACCTACCTCAGCAGTACTTATATGTGATTAATAAGCTTTTAAAAAATATCCTCAATATTGAGAAGAAACTACAAGAGAAAAAGAGAAAAAGTTCTCTATGAATTAATTAACACACAACATAGATTTTAAAAAGGAATATTGGTGAATTCAAAATTAAAAGAATATTATCAGCAATATATCAGTTTTCTTTGTGTTTAAGAAAGAAAATGAGGATAGTTTAAGAAGTAAGGATTTAGGTTTGTGAAATCTGACCTTTCAGCAAAAACAAAAACAAAACAATAGAAATTGTCCTAATTATAAATAGATTTGCTAATTTGGATGTCAGATTGATAATATTTCAACCAGGGATATTGAAATTAGAAATCATGCCAAAATAAGTAAGCATCCATCTTGGAGTTCAAAGATCTGTTTTATAATCTAGCTCCTGTCACTAAATAGTTGTTGAGTTTGCATAGTCTTAGTCGCTGGTTCTTGGTTTCTTTTGATGTGATTGAGTTACCAAATCTGATTATCTATCAGTTTTTTTCTAGCCTTAAAATTCTCCAATTTTTTAGAAGACCTCAATTCTACTTGGTAATGAAGAACTGATTAAGTATCATAAAAAGTTGTGTTTAATATTAGTTTTCTTCTATTATTACTATTACATTAGATGATTTATCAAAGGTGGTTTTGGAAAATTTTGTCTGAAAGTAGACAGTGGTAAAAAGGTTACGAGAAATCCATCTGGTTTTAGGTTACCTGTTTATATATATGAGTGTGTGTGTTATATGTGTCCATTTTGTATGTTCTTCTGTTTGTTTGTTTTTTGCCTTTTTTATACTCTTTAGCATTTCTTACATTCAGAGTATTTCAAGTGCCAAAAGAACCACATTTACGTGAAAAGATTTTTTGGAACATTATTGCCAACCTTCATTTGAAGCAGAGTTTTACAGAATCTTCACAGAGCCTATTTTAATGAGGTTTTTTTCCAGCTTTAATAAGAAGAGTGTGGTTGCTTAACTGAAATGACCTGCCAAAACTTTCTTAGGTTCATCCGTGGTTACATTGAATATTAAAACTATTGAATAATAGATTGAAACAATAGCACAAACATTCATCTAGAAAACAGAGCATTTTCTTCAAGAAAGTGCTTCTCTCTTCTTACATTAAGAACAAGTCTTCTCAGAGCATATGTAGCAAAAACTAATAATTCTTATTAAGCAGCATTTACCACAGGTATAATTTGTGGTAGTTAATATTCTGTAAAATTGAATTTACTTCAGAGTTTTGATTAAAAGTATTCATTTCAGACTCTGTGAATCAAAGAATGCTAGTAAAAATGAAGATTTCGCAGGTTGCTAAAACAAACTAGCTTTTGTTCTTGAAGTCTGAAAAAATAGGAAAGCATATTTGTTTCCAGATGGAAGATAATTAACACAAAAAAAATCTGCTTTATCCATAAATATGGTTTCTTTTTAAATTTCAGTAAGTTCACCAAAATATATAAATTCCCTTGGAACAATTTAAAGTAAAGCTGGTATTGGAGAAAAATTAAATAAGTTAGAACCAGTTTTTTTTTTCAGTTTATTCAAATGGTGGGAAAGATGTGTATTACAAGTTGAGAAAATCATGTCTTTGTCAGTCTCATTATTTCTTTGTTCAAGGTGTTTGTTAGAATGAGAATCAGGCTGTCTATTGACAAAATTATGTGACAATCTGCATAATTATGTTGCATATGTGTGAGGCTAGTTATGAATGATTAGATTTTTGTTCAAAGTTAGAATGTCTTTATTTTATAAAAGCCAGTGACTGAAATGAATGGGATTTTTCATGGCAGCAAAAATATTTCCAAATTTCAGAATTAGACTGCCAGTATCAAAAGGACTTAGACTGAGTAACAAACATTATTTACCTCTATCCATTAATGATAGAAGCTAAATGAAAGAATTTGCATAAACACAACAGTATAAGTCACCACTAACTATGGTGTAACTTAAATTATTTCTGTTCAAGTGCATTTAAAGTGTCAATTAATTGCCTCCATTTCAAATGCACACCTTTTCCCCAATTATCAAATTAAAATTTGAGCTGAATCAATGAGCACAATGATAGTTTAATTATATTAAACCACATGAAATAAACAGTGAGGAAGTGTTTGTGCAGATGGCCACCTGAGTCTGTCACCTCCAGGCATAGCCAATGACAAGTATCATTTCCTTGGTAAATAAAATTGCTTTATTTTACTGTCACTGCAGCATCTTTACTTTTAAAAGATAGAATAGGTTGAGATAGAGAGATTTAAGGGAATTACAGAAGGAGAAATTGCAGACACAGATGTATTTTTTTTCTGAGGGCACCAGGTGTTTTAAATGCCACCAGAAGGGTGCTCCAGGCGATTCCGTGCTGTCCAAGATAGCTTGGCATAGATTATCTGAAAGCTTTTGTGTCTTTTCAGCTTTTGATTAAAGGCCAGTGTCAGGACTCCTCTGGGCTTTTGCTTGGTACAGTAAAGCCGAGGGATTTTTTTTTAAGCTGCTGCCAAAAAGATGCCAGTTAGGATAATTACATTTCAATTTAAATTGGTAATTTTATGAAAATTTAAACCAGAATATGTGTCACCCAAATCTCCTTACTTTTATTCCTCCCAAACATGCACACACACACCCCTCTTGTTTTGGGGGAGACAATGACAGCAGCCCACCAGAACCTTCCCATGACCCAGAGATGTGTGCCAGGAATTAAACAGATGAGAGAAAATTGAACAGAGCCTGTTTTCTCCGTCCAAATGTATTTTCTAGCCCGGATTTAACACTAGTGTACATTGGAACCATCCCAGGGCATCCTAGCTTCTAGTATCTTTTTCCCGTGGACCTCAGCAAAAGAAGCTTTGGACCATAACTTTAGTATTTAAGACATTGTTTTCCATTCACAGTCAAGCTTTGTATTTGTTAACAGGATGTAGAAAAGGAATCAAACCTACTTAGAGTCTCTCACCCTCTTGGTGAAAGGACTGGGGACACAAGTGGCCAGATGAACCCTGAATTTTCTGTCTGCCACTTTCTTTTTCCAGGACACATACGCAAGCTTGGCAGCACCAACAAAGTGGAAGTAATGTTCCTTTGTTTAGAATGCAGTGTGTACGAACATTTACATAATAAAATACACACACAAATAACAGATGGTGAAGAGCCACTCATTTCGCCACATGTTGTAAGCACGATATCGTTCCTTGATGATCTCATTTCTCTTACTTCTGCCTACAGATGTCTGCCAGCTATTTAACCTCAGGGGTTATTCAGATGGTGAAAGATTTGAAGACAGGCACAAATCTGTCTACAGAATTTTCTTCTTCCATCAGGTGCAAATGCCCTTTCTGGGTGGAGTTATCAATCCACAAAGTGCTGTCTTCTGTCTAAAGCACCAAATAATAAACTTCACTTCTCATGACACTTGTTGGGCAGACAGTGTCTACAAAAGAGCACAAGAAATACCGCCAATATGCTGACTTTGAAGGAGGTCTTTTCCCTTTAATCTTTTGTTCTGAACAGAAAGTGTATTAATAATTTTGGTTATTAAGTGAATTGCCTTCTTTTATAGATGTGAGGAAGGGCCTTCCGAAATGAGTGGAAGTCTCCCAGATGCTGTTTGCTCACATGTCCAATCTGTAATTAGAGTTAAGCCTCAAATGTGTGGTAATAGATATGTTGTATAGATTTAACTGCCACTTCCCTCCCTAATTTACACTTAGATAACACTTCTCCTCCCAAAAGCACAAATTACATTCCTTTTAATTAGCTCCCAATGTACTTTGTTAAAGTACATTGAGAATGTGAATTACTAACCTATTAATTTATAAGCATACATTATTCAAAAGCACATAATCATTAATTAAATATCACAACACATAAGGAGACAAAATTATCACACCCATTTTACAGAAATAAACACATATTAAATTATTTGGACTATGTCTGATCCAGACAAGAATCTGTGTTGATCTATCTAGGATTCCTTATTTTGTCCAAAAGGACATATCTTTGACTCAGTTCTATTTCTTCTTACATAAAATGAATCATAATTAAGCAAAAAATCATTTTAAAGAATTTAAATCAATTAGCACTTGAATCTAGGTAAATCTCATGGTTCATCAAGTACATGTAGCTTACATTTTATATAAGAGAGTGTGTAAGAAGGATTTAATATAAACACTAGAATAAGCCAGTAAGTGTAGCTATTAAAAACAATCTACCGAACAAGAACTATCTCAAGAAAAGAACAATGAACTTCATTCAAAATGGCTGAAAACAAGCAAATAATCTTCTCTTTCAGAGAATATCTAAACAATAATATTCAGAAATAGGGTTAGTGACTGGCTGGAATGTCAATGAAAACATTTTTTTTTTAATTTTTTTAATTTTTATTTTTATTTTTATTTTTTTTTTAATTTTTATTGCATTATAGGTTTGGGGGTACATGTGCAGAACGAGCAAGATAGTTGCATAGGTACACACATGGCAGTGTGCTTTGCTGCTTTCCTCCCCTTCACCCACACTTGGTATTCATCCCCAGGCTATCCCCCCCAGCTTCCCCTGCTGTCCCTCCCCCATTCCCCCCAACAGTCCCCAGTGTATAGTAGACCACCTCTCTGTGTCCAGGTGTTCTCATTTTTCTCACCCACCTATGAGTGAGTATATGCGGTATTTCTTTTTCTGTTCTTGTGTCAGTTTGCTGAGAATGATGTTCTCCAGATTCATCCATGTCCCTACAAAGGACACGAACTCATCATTTTTGATTGCTGCATAATATTCCATGGTGTATATGTGCCACATTTTCCCAGTCCAGTCTATCATCGATAGGCATTTGGGTTGGTTCCAGGTCTTTGCTATTGTAAACAGTGCTGCAATGAACATTCGTGTGCATGTGTCCTTATACTAGAACGATTTATAGTCCTTTGGATAGATACCCAGTAATGGGATTGCTGGGTCAAATGGAATTTCTATTTCTAGGTCCCTGAGGAATTGCCACACTGTCTTCCACAATGGTTGAACTAATTTACACTCCCACCAACAGTGTAAGAGTGTTCCTATTTCTCCACATCCTCTCCAGCATCTGCTGTCTCCAGATTTTTTAATGATTGCCATTCTAACTGGTGTGAGATGGTATCTCAATGTGGTTTTGATTTGCATCTCTCTAATGACCAATGACGATGAGCACTTTTTCATATGTTTGCTGGCCTCATGTATGTCTGCTTTCGTAAAGTTTCTGTTCATATCCTTTGCCCATTTTTGAATGGGCTTGTTTGTTTTTTTCCTGTAAATCTGTTTGAGTTCTTTGTAAATTCTGGATATCAGCCCTTTGTCAGATGCGTAAACTGCAAAGATTTTTTCCCATTCTGATGGTTGCCGATTCACTCTAGTGACTGTTTGTTTTGCCGTGCAGAAGCTGTGGAGTTTGATTAGGTCCCATTTGTCTATTTTGGCTTTTGTTGCCAATGCTTTTGGTGTTTTGTTCATGAAGTCCTTGCCTACTCCTATGTCCTGAATGGTTTTGCCTAGATTTTCTTCTAGGGTTTTTATGGTGTCAGGTCTTACGTTTAAGTCTTTAATCCATCTGGAGTTAATTTTAGTGTAAGGTGTCAGGAAGGGGTCCAGTTTCTGCTTTCTGCACATGGCTAGCCAGTTTTCCCAACACCATTTATTAAATAGGGAATCCTTTCCCCATTGCCTGTTTTTGTCTGGTTTATCAAAGATAATATGGTTGTAGATGTGTTGTGTTGCCTCCGATGCCTCTGTTCTGTTCCATTGGTCTATATCTCTGTTTTGGTACCAGTACCATGCTGTTTTGATTACTGTAGCCTTGTAGTATAGTTTGAAGTCTGGTAGCGTGATGCCTCCTGCTGTGTTCTTTTTGCTTAGAATTGATTTGGCTATGCGGGCTCTTTTTTGGTTCCATATGAAATTCATGGTGGTTTTTTCCAGTTCTGTGAAGAAATTCAATGGTAGTTTGATGGGGATAGCATTGATTGTGTAAATTACTTCGGGCAGTATAGCCATTTTCACGATATTGATTCTTCCTAACCACGAACATGAAATGTTTCTCCATCTGTTTGTGTCCTCTCTTATTTCGTTCAGCAGTTGTTTGTAGTTTTCCTTAAGGAAGTCCCTTACATTCCTAGTGAGTTGTATTCCTAGGTATTTTATTTTCTTTGTAGCAATTGTGAATGGCAGTTCGTTCTTGATTTGGTTCTCTTTAAGTCTGTTATTGGTGTATAGGAATGCTTGTGATTTTTGAACATTGATTTTATATCCTGAGACTTTGCTGAAGTTGCTTATCAGTTGCAGGAGCTTTTGGGCTGAGGTGATGGGGTCTTCTAGGTATACTATCATGTCGTCTGCAAATAGAGACAATTTGGCTTCCACCTTTCCTATTTGAATACCCTTTATTTCTTTTTCTTGCCTGATTGCTCTGGCTAGAACTTCCAGTACTATGTTGAATAGAAGTGGTGAGAGAGGGCATCCTTGTCTAGTGCCAGATTTCAAAGGGAATGCTTCCAGTTTTTGCCCATTAAGTATGATATTGGCTGTTGGTTTGTCATAAATAGCTTTTATTACTTTGAGATATGTTCCATCAATACCAAGTTTATTGAGGGTTTTAGCATAAAGGGCTGTTGAATTTTGTCAAATGCCTTCTCTGCATCAATTGAGATAATCATGTGGTTTTTGTTTTTGCTTCTGTTTATGTGGTGAATTACATTTATAGACTTACGTATGTTGAACCAGCCTTGCATCCCCGGGATGAATCCTACTTGATCATGATGGATAAGTTTTTTAATGTGCTGTTGCAATCGGTTTGCCAGTATTTTATTGAAGATTTTTGCATCTATGTTCATCATGGATATTGGCCTGAAGTTTTCTTTTCTTGTTGAGTCTCTGCCAGGTTTTGGTATCAGGATGATGTTGGTCTCATAAAATGATTTGGGAAGGGTTCCCTCTTTTTGGATTATTTGGAATAGTTTCAGAAGGAATGGTACCAGATCCTCTTTGTGTGTCTGGTAGAATTCGGCTGTGAACCCATCTGGACCTGGGCTTTTTTGTGTGGTAGGCTCTTAATTGCTGCCTCAACTTCAGACCTTGTTATTGGTCTATTCATAGTTTTGGCTTCCTCCTGGTTTAGGCTTGGGAGGACACAGGCGTCCAGGAATTTATACATTTCTTCCTGATTTACTGGTTTATGTGCATAGAGTTGTTTGTAGTATTCTCTGATGATGGTTTGAATTTCTGTGGAATCTGTGGTGATTTCCCCTTTATCGTTTTTTATTGCATCTATTTGGTTGTTCTCTCTCTTCTTTTTTATCAGTCTGGCTAGTGGTCTGTCTATTTCGTTGATCTTTTCGAAAAACCAGCTCTTAGGTTTATTGATTTTTTGAAGGGTTTTTCTTGTCTCTATCTCCTTCATTTCTGCTCTGATCTTAGTTATTTCTTGTCTTCGGCTAGGTTTTGAGCTTTTTTGATCTTGCTCCTCTAGCTCTTTCAATTTTGATGATAGGGTGTGAATTTTGGATCTCTCCACTCTTCTCATGTGGGCACTTATTGCTATATATTTTCCTCTACAGACTGCTTTAAATGTGTCCCAGAGATTCTGGTACGTTTTGTCTTCATTCTCGTTGGTTTCAAATAACTTCTTTATTTCTGCCTTCATTTCATTGTTTATCCAATCAACATTCAAGAGCCAATTGTTCAGTTTCCATGAAGCTGTGCAGTTCTGAGTTATTTTCTGAATTCTGAGTTCCAACTTGATTGCACTATGGTCTGAGAGACTGTTTGTTATGATTTCAGTTGTTTTGCATTTGCTGAGGAGTGCTTTACTTCCAATTATGTGGTCAATTTTGGAGTAGGTGTGATGTGGTGCTGAGAAGAATGTATATTCTGTGGATTTGGGGTGGAGAGTTCTGTAAATGTCTATCAGGTTTGCTTGTTCCAGGTCTGAGTTCAAGTCCTGGATATCCTTGTTAATTTTCTGTCTGGTTGATCTGTCTGCTATTGACAGTGGAGTGTTAAAGTCTCCCACTATTATTGTGTGGGAGTCTAAGTCCCTTTGTAAGTCATTAAGAACTTGCCTTATATATCTGGGTGCTCCTACATTGGGTCCATATATATTTAGAATCGTTATGTCTTCTTGTTGTATCAATCCTTTTACCATTATGTAATGACCTTCTTTGTCCCTTTTGATCTTTGTTACTTTAAAGTCTATTTTATCAGAGATGAGAATTGCAACTCCTGCTTTTTGTTGCTCTCCATTTGCTTGGTAAATCTTCCTCCATCCCTTTATTTTGAGCCTTTGTGTATCTTTGCATGTGAGGTGGGTTTCCTGGATACAGCACACCGATGGGTTTTGGTTTTTTATCCAATTTGCCAGTCTGTGTCTTTTGATTGGTGCATTTAGCCCATTTACATTCAGGGTTAATATTGTTATGTGTGAATTTGATACTGCCATTTTGATGCTAGCTGGCTGTTTTTCCCGTTGGTTCATGTACATTCTTCATTTTGTTGATGGTCTTTAGCATTTGGTATGCTTTTAGGATGGCTGGAACTGGTTGTTTCTTTCTATGTGTAGTGCCTCTTTCAGGAGCTCTTGTAAAGCAGGCCTAGTGGTGACAAAATCTCTGAGTACTTGCTTGTTCATGAAGGATTTTATTTTTCCTTCACTTATGAAGCTCAGTTTCTCTGGATATGAAATTCTGGGTTGAAAGCTCTTTTCTTTAAGGATGTTGAATATTGGCCCCCACTCTCTTCTGGCTTGTAGAGTCTCTGCTGAGAGATCTGCTGTGAGTCTGATGGGCTTCCCTTTGTGGGTGACCTGAGCTTTCTCTCTGGCTGCCCTTAGTATTTTCTCCTTCGTTTCAACCCTGGTGAATCTGACGATTATGTGCCTTGGGGTTGCTCTTCTTGCAGAGTATCTTTGTGGTGTTCTCTGTATTTCCTGGAGTTGAGTATTGACCTGTCTTGCTAGGTTGGGGAAATTTTCCTGGATAATATCCTGAAGAGTGTTTTCCAGCTTGGATTCATTCTCTTCGTCACATTCTGGTACACCTATCAAACGTAGGTTGGGTCTCTTCACATAGTCCCACATTTCTTGGAGATTTTGTTCATTCCTTTTTGTGCTTTTTTCTTTAATCTTGGTTTCTCATTTTATTTCATTGAGTTGATCTTCAACTTCTGATATTCTTTCTTCTGCTTGGTCAATTCGGCTGTTGAAACTTGTGCATGCTTCGCGAAGTTCTTGTGTTGTGTTTTTCAGCTCCTTCAATTCATTCATATTCCTCTCTAAGTTTTCCATTCTCGTTATCAATTCCTCAATTCTTTTTTCAAATCTTTTTTCAAGGTTCTTAGTTTCTTTGCACTGGTTTAGAACATGTTCCTTTAGCTCACTGAAGTTTCTCATTATCCACTTTCTGAAGTCTGATTCCGTCATTTTGTCACATTCATTCTCCGTCCAGCTTTGTTCCCTTGCTGGTGAGGAGTTTTGGTCCTTTTTTCGAGGTGAGGTGTTTTGGTTTCGGGTGCTTTCCTCCTTTTTGCGCTGGTTTCTTCCCATCTTTATGGATTTATCCGCCTGTCGTCTTAGTCGTGGCTGATTTTTCAATTGGGTCTCTGTGTGGACACTGAGATTGTTGATGATGAAGTATTTCTGTTACTTAGTTTTCCCTCTAATGATCTATCCTCTCTGCTGTATGAGTGCTGAGGTCCACTCCAGGCCCTGCTTGTCTGGGGTATACCTGCAGCAGTTGCAGAACAGTGAGGGATGATATCAGTTTCTTTTTCTGCTGCCCTTGTTCCAGAATGATGCCAGCCAAATGTCCGTCTGATTAGTCCTTTTCTGGGGTGACTCCTTGGATATACAGGGGTCAGGGAGCTGCTTGAGGAGACAGTCTGTGCTTTATAGGAGCTCCAGTGCTGAGCTGTGAGCTCCGTTGTTCATTCAGGGTTGTTGGGAGGTTATGTCTGCTGCAATAGAACTCATAAAACACCACTCTTTTTTTTTTTTTTCACCCTTAGATGCTCTGTCTCAGGGAGTTGGGGCTTTCTTTATGAGTATCTGTTGCACTGTCCTGCCCCACTAGGTGGCAGTCTATTCACTATTTGCCTGCCGGGGCTCTGACCTGCTAACGCGGGTCCGCCCTGTTGCTGCTTGGCAGACTCTCTCTGTTATGGCAGGTTGCCTCGGCAACGGCAGGCTGCGTCAGTCCTGGGCGGTACTTAAGTGGGGGTGCACTTCATCAGCAATGGTGGGCGCCCCTCCCTGACAGGGCTGCACCGTCCTAAATGCCGGCAACAAAACTCTCAGCCCCAAGCGCCTCCAGTCGCCGCCCTGCGTGTCCCCGTGAGCGTGGGACCCGCCAATCCCGATCACCCAGCTCCCTGCCTCAGAGTCCGTCCTCTCTCTCTCTCTTCCTCTCCCCAAGCTGAAAGGTCGACTCTCTCACTGGCGCCCCAGGAGCCTGCCGATAGGGCACTGGGATCCGTGCGATCTCCCGTGCCACTGCCCACTACCCCGGCTCAGATCACGCTTCCCAGGAAACTCCTGGTCTGGCTCATTGTCCAAGTCCCGTTCAATCAGATGGACATGCCAACCTGCCCTTCCAAATCTCAGATTGCCGGTTTAACAGGGCACTCAGACCAGTGAGTTCCGCGCCGGGTCCCGCTGCGGCGCCAGCCGAAGAGGTGGCGGGAGCCGGTTGCGTTAGCCGGCTGCTAGCGTCCCGTGTCTCTCCCACACCTGGGACTTTCAACGCTCTGTGGGCATAAAAGGAACATCCGAGAATGCGGCTAGGACTCACCCTCTGCGCCTTCACCGAGAGCTGCAATCCTGAGTCACCTCTATGACGCCATCTTGCCTCCTCCCCCTCAATGAAAACATTTTAAGGGATCAGAATGATTTTTGGAAAAGGAAAACAAACAAAAAGGAGAGTTTACTTAGCTGTATTCCTGAAGGCCAATTCAGGCATACTTAGTGATCAACTGAACATAAACATACTCCAGAATTATCAGATTATCATCCATCCACAAACAGAAGAAGAAATAGTGGCCACCATAAGGAAGAAAGGGCTAAAGATGGGCAGGAAAGAGCAGATAGTAAGATGGTTGGATGAGGTGATAAAAGAGCCTTTGGCACAAAAAAACTTAATACAAAGCAAGAAAAATGTATGACAGTTTTGTTAACTGCTTGTTAAAACAGAAAAGGAAAAAAAAATGTTGATAATCTGACAAAAATTTACCAGTGAGCACCAGATTTGAGAACATTACAATTTCTAAAAATATGATGTGCACTTATAAAATTATGACCATTACAGAAAAAAAATAATTATAATAACACAACAGAATATATTTCTGAGGACAGGTACTTATTCAAATGACCTCACTTGCTTATTTTAGTCACATTAGGGTGGTTTTTTCAAGTTGGTAAGTAGTGGAAGATCCTTGTCCTAATTAAGTTTTCTCCTGTCCACCACACTCCCCTTGCTCTATCAAGTTTCACATGTATCAGTCACCCATGCCTCTATGTTCCCATCATTCTTGCTCATCACTGGCACAGCCAACAATCAAGATAAAACAGTCATGGTAGACTGTGCCATCTGGCATACACCTAAGTCATACCACCACTAGCCACTGACATAATAGATGACAGAAACCCTAGGCTATAATACTGATATACCAAATACCAGATAAAATTATAGTTCTCAGCCTCTGGACTCATTTATGGCACCTTTCTAGGGAATAAGCAAGGAAAGTTAGACGGTAAGGTAGGCCTATGGAAGGAGCATAGCAGGAGCCAGTTAAATTCCCAACCATATGCTGCTCCTCCAGTGACTTGGGGCCTTTACAAGTTGAAAATGAAGCAAGTAATAATATTTCTCTCCCTGGAGTTTACAGGGAATCCCAGCAGGGCAAAAATTTGCCCATTAGTATCTTCACAAAAGTTTTACCGCCAGTGTATTTTACCCTAGTTGGAACGTCTCTTTTACCACTCTCAACCTGTCTTTTTTCTCCTCCTGATCTCAGTCTCAAAGAAAGAAAGTTCCATAACAAAATGTTTGTGGGTTCAGTATTTACGTAGATATTAAATGCTGGGCTAATTGTCTGCATGTGTTTTAATTTATTAAATCCTCACAACAATGTCCTTGAAGAGGCTTCCTTATACTCAATAATGAAGAAATTGTATTAATTTGCAAAATCCTGAGTTCAAGGGTGGGCCCAGGAACAAATCTATAACTATCTTCCTAATGCATCTACTCTTATAAAAGTGTTCACAGTCTTCTTCTATTTGAAAATCCTCAGTCATTCTTTAGTTTCCTTAAGACTATGATATTTGGGGCATTATTTTGGAATGCATTCAACTCCCAGACACCCACCCCCAGCACACTCCAAACTCTCACAGCTTAACATGTAGGTCATAATCTGCTGCCTCACAAAGCTCTTTCCTTAGACTCTCTTCTTCCCCTTAACCTTCCTGCTGCTTCTGAATTCCAAAAGTATTTCTTACATTTTCTGGATCATCCACTTTTATTCTTTTCATAATTGCCTCCACAGCTTCAAGACAGTGATAGGTCTTTAAAAAAAAAAATCTTTCCCAGATCTTAAAACTGGAAAACACAGCAGTTATTTTTCTTCTTCCTTTTTTTAAGATATGAGGTCTTGCTATGTTGCCCAGGCTAGTCTCAAATTCCTGGCTTGAAGTGATCCTCCTGTTTCAGCCTCCTGAGTAGCATAGTTTTATTTCTCATCAATAAGATAGAGAAAGTCTAAGTGACAAATCAAAGTTGTAGAATATTTATAGTTGTTGAATTTTATTCAATAGTTTCATATTGCATTTGTTTGTATGAAAAAGAAAAGTTTTGGCAGGGTGCGGTGGCTCAAGCCTGTAATCCCAGCACTTTGGGAGGCTGAGGAGGGTGGATCACGAGGTCAAGAGATAGATACCATCCAGGTCAACATGGTGAAACCCTGTCTCTACTAAAAATACAAAAAAATTAGCTTGGCATGGTGGCGCGTGCCTGTAATGCCAGCTATTCAGGAGGCTGAGGCAAGAGAATTGCCTGAACCCAGGAGGTGGAGGTTGTGGTGAGCCGAGATCGCGCCATTGCACTCCAACCTGGGTAACAAGAGCGAAACTCCGTCTCAAAAAAAAAAAAGAAAAGAATAAAAAGAAAAAGAAAAGTTTTACTTAACAAATGACACAAACTAAGGACTAGTTATTGCCAGGTGACAGTGTCTTAGTCTGTTTTTGTTGCTGTAGTAGAATATCACAGACTGCATGACTTATAAATAATAGATGTTTATTTGGCTTATGTTTCTGAAGGGTGAGAAGTCCAAGACTGAAGGACTGAATCTAGTCAGGGTCATCTTACTGCATCATAACATGGCAGAAGCCATGACATGATAAGCATTCGAGACAGGAAGAAAGAAACTAAATTTATCCTTCATATAAGAAACTCATTAGCACAATAAATAACCCACACCTGGGATAACAGCTTCAATCTATTCATAATGGCTATACCCTCATGACCTAATCACCTCTTAACCTCACCTCTTAATACTATCAACAATGCCAATGAAATTTTAACATGAGTTTTGCAGGGGATGTTCAAACCATAGCAGACAGGTGCTATCCTATGTTCTAGATAATAGTTACATACATGTATGTATGCAGACAACCCCCCCACACACACACACACAGACAAACATACACACACAGTTTGACAAATCAAGGATTTCTTTTCTTTTTCTTTTTTTGAGATGGAGTCTCCCATTGTCTCCCAGGCAGGAGTGCAAGGATGTGATCTCAGCTCACTGCAACCTCCACCTCCCAAGTTCAAGTGATTCTCTAACCTCAGCCTCATGCAGGAGCCCACCACCATACCCAGCTAATTTCTTGTATTCTCAGTAGTGACAAGTATCATTATGTTAGTCAGGCTGGTCTCAAACTCTTGACCTTGTAATCTGCCCACCTTGGTCCCAAAGTGCTGGAATTACAGGCATGAGCCAGCACACCCAGACAAATCAAGTATTTCTTGAACAGATATACAACTAATGAAAATCAGAAATTAGTTGTTTCTTTATACTGACGCTTTATTTGTACTTGATTCTCATCAAGGATTACTCTTTCTTTGTTTTCAGTCTCTGCTTAGTTTTTACTTCTTAAAAATATTTTCCTAATTTATTTCCCAATATATTTTCCTGCTAGTATTTTTTTTTCTGTCATTTATTTCTAATGAAGTCTTCTCCAAATACTTCTTGGTCTGAATTTCTGGAACCCTTCTGGCAATTTCTCTGCAAAAGTAGTGTTTGGGATTAGTAGCTCTGCTGCCCAGTTGGAACTGAACATACCATTAACTTTTTATTCCTTTTTCTGCTTTAAAAAAAAATAAAATAACAACTACCTATGGAAAACTATAGCTATCTTCAATGTAGGGCTCAAGTCAAAACTGCAACTCAGGCTGAAATAATCCAAAAATTAATTTAGCACTTAACTTCTTTGCCTTGCAACAAATATTGATAGTGACCTCCACTTTGAGAGAGATTCTGAGGCAGAAACTTTAACTTTAGTGGTATTATTAGAAAATACAATAAGTCTTTTTGCTTCCAACCTTCCATCTTATGCTTTACATTTGTATTTGTCCCTTGAGATCATTTCCCTACACTTCTCCAGTTTCTTCCATCCTATTCTGTGCCCAAGAGACTGACCTCTATCCATCACACCATGCCGACTCCCTCACTCTGCATTTCTTGTTGGTTCAGCTATGGGAGACAAAAGAGGTTAAAGGAAAGAGAAACAGGAGTATTTAGTCCCCCAGCTCCCTCCTTGTTTGACTGAGGGTTAGCTGAGGTTGCGTTCCACTCACCAAAAGACACTTCTTGCAGATGTCCCTGTCTCATACTTACAGGTCTCATTGACATTAAATAACTGCTCCCTCTCCTCATCCCTTTGGTCTCAGGAGTGATAAACGCTTCCTAAAATATTACTAGCCATTAAGCTCTGCACCATAAGTCATCCCTTATCCAGTGTTCTTTCCTAATAATTGTTAACGAAGTAAATTCATTTCTATTACCCTAATTTGAGTGTGCTACCTCCTTCTTTCTGGGACACTAGCTGATACTTGTATCTTTTCCTTAACCGGCTCACTTATTTGTCTCTCAAACCTAATTCAGTATTAAACATTTATGAAACTAACTAGTAATCAGAATTTTAACAATATGAAAATAGAACAAGCAGAATTTTAAAAAATCATTCTGTTTAAGCCACAAAACCTACAACTATCATTTTCTCACTTCCTCCTCCTGAAACTCAAGTAGGAATCTTTCTATGTTGCATTCTTATTTTAGTAGTCTAATAAACTTAGCTTTGCTTTACTAAGAAAAAAGTGAGCAGTCTTTAATGCTTGAAAATGTAAGTTGAAATCTTAAAGGCTATATATGTATATTTACTCAATTAATTGTTATGCTTTCCTCACTATAACTTGTATTAAGAATGCTCCCCTCAACATAACTAAAAGTATATGAAAACAATATAACATTTCATAATTATTATAAAGTTGTCAAAGTACTTTTCAAATCGGTGGCTTTAAAACTAAGAGTGACATAAAATTTGATATCTAGAATTTAGCTTTTTCAAAAATAGTTATATTCCCACCTGCTTGTTTGGAAAAGTAAAACTTAAAATATTCATCCTCAAGACAGATGGGTGACTAACTGCCTTTATCATTAATATCATATTAATGACTGTACATTTGCTTTTGAACTTTAAAGGCAGATTATCTAAAGAGAGTCAAGTTTTCAAGCAAATCTCTGCATGCTTCAGTCATAAAACTGGTAGAATATTTTGGAACCAAATATTTTGTGTGGCTGTTTTGTTGAGGACATATCTTTATGAAAATACTTTTAAAAACTTTCAGTCCCCGACAACTTTCTTAGAGGTTGAATACTGATAACATCCCTAATTTAATGTTTTTAAAGGGATTCATCTACATTTTTTTCTTTTCCTCTGAGAATAATAAAGAACCTTGAAAATGCCTTGTGACTGTGTGGACTTCTTTAAAAGAGTTACATTAACTAAAACTAAATTCTTGTTACCACACAAAGACAAAGATAGAATAGGAAAAGACAATGAAGCAAACTCTTTTTAGGCATATGCTCCTTATGAGGTTTGGGCTTCTTTCTATCCACTATATCATAACAATATAAGAAATGTTCCTTGATATACCACTTCTCATTCTTTCTCACTCTCTTCCCTGTACTGATTTTTCTTTGTGTGTTTCTTCCAGATGCATTATCTGCCCTGCACTGTCCTATGCTTTGCTCCAGAGGCCAACAACACAAATTACAAAACCTGGGCATCTTTGTCCTCTGATTCCAGGATAGGCCACAGGTGGGAATGGGAAGGGTACCAGCAGAGGGTACCCAGGGTATTTCTTCCCCCACTCCCTCTGAGCCTCAGTCTATGTTCCGGGGATTTGCTGTGTCCCTCTATAACCATAACCTTGCCAGGCAGTATTTCTCCAGGTCTTTGGCTCTGCCTACCCTTCAATAGCAGTTTTCTTTGCTTGCCCCTTTGGACTAAAGGCAGTGACGGCCTCCCACTGCTGTTAGTCCCTTAGTACCTCAACATCTCTTGATTTCCTCAACCCTGCTCTGTAAAAAGCCTCCAGTGTTTAATCTGATTGAGCCTTATTTCAATTCAGAATTCTGACTGATATGTCCCCTTTCACCCCTTCTCCCGACTCCTTCCAGGTACCAATGTGTTCACAGTCCATCACCTCTATCCACAGGATGCTGTAATGGACTTAATCTCTTTTTCCTGCATAGATATATTCTCAGATAAAGGTATATATGGTAGGTGCTCAACTATTCTGGTAGAAGTAAGACGTTGATTATCTTTTACCAAATTGGATCTCCTAGAGTTTTAAAATTTTCCCTGTGCCCTACCACCTATTCATTTGCCCATCAAGTTCTATAGCTCTTACTGCCTTGATTCACTGCTGTGGTTAAGGAGTCAAAAGAATGAATGGCTTTTACATAGCCAGAAAAATATCTAACAGCTGCCACAATGAACAGGTCAGCACTGCAATAGAACCATAAAACGTCTAGTCTCCACAGAGTAGGTGTCCAGAGTAAAATTTAGAAATAGATAATTGAGCACCAGGAGCTCACCAACTGAGCCAACCGGCCGCCTGCGGTGGCTCACGCCTGTAATCCCAGCACTTTGGGAGGCCGAGGCGGGTGGATCACGAGGTCAAGAGATCGAGACATTCTGGTCAACATAGTGAAACCCCGACTTTACTAAAAATACAAAAAGAAATTAGCTGGGCATGGTGGTGCGTGCCTGTAATCCCAGCTACTCAGGAGGCTGAGGCAGGAGAATTGCCTGAATCCAGGAGGCGGAGGTTGCGGTGAGCCGAGATCGCGCCATTGCACTCCAGCCTGGGTAACAAGAGCGAAACTCCGTCTCAAAAAAAAAAAAGAAAGAGAAAGAAAGAAAGAAAGAAAGAATTGGTCTCCTACCTTTTTTTTGTTTTTACCTGTATGTGATATTTAAGAAGGTAAACAATCTGCTTTTGAACAAATAAATACTTTGGTAAGAAAATACAGCAAAGCCATGTTTTGGAAGGAGGAAGGGTTAGAACACAGCGGTTATAGACATTGCCTTCGGAGTTCGTCTGCACCATTTGTTTTTTTTGTCTCCATTATGCCTCATCCTTTTGGTAAAAGTATGTCTGATGTCTGATGACAAAATGGAAGCATGGAGTCATACAAATCCTGCTGGTCTTCTTTGTCTTTCTTTCAGTAAACGCAGTGAGATCAAGAGATCCCACATGGCTTAAAGTTATAGCTGCCAGTCCACTATAGACTTGCCATGGACACCGTTAGACCTGTGCTGGAGAGTAAATTCTACTTCTCTGCAGTGGGACCAGACTCCTAGACAGGTAACAAAGACAAGACTCAAACTGAAGATACTTTGTACCCAACAGACTGGTGAATCAAAAACTCTGCCTACCCAACCACACATTACAAGAAAAAAGGGAAAGGCTGATCTCTAATATGACTTTTCTAGAAAATATAATTTTATATTTGTATTTATATATTTATTTATACACTTATATATTTATATAAATATTTAGATGCATTTTATACATTATATAATATATATTTATATATTATTAACATACGATATATTGTCAACATACAATATCATCCTCTTTCTTGTTCTTTGCCTGTGTAATATGTCAGAGGCCTCAAATTCTTTCAATACTACCCCACTCATTGATACTTGCGTTATCAATTACAATTTGCCCTGTTTAAAGTATCAACGAGTGGGGTAGTATTAAAACAACAAGAAAGTGGAGAATTCAAATCTGTGGAATTAAATTTATGCAATTTTGTTTTCAAAGTTGATAATTCCACAGATGTGCATAAAGTTAGTTATGACTGCCAAAAGTATAAATTCATATACTGAGAACATAATACATCAATATCTATTACTAGAGGAGGTAAAATGCAATGTCTAAGAGTCCAGGTTCTGTAATCATTCTTTCTGCATCTGTAGTCAAATGCTCTAGCACTGGACTATACCCTGCATGCTGCCTGTATTTGAATCCTGGCTCTACCACTTCCAGGTCTGTGGCCTTAAGCAAATTGCTTAACTTTCTGTGTGTTAATTTTACCTGTACAATGAAGATAAGGAGAATATATGCCTTAGTATGTTAAGTATTAAATTCGTTAGAACACTGCCTGAAAATAGTACCAAAGGAAATAAATTTATGTAAAAGGCCTTAGACCAAACTTCAAACCAATGTTATGATTGACTCCCACACAATAAGTAAAGAAGATTGAACCTAACATTGTCTGATGTCATCCTGACTTCCACCTGTAGGGAGAATGTTAGAATAAAAGTCTTTAATAAGTTTTCTCTATTTGCAAAGAGCTGCCAGTGTAACCTCACATCAGGGAGGATAAGAGACAGAAGCTAGGAACTCATGGCTGTGAAGAATATCCTGGTCCCTTTCCTGATTTTCTATACCCATTATCAAGACTGTCTTATGTAATATGTATAAATATTCATGATTTATAAAATATGCTGTATATTAACATACCATATATGATGTTCTTGAAAATATATTTACTCTTTATAAAATATCTATGCCCTAAAGGGACTTTTCCACTAAACGATCAGGTTTAATATTTTCTACTGTAGCATGCTTATTCTTGTGAGAATTGAGGAATGGCCGGGCCAAGGTAAGAACTTAAAATACAAGCTGACATGATGCTTCTCATTTTTCTCTCTCTTCTAATGCAGGTCCAAGTTATAAAAGAAATAATTGAGGCCTTTGTGCATTACTCTTATTCTAACAGTGCCTGATCTTGGGAAGAGATCAATTGCAAAGTTTATATGAATTGAGCTTGGAAAGGTGGAGTAAGCTTGAAGAACCTATCTTGGGAAGGATTCCATTTCATAGGCCTTATTGATTAGCCCAGAAGATATGAGACATGGCAAACCTATGAGTGACTGGAAAATACAGAGCAGAAAGTCCAAATTGGGAGAAGTAGTTTTCCCAAGGGAGGATGTCTTAAAAATTAAGAAGCTAGAGATCATTTCAAAAGATTGTAGGTGAGCAATACAAAGAACAATTCATAGAAGACTCTGGATATATTAGATCAGAGAGAAATTTAATTGTATTGTATATTTCTGGAACAGATTATAAATAAAAGATTTAATATTATATTTGTAGACTGTCCTGAAGCACAGAAGAAAAACTAGAAGAGAAAGATCCATGTTGGATGGAATTGAAATTCATAGATGACACTCAAATTCAAATTGGACAATAAATTGGAGGGGTGTATGTGTGTGTTGATTTTTTCCATTAGCATATATTGCTTGTATAATAATTTATTTAAAATGTATAATGAAAGATAAGATCATTATCTAATTTATTGATAATTACAGCAGAAGTAAAATATATAAGGAAAATTTATCAATCTTGGAGTAGATTAGATTTTATTGTGTTCTTAGTAAACTTTCAAATTTCTACAGTAATGGTCAGGGCTGTTTCATTGACTCTTACAAAGACAATACCAGGATACTACCCAGTTTAAATTGAGGAGAACACTTGCTCTATTAAAACAATAACCTAGTTAAATTGCTATAGAATATTCTGGAGCAACTAGCTGGAAAATGCCTGAAATAGATAAGATTTGGACTCATTTACACTGGGATTTAATGTTAAGCCAAGATAGCGTGTGAGGAAAATGCAGTCACTTTTCTAAAATGTGAGGAGGTATATTGAATCTTGAAAATCATAAAAGGTGCTGTGTGGAGGATGGCTACATGTCCTTCTGACCCATGTGAAATAACAAAGGAAACATCTGGTCAAAATATATGACTTTTGAAGCTCCATCATGCAAAGAGACAGCCTAACCTCTCCGGTCTGCATGTTCTCTTTCTCTCTGTGGACGGCTAAATAAGTTGCTCGTGTCTCCGAACATAACTTTTTGAACCCATATTCCAACTTCAAACTCCCTTGTTGTGCCCTCATGTTGCATTACTAACAGGCCTAAGAATAAGAATAAAGGTGGGTTAGGTGTCCTTCCCATTGTTACCCACATCTGAATTCTGTTATTGCTCCAGTCTTAAACAACGTGAAGCTCTAGGCATAGAAATTTTATTAAAAGTAGCATGGCAGCCTCAGGCAGATGAAGAATAAAGCCATAGTAGAAACCATATAAATTTTGAAAAACATCTACAAATTAGGCAATAAGAAATGTTTAGCTGGTTTCTCTGGAGGCCAAAATAAAAAAGAAAGAAAAGAAGGAAGGAAGAAAAGGAGGAAAGTAGGGAGAGAGGATGGAAGGGAAGGTAAGAAAAGGGAGAGGAAGGAAAGGGAAGTTTCAGCTATTATTATTGAGATGTAAGAATTCTACATTGTTGGCCAACAAACACATGAAAAAATGCTCATCATCACTGGTCATTAGAGAGATGCAAATCAAAACCACATTGAGATACCATCTCATGCCAGTTAGAATGGCGATCATTAAAAAATCTGGAGACAACAGATGCTGGAGAGGATGTGGAGAAATAGGAACACTCTTACACTGTTGGTGGGAGTGTAAATTAGTTCAACCATTGTGGAAGACAGTGTGGCGATTCCCCAAGGACCTAGAAATAGAAATTCCATTTGACCCAGCAATCCCATTACTGGGTATCTATCCAAAGGACTATAAATCGTTCTACGATAAGGACACATGCACACGAATGTTCATTGTAGCACTGTTTACAATAGCAAAGAACTGGAACCAACCCAAATGCCCATCGATGATAGACTGGACTGGGAAAATGTGGCACATATACACCATGGAATATTATGCAGCAATCAAAAATGATGAGTTTGTGTCCTTTGTAAGGACATGGATGAATCTGGAGAACATCATTCTCAGCAAACTGACACAAGAACAGAAAACGAAATACCACATATTCTCACTCATAGGCGGGTGAGAAAAATGAGAATACATGGACACAGGGAGGGGGGTACTACACACTGGGGTCTATTGGGGGGAATAGGAGAGGGACAGTGGCAGGGGGAGCTGGGGAGGGATATCCTGGGGAGAAATGCCAAATGTGGGTGAAGGGGAGGAAGGCAGCAAAACACACTGCCATGTGTGTACCTATGTAACTATCTTGCACATTCTGCACATGTACCCCAAAACCTAAAATGCAATAAAAATTAAAAAAAAAGAATTCTACATTGGGATTGCTAGGTGAGATGATTATTTTCCTGGAATTCAAAATCAGTCAGAAAAATATTGACTCTAAGGATATATCTGGCCACTATTAGATATGTAACCTCTTTGACATTTTCTTTTGAAGGATGATAAACCTTATAGAGATTTTCTGTGATTTAAGTAAGTAAAATTTGAATAAGAAGTATTTCATGTAGCAAACATTCAGTGAACTCTAATTCTCTTGCCTATAACCAATTACAAGATACTGGTTGGAAGTGTATTTTTTTTTCACATTCACTTCTTTAGGCCATTAGATAATAAAAGAAAATTCATAATGTCTTGCTGGGAAATCATATAAATTTTAAATCACAGAAAATGGATTCAGGCAGAGTGATAAAGATCATATAGTTAAAAATGAATAGACTACTAATGCACATGTATTAAATTATGCCATTAAAACCTACAATTCTCTCTTATTTTCTAACAATAACGTTTGTAACTGGCATTATAAATCTTCAGCATATGTACCCAGAAATTGGGGAGTGTTCATTTAAGTGGCAGTTGAAATTTATTTTCTGTGTAATTTAAAAGTATACACTTTAAGGACATGAGGAAAAGGCAGAATCTTTCTGAAAGACACACATGCCAGTATAAGAAAAACATGATCCAGGTAATTCCTGGAACATATAAAAAGCAGAGATTGCTGCAGAATTCATTTTTCAGGTATACTTTGCTAATGCTTGGCAGCAACTCACAAGATGAAAATGGAGAGTGGAAGAGTATATGACTTCACAAACTGATAGAAAATGAGGTAAGAAGCTTTTATATAAATTCAGATAGGCAATAATCCTTAATTCCTATACCAGAAAAAAATGCCAAGATGAAAATGTAAAAATGTCTAGCTCCTCTTTGGCCACACAAGTGTTGTTTATTTTATCTTGTTTCATAATATTTTTCAAGTATCTCTTTAATGTTTACGTATATAAAAATAAGTTATAAATAAATAACTGACACAGTCAGTTATTCTTGGCAGTAAGGTATAACTAATAAAAAAGAGAAAATAAGAAGATACTTATTTTGCAGCCAAATACTCATATATGCCCAGAAACAGAGGAACTAGTCCACACCTATCTATATGCATATCATGTCCTGAAGAATTATCTTATTAGATGTAATCATATGAAGATATATGACCAAATTAAAAGTATGTGTACTTCCTTAATTATTCCAAATTATCCCATATTTTAATTCTTTGTTACAAAATATAATTTATAATATGAATCTACTGTTTTTAGATAGCTGAATGAAATAAATTTTTTATAATGAAAATAATAGTTAAAAGTTTGCCCACAGAAAACAAGGAAGTCAAGTATTTTTGTTTTCTTTTTAGGTTCTTTTTAAATTATGCTTAAAAAACACATAACATAAAATTTAACATCTAAACTTTTTCTTTCTACTGAGACAGGGTCTTGTTCTGTCACCAGTCTGGACAAACATGCTGAGCATACTCACATTTTTGTTAAACAGATTTTCAGAGCTTTATAACTTGCACTGTTGAAAGTCCACAATCACATAAACATCTCAAACTTATAGCATTCTATTTTAAATCAAAAACATCCTAACTTCAATCATGTAAAATAACTCCATTATGGTCTAACCCTCACTTTATGTTATTGATGTCATAAGTTATGTCTTTATATGTTGTATACTCATTAATATAGGTGTAAATTTTAAAAAATGTTTTGTACATTCAAATCTATGCACCAAATTTACAGTAGTATAGGTTAACATATTTGTCCATGTATTTTTTTTCTTTTTTTTAATTGTACTTTAGCTTCTGGGGTACATGTGCAGATCATGCAGGATTGTTGCATAGGTACACACATGGCAATGTGGTTTGCTGCCTCCATCCCCCCGTCACCTACATCTGGCATTTCTCCCAATGTTATCCCTCCCAAACTCCCCAGCTCCCCACTTCTGTCTCTCCCTTCATCCCCGCAACAGACCCCAGCAGTGTGTGATGCACCCCTCCCTGTGTCCATGTGTTCTCAATGTTCAACACCCGCCTATGAGTGAGAACATGTGGTGTTTGATTTTCTGTTCTTGTGTCAGTTTGCTGAGAATGATGGTTTCCAGATTCATTCATGTCCCTACAAAGGACACTAACTCATCATATTTTAAGGCTGCGTAGTATTCCATGGTGTATATGTGCCACATTTTCCTTGTCCAGTCTATTGTCTCTGGGCATTTGGGTTGGTTCCAGGTCTTTGCTATTGTAAACAGTGCCTCAACAAACATGTGAACATGTGTCTTTATAATAGAATTATTTATAATCCTTTGGGTATATACCCAGTAATGGGATTGCTGGGTCAAATGGAATTTCTAACTCTAGATCCTTGAGGAAGTGCCACACTATCTTCCAAAATGGTTAAATTAGTTTACACTCCCACCAACAGTGTAAAAGTGTTCCTATTTCTCCACATCCTATCCAGTATGTTGTCTCCAGATTTTTTAATGATTGCCATTTTAATTGGCATGAGGTGGTATCTCAATGTGGTTTTGATTTACATTTCTCTAATAATCAGTGATGATGAGCATTTTTTCATATGTTTCTTGGCCTCATATATGTCTTCTTTTGAAAAATTCCTGCTCATACCTTTCTCCCAAAAACCATCATTCCAGATGGGTATTTCTGTTTTTTCCTTATAAATCTGTATTAGCTCTTTGTAGATTCTGGATATTAGCCCTTTGTCAGATGGGTAGATTACAAAAATTTTTTCCCATTCTGTTGGTTGCTAGTTCACTCTAATGATTGTTTCTTTTATAGTACAGAAGCTCTGGAGTTTAATTTGGTCCAATTTATCTATTTTGGCTTTTGTTGCCAATGCTTTTGGTATTTTAGTCATGAAGTCCTTGCCTATGCCTATGTCCTGAATGGTTTTGCCTAGGTTTTCTTCTAGGGTTTTCAGGGTGTTAGGTCTTGTTTTTAATTCGACTGGAGTTAATTTTAGTGTAAGGTGTCAGGAAGGGGTTCAGTTTCTGCTTTCTGCACATGGCTAGCCAGTTTTCCCAACACCATTTATTAAACAGGGAATCCTTTCCCCGTTGCTTGTTTTTGTCAGGTTTGTCAAAGATCAGATCGTTGTAGATGTTTGGCATTGCCTCCAAGGCCTATGTTCTGTTCCATTGGTCTATATCTCTGTTTTGGTACCAGAAACATGCTATTTTGATTACTGTAGCTTTGTAGTATAGTTTGAAATCAGGTAGCATGATGCGTCCAGCTTTGTTGTTTTTGCTTAGGATTGGCTTGGCTATGCAGGCTCTCTTTTGGTTCCATATGAAGTTTAAGGTGTTTTTTTCCAGTTCTGTGAAGAAGGCCTTTGGTAGCTTGATGGGGATAGCATTGAATCTATAAATTACTTTAGGCGGTATGGCCATTTTCACAATATTGATTATTCCTAATCACGAGCATGGAATGTGTTCTCCATTTGTTTGTGTCCTCTCTTATTACCTTGAGCAGTGGTTTGTAGTTTTCCTTGAAGAGATTCTTTATATCCTTTGATAGTTGTATTCCTAGGTATTTCATTCTCTTTGTAGCATTGGGAATGGCAGTTCATTCATAATTTGGCTCTCTGTTAGTCTGTTATTGGTGTATAGAAATCCTTGTGATTTCTCCACATTGATGTTGTATCCTGAGACTTTGCTGAAGTTGCTTATCAGTTTCAGGAGATTTTGGGCTGAGATGATAGGGTCTTCTAAATACACAATCATGTCATCTGCAAACAGAGACAATTTGACTTTCTTCTTTCCTAATTGAATACCTTTATTTCTTTTTCTTGCCTGATTGCTCTGGCTACAACTTCTAATACCATATTGAATAGGAGTGGTGAGAGAGGGCATCCTTGTTTAGTGCCAGATTTCAAAGGGAACGCTTTCAGTTTTTGGCCGTTCAGTATGATAATGACTGTGGGGTTGTCATAAATAGCTTTTATTGTTTTTGAGATATGTTCCTTTGATACCTAGTTTATTGAGGGTTTTTAGCATAAAGCACTGTTCAATTTTGTCAAAGGCCTTCTCTTCATCTATTGAGATAATCATGTGGTTTTTGTCCTTGGTTCTGTTTATGTGGTGAATTACGTTTATAGACTTGCGTATGTTGAACCAGCTTTGCAACCCCAGGATGAAGCCTACTTGATTGTGATGGGTAAGCTTTTTGATGTGCTGCTGCTATCAGTTTGCCAGTATTTTACTGAAGATTTTTGCATCTGTGTTCATCATGGATATTGGCCTGAAGTTTTCTTTTCTTGTTGAGTCTCTGCTGTGTTTTGGTATCAGGATGATGTTGGTCTCATAAAACAATTTGGGAAGGATTCCCTCTTTTTGTATTGTTTGGAATAGTTTCAGAAGGAATGGTACCATCTCCTCTTTGAATGTCTGGTAGAATTTAGCTGTGAACCTGTCTGGACCTGGACTTTTTTTTGTTAGTAGGCTATTAATTGCTGCCTCAACTTCAGCCCTTGTTATTGATCTGTTCAACGTTTCAACTTCTTCCTGGTTTAGGCTTGGGAGAGTGCAAGTGTCCAGGAATTTGTTCATTTCTTCCAGGTTTACTGGTTTATGTGTATACTGTTGTTTCATGGTAGTTTGTATTTCTGTGGAATCAGTGGTGATGCCCCTTTATCATTTTTTATTGCATCTATTTGATTTTTCTCCCTTTTCTTTTTTATTAATCTGGCTAGCGGTCTGTCTATTTTGTTGATCTTTAAAAAAAAACCAGCTCCTGGATTTATTAATTTTTTGAAGGATTTTTTTGTGTCTCTGTTTCTTCCGATTCTGCTCTGATCTTAGTTATTTCTTGTTTTCTGCTAGCTTTTGAGTTTTTTAAATCTTGCTCCTCTAGCTCTTTCAATTTTGACAATAGGTGTCAATTTTAGAACTTTTCTTGCTCATCATGTGGGCACTTACTGCTATGAATTTCCCTTTAGACACTGTTTTAAATGTGTCCCAGTGATTCTGGTGTGTTGTGTCTTCATTCTCATTGGTTTCCACGAACATCTTTATTTCTGCCTTCATTTCATTGTTTATCCAGTCAATGTTCAGGAGCCAGTTGTTCAGTTTCCATGAAGTTGTGTGGTTCTGGGTTAGTTTCTTAATTCTGAGTTCTAATTTGATTGCACTGTTGTCTGAGAGATTGTTTGTTATGATTTCTATTATTTTGCATTTGCTGAGGAGTGTTTTACTTCCAATTATGTGGTCAATTTTAGAGTGGGTGCTATGCAGTGCTGAGAAGAATGTATATTATGTGGACTTGGGGTGGAGGTTTCTGCAGATGTCTATTAGCTTTGCTCTATCCAGATCTGAGTTCAAGTCCTGGATATCCTTGTTAATTTTCTGTCTCATTGATCTCTCTATTATTGACAGTGGAGAGATCTGCTCTGAGTTTGATGGGCTTCACTTTATGGGTAACCCACCTTTTCTCTTTTGCCACCCTTAGCGTTTTTCCTTCATTTCAACCCTGGTGAATCTGATGATCATGTGCCTTGGGGTTGCTCTCTTGAGGAATACCTTTGTAGTGTTCTCTGTATTGCCTGGACTTGAATGTTGGCCTGCATTGCTATGTTGGATAAGTTCTCCTGGATAATATCCTGGAGATTCATTCTTGGATTCATTCTCTGTGTCACATTCAGGTACACCTATCAAATGCAGATTAGGTCTTTTCACATAATCCTATATTTCTTAGAGGCTTTGTTCATTGCTTTCCACTCTTTTTTCTCTATTCTTGCTTTCTCATTTTATTTCATTGAGTTGATCTTCAATCTCTGATATCCTTTCTTCTGCTTGGTTGATTTGGCTATTGAAACTTGTGTATGCTTTGTGAAGTTCTCATGCTGTGTTTTCAGCTCCATCAAGTCATTTATATTCTTCTCTAAGCTGTTTATTCTAGTTAGTATTTCATCTAACCTTTTGTCTAGGTTGTTGGTTTCTTTGGATTGGGTTAGTACATGTTCTCTTAGCTCTGAGAAGTTTGTCATTACCCACGTTCTAAAGCCTGTTTCTGTCAATTCTTCAGATTCATTCTCCATCCATCATTGATCCCCAGCTAATGAGAAGTTGTGATCCCTTGGAGGAGGAGAGGTGTTCTGGTTTTTGGTGTTTTCATCCTTTTTGTGCTGGTTTCTTCCCATCTTAGTGGCTTTATGTACCTGTGGTCTTTGTAGTTGGTGACTTTCAGATGGGGTCTCTGAGTGGACATCCTTTTTGTTGACATTGAAGCTATTTCTTTCTGCTTTGTAGTTTTCCTTCTGACAATCAGACCCTTCTGCTACAGGACTGCTGGAGGTCCACTTCAGACCCTGCTCACCTAGGGATCACCTGCAGGGTCTGCAGAACAGCAAGGGTTGCCACCAGCTTCTTCCTCTGCTATCCTCATCCCAGAAAGGGACCCACCAGATGTTGGTCTGAGATTTCCTTTATGAGGTATCTCTTTGGGTATACGGGGGTCAGAGAGTTTCTTGTAGAGAGTCTGTCCCTTATAGGAGCTCAAGTGCTGTGCTGGGAGCTCTGTTGTTCCATGCAGAGCTGCTGCACAGGTACCTTCTAGTCTGGTGCAGCTGAACTCATAACCACCTCTTTTCCCAGGTGTCTATCCTAGGAAGGTTGGCTTTACTTATAAGTTCTTGTCATGCTGCTGCCTTTTTTCATAGATGCCTGCCCCACACGGAGTAGTCTAGTCACAGTCTGCTAGCAGAGGTGTTGCTGAGCTGCCACAGTCTCTGCCCAGCTGCTGTGTGAACTGCCTTGGTAGTGGTGGACTGCCTCAGTAGTGGGGTACACCCTTCCCCCCACTGAGCTGGACCATCCTGGGTCCAACTGTGCTTGCTGCAAAACTCTCAATCTAGAGCGTTTCAGATTGCTTGTTTTGTGGGGGTGGTACTTGCTGAGCCAGATCGCCTGGCTCCCAGTCTCAGCCCCCTCCCTTTCAGTTCAGTGGATGGCTCTGTCTCCCAGGTATTCCAGGCACCAGTCAAAACAGCCGCCCAGACTAGTGTGAATTTCTGTGAGCTGACCCAGCAACAGCTGAAACCACTGCGCTGAAAACTCATGGTGTTTTTCAGCTGAGGAATCTCCTGGTCTGTGGGCAGTGAAAACTTGTTTAGAAATGCAGTGAGCACTCACCCTCTGTGCTGTTCTCACTGGGAACTGCACTCCAGAGCTGTTCCTATTCAGCCATCTTGGATCCTCCTTGCCTACGTATTTACCTTTACCAGGCAATCTTATATTTTCATATGGTTTCATGTTGCTATCTGTCATCGTTTTATTTTAACTTGAAAGACTGACTCCCTTTGGCATTTCTTGTAAAACAGAGCTAATGATAATTAACTTTCTCAACTTTTGTTTAAAATCTTAATTTCTTCTTCATTGTAGAATAGTTTTCTAGATACAACGTCTTGGTTGACTTTTTTTTTTCTTCATCAGCACTTTAAAAATATTTTTATCTTCTTTCTGGCTTGCAAAGTTTCTGCTGAAAAATCTGCCATTAATCTTATGGAAACTCCCTTGTATATGATGCATCATTTTCTCTTGCTGCTTCTAAGATTCTCTTTGTTGTTGGCTTTAGGTAGTTTGATTTATGTGTCTTGTTGTGGTTCTCTTTGAATTTATGTTTGAACTTCTTAAGCCTGTATGTTCATTTCTTTCCTGATATTTGTAGTTTTCATATTGTTCCTTCAAATAAACCCTCTGCTTCTTTCTTGTTGCTTTCTGGGATTTCCATAATGCATGTATTGATCTGCTTGATAGTGTCCATAACCATGAGTCCCTTGAGTTCTCTTCACTTTTCTTCATTGTTCTTCCTTTTTGCTCCTCTGACTCAATAATTTCAAATAACCTGTCTTGAAATGCATTTATTTTTTTTCTGCTGTTGAAAACTCTGATGAATTTTTCATTTAGTTATTGTATATTTAGCTCCAGAATTTTTGAATTCTTTTTGTTGTTTCTATTTCTTTGTTGATATTCCCTTTTATTCATGTGTTGTTTTCTTGATACAAGATATTCTCATTTTGTTTTCATTTCAATTAAATAAAATTAGTATCTATCTATATTCTTTTTAATTTAAGCATCCTCATGAGTTATCTTAAACTTTTTGTCAGGAAGCTCAATGATATTTGACTTCTTAGGGTGAGTTTCTGGAGTTTTATTTTGTTCCTTTGACTTGGCTGTTTTCTTTGTTTCTTTGAAAGAGTCATTTTTTTTTTATGAGATTTGAACGTAGAAAACAAAGATCAACTCACCCAGTCTTTGCATCCTGGCTTTCTGCAGTGGAAGGCCTACTCTAATTGGCCCAGCTAGGAGTGCTATGACCTCTCACACTTTTTGCAATATATTGCTCTTCCTGGCATCTCTCTGCAGAACTGCAACTCTAATGTGCTGTTCATCTCTGTTTTCAGCAGCTTCCAAACTCTTACACTGGTCCTGTCAGGGCTCCAAGTCATGCAAGATAGAAATCTGTCTCTTTGACATCCTCCAGAAAAGCCAGAACATTGAGTACAAGGTGTAGTCATTTATTTCTGACCTGAGGGTATAACCCTAGTACAAAAGATCTTTTCCTGGTTGCTTCCTACTATGCCACATGTGAGAAGGGGCACTGGCACAAATTGTGCACCAAATCTAATAAATCTTTCTTGTCCTTTGGTTGGGATCCATTCTTAGTTTTATAATGGTCTTGGTATTGCAAATTTTCAACTGCTGTCTAGACTCCTCACAAAAGTATTCTGGTTGATATCTTAAGATTAATATAGTGTCTCTGTGAGGGAAGGAGTGTCTGCTACTTTCTAGCCCATCATTTTACTGATGTCACCTCAAGTTTTTTGTTTTTTGTTTTAAACACCAAATACTTGGTCAACAGGTTAACTCAATAGAAAATATCCTTTAAATATATGAATCTCCAGTAAATATATGATTGAACACTAGCTAATATTGATATTAGCCACCCGAGGTTTTTACAATGTTTTTACAGCGAGTAAAACTATCTCTTCAGTAAAGTTATGGAAATGTCTTTTTAATAAAGAAATAGAAAAGTTAGAATATTTTTTTAAATCCCTCAGGAAAGTACCAGTAAGAAACACTTGAGAGCCAAAAAATGACAAAGTATGGGAACAGAAACTTGATTTTAAAAAAAGTTATAATAGAAATTTCTAAATTGTATAAGGAAGCATGGAAAAATAGCCTTATCAGTGAGTAATATTCAATAAATCATTAAGCCATTCTGAGACCCACTTCATCTGTAGAGGAAGATACAGATATCTATTGGTTGACTATCTGGCAGTTCTATGAGGTTCAAAGGAAATAATGTGTAAAAATACTTGATAAATTATTAAACTGTTTTTAATCACATGATTTCTGTACTTTCACTCTCTTCCTCTGTTAAATACAAAGTAGGGCATTGAAATTCTTGGGTCTTTTCCTTGTCTTATCTTCCTTATATTTGATTTGGAAAAATCTTAAATCTGTAAAGAAGTCAATGCTCTCTACTCATCTATTCTGTGGAAGAATTTTTCTGGTACTTACATGAAGCATTTAGTTTCAGATGTTCTAAAGGTCTTCAGGGAGCTTGTAGAGCTCAACCTTTTTGTGATGCTATGTCTGGAACTAGTCACAAATGTCAATTTCAGTTTGGGAGGCATTTTAGACAGATTACTGTAAGCACAGTTTGACGTTACTTAGTACAATAGAATCAATTACAATTAGCTCTTACAAGACTGACTCTACCCAGTGCTACATGCTACCACTGAGGAACATGTGAGGAGCACAAAATATTCATATCAGACGAAATAACCTAGAATAACCATAAGTAAAAGAAATGGAGTAAAAAGCTAATCATTGCTGAGAATATTCTTTACTACAATCCCTAAAAGAAGTTCTTAAACTAGGTATTTTTGCAACTGCTTTATAATGTCATTCGAGTACCCATATTACTGTAGATGAAACCAATACTAGGAAATATAAAATAATTCATACGAAGTTTATAAAAATAGTTAATAGAAAACCAAAGATTTGAACCCATGTATAAGTGTATCTTTATTATATTTATCTATATTTTAAAATGCAGATATACATAGCTAACTTTTATAAATTAAATATTTCCCTTTAAAAATAATTAGAAATTTAGAGATAAACAGATTTCAGACATGATAAAATGTATTATTAGAAAAAAACAGTATCTTTGAAAATCACATTTAAAGGAGTTCTAATAACCACTTAACAACATTCAATTGAATTGAATGTTAAAAAACAGTACCTACTCTTAAATACAAGAAATTGTGGTGTTTATCAGTAAGATCCAGGAAGAAAGAAATTTTAAAGCAAAACACTTTAACCATGGGAAAAAAAATGTTATTCTCTATTATCGAATAGGAGCAGTAATTACTTTTGCAAACAAAAAAAAAAACAAATAAAACTGCTTTTCACAAAGCACTTAGCTGTCTTTTCCTTTTCTGGTCTCCTCCAAAATATTTTAAGACAAATGGTCAAGCTGTAGTGAAAATGTAATCTGTATGCTTTTTGATTAAACAATTAAGTAGGTTGCCCATTTGCAATTAGCCTGATTTTCTCCTATGTGGTAGTACGTGTACTTAACAACAGAACTCAGTGGAAATTCACTCATTTAACAAAGTCTGCCTACATGGTTTCAAATATGGGCCTAACTTGAAAATGCAGTCATAATTAAATCTGAGGACTAAAACAAATTTGTATGAAAAGATTCTGCTAAATAAGAGAAAATTCAAGTCTAGGGCTACATTCTGAAAAGATACTGAAGTGGAACCTCTGCAGCAAGACTAGCCTTGGAAAGTGCAGGGAGGAGGGAAGATAAACAGATTAAACTGGATATGCAGTAAACATAAAGGAGCAATTTTGTTCAAAATACATAAATTTGGCAAAATCACCAGACTACAAATAATTGTAGTGGTTACAAACAAAAATATGTTTTTCATAGTCTTAGTGCAGAAAACTTAAATCTGTCTTTTTAGTTTGGATTATAAAATCCTGGCAAATTCATAACTGGTAGAATGATTTTAAAGGAAAGCTGTGCAGCTATGTATCATGCACAGAACTAAATAGGTATAAGCGTCCCTTTTGTGTAGTTTTTGTTCATTCTGTGCAATTGTTCATTGTTTCTCTTTTGGTTCTCTATTCCTCTCACATCCCTGGCTTTTGTTGTTCTTTTTATTCTTAAAGAAATTTTGAATACAATTTGACAATAGTGGGCTATTTTGAAAATAAGGGTTCTGTTAGCAAATTATATATTGTAAAAATATTAATTTTTTAAACTTACGTTTGTGTAAAAAATGGCTTTTCTTCAAACAACAAATCCTGATGCCACTAGAGCATAAAAAACAAATTTTTCAGATATAGAAGTATTCTCATTATTAGTTTTTCAAGATAAAGAGAGGATAAGAATATGTATCAAGTGATATACTTTCATATGGCTTTTAATGAAAACTTAGAATATTTAAAATTAAATATGGTAATAAAGAGCAGAAATGTACCATAGTCTAGAAAAGGAAAAAATGTAAATAGGCTTTGTGAAATAAACCATAAACAAATATCACTGAAAATAAATGATTCTTAGACTTAAGGGCTGGGTGCTGTGGCTCATGTCTGTAATCCCAGCACTTTGGGGTTGAGGCAGGCAGAATGTTTGAGCTTAGGAATTTGAGACCTTCCTGGGCAACAAGACAAACCCTGTCTTCACTAAAAATACAAAAAACTAGCTGGGAGTGGTGGCTCATGCCTGTAATCTCCGCTGCTTGGGAAGGTAAAGTGGGAGGATTGCCTGAACCAGGGAAGCTGAGGTTGCAGTGAACATGAACTGGGATCACGCCAATGCACTCTAGCCTGGGTGACAGAGTGAGCCCATTTGGTCTTGTTTCATAGTTTTGCAATTACAAATTGTGCTACTATAAACATATATGTCCAAGTTTCTTCCTTGTATAATAACTTCTTTTCCTCTAGGTAGATACCTAATAGGGAGATTGCTGGATCAAATGGTAGATCTACTTTCAGTTATTTAAGGAATCTCCATTGTTTTCCATAGTGGTTGTATTATACTAGTTTACATTCTCACCAACAGTATAAACGTGTTCCCTTTTCACCACATGCACACTAACATCTATTTTTTTAAATTTTAAATCATGGCCATTTTTGCTGGAGTGTGATATCACAATGTAGTTTTGATTTGCATTTTCTTGATCAATAGTGATGAGTGCTTTTTCCTATGTTTGTTGGCCATTTGTATATCTTCTTTTGAGAATTGTATATTGATGTCCTTAGTCCACTTTTTGATGGGACTGATTTTTCTTGCTAATTTGTTTGAGTTCTTTGTAGATTCTGGATAGATTAGTCCTTAGTCAGATGTTTAGATTGTGAAGACTTTCTCCCATTCTGCTGGTTGTCTGTTAACTCTACTGATTATTTCTTTACCATGAAGAAGCTTTTTAGTTTAATTAAGTCCCATCTATTTATCTTTGTTTTTGTTGCAATTGCTTTTAGGTTCTTGGTCATGACATCTTTGTCTAAGTCAATGTCTGGAAGGGATTTTTCAATGTTATCTTCCAGAATTTTTAAAAAGATGACTAGATCGATATCTCATGGAACTATTATGAACTATTATTTGGATATTTTCTCATCAGCCAAATTGAGAGTTCCATAGCTTTTTACATTCTTTACCCGTTAGTGAAGTTGGCATCTACTTTTTTGGATTATCTGCTTTCCTTTTCTTTTTTTTTCTTTTAATGTCAACCATTCTTAAAAATGTGGCTCAAAACTTAACACCTCACAAAATTGTCTTCTTATTGTCGTCTGATATTTATCACCCTTTTACATTGCATCTCACCCTGCAACTCATTCCGTTTGTGGATGTTGGTCAATAAGTTTCTCCAAGTGTGTGTGTATGTAACAATATGAATATGCATGTGAGAGTTTTATGAGTTTATCAGAAGACTCTTTCTGCCTTATTACCTCTACCTCCTAGAACAGGGTACTAATACAAAGGAAAAGCTAAATAAATGTTACTATTGACTGTAGTAACAATGATTTTAATTACTAGGATAAAAACATAATTAGCACTTGTCGATCACATTAGGGCTTAACAAAAGCTTTCAGATATACCAGCTAATATGTTCCTTGTTTTATAATATATAGTTTAGTTTATCTCATGGCAATTAAAGTGTATAATAACAATGATTTGTATTTAGCTTTGAAGTGTGGAGATTTCTTTTGTATTTATGTATGAAGATATCCTGGGCATTAAAAACATTTGAAACTAATAATGGATTCTTTAACTGGTGGCTCAGCAATCCCATTATGCTTCTCTGCTTCAGACAGTTCCACTATGTACACCAGCTACCTCCATTCTGTTTCCTAGTTTGAGTCAAACTTCTTTCCATCCCTGAGTGACAATAAAGATTTCAGTTCTTTAAAATGTGAACGATAACTGTGCTGTAAATATCCACACTCCCTTCCCTCATACTCCTCCTAGACTTTAGGCAGAAGCATCAATGGAGAATATAAGAAAATCAACACCCAAAATTGAAAGAGCTAGAGGAGCAAGATCAAAAAAGCTCAAAACCTAGCCGAAGACAAGAAATAACTAAGATCAGAGCAGAACTGAAGGAGATAGAGACAAGAAAAACCCTTCAAAAAATCAATAAATCTAAGAGCTGGTTTTTTGAAAAGATCAACAAAATAGACAGACCACTAGCCAGACTGATAAAAAAGAAAAGAGAGAACAACCAAATAGATGCAATAAAAAACGATAAAGGGGAAATCACCACAGATTCCACAGAAATTCAAACCATCAACAGAGAATACTACAAACAACTCTATGCACATAAACCAGTAAATCAGGAAGAAATGGATAAATTCCTGGACGCCTGTGTCCTCCCAAGCCTAAAGCAGGAGGAAGCCGAAACTATGAATAGACCAATAACAAGGTCTGAAGTTGAGGCAGCAATTAAGAGCCTACCACACAAAAAAAGCCCAGGACCAGATGGGTTCACAGCTGAATTCTACCAGACACACAAAGAGGATCTGGTACCATTCCTTCTGAAACTATTCCAAATAATCCAAAAAGAGGGACCCCTTCCCAAATCATTTTATGAGACCAACATCATCCTGATACCAAAACCTGGCAGAGACTCAACAAGAAAAGAAAACTTCAGGCCAATATCCATGATGAACATAGATGCAAAAATCTTCAATAAAATACTGGCAAACCGATTGCAACAGCACATTAAAAAACTTATCCATCATGATCAAGTAGGATTCATCCCGGGGATGCAAGGCTGGTTCAACATACGTAAGTCTATAAATGTAATTCACCACATAAACAGAAGCAAAAACAAAAACCACATGATTATCTCAATTGATGCAGAGAAGGCATTTGACAAAATTCAACAGCCCTTTATGCTAAAACCCTCAATAAACTTGGTATTGATGGAACATATCTCAAAGTAATAAAAGCTATTTATGACAAACCAACAGCCAATATCATACTTAATGGGCAAAAACTGGAAGCATTCCCTTTGAAATCTGGCACTAGACAAGGATGCCCTCTCTCACCACTTCTATTCAACATAGTACTGGAAGTTCTAGCCAGAGCAATCAGGCAAGAAAAAGAAATAAAGGGTATTCAAATAGGAAAGGTGGAAGCCAAATTGTCTCTATTTGCAGACGACATGATAGTATACCTAGAAGACCCCATCACCTCAGCCCAAAAGCTCCTGCAACTGATAAGCAACTTCAGCAAAGTCTCGGGATATAAAATCAATGTTCAAAAATCACAAGCATTCCTATACACCAATAACAGACTTAAAGAGAACCAAATCAAGAACGAACTGCCATTCACAATTGCTACAAAGAAAATAAAATACCTAGGAATACAACTCACTAGGAATGTAAGGGACCTCTTTAAGGAAAACTACAAACAACTGCTCAACGAAATAAGAGAGGACACAAACAGATGGAGAAACATTCCATGTTCGTGGTTAGGAAGAATCAATATCGTGAAAATGGCTATACTGCCCAAAGTAATTTACACAATCAATGCTATCCCCATCAAACTACCATTGAATTTCTTCACAGAACTGGAAAAAACCACCATGAATTTCATATGGAACCAAAAAAGAGCCCGCATAGCCAAGTCAATTCTAAGCAAAAAGAACACAGCAGGAGGCATCACGCTACCAGACTTCAAACTATACTACAAGGCTACAGTAATCAAAACAGCATGGTACTGGTACCAAAACAGAGATATAGACCAATGGAACAGAACAGAGGCATCGGAGGCAACACAACACATCTACAACCATATTATCTTTGATAAACCAGACAAAAACAGGCAATGGGGAAAGGATTCCCTATTTAATAAATGGTGTTGGGAAAACTGGCTAGCCATGTGCAGAAAGCAGAAACTGGACCCCTTCCTGACACCTTACACTAAAATTAACTCCAGATGGATTAAAGACTTAAACGTAAGACCTGACACCATAAAAACCCTAGAAGAAAATCTAGGCAAAACCATTCAGGACATAGGAGTAGGCAAGGACATCATGAACAAAACACCAAAAGCATTGGCAACAAAAGCCAAAATAGACAAATGGGACCTAATCAAACTCCACAGCTTCTGCACGGCAAAACAAACAGTCACTAGAGTGAATCGGCAACCATCAGAATGGGAAAAAATCTTTGCAGTTTACGCATCTGACAAAGGGCTGATATCCAGAATTTACAAAGAACTCAAACAGATTTACAGGAAAAAAACAAACAAGCCCATTCAAAAATGGGCAAAGGATATGAACAGAAACTTTACGAAAGGAGACATACATGAGGCCAGCAAACATATGAAAAAGTGCTCATCGTCATTGGTCATTAGAGAGATGCAAATCAAAACCACATTGAGATACCATCTCACACCAGTTAGAATGATCATTAAAAAATCTGGAGACAGCAGATGCTGGAGAGGATGTGGAGAAATAGGAACACTCTTACACTGTTGGTGGGAGTGTAAATTAGTTCAACCATTGTGGAAGACAGTGTGGCGATTCCTCAGGGACCTAGAAATAGAAATTCCATTTGACCCAGCAATCCCATCACTGGGTATCTATCCAAAGGACTATAAATCGTTCTACTATAAGGACACATGCACACGAATGTTCATTGCAGCACTGTTTACAATAGCAAAGACCTGGAACCAACCCAAATGTCCAACGATGATAGACTGGACTGGGAAAATGTGGCACATATACACCATGGAATATTATGCAGCAATCAAAAATGATGAGTTTGTGTCCTTTGTAGGGACATGGATGAATCTGGAGAACATCATTCTCAGCAAACTGACACAAGAACAGAAAAGGAAATACCGCATATACTCACTCATAGGTGGGTGAAAAAAATGAGAACACGTGGACACAGAGAGGCGGTCTACTATACACTGGGGACTGTTGGGGCGAATGGGGGAGGGACAGCGGGGGGTGCTGAGGGGGATAGCCTGGGGATGAATACCAAGTGTGGGTGAAGGGGAGGAAAGCAGCAAAGCACACTGCCATGTGTGTACCTATGCAACTATCTTGCTCGTTCTGCACATGTACCCCCAAACCTATAATGCAATAAAAATTAAAAAAAAAAAGAAAATCAACACCCAGTCTCAATGCTGGCTATTGAAAGGCAATACTAATGTAGGCTTACCTGATAACAAAAGCTGGCATTGAATAAGAAAAGATTAACAGATTGGGTGCAGTTGGAGAAAATACTTTATAAACTTAGCCTAAAGGTATTTCATGATTACTAATACATGTCACAGTATCCAGATCTTAAAGTAATACAAGAGTATCATTTTTTAATGGTCCTTTGTTAAATGGGATAGAAAGCTGTTTTTTTTTTTAACCAAAGCTTTTTATTTAGCCCTAATTAAGAATAACAATAAATGTCTGAACCTTTCTCAAAAAGTGTTGCTTAGGAAGAAAAAAAGATCAATATTTATGTGTAGCTTAACAAATCACCTTAATAAATGTTATGTTGATGTACAAAGATAGACCCAGAGGCCAATCAGTAACGTTAGCTTAAAGTTGAATTCTTTATCATAAGACAGTGAAAGAAATGTTGAGTCATGTCTCATCTCTTATCCCCGCTCACTCTCAGAGAGTAGAGACTGTGGGTTTGGAAGAGGAAGACAGAACAGAGTGAATTTGGGCTCTCAAAAGAAGAAAAGCTGACCTATTTTAAAGAATGGTAATATTTAACATTCACTTTTTTCTTGAAATTTCATTTTATTCTTTGAATAGTTAATACATTCAAATGTTTTAAAATTCAGAATAATCTTACTATTTTAATTTTCCAGTTTCTACACAAATGATAGGATACTATCTGTATTTACACTGAACTATATTATTATATAGTAGCAAATCTGGGAGTTTCTTATATATCAATGTATCAAAATTTCTCTTATTCTTTTTTCTAAGACTATGAATATGTATAATGTATTTACTCTATTCTTTGTGAAGGAGCTTTACATTATTTTCAGCTTTCTGACCCTTGCAAAACAATTATTCACTGAATAGCTAGATATTCTTATGACTTTGCCTATTAACACACTTAGGCATGACATAAAGTCTTAGAAGTGGAATTCCTGGGCCAAAAGGTATGCACCTTTATGATTTTGGTAGAATCTGACAAATTACTCTTTTAAGGAATTATGCCAATTTAAACCTTCACAAATAATATACACAGCTGCTTGGGGTTTGTTGTTACATCTTCATTGACACGATGAAAAATTAAGACTAGATCTTTGCCAAACTTCAAGGTGTAAGCAGTAAAATAGTGTAGTTTTAATTTTTATTTATTATATGACAAATGGTATTGAGAATTTTTTCATATTTACAAAGTTAATAGAGTTGATTTCCTGCTTGCTCAGACCTGTAAAATGGAAAAGTTGTTTTTCCTCAATACCTTGCTGAAATAATCCTTTGCCTTTCTGGACTTTAACTATTTGCTAACCTCCATCCTACTTTAATATAACTTCACTCTTAGAACAACCCTCCACCTCCACACCAATCACCCCTGTCCTGATGCATTCCAGACCGAGAGAAAAGTGTTGACACAGAAGTTCCTGGACACAAAGTGCCTACTGAGGCGGGTGAGGAGGGGAACTTATAAAGACTAAAATATGTAACTCTGTTTGTCCAGCTACTCTGGACATCTTGATGTTGATATGCACATATAATACAGCATTCTGAAGTATAATAATATGTGTTTTACTGTTTTTAAAAGTTTGGCATTCCTACATTCAGAGATGTATTTTCTTTATTTGTTGACTTTAAGTTTTTTGTTGTTGCTGCTGTTTTTACCATGTAGAATTTCCTCATCCTTCTTGTGTGGAAAGAAAAGTATGAGAGTATCAGTTAGAGAATCTTCTGTTATATAATAATCACTCTGATGATTTGTAGCCAAGTTTACTAAAGAACAAGTGTTCACAATGTCAGGTTATGAGTAACAAAAGGCCTTAGTTTAGAATGGGCCTATTTTCATTTTCTTGCCATAAATTATACTGCTTATGTTCAACAGATCTGGCCAAGGTTATATTTATTTGTGAGCAATCTCTAATAGAGATTCCAAATTACTGAAGAGTTGGCTCATTCTCCATTAATAAGATAGATTGAGCAACCTGTCTTTAGAGAAACCTATTTATTTCCTTAGTGTATGGATGATGCAACCAGATGAAGTGGTAGAAAGAGTATATTAATACAAAATCATTACAATATATTACCTACTGATTTGTTAAGAGGTCCAAGTTTTCTTAAACTAAAAGGAAGTCATTCCTTGTGGTTTAGCTTGCTTTTAGGGTCTGCTGCTATCTAAGTTTAAGTCATCTATCACCATGTCTGTTTTAAAACCAGAGGCTTTTAAAAGGTCCTATGATAAATGTCTACTGTTGATATTTAGAATATAAAACTAGGAATATAATATCCTTTACCTAGCTCATTTTTTAATAATTGCACAACACATGGCATCCAAGTAAAATCTAATTATAGCTTCTGCCCTCATTTTCCAAGCTTTTTCTAGCACGAACTATAACCAGACTATTTATCCAAACTAAGTGACCAAACACATTATTAGACCAGAGTCCCCTTCAGGTGTAGGGTGCCTTGTTTTCATACTGATCTCAAAGGTCTGATGCTATGTTAACAAAGACAGAACATTTGAAGATTGAAACATTTATGGTGTCTCAGAGTGAGAAATACAGAAATATAAACAAACTCTCTGACTATGCAGAACACTGATAATATAACAATTCTATAGAGATTTTCACTAAATACTCATTACATTTTACATACTATTATTTGATCCAGAATATCTCTACATTGTAATAAAACCATTTAAATAATATTCTGTATGAACAAGACTGATTTATCAGTACTTTCCTAGTTACAATGGTGAAATTTTAAACGAGGGCTTTAAAAAAAAGAAGGGGGCCTTTAGATGGCGATCCTTAAAATAGAGACTATAATTCACAGACTATGGCAAAGACACAAGTTAGCTTTAAAGTTAGCTATCTCCATGCTTTTTAAGACCAAGTAGTTTTAAAGACCAAGTAGTGAAAAAATTTATTACAGCTCAAAAGAGTTAAGGACAATAATAATATCTTGCTACTACAGGTAAGAAAATTAAAATTTTAATGACAGAGAAAACTGGTGATCATTGTCACCAAATGTGTAGTTTCCAGAAAGCACAATTATTTCATGTATAGACCTTGGAGAGATAGAACTTGATTATAACCTAAGAGGGACTAAGCTCCTAAGAACAGGCATAGAGAAATAAGTACCTAAATAAAAATTATACCCAATATTGGACTAAGATTTTTGTCTTTATGTATAAAATAAGTAAAATCATACTTTTTAGTATCAACACTAAAATGGATAATTTGATTTAATTTACAAGAAACTACCTCACTGGCTGCTCAATTTTAAAATTCAGAATAAAAACAAAACAGAAACAAAACTTACTGGCCAGATAAGACATTTACTAATATTTGGGAAGTAGTTATGGCATAGAAATTGTCAGTGGAGTAAAAAGTGAAAAATAAAATATTATATGCACTCCAAACATTATTCCTTGAGTTGACTTATCCTTAACTTGTCTTTTGGTATAGTTTGCTGCAAATTTCAGATCTATATCTTAAATTCATAGTTTTTTAAATAATAAAACAAGCTTATCAAGATCTCTTAAAAATAAAATTTGCACCAGTATATAGTGTATAAATTTGAATTTAATTGCCTTTTTAACCCACAGATGACCATGTTATGTGCAGAGGGTCATGTGATTGTCCCAAACTATCAAGTTATTCTGAAATGTCCCACGAATGTTTTTCAATAAATACATTTTTCATGCTCAATTGTATGCACTAAGTAACTCATAGTAGTTGTCCTAAACTGACCTGAAAACATATAGCATCTTGATCCATGCTCACCTTATTAAACACTTATTTATACTAAAGACACATCAACGACACAAAATTCCTTTGTCACAGAAACAAAAACCACATCCAGATGGCCAAAGTCTCTTCCAGGAGAGCATGGTTAGCAGAAACACAGATGAACAAAACAGTGTCAATAATTTGTCAAAAGAAATCCTCTGTAAAAGAATTTAAAGAGGCCTCAGAAATCAGCAGAACCTACCTATGTATCTTTCTCTTGTTCCTAGTGTTTGGCTAGCTTTTTGGTTGTTAGAAGCACCAAGTCTCTTGTTTCCAAAGAGCTGCCTGTGTTGGCCTTTCAGACTATCATATTGCAAAATCTGAAGTTCTGTTGCAATAAACACCAGATTTCAAAGGAAAAGCAATGGAAATTGTACAGATTAAACTTCATTTTTATAGCAACAGTCAGTAGTGCATAACTATGTGTCTAAACAATGCTTCCTCTTCCAATATAATGTTAGATTGAGAAAGACACTGATTTTGAGGGTACATTTAGAAAAATATGTATATATTTAGGCTTGGGGGAAAAAGGGTTGTCTTTCATAGAAACACAATAAATTTATCCTTTGAATCCCTCTTGAATCAACCATATGCAAACAGATAACTTTAGAACTGTGTTATTCTAGAGTAAGCCTCAGCCAAGTGCAGTTAAAAAGTGGTTGGGCATAATGAGGGCAACCCTGACACAAACATAGACAATATGCTTCCCGAGATAAAGAATTTAAAACAAGGAAAAACTGAAGTCAAATGACAGCACAATATTTCAGGAGTAACGGTTTTCTCTTGATGCTCATTTAATTTGAAATTAGGAATGGGGACCTCAAATAACAATACCTCAATAATTACCTTTTTTTGATCTTTCAAAGACATTGCCATTAGCTATAATGTCTATAATCTTAAAGGTTCAGGGGATAATGTTTAAAGAAGACTAGAAAGTTAAAATATCAAAAAGTCAAGGATATGCTCCTAAGCTAGTGAGAAAACCCATAAGAATATGCCTAGGGTAACAAGGAAACTGTCACTTCTTTTTGGGTGGTAGAAGGTATCCTTTACATTTTAATTCACTAATTTTTGTCTTAGCCTCTTTTTATTCCTTCTTGACTTTATAGGGCTAGGGTTCTCATGATGAAATTGCTATAAAAGGGAAATCTCTCAGATATCTATCATAACAGAATGGTAAAGTTATAATTTCAATCCACATATTTTACAGATCAGAAGGCTGAAGCTTGACAAGGTTGTGATTTGCTCCAAAGTGATGGCTAGCTGTGTCAAAATGAAGGAAAAAATCTAGTTCTCCTTATTATCAGATAAGAGCATCTTTTCTAGTATACTGCAAGTAAACTTTCCTGAGTAAATGTTTCCTTAAAAGTCTAACATTAGATAGATTGGAATGGAAAACATGGCAAAATTAAAACTAAGGTTATAACAAATGATATGGATGGGGGATTGGAGACTTGGCTAAGTCAATGCTGAATAGTATATATGGTGATTGATGGGGTATTGACATCTTTCTAACAGCAAATGTTTATCTGGTGTTGCTGGCTGAAACGGCATTTAGCATGGCTGAATTTACTTGGAATCTGATTCCTGTAGAAATTATCTTAAGCCTTCACAGAACAGTTGTGCTAGAGAAAACCGATTCTCAAACACTGGTCAGTATAGATGTACTATGGGTAAGATGGATATTCTTTTAGAATTTGCTCTCTCAATTTTTCTTTTTGCACTACCAGCCATGAACTAATTTTTCATAACCTTTGGTACTGATGATGTTACTTTGATATTTTATCTATTTTCCTACTTCTCATGAGACCAGCAAAACTATTTGATATATTTATTTCTACTAGGCTCTCATCACCCCAGGGATCCCCTGTTGAAGTTCTACAGCTTCCCCTTTCCTCAGTGTAAGCCCAACCACATGGAAGAGTGTAATTGTGTTGGAGAGCTGGCGTGTTTGAGTGTGCGTGGAGATAAACCACAAGGATACCTGCAGGATAATGCAAAAGTTGACCAAACATCAGCCAACCATTACAGCAGGATGGCTATCACTATTGCTAGTTTTATTTAAAAAAGAAAAAAATGATTTGTTTCTTTTCCTCTAGATGAAAAATAAAATGTTAGAATAATTGGACAGTTATAAGCCATAAAATGTTAAGACTCATTTAGGGAAAAGAAAATGTAAATTTTAGTAGTTTGCAGTGGATCATAACTTGCTGAGTCAAAATTGGGACAAAAAGAAAATGAGGCCAGGCACAGTGGCTCAGGTCTGTAATCCCAGCACTTCGGGAAGTGAGTGGACCACCTGAGGTCAGGAGTTCAAGACCAGACTGGTCAAAATGGTGAAATCCTGTCTCTACTTAAAACACAAAATGCTGGGCATGGTGTTGTGTGCCTATAATCCCAACTGCTTGAGAGGCTGAGGCATGAGAATTGCTTGAACCCAGTAGAAGGAAGTTGCAGTGAGCTGAGATCATGCCACTGCACTACAGCCTGGGTGACAGAGCAAGACTTCATCTCAAAAAAAAAATAAATAAAAAAACAAAAGCAGATCATAGACATATAAGCCTTTAGTCTTGTTTTTCCTATAAGAGTGAGTAAAGAAATCATGGTTTATTTTTACATAATTCATAAATACCAATTTTGTGGCATTTATTTAGTTATTAATTTAAAATAAGTAGAACCTATTTGTATATTGCCAAACTGTTAATAAAATGAGTCCCCGTTATAAAAAGGTCACAAAACTTGAGTTGATATTTCAGTTAAGAGAAAATCCAATTAAATGATCAAAATATTTCTCTGGGAAAGGTAGCGTCCACCCTGAGGTGAGTCCCTCCTGGTGAAACCATGGTAAATGACTTCCTTTTCAACCCAAACATAGTGCCTCTTACCCATAAAATGGATAACGTCATATTTTATAGTCATGAATTTGTGTTTGCATTGTAAATTAGAAAGGATTATCAAATCATACATAGCTTCAAATTAAAATCAGCCAAAACCCAGGAACACCACAAGACAGAGGCAAACAGTTTATCTCATCACAATGTAATGTAACTCTTACAGTTTTGAAATATTTAAGGGATTGTGTACTTCCCCAATAAATAGAATAACAAACCATTAAGTAGAATGATAATTTGGTATCAGTGCCAAAATAATATGTATTAGTTTAACCTAAGAAAAGTTCAAATTTGGAAAGACAAATTTGTATGTCCTCACTTATATATGGAAGCTAAAAATACAGAACTCACAGAAGCAGAAAGTAGAATGGTGGTTAAGAGAGGCTGGGGTTAGGGAAAGGGAAGATGATGATAAAAAATGTACAATGTTTCAACTAGATGGGAAGAATAAATGATAGTGTTTGAGGTGACGGGCATTAATTAGCTTGAGTCAATCATTCCACATTGTATGCATATATCACAGCATCATTTTGTTTTTATCTTATGAATTATACCTTGTCAATTATACCTTTATACAATTATACCTTGTCAATATCCAATTAAAACGTGAAAAAAATTATATAAAAATGCAAAGTTTTCTTTTGAGTTATTTTGTACAAGTGAAGATCCTTTTCAAAAATTATTTTTTTGCCATTTTTTTGTTAGTCTCATTAACAAAAAACTTTCATTAATGACGATAGCTAAAAGGGTGTGTTCCAATAAGTCACCAAGACTGCTTATTGGAGAATGTACAGCCAGGAGTCCACAGAGGGGCAATGTAATGTGGGAGGGATGAAGGCAAATATGAGTAAGTCAGATATGACCTTGACCCTGGCTTTCATGTGTAATTGCTGTATGTCTATTTTCATCTCTGAGCCTTGACTTTCCCATTGCTAAAGTGGATATTATAATGGTATCTGCTGCATTAATCTTGTTGTAAGAATTACATGGTGTAATACATGAAAAACAAGTAGCAGAGGGTCTAGGTTATAGTAAGCTCTAAATAAATCTTAGATTTTGTTTTGTTTTTAATATTTTTACTATTATAAAAGTAGTCCAAGTCAGAGCTTCATTGTAACTTGGAAATATATTTTTATCACTGAGATGACATGTTTGAGTCTTTCGTTAAGGAAGAATAATTTTCACACGTACATGACTACACAGAAAGTTTGGTGGCAACTGAAGTTATAAAAAGAGAAGACTTTGAAAAATGTTCTCGTGATACTGAAACAAAAAGAGCACCAGAGAAAGAGATGGAGTATAGAAATGATAGTTCTGACTCTCTTACTAAATTACTGAGTGGTGTAGAAGTCATTTGGGGCCTTAGTGTCCTTAATCAGTAAAATTAAATCAGATTTTTATTGTGATTTTCAGTTCAAACATTGAATGGTTAGGTTGCTTAGGACTGTGAAGTTAAACATTCTTCCTTTTACTTGGTACATGGAGAACTTAGCGAAATTTTCTGTGATCTGTCTTAGAGAGAGTGCCCTGGAAGCATTTCCTATCATGGAAATTATTGTGCAAGGGATTTTTTTTTATGGGAATGCTCCAAAAAAAATGTATAAGGGAGTAAGGAAAGAAGAGAAGGTAAAGAGAAAGAAGCTAAGTAGCGATATGGCTTAGGTGAAGTCTAGCTCTCGTCTGATCTTGTAGGGAGCTCTGGAGCATAAACTACACATCTACCCAACTTTTTAGATAAGAAAGAACTTTATCCCTGCAGAAGTCACCTGGATGCCCAAGGATGGGGTCAAGGCAGCTCCAGTTGCCCAAGATCTAAGCAGCTGCACCTTTATCAACCAACAAGAGAAATTCCTAAGTATTCCCACTTCTAGTACATTGCTTGATGTACTGCATACTGAAAGCACTTGAAACTTACACAATAGCTTCTATAAATCAGCCTCATCATTATAGGATATCATTGTGCAACACTTCCTGTCTTACTGGACAGATGCTATAAACTTTTTCAAATTGTTTGCTTGATCTTTGCTAACTTATGATTACAAAGTTCACTATCTCCTCTACTTTCTGAGGGTCACAAGCCCTTCAACTGATTGTAAGGCTATTTAGGGAGATGATCTTTGCATGTACTTGTGTATTAGGAACATCTAGATGTTAAAACCAAAGTAGGGTGTGAAAACCCTTAGAAACTGATGATCAGTCACTTCCCTCTTTTCTTCCTGAAAAGCAATTCTTATAATTTAATTCTAAAATACTACCTTCTTTTTCAATAGCAAGTGTCAACTTCATCAGAAGTATACATTATGCTAAGAAAATACTTTTTGAAAGAAAAATGTGAAACCCAGACAGCAACTTCAAGTTTTTCTTTCAAAATAAGAAAAGAAGTAGATGCTCAATTTTCAGACTAACAAGCAAAAAAAGTCTTTTTTTTTAATTCCAAGATCATCACTCATTTTACTATAACACATTATTCAGTACGAGATTGAATACTGTTTCAGTGGCTGCTAACTTCCAACCTTTCTAGCCTAGCATAAATCCTGAAAAAGTGTGACTCATTTTCCTTTTAGGCTTCTAGAATAGATTATCCCTGTTTTTTGTTTTCTTTGAGATAAATTGTTACATTGGACCACTCTTACATTATTTCAATCAAAATGTCTTCCTCCCAGTACTGATTTATTTCCATCATTGTGGCAAGAAACAGTAGATCATAAAAGTTAAGAAGCTTTTACCTGTAAAATGAATTACTGAAAATTTTCTAATAAGATGGGAAAAATTAGATCCAAAGTTATATCATCTTTTACACCTAATATACCCTATTAATAAAATTAACATAAAATATTTAAGGAATTTAAATTCGATCTAAATTTCTATAATTCAGTCTTAATTTTTTTTGAGGGTAGAATTTATTTTATTTATTTTACTTATGATGATTCTTTTCTTTCTTTTCTTTCCCTCCCTCCCTCCCTCCCTCCCTCCCTCCCTTCCTTCCTTCCTTCCTTTCTTTCTTCTTCCTTTCTTAGAAGACATAAATATACTTAAAGGATATCACTATTATTCAGTTGTTAAATGTATTTACTCTAAAAAAAATTGAAATATTAAGCAATGAATTTTATTTCATAGTTTATGAACAAATGTGAAATTCACATAAACTATGAACAAATTACTTTGATGTGTAGGGTTTGTTTTCTGGCTAAGAAACTTGTGATAAGTTTAATGCTCACTGTGTAGAGATGATTCTTTTTAGCAAAATTTTCATTATAACTCCTTATATAAAACTAAGGCCACTTTGCTATAGGAGAAAGTGCTCATATCACAGTATGGCTCACAAAACTGTTTCTGTGTTAATATCTTACCTTATTTTCAGGCACCTATAAAGAAGTCATGAACATTTATTCAATACTGAAATATAAATATCAATCCAAAAGCAAGTTTTATTTTTCTTAAGCTTCAGTCTTTAAATAAGAAAGGGGAAAAAAAGAGATGTCTTTTCCCCCAGCAGAACACACTCCAGAAACAAATACGCTACATCTGCTTTAGCTGGCATGGATGGGGCCCTGCAGTGTAATACATTACTTTAAATTTCAAAACTGACAGACTAGTGGTTCTCCATGTTGCAAATAAAGATTTTATTTTCCAATGATATCTATTTAGGATTTTTTTGCTAGGCAAATCGACCTTGTGAGTTTATGAATTCTACTGATTCTCCCCAACTCAGAAGGAGCTGTTGGATTCTCTCATGTGAGTACCACACGGCCAGCAGGTTCCCTCATCACAGATCATCACAAAAAGCGTTTTGGTGGTTTATTTGGAAGGCATTTTTATACTAAATCCCATTTTCCAATACTTTGCAACTTCTTCTAAAGCTTGTTTTTCGTCTTAATGTGGAGTTAAGAGCAATTTACCCATTTTTTTGAGAGACTGATGCATGAGTAAAGCATTTCTCAGGGTATTTGAAGATTGGATAATATCAAATTAGGCCATGATAAAATATAGTTGAAGCCAGCATTTTAAATTGAAAAGCCATGTAAAAGCACTGAATTCAGATATTTTTGATTCTGAAGAATACACAGGGAATATTTCACATTCACAAAGGATTTTCTTCCTAACCCCTCTTTGCCTACATCAGCCATTCCCCAAACACAAACATGCACACATTCTTTTGAAGTATGTGAAGGTGAAATCATAGCAGGCATATCCCTCAGTCTACGCCTGTGGGCATGATTTTAAACAGAAGCTTTGAGGGGGTTTATTTCTGTTAAAATGCATAGACAGAACCATGGTTTTTTCAAATTTGCACACAGAAACTCAATACAAGGGGAGTCAACACATGTTTATATATATGTACAAACATATATAGGAACTTACTAGTATATAATATATTTATGCTACTGGTGGAAGCAGGCAATTAAACAATGTGCAATTGAGCATAAAAACTGAGATCCAGTCAGCAGATAGAAGTGTATTTGAGAATGTCTGCCAACTTGTACTATATGCAATATGCTTATACTCAGAAAATACCTCATACATGAAAGAAATAAAATAAAATTTGCCCTCTTTATTCAGTTTCAAAAGGAGTGTTTTGGTGAGTTTTCTTTTTTTCTTTTTTTTTTTGGTATTGTTTTTATTATAGGAGAAAACGTAATAATGACCTAATTGCCAGAAAACGTGCATACAGTGTGAGATGTGGGAATCTGAGTTCTTGAAAGCCAAACCAGAGATTTTCTCTAATACCTTTATTTTCAGAGTATCTTTCCCCAAGGAAACAACATATCTCTGCAGACTTCATCTCATTGATCCTCACATTATCACTGTTAAGGAGTCAGGAAGGCTAGGACTTCTGTAGATTCCACCAGTGAAACAGACAATAGCTGTTAGTGACCTGATTGAAATTATAGAGTAAGTTGGGAGCACAGCTGGTGCAAGAATCTGGGTCTGCTGTTTGCCAGAGCTTTCTTCTATCCAACAGAACATATTGCCTAAAGCTGAGAATCCTACAGTGTCCTTGATTATGTATTTCCAAATTATAGCTCACTTTAGAGATTCCTATTAAAAATGGAGCATGGCAGCAGGCCTGGAAATCATTTAGGAAACCCCAGGTTTCAAGCGGGTGGGAGATTTAAAAAGCAGTGCTGGAGGGATGAAATATCTAAAACACAGGTGGGAATGGAACGTCTAAATGGCTGTCTGCTGGATCTTTCTGTGAGAGGGCATCATGCTAGGTGCTCCGCTGGTTACTTAGAAAGATGCAGAAGGTATTCCCTAGGAGTTTATGTAAGGGTCTTCTTGTGAAAGCCTCATTTCTACTTGTAAATTGCTGGAAAAGGCAGATGAAGAATAGGAAGATATATAGCTATTTTAGAAGCCCAAGGGCAGCTTGAAATGAACTCCCTCGTAAAGTAGAGGGGAGAGCTCTCTTGGGAAGGATTCAGTAGGCTCCCTCTTGTCTCACTTGGATTTTAAGATGTTGTCTAGTAGGAATAGACATTTCCCTCGTGAATTATTGATACCCTAAAGCTGTTTTAATTGTTTTTCCTTTCAGTGCTATGTAGAGAAACTCAATAATGACTCTCACTGCAATATTAGCATATATTTTAAGCATGCCATAATACCAAGGGAAAGCAACTAATTTTCCTGAAACAATATGCTTCTTTAACTTCAAGAAATATGATTTAAATTAGTAATAAAGATGAGAAGTTATCCAACTTAGATTATAAAATTGCTTTCTGTGCTGAAATATTATGTAGGAAAATAAGCAAAGGTTATATTTATGTTCAATTTAATTTAATCATGTGAAAGCACAGTTAAACATTGAAATATGGGATTTGTAGATATAAGATAAATTTCATTACTGCATGAAGGTATTTTCTTGGTCACAGATATTAAACAGTTAAGCAAAAAATCTTAGAATATACCCAAGATTTGAAACATTAAAGTATAATATTTATTAAATTGATACATTTTTCTCTAATAAGCATAGAGCTTAGAAACATTTTAAGTAAATATTTTTAATGCAGCAGTTATAAAATTTTTTGATTTTAAGACTCCTTTACATTCTTAAAAATTATGGAATACCCTAAATTATATTTATGTGGATTATATCTATCAATATTTGCTGTGATAGAAATTAAAGCTGAGAGCTCACAACTGTAATCTCAGCACTTTGGGAGGCTGAGGTGGGCAGATCACCTGAGGTTAGGAGTACAAGACTAGCCTGGCCAACATGGAGAAACCCCATCTCTACTAAAAAAAAAAAAATACAAAAAATTAGCCAAGTGTTGTAGCAGTGCCTGTGATCCCAGCTACTCAGGAGGCAGAGGCAAGAGAATCATCTAAAACCAGGAGTTGGAAGTTGCAGTGAGCTGAGATCACACCATTACACTCCAGCCTGGGTGACAGAGCAGGATTCTGTCTCAAAAAAAGAAAGAAAACTGAGAAAATTTTGAAATGTTTGTTAATTTACTGAAATAAGAATAACAAGCATATTATATATTAACATACCCAACACATTTTTGTAAAAAGTGTGTTATTTTCTAAAACAAAAAACATTACTGAGAAGAAAGGCAATGTTTTACATTTTTGTAAATCTCTTTATTGACTGGTTTAATTATCTGGCTACATTATCATATCTGCTTTTGCCTTCAATCTGTTGTTGAGTCACACCCCTTGTAGTCTCTGGAAAATTCCATTGTCAACTCATGAGAGAATCATAGAAAAAAAGGCAGATAACATGTTGGTATAGCCATGGAAAGAATTTGACATTGTTGATTCTTTAAAAGGTATCGTGACCATCTGGATCACAGTGCAAGCAGCTGAAGAAAAAAGCCAACAAAAGGAATGCTGCAGATCTTGCTTCTATTTTTGGTGCCATCATCACCAGATGATCTTTACCCCCAAAAAACAGAATACACATTCTTCTCAGTACCACATGGTACTGACTCTAAAACCAGCCACTTAATTGAAAGTAAAACACTCCTCAGCAAATGCAAAAGAACTGAAATCATAACAAACAATCTCTTCGACCACAGTGCAATCAAATTAGAGCTCAAGATTAAGAAACTCGCTCAAAACCACACAACTATATGGAAGTTGAACAACCTGCTCCTGAATGTATCCTGGGTAAATAATGAAATTAAGGCAGAAATCAAGAAGTTTTTTGAAACCAATGAGAACAAAGAAACAATGTACCAGAATCTCTGGGACTCAGTAAAGCAGTGTTAAGAGAGAAAGTTAAGGCACTAAATGCTGACCTCACTACACTAGAAAGATTGACAAAAACAAGCAATGGGGAAAGGATTCCCTGTTTAATAAATGGTGTTGGGAAAACTGGCTAGCCATGTGCAGAAAGCAGAAACTGGACCCCTTCCTTATATCTTACACTAAAATTAACTCCAGGTGGCTTAAAGACTTAAACATAAGACCTAACACCATAAAAACCCTAGAAGAAAACCTAGGCAAAACCATTCAGAAAATATGCATAGGCAAGGACTTCATGACTAAAACACCAAAAGCATTGGCAACAAAAGCCAAAATAGACAAATGGGATCTGTTTAAACTCCAGAGCTTCTGTACAGCAAAAAGAAACAGTCATTAGAGAGAACCAGCAACCAACAGAATGAAAAAAATTTTTTGCAGTTTATTTATCTGACAAAGGGCTAATATCCAGAATCTATAAAGAACTAAAACAGATTTATAAGAAAAAAAAAGCCCATTCAAAAATGGGCAAAGGATATGAACACTTTTCAAAAGAAGACATCTATAAGGTTAACAATCTTATGAAAAAATGCTCATCACTGGTTATTAGAGAAATGCAAATCAAAACCACATTGAGATACCATCTCATGCCAGTTAGAATGGTGATCATTAAAATATCTGAAGATAACAGATGTTGGAGAGGATGTGGAGAAACAGGAACACTTTTACACTGTTGGTGGGAGTGTAAATTAGTTGAACCATTGTGGAAGACAGTGTGGCAATTCCTCAAGGACCTAGAAATAGAAATAGCATTTGACCCAGCAATACCATTACTGGGCATATATCCAAAGGATTATAAATCATTCTATTGTAAGGACACATGCACACATATGTTCATTACAGCACTGTTTACAATTGGAAGGACCTGGAACCAACCCAAATGCCCATCAATGATAGACTGGACAGGAAAAATGTGGCACATATACACCATGGAATACTATGCCATCATAAAAAATGATGAGATCAGCTGGGATTTCCAAGATGGCGCCATAGAAACAACTCAGGATTGCAGCTCTCAGTGAAGGCACAGATGGTGAGTCCTAGCTGCATTCTCAGATGGCCCTTTGTTGCCCACAGAATGAGGAAATTCCCAGGTGTAGGAGAGATATGGGACGCCCGCGCAGCCAGTGCTTTGTCTTGCGCGGCCGGTTCAGCCGGTGCTGCAGCTCAGCAGCACACAGCACAAAACTCACTGGTGAGTTTAACTGCGTGCCCTGTTAAACCAGCAAACTGAGACTTGGAAGGGCAGATTGACATGTCCATCTGATTAAACGGGACTTGGACAATGAGCCAGACCAGGAGATTCCTGGGAAACGTGATTTGAGCCGGTGCAGTGGGCAGCAGCACGGGAGACTGCACAGATCCCAGTGTCCTATCAGCAGGCTACTGGGGTGCCAGTGAGAGAGTCAACCATTCAAATTGGGGAGAAAAAGAGAGAGAGAGACAGGATGGACTCTGAGGCAGGGAGCCAGGTGATCGGGCTCAGCGGGTCCCACCCTAACAGGGACAAGCAGGGTGGCGATTGGAGGCGCTTGGGGTTGAGAGTTTTACTGCAAGCTCAGCTGAATCCAGGGCGGTGCAGCCCGGTGGGGGAGGGGCGTCCACCACTATGGACGAAATCCGCCCCTACTGAGGTACAAGCCTAGTGCTGATGCAGCCTCCCATTGCCGAGGTAACCTGCCATAACAGAGACACTCCACCAGCAGGGCGGAGCACACCACAGCAGAACGGAGCCCCGTGGCAGTAGGGCAGACCTGCGCTAGCAGGGCAGAGCCTCAGCAGGCAAATAGTGAATAGAATACCTCCTAGACAGGCACGACAGTGCAACAGATACTCATAAAGAAAGCCCCAACTCCCTGAGACAAAGCATCTGAGGGAAACAAAAAAGGGGGGGGATTTAGAAGTTCAGCTGTAGAAGACTGAAACACAGGTGCCCAACAACCCTGAATGAACAATGGAGCTCACAGCTCAGCACTGGAGCTCCTATAAGGTACAGACCGTCTCCTCAAACAGCTCCCTGACACATGTATATCCAAACAGTCACCTCAAAAAAGGACTAATCAGACTGACATTTGGCTGGCATTATTCTGGAACAAACATAGCAGAAGAAGAAACTGGTAGCATCCCTCACTGTTTCACAGCTGCTACAGGTATACCCCAGACAAGCAGGGCATGGGGTGGACCTCAGCACTCATACAGCAGAAGGGCTAGACCATTAGAAGGAAAACTAAGTAACAGAAATACTTCATCATCAAGAATCTGGGCATCCACTCAGAGACTCAATTGAAAAATCAGCAACTACTAAGATGACAGGTGAATAAATCCACAAAGATGGGAAGAAACCAGCGCAAAAAGGAGGAAAACACCTGAAACCAAAACACCTCACCTCCTACAAAGGAACAAAACTCCTCACCAGCAAGGGAACAAAGCTGGACAGAGAATGAGAGTGATGAAATGACGGAATCAGACTTCAGAGGGTGGATAATGAGAAACTTCAGTGAGCTAAAAGAACATGTTCTAAATCAAAGCAAAGAAACTAAGAACCTTGAAAAAGATTTGAAAAAAGATTTGAGGAAATGATAACAAGAATGGACAACTTAGAGAGGAATATGAATGAATTGAAAAAGCTGAAAACACAACACGAGAACTTTGTGAAGCATGCACAAGTTTCAACAGCCAAATTGACCAAGCAGAAGAAAGAATATCAGAAGTCGAAGATCAACTCAATGAAATGAAATGAGAAACCAAGATTAGAGAAAGAAGCACAAAAAGGAATAAACAAAATCTTCAGGAAATGTGGGACTATGTGAAGAAACCCAAAATACATTTGATAGGTGTACCAGAACGTGGCGAAGAGAATAAATGCAAGCTGGAAAATACTCTTCAGGATATTATCCAGGAAAATTTCCCCAACCTAGCAAGGCAAGTCAATACTCAACTCCAGGAAATAGAGAGAACACCACAAAGATACTCCGCAAGAAGAGCAACCCCAAGACACATAATCGTCAGATTCGACAGGGTTTAAATGAAGGAGAAAATACTAAGGGCAGCCAGAGAGAAAGATCGGGTCACCCACAAGGGAAGCCCATCAGATTCACAGCAGATCTCTCGGCAGAGACTCTACAAGCCAGAAGAGAGTGGGGGCCAATATTCAACATGCTTAGAGAAAATAACTTTAAACCCAGAATTTCATATTCAGCCAAAATGAGCTTTATAAGTGAAAGAAAAATAAAATTATTCATGAACAAGCAAGTACTCAGAGATTTTGTCACCACTAGGCCTGCTTTACAAGAGCTCCTGAAAGAGGCACTACACCTAGAAAGAAACAACCAGTACCAGCCATCCTAAAAGCATACCAAATGCTAAAGAGCATCAACAAAATGTAGAATCTACATGAACCAATGGGCAAAACATCCAGCTAGCATCAAAATGGCAGTATCAAATTCACACATAACAGTATTAACCCTAAATGTGAATGGGCTAAATGCACCAATCAAAAAACACAGACTGGCAAATTGGATAAAAAACCAAAACCCATTGGTGTGCTGTATCCCAGAAACCCATCTCACATGCAAGGATACACAAAGGCTCAAAATAAAGGGATGGAGGAAGATTTACCAAGCAAATGGAGAGCAAAAAATAGCAGGAGTTGCAATTCTCGTCTCTGATAAAATAGACTTTACACCAACAAAGATCAAAAGAGACAAAGAAGGTCATTACATAATGGTAAAAGGATTGATACAACAAGAAGAGCTAATGATCCTAAATATATATGGACCCAATGCAGGAGCACCCAAATATATAAGACAAGTTCTTAATGACTTACAAAGAGACTTAGGCTCCCAAACAATAATAGTGAGAGACTTTAACACTCCACTGTCAATATTAGACAGATCAACCAGACAAAAAATTAACAAGGATATCCAGGACTTAAACGCAGACCTGGAACAAGCAAACCTGAGAGACATTTACAGAACTCTCCACCCCAAATCCACAGAATATACATTCTTCTCAGCACCACATCACACCTACTCCAAAATTGACCACATAATTGGAAGTAAAGCACTCCTCAGCAAATGCAAAACAACTGAAATCATAAAAAACAGTCTCTCAGACCATAGTGCAATCAAGTTAGAACTCAGAATTCAGAAACTAACTCAGAACCGCACAGTTTCATGGAAATTGAACAACTGGCTCTTGAATGTCGATTGGATAAACAATGAAATGAAGGCAGAAATAAAGAAGTTCTTTGAAACCAATGAGAACAAAGACACAACATACCAGAATCTCTGGGACACATTTAAAGCAGTCTGTAGAGGGAAATATATAGCAATAAGTGCCCACATGAGAAGAGTGGAGAGATCCAAAATTGACACCCTATCATCAAAATTGAAAGAGCTAGAGAAGCAAGATCAAAAAAGCTCAAAACCTAGCCAAAGACAAGAAATAACTAAGATCAGAGCAGAACTGAAGGAGATAGAGACATGAAAAACCCTTCAAAAAATCAATAAATCCAAGAGCTGGTTTTTCAAAAAGATCAACAAAATAGACAGACCACTAGCCACACTGATAAAAAAGAAGAGAGAGAACAACCAAATAGATGCAATAAAAAATGATAAAGGGGAAATCACCACAGATTCCACAGAAATTCAAACCGTCATCAGAGAATATTACAAACAATTCTGTGCACATAAACTAGTAAACCAGGAGGAAATGGATAAATTCCTGGACACCTGTGTCCTCCCAAGCCTAAACCAGGAGGAAGCTGAAACTCTGAATAGACCAATAACAAGGTCTGAAGTTGAGGCAGCAATTAAGAGCCTACCACACAAAAAAAGCCCAGGTCCAGATGGGTTCACAGCCGAATTCTACCAGACACACAAAGAGGAGCCAGTACCATTCCTTCTGAAACTATTTCAAATATTTCAAAAAGAGGGGACCCTTCCCAAATCATTTTATGAGACCAACATCATCCTGATACCAAAACCCAGCAGAGACTCAACAAGAAAAGAAAACTTCAGGCCAATATCCATGATGAACATAGATGCAAAAATCTTCAATAAAATACTGGCAAACCTACTACAACAGCACATTTAAAAACTTATCCATCATGATCAAGTACGATTCATCCTGGGGATGCAAGGCTGGTTCAACATACGCAAGTCTATAAATGTAATTGACCACATAAACAGAACCAAAAACAAAAACCACATGATTATCTCAATTGACTCAGAGAAGGCATTTGACAAAATTCAACAGCCCTTTATGCTAAAAACCCTCAATAAACTTGGTATTGATGGAACATATCTCAAAGTAATAAAAGCTATTTATGACAAACCAACAGCCAATATCATACTGAATGGGCAAAAACTGGAAGCATTCCCTTTGAAATCTGGCACTAGACGAGGATGCCCTCTCTCACCACTCCTATTCAACATAGTACTGGAAGTTCTAGCCAGAGAAATTAAGCAAGAAAAAGAAATAAAAGGTATTCAAATAGGAAAGGAGGAAGCCAAATTGTCTCTATTTGCAGACGACATGATAGTATACCTAAAAGACCCCATCACCTCAGCCCAAAAACTCCTGAAACTGATAAGCAACTTAAGCAAAGTCTCGGGATATAAAATCAATGTGCAAAAATCACAAGCATTCCTATATGCCAATAACAGACTTAAAGAGAACCAAATCAAAAACAAACTGCCATTCACAATTGCTACAAAGAAAATAAAATACCTAGGAATACAACTCACAAGGAATGTAAGGGACCTCTTTAAGGAAAACTACAAACCACTGCTCAACGAAATAAGAGAGGACACAAACAGATGGAGAAACATTCCATGTTCGTGGTTAGGAAGAATCAACACCATGAAAATGGCTATACTGCCCAAAGTAATTTACACAATCAATGCTATCCCCATCAAACTACCATTGAATTTCTTCACAGAATTGAAAAAACCCATCATGAACTTCATATGGAACCAAAAGAGAGCCCACATAGCCAAATCTATTCTAAGCAAAAAGAACACAGCGGGAGGCATCACACTACCAGACTTCAAACTATACTACAAGGCTACAGTAATCAAAACAGCATGGTACTGGTACCAAAACAGAGATATAGACCAATGGAAAAGAACAGAGGCATCAGAGGCAACACAACATATCTACAACCATATAATCTTTGATAAACCTGACAAAAACAAGGAATGGGGAAAGGATTCCCTGTTTAAAAAATGGTGTAGGAAAAACTGGCTAGCCATATGCAGAAAGCAAAAACTGGACCCCTTCCTGACACCTTACACTAAAATTAACTCCAGATGGATTAAAGACTTAAACATAAGACCTGGCACCATAAAAACCCTAGAAGAAAATCTAAGCAAAAGCATTCAAGACATAGGAGTAGGCAAGGACTTCATGACCAAAACACCAAAAGCATTGGCAACAAAAGCCAAAATAGACAAATGGGACCTAATCAAACTCCACAGCTTTTGCACGGCAAAGGAATCAGTCACTAGAGTGAATCGGCAACCATCAGAATGGGAAAAAATCTTTGCAGTTTACCCATCTGACAAAGGGCTGATATCCAGAATTTACAAAGAACTCAAACAGATTCACAGGAAAAAAAACAAACAAGCCCATTCAAAAATGGGCAAAGAATATGAACAGACACTTTACAAAAGAAGACATACATGAGGCCAACAAACACATGAAAAAATGCTCATCATCACTGGTCATTAAAGAGATGCAAATCAAAACCACATTGAGATACCATCTCATGCCAGTAAGAATGGTGATTATTAAAATATCAGGAGACAACAGATGCTGGAGAGGATGCGGAGAAATAGGAACACTCTTACACTGTTTGTGGGAGTGTAAACTAGTTCAACCATTGTGGAAGACAGTGTGGCAATTCCTCAAGGTCCTAGAAATAGAAATTCCATTTGACCCAGCAATCCCATTACTGGGTATATATCCAAAGGACTATAAATCATTCTACTATAAGGACACATGCACACGAATGTTCATTGCGGCACTGTTTACAATAGCAAAGACCTGGAACCAACCCAAATGCCCATCGATGATAGATTGGACTGAGATGTGGCACATATACACCATGGAATATTACGCAGCAATCAAAAATGATGAGTTTTTGTCTTTTGTAAGGACATGGATGAATCTGAGAACATCATTCTCAGCAAACTGACACAGGAACAGAAAAAGTAATATCGCATATTCTCACTCATAGGCAGGTGAGAAAAATGAGAACACATGGACACAGGGAGGGGGTCTACTACACACAGGGGCCTATTGGGGGGAATTGGGGAGGGACAGCAGGGAGGGGGCTGGGGAGGGATAGCCTGGGGAGAAATGTCAAGTGTGGCTGAAGGGGAGGAAGGCAGCAAAACACACTGCCATGTGTGTACCTATGCAACTATCTTGCACGTTCTGCACATGTACCCCCAAACCTAAAATGCAATAAAAATTTAAAATTAAAAATAAAATGATGAGTTCATATTTTTTGTAGTGATATGGATGAACACGGAAACCATCATTCTCAGCAAACTGACACAAAAACAGAAAATCAAACCCCACATGTTCTCACTCATACGTTTGTGTTGAACAATGAGAACACATGGACATAGGGAGGGGAGCATGACACACTGAGGTCTGTGGGAGGGACTAGGGGAGGGACAGTGGAGTATAGGGAGTTGGGTAGAAATAACATGGGGAGAAATGCCAGATATAGGTGATGGGGATGGAGGCCGCAAACCACATGGCCATGTATGTACCTATGCAACAATCCTGCATGTTCTTTACATGTACCCCAGAACCTAAAATGCAATAAAATATATTTTAAAAAAGAAAGATCTCAAATCGACACTTACACATCACAACTAAAAAAAAAAAAAGCTATAGAACCAAGAGCAAACAAATCCAAAAGCTAGCAGAAGACAAAACATAACTGAGATCTTGGAGTGGAACTGAAGGAAACAGAGATGTGAAAAAACATTCAAAAAAATCAATGAATCCAGGAGCTGTTTTTCTGAAAAAAAAAAAATTAATAAAATAGGCCACTAGATAAACTAATAAGGAAGAAAAAAAAAAGAAGAATCAAACAGACACAATAAAAAATGGTAAAGGGGGTATCACTTCTGATCCCACAGGAATACAGTCTAATATTAGAGAATACTATAAACACCTCTATGCAAATAAACTAGAAAATCTAGAAGAAATGGGTAAATTCCTGGATACATTACCATCCCAAGACTAAACCAGGAAGAAATCGAATCTAAAAATAAACAAATAACAAGCTTTGAAATTGAGGCATAATTAATAGCCTACCAATCAAAATAAAAAGGAGGGGAGAAGACTGGATGGATTCATAGCTGAATTCTACCAGAGGTAAAGACAGAAGCTGGTACCATTCCCTCTGAAACTATTCAAAACAGTTGAAAAGGAGTGATTCCTCCCTAACTCATTTTATGAGGCCAGCATTATCCTGATATCAAAACCTGGCAGAGACACAACAAAAAAAAAAACTTCAGGCCAATATCCCTGAAGAACATCAATGTGAAAATCTTCAATAAAATACTGGCAAACCAAATTCAGCAGCACATCAAAAAGCTTATTCACCACAATCAAGTCAGTTTCATTCCTGGGATGCAAGGCTGGCTTAACACGTGAAAATCAATAAACATAATCCATCACAGAAATAAAACCAATGACAAAAACCACATGATTATTTCCACAGATGCAGAACGGGCCTTCAATAAAATTTGGCATTCGTTCATGTTAAAAACTTTCAATAAGCTAGGTATTCATGGACCATATTTCAAAATAATAAGAGCCAATATTGTATTGAGTGATCAAAAGCTGGAAGCATTTCCTTTGAAAACCAGCACAAGACAAGGATGCCCTCTCTAACCACACCTATTCAGCAAATATTGGAAGTTGTGACCAGAGCAATCAGGTAAGAGAAAGAAATAATGGATATTCAAATAGGAAGAGAGGAAGTCAAAAATGCCTCTGTTTGCAGACACATGATCCTCCTATATCTGGAAACCCCATCGTCTCAGTCCAAAAGCTCCTTAAGATGACAGACAACTTTAGCAAAGTCTGAGGATACAAAATCAATGTGCAAAAATCACAAACACTCCTATAAACCAACAATAGACAATCAGAGAGCCAAATCATGAATGAACTCCCATTCACAATTGCTACAAAAAGAATAAAATACCTAAGAATATAGCTAACAAGGGATGTGAAGGACTTCTTCAAGAACTACAAACCACTGCTCAAGGAAATAAGACAGAACACAAACAAATGGAAAAATATTCCAACCTCACTGACAGAAAGAATCAATATTATGTGAAAATGTCCATACTGTCTAAAGTAATTTATAGATTCATTGCTATTCCCCTCAAACTACCATTGACATTCTTCACAGAATTAGAAAAATACTACTTTGAAATTCATATGGAATCAAAAAGACCCCCTATAGCCAAGACAATTCTAAGCAAAAAGAACAAAGCAGGAGGCATCACACTACCCAGCTTCAAACTATACTTAACTGACAGGCAACAGTAACCAAAATAGCGTGATACTAGTACCAAAACAGACATATAGACCAGTGGAACAGAATAGAGACCTCAGAAATAAGACCACACATTGACAATCATCAGATCTTTGACAAACCTGGGAAAAACAAGCAATGGGGAAAGGATTACCTATTTAATAAATGGTGCTGGAAGAACTGGCTAGCCATTTGCAGAAAAGTGAAACTGGACCCCTTCCTTACACCTTATACAAAAATTAACTCTAGATGGTTTAAAAACTTAAATGTAAAACCCAAAACCATGAAAACCCTAGAACAAAATGTATTCAGAACATAGACATGGGCAGAGATTTATGATAAAATTGCCAAAAGCAATTGCAACAAAAGCTAAAATTAACAACTGAGATCTGATTAAACTAAAGGGCTTCTCCACAGCAAAAGAAACTATCATCACAGGGAACAGGCAATCTAGAGAATGGGAGAAAAATTTTGCAATCTACCCATTGACAGAAGTCTAATATCCAGAATTTGCAAGGAACTTAAACAAATTTACAAGAAAAGAAAAAACAACCCTATCAAAAATTGGGTAAAGGAAATAAACAGAAACTTCTCGAAAGAAGACATTTATGTGGCCAACAGACATATGAAAAAAGCTCAATATCACTGACCATTAGAGAAATGCAAATCAAAATCACAATGAGATACAATCTCATGCCAGTTAGAATGGCGATCATTAAAAAGTCAGGAAACAACAGATGCCAGAGAAGTTGTGGAGAAATAGGAATGCTTTTAAACTGTTGGTGGTGAGTGTAAATTAGTTCAACCATTGTGAAAGACAGTGTGGCAATTCCTCAAGGATCTAGAACCAGAAATACCATTTGACCCAAAAATTTATTACTGGGTATACACCCAAAGGAATATAAATCATTCTATTATAAAGATACATGCACATGTATGTTTACTGCAACACTATTCACAATAGCAAAGACAAGGACTCCACCCAAACGCCCATCAATGATAGACTCAACAAAGAAAATGTGTTACATATATGTCATGGAATACTATGCAGCCATAAATAGGAATGAGATCATATCATTTGCAGGGCCATGGATGACGTTCAAAGCCATCATCCTCAGCAAACTAACACAGAAACAGAAAACCAAACACTGCACATTCTCATTCATAACTGGGAGCTGAACAATGAGAACACATGGACACAGGGAAGGGAACATCACACACTGGTGCCTGTCAGAAGGGAAAGAGGAGGGAGAGCATCAGAACGAATAGCTTAATACAGAGTTTAATACCTAGGTGATGGATTGATAGGTGCAGCAAACTACCATGACATGTATTTACCTGTGCAATAAACCTGCATGTTTTGCACATGTATCCTGGAATTTAAAGTAAAATAAAAAGAAAGCTTCTTTCAAATATTTAATATTTAATAAATGAATACAGAAGAAATATAAGTATCCTCATTTGTGTAACATTTATTTGAATCAAACTAAATCTTCCAATGAATTAAGTTGGTTTGTAATTTTGGCTTAAAGAAATTATGTGGTTTTTCTTTGATCTTATTGCAATATATATGTTAGCTTCTGATGAATCAGAAACCACTCTAACAGTTAGTAGTTTCAAACAATAATTTATTATTTCATATGATTCTTCTTGTCTGGGCTGTTTCAGCTGAAGCTGGATGGTCTAGGATGGCTCCAGGCAGTTGACTCAATGTTATCTGGAGTAATGGAGGTGATTTAGCTATAATCATCCAGGAGGCTAGCCTGGGCTAGTTCACAAGATGGCAATTGCAGAATTCCAAGTATAGCAAATGAGACCTAGCTCCAATATGTAAGTCCTTTAAAGGTTCTGCTTGTATCGTATTTGTTCATGTCTCATTGGCCAAAGTAATTCACATGACCAAACCTGAAAAGAACAGGTAGATTCACGAAATAGACCAAACATTGATGGAAGAAACTACAAAATCAGATTGTAAAATGTTATGTATAAAGAGATTAAACATTTGTAACAATTGTTAAAATCTACTGCAGACTGCTTTTTAGCCACAAATGATTTCTCCTAAATGAAAAATATGCTTGCTTCCAGAATTTAAATAGTCTCATTAAATTATGGCATCTGGTTCAAAGTACAGATTATTATAATTTGTTGCTAATATAGATATTAGTGTGAGTCATTGGATGTAGTTGCTCTTCATTCAGAGACCTATCAACTAAATGCATAAGTTATCTGTGGCCAACCAACAGATTAAACAAGGGTGAGATGGGAGAAAAGTAATTGCAATATATACTTCTGATCGGAAAAACGAGGAATGGGAGGCATAGAATAGTCATTGGTCTAACCAATTCTGAAATACATCAAGGCACATGTTAAAAGGATCCCCTACTCTAAGTCTATGAAAATTCCTTGATTAAGTCTATTTCTGCTCCCTGAGAGTAATTTGTTTGTCTATTTTTCTCTGGATCTCTTGCCTCTATCTCTAGGACTTTTATCTTTCTAAATAGAAATGATCGTGATTCTCAGTCTGATTTCTGCCTCCAAAATATTTGAAGCCTAGAAACTTTTCTTCCTTTTGTAATTGTTTTTAGTCTAAGCTGGCAGTGCTTTTGTTAGTAAAATGGTATTTAAAAAATTCATGGATTGCCTATGAATCTGATTTACATCTATTGTATGTAATTTCAAAAATTCTCCACTTCCAAAATTCACATCTATTTCATTTCAAAACAGGCCCTCCTCCACCTTAGATGTGGTAGGCTGCTATGAAAAAAAAAATGCCATTAGAATTATTAGGAGACAATTTGTCTTGCTGAGAATTCGTCTGTCCATCTTAGAACGTTTAAAGATTTTTTTAAAAAAGGATCTTATAACCAACCACACCCTTGTCCATCTTTATACTAAGGCCATTTCCTACTTTGTGAATTTTTACCAAGGTGAGAGACAATTTATTTTTTGACCCAGCAATTCCTGACTGCTTTTTATTTCTTCTTAAATCCACTTGTAAACAAAACTGTTTATTTTAAAACTTATTCTCTTGTTTTCATACTTATATGCAGCTAACAGGGGCCAGTTGACACTCTCAGCATCGGTCATAAAACCTCTTTAGACACACTCTTTAGGTTCATTAGATACATTTTCTATCTTCCAAGTTTCTGCAGATTAAAGCTTTGCTAAATATTCCATTATAGCATAATCTTGTACCACTGTTTCAACCTTCACTAACAGTTTCTTCATTGTTTTCTCAGCCTCCATCCAAAGCCAATATTATATATTTTAGTATTTTATTATGTATTTTAGGTTTTGTTAGAGAAACGCCACACACTGGGTACTAGTTTTTATATCAGTTAACATTTGTTGTGTTAAACAATAATTTCCTTTAGACAATGAATATTTCTTTTTTTATGCTTCAGTGGTTGGCCTGGCTGGTTATACTTCTCTGAGCCAGATTCATTGGTGCTGGGTTTTCAGATAGCCTCATTCATATATCACGCAGTAGGCTTGCTGTCAGTTGGATAATGGCAATGACTTTATCATGTGTTTCTTCGTTCAGCAGGTTTACGTGGACTCATTAGTGATTGCAAGGTTCTCAAGATCAGAGACAGCAAGTCTCATTTTGGTTTTTAGCCACTGCTTATGTCACGTTTGATATGTCCCTTTGCCCAAAGCGAGTCACATCGCCAAGACCAGATTCAAGAAGTTGTGAGAAGGTTTCCACCTTCTGATGGATGGAGCTGCAAAGTCACATTATAAAGGGAAGATACATAAAAGGGCAGAAGAATGTCTAGCCATTTTTGAAGTCTATCACAGCAAGTATAGTTTATGTAAGACCTGAGTATAATTTTGTATTGCTAATCTAATCATTAGGGTTTGCTAAATTTCCTATGCTACATTTATAGGAAAGATTATATTGTTTCCATAAATTATGTAAGGTTATGAGACTATAAACATATATGTTTAACTAAATTGGATTATAAATATTAATAACTTTTAAAAGAACTTGTGAAGTGGAGCCAAATCATGTGAATTTAATCACTATCACGCCGCCTACTCTATCTTGATGAAATTATAGAAGGTTATCTCTCCGACAGTTTATGTCCATTTTGATTGTGTTGTTCTGTAGGAGCAATTTAAATGCAATTTCCAAGATTATTAATTGACTTTAAGACTTTGGGCTACTATTAATGTAAGTTAATGAATAATTAATTCTTCTAATTAAAGTAAATTCAGTAAGTTATATGCATCATCTTATAATAAATATGCTGATAAGTTAATATAAAGCTTTAAATTTAGCATCTGAGCATTTTTTTTAAGTTTATGTAAACATAGTCAGATTATTAGAAAAATAAAGCTTGGTATGATAAAGAGTAGAGGACTAACAATTCAAAATTGGTCTGGAAGTATTTAGCCTTTTCTTTAAAAAGGCGAATGGATTACCTCTGTAATCAGCCCAGATAACAGTTTCCTTAGCCCATCAGAATTCTCTTACCTTCGATCCTGTTAAGTTTTTATCCTACTTATAAATTATTTAATAATAAACAATAAAAGTTTTTATTTCTGAAATAACTATTTTATGTTATCTTCTTCTATTATTTTAATATACCATCACTGTGATTAATAGAAATCAAGACTATAATAATTAACCCATGACTTATGCTCATATTTTGATATAATGATCAATGTCCTCTCACCAATCTGATACTGCCTTTTCCAAAGTCAGCCATGAAATTTAAAATTGTAAAACTGTTTAGATATATTTGATATCCTGACTCTTTTGTGCAGTATTTGCTCACTTACCTTCTAAAGGTGAGTGACTAGAAATAATTAGATAGGTTTGGTATTTCTATTGTTGATTAGATCAACACAATTGTGAAAGAGCCATTCTCTTTGTCAAACTAATGGTATAGGAAGAGCTGTCAAATCAAAAAGAGAAGTTCAACCTCCATAGGTCAATTTTATACAAGTAAGATATTATTAAATAAGAACATATTTTCAGTCATTCAGTTTCAGGATAGACTGAAGTATTCTCATGTTCACATGCAAAGCCTGGCATGATGTCGCTAAAATAAATCAATTGTTTAAAACATGTTGTCTTAATGTTTTTAGTACCCTCGCAGCTAGCGGCACATGTAACATGTATTCTACTGAATGACTGAAAAGCTCTGGCGGCTTTTCAGTGTTTCTAGTATTCACATTGTGTTCTTATATACAGGATAAACTTTAACTTGACCTTTTCTAAAGAATTACAGATTATGCCTCAACAGGAAATTTTAATCTCCTCTGTTCTTATATTTTTGGTGACTATTATAAAATTTATAGTGAGCATTCAGTCATATCATAAAACATGTTCCCACTCCCACTCCTTAAACATTGCCCTTAAAGCTCATGCTATATAAGCTACAGGAAATAAATTATATCTTTTGGAGGAAACGTCTAAGAAATGGTAATCTCAGTAAGGACTATATCAGCTACTGTTAGCTCTCAGTAGTTAAAGAAGTAAATTAATTCTTACACGAGTCCCAGTGTAAGTTGACATTACCACCTGCCAGCCTGTGCCAAAGAACTAAATCAGAATTTCTAAAACACCTGTGGGCCAGGAGTGGCTGACTTCCTGTATGCTTATTGATGCCTTTGGTTCTGAAGGGATGAAAATTAGTTATGCAAGACTAAGTGAAACTGATAACAAGATTTCAATTGATTTTTTGTTTTTGGTTTTTGATTTTGAGATGGGGGTCTCATTCTATCACAATCACAGGTCACTGCAGCTTCAACTTCCCAGACCCAAGGGATCCTCCCACTTTAGCCTCCCTAGAAGCTGGGACCACAGATGGATACCAAAATGCCCAGTTCATTGTTCGTTTATTGTTGTTTTCTGGAGAGACAGAGTCTCTCTCTGTTGCCCAGGCTGGTCTCAACATCCTGAACTCAAGTATTCTTTAGCCTCAGTCTCCCTATGTGCTGAGATTATAGGCATGAGATACCACATGTGGTTTAATTGGTATTTTTAACTGAAATATTGATGGTTTGGCTTATAATGGTCAAAATTCTGATGGTCATCTGGAAAAAGACTTTTTCCTTCCTTTTCATATATGTATAACATATATGTATAACCTATATGAAAAAGAAGGAAAATAAATTTATGCAAACTGGAATAAAACACTTTTATAATTTCCTCTAACTCACCATTCAGAATTTAAGAAAGGTGTTCTAAGAGAAATATTAAAATAAATTATAACCCTATGAAGCAAAGGATAATTTAAGAATATTAATGCTTATTGATCATTTTGTCTAAAAAACTATTCAAAATGTATTCAAAAACACTCAAAATTCCATAAACTTTATAATAATGTACTCTATGAAAATTTTTACTCATACTTCTTACCAGGATAAAATTATATAAAATATGTAAAAAATATCTCATTTAAAGGTAAATCTTATTTTTTTTTAATTTTTATTACATTTTAGGTTTTGTGGTACATGTGCAGAACATGTAAGATAGTTGCATAGGTACACACATGGCAGTGGGTTTTGCTGCCTTCCTCCCCTTCACCCACATTTGGTATTTCTCCCAGGCTATCCCTCCCCAGCTACCCCGCTGCTGTCCCTCCCCTATTACCCCCAAGAGACCCCAGTGTGTAGTACCCCCCTCCCTGCGTCCATGTGTTCTCATTTTTCTCACCCGCCTATGAGTGAGAATATGCGGTATTTTGTTTTCTGTTCTTGTGTCAGTTTGCTGAGAATGATGTTCTCCAGATTCATCCATGTCTTTACAAAGGACACAAACTCATCATTTTTGATTGCTGCATAATATTCCATGGTGTATATGTGCCACATTTTCCCAGTCTAGTCTATCATCGATGGACATTTGGGTTGGTTCCAGGTCTTTGCTATTGTAAACAGTGCCGCAATGAACATTTGTGTGCATGTGTCCTTATAGTAGAAGAATTTATAGTCCTTTGGATATATACCCGGTAATGGGATTGCTGGGTCAAATGGAATTTCTATTTCTAGGTCCTTGAGGAATCGCCACACTGTCTTCCACAATGGTTGAACTAATTTACACTCCCAACAACAGTGTAAGAGTGTGCCTATTTCTCCATATCCTCTCCAGCGTCTGTTGTCTCCAGATTTTTTAATGATCGCCATTCTAACTGGCGTGAGATGGTATGTCAATGTGGTTTTGATTTGCATCTCTCTAATGACCAGTGGTGATGAGCATTTTTTCATGTGTTTGTTGGCCTCATGTATGTCTTCTTTTGTAAAGTGTCTGTTCATATCCTTTGCCCATTTTTGAATGGGCTTGTTTGTTTATTTCCTGTAAATCTGTTTGAGTTTTTTGTAAATTCTGGATATCAGCCCTTTGTCAGATGGGTAAACTGCAAAGACTTTTTCCCATTCTGTTGGTTGCTGATTCACTCTAGTGACTGTTTCTTTTGCCATGCAAAAGCTGTGGAGTTTGATTAGGTCCCATTTGTCTATTTTGGCTTTTGTTGCCAATGCTTTTGGTGTTTTGTTCATGAAGTCCTTGCCTACTCCTATGTCCTGAATGGTTTTGCCTAGATTTTCTTCTAGGGTTTTTATGGGTGTCAGGTCTTATGTTTAAGTCTTTAATCCATCTGGAGTTAATTTTAGTGTAAGGTGTCAGGAAGGGGTCCAGTTTCTGCTTTCTGCACAGGGCTAACCAGTTTTCCCAACACCATTTATTAAACGGACTTCTTTCCCCATTGCTTGTTTTTGTCTGGTTTATCAAAGATTATATGGTTGTAGATATGTTGTGTTGCCTCCAATGCCTCTGTTCTGTTCCATTGGTCTATATCTCTGTTTTGGTACCAGTACCATGCTGTTTTGATTACTGTAGCCTTGTAGTATGGTTTGAAGTCTGGTAGTGTGATGCCTCCCACTGTGTTCTTTTTGCTTAGAATTGACTTGGCTATGCGGGCTCTCTTTTGGTTCCATATGAAGTTCATGGTGGTTTTTTCCAGTTCTGTGAAGAAATTCAATGGTAGCTAGATGGGGATAGCATTGATTGTGTAAATGACTTTGGGCAGTATAGCCATTTTCATGATATTGATTCTTCCTAACCATGAACATGGGATGTTTCTCCATCTGTTTGTGTCCTCTCTTATTTTGTTGAGCAGTGGTGTGTAGTTTTCCTTAAAGAGGTCCCTTACATTCCTTGTGGGTTGTATACCTAGGTATTTTATTTTCTTTGTAGCAATTGTGAGTGGCAGTTCATTCTTGATTTGGTTCTCTTTAAGTCTATTATTGGTGTATAGGAATGCTTGTGATTTTTCCACATTGATTTTATATCCTGAGACTTTGCTAAAGTTGCTTATAAGTTTCAGGAGTTTTTGGGCTGAGGTGATGGGGTCTTGTAGGTATACTATCATGTCATCTGCAAATAGAGACAATTTGGCTTCCACCTTTCCTATTTGAATACGCTTTATTACTTTTTCTAGCCTGATTGCTCTGGCTAGAACTTCCAGTACTATGTTGAACAGGAGTGGTGAGAGAGGGCATCCTTGTCTAGTGCCGGATTTCAAAGGGAATGCTTCCAGTTTTTGCCCATTAAGTATGATATTGGCTGTTGGTTTGTCATAAATAGCTATTATTACTTTGAGATATGTTCCATCAATACCAAGTTTATTGAGGGTTTTTGGCAAAAAGGCTGTTGGATTTTGTCAAATGCCTTCTCTGCGTCAATTGAGATAATCATGTAGTTGTTTCTGCTTCTGTTTATGTAGTGAATTACATTTATAGACTTCCGTATGTTGAACCAGCCTTGGATCCCCGGGATGAATCCTACTTGATCATGATGGATAAATTTTTTAATGTGCCAGCATTTTATGGAAGATTTTTGCATCTATGTTCATCATGGATATTGGCCTGAAGTTTTTTTTTCTTGTTGAATCTCTGCCGGGTTTTGGTATCAGGATGATGTTGGTCTCATAAAATGATTTGGGAAGGGTTCCCTCTTTTTGGATTATTTGGAATAATTTCAGAAGGAATGGTACTAGCTCCTCTTTGTGTGTCTGGTAGAATTCGGCTGTGAACCCATCTGGACCTGGGCTTTTTTTGTGTGGTAGGCTCTTAATTGCTGCCTCAACTTCAGACCATGTTATTGGTCTATTCATAGTTTTGGCTTCCTCCAGGTTTAGGCTTGGGAGGACACAGGCGTCCAGGAATTTATCCATTTCTTCCTGGTTTACTAGTTTATGTGCATAGAGTTGTTTGTAGTATTCTCTGATGATGGTTTGAATTTCTGTGGAATCTGTGGTGATTTCCCCTTTATTGTTTTTTATTACATCTATTTGGTTGTTCTCTCTTTTCTTTTTTATCAGTCTGGCTAGTGGTCTGTCTACTTTGTTGATCTTTTTGAAAAACCAGCTCTTGGATTTATTGATTTTTTGAAGGGTTTTTCGTGTCTCTATCTCCTTCAGTTCTGCTCTGATCTTAGATATTTCTTGTCTTCTTCTAGGTTTTAAGTTCTTTTGATCTTGCTCCTCTGGTTCTTTCAATTTTGATGATAGGGTGTCAATTTTGGATCTCTCCACTCTTCTCATGTGGGCACTTATTGCTATATATTTTCCTCTACAGACTGCTTTAAGTGTGTCCCAGAGATTCTGGTATGTTGTGTCTTCGTTCTCATTGGTTTCCAAAAACTTCTTTATTTCTGCCTTCATTTCATTGTTTATCCAATCAACATTCAAGAGCCAGTTGTTCAGTTTCCATGAAGCTGTGTGGTTCTGAGTTAGTTTCTGGATTCCGAGTTCTAACTTGATTGCACTATGGTCTGAGAGACTGTTTGTTATGATTTCAATTGTTTTGCATTTGCTGAGGAGTGCTTTACTTCCAATTATGTGGTCAATTTTGGAGTAGGTGTGATGTGGTGCTGAGAAGAATGTATATTCTGTGGATTTGGAGGGGAGAGTCCTGTAAATGTCTATCAGGATTGCTTGTTCCAGGTCTGAGTTCAAGTCCTGGATATCCTTGTTAATTTTCTGTCTGGTTGATCTGTCTGATAGTGACAGTGGAGTGTTAAAGTCTCCCACTATTATTGTGTGGGAGTCTAAGTCTCTTTGTAAGTCATTAAGAACTTGCCTTATATATCTGGGTGCTTCTGTATTGGGTCCCTATATATTTAGAATCATTAGCTCTTCTTGTTGTATTGATCCTTTTACCATTATGTAATGACCTTCTTTGTCTCTTTTGATCTTTGTTGCTTTAAAGTCTATTTAATCGGAGATGAGAATTGGAACTCCTGCTTTTTTTTTTTTTTTTTTTGCTCTCCATTTGCTTGGTAAATCTTCCTCCATCCCTTTATTTTGAGCCTTTGTATATCCTTGCATGTGAGATGGGTTTCCTGGATACAGCACACCGATGGGTTTTGGTTTTTTATCCAGTTTGCCAGTCTGTGTTTTTTGATTGGTGCATTTAGCCCATTTACATTTAGGGTTAATATTGTTATGTGTGAATTTGATACTGCCATTTTGATGCTAGCTGGCTGTTTTGCCCATTGGTTGATGCAGGTTCTTCATTTTGTTGTTGCTCTTTAGCATTTGGTATCTTTTTAGAATGGCTGGTACTCGTTGTTCCTTTCTATGTGTAGTGCCTCTTTCAGGAGCTCTTGTAAAGCAGACCTGGTGGTGACAAAATCTCTGAGTACTTGCTTTTTGGCAAAACATTTTATTCTTCCTTCACTTATGAAGCTCAGTTTGGCTGGATATGAAATTCTGGGTTGAAAGTTCTTTTCTTTAAGGATGTTGAATATTGGCCCCCACTCTCTTCTGGCTTGTAGAGTTTCTGCCGAGTGATCTGCTGTGAGTCTGATGGGCTTCCCTTTGTGGGTGATCCGACCTTTCTCTCTGGCTGCCCTTAGTATTTTCTCTTTCATTTCAGCCCTGGTGAATCTGATGATTATGTGCCTTGGGGTTGCTCTTCTTGCAGAATATCTTTGTGGTGTTCTCTGTATTTCCTGGAGTTGAGTATTGACCTGCCTTGCTAGGTTAGGGAAATTTTCCTGGATAATATCCTGAAGAGTGTTTTCCAGCTTGGATTCATTGTCTTCATCACATTCTGGTACACTTATCAAACGTAGGTTATGTCTCCTCACAGTCCCACATTTCTTGGAGATTTTGTTCATTCCTTTTTGTGCTTTTTTCTCTAATCTTGGTTTCTTGTTTTATTTCATTGAGTTGATCTTTGACTTCTGATATTCTTTCTTCTGCTTGGTCAATTCAGCTGTTGAAACTTGTGCATGCTTCATGAAGTTCTTGTTTTGTGTTTTTCAGCTCCTTCAATTCATTCATATTCCTCTCTAAGTTTTCCATTCTTGTTATCATTTCCTCAAATTTTTTTCAAATCTTTTTTCAAGGTTCTTAGTTTCTTTGCATTGATTTAAAACATGTTCTTTCAGCTCATTGAAGTTTCTCATTATCCACCTTCTGAAGTCTGATTCCATCATTTCATCACACTCATTCTCTGTCCAGCTTTGTTCCCTTGCTGGTGAGGAGTTTTGTTCCTTTGTAGGAGGTGAGATGTTTTGGTTTCAGGTGTTTTCCTCCTTTTTGCTCTGGTTTCTTCCCATCTTTGTGGATTTATCCACCTGTCATCTTAGTAGTTGCTGACTTTCAATTGGGTCTCAGTGTGGACGCTCAGATTGTTGATGATGAATTATTTCTGTTAGTTAGTTTTCCTTCTAACAGTCTAGCCCCTCTGCTGTACCACTGCTGAGGTCCACTCCAGGCCATGCTTGTCTGGGGTACACCTGTAGTAGCTGCAGAACAGTGAGGGATGCTACCAGTTTCTTCTTCTGCTATCTTTGTTCTAGAATGATGCCCGCCAAATGTCAGTCTGATTAGTCCTTTTTTGAGGTGACTCTTTGGATATACAGGGGTCAGGGAGCTGCTTGAGGAGATGGTCTGTACTTCATAGGAGCTCCAGTGCTGACCTGTGAGCTCCGTTGTTCATTCAGGGTTGTTGTGCAGGTGTGTTTAGGTTGCTGCAGCAGAACTTAAAAAACCCCCCCCTTTTTTCCCTCAGATGCTCTGTCTCAGGGAGTTGGGACTTTCTTTACAAGTATCTGTTGACTGTCCTGCCCAGCTAGGAGGCAGTCTAGTCACTATTTGCCTGCCAAGGCTCTGCTCTGGTGCCATGGGGCTTCGCCCTACTACTGTGGGGCTCCACCCTACTGCCACAGGGCTCCACCCTACTGTGGCGGGTCTCTGCCCTGTTGGCGGAGTCTCTCTGTTATGGCGGGTTGTCTCGGCAATGGCAGGCTGCTTCTGCAATTGGTGTGTACCTCAGTAGGGGCGGTATGCGTCCGTAGTGGTGGACGCCCCTCCCCCACCAAGCTGCACCATCCTGGATTCAGCTGAGCCCACAGTAAAACTCTCAACCCCAAGTGTTTTGAATAGTGGTTTTGTTTGTCCCTGTTGGGGTGGGACCCGCTGAGCCTGATCACCTGGCTTCCTGCCTCAGAATCCCTTCTCTCTCTCTCTCTCTCTCTCTCTCTCTCTTTTCCTTTTTAAGTTGAATGGTTGACTCTCTCACAGGTGCCTCAGTCACCTGCTGACAGGGCACTGGGATCTGCGTGATTTCCTGTGCAGTGGCCCACTGCACCAGCTCAAATATTGCTTCCCAGGAATCTCCTGGTCTGGCTTACTGTCCATGTCCTGCTCAATCAGATGAATATGTTAATCTGCCCTCCCAAATCTCAGACTGATGGTTTAACAGGGCACCCAGACCAGTGGGTTTTGTGCCACTGCACCATGGCACCGGCCAAAACGGCCACACAAGCCGAAAGAGCTGTGCTGGTGTCCTGTGTCTCTCCTACACCTGGGAACTTCCCCATTCTGTGGGCAACAAAGGTCCGTCTGAAAATGCAGCTAGGACTCACCCTCTGCACCTTCACTGAGAGCTGTAATACCGAGTTGTTCCTACCACGCCATCTTGGAAATGCCAGTAAATCTTATTAACTAAGACACACCCACAGTTAAATAAAAAGGACAGTGCGTAAATAATGCCTACAAAATCACTTCAAGACACTTCTCTGCACCTACTCTGTAGCTTATGAAGCTTATCCTTCATGTAGTAAAGACTTCACTTTCTTGGAAATCAGAACATTGGTAAACTTAGGGATCTCAAATTTAGATTTGAGGAGAATTTCCTTATACTTAAAGGGACTAAGGGTAAACTCTAAAAGAGGCAAATTGAATGGTTCTTGGTTCTACTCCCAGGAATACAGGAACTGGTGAAAACAACAAAATTATTTATGTTACAATAAATGTAACTTGAAAAATGTCACCAGGGGATCTGCAAAGCTAATAAATAAAAGTAAATTTCTTAACCTTAATAATGTATAATTCTATCTATGTTAAACATTGTAACAAGACTTTGAATATTTATCAATCTCCAAGTCAAGAAAACAGTTCTGAAGGAGGAATACATAAATCAATACTATTAAATCAAAATATTAGAAAGCAAACTTTTGTGGTCAAATCTGTGCCTTAGGGATGAGGACTGTGACTACTGTTAGGGTCTGACTTCTCTCTTTCCAACTTGCTTTTTTCTTTTTTTTAAATTGTCTTTTCTAAGACATGGTTTATAATTTAGAGATAGGTCTTGAAAAGCAGAAGGTTTTTCTTATTATCCAACTCTACAAAGATAATTAAAAGCAGCAGAGTCCTTCTGAAATACCTGCTTCCTGAAACAAGCTCTAAATGAGAGGGAGAGGGTGTTTTGCTACACAAACTCCTGGAAATTTTGTTTTCATTTTGTTAACAAAATCAACCCAAAAATTATATCAAAATTTTTGATGGTCAAATAATTTGAATTGTAAATGCTCTGATTTTTCTGTTAGCCTACTTGAAAGCTAAATGCCGTTGCATAATATCTTTATGAAAACTACTCAACAATCAGAATTACTTATTAGGATTTATTTGTAATATGTAAAAATAATTTGTTGCTTGTCATTAATTTGTATGCAATATGTATAAATATGGGTACAATTTCTGACTATATGAAAATCAACATATTCCCACATTCCTGCCATGTCTTCTATGATGACTCCTATTGTGCTGATCTTACCACCTGTTGTAGGCAGACTAATGCCCCTTCCACCCAAAGATGCCCATGTCTTAATCTCCAACTAGTGAATATTTTAGATTATTTGGCAAAGGGAAATTCAGGTTGTCAATGAAATTGAGGTTGCTAATCAACTGACCTTAAAATAAGGAAAATTTTTTACATATCTAGGTAGATCAATCTAAAAACAGGTGGGGGATAAGTCAAATTCAGAGAGATATTTGAACATTAGATGCTTATGGCATTGAAGGTGGAGAAAGAGACCATAAGCCAAGGAACGTAGGTGGTCACTAGAAGCTGAGAAAAGTAGGAAATAGATTCTCTCCAAGAGACTTCAGAAAGAAATACAGCCCTGGTGACACCTTGATTTAGACCAAGGGGACCCATTTCAGCCTTTTGAAGTCAAGAACTACATGATAATAAACACGTATTGTTTTATCTCTAAAGTTGTGGTTATTTATTATAACAGGTATAGCAAATTAATACACTTCAATATTTCTGTTAGCCATTAGAATCATAGCCCAACTCCTTCCCATGTCCTAAGAGGTATTGCATAAACAAGTCCCTCTTTTCCCTCTCATGGCATCTTGCCATATTCCTCTCTTGGTTACTCTGCTCGAGCAATGCCAGCATTCTCTCATTTTTTTGAAGGTGTCAAATTCTTCCACCAGAGGACGTTTGCACTTGTCACTTCTTTGTCTAGATTGTTTTTCCCCCTACTCTTTGCTAGACTGGCTCTTTCTCATTCTTCAAGTTGTGAGTATATGTCATTTTTACACTAAGGTGTCTGTGGCCACTCTTAAATCTCTCTCTCTCTCTCTCTCTCTCTCTCTCTCTCTCTCTCTCTCTCTCTCTCTCTCTCACACACACACACACACACACACAGCTCTTCTTGTATTTTTATTACTCCTTTTTTTCTGCCTTCATTACTATTTGATATTCTCTTATTTAGTTGTTTGTTTACCTTTGTTTCTCACCCTTGCTTGAATGTAAGCACCACAAAATGGAAACAAAATTGTTTTCTGTTGAAAGCCCAGAATATAAAATGGACTCTTATGAAAAGCTCCATAGTTATTGAAGAAAATAAGCAGAGTGCTTTAACAATACCAAACGACTTGTGGTTATCAAAATATTGTATTTGCATTAGTCCATTCTCACATTGCTATAAAGAACTGCCCAAGACTGGGTAATTTATAAAGACAAGAGGTTTAATTGACTTACACTTCCACATGGCTGGGGAGGCCTCAGGAAACTTATGATCACAGCAGAAGGGGATGCAGGTACATCTTACATGGTGGCAGGTAAGAGAGCAAGCAAAGGGGGAAGACCCCTGTATAAAACCATCAGATCTTGTGAGAACTCACTCACTATCATAAGAACAGCATCGTGGAAACTGTCGCCATGATCCAATCATCACCCACCAGGGCCCTCCCTAGATACCTAGGGATCACAACTGGAGATGAGATTTCGGTAGGAACACAATGCCAAACCACATCAGTGTTCACTCTTGCCTATATGCCTATATAGTATTCACAATTTCTTGTTCCCCTTGCTTGCTGAGACAATGCCAATGTGTTCTTTAACATTTAATTTTAATGTGTATCATCTGTATGAAGATTTTGGTGACTGTCTTCATTCCTATTTCAGTATCCATTGCTATGTAAAAATCCATCCCCAAACATAGTGGCTTAAAACACTCATAGTTTATTATTTCTGAAGTATCTTATCTTTATTAAGCTTAGCTTGGCGGTTCTCTTCTCTGTGTATGATCATTCACTTAGAAGCACTGAACTTGGAAGTTGGACTAACTGATCTGAGGCTAAAAGGACAAATAAGACTTTACTAAATGGTCTCGTGACTTGACACTCCTTCATGTGTTCAGTCTGCTTGGCCAGTGTGGGCTTCTTCAGAGCATCATGGTTTCAGACTAGTTCCCCTTCTTATATGGTAGCTAATTTCAAGAGAGAGCATGAAATATATCAGGCTTCTTAAAATCAAAACTCAGAATGGAACAAGCACAATGATATATCTGCCACATTCTATTGGCCAAAGAAAGCAACAAATACAGCCCAAATTAAAAAAAAACAGTTATGATCATTCATTTGGACTCAGCCACAGAGTGCCCAGATATTTTTTCAAACATTATTCTGGGTATGTATGTGGTGTGTCTGGATGAAATTAACATTTGCATTGGAGTAAAGGAGGTTACACTTTCTAACGTGGGTGGCCTTTGTCCAATCAGTTCAAGGCCTGAATGCAATAAAAAGGCTGACCCTTCCTTGAATAAGAGAAATTCCTCCTATCTGCCTATGTTTGAGCTGCCACATCAACTGTTTTTCCTGCCTTTGGACTCAAATTGAAATATCAGCTTTTCCAGGACCTCAAACCTTCCAGCCTTTGTACAGGAAGCATAGGAGCTACACTATTGGCTTCCCTGAGTCTCTACCTTGCTATTCATCATGCAAATCTTGGGACTTTACAGAGTATGTCATTGCAGAGCATATAATTGCATGAGAATTTTACACACATACATATATACATAACATATGCATATAGTTATAAAATGTACATGTAATAAGTCTATCTACATAAATGGTTCACTCTTTTTTTGAAGAGCAACGGCATCTAGTGCTCCCCTGTTATGCCATTCACTACATACCCCTACAATTTGGTGACTTATATATCTTTTCTACTAGTTTTTAATACTTTAAGAAGGGAGATAACACTCATTTATCACTATATGTCTAGTATTTGACCTCAATATGGTATTTAATGATACTTGGTGAATGAATGAGTGAATGACTAAATAATAAATGTACTCTATATTTATAAAATTTTTATTCTTATTTTTATAAACATTACAATTATTTTTTAACTTCTATTTAGTTACTATATATGCTAAGAAATACACTACACTATTTCTCTAGCACATCATTTCTACCTCTAAGATCTTTAAATAATTCAAAACAATATAGGACCAATAATATACAATTGTTATTGTGCAGTATCTCTTCTTCATTTGAGCAAAACAAAGATAACCTGGTTTTAACTAACAGGATTATCCTATAGAACATTTTTTAAAATACAATTTAAATGATAAAATTATTTTTATACTTAGAAAAATTTTAAACTTACATTAAAAATAGCTATATTTTTTAAATCTATGAAAGAAGATCATATACTTATCTACAGATCTGGTGCCTAATTGATCCTTCTTTGTCTGAAAATATTAGCTATCCAGTGTCAGAATTATCATGGGGTATAAAGACGTCGGTGTATATCTCTTATAAAGATTGTGTCTGGGCTAACATCCCTCCTACTTCATTCTATCCCCTCACACTGTGACCTCTGCATCTTTAACAAAGAAAATACAATAAAAGACAATTTTAGAGCCTTGGAAGGGCCTGAAGTTTGCTTTATCAAGGACAATACTGGCAACTTTCCAGAAACCTGGAGGCCATGGCTCATCTGCAAATCATGTACATATATTTGCATGAATTTTATTTTGATTAGTAGCCTCAACCCATGATGATACTTAGGATGAATGAAGCATTTTACATATATGAATAAATGAAGACAATTTAGTAGTCTTACTGCTCATGGCTGTATTTTCCCTATTTCTTAACTCTAATTCTCCTCATCCATCCCCTTCTTGTTATTCTTTCTCTTTAAATTCATATGGGTGTTTCTTTTCTTTTTTTTGTTTGCTTATGTTCTCTTTTTACCATACTGATTCTGTATTGGTGGTGGGAAGGAAGTTGCCCTGCTATTGTGTTTTATTGATTCATTTGACCTAGATCTACTATAACCAAAATTATTAGGACTTAGTGATTTTTACAAAGTTTTTGTTTCATCTCAACTGAAATAAGTTGGCATTTTTGGGGGGCTGAGTCAGTGAAGTACACAAACCTTGATAACTGTGCAATTTTGTTTTGAAGCATTTGTCCTTAAGGTGGTCCATAAACTAAAATATAATTTTAGGGACAAATATATAAAAGCTGCATATAAATGTACTAAAAGTACAGGCAAGAGAGAATTACTATTTTATTAACAGTTTTTAATTTTCCTGAAACTTTGTATTGAAATAATAGAAAATTCTTGAGAGTACGAGGAGTGATTAAATGGTGGTTAACTAATCTTATGATCAACCCTGTGAGTCTGTAAACATTACCAAAAAAGTCCTTATGCACTTAATGTAGTCAATGACCAATAAAGAAAATGATTTTTCTCTGTGTATTCAATGCAGATTAATCCCAGAGGATGAAAGGCAATCAATTCTGTTTTGGGAAAACAAAATTGTTTCTTCCTTACCTTGCTAATTCATTTTGTGTTCTTTCTCTCTTATTTTATTCTTCTACACTCTAACACACTTAATTTCTTTCCAGGCCAGGTGCAGTGGCTCATGCTTGTAATCCCTGCACTTTGGGAGGCTGAGGCGGGTGGATCACCTGAGGTTAGGAGTTCGAGGCCAGCCTGACCAACATGTTAAAACCCTGTCTCTACTAAAATGCGAAACATTAGCTGGGTGTGGTGGCGCATGCCTATAATCCCAGCAGTGAGCTGAGATTGCACTGTTGCTCTCCAGCCTAGGCAACAAAAGCAAAACTCTGTCTCAAAAAATTCTTCCTAGTATTTTAGCATAGTCAGATCTTCTACCAGCAATAATATATTTATGTTTGTATTCATTATTTCTGAGTAGGGCCTAGTTTATTTATGAGGAATAATATTTATTTATTCCTCTTCTATTTGGAGCAATGGAAATACATATGAAATTATTTCAGAATATGATTATGTCTCCCATTTATAAGTTGTAAAGATGGTAATTCAGTTATAAATATTTAAAGTTAAAAATCCACAAATATTATACAGAACTCAATGTTACAAAGTAATAGAAATATTACTGTGAATATTACTTTAGGAATTTAGGTTCAGATGAATATATAATTTGGATCAATTGGTGTTTGATTACAGAAGCAATATATCTTTGATGACAGAAGAAAGATATCGAATAAAGAATTTACTATGAGGTAATCCTTTATACAATTATGGGCTCTGATGAGGAAGACCATGGAGAGGCTGTTGCCTCTGCATTGGTAATTGCACCTGAAGTCTTGTTGGTTGTTAGACTCAGCCGTTGGGAAGGACAGCTGCGCTGGATAGAGCAGAATTGAGTGGAGATAAACTAGGACTCATCAGGATAAATTGGAACTCATTAGGATAACTTAGAACTCAAATCTGATTTTCACAACCTCTAACCTGGCCTAAGTAACCTGCAGGAGAATGTAATGCGTTTGGTCACACCTCTGTCACAGAGTTGCTAATGCACTTTTTCCAGAACTTGAAAAGAGTGAAATAAGATTCAGTAGGATCTGAAGGGCTTCTCAGCCTGGCTGCTGCCACATACCAACAAGATGAACTAGCAGATGCACAAAAACATGAGAAAGCTAAAGCAATGTCTAGTTCCCTACACTGACTTTCAGAAGGTCCACATTCTGCTTCACTTCTGCCTTCTGAATTTTATGCAAATTTCTCTTGCAGCCTGCCCTGACCAGGAACCATACCAGAAGAGCACTCAGAGATAAGTAGTTTCAGCTTAACCTAAGCTGGTACAGAGAAATACATCACTGTCAACGTTTTGTCTACTTTTCACACATATGTACTTCTCTGAGTTATACCTATCATTCAAATAAAGATAATATTTGAATCACACTTCTGACAAGTACCATGCAACCTCCTTTGCGCAATTAATTGCATTATAAACTTTTCTCCAGAAGAAAACCCAAGTCCCTTTATCGATGTTAGGCTGGCTTTACTTTTCTTCTAGCTGACGCCTTCTTCCCTTTCAATATTCCATCACTTAAACTTTGGAATTTGATACAAAATATTTACCTGGATTTATGGGGTACATGTGATATTTTATTACATGTACAGAATGTATAATAATCAAGTCAGAGTATTCAGGGTATCATCACCTCACATATTTATTATTTCTTTGTGTTGGGAACATTTCAAGTAATCTCTTTCAGCTCATCAAAAGGGCCTAATTTTGGAATATTGAAAGGGAAGAAGGTGTCAGTGAAGTGAAGTGAAGAAGTGAAAAACTTAATGTTTTCTTGAGACAATTTTTTTAAGTATTGTATATTTTGGCATGTCACCAAAGATATTAACAGCCATTTTGCTTTGTACTGTCTTTCCAAGGACAATTGAAAGACAGAAATTACTTCCTAAAATAGTAAAAATAAAAGTTATTATTCTAGACTAAGAAAGAAAATGCTTTTATCCAGAGGAGGGTATAATCAGGTTTGCCAAGATCTTTCTGTGTAAGATCTAGGACTTCTAATATCAGTATTACTTTCCTACAATACCTTCAGTGCAATGGGCAGGGAATACTTAGTTCTCATCACATCATCCTGTAAGAATTGGGGCTTGAATAACATTGGGGCACAATACTGTTGCTTTAGGCTAGTGCTATTGTTGTGAGTAGTAAACTGCCTTTTGTCTCTGACCCAGACATGTCATGTCTTCTGCTAGTATCTATGGAATTGGCTAATCTGTTAACTTACAAGTAGGGTAAAACTCAGACCCTTAACACTTTCTAATGACACTGAGATATCAAATTAAAATTAACTCACTATATACATCTTCTGCTAGTATCTATGGAACTGGCTAATCTGTTAACTTGCAAGTAGGGTAAAACTCAGACCCTGAATACTTTCTAATGATACTGAGATATCAAATTGAAATCAAGTCATCTATATACATCTAACATGTTATATAGTATGAAAATAAGAAGGAAAATTATTAATAAAGCCAGAAAAATATCCATGTGAAAATAATAAAGTAACATTATTAGTTATTATAATACTCTTTTCTGCAATTGGTCACATGGTTGTAGCTGATATTTATGACTTTCTTCTGTTATTGTTGATTCCATATTTCCTTAGCTCTCAGAAAGCTCTAGTTTGTTGTACTCTCCTCTGTCAGAGTGAGCCAAACCTTCACTGTTGTTTTTTAAATTGATACAAAATATTTATTTGGATCTACGGGGTGCATGTGATATTTTATTACATGTACAGAATGTGTAATGATCAAGTCAGGGTATTTAGGGTATCATCACCTCATATATTTATTATTTCTTTGTGCTGGGAACATTTCAAGTCCTCTCTTCCAGCTCACCAAATAGGCCTAATAGACAGAGTACATTTCATCCAACAGCTTCATAATATACATCTTTCTAATTAGTACATAAAATAGTGTCTAAGATAGATCATATGTTAAGTCACAAATTAAGTGTCAAGAAATTTTAAAAAATTGAAACTATGTCAGTTATTTTCTCAAATAATAATGTAATAAAACATTAAATCATTAACAAGAAAAAAATTTGGAAAGTATACAAATAAATGAAAATTAACATGATCCTGAATGACCATTGAGTCAATGAAGAAATTAAGAGAAAATCAAAAATTTTTTCGAAAAACATAAAAATTGAAACATAAAATACCAAAACCTAAGAGATACAGTAAAAGCAGTGCTAAGAAAAGTTTATAATAATCAATGCATACATCAAAAAAGTGGAAATATTCAAATAAACAATCTGATGATACACTTCAAGGAACCAGAAAAGCAAGAATAAACCAAATCCAAATTATTAGAAGGAAAGAAATAGTAAATATCAGAATAGCATGGGGTGGGGGAATAGGGAAAGATAGCATTAGGAGAGATACCTAATGTAGATGACGGGCAGTGGATGCAGCAAACCTCCACTATGGCACATATATACCTATGTAACAAATCTGCATGATCTGCACATATACCCCAGAACTTAAAGTATAATACATAAATTTTTAAAAAAGAAAAAAAGAAAATCATGTGGACACTCAAGCAGCCCTATGGAGAGATTCACACTCAGGAATTGAGGCTCCCTACTAACAATGGGCATTAACTCATCAGGTTTCTGAATGAGCCACTTGAAAGAGAAACCTGCAGCACCAGCCCCAGTGAAGCTTTCAGATGGCTGGAACCCCAGTCAACATCCTGACTGCGACCTCACAAGAGACACTGAGCCAGTCAAGCTACTCTTAGATTCCTGACCTGCAAAAACTATTTGAGAAAATAAGTGCTTATTTTTTTAAACTACTATGCTTCAGGCTAATTTGATACACAGAAATAGATAAATAATACATTGGTTGATACAAAAATATATCAAATACTAAAAATAGAGGATGAGAAAAAATTAAAACTAATTTATTTGCCAAAAAAGAGAACTAAACAAAATAGAGACTAAAATAATACAAGAAATAAATGAAAAGTTTTTTCGTAAAGATAAACAAAATCGGTTAACCTCTAGCTAGACTAACAAAGACAAAAAGATGGAAGACCCAAATAAATAAAATCAGATACAAAGACATTACAACTGAAATAACAGAAATACAAAAGATTATCAGAGACTACTATGAACAACTATAATACCTAACTGGAAAGCCTACAGGAAATGGATAAATTTCTGTACATACACAACCCAGCAAGATTGAATCAGAAAGAAATAGAAAATATGAACAGACCAACAGTGAGTAATGAGATTGAATTATCACTCCCCACAAAGAAAAGCCAATGACCAGATGGCTTCACTGCTGAATTCTATCAAACTATTTAAAAAAAAAAGCAACACCAATACTCTTCAATCAGTTTCAAAAAAATTGGAGAGGGAAAGGAACACTCCCTAATTAATTCTAACAGGCTAACATTACCCTAATACTAAAATGAGACAAGGATGGAACAAAAAAAGAAAACTATAGGCTAATATCTCTGATAAACATAGACATAAAAATCTTCAATAAAATATTAGCAAACTGAATCCTACAGCTTATCAAAAAAATGATACATTATGATGAAGAAGGATTTATATCAGGGATGCAGGATGGTTCAACATAACCAAATCAAAAAAGATAATACATGACAGCAACAGAATAAAGAACAAAAACTGTATGATCATCTTGATAAATGCAGAGAAAAGCATTTGATGAAATTCAGAACCCCTTTGTGATAAAAACTCTCATCAAATTAGGCACAGAAGGAACATACTTTAACATAATGAAGACCATATATGACAAACCCACAGCTAACATCATACTGAATGAGGAAGAACAGAAAGCCTTTCGTCTAAGAACTAAAGTGAGACAAGAATGTTCACTTTCACCACACTTTTTTAACATAATACTAGAAGTTCTCGCTGGAGCAATCAAACAAGAGAAAGAAATAAAAGTCCTCCAAATTGCAAAAAAAGGAAGTAAAGTTGTTGCTTTATGCAGATGACGTAATCCTATATTTTAAAAAACCTGAGGATTCCACCAAAAAACTCTTAGATCTAATAAATAAATTCAGTAAAGTCTCAGGATTCAAAGTCAATATGCAGAAAGCAGTGGCATTTCTACACATCAACAAAAAACTAGCTGAAAAAAACAAGAAAGCAATTCCATTTATAATAGCTACAGGAAAGGAAAATCTAAGAATAAATTTAACCAAAGAGGTAAAAGATTGCTACAAAGAAAGCTACAAAACACCAGTGAAAGAAACTGAAGAGGACACAGAGATAGAAGGCCTTCCTATGTTTACGGATTGGAAAATTTAATATTGTTAAAATGACCATACTACCCAAATAAATATACAGATTCAATACAATCTCGATTAAAATACCTATGTCATTTTTCAGAGAAATAAATAAAACCATCCTAAAGTTTGCATGGAACTAAGAAGGATCCCAAATGGCCAAAGCCGTTCTGAGCAAAAAGAGCAAAACTGAAAGCACCACACTACTTTACTTCAAAATATTTCACAAGGATGTAGGAACCAAAGAGCATAGTATTGATATAAAAATAGAACACAGAACAGTGAAATAGAATAGAGAACCCAGAAATAAATCCACATATTTACAGCCAATTAGTTTTCAACAAAGTTGCCAAGAACATGTATTGAAGACAGGACACTCTCTTCAATACACTGTGCAGGAAAAATCATTGAAACTAGTCTCCTATTTCTCAGTGTTTATAAAAATCAACTCAAAATGGATTAAAGATTTCAATGTATAACTGAAAGCTCTAAAATTACAAGAAAAAAATGTAGGAAAAACATTTCAGGGCATTGTTCTAGGCAAAGATTTTATGGCTGAGACCTTAAAAGCACAAGTTAAAAAAAAAAGCATCCAAATAAGACCATATTGAACTAAAAAGCTTCTGCACAGTAAAGGACGCAATCAATGAAATGAAGAGACAACACGCAGAATCAGAGAAAATATTTGCAAACTGTTCATCTAACAAGGAACTAATAATCCAAAATATACAAGGAACTCAAACAACTCTATAGTAAAAACAATCCCATTAAAATGTGGGCAAAGGACATTTCATAAAAGAAGACACACAAATGGTCAATAGGTATATGAAAAAAATTTCAACATCACAAATAAAAACCAAAATGAGATATTATCTTACCCCAGTTAGAATGGTCATTATTGGCCTGGCACAGTGGCTCATACCTGTAATCCCAGCACTTTGGGAGCCCAAGGCAGGTGGATCACTTGAGGTCCAGAATTCGGAAACAGCTTGATCGACATGGTGAAACCCCATCTTTACTAAAAAAAAAAAAAAAAAAAAAAAATAGCCAAGTGAGGTGGTGGGCACCTGAAATCCTAACTACTCTGGAGGCTGAGGCAGAAGAATTGCTTGAACCCAGGAGGCAGAGGCTGCAGTGGGCCAAGATCTTGCCACTGCACTCCAGCCTGGGTGGAAAAGCAACACTCCAACTAAAAAAAAAAGGTAATTAGTAAAAAGGTAAAAAAAATAACATGCTCGCACAGTTATGGAGAAAAAGGAACTCATGTACTTTTGGTGTGAATGTAGATTAGTACAGCCACTATTGCAAACAGTATGGAGATTTCACAAAAAAAAGTAAAACCAAACACCACACATTTTTAATCATAGGCAGGTGATGAACCATAAGAACACGTGGGCACAGGGAAGGGAACAACACTCACTGGGCTAGGTAGTCAGGAGAAGGGGAGGGGAGGGACAGCAACAGGGAGGGCAGGATGGGGAGGGATAATACCAGGAGAAATGCCTGATGTAGGCAAGGGGGGCGGGGATGGGGGATGGAGACAGCAAACCACCACAGCATGTATGAACCTATGCAACAGTCATGTAAGACGCAGGATGTGCACATGTACCCTAGAGCACAAAGTACAATTAAAAAAAAAAAAAGTAAAAATACAACTACCATATGATCTGGGAATCCCACTACTGGATATTATTTAAATAAAATAAAACTAGTTTATCAAAAGGATATCTACACTCCTATGTTTATTGCAATATTATTTACAATAGCAGAGACATGGAATCAACCTAAGTGTTCATCAATGGATGACTGGATTGTTTTATATGTGGCATACTATTTAGCCATGAAAAAGAATGAAATTGTGTCAATTGCAGCAACAGTGATGGAATTGGAGGTCATTATGTTAAGTGAAATAAGTCAGATACAGAAAGACAAATATGTTCCCATGCATATGTGAGAGCTAAAAAAAGCTGATCTCATGTAGGTAGAGAGTAGAATGATATAATAGACACCAGAGCTGGAAAGGATGAGTGGTGGGAGGAACAAATATACAGATACTGGGTCCAAACATACAGTTAGATAGAAGAAATAAATTCTAATGTTTAATAGCAAAGTAAGGCAACTACAGTTAACAACAATGTGTTATATATTTTTAACTTTCAATTCTGAGAAGATTGGATTAGTAGCCAACTTTCCTGATTCCGTTGTAGTAGTCTGTTGAATTTAATCACAGGACATAAAAATAGTAATAGGATCTCCAGGAAATCTCCTGCACTTCAGACTTAGTCCTCCTTATCTCTACTATGTAATAGCAACCCAAGTTTCCCTTGATAGTCATAATTAATTACTCACTAATAAAGTAAACCTCTTCTTGGCCTGTTGATTCACTGGCATAAGGAAGGCAGGTGGCCAATTTGGCAATGTTAACTCCCTGTTTAATGAAACCATTGTTACATCCCCTAATAGAAGTATTTCTTCCTTGGGAACAAGTCTAATAGAACCCACAGTTATGTAGATAGAAAACAAATGTTTCCACTAGTGGAACACTAGACATAGCAGTAAAAAAAGATTCCTTCAATTTTCATCTTTTGATCCCTGGAACCATTAATACTGGGTTTGAGAGAAAAAGCAAAGACACCCTGATAAACATTACCTTGGCCTCATGAACTATTGCCACCCAGCTGGTGCCATAACTCAACTATCAAAATTTTTTTCAATATCCAATGGGGTAACATGGTGAAGTTAATTGGTTGGATAAGCATAAGCCCATTGCCACATTGTTTGCTGTAAAATGAATGTGTGTTTTAGTGTAAACGAAGCATTACCCCTTCCTTGATGGAAGAGGGTTTATGTAATCAACTAATGTCAGATAGCTCACTGATCTTCCAAGATTAGTGCTTCATTAGAGATTCAGTTTTGCTCTCTGCTGCTGGAAGATTAGGAACTCAGAATGGCTGCCACCATACTGACCATGGTAAGTGAAAGTCTATGTTGCTGTTTCCATGCATTGCTTTTCTGTTTACCACCTTGGAAAGCAACATGGTGCAGACATGCATAGAATGAGTCATGGTATCCAGAGTGTCCTCAGTGAGTAATCGTGTGGAATTTAATATTTTCATACCTCATATTCCACCCGGAAAACTTTTCCTCAGACAAGGAGGTCTGAGCAAAACACATTTCTTAGAAGTCTCTAACCATTTTTCCTTCTAGAAAAAATGAACAGTAGTTGTACTCCTTACAGTTCTGCCTCTGAAAGTTTCCTTTCACTGCTGTTCCTCAAGATGACACCAGAATGGGTCTGTAATGCTTAATAAAACTATGCAATCTATGAAATACCCACCTTCATCATATAATACTCCTTCAGTAATTAATTTATCCTCTTTGTGCTTAAGTTCCCTCATATGAAAAAAATTACAATTAAAACAGCATTTATATCTGTAAGGTTACTATGAGAGATCAATAATATTATCTGTGTAAATAAGACTGCCTGGCACTTGAAACAGGCTTAACAAATGCTATCTTCATTAAATCACCATCATAATTTTTTAATTAAAATTTAGTTTTAAACTATGATTATTTAACTTTTTATTTGTATATTTCTGTTTTTTGCATGATTCTTAATTATAAAGATCATATTTTATACTTTTGGAATGTTAAAAATACCAAGCACAGAATCCTATGATTACTGACTAATATGTAAGTGTTGTATTTAATACAGTGGCTCAATGTACTAGAAATATTAGAAGAATGTTTAGATAGAAATAAAATTATGTTTATATTTATATATTACACAAAAACATATCATCCCATAGATACTACAGGTTTATTCATGGCAATATCCCTAGAGTCAAGGGCAAGGGTTGGTTCAAACTAAGGAATAAATAAATATCTATTGAATAAATGATGATGTGTAGCGTTTTTGCAAGATTTGAGGCAAAATTGGAAAGTTACACCGTGAATAGCTGAGTCTTTTATTTTGGGCTACCAATCCCTGCCTTGTTCCTTCCTGATACAAGGTAGCAATATTAGGGACTTGGGCAAGTAGGTAGAAATCTCTCTACCAACATACAGCCTTTTCAGAGATATAGATACATAAACACATATATATTTACTCATACACACAACAGCATACATGTGTAGTTACACACAAATGTGCAGGTAACATAGATGAAAGATTTTTATAACAAATGAGTAATATGTAATGTAGTATTTTATTGAGAGAGGAAAGATTGCTGAGCCTGAAGATTTAAAAGTAAGAATTAAGGAGGTACAATTTGAACAAGTACTTGGAGGAATTTGAAGCCAAAAAGAGGCAGCGTATTCTTGGATGTAAGAAAATAGATAAGCAAAATAATTGGAAGTGGAAATTGTCATAGTTTCAAAAATGTGTTAAAGAAGAGGTTTTGCACTGAAGGATGGTCAAGATTCATAGTTAGATCTATCATTGCCTTTTACATTTAAATACACTCTCTGTGACGTTAGTGAGAAGCACCCAAAAGCGATCCTGCCCTGTCTGCTGCACTGTGTGTGCTCTTCTCACTGCTTCTCAGCTCCACGTCTGTATTCAGATATGATATCCATCCAAAGAGTCAAATATACACAGTACAGCACACTGGGATGACACATATTGTGTCTACTCACACAGCCAAATTAATTTGGATCCCAGATTGTAGACAATATAAAGACCCAGTAAACATCCCTCCCAGAATAAAAACAGTAAATCTTTAAGATTGGAATGAAATAAAGGACTATGTTGTTAGTTCATGGGATTTTCATGAAAAATAAATGTTATTTATTATAATAACTCGAAACTTTTTTTTTTTTTTTGAGATGGAGTCTCCCTCTGTCACCCAGGCTGGAGTTCAGTGGCACGATTTAGGCTCACTGCAACCTCCCTCTCTCAGGTTCAAGTGATTCTCCTGCCTCAGCCTCCTGAGAAGCTGGGACTATAGGCGTGCGTCACCACACCAAGCTAATTTTTGTATTTTTAGTAGATACACAGTTTCACCATGTTAGCCAAGATGGTCTTGATCTCCTGACCTTGTGATCTGCCTGCCTCGGCCTCCCAAAGTGCTAGAATTAGAGGCCTGAGCTACCACGCCTAGCCAGCCCTATCCTTTATATTTTACTTCTTCTTCAATTTGAACTCATTTCAAAACAAGGGGGGCAAAAAAGAGAAAAAAAATGTTTATCCTTTTTTATCTTCTTTCTAAATATGTGCTACCAATTTATTTCCCATTTTGAGTTTTTTTGTGACTACCATGAAGAGTGAAGGGAATTTCTCTCTACTACAGTGTTCTGTACACTGTGTCCTGTCTGCGACATAGAATGTTTCATAATGGTGATCTATTATGACATAAATAATTGTCTGAAATTTCAGTCTACAAAGCTTGAAACTGTGAAAGTACAATTAGATTGCCCAGGGACCTCACAAAATTAAATGAAAGCTGGTTTGAACCTAGCTGTCTATTTAAAGTTTGGCCAGCAAACAACCAACATGGAAATAAAATACAGAGATATAGATAAAGTAAATGAGCCTACACTGTCAAAGCTCTGGAACTAGCTCTGGGTTCTCAGGTAGGTGAGTGTCTGCTGTGTAATTTGCCCAAATTCTACAGCTTTCCCTCAGAAACAGCTTTGTAAGTTTGTTATTTATTTCAGAAGTTGGCTGATACCCAAATGAAAATCGTCAACATTTAGCTAATGAGTTTAAACTGAAGTGAAAATGACTTGGAGTAATCACATTTGGTTTGGTTATGATTGAGAGCACCTGCAGAACAAAATTCTTGACTTAAAAACATACTTTGAAACTGAAACCTTTAAATATCACTAGTGTATATATTCCAGTACAGCAAGGCCCTGCTTATACAGCAGTTATAATTATCAGATCCTGTTTTTAGAATGTTGGCCACTGTCACCATCCCTCATGACCTATATCCTTTATAAAGTACTTTGGATGGTAGAACCAAAGAATGTCAGATCTGGAAAAATAAGGTTAGTGTTTATTTAGGCCTCATTTTAGAGAGGGGCAAATTGTCACCCTAAGAAGTTTAGAATTGCACAATGTAACAAAAGTCCTAGGAAGGTAGAACAAAATTCCTTGGGAATTCTAGGAGAGTGATTATTTTGGTAGAATGCTGGGTCCTAAAATAAAGAGGCAGCTGCTTTGAGATAAGACTTCTTGGTGGGAGTCATTGGGATTTGGGTGGTTTGCCAATGCCAGGCCAATGACAAAAATGAGGATTTAATTTTTATAGAAACTTGCTTTTCTTACTCTAATGACCCTCCTGTTTTTCCTAAATATTGTGTCCAATATGACTACAAGCTATCCAGTGGAAGGACTTTCCAGTTTTCTGGATGGGAATAAAGTCAAGTGCACATACCCCCACACTAGTGAGGTTCATATATGTTTGACAGCTTATGATAGATTTTAAGGAAATAGACAAATTTATCCTGCTCTCTAATCTAAATTATCCTGCTCTCTATCTTTTGCCTTGTCAACTTTTTGCCCTGCCAAGCCCTCTTTTCAGAAATGCTTTCACAGAGGAAAAGTGACTAACTAGAATGTCATCTTGTCTTCATCACCTTCTCTTTTCCTTGCTCTGTTATTTGGTCCACAAATCTAGCCTAAAAACCACTGACATGCTTTCAGTCATTTGTCTTATAAACTATGCTACCCTGAGGAATTGTTTATAAACTTCCTGCACATATTTTTAAGTTTATTTCTAAGCTACTCTTAAAAATAGATCAAAAGTTAAGATCGTTCAAAATCTTAACTACAGTCAAACCTTCAGTAAATGTTTTACCTATTTATATTTCACTAACAACACATAAGAGTTAGTCCCTGTTACCCTCCCCACATTTGTATATCCATATTAACACAATATATTTCCTCTCATTATCAATGTTTGACCTATTTTCCTATATTTCATGCTACTGAATGCCTTTTCACATTGTCTGTTCATTTTTCTAAACGTCCTTCATAAAAGACTAAATATGTCCTATGTAAACATTCAATAAAATCATGGGCAGTCATCTAATACAGGAATTCTTAGAGATGTCAGATAGTGTGTGTAACATGCTGACATTAGTTTTCTCAGGAACATATATATGCCCAGGCTTGTATGAGCAGAAAGTATCTCTGAAATGATCTACATGAAACTGGAAAGCATACTTGCTTCTGAGAAGACATATGATGGATTCAGAGGCAGGGCTAGGAGGAAAATTTTCTTTTACAATGTCATGTGGTAACTTTTGACTTTACCATATATATAGTTACCAGTTTAAATTTTAAAAAGTAATATCCACAAAACTGAAAAAAAATGGCATATAAAATGGAAATAATGAGAAGTAAAATAGGGTGAAATCAAAGCTGTCAGTGAATCTTTCTCCAAGCAGCAAGTGGTACCTGAAAACAGATTGTTGGATGTGACTGTCAATGAACAGCCAGAGGGCAATGTGATCAGGGCCTGCTGTGTTGGCATCCATATCCTAGGGTGACTAGTAATTCCAGTCTCTCTGGTCAACTCCCCCTCACCCTTGCAGAAACCCTGAGGCACACAAGTAGCACAAAGTGTTCCAAAGGCCCAGCTAATAGTGAATCTTTCTCAGAGAGGCAAAACAAAACAACGACAAAGTCAAACCCAAATAATGTGCAATAAAGTTGGTTGCTGTACTTGTCTAGAAATCATGTATCACTCTGCGTTGTATTTTCAAATGAGATGAACACCATAATTGAAATATAAATTACTTTTATAATAACAGAAATAAATTAAAAGTATAGGGAATTTCAAGCAAATATAAAAGGTGAAATCATCTAGAATCCCACCTTACATGGATGTCAAATACTAATATTTTCATTTCTCATGCATATGCCTATGTACGTTATATATTTTATATGCTCCATGTGTGTTTTAAATGTTTACATGTATATTAATTTTTGCATGTTTACTTTGTTGATTTCTTTTCTTTTCTTTTTATTTATTTATTTATTTTGAAAACTGAGTCTATCCTTTATCCCCCAAAATGGAGTGCAGAGGCATGTGATCTCTGCTCACTGCAACCTCCACCTCCGGGATTCAAGCAATTCTCATGCCTCAGCCTCCCAAGTAGCTGGGATTACAGTCACCTGACACCATGCCTGGCTAATTTTTTATTTTTAGTAGAGAGAGGATTTTGTCATGTTGGCCAGGCTGGTCTCGAAATCCTGATCTCAGGTGATCTGCCCACCTTGGCCTCCCAAAGTGCTGGAATTACAGGGGTGAGTCCCCGCTCCTGGCCTCATTTAGTTTTACATTCTTGAGATAATGCTTTTTTTAAAAAAAAAAAAAAACATATTTACAAGTAGATACAACCACTTATCTAAGCAAATGCTTTTAGAAGTAAAATTTAGTTCTCCTTGAGAGGTCGTTCACATCTCGTTAGTTGTATTCCTAGGTATTTTATGCTCTTTGTAGTGGTTGTAAATGGGAGTTCACTCATGATTTGGCTCTCTGTTGCTATTATTGGTGTATAGGAATGCTTGTGATTTTTTGCACATTTATTTTGTATCCTGAGACTTTGCTGAAGTTGCATATAAGCTTAAGGAGATTTTGGGCTGAAACAATGGGGTTTTCTAAATATACAATCATGTCATCTGCAAACAGGGACAATTAGACATCCTCTCTTCCTATTCAAATACACTTTATTTCTTTCTCTTGTCTGATGATCCTAGCCAGAACTTCCAATACTATGTGGAATAGAAGTGGTGAGAGAGGGCATCCTTGTCTTGTGCCAGTTTTCAAAGGGAATGCTTCCAGTTTTTGCCCCTTCAGTATGATATTGGCTGTGGGTTTGTCATAAATAGCTCTTCTTATTTTGAGGTATGATCCATCAACTACAAACCACTGCTGAAGGAAATAAGAAAGAACAGAAACAGATGGAAAACATTCCATGCTCATGGTTAGGAAGAAGCAGTCGTGAAAATGGCTATACTGTCCAAAATAATTTGTACATTCAATGCTATCCCCATCAAGCTACCAATGATCTTCACAGAATTGGAAAAAATCACCTTTAACTTCATATGGAACCAAAAAAGAGCTCACGTAGCCAAGACAATCCTGAGCAAAAAAGAAAACAAGATGAAGGCATCATGCTACCTGACTTCAAACTATATTACAAGGCTACTGTAATCAAAACAGCATGCTACTGGTACCAAAACAGTGATATAGACTAATGGAACATAACAGAGACCTCAGAAAGAATACCATACAACTACAACCATCTGATCTTTGACAAACCTGACAAAAACAAGCAATGAGAAAAGAATTCCCTGTATAATAAATGGTGTTGGGAAAACTGGCTAGCCATATGCAGAAAGCTGAAACTGGATCCCTTCCTTACACATTATACAAAAATTAACTCCAGGTGCATTAAAGATTTAAGCATGAGGCCTAACACCATAAAAACTCTAGAAGAAAAACCTAGGCAATACCATTCAAAACATAGGCAGGGGCAAAGACTTCATGACTAAAACACAAAAGCAATGGCAACAAAAGCCAAAATAGACAAATGGGATCTAATTAAACTTAAGAGCTTTTGCACAGCAAAAGAAACAATCAGTAGGGTGAACTGGCAACCAACAGAATGGGAAAAAATTTTTGTAATCTACCCATCTGACAAAGGGCTAATATTCACAATCTACAAAGAACTAAAACAAATTTACAAGAAAAAAACAAACAACCCCATCAAAAAGTGGGCAAAGGATATGAACAGACATTTTTCAAAAGAAGACATTTATGCAGCCAACAAATATGAAAAAAAGCTTATTATCACTTCTCATTAGAGAAATGCAAATCCAAACCACATTGAGATACCTCCTCACACCAGTTACAATAGAGATCATTAAAAAATCATGAGACAACAGATGCTGGAGAGGACGTGGAGAAATAGGAATGCTTTTACACTATTGATGGGAGTGTAAATTAATTCAACCATTATTGAAGACAGTGTGGCAATTCCTAAAGGATCTAGAAATAGAAATACCATTTGACCCAGCAATCCTATTGCTAGGTATATACCCAAAGGATTATAAATCAATCTATTATGAAGACACATGCACACGTATGTTTATTGCAGCACTGTTCACAATAGCAAAGACTTAGAACCTACCCAAATGCCTATCAATGTTAGACTGAATAAAGAAAATGTGGCACATATACACCATGGAATACTGGGCAGCCATAAAAAGGATGAATTCATGTCCTTTGCAGGGACATAGATGAAACTGGAAACTGTCATTCTCAGCAAACTGACGCAAGAACAGAAAACCAAATACTGAATGTTCTCATTCATAAGTGAGTGTTGAACATGAAAACATATGGACAGAGGGAGGGGAATATCACACTCCAGGGCCTGGGGGGTGAAGGGCTAGAGAAGGAATAGTAGCAGGTCGGGGGATTGGGGAGGGATAGCATGAGGAGAAATACCTAATGTCGGTGACAGGGCAATGGATGCAGCAAACCACCACCACAGCATGTATATACCTTCGTGACAAACCTGCATGATCTGCACGTGTACCCTAGAACTTAAAGCATAATTTAAAAGAAAGAATAAAAATTTATGCTGAGGTCCAAAGAATTGAGGGTTATTCCATTATCTATAAGTATGGTTGTTGAGGCTGTTTTCTCATTTGTATGGCATTTGGCAAATTTTGATATTTGTTTTAATGCTAGCTTTGGAAAAGCAATTAGGAAGCCTATCTCTGTGTGGGTGTGTGTATGCACACACAAAGAGCATATACATATATTCTTCCATAGTTTTTGTTCTATTTAGTTTTTATCCTTTTCTGGCTTCATTTTAATAATGCATATTTTTCCATAACACACACTTCAAACAAATTCTCTAATGTATGCATTTATCTCCTCTAGTTTTTATACATGTCCTCTCATTTTTTAAAATTTGGGAGTGGGGATAGTAGAACTGCTTTTGTTCTTTTTTTTTATTGACTACAACTGTGTATTTAACTGACTTTTTTTGTTTAAATAATCAACTCTTGAACTTGCTTATTTACAGTTAAAAATTTATTTAGCTCTATAATTCTACTCTGACATTTACTGGGTATTTTTATTATCTTTATTACTCACTTTCTCCTAAATATTAATTATTTAAACTTATGAGTTGAATGTTTATTTTCTTTCTTTTATTTCTAAGTAATAAAGGCTTTTAGGTTTAGATTGTATTACTGATCAATTAAACATTATTTCATAAAGCAAAATAGACTGTATAGATGTCTAAAGCCTATGAAATATTTTGTAATTTGAATATTATGCCACAGACATGTAAAATGTATTATTAGACACGTTAATTGTAGAAAAATCTTCTAAGTACTATAAACATATAGACAATATAAAAAGACATTAATTTATAATAAATTTGACTCATATAAAATGAATATATGAATAATAAATAACAAGCTAAAAATTTTTCAAAACATTTACCCTTTCAGATGTTAGAAAAGCATTTGAAAATAAACTTTGTCTTTTAAAATATCCATGAAGAATGGATTTAAGCTTAAAGTTCAGATCACTTCTTTGACAAAAAAAATACCTTCGATGAATCTGAATATTAAAATAGCTCATTAAGAAACTTTTCCCTTAACAATTTAAAGAGTTCTCAAAATAATCTCTTATTCTCATTTTTCTGTTATTTAACTTATGTTTATTGCCCCCCTCCACATTTAATGTGAGTTGAGAACTATGATTAAATAGATACATTATTAAAGCTTTACTTTGTTTAAATATAGCTCTGGATATTTTTAAATGCTTTAGCTATCAACTACGTATTTATCATGTAACTCTGATATCAACAGCAGCAGTATAAAATGCTGCTTAATTATTTGGAGGTATTCAACAAAGTCTACTTAGGTTTCTTAATGACCAAATCAATAAAATTGCCAAGAGATTAACCACAGGATTTTATTTGGTAATATCATATAATCAGATTCATAACAGCAATATCAAATGTCAGTCCCCACACTTGAGTCTTTGAAGAAACTTAGTTTTGTCTTTATGTCCAACCATTATCAAATGTTTTGAAGGAATAATATTCCCTTCTAAATAGAAAAGAGTAAGCAAATTAAAATAAAATGAGAGAACTGCTGATAAAAATACATAGATTATGTTTTATGGAATTTGTCTTTTCTTTTTCTTTTCCTTCTTTTAAACAAGCATTGATTCTTTTTAATTTATAGCAAAAATGTAAACAAAAAACTTATTGTAGTCAAGGGCTCACTATTACATCTTATAATATCGCTGGCATTATGAAATATGTGCTGGTATTACACTTAATATCCAATAGATAAAAAATAATACTCTTTATCTTTGTTCTGTTACTAATCCTCAGAAATTAAAAAATAAAGATCTCGGAGACCCGGCAAGATGGCGTCGTAGAAGCGACTCAGGATTGCAGCTCTCAGTGACAGCGCAGAGGGTGAGTCCTAGCCGCATTCTCGGATGGACTTTTCTAGCCCACAGAGCGTTGAAAGTCCCACAGGACGCTAGTAAAGTAAAACCGGCTAACGCAGCCCTCTGGCGCGGCCGCTTCGGCCGGCACCGCTTCGGCCGGCACCGCAGCAGGACCCGGCATGGAACTCACTGGTCTGGGCGCCCTGTTAAACCAGCAATCTGAGAGTTTGAAGGGCAGATTGGTGCGTCCATCTGATTGAACGGGACTTGGACAGTGAGCCAGACCAGGAGTTTCCTGGGAGTTTCCTGGGAAGCGTGATATGAGCTGGTGAAGTGGGCAGCAGCACGGGAGATCGCACGGATCCCAGTGCCCTATCGGCAGGCTCCTGGGGCGCCAGTGAGAGAGTCAAACTTTAAGCTCGCGGAGAGGGAGGGAGAGAGAGAGAGGACGGACTCTGAGGCAGGGAGCTGGGTAATCAGGCTCAGTGAGTCCCACCCTCACAGGGACAAGCAGGGCAATGACTGGAGATGCTTGGCGCTGAGAGTTTTGCTGCCGGCATCTAGGACGGTGCAGCCCGGTGAGGGAGGGGCGTCCACCACCGCTGACACAATCCGCCCCTATTGAAGTACCGCCCAGGGCCGAAGCAGCCTGCCGTTGCCGAGGCAACCTGCCATAACAGAGAGACTCCCAGGAGGCGGGAGCTCTCCACAGCAGAAGGGAGCCCAGCAGCAACAGGGCAGAACCGCGCGAGTGGGTCAGAGCCCCGGCAGGCAAATAGTGAATAGACTGCCACCTGGTGGGGCAGGACAGTGCAACAGATACTCATAAAGAAAGCCCCAACTCCCTGAAACAGTGCATATAAGGGGGGGAAATAAAAGGGTGGTGTTTTATGAGTTCTATTACAGCAGACATAAACAACCTCCCAACAACACTGAATGAACAACGGAGCTCACAGCTCAGCACTGGAGCTACTATAAAGCACAAACCGTCTCCTTAAGCAGCTCCCTGACCCCTGTATATCCAAAGAGTCACCGCAAAAAAAGGACTAATCAGACTGACATTTGGCGGGCAACATTCTGGAACAAAGACAGCAGAAGAAGAAACTGGTATCATCCCTCACTCTTCCACAGCTGCTACAGGTATACTCCAGACAAATAGGGCCTGGAGTGGACCTCAGAACTCATACAGCAGAGGGGCTAGACCACTAGAAGGAAAACTAAGTAACAGAAATACTTCATCATCAACAATCTCAGCATCCACACAGAGACCCAACTGAAAAATCAGCAACTACAAAGACGACAGGCGGATAAATCCATAAAGATGGGAAAAAACCAGCGCAAAAAGGAGGAAAACACCCGAAACCAAAACACCTCACCTCCTACAGAGGACCAAAACTCCTCACCAGCAAGGGAACAAAGATGGACGGAGAATGAGTGTGACGAAATGACGGAATCAGACTTCAGAAAGTGGATAATGAGAAACTTCATTGAGCTAAAAGAACATGTTCTAAATCAGTGCAAAGAAACTAAGAACCTTGAAAAAAGATTTGAAAAAAAATTTGAGGAATTGATAACAAGAATGGAAAACTTAGAGAGGAATATGAATGAATTGAAGGAGCTGAAAAACACAACACGAGAACTTCGTGAAGCATGCACAAGTTTCAACAGCCGAATTGACCAAGCAGAAGAAAGAATATCAGAAATTGAAGATCAACTCAATGAAATAAAACGTGAAACCAAGATTAAAGAAAAAAGCACAAAAAGGAATGAACAAAATCTCCAAGAAATGTGGGACTATGTGAAGAGACCCAACCTACGTTTGATAGGTGTACCAGAATGTGATCAAGAGAATGAATCTAAGCTGGAAAACACTCTTCAGGATATTATCCAGGAAAATTTCCCCAATCTAGCAAGACAGGTCAATACTGAACTCCAGGAAATACAGAGAACACCACAAAGATACTCCACAAGAAGAGCAACCCCAAGGCACATAATCGTCAGATTCACCAGGGTTGAAACGAAGGAGAAAATACTTAGGGCAGCCAGAGAGAAAGGTCAGGTCACCCACAAAGGGAAGCCCATCAGACTCACAGCAGATCTCTCGGCAGAGACCCTACAAGCCAGAAGAGAGTGGGGGCCAATATTCAACATCCTTAAAGAAAAGAGCTTTCAACCCAGAATTTCATATCCAGCCAAACTGAGCTTCATAAGTGAAGGAAAAATAAAATCCTTCACGAACAAGCAAGTACTCAGAGATTTTGTCACCACTAGGCCTGCTTTACAAGAGCTCCTGAAAGAGGCACTACACATAGAAAGAAACAACCAGTTCCAGCCATCCTAAAAGCATACCAAATGCTAAAGACCATCAACAAAATGAAGAATGTACATGAACCAATGGGCAAAACAGCCAGATAGCATCAAAATGGCAGTATCAAATTCACACATAACAATATTAACCCTGAATGTAAATGGGCTAAATGCACCAATCAAAAGACACAGACTGGCAAATTGGATAAAAAACCAAAACCCATCAGTGTGCTGTATTCAGGAAACCCACCTCACACACAAAGATACACAAAGGCTCAAAATAAAAGGATGGAGGAAGATTTACCAAGCAAATGGAGAGCAAAAAAAAGCAGGAGTTGCAATTCTCATCTCTGATAAAATAGACTTTAAAGCAACAAAGATCAAAAGGGACAAAGAAGGTCACTACATAATGGTAAAAGGATCAATACAACAAGAAGAGCTAACGATTCTAAATATATATGGGCCCAATGTAGGAGCACCCAGATATATAAGGCAAGTTCTTAATGACTTACAAAGAGACTTAGACTCCCACACAATAATAGTGGGAGACTTTAACACTCCACTGTCAATAGCAGACAGATCAACCAGACAGAAAATTAACAAGGATATCCAGGACTTGAACTCAGACCTGGAACAAGCAAACCTGATAGACATTTACAGAACTCTCCACCCCAAATCCACAGAATATACATTCTTCTCAGCACCACATCACACCTACTCCAAAATTGACCACATAATTGGAAGTAAAGCACTCCTCAGCAAATGCAAAACAACGGAAATCATAACAAACAGTCTCTCAGACCATAGTGCAATCAAGTTGGAACTCAGAATTCAGAAAATAACTCAGAACCGCACAGCTTCATGGAAACTGAACAACTGGCTCTTGAATGTTGATTGGATAAACAATGAAATGAAGGCAGAAATAAAGAAGTTCTTTGAAACCAACGAGAATGAAGACACAACATACCAGAATCTCTGGGACACATTTAAAGCAGTCTGTAGAGGAAAATATATAGCAATAAGTGCCCACATGAGAAAAGTGGAGAGATCCAAAATTGACACCCTATCGTCAAAATTGAAAGAGCTAGAGGAGCAAGATCAAAAAAGCTCAAAACCTAGCCGAAGACAAGAAATAACTAAGATCAGAGCAGAACTGAAGGAGATAGAGACAAGAAAAACCCTTCAAAAAATCAACAAATCTAAGAGCTGGTTTTTTGAAAAGATCAACAAAATAGACAGACCACTAGCCAGACTGATAAAAAAGAAAAGAGAGAACAACCAAATAGATGCAATAAAAAACGATAAAGGGGAAATCACCACAGATTCCACAGAAATTCAAACCATCATCAGAGAATACTACAAACAACTCTATGCACACAAACTAGTAAATCAGGAAGAAATGGATAAATTCCTGGACGCCTGTGTCCTCCCAAGCCTAAACCAGGAGGAAGCTGAAACTATGAATAGACCAATAACAAGGTCAGAAGTTGAGGCAGCAATTAAGAGCCTACCACACAAAAAAAGCCCAGGTCCAGATGGGTTCACAGCTGAATTCTACCAGACACACAAAGAGGATCTGGTACCATTCCTTCTGAAACTATTCCAAATAATCCAAAAAGAGGGAACCCTTCCCAAGTCATTTTATGAGACCAACATCATCCTGATACCAAAACCTGGCAGAGACTCAACAAGAAAAGAAAACTTCAGGCCAATATCCATGATGAACATAGATGCAAAAATCTTCAATAAAATACTGGCAAATCGATTGCAACAGCACATTAAAAAACTTATCCATCATGATCAAGTAGGATTCATCCCGGGCATGCAAGGCTGGTTCAACATACGCAAGTCTATAAATGTAATTCACCACATAAACAGAAGCAAAAACAAAAACCACATGATTATCTCAATTGATGCAGAGAAGGCATTTGACAAAATTCAACAGCCCTTTATGCTAAAAACCCTCAATAAACTTGGTATTGATGGAACATATCTCAAAGTAATAAAAGCTATTTACGACAAACCAACAGCCAATATCATACTTAATGGGCAAAAACTGGAAGCATTCCCTTTGAAATCGGGCACTAGACAAGGATGCCCTCTCTCACCACTTCTATTCAACATAGTACTGGAAGTTCTAGCCAGAGCAATAAGGCAAGAAAAAGAAATAAAGGGTATTCAAATAGGAAAGGTGGAAGCCAAATTGTCTCTATTTGCAGACGACATGATAGTATACCTAGAAGACCCCATCACCTCAGCCCAAAAGCTCCTGCAACTGATAAGCAACTTCAGCAAAGTCTCAGGATATAAAATCAATGTGCAAAAATCACAAGCATTCCTATACACCAATAACAGACTTAAAGAGAACCAAATTAAGAACGAACTGCCATTCACAATCGCTACAAAGAAAATAAAATACCTAGGAATACAACTCACGAGGAATGTAAGGGACCTCTTTAAGGAAAACTACAAACACCTGCTCAACGAAATAAGAGAGGACACAAACAGATGGAGAAACGTTCCATGTTCGTGGTTAGGAAGAATCAATATTGTGAAAATGGCTATACTGCCCAAAGTAATTTACACATTCAATGCTATCCCCATCAAACTACCATTGAATTTCTTCATAGAACTGGAAAAAACCACCATGAATTTCATATGGAACCAAAAAAGAGCCCGCATAGCCAAGTCAATTCTAAGCAAAAAGAACACAGCGGGAGGCATCACGCTACCAGACTTCAAACTATACTACAAGGCTACAGTAATCAAAACAGCATGGTACTGGTACCAAAACAGAGATATAGACCAATGGAACAGAACAGAAACATCAGAGGCAACACAACATATCTACAACCATATCATCTTTGATAAACCAGACAAAAACAGGCAATGGGGAAAGGATTCCCTATTTAATAAATGGTGTTGGGAAAACTGGCTAGCCATGTGCAGAAAGCAGAAACTGGACCCCTTCCTGACACCTTACACTAAAATTAACTCCAGATGGATTAAAGACTTAAATGTAAGACCTGACACCATAAAAACCCTAGAAGAAAATCTAGGCAAAACCGTTCAGGACATAGGAGTAGGCAAGGACTTCATGAACAAAACACCAAAAGCATTGGCAACAAAAGCCAAAATAGACAAATGGGACCTAATCAAACTCCACAGCTTCTGCACGGCAAAACAAACAGTCACTAGAGTGAATCGACAACCATCAGAATGGGAAAAAATCTTTGCAGTTTACGCATCTGACAAAGGGCTGATATCCAGAATTTACAAAGAACTCAAACAGATTTACAGAAAAAAAACAAACAAGCCCATTCAAAAATGGGCAAAGGATATGAACAGACACTTTACAAAAGAAGACATACATGAGGCCAACAAACATATGAAAAAGTGCTCATCATCATTGGTCATTAGAGAGATGCAAATCAAAACCACATTGAGATATCATCTCACACCAGTTAGAATGGCGATCATTAAAAAATCTGGAGACAGTAGATGCTGGAGAGGATGTGGAGAAATAGGAACACTCTTACACTGTTGGTGGGAGTGTAAATTAGTTCAACCATTGTGGAAGACAGTGTGGCGATTCCTCAGGGACCTAGAAATAGAAATTCCATTTGACCCAGCAATCCCATTACTGGGTATCTATGCAAAAGACTGTGAATCGTTCTACTATAAGGACACATGCACACGAATGTTCATTGCAGCACTGTTTACAATAGCAAAGACCTGGAACCAACCCAAATGCCCATCGATGATAGACTGGACTGGGAAAATGTGGCACATATACACCATGGAATATTATGCAGCAATCAGAAATGATGAGTTTGTGTCCTTTGTAGGGACATGGATGAATCTGGAGAACATCATTCTCAGCAAACTGACACAAGAACAGAAAAAGAAATACCGCATATACTCACTCATAGGCGGGTGAGAAAAATGAGAACACATGGACACAGAGAGGCGGTCTACTATACACTGGGGACTGTTGGGGGAAATGGGGGAGGGACAGCGGGGGGGGGGCTGGGCGGGATAGCCTGGGGATGAATACCAAGTGTGGGTGAGGGGGAGGAAGGCAGCAAAACACACTGCCATGTGTGTACCTATGCAACTATCTTGCACGTTCTGCACATGTACCCCAAAACCTATAATGCAATAAAAATTAAAAAAAAAAAAAAATAAAAAAAAAATAAAGATCTCTTTGAAAAGTGTGTAAATTAATTCTCTTGACCTAGGCACCATTGCAAGAATGCATATAAAAGCAATAATTAAATGTCAAGTAAGTTGTTTGCAATTTTTATCCTGTAGAATTTAAGAAACACATATAAATTCTAAATGTGAAACAAGAATGCTATTTAAATCAGGAGGGAGTGTCATTTCTTCCTAATGCCATTTTCAAACAACTACTCTAAAATAGCACTACCTGTAATTTTGAAATGCCATGAATTGATAAGAGACATCCAAATCCTGTAATTCAATTCAGTTTTTACCTCCAGTCATGATTTTATTTTCCATGGCCTTTAGTCTTGTCTTTAAACTCATATATGTGTAAATTGATAAATTTTCTTTTCTAATACAAGAAAAGAAGAAATAAAAATGCACAATACAATTAAGAAGAGAAAAAGAATTCTTTATTCACTTACAGTTATGTGTGTGTACTTAGTCAATTCACAATCTATTTAAATTGTTATTTTTTAACAGAACTTCAGAAAAGGTTGGGATCTACAAATCAGAAATTGAATTCTAAACAAGAATTTATTACATAGCAGGTATAAAATATGGTAAGTATCAACAATTGAATGTTTGTACACTCCCCTCAAATTTATGTGTTGAAGCCCTAAGCCCCAGCATGGCTGTATTTGAAGATGGAACTTTTAAGAAAGTGGTTAAGAGTAGTAAATGAGGCTGTACAGGTGAAGCTCTGATCCAATAGGATTAATATCAGAAGAGACACAGAGAATTTGCTCCTCCCTTCCCCATAACACATGTAATGAAGAAGGCCAAAGGTAAGAGCCGCCATCTACAAGTCAGGAAGAGAGCTCTCACAAAAACCTGAATTGGTCAGAACCTTGATCTTGGACTTTTAGCCTCCAGAACTGTGAGAAAACAAACTACTGTTGTTTAAGCCATCCAGTCTATGGTATTTTCTTATGGCAGTCTGAGTAGACTAAAACAGTCAAAGAGAAAATAGTAGTTGTTCAGTGTAGCATTGATTATAACATTGGCATAAATATCCTAATTGCAGCTACGTGAGGTTTGATAGAGAGTGTAACAAGTTAAGAAGTTGTTTCTAATTTTTCAGCAAATTTTCAAAACTACAAAAGGAATTAATAATTTTAAACTCTAGGTCAATTGGCAATCTTTATCTTGTTTAAAAACAATGTTTTGTGTAGATTGTAAAAGGACAATTTTTACAGCAACATCTAAACCCAATTTTTGTAATTTCCATTATTGCCCAAACAAGATTAGATTCTTTGCTAATCACTGCCATAGAGGAAATTCAACTTTAAATGGGATCTTTGATACCTTTCTTCCTCTATTATTCTTTTTTTTTCTTTAACTGGAAGTATTACATTTTTTAATTTCATTTTAGGTTTTGGGGTACATGTGCAGAACATGCAAGATAGTTGCATAGGTACACATGTGGCAGTGTGATTTGCTGTCTTCCTCCCCTTCACCCACATCTGGCATTTCTCCCCCTGCTATCCAGCTCCCCCACCCCACTCTGCCTCCCCTATTCCCCCCAAGAGACCCTAGTGTGTAGTAGCCCCCTCCCTGTGTCCATGTGTTTTCATTGTTCCTCACCCACCTATGAGTGAGAATATGCGGTATTTCATTTTCTGTTCTTGTGTCAGTTTGCTGAGCATGATGTTCTCCAGATTCATCCATGTCCCTACAAAAAACATGAACTCACCGTTTTTAATAGCTGCATAATATTCCATGGTGTATATGTGCCACATTTTTCCAGTCCAGCCTATCATCAATGGGCATTTGGGTGGGTTCCAGGTCTTTGCTATTGTAAACAGTGCTGCAATGAACATTCGTGTGCACGTGTCCTTAGAGTAGAAGGATTTATAGTCCTTTGGATATATACCCAGTAATGGGATTGCTGGGTCAAATGGAATTTCTATTTCTAGGTCCTTGAGGAATCACCACACTGTCTTCCACAATGGTTGAACTAATTTACACTCCCACCAGCACTGTAAAAGTGTTCCTATTTCTCCACATCCTCTCCAGCATCTGCTGTCTCCAGATTTTTTAATAATTGCCATTCTGACTGGCATGAGATGATATCTCAATGTGGTTTTCATTTGCATCTCTCTAATGACTACTGATGATGAGCTTTTTTTTAATATGTTTGTTGGCCTTATATATGTCTTCCTTTGTAAAGTGTCTGTTCATATCCTTTGCCCATTTTTGAATGGGCTTGTTTGTTTTTTTCTTGTAAATCTGTTTGAGTTCTTTGTAAATTCTGGATATCAGCCCTTTGTCAGATGGGTAAACTGCAAAGATTTTTTCCCATTCTGATGGTTGCCGATTCACTCTAGTGACTGTTTCTTCTGCCAAGCAGAAGCTGTGGAGTTTGATTAGGTCCCATTTGTCTATTTTGGCTTTTGTTGCCAATGCTTTTGGTGTTTTGGTCATGAAGTCCTTTCCTACTCCTATGTCCTGAGTGGTTTTGCCTAGATTTTCTACTAGGATTTTTATGGTGCCAGGTCTTATGTTTAAGTCTTTAATCCATCTGGAGTGAATTTTACTGTAAGGTGTCAGGAAGGGGTCCAGTTTCTGCTCTCTGCACATGGCTAGCCAGTTTTCCAAACACCATTTATTAAACAGGGAATCCTTTCCCCATTGCTTGTTTTTGTCAGGTTTATCAAAGATTGTATGGTTGTAGATATGCTGTGTTGCCTCCGATGCCTCTGTTCTGTTCCATTGGTTTATATCTCTGTTTTGGTACCAGTACCATGCTGTTTTGATTACTATAGCCTTGTAGTATAGTTTGAAGTCTGGTAGTGTGATGCCTCCTGCTGTTTTTTTTTTTTTTTTTTTTCTTAGAATTGACTTGGCTATGCGGGCTCTCTTTTGGTTCCATATGAAGTTCAAGGTGGTTTTTTCCAGTTTTATGAAGAAAGCCAATAGTAGCTTGATGGGGATAGCGTTGAGTCTGTAAATTACTTTGGGCAGTATGGCCATTTTCATGATATTGATTCTTCCTACTCATGAACATGGACTGTTTCTCCATCTAATTGTGTCCTCTCTTATTTCATTGACCAGTGGTTTGTAGTTTTCCTTGAAGAGGTCCCTTACATTTCTTGTTAGTTGTATTCCTAGGTATTTTATTCTCTTTGTAGCAATTGTGAATGGCAATTCATTCTTGATTTGGCTCTCTTTAAGTCTGTTATTGGTATATAGGAATGCTTGTAACTTTTTGCACACTGATTTTATATCCTGAGACTGTGCTGAAGTTGCTTATCAGTTTCAGGAGTTTTTGGGCTGAGACAATGAGGTCTTCTAGATATACTATAATGTCGTCTGCAAATAGAGACAATTTGGCTTCCTCCTTTTCCATTTGAATACCCTTTATTTCTTTTTCTTGCCTGATTGCTCTGGCTAGAACTTCCAGTACTATGTTGAATAGGAGTGGTGAGAGAGGGCATCCTTGTCTAGTCCCAGATTTCAAAGGGAATGCTTCCAGTTTTTGCCCATTCAGTATGATATTGGCTGTTGGTTTGTCACAAATAGCTTTTATTATGTTGAGACACGTTCCATCAATACCAAGTTTATTGAGGGTTTTTAGCATAAAGTCCTGTTGAATTTTGTCAAAAGCCTTCTCTGCATCAAATGAGATAATCATGTGGTTTTTGTTTTTGGTTCTGTTTATGTGGTGAATTACGTTTATAGACTTGTGTATGTTCAACCAGTCTTGCATCCCCAGGATGAATCCTACTTGATCATGATGGATAAGCTTTTTGATGTGCTGGGTTGCAATCAGCTTGCCAGTATTTTATTGAAGATTTTTGCATCTATGTTCATCATGGATATTGGCCTGAAGTTTTCTTTTCTTGTTGAGTCTCTGCCGGGTTTTGGTATCAGGATGATGTTCGTCTCATAAAAAGATTTGGGAAGGATTCCCTCTTTTTGGATTATTTGGAATAGTTTCAGAAGGAATGGTACTAGCTCCTCTTTGTGTGTCTGGTAGAATTTGGCTGTGAACCCATCTGGACCAGGGCTTTTTTTGTGTGTGGTGGGCTCTTAATTGCTGCCTCAACTTCAGACCTTGTTATTGGTCTATTCATAGTTTTGGCTTCCTCCTGGTTTAGGCTTGGGAGGACACAAGTGTCCAGGACTTTATCCATTTCTTCAAGGTTCACTAGTTTATGTGCACAGAGTTGTTTGTAATATTCTCTGATGATGGTTTGAATTTCTGTGGAATCTGTGATTTCTTCTTTATCATTTTTTATTGCATCTATTTGGTTATTCTCTCTTTTCTTCTTTATCAGTATGGCTAGTGGTCTGTCTATTTTGTTGATCTTTTCAAAAAACCACTCTTGGATTTACTAATTTTTTGAAGGGTTTTTAGTGTGTCTATCTCCTTCAGTTCTGCTCTGATCTTCGTTATTTCTTGTCTTCTGCTAGGTTTTGAGTTTTTTTGATCTTGCTCCTCTAACTCTTTTAATTTTGACAATAGAGTGTCAATTTTGGATCTCTCCACTCTTCTCATGTGGGCGATTATAGCTATATATTTTCCTCTAGAGACTGCTTTAAATGTATCCCAGAGATTCTGATATGTTGTGTCTTCATTCTCGTTGGTTTCAAATAACCTCTTTATTTCTGCCTTCATTTTATTGTTTATCCAGTCAACATTCAAGAGCCAGTTGTTCAGTTCCCATGAAGTTGTGTGGTTCTGAGTTAGTTTCTGAATTCTGAGTTCTAACTTGATTGCACTATGGTCTGAGAGACTGTTTGTTATGATTTCAGTTATTTTGCATTGGCTAAGGAGTGCTTTACTTGCAATTATGTAGTCAATTTTAGAGTAGGTGTGATGTGGTGCTGAGAAGAATGTATATTCTGTGGATTTGGGGTGGAGAGTTCTGTAAATGTCTATCAGGTTTGCTTGTTCCAGGTCTGAGTTCAAGTCCTGGATATCCTTGTTAATTTTCTCTCTGGTTGATCTGTCTGATATTGGCAGTGGAGTGTTAAAGTCTCCCACTATTATTGTGTGGGAGTCTAAGTCTCTTTGTAAGTCATTAAGAACTTGCCTTATATATCTGGGTGCTCCTGTATTGGGTCCATATAGATTTAGGATCATTAGCTCTTTTTGTTGTATCGATTCTTTTACCATTATGTAATGTCCTTCTTTGTCTCTTTTGATCTTCGTCGCTTAAAGTCTATTTTATCAGAGACAAGAATTCCAACTCCTGCTTTTTTTTGCTCTCCATTTTCTTGGTAAATCTTCCTACATCCCTTTATTTTGAGCCTTTGTGTATCCTTGCATGTGAGATGGGTTTCCTGGCACCGATCGGTTTTGGTTTTTTATCCAATTTGCCAGTCTGTGTCTTTTGATTTGTGCATTTAGCCCATTTACATTTAGGGTTAATATTGTTATGTGTGAATTTGATACTGCCATTTTGATGCTAGCTGATTGTTTTGCCCATTAGTTGATGAAAATTCTTCATTTTGTTGATGGTCTTTAGCATTTGGTATGTTTTTGGAATGGCTGGTACTGGTTGTTCCTTTCTATGTGTAGTGCCTGTTTCAGGAGCTCTTGTAAAGCAGGCCTGGTGGTGACAAAATCTCTGAGTACTTGCTTGTTTGCAAAGGATTTTATTCTTCCTTCACTTATGAAGCTCAGTTTGGCTGGATATGAAATTCTGGGTTGAAAGTTCTTTTCTTTAAGGATGTTGAATATTGGTCCCCACTCTCTTCTGGCTTGTAGAGTTTCTGCCGAGAGATCTGCTGTGAGTCTGATGGGCTTCCCTTTGTGGGTGACCCTACCTTTCTCTCTGGCTGCCTGTAGCATTTTCTCCTTCATTTCAACCATGGTGAACCTGACGATTATGTGCCCTGGGGTTGCTCTTCTTGAGGAATATCTTTGTGGTGTTCTCTGTATTTCCTGGACTTGAATATTGACCTGCCTTGCTTGTTTGGGGTAATTTTTCTGGAAAATATCCTGAAGAGTATTTTCCAGCTTGGATTCATTCTCTTCATCACATTCAGGTACACCTATCAGATGTAGATTAGGTCTCTTCACATAGTCCCACATTTCTTGGAGACTTTGTTCATTCCTTTTTGTGCTTTTTTCTCTAATCTTGGCTTCTTGTTATATTTCATTGAGTTGATCTTGGACTTCTGATATCCTTTCTTCTGCTTGGTCAATTTGGCTGTTGATACTTGTGCATGCTTTGTGAAGTTCTCATGTTGTGTTTTTCAGCTCCTTCAATTCCCTCATATTCCTCTCTATGTTGTCTATTCTTGTTGTCATTTCCTCAAATCTTTTTTGAAATCTTTCTTCAAGGTTCTTAGTTTCTTTGCATTGATTTAGAAAATGTTCTTTTAACTCATGGAAATTTCTTATTACCCACTTTCTGAAGTCTGATAATGTCATTTCATCACACTCATTCTCCAACCAGGTTTGTTCCCTTGCTGTTGAGTTTTGGTCCTTTGTAGGAGGTGAGGTGTTCTGGTTTCAGGTGTTTTCCTCCTTTTTGTGCTGGTTTCTTCCCATCTTTGTGGATTTATCTACCTGTCATCTGTGTAGTTGCTGATTTTTCGATTGGGTCTCTGAATGGACATCCAGGTTGTTGATGGTGAAGTATTTCTGTTTCTTAGTTTTTCTTCTAACAGTATGGCCCCACTGCTCTAGGACTACTGAGGTCCACTACAGACCCTGCTTGCCTGGGGAACTCCTGTAGCAGCTGTCGAAACATGAGGGTTGCTACCAGATTCTTCTTCTGCTATCTTTGTCCCATCTGCAGATTCTCTGAGAGCTGCAATCCTCTGTTGGTCCTAAAGTGCCATCTTCTCTCCCCCTCTATTATTCTTTAGTGAATTTCCTTGCAGAAAAAAAAAAACAAGTCTAAATGATTAACCTAGAGTCTAAGGCTCTTATCTCAACATTTTCAAACTTGTATCTCCCCAAATACATTTGCCCAACACTAATTCCTGCTTTAAACTAAGGTCATCTTGTATCCCCAGCCTCCATTCCCAGCTTATTATTTCCTCCATCAAGAACTCTCCTGCTTCAATTCTAGGCACATGCTGTCTACCATGGTTTACTCACTCTTGAGACTTACCTTAAGAAACATCATTAGAACATATATCTATTTCTTCCTAATCAGAATCAACCACTGTCTTGGAACTCTATAGAACTTTTTAAAAATGTCTGTAATAGTAGCATTATCACACACTATTTTGTTTTATACTTTTTAAATTCATTGTCTTTCCCCTGTAACAGAGTGTGATCTCTAAAACAGGAAAGACAGTATCTTGTTTCTTTTCATATTTCCCAAAAAAACTAACCCAGTACCTATTGGCATAATGAGTGCTAATTTTTTGTTCTGAATCAATAAATCTGTAATGCCTTGCAAAAGTAAAATTATGTGTCCTTGATGTTCACTTGTTAAGATTCTTCAAGAATCACAAAAATTGTGATTCTTGAATGTTAGTAATTTATTTTTTATAGCAGTGGTTGGCAAGCTATGGTCCATGGGTCAAATCTGGGCATATTTCTATTTTTGTATAGCCTTCCAACTAAAGAATAATTTTTACACTTTCCAATGTTTGAAAAAAATCAAAAGCAGAATAATATTCTGTGACTTATGGCAATTATATAAAATTTAAAATTTTATGTTTATAAATAAAATTTTCATGGAATATAACCATGCTTATTTACTTGGTTATTATCTATGAGTGCTTTTGTGCTACAACAGCAGAATTCAGTAGTTGTGACAGATTTTATAGCTCACAAAACTTGAAATCTTTACTATTTGACCTCTTACAGAAAAAGAACTTAACACTCTTTTAGAATATTTGATTTTCAGTGTTCATTGCATAGATTTTGCACTCTTGTTTTGCTTTAATAAAATATTTTATTATTTGAGATTATATTGTGATGTTTTATTTGAAAGAATTTTCAAAAGCAATGGGGGTAATATAAAAAAGTTTAGTTATCCAACATGTACTAGAAGACTTATTTTCAAAAGTTAGGCCATGAAAGATTTAATTATCTAGGCATGTAGGTGTTACAACATTTTATCATGTTATTATATAAAATAAGTTCTGGTTAGGCAGAAAACCAGTATCATTAAATGATCACTAAGTGCCTATGAAGTACAAGATGAACAAGAGAGGACAGTGGAAAAAAGGGGACAGATATAAGAGAAATCAAGAGAGCAAGATAACATTAGGAAATTGGATGAAGAAAAATGACAGCAAGTTGTTTGACCATGACGAGGAGACTATTTATGGTCCTTTTAACAGATACAAAGTTCACAATGATTAAAAATATGAGGAAGAGCTTGATATAGCCAATTCTGAAAGTTTCATGTTTGGGAAACTTGTGTGATGTCCAGGAAAGGGTAGTCAGCAGACATCTAGAAATATGATAGTCAAGCTCAGGATACACCTTAGAGTGTCATCTCTTTACAAATAATAGTTGAAGATATGAGCATATAAAAACAGAGATGAGTCAAGGACAGAAGTTAGGTAGAACATGTATAATATTGGCTTGGAATAAGAGTTTATAGAAAAAAAAATATGTAGTAGAATCAGTAGAAAAGAGCATGATAAAATAAAATTTTCAAAAGTATAGAGGTAATCAATATAATATCGCTGATAAAAGAAAGGCTGAGAAAACAAAATACATGGAGATATAACCGGATTTAGAAAGGAGCATATCATTGGGAGTACCCTGTTTAGATTCAGAGAAGGTAGTATCTCCCACCACTAGAAAGCCTTTCAAACCACAAACATACTCACACACTACACTGTTATAAAAGAAGATATGAGCATCTCCTTCTTTCAGGAGTCAGCCCTCAGCTCTAAAATGATGTGACTCCCAAATATTGTCTTTAATAAGCCCAGGGAACAGTTCTGATTATGGCACTATGTGCTTATTATAGTCTAAACATGTCCCCCAAAATTCATCTGTTAAAAACTTATTTCCCAATGCAACAGTGTTGGGAGGTGGGGCCTAAAAAGAAGTGTCTAGGTCACAAGAGTTCTGGAATAGGTTAATGCCACTATAAATAAAATTTGCATAAATTAATCAGGTGCAGTGGTGCATGCCTGTAGTCCCAGCTACTTAGGAGGGTGAGGTGGGAGGATCACTTGAGCTACAGAGATGAGGCTGCAGTGAGCCATGATTGTGCCACTGCATTCCAGCCTGGGTGACAGAGTGAGACTCTGTCTCAAAGAAAAAAAAAAAGCTTTCAGGAATGAGGGGTGTGTTCTCTCTCTTCTGCTTTTCTCCTTGTGAAGACAGGGTGTTTATCTAGTCTGCTCTTACCCTTTGCCTTTACACTATGTAAGGATGGAGCAAGAAGACTCATACCAGATGCAAGCTCCTTGCTCTTGAATTTCCCCACTTCCATTACTGTGAGAAATAAATTTCTGTTTTTTATAAATTATCCAGTCTCAGATGCAGCAGCACAAAACAGACTGAGACAGTGCTCTAAAGAAAGGCAACTGAATTTCAGTGTTGTTGAGGTCTGTGGGTTGTGCTGCTAGCAAAGAAGTGGGTGGGATGCAATGAAGATTTGAATAATGGCATTGTATATAAAAAAATCGACAATTTAATTAAATTTTCAATTTTTCTTCTCAGATAACACATACTCAGTAAACTTGCATTATGAAATGTGATTTACCAGCAGTGCCAAATCATCATTTTCTTCTTTTTATTTTTCTTCCAATTGGTGTGAGGTACTTAGAAATTAATGCTGTATTTGCAGCAATTGAAATACTTTTACTACTTTACAATTTATACTACTCTAAAATTGTATATAAATAACTAGGTATAGAATTAATATTCTTGGACAGTAGCACTTTTTTTTTTTACATTTCTACCTAAATTCCATTTGAATGCTAGAATGTTTAGTTCTAGAATGTCTAATAATAATACTACATCTTTCCAAACTGTAAAAATTTATATATAATTTAATTTCTCAAAAGATAAAAACAAATTTTTGTAGCTTTATCATCATTAAAATGTTCATACTTATTAATAATTAATTTCCCTTTACATTGTAATAGATGTACTATTTTAGAAGAAAAATATATTATAACACACATAAAAATGATTTTAATTAATTTTTTATTTTTGCATATGTTTATAATATTTTTAATTAAAACATGCTACATTTCAGTCAAGTGTGGTGGTACAGGCCTATAGTCCCAGCTACTTGGGTGGTTGAAGTGGGAGCATCACTTGAGCCCAGGGGTTCAAGTCAGCAAAACTCTGTCTCTACTAAAAAAAGTTCAATTTAATAAATTTTGTATATAATTACATTTATTTTTAATCTCTTTAATAATAATAATGAATAAAAGTTGCTATCAATATAAACATTAAAAAAGCAGAAATATCTGAAAAGATAAAAGAAACAGAAAATCTTCAAAGAGGATGATTGCCTAAATGTTTAAAAAAATAATAATTAAAGAAAGCAGACATCTTTAGATCATGATTTATGCAAAAAAGAACATTATAAACAGAACATTATGAAGTACTTTATGTCTGAAAGTTATAATTTCTGATCAAAGTAATGAGATGAATCATAAAATTGTTCTCATCAGGTCCAAAACTGAAACAGGTTAAATGAATTCCTTTTATTTATTTATTTATTTATTTATTTATTTATTTATTTATTTATTTATTTTTGAGACAGAGTTTTGCTGTTGTTACCGACTGAAGGGCAATGGCACAATTTCGGCTCACCACAACCTCCACCTTCTGGGTTCAAGCAATTTTCCTGCCTCAGCTTCCCAAGTAGCTGGGACTACAGGCACACACCACCATGCCCAGTTAATTTTTGTATTTTTAGTAGAGATGGAGTTTCGCCATTGACCAGGATGGTCTCAATCTCTTGACCTTGTGATCAACCTGCCTCAGCCTCCCAAAGTGCTGGGATTATAGGTGTGAGCCACTGTGCCCGGCCTTATTTTTTATTTATTTATTATACTTTAAATTCTGGGGTATATGTGCAGAACGTGCAGGTTTGTTACATAGGTATTTCTAACACTTCAACAAAATCGATTACTGATCAGAACAATGAAATTGAGAAAAAAATTATAGCAGATTTGCAACAATGCAAGTCTGGCCTGCTATTTAGAAGATAAGCTAAATTCATGATAAATTGAGAAAAGAGAAACAGAATCTCAGTTTTGCTGTTTACAAGATCACAATTCTGGAAAATGGCTATGGCATTCCTCTCATAGTTTCAGAATGATTGTAGCTACACACAATCTGACTTACAGTTTGAAATTTTCTATTGAAATGAACATGGTGAAAATTTAGTATTCAACTATACAACAAAATTAATTCCAAAAAAGAAAAAGTACAGAAGTTATAGTTTGGGTTATTGTTATATATTTCACAAGAAATTTGTGAAAAAGCTCTATAAAAAGCTGTTATTGGAAACATTTTTGTTTCCAATTATAACAATATAAACTTTACTTACACAGAAAGAAAAAACACATCTAATTGCTAGAAATAAAAGAAAGGAACTGAATAGATAGCAAATGAACAACAGTATTAAATAAATATAAATAAATAAATGCAAAATGTGATGCTCTTAAAGAATATATTATGTGGTGAATAATTAGCCAATCATAATAATGCTTTACAAGGCACAAAAAACACAGTAATTATAGAAAATAATATAAATTTTCTGGTTTAGTAGAAATCATTTTGAAATTGAGATGAAAATAGCCAAAATATAAGATGTAGTAAAAATAGTAAAATATTATTACTATTCAGAATGGATAAATCAAAATCAAATTATTTATTTAATAGATGGTAAAGTGAGAGAAGGAATTTTATACAAAAATAAAAAATAAATACTACTTATTAGTTCAACTAGATTGCACAGGAGAAGAAATCTGAGCTGAAAATGACACTGTGCATAATTCAATTATCAGTGGGAAAAGCAAGGACATTAAAATTAATGAGTATTTCACTGTTTTTATACCTGGTGTTTTTAAAAAGTGCATGGTTTTGACTTCAGCAAAGGACTGAATAAAACAACTAGTGTTTTAAAGTCTTGGATAGAAAGATTATGGAGGACAACACTATGATAATGTTATTAGAATGACTAATTAAGAAGGAAGATTACAAAGCAGAATTTTGGCCAATAATTCTGAAATATTCTTTATGTCATGTGCAGCCCATAATTTGAATTTGTTATCAAGAGACTTCAATTGGACCCAAAGAAGTAATAAAATACTTTGAAAGCATTCAAAGACTGTACATGATGTTTTTTGGATCTGTCTAAAGATGTAATATCTTGAAAAAAGATACTAATTTCACAAAAATTTTTGTGGCATGAGGAAAATGTTAAGTGATGTTAAGATACCCAAAAATTTAAAATACATTTTAAAAGATAAGCAAAACACCTTGGAAGAACCAGGCAGGTGGATCACTTGAGGTCAAGCGTTCAAGACCAGCCTGGCTAACATGGTGAAACTCTGTCTCTACTAAAAATGCAAAAATCAACTGGGTGTGATAGTGCATGCCTGTAATCCCGTCTACTCGGAAAGATGAGACATGAGAATTGCTTGAACTCAGGGCTGCAGGAGGTTGCAGTGAGCTAAGATTGTGCCATTGCACTCCAGCCTGGGCAACAGAGCAACAGTGTCTCAAAAAAAAAAAAAAAAGCAAAAGTAGAAGCTCTAGCCAGGTATGATGGTGCATGTCTGTAGTCCCAGAAACTTGGGAAGCTGAGGTGGAAGGCTAGGCTGGACAACAGGGCAAGGCTCCATCTCTAAATAAATGAATAAATATATAAATGAGCAAAACAACCAAAGAGACTTAGACGGAAGTAAATTTTGGTTTTGGGTGGGAAATACAAACTTTCAATTTGTATAATTCAAAATAATTTGAGTTGAACTGTTGAAAGTTAATATTTTAACCAAAGTTACAAAAATAATGCAAGTTTATCAATTTTAGCTTTTATAAAAGATTGAAGTTTACAGTTTTAAAATGTTAGAGAGAATGTTCTTTAATAACAAAAGAAAATGCCTTTGAGATATGTAACAAAATGGCATTCCAATATAATATGAGACACAATAGGAAAATGAGAATTTTTGCATGACGGAAGGAGACAATATACATATAAACAGTCCAAAAACTAAGGGTAATAGAAACTACTTTCTGGCCATTATAGATCTAGGTATAGTCTCAATTTACTATTTTCTGTGTTCTTTATAATCTCCCAGCATTAAAATTTTTAAAGAAAGAATTTAATAAACATTTTATAAATATGGATGTTACTTTTAGATAATGAGAAGCATTATATTCACGACAAATTTATATGATTAAATTGAAATGTATTTTGTATTTTCTGAAATGACATTACCAGTTGTGACCTCATTAGCATATTTGATCATGGTAAGCAGAATTTTTTATAGCCTACTTAAAAATCTGAGCTTGAAAATCTTGTTAATAATTCTATTTTCCACTGACTTACAGAATAAAGTATAAGTCAAATTTAAATAAGAACAATGAGAAAAAAAATTGAATATTTTGACATTACTGTTAATAGTGCACAAATTATTTGACGATTTTAATTATAAAGGAATAATTAATTAATTTTCTTTAAAAATAACATTTTTAAAGTAAGGGTATTAAAACATGACAAGAACACTAAGTATTGGCAGAGATCTTAACACATCTAGGAAGTAATAGCTGCCTTGAGTGAAAGAAGGTTTTTTAGAGACAAGCAAAGGGAACCCCACAGGGTTGAAATCAGGGGAATAAATAATTAAACTCCTACTCTTCTTCCTCATATTTTTGTCTGACTCTCATTGGCTGAAACCAACCACAAATCAGAGAACAAGAGAACACATTGATGAAATCCATATAGATCAGATCAGGGTGGAGAGGAATGATAAACAGATCTGATAGAGAAGTGGACATTACCTGGAACAGCATATTCTTTTTCCCTTTAGAATTCACTCATCCTTCATTTACTTAGAAAGGGTTTATTCTCCACACATAGGGCATACAAATATTGTAAGGTACTGTATCATTGTGGAGATGTTAGTTTGCCTGTACTTTCCACTGGATACCTGAAATAATTTCTATCACTAATATTCTTCATAAAAATTGAACGGGGGACATAGAAATGTAATTGGTGGGGTTTTTTTGAATAATTGATACCATATTACCAAAAGTAACACCATTTACTTCTCCAGTAAATAGTCACAAAAGTTGGCTTCCATAGCTGGTTAGAAGACCTAACTTAGTAAACATAGTTGTTTAGTTCACAATGTATTCCACATTCAAATTACACTCTACCAGCACCTCAGCTCTCACCACACCTGGCACCTACTGTCACAGATCCTGTATCCTTAGAAATGTGGCATTTGTGTGCAGAAAGTTTCTGTGAATATGCTCAAGATAAACAGCTATGAGTATGGACACAAACCTGGATAGTAAGAGAATTTGAACAGTGATGCAGCCATGTTCCAAATACCAGCTGATTTTATGGGTGAATTTGGAGCTGGAATGGTTCAGAGATTCTCTGCATTGTGGCATAGGGACAGGCCCATATACCTTTGTCTTGACCAATTATTGGATTGTGCTGCCTCCAGGAAGAGGGCATGACCTTAGGTGGGTAGACTGTTCAACCGAAAGAAAATCTTGGACAGGAAGTCAGCTGAGAACTGCTGGTTGCCAACACTCTCAGCAGTCCAAGAAATTAGTACTTCAGACTTGGAGGACTGAATCTTGGCAGTGAACCATGCCACCCACTACAGCTACTGTTTTCAGAGATACTCTTGGGAGCTGCTGTCCAATTGTATCAAGTGCTGGTATAACAATCAAATCCATTAGCAAACCAGGTTTGTTATTCTTTCTCCATGATGGTAAAGCAATGAAGCAGGTACCATTTTAAACTGAGCCATCCATTCGTGCTTTTTAGTTGTCTCCCAGAGCATCTTTGGCCCAGTCTAATATATACCACCTCCATTCTATAAAGTAATGCTGCTATGTATATCCAATTTTATGGTTGGGTTGATCAGGTAACATACAGTTCATCTTAGACACTATGATTCACGTAGCCATGGGGTTTTACAAGGTCAGGCATTCACTTTCTATTAGTCCTGTTGCAAGATAGAGGAAACTTTTCAAATGAAAATAGTTGATAGAATGGTAGGGAATTACATTACTCCTTAAGTGTAGGTATCTGAGCTGTGATTGCTCTTATCTGGGTTCGAAAGGGTTTCACACAAAAATCGTGCCTGTCACAAATACTTAAAAACTGAGTGGGTGTGCTAAGTTATTAGGCCCAACAGGTAATATGGCATGAACTAAAACCAGTCGGGTTGCAGAGCTCTTTTTTATTCAAGACTCAAATCAATGCTGGCACCTGTCGGAATAAGTAATTGATTTGGAGAAGGTTGACCAAATACACTATATGTTGCTTCCAAAATCCAAAGAAGCCTACTAAGTTATGTGTTTCTTTCACTGTGTTGGGTGAAATAACTTGACTCATGTTTCGGAAAGGCTGTCTTACCAAAAATTTTACTGATGTGGCATACCACAAAAGATTTTTGTCATTTATCTCCCATTTTCTGCAATATTACTAGGATACTGGGATATTTATAATGTTTTTACTTTCTGTTTGCCATTTTCAGTTAGTATAATGACTTCAGTATAAAGCAAGCCTGTCCAACCCGTGACCCAGGGTCACATGCAGCCCAGAATGGCTTTGAATGTGAACAAACACAAATTCATAAACTTTCTTAAAACATCACAAAATTTTTTTGTGATTTTATTTCTTTTTAGCTCATCAGCTATTGTTAGTGTTAGTGTATTTTATGGATGGCCCAAAACAATTCTTCTTCCAATATGGCCCAGGGAAGCCAAAAGATTGGAGAGCCCTGGTATGAAGGATTAAGATGATAGTCAGGCCACATCTGCACTCACTCCCCAGACCTACTGAATCTGAATCTTCAGTTTAAAGATAGTCACAGATGATTCATATGCACATCAAAATTTTAGAAGCACTGACCAAGACTATTTCAGGTAGGTGAACAAATACAACACAGCCTTGAGGCAAAACAAGATAAGTATCTTTTTGTCCCTACTATATAAATATTCTCATTCCATTGATACAAGTCCCATTCCTTCCCCACCAATGTCCTTATGTTAGTGTAAAATACTAAACAAAGTTAAGTGTTTAATTGATGTTTACAGTAAACCTTTGTTTGTCTTTGGTATTATACCTTCTGTAAATCCATGAGATGAAGGATTCCTTCAAAACTCCCAATGAGCATTCTCCACAGAAACGTGTAATTGTTCATAGCTCCTACTTTCGCTTTTCCTATATGCACATCTCTAGGACTATAAACCAAATCCAGGGACCACCCCCATCACCAAAAAAATTGTATAATTACTATTGTTTCCATAGCTACCAAGTGCCACAGCCACTTGCTCTCCCTTTGTGTGCCATCCAATGATTTGATTTGGCTAAATATGCCATGGATTACCCATGTACCAACTTCTTTAACAATGTGTATTATCCCTGTGTTCTTTGCATATATAAGTAATTCTACTCTAGAATTCCATTTTGAGGATCAGTTTCCTAGGGGCATTTACCAATTACTGTATTAGTCAAGACCAAGCATAGCAAACTTAAGCCTGATTATGGTGCCAGAAAGAAACACCCAAACAAGACTTAGATTATTTTGAGAAGGATTGAATAAAGGGAATGCACAATGGGATACTGCCTTACTCCACGTCTGATTACAATGGGCTGGTTACCACCTCTGATAAAACTTGGGGGAAGGAAGTAGGGTTGTTATCAAAATCCAGAAGTGGAGAAGGTTATAAACAAGATGACCTTGAAAAGGTCGGTAGGTTTTGTTTTTTTTTTTTTTTTTTTAGGCGGCGTTTCGCTCGTTACCCAGGCTGGAGTGCAATGGCACGATCTCGGCTCACCGCAACCTCCGCCTCCTGGGTTCAGGCAATTCTCCCGCCTCAGCCTCCTGAGTAGCTGGGATTACAGGCACGTGCCACCATGCCCAGCTAATTTTTTGTATTTTTAGTAGAGATGGGGTTTCACCATGCTGACCAGGATGGTCTCGATCTCTTGACCTCGTGATCCACCCGCCTCAGCCTCCCAAAGTGCTGGGATTACAGGCTTGAGCCACCGCGCCCGGCAGTCGGTAGTTTTTAGTTAAAAGTCATAGCAAGCCAGAGGCACAAGAGAGGAGCTGGAGAATAAATCTCCTGACCCTTCAATCCTGTCTCCCGCTTATCTGCTTCAGAAGCTTCCCATTGGCCTAACACAAGAAGCTAGTAGGTAAGAAAACCCATTGAAATAAATCACTTGGAGTAGAGAATAGAGTGCAAAAAATGGAGAATAGAGCTAGAGGGACAAATGTAACCACCCAGCACATCGCAATTCAATATCCACGTTACAATAAGAAATATGAAGGAAGAGCCTTAAATATTCGGCAGAATATTTTCTACCAGAAGGCAAATTATCACAGGAAAGGAAATTATCATCAGAAAGTTGCATGGTAGAAAGAGCAAAAGCCAAGAATGTGATTAATTTAATGGTTATTAACAAGTTATAATAATCTAATGTACTCATCATCACGATAGTGACATTCTTCATTCTTTTTCTTTCATAATCAGTTTGAATTTCTATATGCCAAGCTGTATGCTTGGCATTGGGAAAAGAAAGAAGATTAAAACATTGTCTATGTTTCCAACAAGCTCACAGCTCTAGTGTGAAAGCAGATACAGCGAATATAATTCACTATAACACATATTATGTAAGATAAGCACAAAGTTCATGAGATCTTAAAATGAGGGTACTTAGGTAGACTAATGGATGAAGGAGATTTCTCAGCAGGGATTATTTGTGCAATGTTAAGGATTAGTAGGTGTTAACTAAGAAAGAAGCATGATAAATATTCAGGAGAAACATTAGCTACAGAAATAGTAGGGAATGTACAGAAAATTGCATATATCAGCCCAGTATGTCTGTGATGTATCTAAAATACACGGTATGATCAAAATAACTATCATCATGTACTCAAGGACAAGATTATGCCAAGGCTTTTACATATTAAGTCCCTGGAGTGAATGAGAAGCTATAGAAAATTTTAAAACGTTGGAATAGCCTGAATCCTGAAAAAACAGTGATCTACTAATTAGCTACCCTTCTTCCAAAATAGTGTTAAAGATATCCTAGCAAATCCTTGTGCCTCAGGCTCCTTTTCAGATATCCTAGCAAATCCTTGTGCTTCACTTTTTTAGGCATTAAGCTAATGGCTACACTTCTGCCTATATGTTTTTGCTTCTGACAGTGGTCAACTAACTTAGGTTCAGTTTTCTATGTTACAATCAGATTCCAAATTTTTCTAAGTCGCGTTAACTAAAAATGGGTATTCAAGAAGCCTTCAGTCACCTATTTATATATTATTTCCATATATAAATATTTATGTATGTCAGTTATTTACATAGTAGCTTATTCTAAGATTTTTCATGAATTTTATTCTTAGGTAATGGTAATATCGTTTGGGTTTAGGATTTAATTGCTGTTATTCTTAGGCCTTGGTGAATTTTTTTAATTGAAATATAATAGATGTACATATTTTGGAGGTGCATGTGATAATTTATACATTCATATATGTGTAAAGACCAAATAAACATAATTGGGATATCCATTACATTAAATATTTATCTTTATGTTAGAAACATTCAAATCATTCACTACTATTTTCAAATGTGCTATTTTGATTATTGTTAACTATAATCATCCTATTGATTAATGTGCAGAACACTAGCTCTCATTTCTTCCCTAACTGTATATTTGTACCCATTAATCAACCTCTATTCATCACCCTCTCTCCTTTCCTCACCCTAGAGTCAGGTAGTCCCAATCTACTCTGCTTTATGAGATTCACTTTTTCAGTTCCCACATGTAGTGAGAACATGTGATATTTGTCTTTCTGTGTCTGGCTTATTTCATTCAACATGACATTTAGTTCCATCCATGTTGCTGTAAATGACAAGACTTTATTCTTTTTATGACTGAATAATATTTCTCTGTGTATATATATTACATGTTATCCATTCATTCACTTGATGGACAGTAAGGTTAATTCCATGTCTTGGCTATTGTGAGCAGTGCTGCAATAAACATGGGAGTCCAGACATATCTTTGATACACTGATTTTCAATATGTTTTTGTGTGACAGTCTCACTCTGTTGCCCAGGCTGGAGTGCAGTGTTGTGATTTGAGCTTGCTGCAACCTCCACTTCCTGGGTTCAAGTGATTCTCATGCCTCAACCTCCAGAGTAGTATAGATTGCAGCTACATACCATCATACCCAGTTAATTTTTGTATTTTTAGTAAAGAAAGTGTTTTACTGTGTTCCCAGCAGTGGACTCAAATTCCTGGCCTCAAGTGATCCTCCCCATCAGCCCCCTCAAAGTGCTAAAGTTACAAGCATGAGGCCCTATGCCTGGCCACATTTTCTTTCTTTTGGATGTATACTCAGCAGTGGGATTGCTGGATCATATGATAGATTTATTTTTAGTTTTTTTGAGGAATTTGTATAAAGTTTTTTATACTAGTGGCACTAATTTACATCCTATCAGCAGTGTACAATAGTTCTTTTTTCTCAATATCCTCACTACCATCTATTATTTCCTGTCTTTTTGATAAAAGCCATTTTAACTGGGGTAAGATGATATCTCATTGTGGTTTTGATTTGCATTTCTCAAATTATTAGTAATGTTTTGGATTTTTTCATATACCAGTTGGCCATTTGTATGTCTTTTTTGGAGAAATGTCCATTCAAATCCTTTGCCCATTTCTATTTCTATTTTTATTTATTTGTTTTCATTACACTTTAAGTATAATAAAAGTATTATCCATTTCTGGATGCATGTGCAGAATGTGCAGGTTTGTTACATAGGTATACATGTGCCATGGTGGCATGCTGCACCCATCAACCCATCATCTACATTAGGTATTTCTCCTAATCCAGTCCCTCCTTGTTCTTCCCTCTGCCCAGCAGGTCTTTGTGTATGATGTTTCCCTCCCTGTGTCCATGTGTTTTCATTATTCAATTCCCACTTATGAGTGAGATTATGCAGTGTTTGGTTTTCTGTTCCTGTGTTAGTTTGTTGAGAATGATGCTTTCCCACTTCATCTATGTCCTTGCAAAGGACATGAACTCATTCTTTTTATGGCTGCATACTATTTCATAGTGTATTTATGCCACATTTTCTTTATTCAGTCTATCATTGATGGACATTTGGGTTGGTTCCAAGTCTTTGCTGTTGTGAACAGTGCCGCAATAAACATGTGTGTGCATGTGTCTTTACAATAGAATGATTTGTAATCCTTTTTGTATATACCAAGTAATGAAATTGTTGGAAAATTGGTGTTTCTGATACTAGATCCTTGAGGAATCACCACACTGTCTTCCACAATGGTTAAACTAATTTACACTCCCACCGACAGTGTAAAAGCATTCCTATTTTTAATTGGAATATAATAGATGTACATGTCCTCTCCAGCATCTCTTGTTTCCTGACTTTTTCTGAATTTTTTTGAGATGCTGACTCACTCTGTCACCAAGGCTAGAGTGTAGTGGCACAATCTCAACTCACTATAGCCTCCACTTCAGGGTCAACTGATTCTTGAACCTCAGCCTCCTGAGTAGCTGAGACTACAGGTGTACCACCATGCCCAGCTAACTTTTGTTTTTTAGTAGAAACAGGATTTTGCCATGTTGGCCACGCTAGTCAGGAATTCTTGGGCTCCAATTATCCAGCCACATTGGCCTCCCAAATTACAGGCAAGAGCCACTGTGCCCAGCCCCTTTGCCCATTTTTAATTGAATTGTTTAGTTTTTGTTTGTTTTGCTATTGAGTTGTTTGAGGTTCTCATATATTCTGGTTAATTCTTTGTCACATGGATAGTTTACAAATATTTTCTTCTACCCTGTGGGTTGTCTCTTCACTCTGTTGCTTGTTTCTTTTGCTGGGCAGAAGCTTTTTAGCTTGACATAATCCCATTTGTCTATTTTCTTGATTGCCTGTGATTTTAAGGTCTTATACACAGAAAAAAAATGCCCATATTAATGTCCTGAAGCATTTCTCCAGTGTTTTCTTCTAGTAGTTTCATAGCTTCAGGCCTTAGATTTAAGTCTTTAATTTATTTAGAGTTAATTTTCATATATGGTGATAGGTAAAGGTCTAGTTTCATTCTTCTACATATGGATATGCAGGTTTTTTTCATAACTATTTATTGGAGAGACTGTCCTTTCCCCATTTTATATTCTTGGTGCCTTTGTTGAGAATATAAATGCATTGGCTGTAAATGCATGGATTTACATCTGGGATGTCTATTATTTTCCATTAGTCTATGTGTCTGTTTTTAGTGCAAATAACAGGCTGATAGCATTACCATAGCTTTGTAGTATGTTTTGCAGTCAAGTATTGTGATGCGTCCAGTTTTGTTCTCTTTGCTCAGAATTACTTTGGTGATCCCAGATCTTTGTGGTTCCGTATAAATATGACTTTTTTTCTAGGTCTGAGAAGAATGTCATTGGTATTTTGATAGGGATTGCTCCAGGTAGTACTATAATTCCAACAATATTAGTTCTTCCAGTTCATGAGCATGGAATATCGTTCCATTTTTCAAATGTGTCTTATTTATTTCATTAGTGTTTTATTATTTCACTTGTATATATTTTTTACTTCTTTAGCTAAATTGATTCTTATGTATTTTACATTCTTTTTAGCTATATGAAGTGAGATTGCTTTCTTGATTTTCTTATCAGATTGTTTGCTATTGCTGTATATAAATGCTACTCATTTTTTGTATGTTGATTTTGTATGCTGTAACTTTATAAATTCACTTATTTTTTGACAGAGTATTTAATTTTTCTAAGTATAGGCTCATGTTGTCTGTAAACAAGGCTAATGTGACTTCTTCTTTCCAATTTGAATGCCCTTTATGTCTTTTAGTTGTCTGAATGCCTTGGCCAGAATTTCCAGGATTATGTTGGATATTATGTTGAAAAGTGGTGGAAGGGTGTGCATCCTTGTCTTGTTCCTGTTTTTAGAGAAAAGGCTTTCAGTTTTTCCTTGTTCAATATGATGTTGGTAGTGGGTTTATCCTGGATGGCCTTTATTATTTTGAGGTGTGATCTTTCTACATCCAGTTTGTTAAGGGTTTTTATTGTAAAAGAATGTTGAATTTTACTGAATACTTTTTAAACATCTATTGGAACAATCATGTGGTTTTGAGGTTTGGTTTTGTTAATGTGATGTTTCACGCTTATTGATTTTTGTTTGTTGAATTATCCTCGCATTCCTGGGATGAATCATGCATGACAATGGTGAATGATCTTTTTAATGTGTTGTTGAATTTAGTTTACCAGCATTTTGTTGAGTAATTTACATCTCTGTTTCTAAGTGATATTGGCCTGTAGTTTTCTCTTTCATTGTGTTCTTGTCTGATTTTGTTATCATGGTAATGCTGTCCATGTAGAATGAATTTGGAAGTATTCCATTCTCTTCAATATTTTTGAAGACTTTGAGAATAAATAGCATTAACTGTTTAAATATTTGGTAGAATTTGGCAGTGAAGCTATCAGGTCCCAGATTCTCTTTGATAAAAGCATTTTTATTACAGCTTTGTTTCATTACTCACTTTTGGTTTGTTGTAGTTTTATGTTTCTTTGTGGTTCTATCTTTGTTGGTTATATGTGTCTAGCAATTTATCTATTTCTTCTAGGTTTTACAATGTTTTGGCATAGTTATTTATAATAATCTTTAATAATCTCAGTTGGTATGTGTCTTTTTCTATTTCTGATTTGTTTCAGTCTTCTCATTTTTTGTTAGTCTAGCTTCGGGTTTGTTAATTTTTGCTAATCTTTTCAAAACATCAAACTTTGTGTTATTTTGGTCTTGTGCATTATTTTAGTCTCAGTCTAATTTATTTCTTCTCTAATCCTTATTATTTCATTTATCCTACTAATTAGATGTGTTGTTAGTTCTTGCTTGTCTACTACCTTAGGGTATATCATCTGGTTGTTCCTTTGAAGTATTTTTACCTTTTTCTATATAGGCATTTATTACTATAAATTCTCCTCTCTGTACTGCTTTTGCTGTATCTCATAGATTTTGGTATGTTATGTTTCCATTTTCATTTGTTTCAAAATTTTTTAGAATTTCCTTCTTTTTTGACCAATTAGTCATTCAGAAGCATATTTTTAAATTCCCACTTATAGTGTAATTTCTAAGGTTCTGCTTCTCCATTAATTTCTGGTCTCATCGCTGTGGTGAGAAAAGATACTAATATGATTTCTACTTGTTGAGACTTGTTTTGTGGTCCAAGAGATTATTCCTGAGAATGTTTTCTGTGCTGATGAAAATAATGTGTATTTCATAGCTGTTGGGTGAAATATTCTGTAAATGTCAGTTAGACTTCTTCGGTCATGTGTGAAGTTTAACTTTCATATTTCTTTGTTGATTTTCTGTCTGGGTGATATGTGTGATACTGAGAATGGGGTATTGAAGTCTCCCACTATTACTGATCAGACTGATGTTTGGCAGGCATCATTCTAGGAAAAAGATAGCAGAAGAAAAAACTGGTAGCAACCCTTACTGTTCTGCAGCTGCTGCAGGTGACCCACAGGTAAGCAGGGCCTGGTGTGGACCTCAGCAGTCCTAAAGCAGAGGGACCAGACTGTTAGAAGGAAAACTAAAAAACAGAAATAACTTCATCATCAACAATCTGGATGTCCACTCAGACCCAATCTGAAAATCAGCAACTACACAGACAAAAGGTGGATAAATCCACAAAGATGGGAAGAAACCAGTGCAAAAAGGAGGAAAACACCAAAAACAGAACACCTCACCTCCTACAAGGGATCACAACTCCTCACCAGCAAGGGAACAAAGCTGGATGGAGAATGAGTGTGATGAAATGATGGAATCAGACTTTAGAAGGTGGGTAATGAGAAACTTCTGTGAGCTAAAATAACATGTTCTAAATCAATGCAAAGAAACTAAGAACCTTGAAAAAAGATTTGAAAAAAAGATTCAAGAAAATGATAACAAGAATGGACAACTTAGAGAGGAATATGAGTGAATTGGTGGAGCTGAAAAACACAACACGAAAACTTCACGAAGCATGCACAAGTTTCAACAGCCAAATTGACCAAGCAGAAGAAAAGATATCAGAGGTTGAAGATCAACTCAATGAAATAAAACAAGAAGGCAAGATTAGAGAAAAAAGTGCAAAAAGGAATGAACAAAGTCTCTAAGAAATGTGGGACTATGTGAAGAGACCTAATCTACATTTGATAGGTGTACCAGAATGTGACAAAGAGAATGAATCCAAGCTGGAAAACACTCTTCAAGACATTATCCAGGAAAATGTTCCCAACATAGCAAGGCACGCAAATATTCAAATCCAGGAAATACAAAGAACACCACAAATATATTTCTTAAGAAGAGCAACCCCAAGGCACATAATCGTCAGATTCACCAGGGTTGAAATGAAGAAGAAAATGGTACAGAAGCCAGAGAGAAAGGTCGGGTTACCCACAAAGGGAAGCCCAAGCAGATCTCTCAGCAGAAACCCTATAAGCCAGAAGAGAGTGGGGACCAATACTCAACATCCTTAAAAAAAACTTTCAATGCAGAATTTCATATCCAGTCAAACTGAGCTTCATAAGTGAAGGAAAAATAAAATCCTTTGCAAACTAGCAAATACTCAGGGATTTTGTCACCACCAGGCCTGCTTTACCAGAGCTTCTAAAAGAGGCACTACACATAGAAAGGAACAACCAGTACCAGCCACTACAAAAAGATACCAAATGTTAAAGAGCATCAACAAAATGAAGAATCTGCATCAACTAATGAGCAAAACAACCAGCTAGCATCAAAATGGCAGTATCAAATTCACACATAACAATATTAACCCTAAATGTAAATGGGCTAAATGCACCAATCAAAAGACACAGACTGGCAAATTGGACAAAAAACCATAACCCATCGGTGTGCAGTATCCAGGAAACCCATCTCACATGCAAGGATACACAAAGGCTCAAAATAAAGAGATGGAGGAAGATTTACCAAGCAAATGGAGAGCAAAAAATAGCAGGAGTTGCAATTCTCATCGCTGATAAAATAGACTTCAAAGCAACAAAGATCAAAAGAGACGAAGAAGAAAATTACATAATGGTAAAAGGATTGATACAACAAGAAGAGCTAACAATCCTAAATATATATGAACCCAATACAGGAGCACCCAGATATATAAGGCAAGCTCTTAATGACTTATAAAGAGACTTAGACTCCCACACAATAATAGTGAGAGACTTTAACATTACATTGTCAATATTAGACAGATCAACCAGACAGAAAATTAACAAGGATATCCAGGACTTGAACTCAGACCTGGAACAAGCAAACCTGATAGACATTTACAGAACTCTCCACCCCAAAACCACAGGATATATATTCTTCTCAACACCACATCACACCTACACTAAGATTGACCACATATTGGAAGTAAATACCTCTTCAGCAAATGCAAAAGAACTGAAATTATAACAAACAGTCTCTCAGACCTTAGTGCAATTAAGTTAGAACTCAGAATTCAGAAACTAACTCAGAACCACACAGCTTCATGGAAACTGAACAACTGGCTCTTGAATGTTGATTGGATAAACAATGAAATGAAGGCAGAAATAAAGAAGTTCTTCAAAACCAATGAGAACGAAGACACAACATACGGGAATTTCTGGGACACATTTAAAACAGTCTGTAGAGAAAAATATATAGCAATAAGTGCCCACATGGGAAGAGTAGAGAGATACAAAATTGACACCCTATCATAAAAATTGAAAGAGCTAGAAAAGCAAGATCAAAAAAACTCAAAACCTAGCAGGAGACCAGAAATAACTAAGATCAGAGCAGAACTGAAGGAGATAGAGACATGAAAAACCCTTCAAAAAATCAGTAAGTCCAAGAGCTGGTTTTTTGAAAAGATCAACAAAATAGACAGACCACTAGCCAGATTAATAAAAAAGAAAAGAGAGAATAACCAAATAGATGCAATAAAAAAATGATAAAGAAGAAATCACCACAGGTTCCACAGATATTCAAACCATTATCAGAGAATATTACAAACAACTCTACACACATAAACTAGTAAACCTGGAAGAAATGGATAAATTTCTGGACACTTGTGGCATCCCAAGCCTAAACCAGGAAGAAGTCAAAACTATGAATAGACCAATAATAAGATCTGAAGTTGAGGCAGCAATTAACAGCCTACCACACCAAAAAGTCCAGGTCCAGATGGGATCATAGTCGAATTCTACCAGACACAAAAAGAGGAACAGTTACCATTCCTTCTGAAACTATTCCAAATAATCCAAAAAGAGGGGGTCCTTCCCAATTCATTTTATGAGACCAACATCATCCTGATACAATAACCTGGCAGAGACTCAACAAGAAAAGAAAACTTCAGGCCAATATCCATGATGAACACAGACACAAAAATCTTCCATAAAATACTGGCAAGCCAAGTGCAACAGCATATCACAAAGCTTATCCACCATGATGAAGTTGGATTCATCCCAGGGATGCAAGGCTGATTCAACATACGCAAGTCTATAAACAGAATTCACCACATAAACAGAACCAAAAAAAAAAAAAAAAAAAAAAACCACATCATTATCTCAATTGATGCAGAGAAGGCATTTGACAAAATTCAACTTCATGCTAAAAACCCTCAATAAACTCAGTATTGATGGAATGTATCTCAAAATAATAAAAGCTATTTGTGACAAACCAACAGCCAATATCATACTGAATGGGCAAAAACTGGAAGCATTCCCTTTGAAATCTGGCATTAGACAAGGATGCCCTCTCTCACCACTCATATTCAATATAGTACTGGAAGTTCTAGCCAGAGCAGTCAGGCAAGAAAAAGAAATAAAGGTCATACAAATAGGAAAAAAGGAAGCCAAATAGTCTCTATTTGCAGACATCATGATAGTATATCTAGAAGACCCCATCGTCTCAGCCCAAAAAATTCCTGAAACTGGTAAGCAACTTCAGCAAAGTCTCAGGATACAAAATCAATGTGCAAAAATCACAAGCATTCCTATACACCAATAACAGAATGAAAGAGAGCCAAATCAAGAACGAACTGCCATTCACAATTACTACAAAGAGAATAAAATACCTAGGAATACAACTAACAAAAAACGTAAAGGACCTCTTCAAGGAGAACTATAAACAACTGTTCAACGAAATAAGAGAGGACACAAACAGATGGAGAAACATTCCATGTTCATGGTTAGGAAAAATCAATATCATGAAAATGGCCATACTGCCCAAAGTAATTTACAGATTCAATGCTATCCCCATCAAGCTACCAATGACCTTTTTTACAGAACTGGAAAAAACCCCCTTAAACTTTATATGGAACCAAAAGAGAGCCTGCATAGCCAAGTCAATTCTAAGCAAAAAGAACACAGCAGGAGGCATCACACTACCAGACTTCAAACTATACTACAAGGCTACAGTAATCAAAACAGCATGGTACTGGTACCAAAACAGAGATATAAACCAATGGAACAAAACAGCATCAGAGGCAACACAACATATCTATAACCATACAATCTTTGATAAACCTGACAAAAACAAGCAATGTGGAAAGGATTCCCTGTTTAATAAATGGTGTTGGGAAAACTGGCTAGCCATGTGCAGAAAGCAGAAACTGGACCCCTTCCTGACAACTTACACTAAAATTAACTCCAGATGAATTAAAGACTTAAATATAGGACCTAACACCATAAAAATCCTAGAAGAAAATCCAGCAAAACCATTCAGAACATAGGAGTAGGCAAGGACTTCATGACCAAAACACCAAAAGCATTGGCAACAAAAGCCAAAATAGACAAATGGGACCTAATCAAACTCCACAGCTTCTGCACAGCCAAAGAAACAGTCATTAGAGCAAATCAGCAACCAACAGAATGGGAAAAAATCTTTGCAGTTTACCCATCTGACAAAGGGCTGATATCCAGAATTTACAAAGAACTCAAACAGATTTACAAGAAAAAAACAAACAAGCCCATTCAAAAATGGAAAAAGGATATGAACAGACACTTTACAAAAGAAGACATACATGAGGCCAACAAACATAAATAAAAATGCTCATTATCTCTGGTCATCAGAGAAATGCAAATCAAAACTACATTGAGATACCATCTCATGCCAGTTAGAATGGCGATCATTAAAAAATCTGGAGACAACAAACGCTGGAGAGGATGTGGAGAAATAGGAACACTCTTACACTGTTGGTGGGAGTGTAAATTACTTCAACCATTGTGGAATACAGTGTGGCGATTCCTCAAGGACCTAGAAATAGAAATTCCATTTGACTGAGCAATCCCATTACTGGGTATATATCCAAAGGACTATAAATCATTATACTATAAGGACACATGCACATGAATGTTCATTGAAGCACTGTTTACAATAGCACAGACCTGGAACCAACCCAAATGCCCAGTGATGACAGACTGGACTGGGAAAATGTGGCACATATACCTTATGGAATATTATGCAGCAATCAAAAATGGTGAGTTCATGTCCTTTGTAGGGACATGGATGAAACTGGAGAAGAACATTCTCAGCAAACTGACACAACAACAGAAAATAAAATATCGCATGTTCTCATTCATAGGCGGGTGATGAACAATGAGAACACATGGACACAGGGAGGGGAGCACTACACACTGGGGTCTATTGGGGGGAATAGGGGAGGGACTGTGGGAAGGGGGTGTTGGGGAGGGATAGCATAGGGAGAAATGCCAGATGTGGGTGAAGGGGAGGAAGGCAGCAAATCACACTGCCACGTGTGTACCTACACAACTATCTTGCATGTTCTGCACATGTACCCCAAAACCTAAAATGCAATTTAAAAAAAGAAAAAATTACTATTGACATTTCATTGCTTATTTTTCTGTTGTTTTATAACTTTTTTCTTTTTTTCTTTCCTACTACTTTCTTTTTTAATAAGTAATACTCTCTGATAGTGTGATTATTTATTTGCTTTTTCTAGTGTATTTTTTATAGTTTTTCTTAAAATCGTTCCCATGAGGCTTACAAAGAATATCTTAAAGATTAACAAATGAGTTTGAAATTATGATGAATTGTTTTAGACTACAAACAAAAGAATAGAAACAAAGAACAAGAGAAAAAGAACTGCACACATTAACTTCATCTCTGTCTCTCAACATTTTGACTTCATGTTGTCTCAATTTACATGTTTCTATATCATTTATCTCTTAAGAGGTTGTTACAGCTATAATTGTTTTCTCATAGATTTGTCTCTTGGGCTTTATGCTAAAGTTATGATTGAGTTGTGTAATTATAATTAGTACAGTATTCTAGGTTTGTCAATATACTTAATTTTACCAGTGGGTTTTATAGCTTCAAAAAAAACTTTTTTGAACATTACTGGTTTTTACTTTTTCCTTCAGATTGAATAATTCCCTCTAGCATTTCTTGTAATACATGTTGGCATCTCAGCTTTTGTTTATCTAAGAAAAACTTCATTTCTGCATATTTTAAATAAACCTTTGCTGCATATAATATTCTTGAATGGCAGGGTTTTTTCTTTCAGTACTATGAAAATATCATCCCACTTTCTACTGGCTCATATGATTTCTGTTGAGAAATCTGTTGCCACATAAATTGGAACTCCTTCATGTGTTATTTGGTTATTATTTTTCTTGCTGCTTTAGGATAATTTCCTTGCCTTGACAATTGAGAGTTCAATTACTATGTACCTTGCAGGTAGTCTTTTTTGGTCCAAGTCTGTTTGGTGTTCTCTGAGCTTCCTGTACTTGGATATTTAGGTCTTTCTCAAGTATTGGAACTTTTCTATTTTTTTGAATAAGGTTTCTATCCATTATTCTGGCTTAATTTCCTTTTTAACACCAATAATTCTTAGAGTTGGTCTCTTAAGGTAATTTTCTATGTTTTTAGGTGATCTTCATTTCTTTTCATTCACATTTCTTTTTTCTTCTTTGTGTACTTTTAAGTAGCCTGTTATTAAGCTCACTGATTCTTTCTTCTGCTTGTTTCATTGTGCTTTTGAGAGCCTCTAACAATATTTTCAGTTTAGCAAATCTGTTTCTCACTTCTAAGATTTACGTTCATTTTTTTAAAAAAATACAACCTCTATTAAATTTCTCTGATAAATTTCTAAGTTGCTTTTCTGTGCTATCTTGGAGCACTGTGTTTCCTTAAAACTGCTTTTTTGAATTCTTGTTCAGAGAATTCACACATTACAGTCATCAGGGTCAGTCACTGGTTTCTTGCTTTGTCCATTGGGAAGATCATGATTCCCTGTTTGCTGGTGTGTGTGTGTGTGTGTGTGTGTGTGTGTGTGTGTGTGTGTGTGTACACAAATGTTTTGGCACTAAATAATTAGCCTTTTCTTTAAGGCTTATGTTGGTTTTTATTGGACATATTTCCTTAGAGAGTTTTTATAATTAACTGCTGGTTTTCTTTTGCATTTTTTTTCTGATAAGTTGCTGCCTCCTTGTATCTTTACATATTTTTACAGCCTTTGACTTGTAGTTTATTTTATTTGATATAAGAATTTGTTTCTGCTCATTTATGGTTTCCAGTTGCATGGAAAGCAATCTTTTTCCACTTCTTCACTCTCAGTCTGTGTGTGTCTTTATAGGTAAAGTGGGCTTCTTACAGGCAGCATATAGTTGGGGGTGTTGTTTCTTTATCCATTCAGCCACTCCCCATGCCTTTTAATGGAGAATTTAGCTCAGGTTGGCCTCAGCTCTAGTAAACAATCAGACAGCTGTTTATTCTCTGTGGGAGAGGTTCCAAAGGGAATGTCCCAATAGTGCAGGAATGCTGGCTAGGAGTTTGTACCCAGGGAACCTGCAGCACATGCTTCCTACAGTATAGTGCTATGGAGCAGCCATTCTAATTTGATGTCAACTTTGGCCAAGTTACATATCAGAGTTTCCAGGGTTAAGAATGATAGTCTTATTACCCCACTTTGACTCTGACTGTCTTCAGAGATATTTCTCCCTTCAGGCATTTGCAATGTTTTCTGTGGATTGAGACTGAAATAGACTTCATTTGAGGGATCCCAAAATGATGGGGAAGCTAATTGTTAACCTTGATTTCACTTTTTTTCTGTGCATAAATTTTAAACAAGGGGAACATTTTTCTGTGCACTTGGTTACAGTCAGATTGAAGGGAGAGGCATTAAGAAAATAGAAGTCCAATTCTCTTCCCATTTGATCAGTTTTTTGTCTTCCTTTTGGCTCTGGGAACTGTCTCTTCCTCATATTTTGGTTCTGAAAACTAATAATCTCAGTGCTGCATATTTGTTTTTGTTTTTCTATGATGGGAAAGTTAAGTCAGCATTCTTCTACACTGCTATTTTGGAACCAAAAATCCTATACTTTGGTAAAAATAAAGTGGGAAAGAATAGAAAGCACTAGACCAAATCTTTAGGAAATTTATGTGTGTAATTGTGATATATAAACCATTCATATATTGAGTAGAGAGATTAAAAGATGAACTTATCAAAAATAATAACAACTACATTTCAAGACATACACAGTAGAATGAGATATAAATACAAACAACAAAAAGGTAAAAAACAGCAGAATGAAGTTAAAGTGTAGAATTTTTGTTAGTTTTCTCTTTGCTTGTGTGTAAGTTTGTTTATGCAATCAGTGTTGTCATTAGTTTAAAATAATGGATTAAAAGATATTATTTGTAAGCCTCAAACTGACCTCAAACCAAAGAACATACTCTAGATATGAAAAAATAAAAAGCAAAAAATTAAAACATTAAACTCCAGCAAAAATCACCTTAAATAAAAGGAAGATGGGATGGAAGAAAAGAATAAAGAAAAGACACAAAACAATCAGAAAATAAAACAAAATGGCAAGGAAATTCTTACTTATCCATAGTAACATTCAATCTAAGTGGACCAAACTCTCTAACCAAAAGACTTAGGGTGGCTGAATGGATAAAATAACAAGATCCAGTGATATGTTTGCTCTAAGGAGCATACTTCACCCATAAAGAAACACATAAACTGAAATTAAAGGAATGGAAAAACATACACCATGCAAACAGAAGCTGGAAAAGAACAAAAGGAGCTATACTTACATCAGACAAAATAAACATCAAAATAAAAACTACAGAAAGAGAAAAAGAAGGTAATTATATAGTGATGAAGTGGTCAGTTTAGCAAGAGGATATAATAATTGTAAATATATATGCACTCAACACTGGAGCACCTAGATATAAAAACAAAATACTATTAGAGCTAAAGAGAGAAATAGACCACAATACAATAATAGCTGGAGACCTCGACACCATACTTTAAGCATTGGACAAATCATCCAGACAGAAAATCAACAAAGAAACATTGAATATAATCTGCATGATAGACCAAATGGGCCTAATAGATGTTTATAGAACATTTCATCCAGTGACTCTGGAATACACACTTCTCTTCTCAGTACATGGATCATTTTCAAGGATCATATTTTAGGCAACAAAACAAATCTTTAAAAATTCAAAAAAGTGAAATTATGAGTATCTATTCTGATCCCAATTCAATAAAACGAGAAAGTCAATAACATGAGGAAAGTTAGAAACTATAAAAACACATGGAAATTAAACAATATTCTCCTAAATGACCTGTGGCTCTCTGAAGAAATTAAGAAGGAAATTGAAACTGCATGATTTGTACATGTACCCCAGAACTTAAAGTATAATAATAATTTTAAAAAGAGAAATTACAAAAAAAAAAAAGAAATATCTTGAAACAAAGAATAATAAAAATGCAACATACCAAAATCTGTAAGATACATGAAAGCAATACTAAGAAGGAAGATTATAGCTATAAGAACCTACAGCAAAAAGGTGCAAAAGTTTCAAATATACTACTTTATGATGTGTCTTAAAGAACTAGGAAAGAAAGGGCAAACTGAACCCAAAATTAAAAGAAAAAAATATTCAAGACAAGAGCAAAAACAAATGACATTGAAACAAGAAAAAGAATATGAAAGACCAATGAAGCAAAAAGTTTTTTAAGAAAAGACCTAAACAGGAAGCAGTTCCAAGATGGCGCCGTAGAAACAACTCAGGATTGCAGCTCTCAGTGAAGGTGCAGAGGGTGAGTCCTAGCTGCATTTTCAGATGGACCTTTGTTGCCCACAGAATGAGGAAATTCCCAGGCATAGGAGAGACACAGGACAGCAGCACAGCCCTTTCAGCTTGCGTGGCCATTTTGGCTGGCGCCACGGTGCAGCGGCAGCCCGCACAAAGCTCACTGGTCTGGGTACCCTGTTAAACCGGCAATCTGAGATTTGGGAGGGCAGACTGACATGTCCATCTGATTGAATGGGACTTGGATGGTGAGCCAGACCAAGAGATTCCTGGGAAGAGTGATTTGAGCCGGTGCAGTGGGCCACCACAGGGAAGATCGCACGGATCCCAGTGGCCAATCAGCAGGTGACTGGGGCACCTGTGAGAGAGTCGACCATTCAATTTGGAAAGAAAAAGAGAGAGAGAGAGAAGAGGGACTCTGAGGCAGGGAGCCAGGTGATCGAGCTCGGCAGGTCCCACCCTCATGGGGACAAGCAGGGTGGCAATTCAAGGTGCTCAGGGTTGAGAGTTTTGCTGCAGGGTCAGCTGAATCCAGGATGGTGCAGCTCGGTGGGGGAGGGGCATCCACCACTATGGATGCAATCGGTCCCTACTGACGTACTGCCTATTGCTGACACAGACTCCCATTGCTAGGTAACCAGCCATAACAGAGAGACTGCACCAGCAGGGTGGAGCACACCACAGTAGAATGGAGCCCCGCAGCAGCAGGGTGGACCCATGCTAGCAGGGAGGAGCCTCGTCAGAAAAATAGTGAATAGACTGCCTCCTAGCTGGGCAGGACAGTGCAACAGATACTCATAAAGAAAGCCCCAACTCCCTGAGACAGAGCACCTGAAAGAAAAAAAAAAGTGGGGCGGATTTTATAAGTTCTGCTGCAGCAGACACGTCCGCCCAGCAACCCTGAATGAAAAACAGAGCTCACAGCTCAGCACTGGAGCTTCTATAAAGTACAGACTGTCTCCTCAAGCAGCTCCCTGACCCCTGTATATCCAAAGAGCCACCTCAAAAAAGGACTAATCAGACTGACATTTGGCGGGCATCATTCTGGGACAAAGATAGCAGAAGAAGAAACTAGTAGCATCCCTCACTGTTCCGCAGCTGCTACAGGTGTACCCCAGACAAGCAGGGCCTAGAGTGGACCTCAGCACTCGTACAGCAGAGGGGCTAAACCATTAGAAAGAAAACTAAGTAACAGAAATACTTCATCATCAACAATCTGGGCATCCACTCAGAGACCCAATCAAAAAATCAGCAACTACTAAGACAACAGGTAGATAAATCCACAAAGATGGGAAGAAACCAGCGCAAAAAGGAGGAAAACACCCAAAACCAAAACACCTCACCTCCTACAAAGGACCAAAACTCCTCACCAGCAAGGGAACAAAGCTGGACGGAGAATGAGAGTGATGAAATGATGGAATCAGACTTCAGAAGGTGGATAATGAGAAACTTTAGTGAACTAAAAGAACATGTTCTAAATCAATGCAAAGAAACTAAAAACCTTGAAAAAATATTTGAAAAAAGATTCGAGGAAATGATAACAAGAATGGACAACTTAGAGAGGAATATGAATGAATTGAAGAAGCTGAAAAACACAACACAAGAACTTCACGAAGCATGCACAAGTTTCAACAGCTGAATTGACCAAGCAGAAGAAAGAATATCAGAAGTCAAAGATCAACTCACTGAAATAAAAAGAGAAACCAAGATTAGAGAAAAAAGCGCAAAGAGAAATGAACAAAATCTCCAAGAAATGTGGCACTATGTGAAGAGACCTAACCTACGTTTGATAGTTGTACCAGAATGTGATGAAGAGAATGAACCCAAGCTGGAAAACACTCTTCAGGATATTATCCAGGAAAATTTCCCCAACCTAGCAAGGCAGGCCAATACTCAACTCCAGGAAATACAGAGACCACCACAGAGATATTCTGCAAGAAGAGCAACCCCAAGGCACATAATCGTCAGATTCACCAGGGTTGAAATGAAGGAGAAAATAATAAGGGCAGCCAGAGAGAAGGGTCAGGTAACCCACAAAGGGAAGCCCATCAGACTCACAGCGGATCTCTTGGCAGAGACTCTACAAGCCAGAAGAGAGTGGGGGCCAATATTCAACATCCTTAAAGCAAAGAACTTTCAACCCAGAATTTCATATCCAGCCAAACTGAGCTTCATAAGTGAAGGAAAAATAAAATATTTTGCCAACAAGCAAGAACTCAGAGGTTTTGTCACCACCAGGCCTGCTTTACAAGAGCTCCTGAAAGAGGCACTACACATAGAAAGAAACAACCAATACCAGCCATTATAAAAACATACCAAATGCTAAAGAGCATCAACAAAATGAAGAATCTGCATCAACCAAGGGACAAAAGAGCCAGCTAGCATCAAAATGGCAGTATCAAACTCACACATAACAATATTAATCCTAAATGTAAATGGGCTAAATGCACCAATCAAAAGACACAGACTGGCAAATTGGATAAAAAACCAAAACCCATCAATGTGCTGTATCCAGGAAAACCATCTCACATGCAAAGATTCACAAAGGCTCAAAATAAAGGGATGTAGGAAGATTTACCAAGAAAATGGAGAGCAAAAAAAAGCAGAAGTTGCCATACTCATCTCTGATAAAATAGACTTTAAAGCAACAAAGATCAAAAGAGACAAAGAAGGTCATTACATAATGGTAAAAGGATCGATACAACAAGAAGAACTAACGATCCTAAATATATATGGACCCAATACAGGAGCATTAAGATATATAAGGCAAGTTCTTAACAACTTACAAAGAGACTTAGACTCCCACACCATAACAGTGAGAGACTTTAACACTCCACTGTCAATATTAGACAGATAAACCAGACAGAAAATTAACAAGGGTACCCAGGACTTGAACTCAGACCTGGAACAAGCAAACCTGATAGACATTTACAGAACTCTCCACCCCAAATCCACAGAATATACATTCTTCTCAGCACCACATCACACCTACTCAAAAATTGACAACATAACTGGAAGTAAAGCACTCCTCAGCAAATGCAAAACAACTGAAATCATAACAAACAGTCTCTCAGACCATAGTGCAATCAAGTTAGAACTCAGAATTCAGAAACTAACTCAGAACCGCACAGCTTCATGGAAACTGAACAACTGGCTCTTGAATGTTGATTGGATAAACAATGAAATGAAGGCAGAAATAAAGAAGTTCTTTGAAACCACTGAGAACGAAGACACAACATACCAGAATCTCTGGGACACATTTAAAGCAGTCTCCAGAGAAAAATATATAGCAATAAGTGCCCACATGAGAAGAGTGGAGAGATCCAAAATTGACACCCTATCATCAAAATTGAAAGAGCTAGAGGAGCAAGATCAAAAGAACTGAAAACCTAGCAGAAGACAAGAAATAACTAAGATCAGAGCAGAACTGAAGGAGATAGAGACACAAAAAACCCTTCAAAAAATCAATAAATCCAAGAGCTGTTTTTTCGAAAAGATCAACAAAATAGACAGACCACTAGCCACACTGATAAAAAAGAAGAGAGACAACAACCATATAGATGCAATAAAAAACGATAAAGGGGCAATCACCACAGATTCCACAGAAATTCAAACCATCATCAGAGAATACTACAAACAACTCTATGCACATAAACTAGTAAACCAGGAAGAAATGGATAAATTCCTGGACACCTGTGTCCCCCCAAGCCTAAACCACGAGGAAGCTGAAACTATGAATAGACCAATAACAAGGTCTGAAGTCGAGGGAGCAATTAAGAGCCTACCACACACAAAAAACTCCTGGTCCAGATGGGTTCACAGCCGAATTCTACTATTCCAAATAATCCAAAAAGAGGGAACCCTTCCCATATCATTTTATAAGACCAACATCATCCGGATACCAAAACCCGGCAGAGACTCAACACGAAAAGAAAACTTCAGGCCAATATCCATGATGAACATAGATGCAAAAGTCTTCAAGAAAATACTGGCAAACCGATTGCAACAGCACATTAAAAAACTTATCTATCATGATCAAGTAGGATTCATCCCGGGGATGCAAGGCTGGTTCAACATACACAAGTCTATAAACCTAATTCACCACATAAACAGAACCAAAAACAAAAACCACATGATTATCTCAATTGATGCAGAGAAGGCATTTGACAAAATTCAACAGCCTTTTATGATAAAAGCTCTCAATAAATTTGGTATTGATGGAACATATCTCAAAGTAATAATAGCTATTTATGACAAACCAACAGCCAATATCATACTGAATGGGTAAAAACTGGAAGCATTCCCTTTGAAATCTGGCACTAGACAAGGATGCCCTCTCTCACCATTCCTATTCAACATAGTACTGGAAGTTCTAGCCAGAGCAATTAGGCAAGAAAAAGAAATAAATGGTATTCGAATAGGAAAGGAGGAAGCCAAATTGTCTCTATTTGCAGACGACATGATAGTATACCTAGAAGATCCCATCACCTCAGCCCAAAAACTCCTGAAACTGATAAGCAACTTCAGCAACGTCTCAGGATATAAAATCAATGTGCAAAAATCACAAGCATTCCTATACACCAATAACAGACTTAAAGAGAAATAAATCAAGAACGAACTGCCATTCACAATTACTACAAAGAGAATAAAATACCTAGGAATACAACTTACAAGGAACGTAAGGGACCTCTTCAAGGAAAACTACAAACCACTGCTCAATGAAATAAGAGAGGACACAAACAGATGGAGAAACATACCATGTTCATGGTTAGGAAGAATCAATATCGTGAAAATGGCTATACTGCCCAAAGTAATTTACACAATCAATGCTATCCCCATCAAGCTACCATTAAATTTCCTCACAGAACTGGAAAAAAAGCACCATGAACTTCATATGGAACCAAAAGAGAGCCCGCATAGCCAAGTCAATTCTAAGCAAAAAGAACACAGTGGCAGGCATCACACTACCAGACTTCAAACTACACTACAAGGTTACAGTAATCGAAACAGCATGGTACTGGTACCAAAACAGAGATATAGACCAATGCAACAGAACAGAGGCATCAGAGGCAACACAACATTTCCACAGCCATATAATCTTTGATAAACCAGACAAAAACAAGCAATGGGGAAAGAATTCCCTGTTTAACAAATGGTGTTGGGAAAACTGGTTAGCCCTGTGCAGAAAGCAGAAACTGGACCCCTTCCTGACACCTTACAGTAAAATTAACTCCAGATGGATTAAATACTTAAACATAAGACCTGGCACCATAAAAACCCTAGAAGAAAATCTAGGCAAAACCATTCAGGACATAGGAGTAGGCAAGGACTTCATGACCAAAACACCAAAAGCATTGGCAACAAAAGCCAAAAGAGACAAATGGGACCTAATCAAACTCCACAGCTTTTGCAAGGCAAAAGAAACAATGACTAGAGTAAATCGCCAACCAACAGATTGGGAAAAAATCTTTGCAGTTTACCCAACTGACAAAGGGCTGATATCCAGAATTTACAAAGAACTCAAACAGATTTACAGGAAAAAAACAAACAAACCCATTCAAAAATGGGAAAAGGATATGAACAGACACTGTACAAAAGAAGGCATACATGAGGCCAACAAACACATGAAAAAATGCTCATCATCACTGGCCATAAGAGAGATGCAAATCAAAACCACATTGAGATACTATCTCACGCTGGTTAGAATGGCGATCATTAAAAAATCTGGAGACAACAGATACTGGAGAGGATGTGGAGAAATAGGCACACTCTTTCACTGTTGGTGGGAGTGTAAATTAGTTCAACCATTGTGGAAGACAGTGTGGTGATTCCTCAAGGACCTAGAAATAGAAATTCCATTTGATCCAGCAATCCCATTACTGGGTATATATCCAAAGGACTATAAATACTTCTACTATAAGGACACATGCACACGAATGTTCATTGCAGCACTGTTTACAATAGCAAAGACCTGGAACCAACCCAAATGCCCATCAATGATAGACTGGACAGGGAAAATGTGGTACATATACACCATGGAATATTATGCAGCAGTCAAAAACGATGAGTTCATGTCCTTTGTAGGGACATGGATGAATCTGGAGAACATCATTCTCAGCAAACTGACACAAGAACAGAAAACGAAATACCACATATTCTCACTCATAGGCAGGTGAGAAAAATGAGAACACATGGACACAGGGAGGGGGGTACTACACACTGGGGTCTCTTGGGGGGAATAGGGGAGGGACAGCGGGGGGGGAGCTGGGGAGGGATAGCCTGGGGAGAAATGCCAAATATGGGTTAAGGGAGGAAGGCAGCAAAACACACTGCCATGTGTGTACCTATGCAACTATCTTGCACGTTCTGCACATGTACCCCAAAACCTAAAATGCAATAAAAAATTAAGAAAAAAAATGGAAAAGACCTAAACAAAATTAACAAAACTTTAGCCACACTATCTAAGAAAAAAAAAGAAATCTAAATTTTAAAAATCAGAAATGAAGAAGGACACATTATAAATGATACCACAGAAATTGAAGGATAATTAATTGGATAATTAAAAGGATAATTAAATTGGGAAAACCTAGAAGAAATGGATAAATTCCTAGACACACATGACCTTCCAAGATTGAACTATGAAGAAACCTCAAATCTGAACAGACCAATACCAGGTAATGAGACAGAAACCATAATAAAAATTCTCCCAGCATAAAATTTCAGCACCTGGTGGTTTTGCTGTTGAATTTTACAAACATATGAAAAAATGCTCATCAACACTGGTCATTAGAGAAATGCAAATCAAAACCACATTGAGATACCATCTCACGCCAGTTAAATTGGTGATCATTAAAAATCTGGAGACAACAGGTGCTGGAAAGAATGTGGAGAAATAGGAAGACTTTTACACTGTTGGTGGGACTATAAATTAGTTCAGCCATTATGGAAGACAGTGTGGCAATTCCTTAAGGATCTAGAAATAGAAATTCCTTTTGACCCAGCAATTCCTTTACTGGGTATATACCCAAAGGATTTTAAATCATTCTATTATAAAGACACATGCACAGGTACATTCGTTGTGGTGCTGTTTACGATAGCAAAGACCTGGAATCAACCCAAATGCCCATCAATGATAGACTGGACAAAGAAAATGTGGCACATATACACCATAGAATACTATGCAGCCATAAAAATCAACAAATTCGTGTCCTTTGTAGAGAAATGGATCAATCTAGAAACCCTCATTCTCAGCAAACTGACACAAGAACAGAAAACCAAACACCACATGTTTTCTCTCATAGGCAGGTGATGAACAATGAGAATACCTGGGCACAGGAAAGGGAACAACACTCACTGGGCTAGGAGCGCAGGTGGAGGAGAGGGGAGGGGAGGGACAGCAGGGGGCAGGGTGGATGGGGAGGGGTAACAACGGGAGAAATGCCTGATGTAGGTGACGGGGCAGGGGGAGGATGTGGCATGTATGTACTTATTCAACAATCCTGCAGGATGCAGGATGTGCACCTGTACCCCAGAGCCCAAAGTACAAAAAAAAAAAAAAAAATTCGGCACCTGGTGGCTTTGCTGTTGAATTTTACCAAGCATTTAAAGAACTTATACCAATCTTAATCAAACTATTTCAAAAAATACGTTCATATATATATATATATATGTATTCATATATATGAATTCATATATGTATTCATATATATATATATATATATATATATATATGAATACTTCCAGATTCATTCTATCAGGTTAGTGTTAACCTGATAACAAAACCAGACAAAGACACGACAAACAAAAAACTAAACCTATAGGTCAATATCACTGATGAAAATTGATGTAAAACTCAACAAGAAAATTAAATTCAAAAATACATTGAAAAGATTATTCATCCTTTAAGAAGACCAAGTAAGTTATATGCCAGAGAGGCAAAGATGGTTCAACATATGTAACTCAATCAATGTGAGACATTATATCAAAAGAATAAAGGACAAAAACCATAGGATTATTCTAATTGATGCTGGAAGAGCATTTGATAAAATTCAACATGCCTTCGTGATAAAAACCCTAAAATACTGGGGGTAGAAGGGAGGTACCTGGACACAATAAAGACTATATAAAACAGGCCCACAGCTACAATAATATTGAATGGGAAAATCCTGAAAGCCTTTTCTTGAAGACCTGGACCACGACAAGGATGCCTACTTTCAATATTGTTATTCAGCAAAATATTGGAAGTTCCAACTAGAGCAATCAGACAGAAGAAAAAAAGAAAGGGCATGCAACTTGGAAAGGAATAAATATAATCACCTTTGTCTGCAGATGATATAATTTAATAATTGGAAAAGTGTAAAGACTGCACCAAAAAACAATTAGCACTAACAAACTCTCCAGTTGCAGGATAAGAAATCAACATACGAAAATAGGTAATACTTTTATATGCCAAAAGTAAATAATCTGAAAAATAAATCAAGAAAGTAATCCCATTAACAATAGATACAAATGAAATTAAATATTTGAGAATTAAGTTAATCAAAGAAGTAAAAGAACTCCATGATGAAAATGAGAACACTGATGAAAAAAACAAAGAGGCCACAAAATGGGAAAGATATTCCATGTTCATAGATTGGAAGAATAAATACTGTTAAATTGTCTATACTCCTGAAGCAATCTATAGGTTCAATGCAATTCCCATCAAAATACCAGTGACATTCTTTGCAGAAATAGAAAAAAAAATTATATGGAACCACAAAATACCCAGAATAACCAAAACTATCCTGTACAAAAAGAAAAAATCTTGACGAAACACATTAGCTGACTTCACATTATACTATAATACAGTAACCAAAACAACATGGTACTGCCATAAAAACAGACACATAGACCAGTGGAAACAGAACGGGCTACACAGAAACAAATTCATGTATCTACAGTAAACTCATTTTTTACAAAGTTACCAAGAATATACATTGGGGAAAAATAGGCTTTTCAATCAACGATGCTGAGAAAAATGGACATCTATAAGGATAAGAATCAAAGTAGACTCCTATCTCTTGCCACATACAAAAATCAAATCAAAACAGATTATTAAAGGCTTATCAAAGACCTTAAACTATAAAACTCCTAAAGTAAAACTTCGGAGAAACTCTTCAGAACATTGCACTGGGGAAAAAATTCTTGACTAATACCCCACGAGCACAGGTCACCAAAGCAAAAATGGACAAATGGAATTACTTCAAGTTAAAAACCTTCCACAGCAAAGGAAACAATCAACAAAGTGAAGCATCAACCCACAAAATGGAAAAATATATTTGCAAGCTATCCATCTGACAAAGGATTAATAACCAGAATACATAAGGAGCTTAAACAGCTCTATAGGGAAAAAAAAAAATTAATGATTCAATTAAAATGTGGGCAAACGATTTGAATAGACATTTCTCAAAAGAAGACACCCAAATGGCAAACAGGCATATTAAAAGGTGCTCAGCATCACTGGCCATCAGCGAAATGCAAATCAAAACTGCAATGTGATATTGTCTCATCCCAGTTAAAATGACTTTTATCCAATAGTCAAACAATAACAAATTCTGGCAAGAATATGGAAAGAAGGGAACCCTCATACACTGTTAGTGGGAATGTAACTTAGTACAACCACTATAGAGAAGAGTTTGGAGGTTCTTCAGAAACTAAAAGTACAACTATCATATGATCAGCAGTCCCACTGTTAAGCACACCCAAAAGAAATCAGTGTGTTAGAGAGATATCTGCAGTCCTATATTTATTGCAGCAGTATTCACAATAACCAAGATTTGGGAGCAACCTAAGTGTCCATCAACAGATTTATGGATAAAGAAAATATAGTACATATAAACAATTCAGTACTATTCAGCCATGAGAAAGAATGACATCCAGTCATTTGCAACAACATGAATAGAACTGGAGATCATTATGTTCAGTGAAATAAGCCAGACACAGAAAGACAAAATTCCCATATTCTCATTTATTTGTAGGAGTTAAAAATTAAAATAATTGAACTCATAGAGACAGGGAGTAGAAGGATGGTTACCAAAGGCTGGGAAGGGTAGAGAAATGGTGGGGGTTTATGGCAGATGGTCAATGAGTGCAAAAATATAGGTAGGATTTAAAATGATCTAGTATTTAACAATAATTTATTATAAATTTTAAAATAATTTAAAGAGTATAACTAGACTGTTTGTAACAGAGAGAATAAATGTTTTAGGTGATAGATACCCTAGGTACCCTGATGTGACTGTTATGCATTGTATGCTTATTTCAAAGTATTTCATGTACCCCAAAAATATATGCACCTGCTATGTACACATAAAAATTAAAAATAGGCTGGGCGCAGTGGCTCAAGCTTGTAATCCCAGCACTTTGGGAGGCCGAGGCGGGTGGATCATGAGGTCAAAAGATCGAGACCATCCTGGTCAACATGGTGAAACCCCGTCTCTATTAAAAATACAAAAAATTAGCTGGGCATGGTGGCGCATGCCTGTAAACCCAGCTACTCAGGAGGCTGAGGCAGGAGAATTGCCTGAACTCAGGAGGCGGAGGTTGCAGTGAGCCAAGATTGCTCCATTGCACTCCAGCCTGGGTAACAAGAGCGAAACTCTGTCACAAAAAATAAAAATAAAAATAAATTTAAAGTGTGGATTGTATGGCATATAAATTAAATATCAATAAAGCTGGTACAAAAAAAAAAAAAAAAAAAAAAAAAACAGAAAAAAAAGAATAAATTTGAATATGCAGAAATACCAATTTGAGGCAGCACAAAGAAAAGGCTACCATGTGTGAATAAGTAGTCTGCCATCTGCATGCCAAGGAGTGTTGCCCCAGAATAAACCTTCTAACACTTTGATTCGGACATCTAGCCTCGAGAACTGTGGGAAAATAAATCTACCTTTCTTAATCCATCTAGGCTATAGTATTTCATTATGTTAGCCTTAGCAAACTAATACACCCAGTTTTCCTGTCTTTGCTTTTGTTTTTTCCCTTTCATTGTAATCCACAATGTGGATTTTTTTCTTACGTGCCTGTCAGAATTTTACTACCTGCTCCTGCTAGATTTCCTCTCTTTTAAAATCAAGTCTAGCAAAGCTGACCAATAGCATGGTAAGTAGCTCCACACTGAAACACAGCTTTCCTAGAACCTCACAAATGAGAATGATTTCGTGCTAGTTTAAATTAAAAATGGTTGCTAAAACAACCATTTGCAGGTAGCTATTGAGTTTAAAAGGTAGGCTAGAGTTCATTCAATTTTGTCTTTAGTGCAAGGCCCAAGTATTTGGCACCTTCCTCATTAGCTTCCAAAGGAAATGGTAGGCTTTGCTGGCTGCTGATTTATTTTACTTATATTTATTTATCTATTTATTTATTCATATTTTTTAAGATGGAAATTCGCTCTTGTTGCCCAGGCTGGAGTGTGATGGTGAAATCTCAGCTCAATGCAACTTCTGCCTCCCAGGATCAAGCAATTCTCCTGACTTAGCCTCCCAAGTAGCTGGGATTACAGGCATGCACCGCAATGCTCGCTTAATTTTGTGTTTTTAGTAGAGATGGGGGTTTCTCCATGTTGGGCAGGTTGGTCTGGAACTCCCAACCTCAGGTGATCCACCCTCCTCGACCTCCCAATGTGCTGGGATTATAGGCGTGAGCCACTGTGCCCGACCTTATCTATTTATATTTTTGAGACTGAGTCTTGCTCTATCATCCAGGCTGGAATGCAGTGGTGTGATCTTGGCTCACTGCAACCTTCACTTCCTGGGTTCAAGTGATTCACATGCCTCAATCTCCTGAGTAGCGAGGATTACAGGCATGTGCCACCAAGCCCAGCTAATTTTTGCATTTTTAATAAAGATGAGGTTTCACCATGTTGGCCAGGCTGGTCTCAAATTCCTGACCTCAGGTGATCCATCCACCTTGACCTCCCAAAGTGTTGGGATTGCAAGCATGAGCCACTGCACCCAGCCTGGTTGGTGATTTATTGGTGATCATTTTAGGTTTCACAAATACTACTCTTATTATTGCACAAGATTATGAACAAATATTATGTTTTCTCTGGTCAATTCCTATCTAAAAATTGACTCGATGTCTTCATCACCAAATAATTATATTTTTCCCTCTTAATTATCAAGCAAATGAACAATGAGATGGTATGACTCAATTAGACTGCTGTATTACTGAGTACAGAGAAATGTCACGTTCTCATAACACCTTACTACCCACTCCACTCCAACGTTCATTCACAGTTTATTTGTCCATAGGTAAATACTGACAAAACTAGATTAATTAGAGCTCTTCTCTAGGTATTTTTGCAAACTAGCATCTCACTCACAGGGTTGTAAGACATAAATGGAAGTATGTATGTACAGTACTTACCACTATTTGATAGATGCTGGCAAAAATGATTAAAACTAAGAGCAAGAGTGTCTAAAAAAAAAAACTAAGAATGGTCTGAGATTTTAGCCTGCTTGTAAGCCAACAAGCAGTCTGCCACTGTTTCACAAATGCTGGCAGAAGACATAAGACCCTTGAGTTAGAAACACAGGGTGTTATTGCTTTCAGCACAGTGGGCAGCAAGAGTTTCATGTTTACGTTGGCCCCTAAGTCTCATGGTCATGATCGAGGCAGGCACAGGTGGATGCTGTGAACACAATGACTGTCTGTCACAGCTGAGAAATCCAATCTTAGGAATCTCCAATTGTTTATAATGGCTGCCTGAAAACCTGCTCGACCTTTGCCCTGGAGGAAGGCATTATCTTTATTATACTTGACAACAAACAAACCTGTCATCTGTTCTCAGGGCAAGACCCTGTCTCTGCCTTGCAAGGCTATTTGCTATACATACATCCTTGAAAAGACAGTCTGGACAAAACTGAATGCCTCTGCTTAAAAGAAGTGCAGGCATGAGAGACCCATGGAGAGTTCTCTTTCAACAATAATTAATAGATATTTAGAATTGAGAGCACTCAGATAGATACTTACTAAGCATTAGTAAATAAAGAAACATGGATTTAGAAGCTAAATTGCTGGTAATATTATGTAATCTTTGATGTAAATAGATAGGAACCCTTGTCCTGGGTAAGGAAATTAATTTGGTTTTAGCATAGAGAATATGAATTATCTATAGGACATACAATGAAAATATTCAATGAGAAATGATATTGATTCAGATGATAGAAAAGTATTAAAATCTGGTTATACCAACATTGAAATCATACTTACAAAAAAAGTCAACTAGCACTTTCTTTTCCTCATTACAACAGTTTTCAAGCTCAGGGGTCAACAAATCAGCCCATGGGTCAAATTCTGTTCACCACCTGTTTTGTATAAAGTTGCATTGAAACACAGCCACATTCCATCCTGCCTGTTTTAAAAAATATATTAGATTCAAAGGATATGCATGTAGATTTGTTCCATGGATATGTTGCCTGATGCCGAGATTTGGGCTTCAATTGAACCCATCACCCAATTAGTGAACATAGTACCCAACAGATGGTTTATCAACCACTGCCCCTTAGGCGTCCCTAGTGTCTCTTGTCTCCATCCTTATGGGTGCTTAGGTAGATTCTATGTCTTTTCTATTGTGAATAGCACAACATACCCTTTCATTTGTATAAGGAAATGAATCTGTGGCTGCATTCATACTGCAATGGTAGAGTTTGATAGCAGCAACAGAGATGACCCAGAAAACCAAAAATATTTACTATCCAATTCCTTACAGAAAAAGTTGGCTGGCCTCCGTTCTAAACACTTAAATGTGTGAATCAGCTCACATTTTTATTGCAGCTATATTCACAATAGCAGCCATGGAATCAACTTAAGTGTCCAGAAACAATGGTTTGGATAAAGAAAATGTGGTACATATTCAAAATCTGGAATACTACACAGATGTAAACAAATAAAATCATGTCCTTTTCAGCAACATGAATGCAGCTGGAGGTCATTATCCTAAGTGAATTAACACAGAAAGAGAAAATCAAACACTGCATATTCCCATAAGTCAGAGCTAAACTGTAGGTACGCAGGAACATAAAGATGAAAATAATGGACACTGGAGGCTCTAAAAGTGGGGAGGGAAAGAGGACAAGGGTTGAAAAACAACCTATTGGGTATCTATGTTCACAATTTGGGTGATGGATTCACTAGAATCCCAAATGCCAGAATTATGTAATACACCCATTTAACAAACATGTACATGTACCTCTGAATTGTAATAAAAATTTGTACACCATCAGTCCTCCTTTCCAAAGTTTTATATTACAAAACCATATCTACTTTTTCTTTGAGGCTAATTTGCATCCACCTACTTGTATTTTCCCCCAAGTAATTACGATCCAGAGAAAGAATGAGTTAAATGCTATATTAGTGGTATACATTGCAATGATAGAATCAAGAAATAAAAAATAGAAATTCACATGGGAAAGTTTTGGAATGTCCTCTCAGAAGATGTGGTTTAAGGAGGGCCTTTAGGGACAGTTAAAACAGTGACACACAAAGCTTCATTTACATGAGTAAATGATGGAGTTTGTAGCAAACAACGATACACAGAAGAGCAGAGAACCAACCAAGGTTAGGTCAAAGCAATAGGATACAAACACACTTTATTTTAATATTGTTTTGTGATTCAAATTCTGTAACTGCTTAAAAGTCTGGGACATGTGTGCATTATGCAGAATGAGAAGGAAAAGTCAGAGTCAGCAAAAAGAAGGCCAAGATAACCTGCTGTGACAAGCAAAGCAAATGAGAAGCTTATTTGACAAAAATAGATTCTACGATCCAGTGCCTCTTCCTGATGTTGACAGAGGCAGAGTAGATGTGCATAATATGGAGCATTTATCAAGGTGATGTCAAAAGATGGTGCTTCCCACCTGGGAACTTAGTTTAGGATTATGACTTACAAAGGGCAAAGAAAGTCATGAATGCAGACATCATTGCAAAAAAAAAAAAAAAAATCTGCTATTAAAAGTTTTTTAATTATTTAAATTTGGAATGCAAATTGAAAAGCTATCTTAAAAAGACGTTGTTTTGAAGTTTTATATCATGTTTGTAAGAAGAAATTGAAGTAAAAACTGTCCTCCAGTTGCATCAGGCTATGACAAGTCATGATTGTATCAACTCTTTAGTTTACCATAAAAGTCTAGTTATATGGTTGTTAAGGGCACTGCAAATTATGTATTAATATTTAATTCCCTTTTTAAATATTTGTGTGGTATCTTATTTGTGATGGCTATGAATTTCAATCCCTAAACCTGAGTGCTTAATAAATAACACTTTATTTGCTGTAACTCAGTTTTATCTCTGATCTGATGTTGCTTTTTCCTCAGTCACTTATATTGTTTTTTTCTATCTCCAGGATCATTCCATGGTTCCAGTATCTTTAGTTAATGTCAAGCTATTGTCGGTGGGGGGGCACTGTCTGAATATTAACAATTTTCTTCACAGACAACTCATTCTTTACCACATGGCTGCTTCAGTTCTATCAACTCTCTTCAGCTTTCATGCCTTGACTAAGGCCCAGTAACTTTTCCACCTTCCTTAATATCTCTCTCTCTCTCTCTCTCTCTCTCTCTCTCTCTCTCTCTCTCTCTCTCTCTCTCTCTCTCTCTTTTTCTTTCTTTTTCTCCTGCAAGAAAAGATCTCCCTCTGTTGAACTGGCTGGAGTGCAGTGGTGTGAACACAGCTCTGTGGAGCCTCAATCTCCTGAGTAGCTGGGACCCCAGGTACATGCCACCATGCACAGGTAATTTTTAAAATGTTTTGTAGAGACAGGGTCTCACTATGTTGCCCAGGCTAGTCTCAAACTCCTAGGCTCAAGCGATATTCCCACCTAGGATTATAGGTGTGAGCCACCATGCCCAGCCTCCAGTATTTTTTTTTTTTTTTTTTTTTTTAGAGAGTGTGGGGATAGCATGCTATAAAGAGAAGTGCAGAAAGTTACACACTGCGGTGTTACCAGGGGTTATTTCAAGGGAGTGAGATTACAAGGAATATCTACTTCTTTTTTTTTTCTTTTTTTTGGGGGGGGAGTGGAGGAGGGAAAGTGATGGAAGGTGCTGGATGGCTGGGGTGTAGGTTGGGGACAGATTATGAGATGACCACACACCTTTTTTTTTTTTTTTTTTTGAAAAAAAGGAGAGAAGGAGAGGAAGGAAGAGGAAGAAAAAGAGGGAGAGAGAACAGGAATATTGCTTTATTCTATGAATGGGTATTAATAATGGCCGATCAATATTTTGTGTATTTAAAGTGGAGAATGTATATTTTGTGTATTTAAAATGGAGAGCTCTATAAATACTTATTAAGTTTACTTGTTCTGGATCTGAGTTCAAGTTCTGGATATCCTTACTAATTTTTTTAAAGCCTGTCTTCAATTCTTCTTACTAGAATTAGCATACAGCCAGTTCTCTTTACGATTCATTTATTTTACTCCCTCCACAGAGACACTAGGAAAGAGAAGATCATCTCTACTCAGGGTTAACCATCCTCTATCTCATTTCATCTTATTGCTAAGGATATTTCTTTTATGAATCTCTGTGTTAGTCAATTTCTGTTACTATAAAGAAACATCTGAGACTGAGCAATTCATAAAGAAAAGGTTTGTTTAGTTCATGCTTCTGCAGACTGTTAGGAAGCATGGTGCTGGCATCTGTTGCTGGTGAGTCCTCAGGAAGCTTACAATCATGGTGGAAGTGACAGTGGGGGCAGGCACATCACACGGCAAGAGAGAGGACGGGTAGGTACCAGAATATTTTAAATGATGAAATCTCATGTGAATGTGTGTGAACTCATAGTGAGAACTCACTCATTACCAGGGGAAGAGCCCCAAGCCACTCATGAAGTCTCTGCCTTCACTATCCATCTCCACTGGGCCTCACCTCCAACACAGGGAATCACATTTCAGCATGAGATTTGGAGAAGACACATGCTGAAACCATATTAGTCTGTGAGAAAATTGTGCCTTCAAAATGCTCTAGCTAGCTCCTTCTCAATCCCTTTCCTGTGGAAACTCACCTACTAAGTAGTATGAGTCAGTGACTTTGGAGCTAGGAAGGAAACCAACATGTCTTACAAGACTGACACCAACAAAGCTCTTCAAATTTTCAAATTAGTTGAAGACCAGAAGATTTAGAAAATAAGTTAGTGAATTCAGAATAATAGAAATTGGGTGTCTACTGTTGGATAAACAAGGTACAAATATTTAAGGGAGAATGGCTGGAGTAAATTTGAGGTATCAGTGTGAACTTATGATTTTCAGTATGAATATAGATACATAGATATGTGTATATGTGAGTTTGTGTATGCACACACATATTTTTCTAGCTGTCATCTAAGAAGCCCTGAAAGCAACAGCACACTGGCAGTAATTAATACATACTAAGTCCCCAGATTTTGGTTTCTACATTCATTCTCTAATAAAAGAAACCTGATTCTCTGAGAAATGGCTGATTTCAGGGCATGGGTTAGAAAACATATCAGATTAATCTAGAGCATTATGTCATGGCAGAACGTAAGAAAATTTATTCAAAGACTAATGGAGACATTGTAAAAGAACAAAGAAGTTAAGCTTAAGGGAACCCACTGACTAAACCTGGGAAAATTTTAGCATCAAAATAATGAAAATAACTTACTGTAACCTCTTGAATAAAGTAGGAATAGAAAATAACAATTTGACTAGCATGTAATTCAAAGAAGGCCTTTGTGGGTTAAACAAATTTGAGGACTTTTAAAGTTTCTTGATCTGAATGTCCATATCTCTTTACTGACTTAGAAAATTTTTAGTAATTTTTTAATTAAATCAGTTTTCTACACCTTTTAAAATCTATTTTCCTTCTGGAAATTCCATAATACAGATTTTTCTTTGCATTTCATAAATCTTGTTGACTCTTTTTCATTCTTATATTTATTTTCTCTAAGTGTATAATTTCAAGTAAGCTATCTTTAAGTTCAGAAATTGTGTCTTCTGCTTGATCAAGTCTGCTGTTAAAGCTCTCTAATGTATTGAAAATTTTCCATTCATTGTAGTCTTCAGCTGCAGGATTTCTGTGTGATTCTTCTTTCATGATATCTATGCCTTTGATGAATTTCATGTTCATATCATGAAGTGTCTTCCTAGGAATTATCTGTATTTTCTTGGGTGTCCTTAAGTTTCCTGAAGATCATTACTTTGAATTCCTTTTATGGCAGTTTGTTGATTTCCTTTTTATTGGAATCTAATGCTATAGAACTATTATCTTCCTTTTGTTGTATCATATTTCCTTGTTTTTTCATGTTTCTTGTGTTTCTATGTTGATGTCTATGCATCTGATAGATCAATCACCTCTTTCAGATTTTCTAGAATGGCTTTTGTAGTGAAATACTTTCATCTATGGTTGAGTCTTAGAGCACCATTTGGGAAAGGTATGATGACTGTTTTCAGCTAGGTTCAGGGGTAGTCTCTTAGATTCTTTAGCTGCATTCAACATTAGTAATAACTGTAGGTGTCTCAGTGAACTATGTGGTAGAAATTTGTGGTAATAGCATTGGTGGCATAGATTAAATATCTTTAGGAGTATTGGATTTGGGGATTTTCTGTACCTCCACTCACATTTCTCATAATGGAGAGATATAGATGGGGATATTTCTCTTGGTATCATATCTAATATATTCTACAAGCAGCTACCATGGTCCTAGTTCTGGGTGCAGGTACTCAGAATGGCTGTGGAGCTAGGTCTCTAGGCTTAGGGTTTTGTGAATCCATTGTGGCACCTAAATCTTAGGGTGCAGGTTTACTTTCTCTGTCAGAGTTGGATGTAGGTTGCTGATGGCACAAGGATCTGGCTCTGATGCAGTCCGTAGCAGCTCAGGTCCACGGGATATAGTTGTAGCTGTGATATAGTTGTAGCAGCTCAGGTCCAGGGGATATACCACTGGATGGCAAAGCACATAACTGGCCTGACTCTAGAAGAAACAGAGTTCTATAGGTTTAAGCCAGGAGTAAGGGTACAGTTGTAATTCAGGAGCCTGAGATAACAGGGTTCAATGGCAACTTGGTACCTGCAAATGAGAAACCATGTAGTGGTGAATCTAGATTTTAGGATGGTGGGGCTCAGCAGTATCCCAAACTGTTGAAGCCAGGTGCAGCAGCAGCAAGTACTCTAAACATGACTGAGCAAGGCTATTGTTTGAGCCTGGTGGGGGAAGGCAAGAAGCAGCACAGCAATGATTCCACTCTATGTTGGGGAATGGGAGTCATTGCCATGCTGCTTCTTGACTCCAGGGGGTGTCTCAGAAGCTCAGACACCAGGGGGCAAGTGCAGCTGCTTAGCTCAGCTGAGGTATTAATTATCCAGGTCCACTGTGCCACTTGATCTCAGGTCTGGAAAGTGTGACTGTTCTTGGTGGTCCAGGCCTAGAAATGTATTTTCAGCCTGGCTCTCTATAATGTCAGCTGTGTAAAACTTAGGAATTCCTAAGCAATGAGTAAAGCAGAAGCATGGAATTCAACATTATTTCATCTTGCTGTCCAATTTTTTTAAATAGTCCTGTCTTTATGTTCTGTATATAGTATAGAAATAGAATACATTTAGCAATATTACTATTGGCATAGTACAAGACAGAATATAATTCTGGAAGACTTTTATTCCTGTGTTTACTTGTGGAATTTCATAGCTAAAATCCATGGCTTGGGCAAATCTCATAAATTCATCTTCAGTACTGAAAATGCTGAGCAGTTTACAGCAATAATTTTCACATACTCTTACTGAAATATTTAGTCTCCATAAATTCAGAACTGTAAGAAATTAATTTGTATGTAGTATATTGTTTTAGGTTTAATTAAATGTGCTTTGTTAGGACATTCTGCTTATTAATTTATTTTCACAAGCTGTAAAATTTAACAAGTAAGACTTTTCCTTGAAAGATTCCCATCCTATTGCTATTCTAATTAAAATTAAATAATTAAAACTCACAAATATTTTAAAATGGTTTAATGCTATAAGTGCTATTTCCTTACTCACTTTAATTACTTAAAGTTCTTATCCACTCTATAAATAATTTTACAGTAATCATTAATTAGTGTAGCATTTTACCTTTGAAATAACATCTATACATATCAACTTACTGATGAATTTTCAACATAGAAAACATTTAAGGGAATATTTCACATTATTACATCTAGAAAGTTCTATTTATTTATAATGCATATTCAGACATTAAAAATGAAATCAAATAACATAACTTTCTGTGATTCTGAAATTGGATATGAGGATAATCCATAGGGTCAAATGCTTGTTGATAGTATTATTGATTAGAAATATATAATAAAGTGACACGATAGTAGGCATTCCCTACTTGATTATCACAATAGCTGAAACCAAAGCCAGGGTGAGGAAATATTTGTGGCCAATCACCAAGACCAAAGTTGAACTTTGGCACATGCAGAAGAAGCAGCATACAAAACGAAAGTAGAGCCCGTCACCAAACATTGTTTCAAAACTTGCCAAGCATTGGCCAGGCCATCCGGACATTCTAGAGAAGGCGTGAATTTTACAGTTTGTTTGAAACAAATGCACATACACACAGAGAGGAATTCTTAATGTTCATCACTCAAGGTAGCCAACATTATTACTATTTATTTTCTTGTAAAGCCACAAAAATCTGCAAATAATGTCTGTCTCTTACTAATTCAGTTTCAAGAGACTGCAATGTCTTCAAACTGCCATAGAGACTTTTCAGTGTCATTTTTTTCTTTTTTCTTTCTTTCTTTTTTTTTTTTTTTTTAGACAGAGTTTCGCTCTTGTTACCCAGGCTGGAGTGCAATGGCGCGATCTCGGCTCACCACAACCTCCGCCTCCTGGGTTCAGGCAACTCTCCGGCCTCAGCCTCCTGAGTAGCTGGGATTACAGGCACGTGCCACCATGCCCAGCTAATTTTTCGTATTTTTAATAGAGACGGGGTTTCACCATGTTGACCAGGATGGTCTCGAACTCTTGACCTCGTAATCTACCTGCCTCGGCCTCCCAAAGTGCTGAGATTACAGGCATGAGCCATCACGCCTGGCCTCATATTTCTATTGACAGCTTTTTAATTTTATTTTTTCAGTTACTAAAATCCACTGGCTCACATGAACTGAGCTATTGAAACAGATGCCTGAAGAGTGCAACTCTGATTTGTCCACAGATATTCACCATGGACATGTAGGGAAATCCAAAACTTAAAAGAGTTTTTAGGTTTCCAGAGAGATGATAGAAAGTGTAAATCTATGTGACTTCAAGGGTCTTGAATATATTTTGGAAAATATATTTGTATTATGTCATTTGTGTACCTTGATACATTTAATTACTTTTATTTATTTATTTATTTATTTGTTTATTTGTTTGTTTATTTTTGAGTCTCACTGTGTCACCCAGGCTGAAGTGCAGTGGCGTGATCTCGGCTCATTGCAACCTCCACCTCCCAGGTTCAAGCAATTCTCCTGCCTCAGCCTTCTAAGTAGCTGGAATTACGGGTGCCCACAGCCATGTCTGACTGATTTTTGTATTTTAGCAGAGTCAGGGTTTCACCATATTGGCCAGGCTGGTCCTGAACTCCTGACCTCGTGATCTGCCCCACTCAGCCTCCCAGAATATTGGGATTACAGGCAACAGCCACTGCGCCTGGCTGATACTTTTAAAGTTAGTTGCCCATTCTTGGCAATAGCACTCATGTTTCCTAAAATTAACTCCACTTCATACCCACGTATCTCTGCAACAGGCAGCATTTCTATTGACATCAAAGCAGGTTTTAGACGTTAATGCATTCTGAAGTTGAAAACAGTGATTGGAGGCACTGAGGGTGGTGGTGGGGTGTTCAATAGAAATCTATTCTTTAGGTTTCACCGTAAACATATTTTATTTCAAGTACAGTCAATACTTAAAGCAAAGAGAGAAAAATTCTCAGAGTATACTACATCTTAAACTATTTGAACCACAAAAGTGAACATTCAGGGAATAGATCTATTTAAGTGTTTTGTCAATACCACCTTTAGTATTGCCACTGGGCTTTATAAAATTTTTAGGACTTAGATTTCTTCCTTTTCTAAAGAAGCTTTGGAGCTAAATTTAAGTTATTATCAATTTGAGGACTGGATTATTTTTTAAGGTCTGACTTATCATTTGAAAAGAGTTAAAGAATTTTAACTTACTCTGCTCTCCCAAGAATACTCATGGAGATTTCCTCATTCTTCCTTTCAAATCCCACACAAGGTATATCCATTGTGTCTTATTACTGACCAGAACTCTTCCTGCATTGCCTTAATCTTATTTCCTTTGGCATACAGCAGCCCTAAAAAGGATATGGGATGAATAAAAAAATTCATGAGTTTTTACAAAATAAACCCACGGATTTGTTTTAAAAACAAACACTAAATGTTGTTTCAGGCAAGTCTTGCCATTTTAGTAAAAGCTGTAAAGGAAAAACATTTTCCACATCACTCTCAGATATGGGGTTAATAGCAGCCTATACAAACATAATCTTTCTTATTTTCTTTTTAAGGAAAAAAGATGTATTTACTGATATACATCATATATAAATACACATAGGCACGAATTATGAGTTCTTGTTTAAAATCACTTAACAAAAAGGTGAAACACAAACACTGACCAAATATAAATGGATTAAATTAGAGTTTAGAAAAATAGTTCCCAGGGATTTCAAGGCCCCAAAAAGTAGTCATCTTAACCATATCAAAACCAAAATTAACTTCACACTGGTCAATTGATTTTCTTTGCAAATAGGAGTGAAATAAATGACAAAGAAAATTACTTTGAAAGTAGGTCATATTTGGGAGTCTTACTGGCAGTTTTGTCACATAGCTATATATTTTAGAAACTACATTTATTAGAAAATAAAATCTTAAAATGGAGAATAAAATACTCAGTTATCAGTTCTAATTTTTACAATAGCCATAAACAGGAGTTTTGCAATTTTCTTCAAACAGACATATTATTCTGGAACTTTGCATCCTGTATCTTATTGAGTCTACATCATAATAGTCAAGTATCTTCTCATCCAAGAAATGTTGTCTTATTCTGAATCTCCTCCTCTCTGTTTCCCTACCACTCAGTGTGTACCTTCATTATTGTATTTCTCCACCTAAATATTTGATTTAACTCTGTTTTTTCTGCTACACTGCTATCATTTTGAAGGCATATGTTATATCTTCTCCATTTTTATATTGCCAGTGCATGACCCACAGCAGTGTCTTACTCAGTATTTGTTGAGAATGCATGAGGGGAAAAAATTGAGAAAGACAAGGAGTATAGGAACAACTATTGATTGTATGCCTATCATAAACCTAGTCCTGTTTTAGACATGTAAGCATGTTACTTATTTTTTTTAATATCAACACAAGAAGGCAGTTATTTTAAAGACAAAGATGCTCAAGTTTAAAATGACTATCATGTTCATATCTTCACCACTGAAAATTAATGGAGTTTGAAATTTAAATTCAGCAATACTTGATTACAGAAGTCACTGTTCTCTTTTTTGAATTCTGTTGCCTCCAAGAAATGGAAGTCAACTTTAGAAAGTAGGTAAGAAAATTCAAACTGAGTAAGGTTCTATGGAGACTACTAAGCAAAAGCTTTATATCCTTAATCCTCACTTATTTTGGTGTCATCAACCACCACATTTTGATGTAGGAAATTTATTTGACTGAAACTTGGATTCCCTCCTTTTTGAGAGTTTATCAGAAGTCCATTCTTCTACCAGTTTTGAGTGAACTTCAGGTGCAGAAGTTTGACTAATCAAAGCAGTCATTTCATGGTACATGTAGTAGTCTATTTTCACGTTGCTGTAAAGAACTACCTGAGACTGGGTAATTTATAAAGAAAAGGGGTTTAATTGACTCACAATTACACAGGCTGGACAGGAAGCATGACTGGGGAAGCCTCAGGAAACTTACAGTCATGGCACAAAAAGAAGTGGGAAGAAGCACATCTTACATAGCTGGAGAAGAAGGAAGACAGCAAAGGAGGAAGTGCTACACACTTTTAAACAACCAGATCTCATGAGAACTCACTATCAAGAGAACAGCCAAGGGAAAATCCAAACCCATGATCCAATCACCTCCCAACAGGCCCCTTCTCCAATATGAAAGATTCAAATTTGGCATGAAATTTGGGCAGAGACACAGAGCCAAACCACATCCATTCATTATCAGTATTAGTCCATGGAAATTCGCACCTGCTTTATTTGTTCATTTGTCCTGGTCCATTTGTGTTGACATAAAGGAATACCTGAAGATAAGCAATATATATATATATATGTGTGTATATATATATATATACGTATATATATACATATATATATATACGTATATATATACGTATATATATATATACGTATATATATATATGAATTCATAAATATAAATGTGTAATTTATATATTTTTATTACATACATATAGATTACCCATCTTTAGATATTCCTCTACGGCAACACAAATCATATATATATATATATGAATTTTATTTGGCTCATGTTTCTGCGGGCTCTACAAGAAGCATGGTGTGTTTCTGGTGAAGGCGTCAGGCTACTTCCAGGCAGAAGTATAAAGGGAGCCAGCATGTGCAGATATCACAAGGAAAGAGAGGGAGCAAGAGAGAGAGAGAGAGAGAGAGAGGAGAGGAAGGTCCCAGACTCTTTTTAACAAGCAGCTCTCACAGGAACTAACAGAGTGAGAACTCATCCACTTCCCCCAGGGAAGGCATTAATCTATTCATGAGGGATCTGTCCCTGTGACCCAAACTCTTCCCAGTTAGGCCCCACCTTCAACATTGAGGTCAAATTTCATTATGAGATTTAAAGGGTCAAATATCCAAATTATAGCACCATTATATTCCCAAAGTCTATGCTCTTCCATATGTTCATATACAACAGACATATGGTCTTATTTTTATATGTTCTTTCAAAATGCATGTATCGATTGCATGTATATTTTTAGTTTGTAAAAATTGGGTTTGTAATATACCTGTCCTTTTTATTTTGTATGAACACTACATTTTCAAAATACATCTATGTTGATATTTATATATGTTATACATTTTTCCATAGTATATATCTAATTTTCTCCCAGAACCACCTGAAAATATGCGTTCTCACTCCTTCACCTATCCTACTTTTCAAAGTATATGAAAATCAAATAAGTGAGAAGGAATATCAATTCAGTGTCACCTAATCTTTCACTGTAGAGAATAAAGTGAGTTCTATGTAATATACAATATTAATAAAGTACTATGAGTGTGCTTACACTACACATGCTCAGAGCATTCGCATATTTATATTTACAGATATTACAGGGATTTTACTTGATATGCAGCAGCCTGCAGTAAAGAAACCATTAAAAAAATCTGGGAGAATAAATAATAAGAACTAGAGATGGGTAATAGGGCAGTAACAGTGATTAAAACAAGAGTTTGGGTTTCTTTTTAATCACTGGCAAATAGTAAACCTTTTCTTTGGAAACAAGAAAGTATTATTATTTAAACAAGTTTTGTATATCCTCTTTTATAAACTCCTTAATTTCTTCCTTCTTTAAAAACTAAGTTTATGGAGCTTGAACTATAGTACAATCATTTTAATTTAATTTTGATAAGGTTCCAGCAGGTTTGTGGTTATTACCTCCATTTTATTGATAAGGAAACTGAGATGCTAAGAATGTGAAAAAGTCATGGAGCTAATGCAAGGGAGGAATCAATTCAAACCTAGGGTTGGATGAACACAGGCTTTAGTCAGTAATATTTTGTTCCAATCCTAAAACTCTGCTAATTATCAATTCTCTGACACTTGGCAACTTACCTACATTCTCTGTGCCTTGGTTCCTAAGCTGCCCAGTGGAAGTTACTGATGTCTATTTAAAGAACTACTGTGAGTGTTAGAGGGAGTACATAACTGGCATTTATTCATTTATTTATTTATTCTTACTAAGCCCACATTATTTTATGACAGAAACAGGATTTGAACCCATGCTTTGTGGGTATGAATTCAGTATTTGTTCCAGGAGACCAGTTACATCCTTAACTAATCAACATACAATATTCTTATATCCAAAGCATCTGATGTCTAAATTATACTTTGTATCTTTGTCTTATTCTCTCTTCTCAATGCCTATTGGCCATAGTAGTCCTCCTATACTACAAGAGTAATCTTCCTTCTGGCCCTGTGACTTGATCATGTTACTAATTTTAGCAGAAAAATATCATATTTAAATCCCTTCACAATCTGACCTATGACTGCTTTTGAAGCTCATCTGCTTCTATTGCTTGAGCTCTGGCTTGGGCAGGTCTGGTTTTTAATCCCATCTTCCCTTTGACTCATGAATTCACTTACTCCCATATGAAAATGGATCTGCATCTTTGTTTCACATTTTCACCTTTCTTTGAGGCCCATGAAGCCTTTTTTTCTTCCCCCAACACAAACACAGCTGCTTTGAATCTTTGCACTTTTTTTTTCAGTCTCAATCCGTTGTCCAGGCTGGAGTGCAGTGGTGCAATCATGGCTCACTGCAGCTTTGACCTCCTGGGCTCAAGCAATCCTTCCACCTCAGCCTCCCATGTAACTAGGCCAACAGGCATGTGCCATCACACCTGGTTATTTATTTATTTATTTTTATTTTTATTTTTGTACAGAGGGAATCTCGCTTTGTGCCCAGGCTGGCCTTGACCTCCTGGGCTCAAGCAATCCTCCTACCTCAGACTTCCAAAGTGCTGGGATTACAGGCATCGGCTACCACATCCAGTAAATCTTTGAACTTAGAACAAAGTTTGCTTGCTCCTCTTCTCCTCCTATGACATTTACAAAAAACTTTAAATAATAGACATTTGTATTGTTAACTCATTCTTTCTATTTAACTAACGCTTCTTTAAAACAATTTTTTTACTCATTTCTTGTCAGCTGTCACACTTAATGCATGAGACTTTATATATGGTTGGTACTTAGTAAATATTAAATGAACATAACTAAATTAAAAGCTTGAAGGTTTTTAATTCTGGGTTCCAAGACCTGTGTTTCTTCAATATTTTTGGCTTCCAGGTAACTTATACAAAAGAAAAATAAATTATCAAGAAGATGGAGAACAATAGATAAATAAAAGAGTTAAACTTTCAGAAAGCAGTGACAGCATTCATTTTACTCACAAGCCAAGACAGCTCAACAACACAATTAAAAGCTACTGAAGTAAGTTGGGATCCTTGGTGAAACAACATTGCATAATATCTCACAGTGGCTTTAAGTCACCACAGTGCAGTGGCTGAAAGCATTTTCCACTTGGAATCTAAGGCAACTTAAAAGGATTATTGATTTTTCCCTCTACTTATAAATGAGACTCACATATTAGGAGTGAAAGCTGCAGACCCAACATAATGACCTTTCTACTTGGCTTCTTTTTCCTAACATAAACAGAATCACTTTTAGTGGTTAAGAGGATATTAAGCAGTCAGTCTTGTAATTGTGTGCGTGTGTGTGTGTGTGTGTGTGTATGTGTGTGTGACTACCTGTACCTTGAGAGCAAAAATTAGAAACATTTTTCATCGGAAGGCAGCAAACACACTGCCATGTGTGTACCTATGCAACTATCTTGCATGTTCTGCACATGTACCCCAAAACCTAAAACGCAATAAAAAATAAAAAATAAATGAATAAATAAATAAATAAATAAATAAATAAAAATTTTGGTTCTATTCGCTTTGTATTAGAAATCTCAACTTCTAGTTGTGTGTTTTGTCTTCCTGCTCTGGTGTTGAAAAGTCTTGTGTTTACTTAATGCCTCATCACAAATACACGAGTTCAGCTGGAAACAATCGCTTTATTGAAGACATAAGACCCGGCTTGACCTTGTTTAAGATGTAAGATTTAAAATAAACTTATCGTTTCCTGATGCATTATCATAAGAAGAAAGATTCTAAAATATAAAACAGTGGGAAGCACATATTAAAACTGCCCCCAAAACAAAAGCTGTGGGGTTAACAAGTCATTAAAATCAGATTTTGTTTTGTATCTGTCAGATTTCAATTTCATGATTTAATTAGGGATTTTTCTGAAAACAAGTTGAGGCTTGATGGATTTCCTGCTCTTTGTTGCTAGTTCCTTTCTCAGAGATTTTAAATGACTGTATTTTTTCCAGCTTCTCACTCTTTTGAGTGAACTCTGAATTATTTGTTTATTTTAGGATTTTCTTTCTTGGCTATTCAATGACGTCTATCTTCTCTTTTAATGATAGAGAAGTGATGATCTTGGGTGATCATCTGTAACTACACTGTAAGCAAGCAGAAACATTTGTGATTTGAAGGGTACCAAGTAGATTCTTTCTCCGTCTAAGCCTGTTACCTCTAACACACACACACACACACACACACACACACACACACACACACATTACTAGTTGCTATGTCTGATGTTCTCCCATTGAAGGGCTCCCATCAGTTCATTCTAACAAACACGTTTCACATACCATGTGAGAGTAATCGCTTTAGATACTGAAATCACAAAAATAATATCTGCAATTTACCCAGCACTAATTATGTATCAAGCACAGAACTAAGTGTTCTGTATATATTATCTTATTTCATCCTCACATCACCACAATGAGGTAAATATTAGAACCCTCAATTTCCATATGAAGAAGGTGAGGACCAGAGAAGGCACTTGGCCAAGGTCACGGAGCCTTTAAGTGCTAAAATGAGCAGGGTTTTCTGATTTCAAAGATAGAGCTTCTGTGAATAAGGAAGTCTCTGTCAAGAGGTTGATAGCCAGAGACAAAATGGAAATATTTCTTAAGAGTTTGAAAAGAGCCTTCAGTTCTGGCAAGAATCCGATTTTTACAGATAAGAAAACAGGTTCAAGAAATTTTCAAACTTTCTCAGGTTCGTAAACCTAGTGTGTCAGTTACCAATTTGTAATGTCTCAGCTTCAAATCTACTCTCCATTGCCTGGTATTCAGGACAGAAATAGACCCTAGGTATTAGTTTTCTATCCTTTCCATAACAAAGCACTACAAGCAGTACACCTTAAACAACAGAAATTTATTTTTCTAACTATTCTGGAGGCTAGAATCTGAGATCAAGGTTTTGGCAGGTGTGGTTTATTTCTGAGGCCTCTCTCCTTGACTTGCAGAGGGCTGTCTTCTTCATGTGTCTTTACATGGTCTTCTGTCTGTACATGTCTGTGTCCCAATTTCTTCTTATTAAGACTTTAGTTATATTGGATCAGCTGCCATCCTAATGAACTCAGTTAGCCTCCATTACCTGTTTCAAGATCTTATCTCCAAACACAGTGCCATCCTGAGGCACTAGGGGTTGAAACTTCTACATGCAAATATTGAGAGACACAATTCAGCCCATAACACCCTGCAAATTTTTCCTTTTGCAGCTGCACAGTGTTAACTTTTGTCAGTAGAAGGTGCTGAAGGCACACTGGTAGAGAAGGGTTTTCTTTTCCTGGTTCCAGTATGCTGCTCTATACAAGCCCCTGAAGCATATGCAGCAAAGCTTCTGCAGAACCCGGCTTCTGTAGTATGTGTGACTTCTGTAGCACATGGCTCCAGCAACACCTACCAGAGAACAGCACATGGCAATTCCCCATGGACAGCTGCTACCAGCTTCCTCTTATAAGACTTTGTACTAAAGGGTCCCCATCATGGGACCTACCATGAGCAGCTTCTCCAGACGCCCTCTTGGGTGGCTCCACACCAAAATCCTGCTTGGCAGCCCAGCACTGCCCCATCCATGGCTTCTCTAGACTGCCTTGGGGCAGCTTCAGAGTAAGTTCCAAGGTGCAGCAGCTTTCCAAAGCAGCTTCCCCCAGAAGCTCAGAGAGGGGCTTCCCAGTGAATGCTGCCAACATGGCAGCTCCCTGGATAAATTTCCCTGGAATTTTTCTGGAATCCCATTGGGTGTCCTTGCAGTCTTGTGAACATCTCTGCCACACACTGAGCTACTGCTGCACTATCTCCAGTGAGGTCCAGACTATCTCAGGATGGAAGCAACATCTAGATTTGATTTTTTTTTAATTCCTTGAATTTTTTTTTCCAAACCTAGGGTGTAGTGGCCGTTTCCTATACCTACTATTCTTCTATTTTTTTGTAAAGTGCTTTTACTTCTAGTCAATCTCTTGTTAGTCCAAAACCCTGTTAATGATTCCTTATATTAATTATTTCTTTTTAAAATTATCCCTAAATTTTAAAAAAATCTTCATGGTTTGTATCTATTAGACCCTAACTAATACAACTGGTAAGTGGTAAACCCAGTACCTGGATAATTCTATAAAAGAAGAAAAATGCATAGGTGTTATAAAGGTTGAAAAGATTAATGTAAATCTGTCATTCTTTCCACAAGAAAAGGTCATCTATCTAAAAAGGCCAGCAGAATGGAGATGAAGACCATAGATGACAGAAAAACAATGGAAAAGAAATTAATAATAAAATTTAAACTGTAGGTCCTTACATAAATTAACAATGATAAATAGCTACAAACTTGGGATTGTAATTAATTTGTCCCTCTAACAAAATTCTAAAAAGTATAGAATTTAAGAAAATAAAAGCCTATAGGAATGAATGACATCAGCTAGGGAGAGTTTTATAAACAAAGGAAAGAGGGCTGGTTACAAAGGGAAACATAGTAGAGATAGAATAGCCAGCAAAGAGACTGATAAGGAATGAACAAGAAAAAATGTGGGCATATAATATGGAATCCTAGTAAAAAGGAGTCAGCAAAACTGTGACCTGTGAGCCAAATCTGACCATCCTCTCACCCACACTCTCCAACCTTCCATCCCACCTGTTTTTGGAGAGCCCCTGAGCTAAATGCTAAAACATTTAGCTGTTTTATGCTAAAACAGAAAAGCTGAATAGTTTGCAACAGAGACTGTTTGGGAGCCAGTCTAAAATATTATCATTTGGCACTTTACAGGAAAAGTGTAATGTTCCTGCTAAAGCAGTGTATCAAATGCTGTCGTGAGGCAGAGTAAAATGAGGACAAAAATATGACCATTGGTTTGCTTGAATTCTGTGTCCTCTGAATGTGAATTTCATATCCCTAAATCTCAGATAAGATATGTCAAAATCTAACCTTTTTCTTCTCAAAATTGAACTTTACCAACTCTTGGACTCTCATTCTCTAAAATTCAGGATTTAATCAGTCTCACTTCATATACTTATCCTACCTAGGGATAATCTAAATTCCAGGCAGCTTACTTATCCCTCTAAAATTGAGGAGAAGGCCAGCCTGCTCTACAACAATCCTCCATCATCTACTGACCTCTGTCAAGATACACATTCCTCACCAATCTCTGATGGTTGGCACTTATCTCTGGTATATTCTACCCTTTGATCACCAGGTTGATGCCAGCCATATGCTATCTCCATCACACCAATTATGCCAGAAATCTTCCAGCTTACTCACCATTCCTTTTTCACCTTTCTTATTTGGAAACTAGGAAACTTTGCTGTGCTTTTTCATGTACCATACTGGATGGGCAGAAATCTTTGAGAGATTGCCCCTCTATTGACATTCTTCTATTCAACAAGCTTCTCTGGGGACATGGGTTCACACCAGGCTACCCCAAGAAAGCAAGACACAAGCGTTATTCAGCTTAAACTTATCTGAAAGAGAGAAAGTAGGTCTCTGACTTTTGGACTTGCTTAGAAATATTCTCAAAGGTCTAACTCTCTTAATTTTCTCTGACAATTCTGAAGATTTTCCCAATTTTAACAATCCTTTCATTGGAAGAAAAACTAATTCTTGCAAAATTTTTATTTTTTTTTAACTATCTTTAATAGAGCAGAATAAGGAATGAGTGAGGTGATACCATGGCATATTTCATATGTATTAAAAATTAATAAAGGAATTTTATTAAAATTTTAATTCCCATAAATTTTCCAACTTAGATAAAATAGACAATTTCCTGAAAAGGCATAAATTACCAAACTCAATAAAGATAAAATAGATAACCCAGATAGCTATATATATTAAATAAATTGAAATTGTATTTAACAATCTTTCCCAAAAGAAAACTAGAAATCCAAATGTTTTCACTGGTGAATTCTACCTAACGTTTATGAAAAAAATAATGCCAAGTTCGCATTAACTTTTACAAAAAAAAAAAATTAAAGAGAATTAAATACTCATTCTATGAAGCCAGGATTACTCTGATACCAAAACAAAATACATTACAAGAAAAAAAAAACAGACCAAATCCCTCATAAATGTAGCTGCAAATATTCTAAACAAAATTTTAGCAAATCAAATTTTACAATGCCTTGAGATGATAATACATCATGATCAACTTGAGTTTTTCTTATAAACGCCAAGTTGGCTGTATGTCTTCAAAAAAAAAATCAATGTATTTCACCATGTTAAAAGACTTAAAAAATAAAAGCCATATGATCATCTCAATAAATGCAAAAAAAGGCTTTGATGAATGCTAATACCCATTTCTGACAAAAATAAATAAAACTCTTCATATGAAGAATAAAAGTGAAGTTTCTCAAACTGATGAAAAGCATCTTCAAAAAATGTAGAACTAACATCATATTTAATTGTATAAGTCAAAGTAGGAGCAGAATGTGAATTGTGTTGATGTCAGGTTAAAAAACAATACTTTGTCTTACAGGCCAGAGATGGCAAATTGGTTTTATTTCAAATGCCAAATCCAGTAAACTGCATTGACAAAAATTTTGAGACCACATTCAACCTTTACAAGAAATAGAGTTTTAAGATAAGGGCAAAGTGAGATGGTATGTGCATCCTAGCTACAAACAATAGGAAATCACTGATAGTACAGGAGCCACATTGATAGAGAACACAATAGAATCTCAAACTTGAAGAGACATAAAAATATAAACTTGTGTTCTAAGTTTTATTTTTTAATTTTACTTTTAAGTTCTGGGATACATGTGCATAATCTGCAGTTTTGTTACATATGTATGCATGTGCCATGGTGGTTTGATGGACCTGTCAACCCATCATCTAGGTTTTAAACCCCATAGGCATTAGGTATTTGTCCTAATACTCTCCCTCTCCTTGTCCCCCGGCCCCTGACAGGCCCCAATATGTGCTGTTCCCCTCCCTGTGTCCATGTGTTCTCATTTTTCAACTCTCACTTATGAGTGAGACATATGGTGTTAAATTTGTGTTTTAAAAAGAACATACTGATGAGAGGGTGCAGAATAACTCATATAAGAGACTAAATAGGAAGCCATTATTATGCTCACAGTAATGAGGTGCCTTTCCAAGATTTAGAAAAAGGATAGACTATTTATGCCTACAAAAATAACAGCAAAGATATTATGAACCATATTAAAGAGGCCAAATAGTTCTTAGACTAAAACTCTACAATAAGCCCAATGAGGGCTTGGCCATAAAGAAATAATTTATTAATCAAAATAAGGATGACACTAGTTATGGTTATAGAAAGTGAAACATCAATAAAGAATTATCATTTACTCTATAGCACTCTTCAATGGAAAGGATGTACTGAACCATAAAAGGAATTGTCTGGTACTCGTGGCCACTCTGACACTAAGGTGATATGAGTTCATTAGACTTCCATAGTATATAACACTAGTCATTAAAATCATCTGATCAACTCCCCTTACTCTGATTCTATTCCTATCATCAATTTTCTGATTATCTTTTGGTTTGTATGTTACTACCTTTAAAGAAAGTATACAGACCACTGAACTCTGCTCTGTGGTCCAATTTGTTTTGTATTATTAATTTCAAAATTGGAATTACATTTTATATATTCATTTATAATGATGTAGGCAGTTAAGTTCCAGCACCCTCTAAATTCTACATATATTAACTCCCATGTTTCTAAGACCCCTCCAATCCTGACTCATAATGACTAAACAAAGTTAACACTACTATGGAAATATACAGCTCTGTCTCACTGCTTACCTCCAAATTGTAACGAATAGAATAATACATATGTGTTCTGTTGTAGTATAAAGAAGAGGGGAAGATATATGTAAGTATAGTAATGATCTTAACACTAATTCCCTTGCTGTGTACCCCAAACCCAGGTAAAATTACGTTGTGGAATATGGTAAGAATAATGCAATTACTGTGTTAAAAACAAACAAAAAATTCTATCATATGCTTTTTAATTTTAGAACTAAATTGGCCATTACAAAAGATAAGAAGACACTGCCTAGAAATCTGATGATCTAATGAGATATATTTCACCCATCTTCCCCTTCTGGTATTGAACAATGAAAAAACAAATGTTACCAAAAATAGCTACCTTACTTAAATATAATTGTCCATGCTGCATTAATTTTTAATGAATTTTTAATAGGCAAGCATTGTGGTATACCTCTACAAAAATATTAAACATCGAAATTATAGTCTCCCTTAATCAGTTTATTATATTAAAAAAGGAAAAAAATATTTTGGCAACTTAAGTCTCCATTAGTTTTCTTTTTACTTGACATTCAAGAAGAATTTAAGGGCATGCTCTCATTTAGTCTTCCACATATTTGCCCCTTTTTCATTTTTTGAAATTAAAATATATATATATATATGAATCATATCAGGCATGTTTTTGGCACTTCTACGTTTTAAAGCTTACAAATGGAGTTCAAGATAACAAACTTAACAAACTGCCAAAGACTGTAGGGAAAACAGATAGCAAACAATGAGTGTGCCAAGCAAGTTGTGTTTGCCATCAGTCGTATTGACATAATGTGCCTACATTGAGAGAGACATAACAGCATCCTGCTAGATAATTCTAGAGAAAGGGGGGTGAAAACGTAATAGAACAATTAGTGGGTTATTTTTTCACCTGTTTAAAGAATGATTACAAAACGGCTTCTTAGTTTGGATTGCTGATTGACATTGACTCATTTACAGTCAGAGATTTTAGCACAACACCTGGAGAAAGAGATATGGAGGTAACCAGACCAGGATTGTGTGTTTATGTGACCCAGGAGACAACCTTGAAACAATAGAAAGATAACAAATTGATAACTGGCATATTTTTATATAAAAATACAATTTTTACCCTCAACAAATTTACAATAAAATATAAAATTTTTAACTTTTAATTTAAGAAAATCTTTGCACATTATTTTTCTCTTCTGTCAATAAATTTACATATATCAGTTAACTTAAAAGAGTTCTGAGAAATAAGCAAAAGATGAAAACTATACAAAGAACAACAAAACTTTCCTATTTTGAAGAAAAAACATATTCATCTCAAAGGCTTAGTTTGGTAGCAGTAGACAGTATCAATATTATTTTAGAACCTGCCTTATGGGCTGGAGATATTACATAAGGGTGTCTATATCATAGAACCAGGAAAACTGACATTCTTTGATTCAATCAGCAAGTTAGGCTTTCTAGTGTGGAGTACAAGTTTAGGGTAAATAAAAATATACATACAGAAATTATGTCATAACATGATAAAATAAAATGTAATAAAACATTATTGTTATATTGCTGAAATGACCTTCATTTAATTCCCAGACTGATTATTAAGATAGTCAACTTACCAGTTTAAAACCAGACAGCTAAAAATTCTACCTAGATGTGTCATGCACTGCAAACCCATCATCCTGAAAATAAGATTCACTACATATTCATCTAAAAATTATTTTTAGAACATGCTATGTTCAAGGCAATGTGACTTTCCCTTCTCCTTATTCCTATTCCCATATTCAGAAAACAAAACATATGAAAGTAGACCAGAGACTAAATATTACTGGTTAATACATACATCAAAATCAGTTTTTATCAAGTATTTATACTTCTTCATAAGTATGAACATTATTCAGCAAATAAGTGCACAAAGTCACACCTTCATGTTTCATAAACTTCCCATCTTAGTGTGATACAATATCCACAGGTCCCCGTTTGTAGAATCTCTGCAGTGGCTCTCCATTAGTGCCAGGGTTTTTATAGGCTTTAGTAAAATCAAAGGCATGTAACTATCATTCTTGTAAAGTGTCGAATTTTGTTTCTATCAGAAAATGTTTTCGTGTGATTGATGATATGCCAGAAATATCACTACTTTACAATATATACCTCTAGAAATAGTGAGGGCATTTCAAAATTTTGGTTTATATCGAAAAATGACAGTAATAGAATAAAAGATGTGTTAACTAATAAATTTAGTGAATAAGCTCTAAGTAGAATTCTCTTATTCTTTTCTTACTCCTATACTCCCTTTTATAATTTCCTGTCTCTGAACAAGCATGTGCATGTGTATTCACATGCGCACACAGAGAAAGTTACATGAATCTCTCTCTCTCTTTTTTTTTACTGGAACCTGAAACTGTTTTCCCTATTTAACTACAATACTTGACACTATCACATGATGGTCTCTTTTTCTATTTTAGTTTTCGTCTACTTTACTTGTGTGATATGTAACAATAATTATTTACACCATACTGACCAATATTTTAAAACAAAAGAGAGAAAGAAAAAAAATTAACTATAGTATTTACTTGATCTTTTTCAAAATCATTTCCATAGTATTGAGAGAGAAAAAAAAATCTTACTTGTCAAGGCCAAATTTATCGTAAACTATTTTTTTTTTTATTTTGCAAGTCAGTTTTTGCTAAAAGGAGAAATTTATAATCCTCAGAAGTCTATGAACACAAATCATAATACTGGCAAAAATAATTATCTAAAAAATTTGTTATGTTTATTTTACAATTGATATGCTATCTTTTGGAAATTAAACATCAGATAATATAAAAATTATTTTTATCCATCTCTAATAACTATTTCTAACTTGTAACTACTTATATAAGACATAATGGCACTAGTAAAAGAGTAAAGTATCAAATGTGAATATTGTATTATTTAGGGTAAGGTAAACTAATAAATAAAGTCAAAATTTTAACAACTTCATAGAACTGAAGTTATTTCTCAGTCATAGGTGTGTGCTCCTGGTCAAGTTTTATCTTTAAAGGGGAATGCTGAATTTTATTAAAGGCCTTTTCTGCATATGTTGAGATAATGTGGTTTTTAAATCATACTTTAAGTTCTAGGGTACATGTGCAGAATGTGCAGGTTTGTTACATAGGTAAACATGCCATGGTGGTTTGCTGTACCCATGAGCCCATCATTCACATTAGGTATTTCTCCTAATGCTATCCCTCACCTAGCTCCCCATTCTCCAACAGGCCCTGTTGTATAATGTTCCCCTCCCTATATCCATGTGTTCTCATTGTTCAACTCCCACTTATGAGTGAGAATATGTGGTGTTTAGTTCTCTGTTTCTGTGTTTGTTTGCTGAGAATGATGGTTTCCATCTTCATCATGTCCCTGCAAAGGACATGAACTCATCCTTTTATATGGCTGCATAGTATTCTGTGGTGTGTAAGTACCACATTTTCTTTATCCAGTCTATCATTGTTTGGGCATTTGGGTTGGTTCCAAGTCTTTTCTATTGTGAATAGTGCTGCAATAAACATATATGTTCATGTGTTTTTATAGTTTTATAGTCCTTTGGGTATATACCCAATCATGGAATTGCTGGGTCAAATGCTATTTCTGGTTCTAGATCATTAAGGAATTGCCACACTGTCTCCAACAATGGTTGAACTAATTTACACTCCTATCAACAGTGTAAAAGCATTCCTATTATTTTCTAATTTTATTTCATTGTGGTTAGAGAAGATGCTTGATATTATTTTAAATGTTTTAAGATTTGTTTTGTGACCTAACAAATGGTCTATTCTGGAGAATGATTCATGTGCTGAGGGAAAAAAAATGTGTATTCTGTAGCTCTTGGATAAATGTTCTGTAAATACCAATTGGATGCACTTGGTCTACAGTGCAGAATATGTCTAATGTTTCCTTGTTGATTTTCTGTCTGGAAGATTTGTACAATGCTGAAAGTGAGATGTTGAAGTCTCCAGCTATTATTTTATTGGGGCCTATTCTCTCTTTACCTCTAAAAATATTATCTATATATGTATTGGCGGTCTAGTGTTAGATGCATATATTATACAGTGACCATTTTAGACTCTTCTTACAGTTTTTGTCTTAAAGTCTAACTTGTCTGATATAAATATAGCTACTGCTACTCTTTTATGGCTTTTGTTGGCAAGGAATATCTTTTTTCATCCCTTTATTTTCATTGTATGTATGTCTTTACAGATGAAGTATGTGTCCTGTAGGCAACAGATCAATTGATTTTTTTTCTTTTATTTATTTATTTATTTGTTTGTTTGTTTATTTTATTGCATTTTAGGTTTTGGAATACATGTGCAGAACATGCAAGATAGTTGCATAGGTACAAACATGGCAGTGTGTTTTGCTGCCTTCCTCCCCTTCACCCACATTTGGCATTTCTCCGCAGGCTATCCCTCCCCAGCTCCCCCCACTGCTGTCCCTCCCCTATTCCCCCCAATAGACGCCAGTGTGTAGTACCCCCCTCCCTGTGTCCATGTGGTCTCATTTTTCCTCACCCACCTATGAGTGAGAATATGTGGTATTTCATTTTCTGTTCTTGTGTCAGTTTGCTGAGAATGATGTTCTCCAGATTCATCCATGTCCTTACAAAGGACACAAACTCATCATTTTTGATTGCTGCATAATATTCCATGGTGTATATGTGCCACATTTTCCCAGTCCAGTCTATCATCGATGGGCATTTCAGTTGGTTTCAGGTCTTTGCTATTGTAAACAGTGCTGCAATGAACATTCGTGTGCATGTGTCCTTATAGTAGAACGATTTATAGTCCTTTAGATATACACCCAGTAATGGGATTGCTGGGTCAAATGGAATTTCTATTTCTAGGTCCTAGAGGAATCACCACACTGTCTTCCACAATGGATGAACTAATTTACACTCCCACCAATTAGTGTTAGAGTGCTCCTATTTCTCCACATCCTCTCCAGGATCTGTTCTCTCCAGATTTTTTAATGATCGCCATTCTAACTGGCATGAGATGATATCTCAATGTGGTTTTGATTTGCATCTCTCTAATGACTAGTGATGATGAGCATTTTTTCATATGTTTGTTGGCCTCATGTATGTCTTCTTTTGTAAAGTGTCAGTTCATATCCTTTGCCCATTTTTGAATGGGCTTATCTGTTTTTTTTCCTGTATATCTGTTTGAGTTCTTTGTAAATTCTGGATATCAGCCCTTTGTCAGATGCGTAAACTGCAAAGATTTTTTCCCATTCTGTTGGTTGCCGATTCACTCTAGTGACTGTTTCTTTTGCTGTGCAAAAGCTGTGGAGTTTGATTAGGTCCCATTTGTCTATTTTGGCTTTTGTTGCCAATGCTTTTGGTGTTTTGGTCATGAAGTCCTTGCCTACTCCTATGTCCTGAATGGTCTTGCCTAGATTTTCTTCTAGGGTTTTTATGATGCCAAGTCTTATATTTAAGTCTTAAATCCATCTGGAGTTAATTTTAGTGTAAGGTGTCAGGAAGAGATCCAGTTTCTGCTTTCTGCACATGGCTAGCCAGTATTCCCAACACCATTTATTAAACAGGGAATCCTTTTCCCATTGCTTGTTTTTGTCTGGTTTATCAAAGATTATATGGTTGTAGATATGTTGTGTTGCCTCCGATGCCTCTGTTCTGGTCCATTGATCTGTATCTCTGTTTTGATACCAGAACCATGTTGTTTTGATTATTGTAGCCTTGTAGTATAGTTTGAAGTCTGGTAGTGTGATGCCTCCCACTGTGTTGTTTTTGCTTAGAATTGACTTGGATATGCGGGATCTCTTTTGGTTCCATATGAAGTTCATGGTGCTTTTTTCCAGTTCTGTGAAGAAATTCAATGGTAGCTTGATGGGGATAGCATTGATTCTGTAAATTACTTTGGGCAGTATAGCCATTTCCACGATATTGATTCTTCCTAACCATGAACATGGGATGTTTCTCCATCTGTTTGTGTCCTCTTATTTCGTTGAGCAGTGGTTTGTAGTTTTCCTTGAAGAGGTCCCTTACATTCCTTTTAAGTTATATTCATAGGTATTTTATTCTCTTTGTATCAATTGTGAATGGCAGTTCGCTCTTGATTTGTTTCTCTTTAGGTCTGTTATTGGTGTATAGGAATGCTTGTGATTTTTGCACATTGATTTTATATCCTGAGACTTTGCTAAAGTTCCTTATCAGTTGCAGGAGCTTTTGGGCTGAGGTGATGGGGTCTTCTAGGTATACTATCATGTCGTCTGCAAATAGAGACAATTTGGCTTCCACCTTTCCTATTTGAATACCCTTTATTTCTTTTTCTTGCCTGATTGCTCTGGCTAGAACTTCCAGTACTATGTTGAATAGGAGTGGTGAGAGAGGGCATCCTTGTCTAGTGCTGGATTTCAAAGGGAATGCCTCCAGTTTTTGCCCATTAAGTATGATATTGGCTGTTGTTTTGTCATAAATAACTTTTATTACTTTGAGATATGTTCCATCAATACCGAGTTTATTGAGGGTTTTTAGCATAAAGGGCTGTTGAATTTTGTCAAAGGCGTTCTCTGTGTCAATTGAGATAATCATGTGGTTTTTGTTTTTGCTTCTGTTTATGTGATGAATTACGTTTATAGACTTGCATATGTTGCACCAGCCTTGCATCCCCAGGATGAATCCTACTTGATCATGATGGATAAGTTTTTTAATGTGCTGTTGCAATCAGTTTGCCAGTATTTTATTGAAGATTTTTGCATCTATGTTCATCATGGATATTGACCTGAAGTTTTCTTTTCTTGTTCAGTCTCTGCCGGGTTTTGGTATCAGGATGATGTTGGTCTCATAAAATGATTTGAGAAGAGTTCCCTCTTTTTGGATTATTTGGAATAGTTTCAGAAGGAATGGTACCAGCTCCTCTTTGTGTGTCTGGTAGAATTTGGCTGGGTACCCATCTGGACATGGGCATTTTTTGTGTGGTAGGCTCTTAATTGCTGCCTCAACTTCAGACCTTATTATTGGTCTATTCATAGTTTCAGCTTCCTCCTGGTTTAGGCTTGGGAGGACACAGGTGTCCAGGAATTTATCCTTTTCTATCTGGTTTACTAGTTTATGTGCATAGGGTTGTTTGTAGTATTCTCTGATGATGGTTTGAATTTCTGTGGAATCTGTGGTGATTTCCCCTTCATCGCTTTTTATTGCATCTATTTGGTTGTTCTCTCTTTTTTTTTTATCAGTCTGGCTAGTGATCTATTTTGTTGATCTTTTCAAAAAGCCAGCTCTTGGATTTGTTGAATTTTTGAAGGGTTTTTCATGTCTCTATCTCCGTCAGTTCTGCTCTGATCTCTGTTATTTCTTGGCTTCTGCTAGGTTTTGAGTATTTTTGATCTTGCTCCTCTAGCTATTTCACTTTTAACGATAGGGTGTCAATTTTGGATCTCTCCACTCTTCTCATGTGGGCACTTATTGCTATATATTTTTCTCTGGAGACTGCTTTAAATGTGTCCCAGAGATTCTGGTATGTTGTGTCTTCGTTCTCGGTGGTTTCAAAGAACTTCTTTATTTCTGCCTTCATTTCATTGTTTATCCAATCAACATTCAAGAGCCAGTTGTTCAGTTTCCATGAAGCTGTGCAGTTTTGAGTTAGTTTCTGAATTCTGAGTTCAAGCTTGATTGCACTATGGTCTGAGAGACTGTTTGTTATGATTTCAGTTGTTTTGCATTTGCTGAGGAGTGCTTTACTTTCCATTATGTGGTCAATTTTGGAGTAGGTGTGATGTGGTGCTGAGAAGAATGTATATTCTGAAGATTTGGGGTGGAGTGTTCTGTAAATGTCTATCAGGTTTGCTTGTTCCAGGTCTGAGTTCAAGCCCTGAATATCTTTGTTAATTTTCTGTCTGATTGATCTAATATTGACAGTGGAGTGTTAAAGTCTCCCACTGTTATTGTGTGGTAGTCTAAGTCTCTTTGTAAGTCATTAAGAGCTTGCCTTATATATCTGGGTGCTCCTGTATTGGGTTCATATGTATTGAGGATCATTAGCTCTTCTTGTTGCTTCAATCCTTTTACCATTATCTAATGACCTTTTTTTCTCTCTTTTGATCTTTGTTCTTTAAATTCTATTTCATCAGAGATGAGAATTGCAACTCCTGCTTTTTTTTTTTTTTCTCTCCATTTTCTTGGTAAATCTTCCTTCATCCCTTTATTTTGAGCCTTTGTGTATTCTTGCATGTGAGATGGATTTCCTGGATACAGCACACCAATGGGTTTTGGCTTTTTATCCAATTTGCCAGTCTGTGTCTTTTGATTGGTGCATTTAGCCCGTTTACATTTAGGGTTAATATTGTTATGTGTGAATTTGATACTGCCATTTTGATGCTAGCTGGCTGTTTTGCCAATTAGTTCATGCAGATTCTTCATTTTGTTGATGCTCTTTAGCATTTGTTATGTTTTTAAAATGCCTGGTACTGGTTGTTCCTTTCAATGTGTAGTGACTCTTTCAGGAGCTCTTATAAAGCAGGCCTGGTGATGATGAAATCTCTGAGTACTTGCTTGTTTGGAAAGGATTTTATTTTTCCTTCACTTATGAAGCTCAGTTTGGCTGGATATGAAATTCTGGGTTGAAAGTTTTTTTTTTAAGGATGTTGAATATTGGTTCCCACTCTCTTCTGGCTTGTAGAGTTTCTGCCAAGAGATCTGCTGTGAGTCTAATGGGCTTCCCTTTGTGGGTGACCCGACCTTTCTCTCTGGCTGCCCTTAGTATTTTCTCCGTCATTTCAACCTTGGTGAATCTGAGGATTATGTGCCTTGGTGTTGCTCTTCTTATGGAATATCTCTGTGGTGTTCTCTGTATTTCCTGGATTTGAGTATTGGCCTGCCCTGCTAGGTTGGGGAAACTTTCCTTGATAATATCCTGAAGAGTATTTTCTAGCTTGGATTCATTCTCTTCTTCACATTCTGCTACACCTATCAAACGTAGGTTAGGTCTCTTCACATAGTCCCACATTTCTTGGAGATTTTGTTCATTCCTTTTTGTGCTTTTTTCTCTAATCTTGGTTTCTTGTTTTATTTTATTGAGTTGATCTTTGACTTCTGATATTTATTCTTCTGCTTGGTCAATTTGGCTGTTGAAACTTGTGCATGCTTCACGAAGTTCTCGTGTTGTGCTTTTCAGCTCCTTCAATTCATTCATATTCCTCTCTAAGTTGTCCATTCTTGTTATCATTTCCTCAAATCTTTTTTCAAATCTTTTTTCAAGGTTCTTAGTTTCTTTGCATTGATTTAGAACATGTTCTTTTAGCTCACTGAAGTTTCTCATTATCCACCTTCTGAAGTCTGATTCTGTCATTTCATCACACTCATTCTCTGTCCAGCTTTGTTTCCTTGCTGGTGAGGAGTTTTTGTCCTTTGTAGGAGGTGAGGTGTTTTGGTTTCAGGTGTTTTCCTTTTTTTTGCACTGGTTTCTTCCCATCTTTGTGGATTTATCCACCTGTCATCTGAGTAGTTGCTGACTTTTCAATTGGGTCTCTGAGTGGATGCCCAGATTGTTGATGATGAAGTATTTCTGTTACTTAGTTTTCCTTCTAACAGTCTAGCCCCTCTGCTGTATGACTGCTGAGGTCCACTCCAGGCCCTGCTTGTTTGGGGTACACCTGTAGCAGCTGCAAAACAGTGAGGGATGCTACCAGTTTCTTCTGCTGCTATCTTTGTTCCAGAATGATGCCTGCCAAATGTCAGTCTGATTAGTCCTTTTTTGAGGTGACTCTTTGGATATACATGGGTCAGAGAGCTGCTTGAGGAGACGGTCTGTACTTTATAGGAGCTCAAATGCTGAACTGTGAGCTCCACTGTTTATTCAGGGCTGTCAAGTGGGTGCGTTTAGGTCTGCTGCAGCAGAACTTATAAAACCCCTGTTTTTTTCCCTCAGATGCTCTGTGTCAGGGAGTTGGGGCTTTCTTTATGAGTATTCATTGCACTGTCCTGCCAAGCTAGGAGACAGTCTAGTCACTATTTGCCTGCCGAGGCTCTGCCCTGCTACCGCAGGGTCCGCCCTGTTGCCGCAGGGCTCTGCCTTGCTGCCGTGGGTTCCGCCTTGCTGCCATGGGCTCCGCCCTACTGTCATGGGCTCCACGCTGTTGCCATGGGCTCTGCCCTGCTGTCGTGGGCTCCTCCCTATTGGCGGAGTCTCTCTGTTATGGCAGTTTGCCTCAGCAACGGCAGGCTGCTTCAGCAATTGGCGTGTACCTCAGTAGAAGTGGAATGCGTCAGTAGTGGTGGACGCCCCTCCCCCACAGAGCTGCAGCATCCTGGATTCAGCTGAGCCTGCAGTGAAACTCTCAACCCCAAGTGTTTCAAATCGTCATTTTGTTTGTCCCTTTATGGGTGAGACCCGCCGAGCCTGATCACCTGGCTTCCTGCCTCAGTGCCCTTTTTCACTCTCCTTTTTTTTTTTTAAGTTGAACGGTTGACTCTCTCACAGGTGTTTCAGTTGCCTGCTGATAGAGCACCAGGATCTGTCTGATTTCCTGTGCAGTGACCCACTGTACTGGCTCAAATCACACTTCCCAGGAATCTCCTGGTCTGGCTCACTGTCCAAGTCCCATTTAATCAGATGGATATGTTAATCTACCCCCCCCCCAAATCTCAGATTGCCAGTTTAACAGGGCACCCAGAGCAGTAAGTTTTGTGCGGGGTGCTGTTGCACTGCGGCGCTGGCTGAAATGATCATGCTAGCTGAAAGGGCTGCACTGCTGTCCTGTGTCTCTCCTACACCTGGGAATTTCCCCATTCTGTGGGCAACTATGATCTGTCTGAAAACACAGCTAGGACTCACCCTCTGTGCCTTCACTGAGAGCTGCAATCCTGAGTTGTTCCTACTGTGCCATCTTGGAAATCCCCTGGTTATATTTTTTTCATCCATGCAGCCTTTTTACATCCTTTCATTGAAGAGTTTAGTCCCTTTACACTTAGTGTTATTATTGATAAGTAAGGACTTACTCCTGCCATTTTGTTATTTATTTTCTGGTATTTTTTTCTAGTTGCCTTCTCTTCCTTCTTTCTTTCCTTCCTGTTTTCCTTTAATGAAAATGATTTGCTTTTGTTTCTTTCTTTTCAATTTTTGTGGCTCCATTGCATGTTTTTCAGTTTAAGGTCACCATGAGGCTGTTTGTTTGTTTGTTTTGCTTGCTTCATACTCTGTAAGTATGTCTCACTTTTTTTTTTTAGAAAGGAGAGAAGGAAAGAAATAAAAAAAGAAGTAAAAGAGAGGAAGAAAGAGGAAGAAAAAGAGGGAGAAAGAACAGAAATGCTGCTTTATTTTAAAAATGGGTATTGAAAACCTCTTTTATGGCCAATCAATATTTCATTTAAACCTATGAATAGATGTGATGTAGTACTGACAAGAATCTATGTTTTATGTATTTAAAGTGGAGAGCTCTATAAATGTTTATTAATTTACTTGTTCTGGATCTGAGTTCAAGTCCTGGATATCCTTATTAATTTTCTGTCTCATTAATCTATCTATTATTGATGTTGAAGTCTCCCACTATTATTATGTGGGAGTCTAGGGAGTCTAAGTCTCTTTATAGGTCTTATGTATCTGGGTGTTAGGATCATTAACTTTTCTTGTTGCATTGATCCTTTTACCACTAAATCTTTGTTGCTTTAAAATCTATTTTATCAGAGGCGAGAATTGCAACTCCTGTTATTTATTTATTTATGCTCTCCATTTGGTTGGTAAATGTTTCTCCATCCCTTTGTTTTGAGTCTTTGTGTATCCTTGCATGTGAAATGGTTCCGGATGTAGCATACTGTTGGATTTTGGCTGTAACTTTTGATTGGGGGATTTAGTCAATTTAAATTTGGGATTACTGCCATTTGATGTTAACTGGCTATTTTGTCCATTCGTTGATGTAAATTCTTCATTATGTTTATGCTCTTTACTTTTTGGTATATTTTTAGAAAGGTTAATACTGGTTGTTCCTTTCTATGTGTAGTGCTTCTTTCAGAAGCTCTTGTAAAGCAGGCCTGGTGGTAATAAAATCTCTGAGTACTTGCTTGTTCATAAAAGATTTTATTTTTCCTTCAATCATGAAGCTTAGTTTGGCAGGATATGAAATTCTGGGCTGAAATTTCTTTAAGGCTGTTGAATATTGGCCCCCACTCTCTTCTGGCTTGTAGGGTTTCTGCTGAGAGATTGCTGTAAGTCTAGTAGGCTTCCCTTTGTGGGTAACCCAACTTTTCTCTCTGGCTGCCCTTAGTATTTTTCTCCTTCATTTCAACCCTGGTGAATCTAACAATTATGTGCCTTGGGGTTGCTCTTCTTGAGGAATATCTTTGTGGTGTTCTCTGTTTTACCTGGAGTTGAATATTGTTCTACTTTACTAGGTTGGAAAAGTTTTTCTGAATAATATCCTGAAGTGTATTTTCCAGCTTGGATTCATTCTCTTCATTGTATTCAGGTACACCTATCAAATGTAGATTGGGTCTTTTCACATAGTCCCATATTTCTTGGAGACTTTGCTCATTCCTTTTTATCCTTTTTTCTTTATTCTTGTCTTCTCATTTTATTTCATTAAGTTGGTCTTCGAGCTCTAATATTCTTTCTGCTGCTTGATCAATTCGGCTATTAAAACTTGTGCATATTTTGCAAAGTTCTTGTGTTTTTCAACTCTGTTAATTCATTTATATTCCTCTCTATACTGTCTATTCTTGTTAGCATTTTGTCAAACTTTTTTTTCAAAGTTCTTAGTTTCTTTACATTGGGTTAGAACAAGTTCTTTTAACTCCCAGAAGTTTCTTATCATCCACCTTCTGAAGCCTACTTCTGTTAATGGAACACAGTCCTTCTCCATCAGGTCTTGCTTTGTTGCTGATGAGGAACTGTAATCCCCTGTAGATGGAGAGGCATTCTGATTTTGGGTATTCTCAGCCTTTTTATTCTGGATTCTTCCCTTCATTATAAATTTATCCATCTGTTGTCTTTACAATTACCACCTTTCTAATTGGGTTTCTGAGTGGACATCCAATTTATTGATTCCCAGCACCAGAATCTGAGCAACCCACTGTGCTGGCTAAAACAGCAGCATTAAGACTGATGGTGCTCTTCTGCCTGGGAATCTCTGGTCTGGCTTCCTTCTTGAGTCTGTAATAGGTGACTCTGCCTTCCTGGAGCTCCAAATGTCAGTCAGAAGGGGAACCAGTCCCGTTTATTCTGCACCAAGAGCCGCTGTGCTGAGGCACCTGCAAAACTGCAGTGCCTGCCACAAGAGTCATGCTGGCGACCCATGGGGCTCCTCTGCTGGGAATCTTCTGGTCCATGAGTGACAAAAATTCTTCTGAAAGTGTGGCATCTAAACATTATCTTATATCCCATTATTTTAACCCATAAACAAACAAACAAACAAAAAGAAAACTAATAAAAACTCTACATCTTACCTTTGTCCCCCTACTTTTTAACTTTTTGTTGTTTCTGTTTATATCTTATACTGTTTGTGCCTTGAAAAGTTGCTGTCATTATTATTTTTATGTTTTTATGTTATCATGCTTTATGTTATTATTTTTATGTTGAATGTTTATTCTATTTACTTAGGATAAGATTAGTTTGCACACCACAGCTACAGCATTATCATATTCTGTGTTGTTCTGTTTACTTACTATTACCAATGAGTTTTCTACCTTTAGATAATTTCTTATTGCTCATTAATGTTAAACAAGTTATTTCAATATCTGTATGTGATTTGCAATAAGTCACCCAAACCCCAGATGAATTCTCAGCTGATTAGTTCAATTTTTAACACTGACACTGTTTACTCAAAATTAACACATCTAAATCAACTGGATCTTCTTTTCCTTTAAAGATAAAGCTTGGCCACCTTCAAATATTTTGGTGAATAATGCAGTCATTCATTAATCAAATACAATTATGCCTGAAGCTCATATAAGAAGTGTTAACTCTGTCAATATACTCTAGAAGAAGGGCATTTTGGCAAAACACATACATGCAATGACCAATAAAAAGCAATGCTGCTGCTTAACCTAATCAAAATAGCCCTGCAGCATGATTGTTAATAGTCAAAAAAAGGTAACCAAACATTTAAAGAGATTCAACAGGTAGGAAGACATAAAAAATGAGTAAATCAAATCAATTTTAAATAAAAATGCAATTCAAGAAGAGAAGGTCACTTTATTTCACAAATCCATGATTATGTCAAGTAGATCAAGAGAATACCAACTTCATAAAAAGAGACAGCTGGAGACAGAAAAGAATAAGAAATCAAAGAGTTCATAGAAACTATTAATAAAAATTTTTTTATTAAATCACCAAATGAATATTTCTGAGTCTGAAGGCCCATCTTAGGGTTTCCAGATATAATACAGGACACCTATCTAGATTGGAACTTCAGAGGACTAATGAGTACTTTTTTTAGTCTAAGTATGACCCAAATATTGCAGGGAATACACCTATAAAAAGGTAATTTGTTGTTTCTCTGGAGTTCAGATTTGACTGGGTGCCCTGTATTTGTATTTGCTAAATCTGACTGCCTTATGTATTATGCAGTTGGTGAGTAGAGATTAGATAATACACAAAGAAGAGCATAAAGAAACTATGAAGTAAGTTTGTGTTATTTTTCTCTTAAAATATATAATTTTCAGTTAAAATTAAAATTACTAAATACAAAAAACTGCGTGACTAAAGACTTAAGTAGAAATCTAAAAGAGTTTACAAATTCTCTTTTATAGATCAAAAAAGGTAAAGAGGAAAAGCATGAGGGAAAATTCATAGAATATATAAAAATTAGATTCAAAAAGCTAACATCTATGCAATAAGAGTTCTGAAGGGAAAAACAAGGACAATGCAGAGGAGGGGGTATTTTTCAGAGTATCAAGTTTTCATTTTACATAATGAAAAGTTAACAGAAAATTTCTAAAATTTGAATTTCTAATAAAATTATTTTAAGGTAAGATAGAAAAACAAAAGTAAATTTATAATAACATAACTATCATGGCAGAAAATATGGAAGAGAAGAATAAAAACTATGCTAAAATAGAATATCTTAGAGAAGAATAAAAACTATGCTAAAATAGGCTATCTTCAAATCGAGGAGAATAACATGACTCAAGATAGACATATTTATTATTTAGAGCTGTAGTGATATGTTTAACACAGATTTCTCAAAACAATGCCCCAATTTAAGGCTTGAATGCAGGTAGTTTATTTGGGAAATGAATCCACTAATTGGTAATGAAAAAAATTAGTGAGATAGGGAAGGAAGAAAAGCCAATATAAGATCAGATTGTTGAGTTGGCTACCATAACAGGTGACTAAAACTCAATTCTAATGTATTTTCTGAGAAGCATTAGAAAAAGTATTTTGCATTAATCTCCCAAAAAATAAAAGAGGAAAAACTTAGCTGTACACTTCATGCCCCATTGGTTAAAGCCAATAATGTGTTTTATCTAAGTCAACACAATCAAAACTGGAATCAGAACAAAGGATTTAACACAAACCTTGGGCCAATGAATGTGTACACTTGTCTTTTCTGTGTGAAAGCAAGTTACATTGAATCATCTGCATTGATTGGCATTAAGAAGATTACATTGGCCAAATCAATAGCCATATCTGAAGTGCTAAAAGTTGTGTCTATATTTTCTAGTCTGTCAAAGCTAGACCTTTATCATTTCTTGACTACACTTACAATTAGATCCCGGGCCTCATTTTTATAACAGAAAGTCTGGAAACATAAAAGATGAGAATCTTCTTTGAAGCTGCTACAGAGCCCCTCTGGTTTTGACATTATGCCTTAAATTGATCATTGGCTAAAAATAAACTAGTCATTTTCTTTTTTCAGTGCATCATAACAGTTTACAATAGCCAGACAACTCCACAATTCCTAAAATTGCCATTTGTTTCCTTCCATTCAATGCAACAATTTCTGCATAACCCAATATTTTCTCTTCCCCCTATTCCTTCATTCAACTCATCACAGGTGTCTGATGGTTAATTTTACATAGCAACTTAGCTGGCCAAGATGCACAGATATATGATCAAACATTATTTTGGATGTTTCCATCAGGGTGTTTTTGGATAAGATTAACATTTACCTCACTGGACTTTGAGTAAAGTAGGCTGCCTTCCCTGATTTGGGGGTCGAGGGGTGGATGGCAGAGTTTTATCCAATCAGTGAACTCCTGAATAGAACAAAAGACTGACCTTCATTGACAATAAGAAATTCTACCACTAGAGGCCTTCGAACTTGAACTGCAACATTGGCTCTTTCTGGGTTGTCTCCAGTCTACCAGCCCACCCTGTAGATTTTGGACTTATCAGCTTCTATAACCACATCAACCAATTCTTATAACTACAACATATAATAAATTGTATAAATCATATATATGTATATATACATATATAAAAGGATTGTGTGTGTACATATATACATTATATACACGTATTACATATCCTATATATGTACACATCAATATGTACATATCAATATTTTTACTCCACTTAATATCTATTTTTTATCAAAGTCTTCTTTGCAATTCCTATTATCTCAGCTTTCAGAATTTCCTTTTCTAGCTTCATCATGTTGGTAGCAATAGTAAGAATTTTGATTATAGTCACATAATCTAAAATTCATTTTCTTTAAAGTCTTTAGAATCTTTATTTTTCAAGTATTTTTCGATCATCAAAGAGCAGCATTGAAATCTCAACGAAGATTCCCCTATCACAGTGGAAATAAATCTCTATTTTACAAGCCATAGCTATCTGAGTCAAAGTAATTTTCTATATTATGCCCTTTTTTTTTTTTTTTTTTTTTATTTATTTATTTATTTTTATTGCATTATAGGTTTGGGGGTACATGTGCAGAACGAGCAAGATAGTTGCATAGGTACACACATGGCAGTGTGCTTTGCTGCTTTCCTCCCCTTCACCCACACTTGGTATTCATCCCCAGGCTATCCCCCCCAGCCCCCCCTGCTGTCCCTCCCCCATTCCCCCCAACAGTCCCCAGTGTATAGTAGACTGCCTCTCTGTGTCCACATGTTCTCATTTTTCTCACCCACCTATGAGCGAGTATATGCGGTATTTCTTTTTCTGTTCTTGTGTCAGTTTGCTGAGAATGATGTTCTCCAGATTCATCCATGTCCCTACAAAGGACACAAACTCATCATTTTTGATTGCTGCATAATATTCCATGGTGTATATGTGCCACATTTTCCCAGTCCAGTCTATCATCGTTGGGCATTTGGGTTGGTTCCAGGTCTTTGCTATTGTAAACAGTGCTGCAATGAACATTCGTGTGCATGTGTCCTTATAGTAGAACGATTTATAATCCTTTGGATAGATACCCAGTAATGGGATTGCTGGGTCAAATGGAATTTCTATTTCTAGGTCCCTGAGGAATCGCCACACTGTCTTCCACAATGGTTGAACTAATTTACACTCCCACCAACAGTGTAAGAGTGTTCCTATTTCTCCACATCCTCTCCAGCATCTGCTGTCTCCAGATTTTTTAATGATCGCCATTCTAACTGGTGTGAGATGGTATCTCAATGTGGTTTTGATTTGCATCTCTCTAATGACCAATGACGATGAGCACTTTTTCATATGTTTGCTGGCCTCATGTATGTCTGCTTTCGTAAAGTTTCTATTCATATCCTTTGCCCATTTTTGAATGGGCTTGTTTGTTTTTTTCCTGTAAATCTGTTTGAGTTCTTTGTAAATTCTGGATATCAGCCCTTTGTCGGATGCGTAAACTGCAAAGATTTTTTCCCATTCTGATGGTTGCCGATTCACTCTAGTGACTGTTTGTTTTGCTGTGCAGAAGCTGTGGAGTTTGATTAGGTCCCATTTGTCTATTTTGGCTTTTGTTGCCAATGCTTTGGGAGTTTTGTTCATGAAGTCCTTGCCTACTCCTATGTCCTGAATGGTTTTGCCTAGATTTTCTTCTAGGGTTTTTATGGTGTCAGGTCTTACGTTTAAGTCTTTAATCCATCTGGAGTTAATTTTAGTGTAAGGTGTCAGGAAGGGGTCCAATTTCTGCTTTCTGCACATGGCTAGCCAGTTTTCCCAACACCATTTATTAAATAGGGAATCCTTTCCCCATTGCCTGTTTTTGTCTGGTTTATAAGTAATCACATTATTTTTATACTGTTCATCCAATATTAGAGAAAATACTTGAACTCTGCTGCCTGAACATTATTCTAGGCATGACACCAGAGAAAATATAATCATAATATTGACAGCCCTGTTTAAACCCCCATCGAAGAAGTTTGGATCAGTCTCACACTGTGTCTGAAAGCAGATATTTGTAAATTGCTTTGAATTATATTACACCTTTCTTCTCCCAAGGAGCTTATTCTTATAGTATTTATTCTGTGGCATTTTAAATAATTGATTTGTTTCAGTGTGCATGTCCAGAGGCCCCAAGGACATGGCCATGTTTTTCACAGGCCTAAAAAGTAAAATTAACTTGGGGCAAAAACCAATGAAGGTAAGCTAATGCAATCAAGTGGAAGGCACAAAGACTCAGCATGTTGTGTGTTGTTCATCTCATGGAATATTTTTTGTGTGTGATCCAAAGATATTGAAGATATATAAGATATTGAATTTTCTGTTTCTATTTATGACCCTGTGCTGACCCAGTAACTGACCATAGACAAGGAGATGCTAAACATTTTGCAGCTGCAACACATTTATTTAATAGAAATTATGTTATTGGTGAGCTGTGTTCTAACAGCACTACCTACCAGATATTATACTGACTAACGACATCACATTACAAATAAGTTAAAATTCCTCAGATGATGAGAACTAGCAAACAGAGCTTATATCTTTTTTTACTGAATAAAACAGAACTCCCACTGAAGCTACAATCAGAGCCCACCGTAGTGTTACTTGACCCATGAAAATTCCTTGAAGTCTCTAATAAACCTTTGTCTCAAGAGAATTTAGCAATATTGCCTGAGTTGAGGCACCAGTGATCAAAGATCTTATCTTATATAACAACAGAAATTAAAACAGAAAATGACAAAGATGATGCTAAAAAAATTTGAATATTCAATAGGTAGCATATTGTAAGACATTAACACAGTTCCTTGAACTTACAATATAACTATTTTTTATTCTCTGTCCAGAATATAATTACAATGTGTGAAGCTGTATTTAGTCAAATTAGCTTGGTATAAAATGCAGTAATCTTAAAAAAAAAAAAGCAAGAATATTTTATAAGTCACTGTTGATGTTGTTTCAGTCTGAATCTAGAGTTAATTTCTACTTTCCATAAGGTATTTATTTTGTTTTGTTTTAAATAGATGTCAAATGCCTATAAATTTCCTAGGAGTATATTCTCATCACTATTACATGCTCAAGCTGTCAGTACATCAGGCATAGAGAAGAAAGGAGTAAGAAGTATGATACACATCCGCACACTTATTTTGTATAAATTAATGATGACAATCCCACTTGAAATAAAGTGCAATTAATATATTGACATTAAATGCAATCTACCTTTCTTGGTAAAATCTCAACAAGAATTAAAAACAGATTTTAATTAAAAAAATAATAACGATAGTCTTTTGTGTGTATGTGTTTTTAACATAGCCCTTTTTTTTTTCATTAGTTAACAGCTCCATGGGGATTTTCCCTGAGCCAATAGCTAGGCTTTGATCTCACATTTCTAACAAATCTCTGCCAGTGGAGGCAATAGATCTAGTGTTGCCTGCCAGTTCAATTCAGTCCTTACCTCTTTTTCTAATTGTTCTGATGTCCTCAGAATCCCATGTGCCAAAATAAGCCCTGTCTCTCTGTTTCACAGCTCCATGTGCCTGAGCTGCTTTCCACAAACACAGAAACATCTCCCACACTAATGACCTATACAAGTACAGGTTTGAAAGAAGCTATATATGTTATTCACTTCAGAAAAGCATTCCTCTGTTCAGCTATGAAGATAAAGATTAGGTATGACTTTTCAAGTTATTCTGTTATTAATTTTTATTTTCTTTAATAACCTTGATATTAGCCTTCCATATTAATAGATATAGTGTTAATAATTATGGATTTTAAGGAGGAACAGCTGTCTTCTGTGTTTTTCTTCAGTGATGTTAAATTGCACAGGTGTAAAAACTAGGTCTGTGGATATTTGGATTTAACCTGGGTTATTTTCTCTTCAAACAGGTGCCACACAACAAGACCTAAAGAATTGTATGCATACACAATAGCATTAAAAATAGTGAATATGGCCGGGTGCTGTGGCTCAAGCCTGTAATCCCAGCACTTTGGGAGGCCGAGGTGGGTGGATCACGAGGTCAAGAGATCGAGACCATCCTGGTCAACATGGTGAAACCCCGTCTCTACTAAAGATACAAAAAAATTAGCTGGGCATGGTGGCGCGTGCCTGTAATCCCAGCTATTCAGGAGGCTGAGGCAGGAGAACTGCCTGAACCCAGGAGGCGGAGGTTGCGGTGAGCCGAGATCATGCCATTGCACTCCAGCCTGGGTAATAAGAGCGAAACTCCGTCTCAAAAAAACAAAAAATAGTGAATATCTTGGCACTTTCTAAATGTTAACCCACCTAAAGCACATCTCTCAATGTGTCTTCAGTAAGAATACAACTAAGAAGTGATCTGCTTTTGCTGCTGCCTCCAGCCATGAGGGAGTAACAGAGATAAGATTACCCTCCCATTTTAAACAACAAAGAACTAAAAAAATAAAGTAAAATATAAAGAATCAATGGTTTTCAGATATTGGACAATGGATAGCACAGAACAATGACCTCTGTGAAAAGGGACAAAATAAATGAGACCTACAATTGTCCCATTTTGCTAACTATGAATGTTTCCAGGCTACAGCACAGGAAAAGAAAATGCAAAGAGAGCTTGTGAGTATTGCTGAGTTGAGAAGACAAGTACAGAGTCTAGAGATGTCAAGGCATCTGGAATTCACAGGACAGCATACTAGAAAGAGGCAACTACCTAAAAAAGAATTTCAGAGGTCTGCAAAGGGCTCTCCTTGAGGCTTTGTCATGAGCAGAAGCATGATCAGCACTTGCAGAGTGAAAAGCTCCCCAACTCATGGGCCATTGACTACAGTCCTCAGAAGGGCATTGCTTCAAGCACACCTAGAAAGGATCAGCTTCTTTTCAAGCAACTTACTGTTATGCAGAATAAAGTCCAAAACTATTAAAAAGAATGCAAGTGCTCCAGAATGCCACATATAAAATTTCAATTTTAAAGTAGGCATAAAACAAAAGCAGGTGAAAAGTAATCAGTACCAACAGATACGGGAATGACAGACATGACAGAATTAATAGACAAAAAATTAAAGCAGTTATTATAAATATGCTACATATGTCCAGGAAAATAGATGAAAATGAGCATAATAAGGAAAGACATGAAGAAACAAGATCAAAATCAAATTTTCAAATAAGAAAAATAAAACAAAAGACATGTTTTTTTAGAACACTGTAACATTTACCAAAACAGGGCATATTATGACTCATGAAGCACATCTCAATAAATATAAAAGTTTTAAAACATACAAAATATTTTGTCTTACCACAATTAAAAATTAATAACAAAAAATTAAACATTTCATAAATATACTGAAATGAAATAACCTTATTATAAATAATTGGTGGGTCATAGAAAAAAATCAAAAAGCTTAGAAAACATATGAACTAAATTAAAATGAAAACATTATGTCACAATTTTGGGGATGCAACTAAAGCAGTTGTTAGAGAAATGTTCATAACTTTATAGGTGTATAAAAGAAAAGCAGAAGGGTCTACAATCTGTGTACCAAGCATCCATGATGAGTAATTAGAAAAAAATAGAGAAAATTACATTAAAAATAAGCAGAAGAAAGAAAATGGCACAAATCAATGGAATAGTAAAGTTAAATAAATCTATATCAATTTATATACATAAAACTATCTACATGCACATGTGGACACATACACAAACATAGAGAGAGAGAGAGAGAGAGAGAGAGAGAGAGAGATGAATTAATGGAGCTGAAAAACACAACACAAGAATTTAGCAAAATATGCACGTTTTAATAGCAGAATTGATCAAGCAGAAGAAAGGATATCAGAGGTCGAAGATCAACTGAATGAAATAAAACGAGAAGACAAGAATGGAGAAAAAAGGATAAAAAGGAATGAGCAAAGTCTCCAAGAAATATGGGACTATGTGAAAAGACCTAATTTGCCTTTGATAGGTGTACCTGAATACGATGAAGAGAATGAATCCAAGCTGGAAACTACTCTTCAAAATATTACTCAGGAAAACTTTCCCAACCTAGCAAAGCAGGACAATATTCAACCCCAGGTAATACAGAGAAGACCACAAAGATATTCCTCAAGAAGAGCAACCCCAAGGCACATAATCATTAGATTCACCAGGGTTGAAATGAAGGAGAAAATACTAAGGGCAGCCAGAGAGAAAGGTCAGGTTACCCACAAAGGGAAGCCTATTAGACTTATAGCAGATATCTCAGCAGAAACCCTACAAGCCAGAAGAGAGTGGGGGCCAATATTCAACAGCCTTAAAGAAAAGAAATTTCAGCCCAGAATTTCATATCCTGCCAAACTAAGCTTCACGATTGAAGGAAAAATAAAATCTTTTATGAACAAGCAAGTACTCAGAGATTTTATTACCACCAGACCAGCTTTACAAGAGCTTCTGAAAGAAGTATTACACATAGAAAGGAACAACCAGTATTAACCTTTCTAAAAACATACCAAAAAGTAAAGAGCATAAACATAATGAAGAATTTACATCAATGAATGGACAAAACAGCCAGTTAACATCAAATGGCAATAATCCTCAATTTAAATTGACTGAATCCCCCAATCAAAAGATACAGCCAAAACCCAACTGAATGCTACATCCAGAAACATTTCACATGCAAGGATACACAAAGACTCAAAACAAGGGGATGGAGAAAGATTTACCAACCAAATGGAGAGCAAAAATAAATAAATAAAAAGCAGGAGTTGCAATTATCACCTCTGATAAAATAGATTTTAAAGCAACAAAGATATAGTTGTAAAAGGATCAATGCAACAATAAGAGCTAACTATCCTAACACCCAGATACATAAGACCTATAAAGAGACTTAGACTCCCTAGACTCCCACACAATAATAGTGGAAGACTTCAACATCAATATTAGATAGATCAATGAGACAGAAAATTAATAAGGATATCCAGGACTTGAACTCAGATCCAGAACAAGTAAACTTAATAAACATTTATAGAGCTCTCTACTTTAAATCCACAAAATATACATTCCTGTCTGTACCACATCGCACCTACTCATAGGTTTAAATGAAATATTGATCAGCCATTATTAAGCACAATTATTGGCATAAAAGAGGTTTTCAATACCCATTTTTAGAATAAAGCAACATTCCTGTTCTCTCTCCCTCTTTTTCTTCCTCTTTCTTCCTTTCTTTCACTCCTTTTTCTTTCTTTCCTTCTCTCCTTTCTTAAAAAAGAAAAAAAAAAGTATTCCTATTTCTCCACAGCCTCACCAGCATCTGTTGTTTCCTGACATTTTAATAATCACCATTCTGATTGAAATGAGATGATATCTCATTGCGGTTTTGATTTGCATTTCTCTGATGACCACTGATGTTGAGTCTTTTTTCATATGTTTGTTGGTTGTGTAAATGCCTTCTTTTGAAAAGTGTCTGTTCATATCCTTTGCCCACTTTTTGATGGGGTTGTTTGTTTAAAAAAAAGAGAGAGAGATAAACAGATCTGGGAAAATCAACTGAAATGAAAGTGGTTTATTTGAGATCAATCACCTTGATAAACTTCTAGACAGAATAAGAGAGAAGATGTATATTACCATTATCAGAAATGAGAGAAGATAACTCACTACAGAGGCTACAAACATTAAAGGAATATTATAAATAATTGCATGACAATCATTTCAATAACTTAGATGAAATGAACTTTAAAAAATAAGCCATCAAAGCTCATTCCTGAAAAACTAAATAACATAAATAGTCTTTTTTCTCTCTAAAAATTGGATTTGTGCTACAACTGTTGCAAGAATTAAATTCTAGGCAAATATAAGACTTCACTGGTGAATTCTAACAAAATTTAAGGAAAAATAATGCAAGTTTATATTTTGGCTCATTCTGATGAGCTATATACAATGACCCTCATGAACATGGATGCAAAATTGTCAGCCTAATTTTAGAAAATCAAATTTAACAATATTAAAAAGAATAATACATCATAGCTAAGTGAGATTTATCTCAGGGATAAGTTTTGTTTCACATTGGAATACTAAACAGCATAATTCACCCTAATACAGACTCAAACTGACAGAAAAGATATTCTCAATATAAGTGGAAAACTATTATACAAAATTCAACATCAATTCATGACTTTAAAACTCAGTGACTAAAAATCAAAATTGTGGTAGGTTGAATTACTGAATCCTAATCACTGAAACCTGTAAATGTTATCTTACATGGCAAGAGGGACTCTGCAGTTATGATTAAATCTTAAAATGAGTTGATCATCCTGGATTATCTATATGGGTCCTAAAACAGGCACAGGTATCCCTATAAATGAGAGAAAGGGATACAATTACCTCTGCATGAGCATTTGAACCTGGAAATAACAATCCAGAGCCAGGGAATACAAGGAATGCAGCTCTAGAAGCTGGAAAAAGCATGAAAATAAATTCTCTTCCTAAAGCTTCTGGAGGGTACATGACCCTGCTGACACCTTGGTTTTCGCCCAGTATAAGTGATTTAAGACCTCTATGCCCCAGAAGTGCAAGAAAATAATTTTGAGTTGTGCTAAGACACCAAGTTTGTGGTAATGTGTTAAAGCTGTCATAGGAAACTAGTATGGAAGAAACCTTCCTCAACCCAATAAAAGGCACCTAAGAATAATCAATAGCTAACATCATGGTTAATTAAAAAAAAGAATGCTTTTTCCTTAAGATTGAAAACCAGGCCAGGCATGGTGGCTCATGCCTGTAATCCCAGCACTTTGGGAGGCTGAGGCAGGTGGATCACAAGGTCAAGAGATCAAGACCATCTGGTCAACATGGTGAAACCCCGTCTCTACTAAAAATACAAAAAAATTGGCTGGGCATGGTGGTGCATGCCTGTAATCCCATCTACTCAGGATGCTGAGGTGGGAGAATTGCCTGAACCCAGAAGGCAGAGGTTGTGGTGAGCCAAGATCATGCCATTGCACTCCAGCCTGGGTAACAAGAGCAAAACTCCATCTCAAAATAAAAAAATTGAAAACCAGGATTGGATGCAAATATGTCCACTCTTACTACTATGCAATGTTATGCTGTAGATGCTAGTAAATTGAATAAAGAAAAATGTAAATAAATAGTATAATAACAAAAAAGCAAAATATTTTTACAGTAATCAAAACAGCATGGTACTGGTACCAAAACAGAGATATAGACAAATGGAACAGAACAGAGGCATCGGAGGCAACACAACATATCTACAACCATATAATCTTTGATAAACCAGACAAAAACAAGCAATGGGGAAGATTCCCTGTTTAATAAATGGTGTTGGGAAAACTGGTTAGCCATGTGCAGAAAGCAGAAACTGGACCCCTTTCTGACACCTTACACTAAAATTAACTCCAGATGGATTAAAGACTTAAACATAAGACCTGGCACTATAAAAACCCTAGAAGAAAATCTAGGCAAAACCATTCAGGACATAGGAGTAGGCAAGGATTTCATGACCAAAACACCAAAAGCATTGGCAACAAAAGCCAAAATAGACAAATGGGACCTAATCAAACTCCACAGCTTTTGCACAACAAAAGAAAGAGTCACTAGAGTGAATTGGCAAAAAAACAGAATGGAAAACAATCTTTGCAGTTTACCCATCTGACAAAGGGCTGATATCCAGAATTTACAAAGAACTCAAACAGATTTACAGAAAAAAAACAGACAAGCCCACTCAAAAATGGGCAAAGGATATGAACAGACACTTTACAAAGGAAGACATACATGAGTCCAACAAACACATGAAAAATGCTCATCACCACTGGTCATTAGAGAGATGCAAATCAAAACCACATTGAGATACCATCTCACGCCAGTTAGAATGGTGATCATTAAAAATCTGGAGACAACCGATGCTGGAGAGGATGCGGAGAAATAGGAACACTCTTTCACTGTTGGTGGGAGTGTAAATTAGTTCAACCATTGTGGAAGACAGTGTGGTGATTCCTCAAGGACCTAGAAATAGAAATTCCATTTGACCCAGCAATCCCATTACTGGGTATATATCCAAAGGACTATAAATACTTCTACTATAAGGACACATGCACACAAATGTTCATTGCAGCACTGTTTACAATAGCAAAGACCTGGAACCAACCCAAATGCCCATCGATGATAGACTGGACTGGGAAAATGTGGCACATATACACCATGGAATATTATGCAGCAATCAAAAATGATGAATTTGTGTCCTTTGTAAGGACATGGATGAATCTGGAGAACATCATTCTCAGCAAACTGACACAAGAACAGAAAATGAAATACCACATATTCTCACTCATAGGCGGGTGAGAAAAATGAGAACACATGGACACAGGGAGGTGGGTGCTACACACTGGGGTCTATTGGGGGGAATAGGGGAGGGACAGTGGGGAGTGAGCTGGGGAGGGATAGCCTGGGGAGAAATGCCAAATGTGGGTGAAGGGGAGGAAGGCAGCAAAATACACTGCCATGTGTGTACATATGCAACTATCTTGCATGTTCTGCACATGTACCCCAAAACCTAAAATGCAATAAAAATTTAAAAAAAGAAAAATTATAAAAAAGGACACTAAAACTAATGAGTGAGTTTAGCAAAATCACCTGACTCAATTTCAATACTACAAACTTAAATATATTTTAATATAATGACAACAAAGCCCAGAAAATGAAATAGGAAAAAAACCTAATACCATTTACAAGAACATAAAAATACTAAATAGATAAGAATGAAATCTGACAAAAGTTGTGGAAAGTTTATACAGTGAAATCTACAAAATATTATCTTCAAAATAAAGGAAGACATAAATAAATGGAGAAATGTAGCACAGTCAGTCATCAGAAGATCCAATATTGTTAAAATGATGAATTCTTCCCAGGTTGACCTGTTGGTCAAGGATTGGCAAACTTTTTCTGTGAGGAACCAGATAGTAAATATTTTAGGCTTTGCAAGCTATATATAATCTCTATTATATATTCTTTGTTTTGCAAGCTGTATATGATCTCTATTATATATTCTTTGTTTTTTGGGTTTGTTTTTTGCAACCACTTAAAATTGTAATAATAGCTATTTTTAGCTTAAAGGCATTACAAGAACAGACTCTGGGGTGAATTTGACACATGCACTATACATTACTGACTCCTGTTATAGATTCAATGAATCTCAGTGAAAATTCCAACATGCTTTTATTATGAAATTATATGGAAATACAAAAGTGCTAAAATAGCTAAAGATTGAATATGAAAAACAAAGTTGAAAGACTTATTCTTCCAGACTTGAAGATGTAGTTTTCAACTCCTAATTAATCAAGTTAGTGTTAGATTCATATCAAATTATATAAATATATACAGATCAGTAGAACAAGAAAGTAAAAATTAAATGCACATATGGTAAATTTACTTTGACAAAGATGCCAAGCAGTTCCACAGGGAAAGGATAATCTTTCAACCAATACTGCTGGAACAATTGGATGCCCATTTAGGGGTAAAGGAGAAAACATCAATCAACCCTTACTTCATAAAAATAATTTATAAGTAAATCTGAGATTAGGCAAAGATTTCTAAAGAGAACATGAAGATCATAGCTCTATTAGTCCATTTTCACACTGCAGATAAAAACATACCCAAGACTGGCAATTTACAAAAGAAAAAGGTTTAATGTACTTATTGTTTCACATGGCCGGGAAGGCCTCACAATCATGGTGGAAGGTAAGGAGGAGCAAGTCACATCTTACATGGATGGCAGCAGGAAAAGAGAAAGCTTATGCGGAGAAACTCTGCCTTATAAAGCCACCAGATCTCATGAGCCTTCCACTATTATGAGAAAGATCTGCCCTCGAGTTTAATCTGCCCCCAGTTCAATTACCTCCCAACAGGTCCCTCCCACATGTGGAAATTCAAGATGAGATTTGGGTGAGGACACAGCTAAACCATATCAATGACCTATTGAAAATATCAACAAAATGTTGGATTTTACAAAAAAGTAAAAGTTTTGTTTTTTGTAACATTATTAAGAAAATTGAAGGACAAACCAGAAGCAGGGAAAATAGATTTGCACAACGAAAATCTGACAAAATCTTCCAACTAAAACAGGAATCAGCTAATCAAAGCATGGGGTAGGTCTGCCATTTTTAAAAGTAAAGTTATGTTCGTTTATTTATGTCTTGTATGTGGCTCTGTTCAAGATAGAAGGCCAGAGTTGAATAGCTGCAACAGAAATCATATGGCCCATAAAGCCTAAAATATTCACTGTTTGGTTTTTTACAAAGACAGTATACCAACCCCTGAGCTGGAATAAATATAAAGAACTTGTGTGGCTTAACAATAAATAACCCAATTTTCATATATGGGCAAAAGATTTGAACAGACACTTCACAAATGAAGACATATGAATGGCCAATCAACATATGAAAAGCTTTTCAAAATCATTAGTCATTAGGTAAATGCAAATTAACAACACACTGGATGGCACTTTAAATCCATTAAAATGGCTGAAATTAAAGACTGTTCATACCAACTGAAAAATGGGAGGAGAAGCAACTGAAATTCACAAATATTGCTGGTGGGAATGTTAAAAAAAAATAAATCACTTTTGATAATTTGATAATGTCTTTAAAAGCTAAACCTACACCTGGCTATATAACTTGGTCACTCCACACCTAGGTATTTACCTAGAGAAATACAAGAATATGCCAATGTAAAGGCAAGTTCATGAATTATTATCACAGCTTAGTATGTCATAGCCCAAAAGTAGTAATGGTACAAACATCTGTCTGCAGCTGAATGGATACACACATTGTGGTATGTCTAGTCAAGGTAACAGTACTCAGTGACAAAAAGAGTGATAGTAGCAACTGAATAATAAGGCAAACCATCTAATTTTCAAAATAATGAATGAAAGAATCTCAAAATAATTATGCTGAGTGAAAGAAGTAAAAGAGGCTAAATAAAAGAGTACATATTATATGATTTTAGAAAATATGACATAGTCTAAAACAACAGAAAGCAGATTGGTGGATGCATGGAGATGGAGGTAGGTAGAATAAGGAGTAAATTATAAAGGGGCATGAAGAAATATTTGAGATTGATAGAAATGTTGATTACCTTTATTATCTTATGATTTCATAGTTGTACACATATATCAAAACTAATCCAATTGTAAAAATGTCACCTTCCTGTGCATCAATTTCATCTCAATAAAGCTGTATAAAAATAGGAACTTTTCTTAGATAAAATTTTTATAGCTACAACTTCTCCAACATAAATACTACTCTTGGAGTGTAACTTGTGAAGGAAAAAAATAATTATGGTGACATTCAGCCTAGCTACTCAGATTACCGTCTGAGAAAAGACAGCTTTGACATTGAGAACTTTTAGAATCACTGAACCTTTTCACCAGCCATACCACCACCCAAAAGCTTTTGATCAGATTATCCATTTTAAAAGTCTCTAGGTGATTTACATGTACTTTGAAGTCTGAGACACATTGTTCTACAAACAAGAGTTTTGGCTCAAATGAAAGGTAAAAACCAATACAAAAATTTCTTATCAGAAATGTTATTTACAAGATTTAGCTGTCATGTCCTGGGTGTTACTAGGTAATTCTACAGTGTTTCTTTATTCTGATTCCACAGTCCCATGTCATTGCCTTTTTCCAACTAGAGCTGCCACCATTTTTCATGGGTTCTTTTTTCCCCACCTCTTCTAATCTCCCCATACTTAAGCATAAGTGTTCATTTTCTCATAGATAACGTTAAGTGGTTGCTATCACTTCAAAATCATATTGGCCTCCTTTGCCTTCATTCCTATCTGTGATTTCTGTATACTGTGGTAAAGTCAGCAGGGAATGGTTTCAGAGAGTTAGTCACCTGACCTGATTTGAAGTCTCTAACATTAACTCCAGAAATTATTAACAAAAATAAATGAAGAGAAAAACTGAATGATATAAACAACTGCACAATTAATTCTTCTTTAATAGATTTTCAGTGAAATCTAAGTACAACTAAAAAAAAAGAAGATAAAAATAAATACTTGAAGAGAAGATCCTAATACAAAGCAAGTGCATTGAGAAAAAGGGCAAATCCTGAGAAAAACACTATCTTATTTGAAACTTTATAGGTTTTACTATATTCTCACCTGTATTACATCATTTGTATTTTTTTAATAAATTTGTGAGATAAGAAGTCAAATATCATTTTCTAGACTATGTAATTTGTCCACCGTCACTCAGTTGGGATTCAAATCCAGTTGTTTCAACATTCAGCCTAGTGTTCTCTGCACAGCCTGTATTACATGTATAAAATGTCCTTGAAAAAAACACTGGGAAAATCTCTTTCAAGTTTCACATATAAGTAGTTGAGTTAAAAACTAAAAAAACTGCCTTGAAGTGTTTCTTCTCCTGATGAGCCAAAATTTGAAAGTTTGATGCTAAAAATCAAAATTGCTTTTGAATTATAAAATCATGAAATACAACTTTATCTCAAAGACTTATATTGTCTTTTCAAGTGAAATAAAATTGCAGGCTTACATTTCATTTGGTAAAATATAAAACTTGCAGATATTTTTATCTGAATAGTTTTTTTTATTAATTAAAAAAAACTAAATCTAGTGTTCTAGTGTTGTCGCTGGAAACTAGAGTTCCAGATACCATATTTCAAAAGGTACTGTTTGCAGACTGTTTTCTACTAAGCAAAAAAAAATCTTTCTCCCTTCAGGAAAATGTACCGTATTTGTCCTATCTTTTACCATGAGGTCTGCCATCATTTGTAAGCTTTTTTCTTTCCTTCAATGACTATTTTGTTCAATTTCTTATTAAAGGACTTGATAGCAATGACACCTAGAAGAGAATATTTCTGCACCTGAAAGTCATAAACTTTTCAATTTAAACTTGGAAAAGTATCTGAAGCAAGCCAAAATGAGCCCAGAACAAGTCCAATGAAAAATGCTTCTTTTTTCTTTTTCTTTTCTTTTTCTTTTTCTTTTTCTTTTTTTTTTTTTGCAGGGGTAGGGGGGTTAATTGTTTTGTTTTATTTTACATTTGGTCAGCTGGCACACTGCACAGAAAGTTGAGATATTTTTTCCCCTTTCTCATTTCAGTTGCTTTTAGCCATGTCCTAAATTAGCTTTTCTTTAAGCCTTGAAGGGAGTTGGCTTTCATTCCCCAAATGGAACAATAGTTCCTCCTGAGTGAGAGTGCCAGCTACATATATTATCTGTCCTGTTCCCAGCAGGAACATTCCAGTGCCTGCTTAGAAAAATTAGTCACATGGATTTTTAGTTTGGGAAGGGGTGGCTAGGCTTAGTCGTCATCTTTAATTTGTGAGAGAATTGAGCCATTTTTCTCCTTTCAAGTCTTCCATTTACCCATTTTAGACTCTTGTAGATGTATTACCTTTCCTTCATGCAGTCAAGAATGAACCCATCTTTGGAAAACTCCAAGAACTGGGGACACATTTAGCCTGTTAATACTGCTTAGTTGGCCCAATTCCACTTTGGTTAATTATATTCTGTTCCACAAATATATCTCTTTGCATTTTCATTTGGTGATGAAGAAAGATTGCTTTTCAACCTCCTCTTCTGAGCTCAATCCTCAAAGGCCCAGCATGGATCCATCCAAAGTTGCCTAAGGAAAAATTCCTGAAGTGTGGGAGAATCCAAAAGAACACAGCTACTCTCAGCCCTCCCCACACTCACACCAAAATCAGTATGGACAGAAAAGTGTATGATTATGTGACTGCAGAAGTTTGCCCTTTCCTTTAAAAGAGATACTCTTATTTACCAAGGGATAGTGATGACATTCTTGAGGATCCATACCAGCTACCATCCAAAAGAGTTAAGAATTCCTTGGAAACACATTGTTTCTTTTTCAGAAAATGAAAAGCACTGCAAAGAAGTTCTAAAAAGTCAAATTCCTGTAGTTTCCAATCCCTTCTTTGATGCTAAATGTTGTATGCTCCAAATGTAGCTAGTATACTAGATATAGTAATGAAATAGATGCATCTTACCATGATATCCTTTTTTTTTTTGTTCTGCAATGTTTATAACAAGGGCTGTTCACTTTTATTTCAATTGCATAAAACAACGTGACATTTCCCTTTGTTATTTTAGCTTCAGAAGTTTCTAAAACACTTGTCTCTGCAAGATTATCCTGAAGTTAAGGCACAGGAAATTGCTTTCAGGCTCTGCTGACTTGACATTTACACATTTTTCTTCTGATGAAGTATTTTGTTTCCTTTAAAACCAAATGATATCATATAACTGAAACAATGTAGAACTATACTAATTATGATCTAAAAATCACAGATTTAGATGGAGTCATACTTTATGTCTGTTCTTGTAGTATATATAGTCATTATCCATCAAGTATTCACATGTAGACTGGGAATTTTCATACCAACTGCCAAAACTTCAAACTAACCACTTAAAAAAAAAGTTCAACTTCAAAAGGTTTACAGTTTTAATTTGGACAGCACTGCCAGGAAGTGATCCGTGAACAAATTCATTTTGCTAGTCTTTGTGACTAGAAAGTTCTCATGATTAAGCTTTTTACTTTCTCTTTCTTCTTTTTTTTTTCTTGTTTGGTGTATCCTAACTTTATGATTCATGGTCTAAAATTGGATCATGAGAGCTTTACTGTTGGTGTCATACTTTCAGATTTTCTATTACAAGTTTTATATGAATCTAAAATTGTATTAGTTTCTGCATTATTAATAGCCTTAAAAAGGAGTTAATCATAATAGAACCAAATTGTTTTTCCTAGATATAAGTCATGATAAGGTCTCAGGGAATATAGTTTTAGGTAATAAAGAGAGAAACACTCTAAAATTTCTCAATTTTCAGTTAACATTAAGCTTTCTCAGACAGAAAAATCAAAAACTTCCCCCCGCTGCCAAAACATCATCCTCAGTTCAATGAGATGGCAGAAGAATGATAGATAAGTTTTCACAGTAAGTCTATTTATTTAAAAAATCACTAATTAAATGTGAATCATATAATTACTCCTAGAAGAAAATAGCCTAATAGAGAACAGTATTTTAAAAATACATAGTTTTTGCCTGTTTACTAAAACATGTATCCTTGTCTTTGGAAGCTCAGAAATCCAAACCTCAGGGAAAAAAGAAACCTAGGAAAGTATATTCCTAGAAAGGCATCCACAATGAACAATGAGCTCATTCTTATTTAAGATAAAAAATTTAGATATCTTTATTTTAAAATATGAGAATTTTTTTCAGAAAATATGGTTAAAATAAAAATATACTTGAATATGGCTAGATTAAATGTCATGTCATAAAATAATGGATTTAGATGACACTAAAATTTGAAGATAGTATAAAATTAAGGAAACAGCTCATTACTCCAATAAGTTGAAAATATTCTATGCTCTGGATGGGTGTATATTACCACATTAAATATACATTACAAGCAATAGGGAGAATATCAGAAATACTAATCTTAGCATTTAATTGTGGTCCTGACCCTTTTGCATCTTACAGGCATAAATTATCTTGTTGCACTTTGCAGATATTGTATTTTTGTACAAATTGAAAGTATGCAGCAATTGTATGTCCAGCAAGTCTATCAGTGCCATTTTTCCAACAGCTCATTTTGTGCTCATTTTGTGGCTCTATGTCACATTTTCTTAATTCTCACAATATTTCATACCTTTTTATATTTTTCTTCTTGTTATGGTGATCTGTTACCGGTGATAACAGATGTTACTGTTGTAATTGTTTTGATGTTACTGTTGTAATTGTTTTGAGGGAGCCACAAACCACACCTCTACAAGATAATAAACTGAATCAATAATGTTGTGTGTGTTCTAACTAATTTCCTCTCTGACCAGTCTGCCATCTCTTTCCCTCTCCATGGGCTTCCCTATTCCCTAAGACACAACAATATTGAAATTAAACCAATTAATAACCGTTTAATGGCCTTTAGTTATTCAAGTGAAAAAAAAAGTCATATGTCTCCATCTTTAAATCAAAAGCTAGAAATGATTAGTCTTAGTGAGGAAGACATGTTGAAAGCCAAGACAGGTAGAAGGCTAGGCCTCTTACACCAGTCAAGTTTTGAATGCAAAGAAAATGTTTTTGGCCAAGCATAGTGGCTCAAACCTGTAATCCCAGCACTTTGGGAGGCCGAGGCGGGTGGATCATGAGGTCAAAAGATTGAGACCATCCTGGTCAATAAGGTGAAACCCCATCTCTTCTAAAAATACAAAAAATTAGCTGGGCATGGTGGTGCATGCCTGTAATCCCAGCTACTCAGGAGGCTGAGGCAGGAGAATTGCCTGAACCCGGGATGCGGAGGTTGCAGTGAGCCGAGATTGCACCATTTCACTCCAGCCTGGGTAACAAGAGCGAAACTCCATCTCAAAGAAAAAAAAAGAAAAGAAAAGAAAATGTGTTTGAAGAAAATGAAAAGTGCTACTCCAGTAAACACATGAATGACAAGAAAGCAAAACAGTCATACTGTTAACATGGAGAAAGTTTGATGGTCTGGATAGAGAATCAAACTAGCCACAACGTTCCCTTAAGCCAAAACAGAATCCAGACGAGGACCTTAACTGTCTTCAACTCTATCAAGTCCAACAGAGGTGAGGAAGCTGCAGAAGAAATGTTTGAAGCTGGCAGAGGTTGGATCATGAGGTTTAAGGAAGTAAAGCATCTTCATAACATAAAATTGCAAGATGAAACAGCAAGTGCTTCATCTTGCAAGTTATTCAAAGATCTAGCTAAGGTAATCAATGAAGGTGGTGACACTAATCAAGTTTTTTCATGTTCATTGTTTTTTAGGCATCCTTCTATTAGGAAAATATGCCTCTTAGGGCTTTCATAGCTAGAGAGAAGAAGTCAATGTCTGGCTTCAAAGACTCAAAGGACAGGGTGATTCTCTTGTTAGGAACTAATGCAACTGGTGACTTTAAGTTGAAGCATATGTTCATTTGCCATTACAAATATGCTAGGGCCATTAAGAATTATGCTAAATCTATACTGGCTATACTCTAGGAATGGAACAACAAAGCCTGGATGATAGCACATCTGTTTACTGAATATTTTAAGTTCACCATTTAGACTCACTACTCAGAAAAAAAGAATCCTTTCAAAATATTACTGCTTATTGACAATAAACCTAACCAGTCAAAAGCTCTGAAGTTGTACAAGGAGATTAATGTTTTCATACCTGTTAACACATTATCTATTCTGCAGCTCATGGATCAAGAAATAATTGTGACTTTCAAATCTTATTTTTTAAAATACATTTTATAAGGTTATAGTTGCCATAAGCAGTAATTCATCTAATGGATCTGGACACAGTAAATTGAAAACATTCTGGAAGAGAGTCTCCATTCTAGGGCCATCATGAACATTTGAAATTCATTGTATGAAGTCGAAATAACAACATTAACAGGAGGTTGGAAGAAGTTGGTTCCAACCCTCATGGATGACTTTGAGTGGTTCAAGGATTTAGTAGAGGAAGTAATTGCAGATATGGTGAAAATAGCACAGAAACTAAAATTAGAAGTTGAGTATGAAAATGTGGCTGAATGACTGCAATTTCATGATAAAATTTCAATGGAGGAGGAGTTTCTTCCTACAGATGAACAAAGAAAATGGCTACTTGAGATGAAATCTATTCCTGGTAAAGATATTGTGAACATTGCTGAAATGACAACAAAGGATTGAGAATATCACATAAACTTAGTTGATAACACAATAGCAGGGTTTAAGATGATTGACTCTCATTTTGAAAGATGTTCTACTATGGGTCAAATGCTATCAAACACCATTTCATGCTACAGAGTAACTTTTCCTGAAAGAGTTACTACATGCTGCATACTTTATTGCTACCTTATTTTAAAGAATTGTCACAGCTACCCTAGCCTTTAGTAACCACCAGCCTGATTAGTAAGCAGCCATCAACATTGAGGCAAGACCCTCCACCAGCAAAAAGATTATGACTTACTAAAGGCTCAGATAATTATAAGCATTATTTATTCATAAAGTAGTTTTTAAATTAAGATATGTACATTTTTTAGACATAATGCTATTCCACACTTAATAGACTATAAAATACTGTAAATGTAACTTTTATATGCACTGAAAAACCAAAAAAAAAGTGTATGACTCACTTTCTTGCTACATTTGCTTCATTGCCATGGTCTGGAAATAAACCTGTATTATCTCCAAGGTATGCCTGTATCAGTGACCATGTGCTGTGAAAAATACCTTAGTTTTACTTTCAAAGAAAAATTATGGAGACAGGGGGCCAAAATGACCAACCAGAAGCAGCTACGGTATGTGGAGCTCATGAAGAAGTATGAAAGAAGCAAGTAATATAGCCCCCTAACTGAAACATCCAGGTACTCACATTGGGACTGATCTGGGAAACAGCTTGACCCGCACAGAATGAAGAAAAGGAGAGCAGAGTGATGGCCCACCCTGAAGTGACATGGAGTCAAGGGAACCTCCCCCAGCCCAGAGAAGCAGTGAGTGAATGTGTGACCTCAGGAGACCATGTTTCTCCTATGGATCCTAGCAGCTGTGGGGTCAGGAGATGCCCTGACACACAGAGCTGTGTGGACTCTTGGCAAATCAGGTGTTCAGGCACACACAGACCCAGGAGGTTTACGTACTCAGTCACCCCAGCAAAGGTGACTGCAACTCAGGCAAGGTGGGAATTTTGACCTCTGTCCAAACCCAAGGAAGGGGTCTGCACCCAAGGGGCCAAGCAGTGACAGTCTGAGGGCCCCTCTTACACAGCATGTCACAGGATAATTTCATCCAGCTCCTGCAACAGTGCTGCACCTACCAGGGACTGTGCAGAGTACCCAGGAGAAGAAGTGGACCACCATCTTTACTGTTTGGGTGATTCAGCCTGTGGGCTGTGGAGAGTCCAAACAAACCAGGGACAGAAGGAATTCCCCAAGACAGTACAGCTACTCTACTAAAACGTGGCCAGACCGCTTCTTTAAATGAGTCCCCAGTTCATTCTTCCTCACTGGGTGGGACCTCCCAGCTAGGGCCTCCAGCTACTCCTGCCTGTGTTCTCTAGCCTGACAGAGATTTGATTTCTCCCTGGAATGGAGTTCCCAGAGGAAGAGGCAAGCCACCAACTTTGCTGTTTGGGTGACTCAAACATTCCAGCCTGTGGCCTGTGAAAATTCCAAGCTAACCAGGGAAGAGGCAGTACAACAGCATGGCTCAGCTGCTCTATGGAAGCATGGCCAGACTGCTTCCTTCAGTAGGTCTCTAATCCATTCCTTCTCACTGGGCAGGACCTCCAACAGGGGCCTCCACCAATTCCCACCAATGTGCTCTGGCCAAAAAAGATTTGAAAAGTACCTGGGAAAAAAGCTCCTAGAGGGAGGGGTAGGCTGCCTTTTTCATTGTTTTAGTGACTTAGCTGCTCCAGCCTCCAGGCTTTGGAGAGCACAAGCTGACCAGGAGCAGAAGCAGTATCCCAGCACAGCACAGCTTCACAAAAGTGTGGCTAGACTGCTCCTTTAAGTGAGTCCCTCATCCCATTCCTCCTGACTGGGTGAGACCTCTCAACTGGGGTATCCAGCCACCTCCTACAAGTGAGTTTGGGTCAGAATTATGTCCATAACCCCTTGGATGGAGGTCCCAGAGGAAAAGGAAGGTTGCCATCTTTTCTGTTTTACAGCCTTCACTTGTGACACCTCCAGGTATTGAAAAATCTGAGGCAAGTAGGGACTGGAGCAGATACCCAGAAAACCACAGCAGCCCTATGAAAAGGGGGCCAGACTGTTAAAAGGAAAAAAAGAACCCCAAAGGTTAATTACTTCAAAGATTGAAGGTAGACAAGTCCACATAGATGAGGAAGAATCAATGCAAGAATGCTGAAAACTCAAAAAGCCAGAGTGCTCTACTTTTTCCAAATAACTGTATCACCTTTACAACAAGGGTTTGGAACCTCGCTGAGGCTGAGAGGGCTGAAATGACAAAAGCAGAATTCAGAATGTGGATAAAAATAAACATTACTGAGCTAAAGGAGAATGTGATAACCCAATGAAGAAAGGCTGAAAACAATGATAAAACATAGCAGGAGCTGACAGACAAAATAGCCAGTATAGAAAAGAATGTGACCAAACTGATAAGGCTGAAAAATGCAATACAAGAATGTACTAATGTAATCACAAGTATTAATAGCAGAATAGACCAAATGTAGGAATGAATCTCAGAGCTGGAAAACTGTCTTTCTGAAATAAGACAGGCAGACCAGAATAGAGCACAAAGAATGAAAAAGAATGAACAAAACCTCTGAGAAATTAGGATTATGTAAAGAAACCAAATTTATGAATGACTGGTGTAACTGACAGAGATGGGGAAAATGGAACCAATTTAGAAAATATATTTCAGGAAATCATCTAGGAGAACTTCCCTAACCTGGCTAGACAGGCCAACATTCAAATTCAGGAAATGCAGAGAATCCTAGTAAAATAGTCCATGGGAAGATTGTTCCCAAGACACATAGTCACCAGATTCTACAAGGTTGAAATAAAAAGAAAATATTAAAGGCAGCTAGAAAGAAAGGCCAAGTTACCTATAAGGGGAAGCACATCAGACTAACAGTGGAAATTTCAGTGGATCCCAAGTAGCCAGAAGAAATTGAGGGCCCATATTTAACATTCTTTAAAATAAAGAATTCCAACCCAGAATTTCATATCTGGCCAAACTAAGATTAATAAGTGAAGTACAAATAAGTTCCTTTTCAGACAAACAAATGGTGAGGAAATTTGTTCACCTGACCTGCCTTACAGGAGATCCTGAAGGAACCATTAAATATGGAAAGAAAAGACATTACCAGTTACTATGAAAACAAACTGAAGTACACAGGCCAGTGACACTATAAAGCAGCCACCAAAAAGTCTGCCAAGATGATAAGATTAAATCCACACATATAATACAAAGCTTAAATGTAATAGGCTAAATGCTCCCAATTAAATGACACAGAGTGGAAAACTGGATAAAGAACCAAGTCTCATTAGTATGCTATCTTCAAGAGATCCATCTCACATGCAATGACACACATAGGCTCAAAATACAGGGATGGAAGAAAATCTACCAAGGAAATGAAAACCAGAAAAAAAAATAGGGGTTGCAATACTAGTTTCCAACAAAACAGAGTTGAAACCAACAAAGATCAAAAAAGACAAAAAGGGCATTACCTAATGGTAAAAGGTAAAATTCAACCAGAAGAGCTAACTATCCTAAACATATGTGCAGAAAACATAGGAGTACCCAGAATAATAAAGCGAGTTTTCAGAGACCTTCCAAAGACCTCAGACTCATACATCATAATAGCAAAAGACTTTAACACCCTATTGACAATATTAGATCAGCACAACAGAAAATTAACAAAGATATTCAGAAACTAAACTCACCTCTGGAACAAACAGACCTGATAGAGATCTACAGAACTTTCCAGCCCAAACCAACAGAATATAATTTATTCTCATGACCACATGTTACCTACCCTAAAATCTATTACATAGTTGGAGGTAAAACACTCCTTAGCAAATGCAAAAGAATGGAAATTATAACATATAGTTTTTTGGACCACACATAATCAAATTAAAACTCAAGACTAAGAAATTCACTCAAAACCATACAATTACATGGAAATTGAATAACCATTTCCTGAATGACTTTTGGGTGAATAATGAAATTAATGCAGAAAGCAAAAAGGTTTTTTGAACTAATGAGATACAACCTTCCAGAATCTCTGGGACATACCTAACTCAGTGTTAAGAGGGAAATTTATAGCACTAAATGCCTGCATAAAAAAGTTAGAAAGATCTCAAGTCGACAACCTAACATCACAACAGAAAATACTAGAGAATCAAGAGCAACAAATCCCAAAGCTAGCAAAAGACAAGAAAAAAACAAAATCATAGCTGAACTGAGAGACAGAGACATGAAAAACTATACAAAAAATCAATGAATCTATGAGCTGATTTTTTGAAAAAAGTAATAGATGGATCATTAGCTAAACTAGTAATTCAAATAAACACAAACAGAAATGATAAAGGGGATTCAATTAAACACAAATAGAAATGATAAAGAGAAGATTCAAATAAAAAGAAGAAATACAAACAACAATCTGAGAATATTATAAACACTTCTATGCACATAAACTAGAAGATCTAGAAGAAATCGATAAATTTCTGGACACCTGCACCTTACCAAGGCTGAAAAAGAAAGAAGTTCAATTCCTGAACAGACCAATAATGAGTTTTAAAATTGATGCAGTGATAAATAGCCTACCAACCATTATATACCCAGGATCTGATGGATTTACAGCTGAATTCTACCAGATGCACAAAGAAGAACTGATTACCATTCCTACTAAAACTATTCCCAAAAATTGAAAAGAAGAAATTTCTCCCTAACTTATTCTACAAGGCCAGCATCATCCTGATACCAAAATCTGGCAGTAATACAACAAAAATAAGAAAACTTTAGGCCAATACCCTTGATGAACAGTGATGTAAAAATCTTCAACAAAATATTGGCAAACTGAATCCAGCAGCACATCAAAAAGCATATCCACCACGATCAAGTAGTATTCCTCCTGGGGTGCAAGTTTGGCTCAACATATGCAACTCAATAAATGTGATTCATCATATAAACAGAACTAAAGACAAACAACACATGATTATCTTGATAGAGAAAAGGATTTAGATAAAATTCAACATCTCTTCACATTAAAACTCTCATTAAACTAGGTATTAAAGAAACATTCCTCAAGATAAGAGCCATATATGACAAACCCAGTCAACATCACAGTGAATGGGCAAAAGCTAGAAGCATTCCCTCTCAAAAATGAGCAGAAAACAAGGATGCTTTCTCTCATCACTGCTTTTCAACAGAGTATTGAAAGTTCTGGCCAGGACAATCAGGAAAGAGAAAGAAATAAAGGGCATTCAAATAGGAAGAAACTAAGCCAAACTGTTTCTCTTAGCAGATGATATGATGCTATATCTAGAAAACCCCATTGTTTCAGCCCAAGAGCTTCTTAAACTGAGAAGCAAGTTCAGCAGTCTCAGGATAAAAATTAATATGCAAAAATCACTAGACTTCCTATACAACAACAACAGGCAGGCAGAGAGCCAAATCATGAATGAACTCCCATTCACAATTGCCACAAAAAGAATAAAATATCTAGGAATATAGCTAACCAAGGAGATGAAAGATCTCCACAGGGAGAACCTCAAACCAGTGTTCAAAAAAATCATAGATGACTCAAACAAATGGAAAAACATTTCATGCTCATGGATAGGAAGAATTAATATGAAAACAGCCAGACTTCCCACAGCAATATGTATATTCGATACTATTCCCATTAAACTACCAATGACATTCATTACAGAACTAGAGAAAACTCATTAAAAATTCATATGGAACCAAAAAAGAGCCTGAAAAACTAAGGTAATCCTAAGCAAAAAGAGCAAAGCTGAAGGCATTACACTACCTGAGTTCAAAATATACCACAGGGATACAGTAACTAAAACATCATGCTACTGGTAAAAGAACAGACACATAAACCAATAGAAAAGAACAGAGAACCAGGAAACAAGACTGCACACATACAATTATCTTATCTTTGACAAATCTGACAAAAACAAGCATTGGGGAAACAATTCCCTATTAAATAAATGGTGCTGGGATAACAGGCTAGCCATATGCAGAGGAGGGAAACTGGAACCCTTCCTTATACCATATACAAAAATTACCTCAAGATGAATTAAAGACTTAAATGTAAAGATAAAAACTAAAAAATTCTGAAAGACAATCTATGCAATACCATTCAGGACTTAGGCACAGGCAGATTTCATGACAAAGACACCAAAAGCAATTGTAACAAAAGCAAAAATTGACAAATGGGATATAATTAAACTAAGGAGCATTTGCACAGCAAAACTATTGACAGAGTAAACAGAAAACCTACAGAATAGGAGAAAAATTTTGCAAACTAGGCATCTGACAATTGTCTGATACCCAGCATCTATAAGGAATTTAAACAAACTTCCAAGAAATAAACAAACAAACCCATTAAAAAGTGGGCAAAATACATGAACAAACACTTTTCAAAAGAAGACATACATGCAGACAACAATCAGATGAAAAAAAGCTCAACATCACTGATCATTAGAGAAATGCAAATTAAAACCACAATGAGATACCATCTGACACCTGTCAGAATGGCTACTATTATAAAAAGTCAAGAAATAATAGATGCTGGTAAGGTTATGAAGAAAAAAGAACATTTGTACTCTGTTGGTGGAAGTGTAAATTAGTTCAACCATTGTAGAAGACAGTGTGACGATTCCTCAAAGACCTAAAGATGAAAATACCATTTGACCCAACAATCCCATTACTATATATATCTCCAAAGGAATATAAAACTTTCTATTATAAAGGCATATGCATCTGTATGTTCATTGCAGCACGATGCACAATAGCAAAGACATGGAATCAACCTAAATGTCCACCAATGATAGGCTGGATATTTTTTAAAATGTGGTACTTATATACCATGGAATACTATGCAGCCATAAGGGACATGGCTTTACATGAAGCTGGAGGCCATTATCCTTAGCAAACAAACACAGAAATAGAAAACCAGATACAGCATATTTTCACATATAAGTGTGGCTAAATTATGAGAACACATGAACACATAGAGTGAAATAACATGCAATGAGGCCTATCAAAGTATAGAGGTAAGAAGGAGGGAGAGGATCAGGAAAAATAATGAATGAATACTAGGCTTAATACCTGGGTGATAAAATAATCTGTACAATAAACCCATGACACACATTTGTCTATTTAACAAAACTGCACATCTTGCACATGTACCCACAAACTTAAAAATTAAAAAATAAATAAATAAAATTTAAAAAACAAAAATAAAGAAAAATTATGGAAAAGAATTCCCCCATTTGACCTGGAATAGTTTAATTTTTTCTTTATAAAAATCTTGTGCTTATCATTAGACAAAATTCTAATGGTAGATAGAAACACTAAACAATGGTAAGTAGTGCAATAGAGAGAAAATTGATATGGGAAAGAACAAAAACTCCATAATAATTGTAGAATCCACAGATTCTTTTACTGTTCTCGCTACCATTAGTCCTTAGCTCACCTTTTGGACTGGGAAGAGTCCTAGATACTTCACAGACATACTTTAATTTATAATCTTGGTTTCTATTAAAATTATAAAATGTCAAGACTCTTAGAGTAGTTCTAGCCTACATTTTCAAGTATCTAAGAACATATAAAATGAGAGCCAGATTTCTGTTTCTAATTTAAAGTGCCAACTTCTCTCTGAGGAACCAGAGTCTATTGGTCCTTAACATTTTCTCTTACTTTCTCTTACTTTCACTTATTTTTCTCTTACTTTATTTATTTTACTTTCACTTTACTTTTTTCTCCTGCTTCCACTTACTTTTCACACTTCAGCGAATTAAACAAAAGGTAATATTATGAATATCTAGTAAAGCTGAAGCTATGTGGGATCCTAAATTTAAAGAATAATTTTCTTAATTATTTTACCAAGAGCTACATGACAAACTTAAGAATGATGTTATTTGGACAGTAGCAACAACTCAAAGGACAAAAGAAAATATTATAATACCAGTAACCTCTGCTACTAGGTGAGTGCAGAAATTTAGAATTTAAAAATGCCAACCTACTTTAATAATATGAAAGTCATTTTATTCATAATTTCACTGATTTGCTCAATTTTAACTATATTATTTGGCTAAATTTAACACAATCACAAATGAAAATTTTAACAACAGTGTCATTTGAGACTTACCTTTCATGAGTAATGAAATTACTCCAAATTCTAACAATACAAATAGGAAATGATATATTTGCATGGGTGTTGGCCTGAGTATTTTAGCTTACATTTCAACGTTCATAACAGCTGCAGCAAAAATTTTCCTGTCTAAAGTTTTTTAAAGGCAGAATGTCTTCCTAAATGAGCAAAAGTTTGGGTATTTGGACACTCCCCGAAAGCAGAATGCAGACAAGTGTTCAAATGCAAACTTTGTCATTTGTATGTCATTGATTTTGAATATACACAACTATTTAACTTTTTCTTAATTAGGAATTTAAGTTTAACTATGTTCTTTAGGACTTTCTCTGTCTACCTGCTTGGCATAACATCCTGGGACCAATTGTGGGAAAAATTTATGATGGAGCACTGATAAAGCAATCCCTGGATGTTCAGAAACAATTTGGTTGTTTCTGGCTTATAAAACTTAAGAACTACTTTAATAAGAAGTAGAGGGGAGAAACTATGAAGAGCCTGTATATGTCACAAAATTGTGGATTGACAAACCAAAAAATTGATTAGGTTAAGTGGCATTTTGAATAAATATAGATATAAGAGAGTTAAAGTCATATTTAAATGAGAAGCTGAAGCAGAAAAAAAGATAGCAAAACAAACAAAAATAATTAAAAGTGTAAATAAAGGAAAGGTGCAAGGACTGAAAATCCCAAGGGTCAGGTAGATAAAACCTGAGTCAGAGCAGTCAAAAGTACACTATAGAAAGGTAAGAAAGTGATAATGGTTTGCCTGTGTCCCCACCCAAATCTCATCTTGAATTGTAGCTCCCACAATTCCCCTGTGTTGTGGGAAGGACATGGTAGGAGGTAATTGAATCATAGGGGCACATCTTTCCTGCAGTGTTCTGATAATGAATAAGTCTTAAAAGATCTAATGGTTTTATAAAGGAGAGTTTCCCTACACAAGTTATCGACTCTTGTATGTCATCATGTGAAATGTGCCTTTCATTTTCCACCATGATTGTGAGTCCCCTTCAGCCATCTGGGACTAAGAGTGTATTAAAACTCTTTGTTTTGTAAGTTACCCAGTCTCAGGTATGCCTTTATTGGTAGCATGAAAATGGACTAATACCAAAAGATTAAAAAGAAGTAAGAAAATCAAATTATGATATCAAATAGTTCATAAAATTAGTGGCTAATTTCATATACATGGAATTTGTAACATCCTCTTCTCTCATTTCTTTCTTGAAATAACTCTTTGAAGAAGAGAAAAGAGGAAAGAGAAAATTGGCATTTTCTGATGCATACTATGAGCCAGGCCAAGTCCCTCATGGTCAACATACTGTCTTCTTCAATGTTTATGCTAAAGAATGGTCAGGATGCTTTAAATCAATTTGTTAAGGTTGGAAGCACACTGTATTAAGATTCTAAAGAAAGCCAGTTACTCATTAGATGACAGAAGTGGCCTAGGATTTACCTGGATGCTTCTAGTATGATAAGTAAGAATGTCCATTTCATTCCTGGAGTGGAATTATAGAGAGGAAAGGTTTAATCTGATAAATGCTATCTTTAGAAATAAAAGTTGGTAGCAGGAGTCTAATATAGATTTCCAGATAGCAAGAAAACAAAAGAGTTGGCATCTCTCGATGAGGGGCAACTATAAAAAAATATTATTTCTTAAAATTTCTTTGTTTCCACAGCCTATTTTATTTGTGGTTTCCCAATAAAGTTATTGGCCTTAAAGTAAAAACAAATGGTCATATACTTTAAGTCATTAAATAGATTGATTGCTGGGGAACCTGCATCTACTCCAATGCAGGTTGGGAAATGACAACCCCAAAGGATATGTGAGGTTTTATTTGCTACAACCAAAAGGAAAAGAAAAGAAGAAAGGATGAAATAAAGGCAGAAATAAAAATGTTGTTCAAAACCAATGAGAACAAAGACACAACATACCAGAATCTCTGGGACACATTTAAAGCAGTTTCTAGAGGAAAATATACAGCAATAAATGCCCATATGAGAAGCAATCAAAGATCTAAAATCGATACTCTATCATCAAAATTGAAAGAGCTAGAGGAGCAAGATCAAAAAAACTCAAAATCTAGCAGAAGACAAGAAATACCTAAGAGCAGAGCAGAACTGAAGGAGATAGAGACCCAAAAATCCCTTCAAAAAATCAATAAATCCAGGAACTGGTTTTTTGAAAAGATCAAAAAATAGACCACTAGCCAGATTAATAAAAAAGAAAACAGAATAATCAAATAGATGCAATAAAAAATGATAAAGGGGATGTCACCACAGATTCCACAGAAATACAAACCATCATCAGAGATTACTACAAACAACTCTGTGCACATAAACTAATAAACCTGGAAGAAATTGATAAATTCCTGGACACTTGCATCCTCCCAAGCCTAAACCAGGAAGAGGTCAAAACCATGAATAGACCAATAACAAGGGCTGAAGCTGAGGCAGCAATTAAAAGCCTACCACACAAAAAACCCCAGGTCCATATAGGTTCATAGCTGAATTCTACCAAATGTACAAAGAGGAGCTGGTACCATTCCTTCTGAAACTATTCCAAACAATCCAAAAAAAGGGAATCCTTCCCAAATCATATTATGAGAACAACATCATCCTGATACCAAAACCTGGCAGAGACTCAGCAAGAAAAGAAAACTTCAGACCAATATTCATGATGAACATAGATGCAAAAATCTTCAATAAAATACTGGCAAGCCGATTGCAACAGCACATCAAAAAGCTTATCCACCATGATCAAGTAGGATTCATCCCAGGGATGCAAGGCTGGTTCAACATACACAAGTCTATAAACATAATTCACCACATAAACAGAACCAAAGACAAAAACCACATGATTATCTCAATTGATGCAGAGAAGGCCTTTGAAAAAACTCAACAGCCCTTTATACTAAAAACCCTCTACAAACTAGGTATTGGTGGAATGTATCTCAAAATAATAAAAGCTATTTATGACAAACCAACAGCCAATATCATACTGAATGGGCAAAAACTGGAAGAATTCCCTTTGAAATCTGGTACTAGACAAGGGTGCCTTCTCTCACCACTCCTATTCAATATAGTATTGGAAGTTCTAGCCAGAGCAATCAGGCAAGAAAAGGAAATAAAGGGTATTCAAATAGGAAAGGAGGAAGTCAAATTGTCTCTATTTGAAGATAACATGATTGTATATTTACAAGACCCCATCGCCTCAGCCCCAAATCTCCTGAAACTGATAAGCAACTTCAGCAAAGTCTCAGGATATAAAATCAATGTGCAAAACTCACAAGTATTCCTATACACCAATAACAGACTTAAAGAGAGCCAAAGCAAGAATGAACTGCCATTCACAATTTCTACAAAGAGAATAAAATACCTAGGAATACAACTAACAAGGAACCTAAAGAACCTCTTCAAGGAGAACTACAAACCACTGCTCAACAAAATAAGAGAGGACACAAATAGATGGAGAAACATTCCATATTTATGTTTAGAAAGAATAAATATTGTGAAAATGGCCATACTGCCCAAAGTAATTTACAGATTCAATGCTATCCCGATCAAGCTACCAATGACCTTCTTCACAGAACTGGGAAAAAAACACCTTAAACTTCATATGGAACAAAAAGAGAGCCCACAGAGCCAAGTCAATTCTAAGCAAAAAGAACAAAGCAGGAGGCATCACACTACCAGACTTTAGACTATATGATAAGACTATAGTAATCAAAACAGGGTGGTACTGGTACCAAAACAGAGATATAGACCAATGGAACAGAACAGAAGCCTTGGAAGCAATGCCACACATCTACAACCATCTGATCTTTGACAAACCTGACAAAAACAAGCAATGGGGAAAGGATTCCCTGTTTAATAAATGGTGTTGGGAAAACTGGCTAGTCATGTACAGAAAGCAGAAACTGGACCCCTTCCTGACACCTTACACTAAAATTAACTCCAGATGGATTAAAGACTTAAACATAAGACCTAACACCATAAAAATCCTAGAAGAAAACCTAGGTAACGCCATTCTGGACATAGGTGTAGACAAGGACTTCATGATCAAAACACCAAAAGCATTGGCAACAAAAGCCAAAATAGACAAATGGGACCTAATCAAACTCCACAGTTTCTGCACAGCAAAAGAAATAGTCATTAGAGTGTTAGCAACCAACAGAATGGGAAAAAATTTTTGCAATCTACCCATCTGACAAAGGGCTAATAACCAGATTCTACAAAGAACTAAAACAGATTTACAAGAAAGAAAACAAATAAGCCCATTCAAAAGTGGGCAAAGAATATGAACAGACACTTTACAAAAGAAGATATACATGAGGCCAACAAACATATGAAAAAATGCTCATTATCACTGGTCATTAGAGAAATGCAAATCAAAACTACATTGAGATACCATCTCATGCCAGTTAGAATGGTGATCATTAAAAAATTGGGAGACAACAGATGCTGGATAGGATATGGAGAAATAGGAACACCTTTACACTGTTGGTGGGAGTATAAACTAGTTCAACCATTGTGAAAAAACAGTGTGGTGATTTCTCAAGGACCTAGAAATAGAAATACCATTTGACCCAGCAATCCCATTACTGGGTATATATCCAAAGGATTATAAATCATTCTACTATAAGGACACATGCACACGAATGTTCATTACAGCACTGTTTACAATAGCAAACACTTGGAACCAACCCAAATGCCAATTGATGATAGACTGGACAGGAAAAATGTGGCATATATACACCATGAAATACTATGCAGCCATAAAAAACTATGAGTTCATGTCCTTTGTAGGGACATGGATGAACCTGGAAACCATCATTCTCAGCAAACTGATGCAAGAACAGAAAATGAAATACCACATGTTCTCACTCATAAATGGGTGTTGAACAATGAGAATACATGGATACAGGGAGGGGAGCATCACACACTGGGATCTGTTGGGGGGAAATAGGGGAGGAAGAGCGGGGGGTGGGGAGTTGGGGAGAGAGAGCATGGAGAGAAATGCCAGATATAGGTGGTGGGAAGAAAGGCAGCCATGTGTGTACCTATGCAACTATCTTGCATGTTCTTCACATGTACCCATCACACTGCCATGTGTGTACCTATGTAACAACCTTGCATGTTCTTCACATGTACCCCAAAACCTAAAATGCAATAAAAAAAATTAAAATAAAGTGAGGAAGTTAGCTAGATACATGAATATTATATATTGTTTTGTTACAGAATTCCTTTTCTCAAGTAAATTCTTAGGTTGATTTTAAATAAGGAATGCTAATGAAAATGCAGCAGAATAAATACAAAAAACTAAAAACTTTTTTCCATTTAGCTCTTAGATTTATATTTTAGGGCATGTACAGCCTTAAAACATAGTAAAATGGTACTGAATTGAATATATTTCAGCATTTTTCATACTGTATTTGTAAAATCATAATTCTTGAAAGTGATGTTTAAAAAATAATTCTATGGCTAATAATATCATTGAATAATGAATAATGCATTACCCTTTTTGAGAGTTACAATACATACATAAAATTAAGAAATCAATGAAATTCTGTAGAAAATACATCTTTTAAATTTGTTTATTTGCATGTATCATAAATGACCTTGAGTCACTTTTTTTTTCACCTGAAGTAAATGTGCCAGGAAGAATCACGTTTTTTAACATGAATTACAAGCTTATGAATTTCAAAGACCCTAGTTAAAACATCTCAACCTTCTTTCAGATTCTGAAATGGTACTTACTACAATAATAGCCACTCAATGAATATTACTTTCATAAAGTTGAATTCCATAAGCACAGATTTAACTGAGAATAAACCATGGTATATTTAAAGTACCTTTTAAAAAAAGATAAAGTAATGATACAAAGCCTATATAAAGCTTGTCAAGGAAAACAAATTTGAGATAATGTAGATATACATTAACAATAAGAAAAAAATCTAGAAAAATTTAATCTTCCCTTTACTCATTGACTTCAAACTACCTAAAATTTCCATGTATTGATCCATTTTCTCTCCACTTGTCAGCTTGTCCATTAGTCAATGACAGAAGAGGGAAAAAAGAGATGAAGAAAGGAAATGCTAGAATCTTAGTAGCTGTTCCATCTCTACCAAGCTTGTCTCCCAGTTCTGGTCATTCACACAGGGACTGTCCTCACTAGCCCTTTCTTGGGCTTCCATAAAAAGAGCTTCTCTTCATTGAGAGCTAGTGCCTTTGGTATAGCTTCTCTAGTAAGATAAAGAGTGTGCCTGAGATTGATTTTCCACTGAAATGTGGATTGATGTTCTTTAAGTCCCTTTTGCACTAAGATGATCTTCATCATCTATATGTACCTCTAAGTAAAAACAAAAGAGTAATGTCACATAGGAAAGAATAATATTCACTCATCTCTACAAATGGCAAATAAATACCAAAATAGACAGACAGATATAATTGTGTTTGTTTTAGGAATGAAGAATAAAGAAAAATAGTTAACACTGCATTTTTTCTATGAAGAACAAACACTTTATTTCTAAGCCAGAGGTAATGGTTTTAATAAAAGAAGTAGGAAGGTAGGTGGGTAGGGAGGGAAGGAGGGAGGGAGGGAGGAGGGAGGGAAGGAGGAAAAAAGAAAGAAAGAAAAAAAAAGCAAAGAAAATAAATTAAGGACAGGAGGAACAGCAAAAAGTGAGATTTTTATTGCTAATTCCTCAGTGCTCAAATTTCTAAACTGGCCATAGGACCCACAATAATTCATTTAGGAAGATTCTCCATTACTCTTGCCAAAGGATAAGAAGGTTGAAGATGATACTTCTGTTATTTCATCACAGTAAAAGAAGATGAATTACTGCCATCCCAAATTGAAAACACATGACCAATTTTTCATAGAAAGTTTTTAGTATGCAGTGTTTGTAGCATTATTGACAGAGTACCCTACTTTGTGTACAATGTGATTAGTGAGCTGACCTTGGTATGAAAACTCCAGCTGCAACATGATGCTTGCCCTTTTGGAATACAAGCTGATCATGAAATGGAAATTATCTGCACTTATTTTCAGGGAAAAAAGGGACTGTACTGAGGTTTCTCTAACCCAGAATAGTTTAAACATAAAAAATGTTTCAGAGGAAGGCAATCAAAATGATGAATGATCTACAGTATTTTACTTATGTAAAAACATAAATGAGGCTTAATTATGCAAAAGAAACTTGCTGAGACAAAAAACAACTTTGGAAATTGTGTGATGGTCCACAGAATGTAAAAGGCATAAACATCAAGGCTAGAGAAATAATTTAGTGGGATTACAGGATTACTAGTATAGATTAGAATAACTAAAAAGTAAAACAAAAGCTGCCTTCCCTATTTAAAAAGTAGCTAAAAACTACACTAACTTGAAAATTGTCTAGGATCCAAAGTACGAGAAGTCTTAGAAATAGAGTCTAACATTATATAATACTCATGTTAAGGGAGATAAAACTGCCTACCAAAGGCCCAATAACAATTCATCTACATTTCCTAAATATTTTCTGACTCATCAGCATCATATTCTTTTATGAATAATAAGCTTAACTTACTTGTTATCAATTCTTTTCACCATTGGAAAAGTCTCTTGGATACATTAATGTCTAGGTAATAAGCAGCTTGTCCTCTTCTCTGGGCATCTAAAAACTCACTAGATGCATTGTGAGCAATTTAAAAGACATAATTAGCTTACTTCCAATGACAAATGAACAGCAGCTCCACATATCCTTAAGAGTTTCCAATGTTGTTCATTAGAAATATAATGTGAGCCAAATATGTAATTTTAAATTTCTCAGTAGCTACACTTTAGAAAGTAAAACAAGCAGGTAAGATTTATTTTAATAATACATTTTATTTATTTTTATTTTTTTAGAAAAAATTTGTTTTAGAAGCAAGCAAAACAAATAAATAAGCTACTAGAAAGCATAATTTACTTTACATCATCAATGTCAAAGTTTGAATCCAAATGGTCCAATTTGTTTAAGCAAAATGGCCAAACCAGTTTTTCTGAAAATAATTTAAAACAGTCACTTCATCATTTTGCAACGTGGTTGTAAATAGCCTCATTATCTTTATTTATTTATTTTTTTATGAAAGAAAGAAAGAGAAAGAGAAAAGGGAGAGCAAGAACAGGAGTCTTGTTCTATTGCCCAGACTGGAATGCAATCTAAAAGTAGGTATTAAAAACCTCTTTTATGGTGATAATTGTGCTTAACAGCAGAGACAGGAAGGAATAAGGAAAGAAAATAACAAACAAACAGCCAATCAATATTTCATTTAAGTCTGTGAAATGCTATACAAATGCTGAAGAATAATTTGCTTCCATTTATGTGGTCACTTTCAAAATAGGTGTAATGTGATACTAAAAAAAAAAAAAAAAAACAGTATGTTCTGTGGACCTGGGGTGAAGAATTCTATAAATATTCACTGAGTTTACTTATTCCAGGTCTGAGTTCAAATCATAAATGTCCATGTTAATTTTCTATCTCATTGATCCATTGAATATTAATAAGGTGTCAAAGTCTCCTGCTATTATTGTGCAGGAGTCCAAGTCTCTTTATAAGTCATTGAAAACTTGTCTTATGTATCTGGGTGCTCCTGTATTGGGTGCATATATATTTATAATCATTGACTCCTATTGTTTCATTGATCCTTTTATCATTATGTAATGTCCCTCTTTGTTTCTTTTAGTCTTTGTTACTATTAAAGTCTATTTTGTCAGAGAAGAAAGTTACAACTCCTGTTTTTGTTTTTGTTTTTGTTTTTTCTCCATTTGATTGGTAAGTCTTCCTCCAACCTTTTGTTTTGAGTCTTTGTGTGTCTTTGCTTATGAGATGGATCTGGATTCAGAGTGCTGATGTGTTTTGACTTTTTATTCAGTTTGGGTGTCTGTGTCTTTCATCGGGGAGTTTAATTCATTTAAATTTAGGATTCATATTGATATTTGTGAGTTTAATATTGTCATTTAATGCTAGCTGGCTATTTTGCCCATTAGTTGATACAGATTCTTCATTATGGAGATACTCTTTACCTTTTGGTAAGTTTTTGGGATGACTGATAATGGTTGTTCCTTTCTGTGTGTAGTGCTTCTTTCAGAAGCTCTTGTAAAGCAGGCCTGGTGGTAATGAAATCTCTGAGTGCTTACTTGTTCACGAAAAATTTTATTTTTCCTTCATTTATAAAGCTTAGTCTGGCTGGATATGAGATTCTGGGCTGAAAATTCTTTTCTTTGAGGATATTGAACATTGACCCCCCCACTCTCTTCTAGTTTGTAGGGTTTCTGCTGAGAGATCTGCTGTGAGTCTGATAGGCTTCCCTTTATGGTGAAGCCCTTAAATTTTCTCTCTAGCTGCCCTTAAAATTTTCTCCTTTATTTCAACCCTGGTGAATCTAACAATTATGTGTCTCAGGGTTGCTCTACTTGAGTAATATCTTTGTGGTGTTCTTTTTATTACCTGGAGTTGAGTATCGTCCTGCCTTACTAGGTTAAAAAAAGTTTTTCTGAATAATATCCTGAAGAATATTTTCTAGCTTGGATTCATTCTCTTCATGACATTGAGGTACACATATCAAATGTAAATTAGGTCTTTTCACATAGTCCCATATTTTATTTGGAGACTTTGGTCATTCCTTTTTACTTTTTCTTCTCTAATCTTGTCTTCCCATTTCATTTCATTAAGTTGGTCTTCGACCTCTGATATCATTTCCTCTGCTTGATCAATTTGAGTGTTAAAACCTGTGCATACTCCATGGAGTTCTCTTATTGTATTCTTCAGTTCCATTAATTCACTTATATTCCTCTCTAAATTGCCTATTCTTATTAGGATTTCATCAAACCTTTTTTCAAGGTTCTTGAAACTCATGGAAGTTTCTTACTATCCACCTTCTGAAGCCTAATTCTGTTATTGGAATGCACTCTTTCTCCATCAGGCCTTGTTCCCTTGTTGATGAGGAACTGTGATCTTCTGTAGAAAGAGAGGCATTCTGATTGTGAGTATTCTCAGCCTTATTATGCTGGTTTCTTCCTGTCATTGTAAATTTATCCACCTGTCATCTTTGTAATTACCAACTTTCAAATTAGGTCTCTGAGTGGACATTCAACTTGTTAATTTCCAGTGCCAAAATCTGAGCAACCCACTGTGCCAGCTAAAAGAGCAGTGTCAAGATTCTTGGTGCTTTTCTGCCTGGGAGTCTCCGGTCTAGCTTCCCTCCTGCATCCCTTCTTCAATCAGCTAAATGGGCAACTCTGCCTTTGCAGAGCTCCAAACATCAACCAAAAGGTGACACAGTCCTGTTTATTCTGCACTGAGAACCACTGTGCTGGCCACAAGAGTTGCGCTGGTGACCTGTGGGGCTCCTCCGCTGGAAATCTCCTGGTTCATGAGCAACAAAAATTCATCTGAAAGTGTGGTGTCCTCTCCAATAATACATTTTATTTAACCCAATATATAAAAAAGATTATAATTACAATTTGTGGTACTAGCCATACTTTAAGTCCTCAGTAGGTACATGTGGCCAGTGTACTTTATTGTACAGCAAAGGAGCCAAGAGAACAGTAGAGGCATAATTCTGGGGGAAAAAATGCATAGGTCAGTGAAGAGGCATTCATTTTGACTGAAGGTAGTGCACATAATGATTGGATTGTGCTCTCTGTAAGTGACTTCACTGAGAAGGGAAAGGAGGTCTTTGGGCACTGTTTATGCGGTAAGGTGAGAATCTCATCAAAATAAGAATGAACCACTTTTTGTGATGAGAAAATAATTTAGTAATAAAAAGATTTTCTTTACATCCCCTCTAATGATCAATAAAAAATATATATAAACATAATTTTAATAATCTTCATAGTTGGTAATTTCAATGATATTAAAATGTAACAAGAAAAAAAGTTGTAATGAAAGTTACATAAAATAGTCAAGAAAAACATTTAAATTTAACACTTAAAAACATTTTGGGGAGAGTTAAAGATGCCCAGATTCAGAATACCACTTACAGGTCATCATCCAAAAATATGCCAACAATATATTCTTTTGTTCACTAAAAATGTCCTTAGTATTTACTATATGCATGGAGCTTTTCTAGCCCCTGGGGTACAATAGAAACAAAAATAGGTAAAATCTATGCTTGATAGGAGCAAATATTCTAAGGCACATATGCAAATTTATTTGTCTACCAAAACTTTGTTAAATGGTATCTAAGGAACTTTCTTCATTCATTACCAACTAATATGATCTACAGTTTTGTCTTATAGGAAAACATTCAATCTGATTGCCAAACTTAAGAAGTCTGGAATCTGTTTTATCTATCTCTGAATCTGCCTTAGTACATATCAGACTGCCTTATATATTATTTAATGACAGTATTGAGTTGAATCAAACTGAATTAAATCAAATTGAATTAAATTAACTAAAATAGAACTTATATTGCATTGTTAAAAGTACCAACCCCTAAACTAGAAATATCACCAATAAAAATAAATACCAAAACAAGATAGAGTATTGTATGACAGGTGTGGTGGCTCATGCCTGCTGCCAGCACCTTTGGAGGCAGAGGCAGGTGGATTGCCTGAAGTCAGGAGTTAGAGACCAGCCTGGGAAACACAGTGAAACCCTGTCTTTACTAAAATTTAAAAAATTACCCAGGCTTGGTGGCATGTGGCTGTGGTCCCAGCTACTCAGGAGGCTGAGGCGGGAGAATTGCTTGAACCTGGGAGGCAAATAAATAAATAAATAAAGATTATTGTAAGGAAGGAAAGCACAAACCAATATATTTCATTAACAGAGATGCAAAAATCATAAGAGACTATTGGCAAATTAAATCCAACAATATATAAAAAGAATTACACAGCATGACTGAGGTTTATCACAGGTATATAAAATGGGCACAACATGTCATAACCAATTAATGTAAACAATCATATAAAAATATGGCTACAGAAGAAATAAATATATCAGTTGACTCAGAAAAAATATTGATACATCCTGGCATCCGCAACCAATTCATGGTAAAAACTCTCAGCAAACTAGGAAGATAGGAGAGCGTTTTCTACCTGATAAAGAATATCTATAAAGAACTTACAGCTAGCATTATACTCAATGGTGAGAAACTAGATGCATTTCCACTGGGAACAACTTCTCTTTAACATTATGCTAGAAGTCCTAGCTAACATAATAAGACAAAAAATAATAATAAAATACACACAGACTGTGAAACAAAAAATAAAATTGTCTTTGTTTAGAGATTGCATGATGATCTATGTATTAAACTCCAAAGAATTAACAAAAATCCCCAGAAGCAAGCAAATGATTATAGTAAGAATGCAGGACACAAGGTTAATACACAAAGTTATTTGCTTTTCTACATACCAACAATGAAGAATAGGAATTTAAAATAAAAAACACAATACCATCTACATTAGCACCAAAGATAATAAATTACTCAGGCATAAATGTGATAAAATATATACAGGATCTATACAAGAAAAATGACAAACCTTTCATCAAAAACACTAAGGAATATCTGAAAAAAAATAGAAATATTCCATGTTCATGGATACTTGTTCTCTAGATTAAGACAATCCCAATCAAATTTTCAAGTTATCTTGTAAATAGTAACAAACTAACTCCAAAGTTTATATGAAAAGACCCAGAATAGCCAACACTATATTGAAGAACAAATTAGCAAAATGACTCTATCTGACATCAAGACTAAGTCTAAAGCTACTGTAATCCAGGCAGTATAATATTGGCAGTAGACACATAGATTAGAATAAAGAATCCAAAAATAGACTATCGCAAGCATAGCCAATTGATCTTTGACAAAAGAACAGAATCAGTTACATGGGGGAAAAAATGACAATCTTTTCAACAAATGGTACTGGAAAAATTGGACATCCATATAAAAAAAGGATCTAGATAAAGAACTTAACTGTTTTCACAAAATTAACTTAAAATAGATCATAGCCTAAATGTAAAATGCAAAACTATAAAATTCTTGAAGATAACATAAGAGAGAATTAAGGCAATTTTTGTTTGATGATGAGTTTCTATATAAATATCAAAAGCATAAATTACAGAAGAAAATAAAACTTCACTTTGTTACAATTGAAAACTGCTCTGTGAAAGACATTGTTAATAGAATAAAATTACAAGCTACATACTGTGAGTAAATTATTGCAAAACACGTATCTTATAGAGGACTTGTTTTCAAAATATAGAAAGAACTCTTAAAACTAGACAATGAAAACTCAAACAATTCAATAAAAAATGGTCAAATGACCAAAATAGAGTGACAAATGGGATGTAATTAAAGAGCTTCTGAAAAGCAAAAGAAACTATCATCAAAGTAAAGAGGCAACCTACAGAATGGGAGAAAAATTTTTAAGGAACTTAAACAAATTAACAAGAAGAAAACAACTCTATCAAAAAGTGGGGCGTGGGCTGGGCTAAGCTGCCAAGAGCTGGCTGTAGGGGCAGGAGGATGCGTGGGGGGCTCAGGGCTGCTGGGCCAGCTACCAGTGCTGCCCGTGGCGACGGCCGCTGACTTGCCCGCCATGATGGGGGAACCTACGGGCTGCGGCCCCTGCGAGCTGGCCAAGGATGGGCTGCCAGGGCCCACGCAGCTCAAGAGCCACGAGTCATATGTGCTTTGCTAGGAACCGCACACCTGCGGCGCGCTCTGGGTGGTGGAGCAGCTGTGATCAGAGAGGCTCCGTGGAGACGGCGACCACCGCACATGCGAATTCCTCAAAGACAACTCAGTGCACGCGTACCACTGTGCCACCAACGCCAACTACCACAGCCACTTGGCCGCTGCCGCCAACCACCGCTGGAGCCAGGAAGCCACGGACGATGGTTCTACCTGAGCAACATCATGACCCACGTCCCCCACTTCCACCAGAATGCCTAGAATGACCTGGAGAAACACAGCCACAGCTTGACCCGCAGATACTTGAAGGCAAAGAGTGATCCCCTGTGGTCCCTATAAAGAAAGACCTGGAGGATTGAGGCTTCCAAGATGGTGTCGTAGAGGCAACTCAGGATTGCAGCTCTCAGTGAAGGCGCAGAGGGTGAGTCCTAGCCGCATTCTCGGATGGACCTTTTTTGCCCAGAGAGCGTTGAAAGTCCCAGGTGTGGGAGAGACACAGGAAGCTACTGCAGTCGGCTCACATGGCCGGTTCAGCCAGTGCTGTAGTGCAGCGGGACCTGGCACAGAACTCACTGGTCTGGGTGCCCTGTTAAACCGGCAATCTAAGATTTGGAAGGGCAGATTGGCATGTCCATCTGATTGAACGGGACTTGGACAATGAGCCAGACCAGGAGATTCCTGGGAAACGTGATCTGAGCCAGTGCAGAGGGCAGTGGCATGGGAGATTGCGTGGATCCCAGTGCCCTATCAGCAGGCTACTGGGGCGCCAGTGAGAGAGTTGACCGTTCAGCTTGGGGAGAGGAAGAGAGAGAGAGAGAGGATGAACTCTGAGGCAGGGAGCTGGGTGATTGGGCTCAGTGGGTCCCACCCTCACAGGGACAAACAGGGCAGCGATTGGAGGTGCTCAGGGCTGAGAGTTTCGCTGCCAGCATCTAGGATGGTGCAGCCTGATGCAGGAGGGGTGTCCGCCACTACAGACGCAATCTGCCCCTACTGAAGTACCGCCCAGAGCTGATGCAGCCTGCCATTGCCAAGGCAACCTGCCATAACAGAGAGACTCTGCCAGCAGAATGGAGCGCTCCACAGCAGAACGGATCCCCGCTACAGCAGGGTGGACCCACGCTAGCAGGGCGGAGACCCGGCAGGCAAATAGTGAATAGACTGCCTCCTAGCGGGGCACAACAGTGCAACAGATATTCATAAAGAAAGCCCCAACTCCCTGAGACAGAGCATCTAAGAGGGAAAAAAAGGGGGGGGGTGTTTATGAGTTCTGTTGCAGCAGACATAAACACATCCTCCCAACAAGCCTGAATGAACAACGAAGCTCAGAGCTCAGCACTGGAGCTCCTATAAAGCACAGATCATCTCCTCAAGCAGCTCCCTGACCCCTGTATATCCAAAGAGTCACCTCAAAAAAGGACTAATCAGACTGACATTTGGCAGGCATCATTCTGGAACAAAGATAGCAGAAGAAGAAACTGGTAGCATCCCTCACTGTTCCGCAGCTGCTACAGGTGTACCCCAGAAAAGCAGGGCCTGGAGTGGACCTCAGCACTTGTACAGCAGAGGGGCTAGACCATTAGAAGGAAAACTAAGTAAAAGAAATACATCAACAATCTGGGCATCCACACAGCGACACAATTGAAAAATCAGAAACTACTAAGATGACAGGTGAATAAATCCATAAAGATGGAAAGAAACCAGCGCAAAAAGGAGGAAAACACCCGAAACCAAAACACGTCACCTCCTACAAAGGACCAAAACTCCTCATCAGCAAGGGAACAAAGCTGGACGGAGAATGAGTGTGAGGAAATGACGGAATAAGACTTCAGAAAGTGGATAATGAGAAACTTCAGTGAGCTAAAAGAACATGTTCTAAATCAGTGCAAAGAAACTAAGAACCTTGAAAAAAGATTTGAGGAATTGATAACAAGAATGGACAACTTAGAGAGAAATATAAATGAATTGAAGGAGCTGAAAAACACAACACGAGAACTTCGTGAAGCATGCACAAGTTTCAACAACAGAATTGACCAAGCAAAAGAAAGAATATCAGAAGTTAAAGATGAACTCAATGAAATAAAATGAGAAACCAAGATTAAAGAAAAAAGCGCAAAAAGGAATGAACAAAATCTCCAAGAAATGTGGGACTATGTGAAGAGACCCAACCTACATTTGATAGGTGTACCAGAATGTGATGAAGAGAATGAATCCAAGCTGGAAAATACTCTTCAGGATACTATCCAGGAAAATTTCCCCAACCTAGGAAGACAGGTCAATACTCAACTCCATGAAATACAGAGAACACCACAAAGATACTCCGCAAGAAGAGCAACCCCAAGGCACATAATCGTCAGATTCACCAGGGTGGAAACAAAGGAGAAAATACTAAGGGCAGCCAGAAAGAAAGGTCAGGTCACCCACAAAGGGAAGCCTATCAGACTCACAGAAGATCTCTCAGCAGAGACTCTACAAGCCAGAAGAGAGTGGGGGCCAATATTCAACATCCTTAAAGAAAAGAACTTTCAACCCAGAATTTCATATCCAGCCAAACTGAGCTTCATAAGTGAAGGAAAAATAAAATCCTTCACGAACAAGCAAGTACTCAGAGATTTTGTCACCACTAGGCCTGCTTTACAAGAGCTCCTAAAAGAGGCACTACACATAGAAAGGAACAACCAGTACCAGCCATCCTAAAAGCATACCAAATGCTAAAGAGCATCAACAAAATGAAGAATCTACATGAACCAATGGGCAAAACAGCCAGCTAGCATCAAAATGGCAGTATCAAATTCACACATAACAATATTAACCCTAAATGTAAATGGGCTAAATGCACCAATCAAAAAACACAGACTGGCAAATTGGATAAAAAACCAAAACCCATCAGTGTGCTGTATCCAGAAAACCCACCTCACATGCAAGGATACACAAAGGCTCAAAATAAAGGGATGGAGGAAGATTTACCAAGCAAATGGAGAGCCAAAAAAATCAGGAGTTGCAATTCTCATTGCTGATAAAATAGACTTTAAAGCAACAAAGATCAAAAGGGACAAAGAAGGTCATTACATAATGGTAAAAAGATCGATGCAACAAGAAGAGCTAACGATTCTAAATATATATGGACCCAATGCAGGAGCACCCAGATATATAAGGCAAGTTCTTAATGACTTACAAAGAGACTTAGACTCCCACACAATAATAGTGGGAGACTTTAACACTCCACTGTCAATATCAGACAGATCAACCAGACAGAACATTAACAAGGATATCCAGGACTTGAACTCAGACCTGGAACAAGCAAACCTGATAGACATTTACAGAACTCTCCACCCCAAATCCACAGAATATACATTCTTCTCAGCACCACATCACACCTACTCCAAAATTGACCACATAATTGGAAGTAAAGCACTCCTCAGCAAATGCAAAACAACTGAAATCATAACAGTCTCTCAGACCATAGTGCAATCAATTTGGAACTCAGAATTCAGAAAATAACTCAGAACCGCAGTTTCATGGAAACTGAACAACTGGCTCTTGAATGTTGATTGGATAAACAATGAAATGAAGGCAGAAATAAAGAAGTTATTTGAAACCAACAAGAATGAAGACACAACGTACCAGAATCTCTGGGACACATTTAAAGCAGTCTGTAGAGGAAAATATATAGCAATAAGTGCCCACATGAGAAGAGTGGAGAGATCCAAAATTGACACCCTATCATCAAAATTGAAAGAGCTAGAGGAGCAAGATCAAAAAAACTCAAAACCTAGCTGAAGACAAGAAATAACTAAGATCAGAGCAGAACTGAAGGAGATAGAGACAAGAAAACCCCTTCAAAACATCAATAAATCCAAGAGCTGGGTTTTCAAAAAGATCAACAAAATAGACAGACCACTAGCCAAGCTGATAAAAAAGAAAAGAGAGAACAACCAAATAGATGCAATAAAAAACGATAAAGGGGAAATCACCACAGATTCCACAGAAATTCAAACCATCATCAGAGAATACTACAAACAACTCTATGCACATAAACTAGTAAACCAGGAAGAAATGGATAAATTCCTGGACACCTGTGTCCTCCCAAGCCTAAACCAGGAGGAAGCCGAAACTATAAATAGAACAATAACAAGGCCTGAAGTTGAGGCAGCAATTAAGAGCCTACCACACAAAAAAAGCCCATTTCCAGATGGGTTCACAACCGAATTCTACCAGACACACAAAGAGGAGCTGGTACCATTCCTCCTGAAACTATTTCAAATAATTCAAAAAGAGGGAACCCTTACCAAATCATTTTATGAGACCAACATCATCCTGATACCAAAACCCGGCAGAGACTCAACAAGAAAAGAAAACTTCAGGCCAATATCTATGATGAACATAGATGCAAAAATCTTCAATAAAATACTGGCAAAAACTGATTGCAACAGCATATTAAAAAACTTATCCATCATGAACAAGTAGGATTCATCACGGGGATGCAAGGCTGGATCAACATACGCAAGTCTATAAATGTAATTCACCACATAAATAGAAGCAAAAACAAAAACCACATGATTATCTCAATTGACACAGAGAAGGCATTTGACAAAATTCAGCAGTCATTTCTGCTAAAAACCCTCAATAAACTTGGTATTCATGGAATATATCTCAAAGTAATAAAAGCTATCTATGACAAACCAACAGCCAATATCATATTTAATGGGCAAAAACTGGAAGCATTCCCTTTGAAATCCGGCACTACACAAGGATGCCCTCTCTCACCACTCCTATTCAACATAGTACTGGAAGTTCTAGCCAGAGCAATCAGGCAAGAAAAAGAAATAAAGGGTATTCAAATAGGAAAGGTGGAAGCCAAATTGTCTCTATGTGCAGACGACATGATAGTATACCTAGAAGACCCCATCACCTCAGCCCAAAAGCTCCTGAAACTGATAAGCAACTTTAGCAAAGTCTCAGGATATAAAATCAATGTGCAAAAATCACAAGCATTCCTATACACCAATAACAGACTTAAAGAGAACCAAATCAAGAACAAACTGCCATTCACAATTGCTACAAAGAAAATAAAATACTTAGGAATACAACTCACAAGGAACGTAAGTGACCTCTTTAAGGAAAACTACAAACCACTGCTCAACAAAATAAGAGAGGACACAAACAGATGGAGAAACATTCCATGTTCGTGGTTAGGAAGAATCAATATTGTGAAAATGGCTATACTGCCCAAAGTAATTTACACAATCAATGCTATCCCCATCTAGCTACCATTGAATTTCTTCACAGAACTGGAAAAAACCACCATGAACTTCGTATGGAACCAAAAGAGAGCCCGCATAGCCAATTCAATTCTAAGCAAAAAGAACACAGTGGGAGGCATCACACTACCAGACTTCAAACCATACTACAAGGCTACAGTAATCAAAACAGCATGGTACTGGTACCAAAACAGAGATATAGACCAATGGAACAGAACAGAGGCATCGGAGGCAACACAACATATCTACAACCATATAATCTTTGATAAACCAGACAAAAACCAGCAATGGGAAAAGGATTCCCTGTTTAATAAATGGTGTTGAGAAAACTGGCTAGCCATGTGCAGAAAACAGAAACTGGACCCCTTCCTGACACCTTACACTAAAATTAACTCCAGATGGATTAAAAACTTAAACATAAGACCTGACACCATAAAAACCCTAGAAGAAAATCTAGGCAAAACCATTCAGGACATAGGAGTAGGCAAGGACTTCATGACCAAAACATCAAAAGCATTGGCAACAAAAGCCAAAATAGACAAATGGGACCTAATCAAACTCCACAGCTTCTGCACGGCAAAAGAAACAGTCACTAGAGTGAATCGGCAACCATCAGAATGGGAAAAAATCTTTGCAGTTTATGCATCTGACAAAGGGCTGATATCCAGAATATACAAAGAACTCAAACAGATTTACAGGAAAAAAACAAACAAACCCATTCAACAGTGGGCAAAGGATATGAACAGACACTTTACAAAAGAAGACATACATGAGGCCAACAAACACATGAAAAAATGCTCATCATCACTGGTCATCAGAGAGATGCAAATCAAAACCACATTGAGATACCATCTCACGCCAGTTAGAATGGTGATCATTGAAAAACCTGGAGACAGCAGATGCTGGAGAGGATGTGGAGAAATAGGAACACTCTTACACTGTTGGTGGGAGTGTAAATTAGTTCAACCATTGTGGAAGATAGTGTGGCGATTCCTCAGGGACCTAGAAATAGAAATTCCATTTGACCCAGCAATCCCATTACTGGGTATATATCCAAAGGACTATAAATCATTCTACTATAAGGACACATGCACACAAATGTTCATTGCAGCACTGTTTACAATAGCAAAGACCTGGAACCAACCCAAATGCCCAATGATGATAGACTGGACTGGGAAAATGTGGCACATATACACCATGGAATATTATGCAGCAATAAAAAATGATGAGTTTGTGTCCTTTGTAAGGACATGGATGAATCTGGAGAACATAATTCTCGGCAAACTGACACAAGAACAGAAAAAGAAATACCGCATATTCTCACTCATAGGCGGGTGAGAATAATGAGAACACATGGACACAGGGAGGGGGTCTACTAAACACTGAGGTCTATTAGGGGGAATGGGGGAGGGACTGCGGGGGTGGGGATAGCCTGTGGATGAATGCCAAGTGTGGGTGAAGGGGAAGAAGGCAGCAAAACACACTGCCATGTGTGTACCTATGCAACTATCTTGCATGTTCTGCACATGTACCCCAAAACCTATAATGCAATAAAAATTTTTTTAAAAAAAAGTGGACAAAGGATATGAACAGACATTTTTCAAAAGAAGACATTTATGCGGCCAACAAATACATGGAAAAGAAAAGCTCAACATCACTAGTCATTAGAGAAATGCAAATCAAAACCACAATAAGATAACATCTCATGCCTGTCAGAGTGGCAATTATTAAAAACTCAAGAAACAATAGATGCTGGAGAGGCTGTTTGTGAGAATGTAAATTAGTTCAACCATTGTGGAAGACAGTATGGTCATTCCTCAAGGATGTAGAACCAGAAATACCATTTGATCCAGCTATCCCATTACTGGGTATATACCCAGGAATATAAATCATTCTACTATAAAGACATATGCACATGTATTTTTATTGCAGTACTATTTACAATAACAAAGATATAGAAACAACCCAAATGCCCATCAGTGATAGACCAGATAAAGAAAATGTGGTATATATACACCATGGACTGCTATGCAGTCAAAACAGGGATGAGATCATGTCCTTTGAAGGGACATAGATAAAGTTGGAAGCCATCATCCTCAGAAAACCAAACACTGCATGTTCTCACTCATAGGAGGAAATTGAACAATGAGAACACATGGATACAGGGAGGAAAACAACATACACCAGGGACGGTTACAGGGTGGGTAGTGAGGGGAGGAAACTCAGAATACAGGTCAATAGGTGCAGCAAACCACCATGGCACATATGTATCTATGTAACAAATCTACACATTCTGCACATATATCCCAGAACTTAAAGTAAAATAAAATAAAAACAAAAACAATAAGAACTCAAAAAATCCAGTAAAAAATGGTTAAATGACCTGAACATACACTGCATCAAAAAAGACATACGGATGAAAAATACGCATATTAAAAGGTGTGCAACATCATTTTTAATTAAATAATTGCAAATTTAACAATGAGATACCACTATACACCTGTAGAGTGACTAATATCCAAAAATCTGATAATAACAAATGCTAGCAATGAAGCACAGCGAAAGAAACTCTCATTAATTCCTGGTGGGGATGCAAGATGGTACAGCCACTTTAGAAGACAGTTTGACACATTCGTACAAAGCTACACATGGTCTTATCATATGATCAGGCTCCTAGTTATTTACCCAATTGATCTGAAAACTTATGAACACAAAAATACCAGTAGTCAAATGTTTATAACAGCTTTACTTATAACTACCCAAAGTGGAGGCAACCAAGATGTTTTTCAATAAGTGAAAGGATAAGCAAACTAGTATATCCAAACAATGGAAGTGTTCAGTGATAAAAGGAAATGATCTATCAAGCCACAAAAAGGCAGGTTACATTTAAATGTAAGGTACATTTAAATGCATCTGAATTAGTATCACAAGTAACAGAAGCTAGCCTGAGAACGCTACGTGGTGTGTGATTTCAATTATATCACATTCCTGGAAGGGCAAACTATAGAGACAAAAATATAATGGTTTCCAGAGCTTAGGGCATTAAGGCAAGAGTGGGAGGAATGAATAGCTGAAGCACAGTGCTCAAAACACACACACACACACACACACACACACAAACTCACAACTGTTAGGGTATGTCAAAGTGCCACTGTAGCCAACTAAAAGTGCTACCAGTGGCCAAAGTTGGGACAATTGGAGTAATAAAATAAAGTAGTATTGGATAAAATAAATATCCATGAGTCCTTATGGACATAAATAATTAAATAAACTAATAAATGAGAGAAGAAACAAATCTATCCAGAAGAATTCCAAGTAACTTATTTAGACCTTTCCCCCTAAAATAGGGGAAGCATAACTCCCAGACCCTTAAGTCTGAGAAGGATACAGTCACTTTCTTCCAAAGAATACAGTATAGAAGAAAGGGTAAGAAAAACAGTGAAGAAACATGACAAACACTACATCGGCCATCAAAATCAATAGCAATAGACATCGATGCTGTAAATTGTACACACCCCAGATGTAACGTGATAAAAATTATACTTTGCCTTTGTGATTTTTTTCCACAAAAATCATTAACTCTAGTCTAATAGTGAGGAAAACATGAAATTCTAATAGAGATGCATCCCAACAATATATCTGACCAGCACCTCCCAAAACTATCAAGTTCATCAAAAACAAGGAAAATGTGATAAATTATCACAGCCACAAGGGAACTAAGGGCTCAAGATCCTAGAGTAGAAAAGAAACAATAGGTAAAAACTTAAAAACTTAGAATAAATTATGGACTTTAGTTAAAATTAATATATCAATATTGGTTCATTAATTTTAACAAATAAGCTGTACTAATGTAAGATGTTAGCAGTAAGGGAAACTGTGTGTGAGATTGAAAGGTAGAGGGAGGATATATGCAAACTCTTCATACTATCTGCTTCATATTTCTGTAAATTCAAAACCTTTTTAAAAAATAAACTCAATTGGCTCAGCGCACTGGCTCATGCTTGTAATCCCAGCACTTTGGGAGACAGAGGCGGGTGGATCACCTGAGGTCAGGAGTTTGAGACCAACCTGACCAACATGGAAAACTCCATCTCTACTAAAAATACAAAAATTATCCAGGGGTGGTAGCAGGCACCTGTAATCCCAGCTACTTGGGAGGCTGAGGCAGGAAAATCGCTTGAACTCTGGTGGCACAAGTTTCAGTGAGCCAAGATCATGCCATTGCACTCCAGCCTGGGCCACAAGAGCAAAATTATGTCTCAAAAATTAATTAATTAATTAAATGAAGTCAATTAATAAAAACAACATTCTGACTAACTCATGATATAGTTTAATATAAGTAAGATAATTTTTGGAACCCATACAACTGAGAGACAGTCTAGGGATCTTAATGATGCCCAGAGAAATGCAGTGCCAACAAGATCCAGCCTAAAGGAACTTGCCATCCTTACTCATTCATTACAAAATCTACAATACTACAGTTCCTTATGAAACCAGTGCTTGTCAAAATATGAAGTACTTACATCTCCATCTTAGTCCTGCAACCTAGTCCAGTAATTTCCCTAATTCTTTCTTCCCATTCATTCACAGTTAATCTTGAAAGATTTCTCTGTATTCACAATCTCATTTTCCATTTTTTCTTTAATCCACAATAATCTGGGTTCTGTCCCAACTCACTTCCAAGGTCAATAACAGCCTACCTATTGCCAAAATCAATGGTCACTCACCCATTATCTTATTTTACTTTTCAGAAGTATTTGATACATTATTTATTCTTTCCTTTTAACACATGCTTCCTTTGTATTCATCACATTTTGTTCTCTTGGTTTTCTTCCTAACTCTTGATTCTTCTTGGCGTGTGTGTGTGTGTGTGTAAATGGGGGTGGGGGAGAGAGAGACAGAGATTCCTGTTCTGTCCTTAAATGTTATTGTCCATAAAGTGCAGTTCAGCAAGTTCTTTTCACTCTGTTACTCTCTCCATGTGACCACCTTAACTCCCATCATTTTAGTAACTACTATATGTTAATGTATTCCAAATTTTTATCTCCTGTCCAGAGGTCTGTCATGAGAGTGAGAAGATGTCTTCCTGCTTACAATGATATTTTCACTTGACAGTCCCACTCACATATCAAAATCAACATGTTCCAGCATAACCTATCATCCCCTTCATTCAAAACTCCTTATACACTTATATTCTATGTTAGTATATCGTATGCCCGTTATTTACTCAAGACAACAGCCTAGTTGTTATAACTAGTTTGATCCTTACTTCAATTATTAAATCATCCCTTAATTATTTACAATTGTTTGTTAATTTTTAAAGATCCATCCACTTCTAACTGTCCTAGAACTCCCATTCTTGTTTAAGCCATCATTATCCCTTGCCTAGTTTCCCACAACAGCCTCACGCTGGTCTCCAAACCTCCTTACTTCCTCCTCCCAATCTGTTCTCCAGCCTCTCTTATCATTACCTAGTTCAAAGCACTTTACTGACTCCTCTTCATTATTTGTTTGAGGTTCAAATGATTTCATTTTGCCTATAGGATTTTTCATAATTAGGATGCTGGATAACCCTCTAGTCTACTTTTCTACTTCCTTCCCTCTTTCTACCTCACATTATGCTAAACTGCTTTTAGTTCCTCCAATGTCTATGCTGCTGCTTCTGCATAGGTCATTCCTCTACCCAACTCTCATTGTCAATCTAACTTCAGAGTTTTGCCTAAATAGCCCTTCTTTCAGGATGAATTCTCTCAATTCACAAATACCAAGTAGTTGCCTTTCTATAGTTGCCACACCCTCTCCTTCTCTCTCTCTCTCTCTCTCTCTCTCTCTCTCTCTCTCTCTCTCTCTCTCACACACACACACACACACACACACACACAATGCTAAATCTCCTGAGTGCTTATCCATACTGCTAATTAAACTCCAAGAACTATGAAGTTAGTGATAATATTTAAATTATTATCTCCCCAAGAATATCTGGTGGTACAACAGCTGACACAGAAATATTTAATAGATGGATTGATTGATCCAATGAAGGAAAGACAGATGAATGGTTAAAACATGAAAGTTGAAAAATCTAAAGTCAGACCTTTTTAAAAAAATACCTCTCTGGACTGAGTTACTGTTTGCCTGGTGCTTTTGATTCTAATACGTTATCTCAGAAATAGCCTTGGTTTCTGTGAGTATTAAAAAAAATGTATAAAGAAGACTCACTGTATCCCAAGTTTAAAGCAAGGATTTCCAAGAGAGCATTATTGCTCTAGGTCTGCAATCAGCATGTTAATCACCTAATACCATGTTTGAACTACACATGAATGGACAGGACCAAAATTTCAAGACATCAAAGGGCTCAAGTTTAATAATAACAGCTTGAAAGTAATCAGAGAATGGTTCAAAAATGAACTGTCAGCAACTGAAGAATAACAGTGGGAATTAACCAGGACATACTATGGGGCTATGATGGCAAATTCAATATGGGATGTATAAATAGCTACACAAGCCAGAATCAAATACCTGCTTCAGGCAGCCTTTAGACATGACAGTTGAAAGATTTCAAAGTTTCAAAGGAATAGATCTCAAGCAGATTAGGAAAATCTGGATATTAATAGCAGCAAAACATATATGATAATAGCAGCAAAATAATAGGGAGTGAGATCAAAGATATTTTGCTATACTTACATGCAGTAGAAGATTGAGAAACAAAACTATGGAGTGAAAAACTTGGAAGTCAAAGATGCATACTGTATTTCTCCAAATCAGCTGTTTTCATTCAAAAGCAGCATAGCCAAACAGCTTCAAAATGACTTTTTAAACTTTTTTCCTCAAGTTATACTTTAAAATTAAATAAAATCTCCACAGATAAACTACTATTAGATATTTCCCTTTTGAAATGGATAATTATAATATCTTATGTAACAAATATATAAATACGCACTAAAACGGCATTAACGATAAAACTCAATGTTCATCCAATTAAAAATGATAGGCCGGGCATGGTGGCTCATGTCTGTAATCCCAGCACTTTGGGAGACTAAGGCAGGAGGATCATTGAGGTCACAAGTTTGAGACAAGCCTGGCCAACATGGTAAAACCTCATCTCTACTAAAAATACAAAAATTAGCCGGGTGTGGTGGCACATGCCTGTAATCCCAGCTACTCGGAAGGCTGAGGCAGGATAATTGCTTGAACCCAGGGGGCAGAGGTTGCAGTGAGCAGAAATGGCACCACTGCACTCCAGTCTGGGAGAAAAAACAAGACTCTGTCTCAAAAAAATAAAAAATAGTAGTAGAGTGACAACAGAAATCTTTCTTTTCACTTCTACTCTGAAGTCCAGTATATCTTATTACTCATTATTGCTTGTACTGTTTTGTTTTGTAAATGAAGACATCATCAAAGAGAAAATGGTTATTAATTTTAATCAATTTTGAAATTCTACCTTTACATCTTCCTTTACTAATGTCACCTCTACTTAGACCACTCAGAAAATAGTTATGCAAGAAAATGACTTTATTTTTGTCCCAACTGTTTTAGCTTATCTAATTCTAAAGCTCCAAAACATCAGGTTATTTTAAATCTTCCACTTGATGTTTTCAGTATAAATTTGACCTACCACATGTTTAAAATTCCTGTAAGTACAGGAATGTGGTTCAGCTTTTCTCTGGTGTCACCTATGAGTCACACAATAACAAGAAGGAAAATAAAAAAACAACCTTCTCAATGCTGAAAAAGTACCTGTGTGGTAAACGAGTGAACCAAGAGTAAGAGAAATAAGCCTCTTAATCATTTGCTCACCTTGTGCCAGGTATGATACCTAGGTGAAAAGAATGGGTTAGAACACACTTGACCACCTCTCTTTTACCCATAAATCAAGCTATTAAATTGCTAATTTCTGAAAGGTCTGAGATACCTCCCTGTATCTTTTTTTCTACCTTTTTTGTTGATTTATTTCTAGGGGTTCCACATTTTCTCATTATCTTTGTTTTCCTGCAGCTATTTGTGCATATAATTGCTTTTAATCCATAAAGTTGTTATAAATAGTACTCTCTGTGATGAAGAATGCTGTACTTGACAAATTAATGATATTAAATTATTTAATAACTTCCTATTTTAAATAAATAATAAGAGATGCAATTCATTAGTTTATTTTTACTCCTTAGACACTGTATAGGCAGTTAATAAAGAGGAAGGAGCTAAGGCAAACTCATTTCTGCCTCAGGAACTAGAGTTGAACTCTTCTCCCAGTGTTGAATATTTACTTGAATTTCCACACAGAGTCCAGTGCCAATTACATTAAAATAATCCAGACACCTTCAAAATCTAAAGGCCCATTCATGGGATAAGTCGGAATCCAAAATTATGGAAACAGTGATTTCATAGGTGTCTGTAGTAACTTGTTCCCTTGGCTAATGCACCCCATTGAACTAAACAACACCAATACAAAATTTTATGGGACAATTATATTAGGTAGCCATAGGTAGAAACAACATCTGGCTTTTTGGCTAATTTCTCTGAAATAAAGAGCATTGGGTGTCATGAAGTAAAATCTATCATTAGATTTGTGTTCCCAAAAATTTACACTCCAAATTTTAGAAAAAGGTATGTTTATTTCAACTTATAAACTTTTTTCTTGGAATTTTTTTAAATCCTGGGTATATTTCTACAGTTCTTTGACTTAATTCTCTGACAGTGGATTTTTTGTGTTTGCATTTACTCATTTGTTTGATTTTGGTTTTAGTCAGTAAAAAGATACTCTATCTAATTTCATTTTCATTTTTCCATTTGCTTTGTAAAATTAACTTAAAGCATGTGTACAGACTTGAATGAAACTCAAAGTAGAAATATATAACATCCTTAGCGAGAAATGTAACTTGGTTTTTATGAAATTGTGTATCTTTTTTAATTGATGGACAAGTTTTAAAAACCACATGTTCTTGATTTGTGGCTATACTAACTTTCTAAAACAGGTTTATCCAGTTACTCTCTGTTTATACTAGTTATGACATTCCCTTGTTGTTTCACAACATATTTTTTTTAAATCTTAGCATGTAAGAGCTTCCCTCCCTTAGGTATGTTTATTCAGACTTGAATGCTGTGACAACAGGTATCAGGATTTTGCTACAGATGCAGAAAAAACTTGAGACATTCTCTTGTTTTCTTGAAGATTCCAGATGATAGTGGCTGGCTGCTCCTCACTTAAGTATGAATGTTCAAAATTGTAACTTTTCTTTAAGGCAGAGCAAAAATTTTAAACCCGTTATTTCAAAAGGTGTTTTTTTCTAAGCAACCTTAAGAAAATAAATGCCGCTTTGGGAAATCTTTATTATTGATTTTTAATAGATTTTATATCTATTAAACATTCATTTTTAATAGATTTTATATCTTAGCCCATGTTTCAGATTTTACACAATCTTCCTCTCAGGCCTAAAGGTAAAATTCTCATGGCTGCTTATCTCTGGGTAGTGATTTTCTTTCTTTCTATTCTCTTTCAGCAATGGTTTAATCACTGTATGTAGGCCATTTAAAATAATCAAAGGGAGGACAATTTACTTTTTCAGACCCTCTATTCCCATAATGACTTTCATATCTTTTATTAAATGTAACAGGAGAAAAATTAAGCACTGTTAAGCAGGGATAGATGTTGGTCAAAACATCCAAAATTTCAGGTACAATTTTGGACATTTAAGGAGGAATAAGTTCAAGAGATCTATAGTAAAACATGGTGACTATAGTAAATAACAATGTATTTTAGGCCGGGCGCAGTGGCTCACGCCTGTAATCCCAGCACTTTGGGAGGCGGAGGCGGGTGGATCACGATGTCACGAGATCGAGACCATCCTGGCCATGGTGAAACCCCGTCACTACTAAAAATACAAAAATTAGTTGGGCATGGTGGCACGTTCCTGTGGTCCCAGCTACTTGGGAGGCTGAGGCGGAAGAATCGTTTGAACCCAGGCGGAGGTTGCAGTAAGCCGAGATTGCGACACTGCACTCCAGCCTGGCGACAGAGTAAGACTCCGTCTCAAAAAAAAAAAAAAGTATTTTAAAGAATATAATAAAAGCTCTTAAAGCGTGACTCTGTTTTACATATCTACAATCATTGAAATATTTGCATAAGATGTCCTAATTTGCCCTCCCCCTTTGGCTTTCTCATCCAGGCACGCTAGATTTCCATCTATATCAACTCCTTTATCCTATTATGAATGCAACTATACCCTCTTTCTCTAACACTCTATTCTCAGCCTTTTCTCTTTCCAACATGCTCCTTCCCCCCAAATTCTGTCTAGCTTGGCATTCTTTCTCCAAGCCCATTCTCTTCTCTTTCTCTCTTCAAATTCCCACATACATCCTCCATTCTCATTTCTGCTGATTATTAATGGGCTTTTCAGCTCCTATCCAACAATTTTTGTTTCTTTTCTTTATGCCAATCTAGATATGAAATTTGGCCTTTTTTTTCTTGAATTTCACTTAATTAAAAGAGAAAAAAGCCCACAAATAGACAGTATACAGTAGACATTACTGGATGTTTTGGTGACAGAGTTTTATATCAAAGTAATGCAAACACCTTAAAATTAAATATTACATATCCCCACTCTTAAAATTTTTTCAGCCATTTGTCATTTCATCTACCACTATAACCTGAGCTCACTCCCCCATACACAAAATTTCAAGCTAATTTTTCATATAGAGGGATTCAGCAATATTTTTTAATCCTTGTTACTTGCTAACCCATGCCCTGTTTTCAAGCATGCCTTGAAAATCTTACTTTCAAGCCACAAGCACTTACATTATTTTCTTTACTTATTAAAAAAAGTATAATATCATCTCTTAAGGTCATAATCTTTTACTACTATAGGTGACATTTTAACAGTTTAGGTGTCTTAATTACGAAAACTGCATAGTAAGGAATTCATTCAGCTGAAAAAAATGACAAATTAAGGTGTTTACTTTTCTTACTTGAAGTGAGTTCAGAGCTAGGCTGCTGTGGCAGGTCTGAATGTGCTCAGGAATCTGGGCTCCACCTTCTTTCCACTCAGATGTCATTAACATATACACTTGTCACCTCATAGTCACAAGATGCATGTCCATCCTGAATATTACATCAGTGTCTCAGGCAGGAAGATGGGAAGATAAAAGACAGAAAGTATGTGCCAACTTAACCTGGCTGTCTTGAGCTTTGATGGAAGCACCACCAGAAGTTCCACTTATCGCTCATTCTGTAGCTCTGTTTTACACAGCCATTCCCAGCTTCAAGGGAGGTACATTGTTACCCTCATCTAAATTGAAGTCTTGAGGTAAGGAAGGAAAGATTCTGACTACAGTGTCATACTTTCTACCAAAATAAAAGTTCTAATTCTTACAATCTCAGGGAAAACCTCTCTGTTCTTCAGCTTATAACAAGGGTCAGATCATATGGTTTTGGCATAGTGGCATAGTGTACTGAAACTTTATATACTTTGTAGTATTTTAAATTGTCAAATGACATGTTACTTGCAATGGTCAGTATAGATAAATGATTTTGATGGTTTGCTGATGCAGGTCTTAGATTAGGTTTATCAATCTTATTGCTATTAAATTTGGGTCAGAAAATTATTTGTTGTGGAGGCTGTTTTCTGCCTTGAAAATGTTTAATAGCTTCTATACACTAAAGCCAGTAGCCCTCCCCACCTCTACTTGAGATAATGAAAAACGCCTCCAGACATTGCCCATGTTCTCTAGGAGGAAAAAAATGTTGTTGACTGAGAAACGCTCTCTTGGATTGATGAGGTTTTTTTTTTGTAATAGCACTAGAATTACCTGGGATGTCTTTTAAAAAAGACTACTCCCAAATTTCAGATTCAGTGGATATCTTTTGAAGCTTTGTAATTTGTTTTCAGAAAGTTCCTTGGATAGTTCTGATGCATACCCAAGTCTGGAAATCATAATATCATACAAAGTTTAAATTATCCAACAGTCAAGATGGAGCCTGACACTTAGACAAATGATAACAGAGAAAAAGCTAGATGCACTTGGAAACTGTCTTGGAGAGAGAACCTGTGTTGAGGTTCAGTAGATTGTCTAAATCATGGTGTTCAAAGGAAAAAGATGCTCTCAGGATAGTACTTGTAGCTGAGTAGGACTCTAAAACAGGGAGTGATTACAATATCTATTCAATCGTTCAGAACACAATTAGACAAGCAACAACATTATACATTAACAATTTAAAAGAAAGGGCCAGATACAGTGGCTCACATCTGCAATCCCAACACTTTGGGAGGCCAAGGCAGGTGGATTGCTTGAGTTCACGAGTTCAAGACCAGCCTGGACAACATGGTGAAACCACATCTCTACAAAAAATACAACACTTAGCTAAGCAGGGTCTCATGTGCCTGTCCCAGCTACTCAGGAGAGATGCTGACAAGGGAGAATCACTTGAGCCCGAGAGGCAGAGGTTGCAGTGAGCAGAGATTGCACCACTGAACTCCAGCCAGAGTGATAGAGCCAGACCCTGGCTCTATCTATGTGTATATATATATATATATATATATATATATATATATGCACATACATACTCACATACAACATTATATTCACAAGCAGAAACTAGTTAGAAGATATGATAGAAGATTCTATATATGATGGCAATAAATAAGATATCTAAAAATAAAATTAGGAATGTGAAAATGTATATTTAGGAGACTAAAATGTACTGGAACAAATAAAAGCATAAGTCTGGTTCTTGAATAAAAGACTCAAGATCATAAAGATGAATATTCTCCCTAAGCTAATCTATAAATTTATTAATACCCCACCAAACTCACTAGCCATAATTTTTTAATTAAAAGGTGATTCTAAAGATTATGAACAATAATAAAGGAAGAACAGTGTAGCAGATAGCACTACCAGATATTAAAGCAGATTTTAAAGATTAAATAATTTAAAGTATGTTGTTAGTGCATGAGTAGAGAGAATCATGAAAGAAACAGACTAAGATGAGAAATATGCAAAGTACAAATGAGAATTTAAAAGATGATTAAAGTGCCATTTCAAATCAGTAGAAAAGAAAAAAATTATTCATTCTATGAGAAGATTAAAGATTTAAATTTCAAAAATAAAACCAAAAAGTAATTTTAAACAATCAGTGAATTTTCTGTTTAAGACATTTACCTAGAAAAGACCTTTTTAGCATACCGTTAAATTTGTAAGCTACTAAATAAAAGACAAATACATTTGACACTTTAAAAACTAAAATAAAAAATATGCATTAAAATACCACCATGAATAGAGTCAAAGGCAAATGTCCAATTGAGGGGAAGATGCAGCCTACAGACAAAAGACAAATTTCTAAAGTATGTAAACAACTTTACAAATCAACAAGTTACATTGGCAATCTAATTGAAAATTGAACAAAATATATGAATTAAAAGTTCATATATATGGACATAAAAGTAGTATGTTGGGGTTTTTTTAGAGTCTCAGTCTGGAGTGCAGTGGTGCTATCTCGGCTCACTGCAACCTCCATCTCCCCAGTTCAAGCTATTCTCCTGCCTCAGCCTCCCGAGTAGCTGGGATTACACACATCTGCCACCACACCTGGCTATTTTTTTGTATTTTTAATAGAGATCAGGTTTCACCATGTTGGCCAGGCTGGTCTTGAACTCCTGACTTCAGGCAATCTGTCCACCCCGGCTTCTCAAAGTGCTAGCATTACAGGCTTGACTACCACACCCAGCCAAAAGTGGTATTTTTAAAATGTGAAAGCATGTTCTCACTCATAGGTGGGTGTTGAACAATGAGAACACATGGACTCAGGGAGAGGAGCATCACACACTGGGGGCAGTCAGGGAGAGGGTAGGGGAGAGACACTGGAGGGTGGGGAGGGTGGGGAGAGCAGGGAAGAATAACATGGGGAGAAATGCCAGATACAGTATGCATCTAAAGTAAAATAAAAATAAAAGAAAAAGAAAAAAAAAGATGTAAAACTTTACTAAGATATATGTAAATTAAACGAAAATTGAGATACTATTTGCTGTCTATGTAACAAAGATCCAAAAGCCTGATACCAATGGAAAAATCTGGACTTTCATTGATCATGAGAAGGTGACTTGCTCTAACTTTTTTGTGAGTAATTTTGAAAACTCTGCTAAAATTATCATTGTACCTATTCTTTGACCCAATAATTACACTTTAGAAATTTACAGTGTAGGTACACATGTATTAGTTTTCTATTGCTAACATACTTGTATTGGTTTTCTACCACTGCTGTAACAAATTGCCAAAAATTTAAACTTAAACATACACATTTATTATCTCACAGTTCTGTGGGCCATAAGACAGATGGGTTTGGCTATTTTTTTAAGTTTAGAATCTCTCAAGGTTTTAACAGGGCCCTACTTTAATCTGAAGCTTCTGCTTATTCAAATGGCTGGCAGGATTCAGTCCCTTGCAGTTCTCCAGAAAAGAACCCCATTTACTTATATATCCATTCATTCATTTGATTATTTAGTCATTGATTTATTTGTTGTTGACTGTCAGCTAAGAAGGGCCACTAGCTCCTAAAGGCTACCTACCTGTAGTCTCTAAATTCTGACTCACTTCCTTCATCTAAAAAGCCACAAAGATGGGTCAAGTTCCTCTCATGCTTCAAATCTCTTCCGCCTCTGTTTCCATATTCTGTCACTCTGACTGACCTCTTCTAGTCAACTCAAGTTGCGAAAGTTCCTCTTCCACCTTTAAGAACCTGTGTGATTACATTAGGGCCACCTAGGTAATCTTCCTATTTTAAAATCCATGACCACAATTTCATCTGCACAATTCCTTGTACTGTGTAGTGTAACAGGAACACAACATAACACTAGGGGTTGAAAATTATAGGGTTAAAATTCTCCCTACCACAGTGACATATTTTCAGAACTATTTACAGCACCATTGTTTGCAATAGCAAAAATAAATGAAAACAATCTAAAAATACTCCAAAAAGGACAGATTAAGGACATTATGGGATCTCCTACAATGGGACATTATTCAATTGTGAGCAAAAATTGAGGGAGAGCCCTATTTTCAAATATGAAAAGCTCTTAAGGACTTGTTAAGTGAAAAAAAGCAATGAGCAGAACTATGCATACTATGCTACAGAATGTTTTTTTTCTAGTTAAACAAAAGGAAAAGAAAAGTAAATGCAAGATTTTTGTTTAAAACTGAGACTGATTCTTTCAACCAGAATAAAAGACATTTAACAGACTCGTAATTTTCATAACATGTAATCTTAATTCAAACAAAATTTTTGAAAAGAGAGCTAAATTAATTTCTTTGTGCATTTTGGTCTCTGTGGTTTTATTGTTGCTATTGTTGTTCATAGTTAGAGACCAGTACAGAAGGAAAGCTGGGCTAAAATTAAAATTAGCTATAAAATTGCCACACCAAAAAGCTATATATCCTTTGCAGGCTTTAAACAAGTATTTCATTTTCTCCTTCAGTTCCCTATGCTTACTATGTATGAGCTGTTGCTGCCATATCTCTAAAGATATCTTAAAAACTAATAAAAACTGCAAAAATATTGCTTAATTAAGTCTTCACATTAATTATTGGCCTTAAACCAATATTTTTAATGAAAGTATACTGTAAAGTTGAATTACAAATTTAAAGCCTCTTATTGACTAAAATGAAAAATGAAAAATTCACATCTCAGAAAGTGACATTTTATGGACACCTTCAAAAGATATGGGGAAAATCTTGCAATCTATCTTTCTCAAAAAAAAAAATCTATTTACTTTTACTTTATTTTTGAACAAATTTAAGATCATGTGTACTTGTTTTTATTCTCATTGCCTTTTGGCCTATCGCATTAATATTCCAGGCTCAGGATATCCAAAGTCAGAAGAACTTGTTCCTTTCTACCCACCACCAAATCCAAACATATCCCTTTTCTTAATGTCTCTGTCTCTGTTAATGTTATACATCTGTCTCAGTTTGCTCCTAATGCCATGACGAAGTACCAGAGACTGGGTGGTTTAAACAACAAAAATCCATTTTCTTACAGTTCTAGAGCTTAGAAGTCCAAGATAAAGGCACCGGCAAGGTTAGTGTCTTCTGAGACCTCTCTTCTAGGCATGCAGGCGATCACCTTCTTGCCATGTTCTCAGGTCTCAGATGGTCGTCTCTTGGTACACGTGCACGTGCACCCTGTCCTCTCTCCACTCCCCACTCTCCGTGTCTTGATCTTCTCTTCTTATAAAAATAACAGTTAGATTGAATTAGGACCCTCCCTGAAAGCCTATTTAACCTAATTACCTCTTTAAATTTACACACTGCCATGTGTGTACCTATGCAACTATCTTGCATGCTCTGCACATGTACCCCAAAACCTAAAATGCAATAAAAAAATAAATAAATTTTAAAAAATAAATTAATTAATTAAAAATAATAATAATAAATTTTCTGTCTCTCACATTCATAAATACTGGGGGTCAGGATCTCTGCAAGAAATTCCAGGAAACACAATCTACCCATAATAACATGCAAGTATTCTAATTACTCAAGAAGGGCTGAGGCCATCTGACTCCTTCCTCTTTCTCCCTCTTTCCATTCAAACAGGTTTTGTACAAATTCTACTATGTCACTTTTTTGTGCTATTTCTACTCTAATGGATATTTTTTATTTAGACTAATTCCTACAGCATGTTAACAAACTCTTCAATGCTGCCTTACACTTTGCCACCAGATCTGCCTAAAATTTTGCAGTGATAATTTTTTATAAACTCAAAACCTCCAGTGACTCTTAAGTTATTTTCTAGCAATCGCCTAACAATTACTTAAACTATTTTTTAGAAATGTCTTTAGATTGCTTTTTAAGGCCTATTCTCATCTCTTTCCTAAGCCTTTAATGTTATATCCCACGACTTCCCTGTGGAGACTTTAGTCTTTAGAACGGTGTGTTCATACTGTGCGGAAATAATTATTGGTGAATCGTGACACTATTTGGCCAGGATTTATTAACAAGAATGGAATGGAATGGAATAGAATAGAATAGAATAGAATAGAATAGAATAGAATAGAATAGAATAGATCAGAGTAACATTAAAGAGTATCTAGACATTCATCTACATTATAACATTTTAGTTTGGGCTCCTTTATTTTTCTTCTCCATCAAGTTATTCCTTGAGGCTTCTCTGAACTTTTTATTATATGCCTTTCTTTGAATATCTTCCAGACATTATTACCTTATTGGTAATTAGATTGTACGACACATGAATATAAATTACACTTATTTTCCCAAGCAATAGCTGGATTCTGTGCACAGAAGTCATTATTTTCTGAAATTTTTCCTCTGACTCTCAACTCACAGGGTGTTCAAAACCTAGGAATGCGCCACATGGCAACTGTGCACAGCAGCATGACAGCAGTTAAAGCATCAAAAAACATCACATTCCCCAACATTTATCAGTGTTTGAAACTGCCTAAGCACCCATTTTCAATGTAACACTGGGCAATTTAAAGTTAACACTGGGTGGACCTGAACTATTAGTCATGTACAAGTGCTGCTGTAAGCACTTAAAAAATGTGTGTTGGTTAAGCATCCACAGCACTCCGGTACTGCAAACCAACCAACAAAGCAAAAACCTGGGAGCAAAAGTCTTCCTGACTCCTGGGAACAGAAGTGAAGTTTGGCTGTTACAGCAATAGACTTAGTGGGATGGAAGGACCTCTTTTTGGTAAAATAAGGTGAGAATATAACACAAATATCTGGTCTAGACAGAGGAGGTACATAAATAACAGCAAATCATTTCTAATGTGTTTTAGTTTTTAAAGAAAATTTAAAAATAAATCAATGCTATATGTCTTAGTCCATTCAGGCTGCTATAACAAAAATACCATTGACTGTATGGCTTAAACAACAAGCTTTATTCCTCATGATGCTGAAGACTGGGAGTCCAAGATCAAGGTACTGGCCAATTCAGCGCCTAGTGAGAACCCCATTCTTAGTTCATAGATGACTGCCTTCTTACTGTGTCCTCACACAGAAGAAAGAGGGAGGAACCCAAGGGCAGTGACTCATGCCTATAATTCCAGCACTTTGGAAGGCCAAGGCAGATGGATCACTAGAGGTCAGGAGTTTGAGACCAGCCTGGCCAACATGGCAAAACAAAAATTAGCTGGGTGTGGTGGTGGGTGCCTGTAATCCCAGCTACTGAGGAAGCTGACACAGGAGAATCACTTGAACTCAGGAAGTGGAGGCTGCAGTGAGCTGAGATTATACCACTGTACTCCAGCCTGGGGAACAGAGTGAGATTCTGTCACACACACAAAAAAAAAAGAACAAGAGAGATTTTTGTAAGGGCACTAATCCCATTCGTGAAGGCTGCACCCTTATAACCTAATTGCCTCCCAAACTCCCAATTACATCACCTGGGGTGCTAGAATTTTAACACATAAATTTTGAGGGAACAAAATCTTTCAGTCATTAACTTATAATATTATTATATATTAATTTTAAACTATTTTATCTATTCATTGATATTGCAAAGTCCATTGGATTGACACCTGCATTTGTCCCAGAAACAAAATGAACTGATTTGGGTTACCTTCATCTTGCAACTACTTGCTCTATGCATATTTTGACTAAGACTAAGGAAATCACTGAGGTAGAGAGGGGTTTGTCTTCCACTAGTTGAAACATGGGCAAAACTGTGAAGACTATTTTTCTTTTAAAAAAAAAAATACACAGAAACATTGGATGAGGAATTAAAGGTGGTTCAAGTTAACCACTGCGTGTCATCAGAACTTTGGGGGCATTGAGAATTTTGGCCACGCAGGATCTGTGCTTGAAAGAAAATGTACAGACCACAAACAAATAGAGTACATACTTCAAATTACAGGAAAATGTATATTTTAAGTTTTCTTCATTATTATCAACAAAACTGCAAGACTAATGCTTAGGCAGTTATTGTTTCTCTTTACTTTAAATATGTCTCTAAAATCTTGCTTTCCATTTCTACGGTGGATCAGTGATTTTCAAATCCATATGAATCATTTAGAAGGCTTTGCAAAAATGCATACTTCAAAGGTGGATTCACAAGGATTCTAGTTCAAACGGTCTAGGATGAGACCCTGAGATCTACATTGTTAAACCTGCTCCTTTGCTCTGCCCAGATGCCTCCATCACCAATTGAGGATTTTCTGTCAGATGATCTACAAACCATATTTTAAGAAATAACACTGTAGACACTGCTTAATTTCATTCCTGATATCTGTATTTTAGATGCACAAACCAATTTCTCTCCAAGATCTGTGTATATCTCATCCAGACCTCTGTTACCTAAAGTGTATGACTTAAGTAGCACCAAATTTTTCATTACAGCTAAGAATAATTATCCCTGGCCAGTTATTTCTACTATTATCTAAGCTGGTTATTCCTCAGTTAAAATTACCCATTTCTCTTATTATTCAGTCTGATTTTTCCCCAATACTAAATGGCTATGTCAAAATATTGGGTCTTATCTTTATGAGGTCACAATTAATATATATGTAGCAATTTGGAGCAGCCAGACTACCTCCATCAAAATCAGTGGGGATAGTTTCTCAAACTGAAGATTTTTGGCATCTCCCTCAGATCTATTTAATATCAAACTCTGGGTCACAGCTTAAATTTCTGAAGTCTTAACAAATTCCTAGACTTTCTCTTGTACCACTGCCAATTGCCCTCTGTCAAGGATTCATAAGACAAATATATTTGCAATTTCTACTTCACTTCATTTTACAAGTTTGCAGTGAATATATAGCACTCAGGTAATTGGAAGAGGAATAAAGCTAATAAAAGAATGAGGAAAATCAGCTAAATCTAATGAGATTATGAAAGGGAAGCCTGAATGGGAGAAAATTGCTGGCAGAAATTGTCTTCTAAATTCACAATTTTGCCATCAGATCCAACCATGTTTTTAGTACTATATTCTTGGGACAAAGAGAAGCTATCAGCTTCTGGGAAGACTTTTGTTCCTTGCTATGTTTCAACACAGGTGAGAAAATCTTCACTGAGTAGCTGTGCGTGCGGTCACTTGATGCAGGGAGGACAGAGATTGCTAATCTCTTTAACACATGAACTGTTAATACTATTATTACTCATGACATTATTGTTCTTTGGAACCTGTTTGTACTGAAGCAATATCTTTATGTTACTTTTACTTTTATTATTTGCTTTTAACTTTATATTAGTTTCAGGGGTACATGTACAGGTTTGTTATATAGGCAAATTGTATGTCACGGAGGTTTGGCACACAGATTATTTCATTACCCAGCTAATAGGCATAGTTCCTGATAGGTAGATTTTTGGTCCTCACCCCCATCCTACACTCCACCCTGAAGTGGGACCTATTGTTTATCGTTCCCTTCGTTGTGTCCACAGGTACTCAGTGTTTAGTCCTCAGTTATAAGTAAGAACATAAACTTATTATATCATTATAATAAGCTGATTATATCATTACTCATGGTGCTATATCATCCATCATTCTGCCCATAAATATCAGCATTCATTGTCTCTCTCAAAACTTGTAGTATGCTTTGTTGATGATGACCATAAATGCAAGTCTTACCCAGAGGATGCAAGAAACTAAATGGTCATTTGCTTTCTGGTCATGTTATATTTGCCATTTATAATTTAATATTGTAATCGCAGATCAACATATTTTCACAGCCCCACTTCTACATATTTCCACCAGCAGAAAGCATAGACAAGTCTCTATGTGGAGTAATAAGAATGATCTCATTTGTACAAAGAATATCTGTCCATTGTCAACCATGTGTTAAGACCAACCCAGGAAGACTATGGCATCAGCGAACCATTAGTGTTAAGGAAAAAATAGTCTTCAAGTCCTCAGAGGACATAGAAGGACAGAGGGGCTGAAGCCATTTCTGAAGGACTAACAAACATACAGTGTGGAGCTTCAAAAGGATTGGGGTAATGGCTCTGAGTGTCAGTGGTTGAGCTGCACAGGGTAAATGATGCCTGCTGTTACCCCTGTTATGGATGTGAGAGACTGGAGACTGCACTGTTGTCAGAATCGACATGTTCATGAGCCATCATATTAGCCCACACTGTAGCTTCAGCCCAAGGGGTGCTAATGAACGTGGGGAGCCCATAGCCCTAAATTCTTCCTGCAGTCCACAATGTGCATGAGAATCACCCAAATTCAGTGTGCCAGCACTAATGCAGCTGTCCAGTCTCATGCAACCACACAAACAAACAGACCAACAACAACAACAAAAAAGAACCCATCACTCTGGCCAGAGAGAGTGATCTGCTTGCCAGTCAAGGATCCTGGAACTAGGACCCGGAATGGGGATCAAGGGCAACCACATAGGAACAGATCTCAGAGCTCCTTGTGACATCTGGTCAACCTAGCCCACTGAGTGGAATATTGAAAAGTGTCCCCCAGAAGAGAATTTGGGCTCAGTTCAGGCTCAGATGCTTCACATAAAATGCCCTGAAATCTCAGGTATGGGAGGAGGACTTAAACATGTGAAAATGGCACTCAAAAGCACAAAACTTGGTTAATCTCAGACCAGGGAAGGGGCCTGGCTTGCATGGACTTAAGAAAGTAGTCTTGAAAATAAAGCTCTAATGTAGAAGGGCTGATGAATGGGCATAAACCTTGGTCAATGTTAATCTCTTTCAACTGTGCTTAAATTTGCTTTTTTCTTAAATTCATGACAATAATGGTATGTATTTGAGGTCAGGGTAATTAAGTTTTTAATAAGTTCTACTGAACGGAATGATCTCTGTCTTCTCTATATCAGCATTGCTTTCTTTTTCTAATGAAGGAAGAAATGAGATTATCCAAGAATGATGCTTTTGACAATGAAGAACAGGAAGAGATGGATCCTAGACCTGAAGCTAAAGAGATGTTGCCTCAACCCTGTAACAAAGCTTCATGTGCACTCTTTGAATAATATTTAAAAAGATAAGTACCCTTCCCTACTCCTATTTTAAATCATCATTAACAAACCACTGGTCTTCATGTGGAACCATAAATTTTGTAATAAATTTGTAATCAAATTGTAATAAATTTGTATTCAAATTACACTTATTTCGCTCTTTCTCTACTAAGATGGCATGAAACTTTAGAAGTTACAGAGAGGGCCATAAGACATAAGAAAGTTGTCAACTATTTCAAATCATTAGCTAGACAGGTGCCTCCCAAAAATATTTACCTGAAGGACTTCAATCGCTGATAGTGGACTTGATTTTCAGTTCCCTTGTAGTGAATCAATCTCTTTCTTTTCTCTCTCTCTCTCTCTCTCTCTCTCTCTCTCTCTCTCTCTCTCTCATTTCCCACTCCTCAGGCTCTACCTTTCCTCTATTCCAACTAGCATTTCATAACTATCAGTGAGGCTGGAATGGGGGACTACATCTATGATCTCACCTGGTGATTTTATGTCCTGATTGTTTTAAGAAACAATTATTGTTGAAGTTTGGAATCTTACCACAGGACAGGAGAATAGACATAGTTAGGGTTTACTGATAAAGAAGTTTAAGTTTTTTCTGCCTTATAAACTAATTGAATAACAAATGTATTGTTTAAATATCCAAAGATTGCACCTGGCTTGTTAAGTGTATTGCTTAAATATCCAAAGGTTGTACCTGGCTTGTTAAAATGGTGTGGGCTGAGATACTAATTGTGACATCTTTCCTAGTTATGCTTTCCTTTGAAAAAGTATTCAGGTTGCTTTGAGTTGTCCATATGCTGGTGAAGATGCCTAAATGTAAGAAGCTAAAGGCTTCAAAACAACAAAAGTTTATGGTGATTTAAAGCTGTAATCATTTAGCTTTGGAAGTAAACTTTGTGGAGAGGAAATTAATATTAACTTAAAATGCTGAAAAAGCATAAAGAAATGCATCGATCCATACCTACAAAGCGTATTTCTTGAAATCTTTCTTATCATGTTTTCCTCTATGATTTATAACTATATATAAATAATCTAAAATTAATAAATTCCTTGCTATATTTTTAATACATATTTTTATGTATTTTTGTTGAAAATCCCTGACTGTTATGCTGCACTGTCTGTTTTGCTCTCTTACAATAACTTGTGCTTGAGGAATACAGACCTGCTGAGGTTGATTGCATGAAAGCTATTAAATTTGGCAAAGTCCCTTGGAGAAATCAACAAATTCCTGAAGACCTGGCCATTAGATTCAAATGTCTCTTAGCATACGAGAAGGAAGCAAAGTGTCATTTCTGAGTAACATGTTGTCCAAAGAAGACATAACCTCCAGCTCCATTCTACAACCTAAAAATGGCTCTTGCAAGCTCTCCTGTCTCCTGCCCCCCTCAAGCCTTATCTTTCTGTCCCCATTAAACTCTAATGCTTTATCTGGTATGAGTGAAAAACAAATAGTACTTAGCAGAAACCTAGATAACTGATAATTCAAGGTGAGTGGTCCCAAAGAGAGCTCCTTTAAGTTTCTCTTTAAAAGAAAAAGACACCTGAAAAAAGCGGATTTCACAAAACGGGAAATGGAAAACATATTGCATGCATTTAAAATGGATGATTTGAATATAAAGGAAATCCCTTTTGCCCGTAGTTCTCTCTTTCTCCACTATAAGGGCATGAAACTTTAGAAGGTACCAAGAGGGCCATAAGACATGAGAAAGTTTTCAACGATTCCAAATCATTATCCATATGTGGATTTTAAGAACCATTACTCCTATGAGATTGCTTTTAATTTCTAGGGCTCCATAGGGCATTCTTTGTCTTATATCCTGTATTCCTCCTTTGTTTGGATGTTATAAAGCAGACTTAAACTCTATAGTTCATTCTGATGAATAGTTTTATTTACTCAGGAATATGATCTTCATCTCAGAAGGACTAGATGTAGCATTTGATACAAAGGTCAGCACTGCTATATTGCTTACAAATTACGAATTTTAATAGCCCTCTGCCTTCCAGTATACCCCCCACCATCCATATATGACTAGCATGAAAGAAAGACCTGTTCTTCTGGCAGGTTGAATATAAAACACTGGAGTTTTTGTTTAAATGAAAATCATTTCATTTTTCATTTTTGAAACCAAACCAATGACCTCTTAGTGGTTCAGTTAATGCATATGAAAACTTGATGGAAGCTGTAACTTACTACTGCTGTTACATTGATCTTTGGGAAATAAGATTTTTTAAAACATATTTTCAATTTACCACATTCTATGCTAAAACATTTTAAACTAAAATTTTCTGTTCATCAAAGATTATGGCCAGTCATCGAGTAATTAAGAGAATCTGTAATGTAAGTCAACAAGTCATGAAGATCATGAAGAAAAACTATGATCCCTGCTCTGTCCTGTGTAGTTGGGCTCAGTGTGAGGTATGCTTTCAAAAAAAAAAATGATGATTAATAAATAATTATAAAGAAATCATCATTTAGACTGCCCCCTAGTGTTCGTAAATTCAAAGGCCTGTAGAACCCAGACGATGTGAAGCAATGGAGAGATCAGAGAACACATAATCCATGTCACTGAGTATCCACTGCTGGCTCCAGCCAACATTTTCCAAGTAGAACTGTGGTCCTTGATTTGCCAATTATTCTGGATTCTCCAAAATGTCAGTTCAGATTTTGTATGTGAAATCTATCAATTTATCAATGTTGGCCCCTAACTCAATTTTTACACATATAATGTTCTGTGAACCAAACTAAAAGCATCTGCAGGCCAGATGTGGCCAAAATGCTATCAGTTTGCAAACCCTCTTCTAGATTAGTGACTTATAAGCTTGTTTATTATCAGCATCATTCAATTATTCACGGCTTCTGCATTTAATATTCATCCCTATATACCTCTCTCTCCCTTCTACTTACTTGCTGGAGTGTGATGGGGCCTTCATTACCTTGTTTCCCCAAATGCCACTTAGTCTGTGGAAATACACTTCTCTAAGTACATACTCACAATTCAAAGTTATAAGAAATAAACCCTATGACATATCTGTAGGACACAATTTGGTGAGGATGGGAAAAGTCAGATAAATTGACATAGATACCCAATTGAAGGAACTTAAAGCAAAATATTTGTAGCACATCCCTCTGAGTAATGAGAAGATGAGTACATTTTAAAAGGTAAATATCTATGTTTGGGCAATAAATTTATATTATATATATCCACTGCAAGAGTTTTCAATTACTTAGCCTTTTGGTTATAATCAAGTGAAAGAGTTTTCAAAGTACATTTCTCTGGGTGGTGGAGAGGGGTGTATGGGAAGAAGATATTAGGTATTAGAAGAAAACTAATTTTTTCTTAAAGGATTGACAAGATTGATGATGTTCATGCCTTTTCAAACATAAATGTATATCTTGCCCTTTAAAAAATACTGTAAATGTTCTAAGCATAAAAACTAAGTTCAGGTTTCAATGACAACAAATAAATACACAGTTTAATTATTTTTCTTTGTACGCTCACAATCCACTTTGACAAGCTGGAAAAAAATGTATTTTGTCTCAGAAAATCCAAAAGAGAACCTCCACAGAGTGGACAGACCTATCCTGTGCAAATTCACATTCACTAATTCAGATTGTATTCACTGCCTTGAGCTTCAACACCTACTTCCCAAAATTAAATGCCCACATCTTTGTAAAAATACTATTGGTTATTTTACAGGCATTTTAAATTATTTGAATAAATTAAGGCACACAGACTAATGCAGATGATTAAGAATATAAATTATGCTTAGATTACACATTCAAGTTGACTATTAAATTTGTTTCTTTTTAAATTTCCCCTTTACTTTTCTTTCAGGAGAACCCCTGCTACTTTCTCTCTCACAATCATTTCTTTGCTATCTTTTCTCTTTTTGTTTTCCCTTTTCCTTTCTTATTCCTTTTTTCTTTTTTTTTTTTTTTTTCTACTTATGGGTGGATTTTGACTACAAGTGTCAAAATGCCTAAGAGGTATTTTAACAAACAGAATTTATTTTTCTTAAAAAACAAGAAGTCAAATGATTGGCATTTTCTAGCATTAGTCTGACTGTTCTAAGATGCCATCAGGAACCTCATTTCTTTCGATTCTCTCACTCCGCCATTTCTACAGTGCTGACTTTCATTTTCACGTTTGTTACATGGTTATAAGCTCCAGTTCATGCTGCTGCTTCAGATATTGCATCAATACTATAATGTAGAAGAAATATGAAAAGTGGTACTAAACACTCTGCCCTTTCATCAAGAAAGATAAAAACTCAAGGAAGCATTCACTTTGATCTCATTGGTTACCTATAACCTTTGAAATCATTAGAACTATGAATGTCACATGGTCAAACACTGCCACAAAGGAAGCTGGAAAAGAAAATATACACCTGAAGATACTGTTGTGTCACATAAAATCCAGGTTTTGTTCAAGTAAGAAGAGGAAAATATGTATTCCATAAGCAGCTAACAGTACTTGTCATAATGAGCCAAAGGGTAGCAAATATTGCCTATTTTCATAATTCAACTAGGCTAACAGAAGGCCCAGTAAGACCCTTATACAAGTATTTGAAAAATAAATTTAAATAATTTCTAATTAGTATAATGGGTGTTCTTTGCACAGTGGGTACTTTTAAAGTGCTTTGTGGGTACTTTTAAAGTGTTTTGTGCTTTTGATGAAAATTGTCTTAGTATTTAAAACTTTTTCTTATCCAATTCTTGTCCCATTGAATTAGCAACGCTGGTAAAGAAAGGCGTCTTATTCCATTTTGTGTTACTGTAAAGGAATACTTGAGGCTGGATAATTGATAAAAATGAAAAGTTCATTTGGCTTACAATTCTGGATGGCTGGAAAGTTCAGTACTGGGCCTCAGCATCTGGTGGGGGCCCTTGAGCTGCTTCCAGTCATAATAGAAGGTGACGATTATGTGACAAGAGAGGAAAGAAGAGAAGGGAGGAGGTGCCAGGTTCTTTCTATCAACTAGTTCTCAAAAGAACTAAGAGAAAGAACTCACTTACCCTTGAGGGAACACATTAATCTATTCATAAGGATTTGGCTATATAACACAAATACCTCCAATAAGGCCCCGCCTCCAAATTGTATCCCATTGGGGATGAAATTTCAAAAAGAGATTTGGAGGGAACAAACAACCTATATTTAAACCATAGTAAAAGAATTGGCTTTGCAAAAGCAAAATGTACTGAGTGTATTAATATTTTACCAATTTCCAGCCAGGAGAGTATGAATGTTGCATTATTACATTGCTTTGAAACAAAGCATAATTCTCAATTTAGAAGTTTAAATTCAGATGTTAAAGTTGCATATTTAATAATGCACAACAATAAAACTCTCATTTAAATGACAAATAATTTTATTTTTAATCTGTTATAGACATTCACAATGTTTTAACAATGCAGTTTTGACTAAATGGAAGTAGTCAAAACCTGTGAGATTGGAAATAGTATTTATAAAATATAAATGATTCATAGCAGGATCCCATATTGCCAAAAAAATAATAATGATGAATTCAAAGAATCCTGATTTCCTGATTTGCAAGACTGATAAATTCTTCCTAGGAAGAAATTGCATAACTCAGAAGCTCCCATGGTTGTTTTTCTATTCTAAATCTTCTGGGATGTATAGATGTCAAGACGGCAAAAGAGTTTAAATCACCTTTTTTCTCCCACTGATGCCATACCTCTTAATTTTTTTCTCTTCCTTCAGGTCTTCTCTGTCTATGCAGATTGTTCCTTACCTCTCTCCCCTCATCCTTTCTTTTTTCCTTCTCATCTTACCAATCTACCATTCATTTTCCTTTTGAATTTCCTTGAAGATTGCTCCAGGTCTCTCTTAGAGAATCAGCAGCAGAGCCAAGGGGAACAGATCTGGCTGCATAACTCTGAGGCAGGGTACTGTCCCCACACCCTTGTAATTCAGAGCTTGGCTGGTACATGAGTAAAAACCCAAGTTACTAAAACACTGCCTTAAGAGATTTATAATTTCAGTTTGGATTTTTGTTTATTTGTTTTAGAAGCATTTTCAGCTCTTTGCCACTTTTTCTTACTCCCACTTTATCTTTTTCTCTTTTTAAGTTTAGTTATTGTTTTTAGATATTTGATACCAAATTATTTAAATTAAACTTAATTTATGGTGACTGATAGAATTTTCAATTTTAGAAAATGGAAAGTCTGCTGAGAAAATGGAAATGCCAGCTCCCTTCCCTCCCCACAGCCACCCACACAAACCTATTTATCCAGCACAAAGCCACATTAGTATATTCCGATAAGGGCTACGAAGAAGTAAGGGATTTTTCCAAATAAAACTCCCCTTTGTTCTTTTTTTTAGGCCTCTTTAAATAGTCAAATGTGTGTCATTAAGTTAATCTTTAAAGTGCCCCTTTAAATGACTAACAATTCTCATTTCAACTGTTACAGTGTAAAACGTAAATTTTATTATATACAAAGAAATAGCCTTCTTCCTTTATACCTGATAATGATAAAGTCATAAGCTGCCTTAAATTTATCTCTGCTTAGCCATTTGCAACATAGTTTATTGTAGATATTAACTGCTATTTAATGAGATTACATATAAAATTAAGTAAGTGCTCAGTCCTCCAGAGGTGAAATGGTAGCAATTCAGACCTTAACTCAAAAACCTCTTGAAAATACTAGGGTTCCAACTTAGTTCTGGTAATGTGAATCAATTGCCAACTATCTGAATACTTTACCCCTACCCATCACTCTCCATATTTCTGCATCATAAAAGCAGAGCCTTAAGGCACAACATTGACTTTCTGAGAGTAAACATGTCTTAAATATAAGAACTTGATACTTTTTAGTTTATTCACATATTCTTTCCCTGATGTAATACATGGATCCTGTTTGTTTGGCTTAATTTAGGAAGAAAAGGGTCACTAAGAAATAGGTTGCCATAATTGAGTCAGCAAGGGCTAAAGAACACTAATCACCTTAATAATCAATTAAAGTTAAATTCCTGAAACATACCAAATAATTTAAGAGGAAAAGTGAGAAGGAATCTAGTGGCTTGAAAATTAGAATTTACTGATTTTGAAAGTTTTTTTTCTAGAATTAGAAATTGATAGCAGCAGAAGGCAGACAAATTTATAGGCAGACAAGGGTGGGTCCCTGGTGAAACCCAACCTTCAAGCCAAAGACAGCTTATTGCCTGAAAACTGAGCTGTCAGCATCCACAATTGGAGAGAGAATTTCCTCAGTGCCTTTTAGCCAACCAAATGATGCTTTCTCCAGCCCATGGACCAATCAGCACACCACCTCCACCTTCTGGGCCCATAGAAACCCCAGACTCAGTCACACATTAAGACTACCCACCTTTGGGTAGGGGCTACACACTTCAGTTCCCTTCTTGTGTCCAGAGCTGTTCTTTCACTCAATAAAACTATCCTCTGCCTTGCTCACTCTCTGGTTGTCCACATAACCTCATTCTCCTTGGATGTGAGACGAACCCAGGACCAACAGAGGGATGGGTGTGAAAGGAGCTATAACACTGTAGTTCTCCTGCCCTCCACTGGCACTGTATGGCCTCACTACATGACAGCAAGCACTGGTGGGGCTGGGCCAGCCAAGAGCCATGGGCTGAGGCAGGGTGGCACTGAACAAGCTCTAACACAAATGAACCAAAACATGTCCCTCCTGCTTGTGGCCCTGTAGGCAGTCAGAAGGAGAGAGAGCTGTAATGATCCTTTAGGGCTCAGATTTCAGGACTGAGAGCCATAACACCCCTTGGGGGGCTGCAGTTGCTGGCATCTCCTAGTTTTGGGGCACCACTGCCTCCCCCTAATCCAGATGCCAGTACCCAAAGCAGAAGATTGTCACAGCATCCCCAGGCCAGCCACAGGCTGAGCACAGAGCCATGGTAGGTGTGGAATCCAGGCCCGTAGAATAAGCTGAGTGCAACCAGCCAGACGAAGCGGGTGGGGCAAGCCCAGCAGCAAGCCAGCCTCCAAGCAAGGCCCAGGCAGGGGCACCACTGGCTGCAAAGATTTCCAGCTGGTGAAGTGGCACCAAGAGAATCCTGTGTCAAAATGACTTGAGGTATAATCTAGAACAGACTCCTCACTTTGTAATGTCTGAAATCCAGAGAGGCAGAGACATGCTTGCAGTCCCAAGCTGTTAATTGCCAAATCCAGACTTGAATGAGGGTCATTTTCCTACAGACTTCCCACTGAAGCTTGTGGCCTCTGACATAATGTCTAAAGATTTTTCAGTAGCTACTACTTGGACTGGGTAATATATTCCGGATGATTTTTAAAGTTGGTCATTTTCCTTCATAGATGAAAAATTTAACAGTATGAAAATGATGATTTTCAGGTGGTTTTTAACTGAGAGAATGTATGTAATAATATTAACGTGAATAAATATCCAAAGTCAAGCTGTCTCCAAAAGTATCTGTGACAAGTAATCAAAACTAGTAAGAATTCTCAGATTAATGTTAATGTCTCTCTTTGTTGGTTTATGACTTGCCAAATGTGAATTCTCTCCCCAAAAACACACGTGAATTGGCTGCTGATGATTATTTGACAGGACACATTTTACCTGCAGCAACATTCAACATTTTACTACCTGCAACATTATTTGAAAGATAATCAATACTTTTTTCTAAAGCTCCAGGCACTAGATGCTAATCATATGCAACACTGACAGATAAAAAATATAAAGTCAGATTTACATGTTTCTGGCACTCTTTAAAATGATAATAGGGTTATGATTATCAGGTAAGATTTGCTATTGAACCATGAGGTTTTGGATTAGCTGTTAAGACATGGGAGTTTCAGCAAACATAGATTGTGCTTCTGATTATATTTTCACACTTAATGAGATGTCGATGTCAAGTTAGCTAAAAGAATGACTGAGAACTCTATTTTGGCTCAGAAAGACAAAAAAAGGAAAAGGAAAGAGAACCTAACAGTAGAAATCATCTAAAGGACTAAGATCCTGCTTTTGGCTGAATTTAGTAGATGAGAACTTGAATAGGAAACTCATATATCCATCCAGAGATTCAAAATTATCCTAATATAAGGGGACTTTTAGACCAAGAGAAGAAAGCTTATATGTGATTAAATTGAAATTTGCTTGGGATAATTATTCACCATCAGTCACATAATTTAGACCCAAAATTCACAGGTGCAGGAAACCAGGATTACATTATCTTTTTCAAAATGCTTATTCAGTAACTTAAATATTATAGAATAGTTTATTGTAAATGCTTCTAAGAACTTAAAAATTACATCCTTTCTCTTGATTATGTGTTTTTAAACTTGACTCTTGGGATTAGTAAAGCTATTATGATCACATTTCACAGAGATGACAAAGACAGGAAGCTAGTATGCTAACAAGAAAGATTAACTTTAATTATGTTCTTTTATGGTTTGTGTATTTTTTAAACGTAGACATTCATGTTGCATCTATCATATGTCATCCAGACTGAATCAACAATTCACTTCTTTAAACTATTCACAATAAACTAAAGCATTTATTAGAATGCTGGTTGATTTACATTTTAAACCTAATTCTCCATCCAACACTTTAATGTAAAACTGAGCACTGGAATAAACAGCGTTAGCTTCTCCTTGCTAAAATAACAAGTTTGCCTTTAAAATAGTTTACTGTTGTAACCTATGAATTAATGTGCCTTGTAAATAAGCCTTGTTAAGTGATTAATGAAATGTTTATAATTGCAAATTGTAAATTAGATTGAGGTAGATGGGTAGATAAATGCATCTATTTGAAATGTACTTCCTATTGCATTCATCTAGGCCTTATGTGGGGCTTGGTTAATAATAAATTTTCAGGTAATTCAGGGTGATTTTCTGCCCTGAGCACAGATCACACTCTGCCAGCTTTAGTGACTGAAATGAGCATTGTTCTCCACCTCTACTCTCACCACATTAACTCAAAATTGATGTTTTTGCTCATTTTTCCAGAATGGTGCAATCAGCAGGTGATCACCTCAGGAATAAAACCAATGTCTTTATTCCAGTTGTTTTTGTTTTTCCCAGACTCCTAACATGATGGCTTGTGGAAGCATATGGCCTACACACTCACTATGAATGTTAGTTAGATTTCATAAATATTCCTCCCTTTTGCACCTATTTTCTTAATAGTCCCTTTGAGACTTCAGTCCTCATTCGTTTACTTAGCATACATGCAACAAGGGCTGGCTAAACACAGCCATGACACGGTATTCCGCAGGAAAGCCCATTCTGCACAGGAGACAGATAAACATGACATTTCACTGAATGCAGTAGAAAGAGTACTGACCTGGTGGCTTGAACAAAAGAAGCAACGATTACTCGAGCAGGAAGAAGGAAGGGTCATTTGAAGTGGTTTGAAAGATTAAGTGGAATTTGTCAAATGTTTCAGATTGACAAAGCATTTCAGGCAAAAGGGAAAGTTTGAAGAAGTAACATGGAGATTCATTTCCCTTTCTTAAATTTTAACATATCTTAAACTATATCATGAAACCTACTCAGAAGATTGAGTAAATTAAAAAATCATTCCTAAGGTACATACTGAAAAAAAAATGTAATTGGTATCAGAAAAATAAAAGTTAAATGATGCAGATAGAAAAGATCCTCTTGGGAGAAATCAAGCAGATAAAAAAAATACCTTGATGTTGAAGACTTCAAATAAATTTAAAATTTCTTTTTTAAACTTTTTTTCTAATTTTACTTTTTTTTTTAGATTCAGTGGATAACTGCACAGGTATGCTACATGGGTATATGACATGATGCTGAGGTTCAGGTATGAATGCAGTCCTGAGTTGAGTACCCAATAGGTAGTTTTTCAATTCTTGCCCTTTCTTTTCCCTTTTCTAGTAGTTCCCCATGTCTATAGTCACCTCTTTATGTCCATGAGTACTCAATGTTTATCTCCTACTTATAAGCGAGAACATCTGGTATTTCTGTTCCTGTGTTGATTTGCTCAGAATAATGGCCCCTAACTGAATCCATGTTTCTGCAAAGGGCATGATTTTGATCTCTTTTATGGTTATGTAGCATTCCATGGTGTCTATTTCCACATTTTCTTTATCCAGTCCACTGTTGATGGGCACCTACATTGTGTCTTTCTATTGTAAATAGTCCTGCAATGAACATATAAGAGTATGTGTTATTTGGTTTTCGCTTATTTGATAGAATGACTTATTTTCCTTTAAGTATATACTCAGTAATGGGATTGTTGGGTAAAATGGTAGTTCTGTTTTAAATTCTTTGAGAATTCTCCAAACAGCTTTCCAAAGTGGCTGAAATAATTTACTTTCCCACCAACAGTGTATTAGCATTCCCTTTTCTCCACAGCCCCACCAGCATCTGCTATTTTTTTATTTTTTGAGACATAGTCTCCTTCTGTTTCCCAGACTGGAGTGCAGGGGCATGACCTTGGCTCACCACAACCTCCACCTCCTGGGTGCAAGTGATTCTCCTCAGCCTCCCAAGTAGCTGGGATTACAGGCATGCAAACACACCTGGCTAATTTTGTATTTTTAGTAGAGATGGGGTTTTACCAGATGGCCAGGCTGGTCTCAAACTCCTGACCTCAAGTGATTCTCCTTCTTCAGCCTCCTAAAGTGCTGAGATTACAGGTGTGAGCCACTGTGCCTGGTCATTTTTTTTTTTTTTTGACTTTTTAATAACTGCCATTCTGACTGATGTGAGACAGTGTCTCATTGTGGTTTTTATTTGCATTTCTTTGATAATTAGTGATGTTGAACATTTTTTCATGTTTGTTGGCTGCTTGTTGTCATCTTTTGAGAAGCATCTTTTTCTGTTTTTTGCCCATTTTTTAATGAAGTTATTTGGTTTTCGCTTATTGAATTGTTTATGTTCCTTACAGATTCTAGATAGACTTTTGTCAGAATCATAGCTCATGAATATTTTCTTTCATTCTATAGGCTGTCTGTTTATTGTATTGATAGTATCTTTTGCTGTACAGAAGCTCTTTAGTTTAATTAAGTCCTTCTTGTCAATTTTGGTTTTGTTGTAATTGTTTTGGAAGACCTAGTCATAAACTATTTCCCAGTGCCAAAGTCCAGAATGGTGTTTCCTAGGTAATTGTTTAGAATTCCTATAGTTTGAGGTCTTACATTTAAATCTTTAATCCATCCTAAGTTAATTTTGTATATGGTAAAAGGGGTGGGGGGTCCAGTTTCATTCTTTTGTATGGCTAGCTTGTTCTCACAGCACCATTCATTGAACAGGGAATCCTTTCTCTACAGCTCATTTTCACCAGCTTTGTTGAAGATCAGATGACTGTGAGTGTGCAGCTTTATTTCTGCCTTTCCTGTTTTGTTACATTGCTCTATGCGTCTGTTTTTGTATCAGTACCATGCTGTTTTGGCTACTGTAGCCTCATAAAAATAGTGTGAAATCAGATAATGTGATGCTTCCAGCTTTGTTCTTTTTGCTTCAGACTGCTTTATCTAATTGGGCTCTTCTTTGGTTCCATATAAAATTTAAAATAGTTTTTTTTTCTGCTTCTGTAAAATATGACATTTGAAGTTTGATAGGAATAGTGTTGAATCTGTAGATTACTTAGGGCCATGTGGCCATTTTAATGATGTTGATTTTTCCATTCCATGAGCATAGAATATTTTTCCGTTTGTTTGTGTCCTCTATGATGTCTTTCAGCAGTGTTTTGTATGATATTCTCCTTACAGACATTTTGGTTAAATGCATTCCTAGGTAACTTAGTTTTTTGTGGCTATTATAAATAGAATTGCAATTTTGATTTGACTCTTAGCTTGAACACTATTGGTGTATAGAAATGCTACTGATTTTTGTACACTGCTTTTGTATCCTGAGACTTTTTTCTCATTTGTCTGAATCATCTATGATTTGTTTTAGCAGGGTTTTGTAGTTCCCCTTGTAGAGATCCTTCACTTCCTGGATATTTTACCTATGTTTTTGGTAGCTATTGTAAATGGAGCTGTATTCTTGATTTGGCTCTTATCTTGAATGTTATTAATGTATAGAATGCTACTGATTTTTGTACATTGATTTTGTGTCCTGAAACTTTACTGCAATTGTTTATCAGTTCCTGCAGCCTTTTGATGGAGTCTTTATGGTTTTACAGGTATAGAATTATATATATGTCAGCAAAGATAGTTTGGTTTCTTCTTTTCTTATTTGGATGCCTTTTCTTTCTTTCCCTTTTCTGAGTGCTCTAGCTAGGACTTCTAGTGCTGTGTTGAATAGGGGTGGTGAGAGTGGCATCCTGGTCTTGTTTCAGTTCTTCAGGAGAATGCTTCCAGCTTTTCCCATTTGATATGATGTTGGTTGTGAGTTTTTCATAGATGGTTCTTACTATTTTGAGGTATGCTCCTTTGATGATTAGTTTGTTGAGGGTTTTGTTCATGAAGGGATGTTGGATTTTATCAAATTTCAAATGTGTTCTAAAGCAAGAAATGGATACAGTTCAGGGTATGTAGCTATTTACTTTTGTGCCCATTATATCTTTGTGACACTCTGGAATTTTTCATAAACTTGCCTTGCCACTCTTGAAATATGTCTACAAAGGAATATTGAAGAAAGTCATAAGATGTTTGTGAAAAGAGTATAAAGTGGGTGGGAAGGATGGGAGACAGTTGCACCTAATTGACAAAGGTTTTCTCTGAAATAAATGTAAAAACTAGTTACAAATATTACGAAACCTGCTTAAATAAAGAAGACTTGAGTTGGAATCTAGGTACTTTCCATATCTTTGACTTGAGCCCTTGAGTAAAGTACTAATCCTATTTAATAAAAAATAATAATAATAATACCCATCATGCCCAATTTGCTCAGTCAGTTAAGTATTATTATGCGCTCTACTCATTTGTACATTCTAACTAAGCCTTATAGTAGGTAAGTGTGGTATGTGAATATGCTCTAGATCAGAGGATTCTAGTATCCCAGAAAGGAGTAACAACCTTCAAATACTTACTAAGAGCCTGCCAGATAATCCGGTAGACCCTACCCTACCATAATCTGTGTCTGTATTTTGCAACTTATGATTCCTTAATCTCAACATTGGCTCTAACTCCCTTGCCTTCAAAGTCCAAATGGACATGCTTCTCCATCTCTATCCTTCCTTTCTGCCTCATCCTCTTGCCATGCACCCAAAGCTGAAGAAAGAGATTCTCACTTCATCTCACTCCAAAACCACATCCTGGTTGGGACAATAGGTACAGAGCGGCTGTGAAGTGGTCAGAAAACTACAGTATGCAGGGGCTGCAGGTCCTAAAATGGTTACATCCCAGGAGCTCATTTTCTAATTGGTGACATATAAACAAATAATTACGATTTATGGATTTGACATGAGTGTTTTTAAAATATATATCTAGGGAGAATGAGGATGAAGTAATTATGAATGAAGAGCTTTTGAGAAGGAGGAGAGGTGTCAGATTTCAGGTCAAGGAAGGCAAAATGCCAAAGCACCAGGGAAAAGAACATTGTGTGTACAGGCAACTACATACATTCTTCTGATAAGGAACAAAACAGATAATTTCTACTGTTTTTTCTCCAAGAAAGTATTAGTAATTTGGGGGAGAAATTGGTTGGGACATTAGTTAGGAGACTCCAATTACTGTCAAGAATGATAGTAGCAGGTGAGAATAGATCATTGACAAGATAAAAGATTGCCAAGTGACTTTCTTTCAAAATGCAATTGAGATTAAAAAATTAAAGACTGTTCATGGTTTTGCAATTTCTCCAGGATCATTTATTAATACAAGAATCAAAGACTAGGACAGAAGATAGGCAGACACAATGAGGTCAGAGGACAGATTTAATAGAGGATAACAAAAAAGATGAGTAAAAACAGGGGAACTGGGACAGGGAGAGGTTTCTTGTTTTAAATTATGTGAATCCATATTCACTTTATAGGCTCTAAATCCCTATTCAGATAGGAGCTATGGTTTTCATTATTATTCCAATAATGTGTATATGTTTCCTTTAATCCCTTGGAAAATCGCTATAGGTGACAACCAGATAAGGAAAGAACATACTTAGGACATACGCTTGCATTCCAGTTCAACAAAACCTTAAGAAGTGTCTAGAATTATCGACTACAGCAGACAAATATAAGTAGAGAATTCCAAACTAATATGCCAAGAACTACATCAAAATAAGGATATGCATTTAGTCCAATCTTCCTAGAGGAGATGATGCTGAAGAAATTTTAAAATACAAGTAGGATTTAGGCAGAGAGCTAGAAGGACATTTCAGGCAGAGGGAGCTGCATGCGAAAGGGCCAGGAGACTGGAAAGAGCATTTAACTAAGTTACTGAATCCAAGAAAACACTTTGCACTAGAATATCCATACTATTTATAAGGCAGAGAAAAGCCTGGAAGAAGGAACATCATGAATTATTGTTCAGGACATCTTCACTTCTCTGCTTCTTCCCTCTGTGAACATGGTATTTTTCACTGTCCCACTGATTTTAGGATTAGCCATATGAATAACTGTGACCTATGGAATGCTAGCAGAAGTGCAAAGACATGAATTATACTTACCCAATGGCTACTTGTTGTCTTTCTCCTCTGCCAGTGTACTAAGATCATGCTGTTAGCCCACTGCCTCAATGAGAATGGAAAACATGGGGAAGAATCCATCCAACCCCCAGACTTGAGCCCTGGAAGCAAACCCAGCTAAGTCTAGCCTAGATCCACTCACCTTAAGCTGGCTGGTAGACGTGTGAGTGATTTAAATGATTCATATCTTAAACCTCCCAATGTTAGAGCAGATGCTATGCAGCAACAGCTGCCCATGCATTGCTGAACTGTTGAAGGAATACAAATATTTTTAAATTTATTATTTTTTGCTTTATATTCTTTGCAAATTTGTTGCTTACTTTTGGATTAAAGATAATTCTACAAGTTAAATCACATATGTAAAATACTATTTATGAAGTGAGAATGTCTCAAAAATTATGTATTTTTCCTCTAATGTTCAGTCTTTTTACCTTTGTTTAAATAAATTTTGTTGTGTATATTTAATGTATCAAACATGTCATGACATATGTATAGATAGTAAAATAGTTATTAGAGTGAAGCAAATTAGCATTGTCTCACATAAGTATTCATTTCCCCCCACCTACCCATGACAAGAGCAAACATAATATAATCACTTTAAAAAAATCCCAAATACAATACTCTATTATTAACCATAGTCCTCACGTTGTACATTAGATCTTTAGTTTCATTAACTTTACCTTGAGGGTTGTTTTACACTACCGTATTGTCATTATCAATTGTCTTTGATGGCCCTCAGGTAGTGAACTAAAATCTTCTTTATTCCTAAGCTTTCTTTTCAACACATGGTCTTGGTTACTGTCTCAGGAAAACAGAAGGCCCAGGTGGGAAGCAGAAAAAAACAGGTTTTAGGTACAGGGAGACTTGATTTAATATACTTAGATAATTATATAAAAGTCCTTATTACCATGGCTGATATATAGTAATAGATAATTAAGAAGTATTTGGTTCATTCTCACAGCCTCCCCTAGTATTCCCATTAGCCAGTTTTGGAAAAGCTCCCTTTAAGGTTTTCAAGTTCATGATCATTTGCATTTTGATGGGCCAAGGTATATCAGGCTGTTTCTTTATTAGTGCAATTAAGAGAAAAAAAAGTCAGGACAATTCTGGCTTTTTGGATTTTGATGAAATTTTCAGTCTGTTTTGACATTTGAGTTGCTGATTTTCTGTGATCTGTCATTTACAAGTGCTGCAATGAATAAGTGAGAGCCATTAAACAGCTGCACAATTTGGGGGACTTTTCACAGCCCAGTCAGAGGACTCAGCAGGAGATCAGTAAGGATTAGACACAAAGAAACAGGCATTTTAATTTGAGTAATATTAACATTCACAAACTGTCATATTATGGAAATCATTGGGAGTGTGTGCACTCTGCTATTGAAGCAAAGGCAGAAAAGATAACAATAGGAGCTTGGAATCTGCAGGATGCTTTCAATGGCTGGAAGATAATATACTCAGGTGAGCCTGAAAAGTGGCATTCAGGAGGAACAAATTTGGGACTGAAGGAGACAATTAGAGGAATCCCCTGAAAACTTCCAGGTTCTCCAAAGCACCTTTGTCCTGTTAAAAGACCTCTCTATGAAGAGGCTGCTATAATCTGGTCCTGGGCAGTTAGCTAGCAATGTTTCTCTATTGAGAAAGAACATTATGGAGACACAAGGAAGTATAATAAATCCATGACACAGTTCCTCACTTCAGGGATTCTTGAAACTATACACACAGGACCTACACTAAAACAACAACTTAAGTACACATGAAGGAATACCACGTAAGTGAACCTAATTCAATCAGTATAGCTTAATGTAGATCAAATTTCATTTTAGAAAAAAAATAGCAATGTAACAATAGAGTTATCAAAAATATCAAGCCAGCCTAATTATGAATAACCACTTGTAAGAAATTAACTTTGAGATGAGTTTTGACAAAAACGAAAGATAAGGATTGGTGTAGAGAGTGGAAAATATGTGAACAAGAAAATGACAATAACAACAGCATATCTAAAAGTGCTACGACAAAACCAGAGGGTGCAAAGAAGAAAAAAGAAGCATATAAATGACACTAAACCAATCTTGTGTGACCTCACACATTACTGATACAGTTTTAAATTTTTGTGAGGGCCCACTGACCACTAATCTGGTAACACCTCTGCTAAATCCAATCCTTTCACACCCCTGTAACTTCTGAAATCAAAGACTCATGTGCAATTCCACAGGGGAGGCCCACTTAGAAGCAGAAATGAAGGTCACTAGAGTTATATGGTAGCTATGCGGTGTGGTAGGGGGTCAAAATGACAATAACTGGACTTCTCTGACTAGTGAGGCTCAAATTAACAACACTCATCTTTTAATTATAGTTTACTGGTAAGATTATTGAGAAAGGAGACTTCGTGTCTACTGTTTTACAATACAAATGAAGAGAGCACTGTAAATAACTTTCTTTTAATCTGACAAAAATCCCTCTACTCCCCACCCTACCAAGAAAATCAGCTTCTTCTACATGCACAATAGCCAACAAAGTAAAACAAGCCCTTCTGGTTGATAACCAAAATAATATAAAGTTTGCTCCTGAACTCACCCAAAAGAAGTGCTGAAAAAAATGTGAATGTATAAAATTCTGATAAATCTTCTCTGTATTTCCTGTTTAATTTTATGAAGATATCACTTCTTTTGTCTTTATTCTCTATTATTTTTCAATCATCCCTCAGCATTTTGTACTTGAGGGTCTTTGTCTCTTCAGAGCCGGAAAATAATCATTTGACACCTGATGTTTAAATAAACTCGAAGAGCAGTCATTAAAGGAATCTCTCCATAATGCTAAGACTCATATATGTATCAAAAGTGAGTGTTCTAAGAATTAAACATATCCTTCTTTTCTTTCTTTTATTTTATTATTGCTTTCATCATTGCACTTGGGCTTCTCTGATATTAATGTGTACTTATTAAAGGCAGATGTTTATATTCTTCAATATTCTTCAATCTAATGATATATAAAGCAGCAAAGTTATTAAGCATGTTCTTGAAGGAGAAATACAAGTTGTACCAAAACAGTCTTGAGAAATAGAATTGACCTTTTTAATTTTTGCAATCTATACATCTGACAAAGGTCTCATATCCAGAAATCTACAAGGAACTTAAACAAATTTACAAAAAAAAAAATCAAAAGTGGGAAAGGACATGAACAGACACTTCTCAAAAGAACATGACATTAATGCAGCCAACAAACATATGAAAAAAAGCTCAACATCACTGATTATTAGAGAAATGAAAATCAAAACCACAATGAGATACCATCTCACACCAGTCAGAATGAGAATTATTAAAAAGTCAAGGAACAACAGATGCAAAGAAATAGGAATGCTTTTAAACTGTTGGTGTGAATGCAAATTAGTTCAATCATTGTGGAAGATGGTGTGGAGATTTCTCAAAGATCTAGAACCAGAAATACCATTTGACCCAGCAATCCCATTACTGAGTATATACCGAAAGGAGTATAAATCATTCTATTGCAAAGATACATGCACATGTCTGTTCACTGCAGCACTATTCACAATAGCAAAGACATGGAATCAACACAAATGACCATCAATGATAGACTAGATAAAGAAATTGTGCTATATATATATACCATGGAATACTATGCAGCCATTAAAAAAAAGATAATGTCCTTCTCATGAATATGGATGGAGCTTGAAGCCATTATGCTCAGCAAACTAACACAAGAACAGAAAACCAAACACCACATGTTCTCACATATAAGTGGGAACTGAACAATGAGAACACATGGACATGGGAAAGAGAACAACACAAACTGGGCCCTGTCAGGGAGTGGGGTGGGAAGATGGAGGGCATTAGGAAAAATAGCTAATGCATACTTGGCTTAATACCTAGGTGATGGCTTGATAGGTGCAGCAAACCATGGCACACATTTACCTATGTAACAAAGCTGCACATCCTGTACATGTATCCCAAAACTTAAAACTAAAATTTTTAATGACATTTTTATAGCTTTATGATTTCTGAAAATTAATAAAACTTCTATATCCTGGAAAAAGTACCACCTCTCACATTTTAGAGTAAAATATATTCTTAGCAAAAAAAAAAAAGAGTCTATTACTTCAGAAAACTTAACTAGTGAGGTTACAAAGACAGTGATTTAGGAGACAGGAGTCATTTCAAGAAATTTTCCAAGAGCGGATGTTGCTTAAAACATGATCACAGAGTATCAATAGCGAGACGTACAGTGGGATAGCAGGTAGAAAGGGAACATGGCAGAGTACAATAAAGTCAAGAAGGAATTTAAAAATGAAATGATATAATAAGATGGCAACAATAAGAGTATCAAATTATGATCCTGTTTTGTGGGGTGAGTTTTACTGGCCAGATCCCTGTCCTTTCCCGAGGAACGTCGCCCTGCAAGTACTTCCGCCCCGATCTCACCTGTACACCACTGCTGCATTAGGTACCTGAATCCTGCTCTGATAATAACACTCCCTTGCCTTATGGTTTTTGAGAGATCTTGGACTATTGATTAATTGAACAGAATTTATACTCTTCCGTTACCAATCCCATATATTCTGTGGGGCCTTATTTTTCTTTCAGTAACTGCCATATAAAATTCTCTGCTCGAATCACCTCAGCTTTTTTTTTTTTTTTTTTTTTTTTTTTTTGTATTTCTTTTCTTTCTCCTTTTTTTTGGCTCTGGTTCTACACACATTTCAAGCTCTATACCTTTGATTTCACCCTTTCTCAAGTACAATTATTCTGTTTTCCACAAACCTAAATCCTCCACTACTTTCAGCAAAATGTAGAAAATAATAGCCAAATTTTCTCTCTGCCTCCTTGTTTGAATTCCTAGCTTAGTGGGTATAAAAGCTCAGTCCAGAGGATGCTGACCAACCTACATTCATGGGTCTGTTTCGCATCCCATCCATACTGGCTTGCAGAGAAAGGAGAGAGTTCTATGCAGGTGTGTGTATGTGTGTGGAGGGAGTATCCTTGTCTCTACGTGGGGCTGCTATTTAATCAAATCTCTTAGTGTGGGGTTCTCACATAGACAGCACTGTGGGTTATTAGCGTTCTTACTCATAACTCAAAACCTTTGCTTTTTAAGCTTCTATGCCTTTACACAGGGTGTCAGCTCTTTGACTGTTACCTCTTTTCAGTGAGAAAAGAAATCCTTTTTCCTCTAAATCAGTTTCCCACATCAGGGTAATGATTAATAAATGAATTCAGTTCTTTCTATGAAGTACCATATCCAGGATCATGTGGAATTTCCATAACTGAAGAAGACATGCATATTGTTTCTAGAGATAATAAATTTCAGCTGGATATAAAACAGCCGTCAACCTTAATCTTGAAAACTTCTGGTTTGGAGCCAACAATCTTATAGTTTTGTGCCTGGTTTAATCCAGCCAGGCAGTGAGACAGATATATAACTTCTCACTTGGATTTTTCTTATTTTTCAGTGAAGCTCAAATGCCTTTCAAGGAAAGCTGAGCATTAACAAATGATCAATACATACTATTATTTCAAAAAAAAATGTACTTGTAAGCATCATACACATATATCCTTTAAGTAAAATATTTTTAACCTTCTTTATGATTCTTCCATAGGCTGAAATACCTGTCTGCATTACTAATAAACAGGAGGTATTTGTCTGAACTTAATTGTCAAAGCAGGTCTTCCCCACAAATACTTTGAAAAGACCAGTATCAATAATTTCTTTTATGTTTTGCAACATCTTCACTTTCCTACTCCAAGCAAGTCATTCTCTCATGAGACTTATAGAAATTCCAGTTAAACTTTTTGGTTTTATATCACTGTAAATGCTTGGATCCATACTATCTTACTTGTTTTCTCCCATTAAAGCCTATTTTCCTGCACATCTATTAAATACATACCAAAACCAATTTTTTTCATTGCAGTTAGTTAGCTTTAAATTTAATCTTGATAGGGCACACCGTTTTTAGTTAAATCAGACTGTGGTAATGAAATACCATAGATGGAATGGCTTATAAACAAGTGAAATTCATTTCATGTACTTCACACAGTTCTGGAGGCTGCAAGTCCAAGAACAAGGTACAGCATGATTGGTTTCTGATGAGTGACTTCTTCCGGGTTGCAGACTTTTGCCTGGCTGTTGTATTCTCACATGGTGAAAAGAGGGCTGGGATCCTTTTTATTAGGCCACTAATCCCATTAATGAGGGCATTGCTCTCACGTCCTAATTACCTCCCAAAGGCTGTAACTCTTAATACTGCATGTTAGAGGTTAGGATTTTAATATATGAATTTCAGGGGAATGAAGTCCATTACATAGAAAGTACTTTTAGAGGAAATATCTTTTTCTCCAGGAGAATTTTCTGATTTATTTTTTAAACGTTTTAGTACTTTGATTCTCATGTTTTCTCATGATTTTAATAGTGTCTCTGAGGTAGACTACAGCATAGTCTTCCTACCAGTTAGATGAACCTTTACATCTTATAGGTAAAATCTCAGAATGATGCTGTATTGTGGTAAAGGGACAATGGAGTTTTTGAGCCACTAAGGTGCCCTTATGCCTTATCCAATTTCAACTGATGAGTTAGTTTCTCCTACAAATTCTCTATGGCATACTAGAAATTATATTAAATTGTAAGTAAAACCTCAATGATTTGGATACAATTAAGAAATCTCACTTATACCACTAAAGTGTGTGACACAGAATATTGTTTCATCTTTGTGTAATTGTAAAATTGGAAATAACCTAAGATGTTCTCCAGTCCAGAGGTTTCAATTTCTTCTCCCTAGGGATTTCAGGGGGTATATTCTTTCCTAGGGAGGGGCAGGTGTGGAGAAGATGCAACTTGCCTCCCCCAACTCCATTTAATTAGAGGCCACTAATTCATTCTGTTTTATAAATTGGTACAATTTGTAAAATTGTACATGCAGGGCAGGGATTCAGATGCTTTCACTCATTTAAAGCATCTGACTCCCCGTCCTGCATGACCAGAAGAAAAATCCAACTGAATTCATGTTTTTCTACCCTAACATTTTCAAGAATTTCCAGAGCGTGCTTATGTATCTCACAAATTTGCTGTGGTTCTGATTTACTTTCTTATCATAGACATCTTCTCCAAACCATGTCTTTTTTCGACATAACTCTACCTCAAACATGGATTCAGCACAGTCTCAGTACTTGCGAAAGTAAACACTGTAAATTCCGTTTAACAAAACTACTAAAGGTTTGTGAGCCACTGAGTATTCCAAGCCTCCCAAAGACATTCCAGGGGCATGTTAGCTCCATATGTTAGTGTTCTTGACAGTGTGTTAAATGGTGTGCTTTCCTGAAAAAGCACATGCACAAATTTTCCCTTTTCTCACTATATTTCCCACCCTTCTTAATCTGCCATCCTGAGAACGCAATCCCAATATCCTATCCCATGTATTTCACATTCTCTTTTCAGTACATCTGAGCAAGCTCTCATAGCTCAGTTCTTCACTAGTGCAATAATAAGCTGAGTTATTTGGTTTAATCTTAGTTAACTGTCTTAATGACCAGGACATACAGTAGACACGAATGCTGTGGGGGACATCTGCTATCTTATGTGATAGTGCCTCTGTGTCAACTTCAACCAAGGCTGTTCTTAAAGGAGTGGTGGGCACTTCTGCAGGTTCAAAGGGTTTAGGAAATCTAGGGGACAAGATTTTCAAATGTATCAAGCAAACATCCTCATCCAATATCTTTGGGTCTCATTTATTGCAGTCAGGACCCTACTCTTGTCATGGCAGACCTAACTAGTTGGGGAATTTTGCTTTGTCTGGAGCTCTGCTATCCTTAGTTCCTGAGTCTGATCCTCAGTCTGATCCATTTTTTCTGTCCTCAGGCTTCAAGAAATAGGAATCTCTCTATGTGTTTCCAGCAAGTTCCTTTGGCTTTCACATTTAGCTTTTTATTGATAGTTAATCTTTTTCAGTCTTTCATTCTTATTTCCCAAAGCATCAGTTGCCCCCAGCAAGTACTATCCAATACCATTGCCCTTATAATAACTATTTCCCTCATCTAGCTCAAATGATTAATACCCTGTACCTAATATTGCATTTCCTTCCACCAGTATAGCATCCCAGTGTGCCGATGATGAAAGCTTTATAATTTTCATCTTGTGTCACAGAATCTTTGTTCTCTACCTTCCTGTCCACAGAAGAGTTGTAATCCAGCTTCAAAATCTCATTTTAGCCTCTGCCTTTTCAGACCATTCTCAGGCCAACTCTCGGGCCTAGCTCTGCAGTAAGTAGCCTCAGAGACATTTAGCAAATTGAGAGTTCATTAAGAAATGCTCTTGGGATACACAACTGTGGGAGAAGGAAACAAAAGCAAATTTAGGCGGTATGTGAAGTCATAAGCCCTCAGCCAAATTTACAGGGTGCTCTGAAGCTGGCATACCTCTTCAGAGGTAAAGAAAGGGATCAAGCCTTTAATATGCCATGATTAGCCAGTCATTGGTTGCAGGCTACCAGCTCTCCCCTAGGGTACCCAACCCCAGAAAAGGTGTATAATCTTGAATGAGGCAGCTACTGTTAGTCAAGGACAAGTTTCCGAATGGGTAGAAAGCAAAGAAATTTTAACCCTCAACCTTTAGAATAATTGAGGAATAAATCCTTTAGTCTTAAAGTGAAGATCTGAGTGGCAAAGGCTGGCATCCTTTGCAGAAGGATTAAGTACAGATGAGGACATGTCAAAAAAGACACAGAAACCAAGTTGACAGATGCTCACTAGTTAATTTTTTGCTAATGTAAATATCAAAAAGAATAATAATGATAGTGAGTTTTCAAATATTTAATGAGAAAATTATTTGAGTAAATATATTCTGAATATATTTAGTATGTCCATAGGTATACTGAAAAGGAAAGTAGACAGAAGCTCTTTTTTGTACAATAATGCCAGTTCATTAATGTGAAATGACCAAATTAAAAGATCAGATCATTTTCAAACATCAATGTATTAATTGATTTAGTTATCAACAGTTGCTAAAACTTTTGGCTGAGAATTTGTTGAGGATCAGGATTTCACATAAATTACAAAGTATCAACATGCAGAATACACATTAATGACCAAGGAAAAGAAAGCACCTTTACAATGGGGGGTGTCGTAGATACTATCTTAACCGAGTGATCAAACTTGACATCACCAGTAGGAGAAGGAAAAAAAAACAGACTTCATTAGCCTTCTGACTTAATGCAATGGAAAGTACAAAATGTCATCGGTATTATGCTTGATAAAATGTTTGAGTCTAATCATAAGGAAGCAATTGGACAAATCTAGATCACGAGTTAATTTATAAGACAACCAGTCTGGTTATTTAAAATTACATAATCATGAAAAAAAAGTGTAAAGAGAATGTCCTAAACTAAATGACAAACAAATGTACTATGAGATCATTAATCAGCTCCTGAATTGAACATAAAAATAGCTAAAAAGAACATTGTGGGCTCAATTGAGTAAATATGAGTGTAAATTATGATATTACCGTATTAATATTAATTTTCTCAGTTTGATCATGCGTTTGTGATCACATCATGCTACCTACTAAAATACTAAAGGACCAAGTGTTGATATTACCAATGTATTTTCCAAAGAAATTTTTGACAAAAGACATGGAAAGACATGGCAAAGTGTTAGCAACAGTGAACTGTTAACATAAGTAAAGTTTCTATGCGTATTTGTAATATTATTCTTTTACTTTTTCTACGGGGTTTTAATTTTTTTCAAAATATATGGGGGGTTAATTCTAAAGTTAAATTTAACCCAAGTTCTGATCTGATATCTGCAAATCGATTAATAAGGTCTGTGTTCATAAAGTTTAACTGTGTTTTGAATTCTGATTACAACCTTCTCTACATTAGCCTTTTCTTTCTAGCATTAAAAGCAAAGTGATTTTTAAGAAAAAGTACATAGAGATATCACACTTATTTTAACTACATTTCTATGACTCTGATCCAGGTCCTTTTTTTTTTTTAACAGTTATTTTCACCCTGACAAATTCCTACAACTGTCAAAATGAAATCTCAGCCTTAGTTATTTTCACTAAATGTATTCTTTTTATATCTTCTATGTTTCAAGAGACTACTTCCATTAACCGAATTAAAGAGGAAACTTGAATTACTCTCTCTCTATATATATAAATACATATATAATGTTTTATTAAAAATATATATACACATATATTTTTATACATATATATATATATATTTTTTTTTTTTTTAATAAAACATAGCTGGGTATGGTGGCCATGCCTGCAGTCCCAGCTATTTGGGAGCCTGAGGTTGGAGGATTTCTTGAGTTTGAGTTGAGCCTGGGCAACATAGGAAAATTCCACCTCTTAAAAAAAAAAGTTTCTTTCATGTTTCCATTCTGATAAATATTTTTCCCCTTCTCATTACCTTATTCCATCAGAATCACATATCAAACCTGTTCGTGAAAAAAAAAAAAGTAAAATTGAAGTTCTGTATCAGCCAATCTTCAGAAGGATTGGAGAAAAACAGAAGAATACAAATATATCTCCAGATATATTCAGTAGGACCTAAAGAAACTAATGCCTAGCTTAAAGAGAAGAGCTAACCCTCTGTCTTACCATTTTTCAGAGCTATAAGTCATTTACGGAATATGCCTCTCATTTCCTACATTTACAGGCTTTACTATTCTTACAGCCAAAATATATCAAAATAATATAAACACATTCATAAAGCTTCAACAATAGATATGTATGCAATCTTTGAAGCATCTTCTCTTCACTTCAGATTTTCAATGATTTCAAAAGTGAACATTTACCTTCTCCAGTGCAGTTTCTGAAATAACAACTCTTCAAAAGAACTCAGGTATAGTTTAACAAGTGTGTATTCCTCTAAGATTGTTTTTTTCCTGTACTTTCTATCTCTCAAATGCCTTAGTACCTATAGACCTATAGACTCATATATTAAAATATATGCACATAATTATAAGCCTTTATAATGTGCTTTTATAAAGGGACTCCTAGCATAATGCATAAAACAAGTGAGCTATATTTAATTTTACCATGGGAAATATGTGAAGTTAATGTAGAAGAAGATAAAACAGAATCCCAAGTCATTGTTTTTTATTGGAAAAAACACACTAGATGTTTTGTGAGGAGAGAAAAATCTCTATAGGATTGAATTGCAACAGAACCTTTATGTGAAGCAGTTTTATTTGAAATATATTGTTCCAGACAGCAGTGGGAGAAAAAAAAAACAGTTTTAATCCAAAATGCTTCCAGACTCCATCTCCTCTGGCCAATTAATTTGATTTCAGTAATGTTCTGGTTGCCTCTGCCTGGCAATAGCTATTAAATATAGTGCTGTGCCTTTCGGAAAACTTTTACTTTACATGAGAGCCAAAAGGTAAATCTGTACAAAATTGGACTAGGAAGTGAAATATGATTTTGAAATAGAAAAATATATTAGCTCAAACTCTGATCAATGAGAATCATTTTGAAAAAAAGTAAGTAACAATAAGTGCCAGTCAGTATCCATCAGCCATCAGTCACGTTTAGACAAAGGCTGAGCAAGACTCATTTACCTATCTACTAAGGTACCTAGGTTTTCAATTTTTTTTTTTATTCAAGTTTGGGGAAGAAATGCCAACGTTTTCTGATAACATTAGCTTCAGTGGGTATTTATTGGAATGTACTGGAGTAGGCACTTGTATAAAAATGATTGAGACACATATAATAGTACATGCCCTTGGGGCAATCTAATGTGTAAAATTAGGCAAATCTTATAATTTGAGAAGAAATAAGGTGTAGTAGTTCATTCTCACATTGCTCCAAGGAAATACCTGAGACTGGGTTATTTATAAAGGAAAGATTTAATTGACTTACAGATCCACATGGCTGGAAAGGCTTTAGGAAACTTAGCAATCATGGTAGAAGGCGAAGGAAAAGAAAGGCACCTTCTTCACAGGGCAGCAGGAAGGCGGAGTGCAAAAGAGCCCCTTATAAAACCCTCAGTTCTTGTGAGAACTCACTAATTATCATGAGAACAGCATAAGGATAACTGCCCCCATGATTTATTTACCTCCCATTAGGTCCCTCCCATGACAAGTGGGGATTATGGGAACTACAATTCAAGATGAGGTTATGGGGACAAAGCCAAGTCATATCATAATGTGACTGAATTAGTTCTCTATCTCAGCATTAAGTAATTTAAACAACAACCAGTCATTTAGCTTACAATTCTTTTTTTTTTTTTTTTTTTTTTTTTTTTTTTGAGATGGAGTTTCGCTCTTTTTACTCAGGCTGGAGTGCAATGGCGCGATCTCGGCTCACAGCAACCTCCACCTCCTGGGTTCAGGCAATTCTCCTGACTCAGCCTCCTGAGTAACTGGAATTACAGGCATGCACCACCATGCCCAGCTAAGTTTTTTGTATTTTTCGTAGAGACGGGGTTTCACCACTTTGACCAGGATGGTCTCGGTCTCTTGACCTCGTGATCCACCCACCTCAGCCTCCCAAAGTGCTGGGATTACAGGCGTGAGCCACTGCGCCGGGCCTTAGCTTACAATTCTTATGAGCAGTTGCTGATCTGTATCAGCCTCTGCTAATCTGGCCTTGGCTTGCTCATATACCTGTGGCATTTGGAAGTTCAGCTGTGGCCTAATCTCAGACTGCCTTATTCACATGTCCTTCCATTTGACAAATAGCAATAATAACTGCCACTAGAATAATTTGGGAGGAAGTCAGTTGAATGTGGTAGAATTAGAAATAGAAAGAATATGCATTTCGGATTTCAAATTTACACTATTATAAAATAATTAGATTAGCTTATTTTTAAATGAGCTATTTTTACACTGGTTCATTTTATCCCATCTCGGTCATTTTACTGTTGCCTCAAACAATAGTTTCTTCCGCCAGCCTACCAGAACTAGTATATACAAAGTGAGATTAAGACCTTACCTATTATCCTCTCAACATCTTGTAACTTAATTTCTTCAAATAGCACAGCTTCAAAACCTTCAAATATAATTTGCCTCTTTCTTTTTCTTCTTCTCTTTTCATATTCAATTAGTTGCCAATATCTTCTAAGTACCATCTCCAGCATCATTATCCCACTTCTATTCCCACTACCTTCACCATGTCTCAGACTCTCTTTGCTTCTTGCCTGGGCTGCTGTAATATGTCCCTCAGCAGGCTTATCACACCCAAGTTTGCTCTTCATAATCTACTAACTGCCTACAAATCAGTCTTCTTAACTCACAGTTCCAATTGAGCCATTTCCTTCTACACAAATTTCTATGGTTCTCGATTCTCACCTGAATTTCTCAGCCTAGTATTAAATGTTTCCACACTTAGCCCCATTTATGCTTCTAAACTTATTTCACACTGTTCTACCAATGCTGTACATCAGCCCAACTGGAAGCTTCAACATTCTTTCAAACCTCAAGACACATTTGATCATTCCTACTGCATGGAATAGTTCCCTGGTCTAAAAATATCCCAGCCAAGACATTCAGCTCATGTTACTTCCCACATAAAGCCTTTTCAATCATCTTAACTGGAAATTCTTTTACTCTGAATCATATTCATGGTTATTCCACCAAGAAGAAGAAGAAGGGTGAGCAAAATGGAAATGGATTTTTCTGGTTTGGGGGTCTACAGAATCAAAGGGAAAAAAACACAAGTGTGTGATATAAAAACAATAATTAGTTCAGTTTTAAGCACTAGTTATTTATTGTTGCATAGAAAATCATCTCAAAACATAATGACTTCAGATAGTAAACATTTGTTATCTCACAGTTTCTGTGGGTCAGAAATTTAGAAGTGCTTTCCCGAGTGATTCTGGCTCCGAGCCACTCAGGAGGTTGCACTCAAGATGTTGGTCAAGGCTATAGGCATCTGAAGGATTGGCTGGAACTGAAGAATCTGCTTTTGAACTCACTGCTATGATTTGGATGCTTGTACCTTACAAATCTCATGTTGGCATTTGATCACCAATGTTGGAGTTTGGGTCTGTTGGTACATGTTTGGGTTGTGGGAGCAGATCCCTCATGAATAGATTAACACCCTTTCTGAGAGAGTGGTGAGTGATTTCTCATTCTATTAGTTCCTGCAAGAGCTAGTTGTTTAAAAGAGGCTGTCACCTTCCCCCTCTTCTCTTGCTGCTTCTCTTGGCAAGTGATCCCTGCACATGCTGGCTCCCCTTCACCTTCTACCATGAGTGGAAGCAACCTGAGGCTCTCACTGGCAGCTAGCTTACCTCAAGCTAGTGATCCAAGGAAGAGCAAAAAGGAAGTGACTATGTCTGCCGTGACTTAGCCAGAAGTTACACATCCCTTCTGCTATATTCCATTCATTAGAAGCAAGTGACTAAGTCCAGCTCACACTCAAAGGGTGGGAAATTAAACTTCAAGTCTTGAAGGGAGGAATGTCAAAAATATGTGGACATATTTTAGAAACTTCACAGACATATTGAGTTTGAGTTTCGTGAGGATACACAGATGGAGATATCCAGCAGCTAGGCTACAGTTTAGAATCAAAATCTAGAAAGGAGAGCACACATTTGGAAATCATTAGCTATTTGTAGAAATGGAAGTTATGAATGGTGAAAATTTTAGACAAGATTGAGATCATTCAGAGACTGTGTGAAGGCTGAAAAGGAGGAGAATCAAATGTGGATGTAGATGGATATCTACACTAAAGGCAAAAGCAGTGAAACTGTCGACTAGTAGGGCTGAAAATAATAAAACAGAATAGTTTTCATTTATTATCATAAAATTCAAGAGAAAAATACTGATTTATTCAGAAAATATTGTGTGCCTCAACACTGGGTAACAATAATAAATCCCAAGAACATATCAAGTGAAGTAAAAATTATGATTATTCCTTAATTTTTCAATACAGAGTTTATTGGTCAGCTTTTCACAGTTTCAAAGGTGTAGAGGAGGCAGAGGATGGACCACAGTGGCATGCACAGAGAATGTAGGATGAGGCAGTGATACAGTTGTTCTTGCAAGTTTAGCTGAGAAGCCAAGGAAGAGAGAAAGAACCATGGCATGTATAAAAGTTTTGTTGCCCTTTTGCTTAAGTCATCTCAGGCTTCCATTACGAAATACTGTAATCTGGGCAGTTAAAAGAAAGTTATTTCTCACAGTTATAGAGGCTGGAAATTTTAGATCAGAGTGCCAGCATTTGCCCTCTTCCTGGCTTGCAGATGGCTGCTTCTTTCTGTATTCTTACAAGATAGAGTAGACAAGGAGGAGAGGGATGGTGGACCCCTCCATTCTCTTTCTCTTCTTATAAGGGCATCCATCCCATCATGGGAACTCTGCCTTCATTACCTCATTTAAACCTTATTATCTTCTAATGACCCTACCTACAAATAACATCTTGTTAGAGGTTAGGGCTTCAACATATAAATTTGGGGATGTGGGACACAGGCGTTCAGTCCATAACCCTTTCACGTTTTTTTCTCTTTACTTTGGATTATGAAGTTGTTAGTCATGTAATAAGTCGAGACTAGTATAAAAAACCCCACGTACCCAGCTTCTTGTCACTCTTGCAACCCCATTTCCTATAAACTATAGGAAAAACAAGAAGTTTCAATACACTTCTTTAAAATGTAGAATCTTGAGCATGACCTCATGAAGTGAAAGTCAATAGAAATCAAGGCTAATCACTCAGAAAATAGATAATAAATGTCAAGTCAGTTTTCAAGTACTTTTTTTCCTGTGTTATTCTCACATTCAGTGGAAAATTAGATGCTAAGAAAGAAAATGAGCACAGGATTTTGAGTCAGAAAATCTATCTAGGATGTCGTCCCAGTATCAGCCCTATGACTTTTATGGAATAATTTCTCATCATCAGCAACTTCAGCTTCCTTATTTTGGTGACATTGAAAGAGGACACTGAGGTGATAATACATATATCAAATAAATAATACATAAAGAGCTTCTTCTAAGAAGTAAATGAAAAAAGAAATAACATAAACAGAAATATTTGGAAAGCTAAAAAAACTGTACAGTCAACTTACTATTCACAATGTACAAAGAGAAACAGGTTCAGATTAAGTATTCTACCTAATATCACTTAACCAGCAGTAAATGAAAGAGCCTGAATGTTATTAACCCGCATCCCCCTCAAATTCAGAACTCTTTCTACTTTACTATGTTGCCTCTCTTGCTTATAGGTGATAGTGAACAAATGAAAGAAGATAAATAAGACTAAATTCCATTTTCTAGTTGTTCCAGTGCCTAACATCTTCATTAGGCCATTTTTAAGAGTTTTTTAGAACAATTTTTATTTTAGCTGGCAATAAAATGTATTTCCCCAATTCACTCTTTCAGTGTGTTAATTTTTAAAGTTGAATTTTCTGTTATCTAAAGGCACAGAGCAATTTATGCGTAAAGAATGGGGCTCCCATTCCTGAATCTCTGCATCTGCCATTCCAAGACACATGGCTTTCTTTTGAAAATATGTATCATATATGGTTTTTAAGTGGTTTCTAAGGAATGTTTAAAATAACATGAACATACATTTTGCAAAAGGAAGTATAATAAATGTTTCTAGCCAATTTAAGAAATGGTTTAAAATAAAACAGTAATCTTTAATCCATCATTCAAAATAAATTCATGCTGGTTTTCAAGATAACTGAAACTATCATCTTTAAATTTTTGAATGCATATCATTTTTATTATTTCTAAATGAAATATTTGTGAAATAAATGGCACTTCTTACATTCTATGTTGAAATACATTGGGCATTACTTAATTTATCCTTGATGAATTGCTGTTATTGCCATGAATCTAAGTTATTTTCATGCTCTATTACAAAGATGCTATAAGACTTCTGGAAGCTCACTTGATCATACATAAACAGCCAACCTCCTAAGCTTTTAACTTTAAATCTACTCTGTCATTTTCTCGTCTTTTCCCATGCTATCAATCACCACCATGAGATGTTACATTTTACTGCTATAGTGTACTTTCTTGTTCTGTCCATTCTTTTTCAATTTATAACTTATAATGTCTATGAACCAGAAATTCCAAAGTCAATAAAGCTAGTTAAATAAGACTGACCCTTACAAAAGTTGTAGATACAAAACCGAAGATGAGGAGAATAAACATATAGGACTTCATTTCATGATGAAATGGATTCTGAGACATAGATATAAAGAATAGTAAACTACACAGAAGTGAGGATGGCATAAATCAGGGGAGAGGAAACTTTCACAAATAACATGCTAAGTTACTTGCTTGAGGGGCAGCACACAAGTAACAAAATAGCCTTCTTTTTTTATAATTTGATTTCTACAAATAAGATCTGTAAGAGAAAGACTGTATATAGAATTGCAGAATCCATGCTCTTCAAATTCAACATTGTACTCTATTGTCCTAAGTAGTGCCTCTTTATGTGGTATACATTTTATGGCTACCACAGATCTAATCTAACTATAACCTCACAGATGCAAAGAACAGAATCATAAATGAGGAACTTTCTGCATTCAAGAAATTGTTTCTCTTGAATACTATGAGACATTGCTGAAATTACTCTCAATAGAATTTCTCAGGACATATTTCCTGTACTTAGTATGCTCATTACATGATAATATCCAACATCCCACTAAAACTGCTGTGATCAAATGCAATTTTCTAATGACCAACTCCATCTGTCTTTAGTTCTCTTCAACTATGTAAGATGTCTGACATTATCTTTTTCACTTCATGTGTACACACACACACACACACACACACCCCTATATAATAACATTCAAGTCCTACTTATGATTTTGAGAAAAAGAGAAAAACTCTTACAAAACTGAAAGAGAGTTTCCCTGCTTTAATGAAAACTATGATACTGCCACAGGTGTCATACTTAATGAAGAAATTTTAGGTGTGCAATTAGACAAGGATGCTCAGAACTGCTAGCATATCTCCATAGTTCTAGAGAGAAATGAGATTCTAGTTAAAGCAGTAATATAAGAGAAAATGTCCAGGCATTCTGGCTTATACCTGTAATCCCAGCAGTTTGAGTGTCTGAGGCAGGAAGATCGCTTAAGCCCAGGAGTTTAAGGTTACAGTGAGCTATGATCACACTGCTGCACTTTACTTTAAGCAACAGAGCAAGACCCTGTCTCAATACAAAATAACAACTAAAAATCTAAAGATGTAGTGGTTGAAAAACAAGGAGTAAAAATATCTCCATATGCAGTTGGTAAATAATTTTTGCATAACCAAAAGAATCCTCAAACCCTTAGAACTATTAAAAGTGTTCATTAAGTTTGTCAAATATAAGATTCACATGCAAAACAATAGCAGCATACTGTTTCTCAACACCAGTGGTTTTCAAAATGGGGATGATTTTTCCTACTAGCAAACATTTGACAAAGTATGAAAACATTCTGGTTATCACAGTTAAGCGGTGTGAGAGGTGGGTGCCATAGGCATCTGGTGAGTAGAGACCACAGATGCTGCTAAATATCCTATAATGCACAGAACAACCTCCCATAATGAAGAATTATCCAACCCAAAACATTAATTATAAGGCTGTTGAGAAACCCTGCTCCTCATCAGAACAATAACCAAAGAAAAAATATTATTAAAAAATGAGGTAACATTCACAATAGCAATACAAACTGGAAAACATGTAGATTAACCTAACAAGATATTTACATGAGCTTAATGGAGAAAATGTTAAGTTATCTTCAAAGACTGAAATGAAAATGTGAATTACTGAAACAATATTTTATATTTGTGGCTATATTTATTTAATGTAAGAAAATTATTAAGTGTTGTCTAAAGTCACTAATACATTTTTTAAACACAACTTTTTTTAAATTATCAGTATTTGGAAAATTTGTTAATCTGATTCTGAAGTTTATAATGAGGTAGCAGAGGAATCTTACCCTTCACTTTTGGGTGGTTGGTAACTTCTCCAAAAAGTATAATAAAAAACAAGATGTAGAAACAAATAGAAGTGCAGTTTTTACGGGCATTGATTTCTTAGCCCAGTGACAAATGTAGCAGTCTTCAATATATAGAGTTCAGCCTACTTGAAGATAACCAAAGGTTCGCATCTTAAAGGATTAAATCATACATCTACACTTACTAGAAAATTAGTTTTACAACATTCATGGTATTTTCACATCATTGTTGTTTAAGGCATGCATCCTATAGCTGCACACTAAATAAAGACTAGATGGTCAGATAGAAAGTTTCAAATGTCATTTTTCCTTTGTTCTTCCCTGATATGGCATTCTGCTAATTTTGGTGCATGTTTTGTATCAAAACTCTCTAGCTCTAATCTCCCAGAAACTCATTAATCTGCATTAATAGCATTTCTGGGAAATTGTAAGTTTAATCAATTTTTATTTGATAAGGGTCTCTAATGCTTTTAGTGATGGGTGACTTACCGAGCAGCAAACTGTTTCAAAACCATCAGCATTTTCTGAAGTCATGTCAGATGTTGATAAAGTGAAACTCCTCTTACAATACAGGAATGTAATTCTCAATTCTTTATCCACTGAGGTTAATAAAATAGACGGCCCACAAAATGTTATCCAAATACTGAAGAGAGATAACTTATTAAAACAGTATTTCTTTATAATCTGGACACTTTTGCTTCCAGATAGTGCAGGCTATTTTCTCGATGACCTGATGGAGCTATAGAAGTTGCTGCTTTGCCCGGTTTTTAAATGTCACTTTTTGCAGTGAATGCCCTACCTCTGAGCTACACCCTAATTCATTATATCTGAATAGTTTTTCTTAGAGTTTACATAACCCTTTACATCACTCATCTTATGTCTTCCTCACAATAATCCTACAAAGCAAAAGAGAAGAGGGACGTTGCTTTACCAGTAGGGAAATGAGCTCAATGACCTTATGTCCTCCAAAGTTTTGATGGTTTTCAACTAACTCCTCCTACTTTTTATCTGGGAGTGCTCCCACCCAATCTGTCAGGACCCACCAAGGGGCTTGATGTGGGCAGCATGCAGCTTGTGGCTGGTAGACTTACAGAATTCCTGAGGGTAATGCTCTCTTATTCTTCTCTGTGTCCTCAGTGCCCAGTAGAACACCTATGCAGAGGACAAGAAATATGTTTCCTCATTCATCACTAGGTTTATGGCTGAAGCCCCTATTATAAAAGACAGAATAACAGGAGAAAACCATACAAATGTATTTAATATAAGTTGTACATGGCACTAATATAAGTTTTCCTTAATAAGGAAATGAAGACCCAGAAAAGTGAGTTTACCTGTGTATTTTTTCTTTTTGATACAGTCTTGTTATGTTACCCAAGCTGCAGTGCAGTGGCATGATCATGGCTCATTGCAGCCTTGATTTCCTGGGCTCAGCTTCCCAAGTAGATGGGACTATAGACACATACCACCACACTCAGCTATTTTTTTGTGTTTTTTGTAGAGACAGGGTTCCACCACATTGCCCAGGCTGGTCTTGAATTCCTGAGCTCAAGTGATCTGCCTGTTTGACCTCCCAAAGTGTACCTGTATTTTTTTATCCTAAGTTGAATGAAGCAGATAGTTATGAAGGACAAAAGGGCTATGAGTTAATGGTAATAAACTGGGGGAACTTAGCAAGGCCTGTTTGTTCATATCCTTCTGTGTCCTTTCTCTGTGTCTCTGTGTTTTCAAATATAAGGAAGTTCCTTTCCTCTGGGTCTAGGGAGGGCATTTCTCAAATGAGGGTCTTATGACCTGCTTCGGTGGAAGGTCAGAAAATTTTCCCTAGGATTTATTACCTGCTTCAAGGGAGAAGAGCAGGAGAAAATCAAAGATGACTTTTCCTACTTCTTCTCAAATTGCTTACTTTAAAAGGTTTGGGGGTAGCATGTCCTGAACCCCATCACCTATATGCATAAAGAAATCACACACAAGCATGTGCATGCACACACACAAACACTCTCTCTCTCTCTCTCTCTCTCTCTCTCTCTCTCTCTCTCTCTCTCTCTCTCTCTCTCTCTCTCTCTCTCTTTCTCTCTCTCTGTCTCTCTATTTAAATTAGATTATGAATTCCAGTGGTCTGTTCCTCTGCTGCCACCCACTGCCCAGCAAGCCCGCACAACTTTATACACCATATGGACCCACCATTTCTGCCTATAGTTAGTTAAATTACTAATTTGGCAATGCAAGACCCCAAACACTCTGCTTTCTCTCAAATCCACATTTGTATGCCTTTACACCTAGTATTTATTTCCTCTTAGTCTTGCAAAACTAAGTCTCCATCTTCCTTCCAGATGCAGGCCAAATGTCAAGTCTTCTCTGATTCCCACCTCAGGCAAGATCAAGGAATAAATCACTCCCTGCCATCCCACCCTTTACAGCCCTCAATTATTGCAGAGCAAGATAAGATCTGTGCTGTAAGTGGCTGGTCTTAGGAGAGACTATAACACTGAAGTGTTTGAAGAAAAGGAAAAGAACTATTCTGTTTGACATTATTTAAATAATCTATTTTAATGAAGCTTTACTGCCCTGTGTTCAACAGAAAATTTTAGTGCCCAAGGATCTTTAAGAATTAAATTTAAAAGACTAACTCCAGAATGGAAGGCAAAAAGCCTGTTCCAGTGCTATAGAACCACTTTTTAGTATCATACAATTTCCATGTTCCTTGATTTTAATATGGTTTGGCCAAAATTCATGCCAAAAATTTGGTCCCCAATGTGGCAGTCTTGGGGGTGGGGTATAATGGGAGGTGTTTGGGTCATGGGGGCAGGTCTTTCATGAATAAATTAATGCCCTTCCTCAGGGATGAGGGCATTCTCCCTCTCAAGAAAATGGATTGGTTCCAACGTTTAAAAATAGTATGGCTTCCTTGCCTTCTCTCTCTCTCGCTTCCTCTCTCACCACATGGCTTCTGCACACACCAGCTCACCTGCTTTTTTGCCATGAGTAAAAGCAGTATGAGGCCCTCACCAGTTGCAACTGTCCATTCTTGGACTTTTCAGCCACCAGAATCATAAGCCAAATAACCTTCTTTTTAAAACAAAGTTACCCAGCCTTGGGTATTCTGTTATAGCAATAAAAAACAGACTAACATACATGTATAATATAGTTACAAAGCAAACATGAAATACTCATTGAAGGGACTGCCAATTAGCAAATTTATTCCCAAAAATTCCACATAAAATGCATATTATTATCTTCAGACAACTGTTTGAGTAAACTATTGTATTGCCTTCAATATCATCAATATCATTAAAAGTAATAGTTGCTTTATTTACCAAGTACAATTCCACCTGGACTAGATTCAGTCATTTTTGTTTGAGGTTTTCTGTTTTGTTTTGTTTTTATACATAAATCTATGGTAAAAAAAAATTGATTTTATTTTTGTAGACAGTGGATTGTCTTTGTTAATTACAATGTACAATTAGGGTTTTGTCCCTGACCAAGTTTTAGTGTATACAAATATTGAGAACCTTGACTTATAGTGCAAAGTCAAGATTTACAAATATAAAATAGTATCCTTGGGTTCTAATTTCAAATGGCTAAAAGCCTTAATAAATTAGCTTTGTAAATACAAGCATCAGTAGAAATATAATTTGTTAAATTGCTAACATTCTTATTCTCTTGATATTTCTCTGGTTGTCTAAACACAGAAATCTCTGTATACAAAAGCCATGTAGAAATAAATCAGTCTATATATTTCTTAACTGTAGATTGGCCCTCCCTCCCTGAATGATTTCTTTAAATGATAAATTAAAACTGATCAAGTGATATCAGATTTTCCAAGATGGCGTGGTAGGAACAACTTGGGATTGCAGCTCTCAGTGAAGGCGCAGAGGGTGAGTCCTAGGCGCATTTTCAGACGGACCTTTGTTGCCCACAGAACAGGGAAATTCCCAGGTGTAGGAGAGACATGGGACACCAGCGCAGCCTTTTCAGCTTGCGAGGCCATTTCAGCCGGCGCCACAGCACAGCGGCACAAAACTCACTGGTCTGGGTGTCCTGTTAAACCGGCAATCTGAGATTTGGGAGGGCAGATTAACATATCCATCTGATTAAACGGGACTTGGACAGTGAGCTAGACCAGGAGATTCCTGAGAAGCGTGATTTGAGCTGGTGCAGTGGGTAGCAGCACGGGAAATCACACAGATCCCAGCGCCCTTTCAGCAGGCAACTGAAACACCTGTGAGAGAGTAAACCATTCAAATTAAAAAGAAAAAAAAAAGAAAGAGAGAGAAAGGACTCTGAGACAGGGAGCCAGGTGATCAGGCTCAGTGGGTCCCACTCCCACAGGGACAAACAAAACGGTGATTTGAAATGCTGGGGGTTGAGAGTTTTACTGCGGGCTCAGCTGAATCCAGGATGGTGCAGCTTGGTAGGGGAGGTGCGTCCGCCACTACTGATGCATTCTGCCCCTACTGAGAAACACACCCATTATGGAAGCAGCCTGCTGTTGCCAAGGCAACCCACCATAACAGAAAGACTCCGCCAACAGGGCGGAGCCCACCACAACAGGGCAAAGCCCCGTGGCACCAGGGTGGAGCCCCGTGGCTACAGGGCATACCCCGTGGTAGGAGGGCAGAGCCTTAGCAGGCAAATAGTGACTAGAATGCCTCCTTGCTGGGCAGGACAGTGCAATAGATACTCATAAAGAAAGCTTCAAATCCCTGACACAGAGCATCTGAGGAAAAAAAAAAAAAGGTGGTTTTATAAGTTCTGCTGCAGCAGACCTAAACACACCCGCCGAACAACCCTGAATGAACAATGGAGTTCACAGCTCAGCACTTGAGCTCCTATAAAGTACAGACTGTCTCCTCAAGCAGCTCCCTGACCCCTGTATATCCAAAGAATCACCTCAAAAAAGGACTAATCAGACTGATATTTGGTGGGCATCATTCTGGGACAAAGATAGCAGAAGAAGAAACTGGTAGCATCCCTCACTGTTCCGCAGCTGCTACAGGTGTACCCCAGACAAGCAGGGCCTGGAGTGGACCTCAGCAGTCGTACAGCAGAGGGGCTAGACTGTTAGAAGGAAAACTAAGTAACAGAAATACTTCATCATCAACAATCTAGGCTTCCACTCAGAGACCAAATCTAAAAGTCAGCAACTACTAAGATGACAGGTGGATAAATCCACAAAGAGGGGAAGAAACCAGTGCAAAAAGGAGGAAAACACCTGAAATCAAAACACTTCACCTCCTACAAAGGACCAAAACTCCTCACCAGCAAGGGAACAAAGCTGGATGGAAAATGAGTGCGACAAAATGATGGAATCAGACTTCAGTAGGTGGATAAGGAGAAACTTCAGTGAGCTAAAAGAACATGTACTAAATCAATGCAAAGAAACTAAGGACCTTGAAAAAATATTTGAAAAAGGATTTGAGGAAATGATAACAAGAATGGACAACTTAGAGAGGAATATGAATGTATTGAAGGAGCTGAAAAACACAACACGAGAACTTCGCGAACCATGCACAAGTTTCAACAGCCGAATTGACCAAGCAGAAGAAAGAATACCAGAAGTCAAAGATCAACTCAATGAAATAAAAAGAGAAACCAAGATTAGAGAAAAAAACACAAAGAGGAATGAACAAAATCTCCAAGAAATGTGGGACTATGTGAAGAGACCCAACCTACGTTTGATAGGTGTACCAGAATGTGACGAAGAGAATGAATGCAAGCTGGAAAACACTCTTCAGGATATTATCCAGGAAAATTTCCCCAACCTAGCAAGGCAGGCCAATATTCAAATCCAGGAAATACAGAGAACCCCACAAAGATATTCCACAAGAAGAGAAACCCCAAGGAACATAGGCATCAGATTCACCAGGGTTGAAATGAAGGAGAAAATACTAAAGGCAGCCAGAGAGAAAGGTCGGGTCACCCACAAAGGGAAGCCCATCAGACTCATAGCAGATATCTTGGCAGAAACCCTACAAGCCAGAAGAGAGTGGGGGCCAATATTCAACATCCTTAAAGAAAAGAACTTACAACCCAGAATTTCATATCCAGTCAAACTGAGATTCCTAAGTGAAAGAAAAATAAAGTCTTTTGCCAACAAGCAAGTACTCAGAGATTTTGTCACCACCAAGCCTGCTTTACAAGAGCTCCTGAAAGAGGCACTACACATAGAAAGGAACAACCAGTACCAGCTATTCCAAAAACATACCAAATACTAAAGAGCATCAACAAAATGAAGAATCTGCATCAACTAACAGGCAAAACAGCCAGCTAGCATCAAAATGGCAGTATCAAATTCACACGTAACAATCTTAACCCTAAATGTAAATGGGCTAAATGCACCAATCAAAAGACACAGACTGGCAAATTGAATAAAAAACCAAAACCCATCGGTGTGCTGTATCCAGGAAACCCATCTCACATGGAAGGATACACAAAGCCTCAAAATAAAGGGATGGAGGAAGATTTACCAAGCAAATGGAGAGCAAAAAAAAAGCAGGAGTTGCAATTCTCTTCTCTGAAAAAATAGTCTTTAAAGCAACAAAGATCAAAAGAGACAAAGAAGGTCATTACATAATGGTAAAAGGATCAATACAACAAGAAGAGCTAATGATCCTAAATATATATGGACCCAATACAGGAGCACCCAGATATATAAGGAAAGTTCTTAAAGACTTACAAAGAGACTTAGACTCCCACACAATAATAGTGGGAGACTTTAACACTCCACTGTCAATATTAGACAGATCAACCAGACAGAAAATTAACAAGGATATCCAGGGCTTGAACTCAGACCTGGAACAAGCAAACCTGATAGACATTTACAGAACTCTCCACCCCAAATCCACAGAATATACATTCTTCTCAGCACCACATCACACCTACTCCAAAACTGACCACATAATTGGAAGTAAAGCACTCCTCAACAAATGCAAAAAAACCTGAAATCATAACAAACAGTCTCTCAGACCATAGTACAATCAAGTTAGAACTCAGAATTCAGAAACTAACTCAGAACCACACAGCTTCATGGAAACTGAACAACTGGCTCTTGAATGTTGATTGGATAAACAATGAAATGAAGGCAGAAATAAAGAAGTTATTTGAAACCAACAAGAACAAAGACACAACATACCAGAATCTCTGGGACACATTTAAAGCAGAGATGTAAAAGGAACATCTCTATATATAGCAACATCAAAATATTGCTATATATTTTCCATAGAGGAAAATATATAGCAATAAGTGCCGACATGAGAAGAGTGGAGAGATCCAAAATTGACACCCTATCATCAAAATTGAAAGAGCTAGAGGAGCAAGATCAAAAAAAACTCAAAACCTAGCAGAAGACAAGAAATAACGAAGATCAGAGCAGAACTGAAGGAGATAGAGACATGAAAAACCCTTCAAAAAATCAATAAATCCAAGAGCTGGGTTTTTTAAAAGATCAACAAAACAGACAGACCACTAGCCAGACTGATAAAAAAGAAAAGAGAGAACAACCAAATAGATGCAATAAAAAATGATAAATGGGAAATCACCACAGATTCCACAGAAATTCAAACCATCATCAGAGAATACTACAAACAACTCTATGCACATAAACTAGTAAACCTGAAAGAAATGGATAAATTCCTGGACACCTGTGTCCTCCCAAGCCTAAACCAGGAGGAAGCCGAAACTATGACTAGACCAATAACAAGGTCTGAAGTTGAGGCAGCAATTAAGAGCCTACCACACAAAAAAAGCCCAGGTCCAGATGGGTTCACAGCCGAATTCTACCAGACACACAAAGAGGAGCTGGAACCATTACTTCTGAAACTATTCCTAATAATCCAAAAAAAGGGACCCCTTCCCAAATCATTTTATAAGACCAACATCATCCTGATACCAAAACCCCGCAGAGACTCAACAAGAAAAGAAAACTTCAGGCCAATATCCATGATGAACATAGATGCAAAAATCTTCAATAAAATACTGGCAAGCAGATTGCAACAGCACATTAAAAAATTTATCCATCATGATCAAATAGGACTCATCCCGGGAATGCAAGGCTGGTTCAACATAGGCAAGTCTATAAACGTAATTCACTACATTAACAGAACCAAAAACAAAAACCACATGATTATCTCAATTGACACAGAGAAGGCATTTGACAAAATTCAACAGCCCTTTATACTAAAAATGCTCAATAATCTCGGTATTGATGAAACATATCTCAAAGTAATAAAAACTATTTGCGACAAACCAACAGCCAATATCATACTGAATGGGCAAAAACTGGAAGCATTCCCTTTGAAATCTGGCCCTAGACAAGGATGCCCTCTCTCACCACTCCTATTCAACATAGTACTGGAAGTTCTAGCCAGAGCAATCAGGCAAGAAAAAGAAATAAAGGGTATTCGAATAGGAAAGGTGGAAGCCAAATTGTCTCTATTTGCAGACGACAAGATAGTATACCTAGAAGACCCCATCACCTCAGCCCAAAAACTCCTGAAACTGATAAGCAACTTCAGCAAAGTCTCAGGATAATAAAATCAATGTACAAAAATCACAAGCATCCTATACACCAGTAACAGACTTAAAGAGAACCAAATGAAGGACGAACTGCCATTCACAATTGCTACAAAGAGAATAAAATACCTAGGAATACAACTTACAAGGAACGTAAGGGACCTCTTCAAGGAAAACTACAAACCACTGCTCAACAAAATAAGGGAGGACACAAACAGATGGAGAAACATTCCATGTTCATGGTTAGAAGGAATCAATACTGTGAAAATGGCTATACTGCCCAAAGTAATTTACAGATTCAATGCTATCCCCATCAAGTTACCATTGAATTTCTTCACAAAACTGGAAAAAAAACATTATGAACTTCATATGGAACCAAAAGGGAGCCTGCATAGCCAAGACAATTCTAAGCAAAAAGAACACAGCGGGAGGCATCACACTACCAGACTTCAAACTATACTGCAAGGCTACAGTAATCACAACAGCATGGTACTGGTACCAAAGCAGAGATATAGACCAATGGAACAGAACAGAGGCATCGGAGGCAACACAACATATCTACAACCATACAATCTTTGATAAACCTGACAAAAACAAGCAATGGGGAAAGGACTCCCTGTTTAATAAATGGTGTTGGGAAAACTGGCTAGCCATGTGCAGAAAGCAGAAACTGGACCCCTCCCTGACACCTTACACTAAAATGAACTCCAGATGGATTAAAGACTTAAACATAAGACCTGGCACCATAAAAACCCTAGAAGAAAATCTAGGCAAAACCATTCAGGACATAGGAGTAGGCAAGGACTTCATGACCAAAAGCATTGGCAACAAAAGCCAAAATAGACAAATGGGACCTAATCAAACTCCACAGCTTTTGCACAGCAAAAGAAACAGCCACTAGAGTAAATCGGCAACCAACAGAATGGGAAAAAAATCTTTGCAGTTTACCCATCTGACAAAGGGCTGATATCCAGAATTTACAAAGAACTCAAACAGATTTACAGGAAAAAAACAAACAAGCCCATTCAAATATGGGTAAAGGATATGAACAGACACTTTACAAAAGAAGACATACATGAGGCAAAAAAACACATGAAAAAATGCTCATCATCACTGGTCATTAGAGAGATGCAAATCAAAACCACATTGAGATACCATCTCATGCCAGTTAGAATGGCGATCATTAAAAAAAATCTGGAGACAACAGATGCTGGAGAGGATGTGGAGAAATAGGAACACTCTTACACTGTTGGTGGGAGTGTAAATTAGTCCAACCATTGTGGAAGACAGTGTGGCGATTCCTCAAGGACCTAGATATAGAAATTCCATTTGACCCAGCAATCCCATTACTGGGTATATATCCAAAGGACTATAAATACTTCTACTATAAGGACACATGCACACGAATGTTCATTGCAGCACTGTTTACAATAGCAAAGACCTGGAACCAAACCAAATGCCCATCGATGATAGACTGGACTGGGAAAATGTGTCACATATACACCATGGAATATTATGCAGCAATCAAAAATGGTGAGTTTGTGTCCTTTGTAAGGACATGGATGAATCTGGAGAACATCATTCTCAGCAAACTGACACAGGAACAGAAAATGAAATACCACATATTCTCACTCATAGGCGGGTAAGGAAAAATGAGAACACATGGACACAGGGAAGGGGGTACTACACACTGGGGTCTATTGGGGGGAATAGGGGAGGGACAGTGGGGGGGGTAGATGGGGAGGGATAGCCTGGGGAGAAATGCCAAATGTGGGTGAAGGGGAAGAAGGCAGCAAAACACACTGCCATGTGTTTACCTATGCAACTATCTTGCACGTTCTGCACATGTACCCCAAAACCTAAAATGCAATAAAAAAAGGAAAAAAAACTGATGAAGTGAGAAAATATATGTGAAATCATTTGAAAGTTAAAAAGCTATAGAAATGTAAGATATTATTTAACTGCTCTCAATGAAACCATCTGAAAATCAGCATTCTATCATCTAGCTTTTTCCTTTCATAGTTTCAAACTGAAAATTAGTTTACATTGCCTCTATTAGAATTTCAACTACAGTATAGTCTAGGGGGAAAAACAAAATCTAAAATATTTTATCCCTGAGTATTAAAGGCAAATCCTATGTATACTTCTAAAGAGGTAATCAAATCAAATTTTAAAAATTGTTATAGCAAGAAAATGAGTTGTATATTTTATTTTCAGTTCTGGTCCATTCTTTTTTTATTTTGCCTTTTCACCTGATTACATGTCAGAAATGATATTATGTTTTTCTCTGTTCTCATTTTCTGGACACCAAATACACACATACACACACACACACACACACACACACACACACACACACACACACACACATAGACTTGGGTCACTGGTGGTGGTGCCGATTTTTCTCATGTGGCATAGTAATGTAGCTTCAGCTTCTCTAAAATATGAAACAAGATCAAGTTTCCAACAAGAAGGCTTGAATGGTCTTTCCCATGATGCATTCTCAACATAAACATGGGTGGAACAGGTCAGACCAACAAAGGTGAAGCAAAGTCAGGATGCGAGCTGGCTCAGGAGAATGAGACTCACAATAATCCTCCAAAACAAAGAATGGTAATCCAGCTTTCTTGCACCCTATGAAATTAAAAGTACTTTGATATTGCCTAGAAATAAAATGCATTATTTTTGGCTTTATTTAAGCATTTCCATTCCTGCTATAAACTAAAGATTTGGATCCTGAAGACATAAATATTACAAAAATCTGAAACACCTGCCAATGAACTATTTCCCCTGCTAACACAGAAGAAAGAAGACTGAGCTTGTATTTGGTATATTGAAAGTTGTTCCAGTTTGACTTTTAAGCTGTACAGGACAGTGTTACCTTACAGTATCTTACAAACTAGAGTGTTAAAATACTTTCGCAAGCAAGACTTCACTCATCTTTCTTGGAAGTGTTTCAAAATTACATCATTCTCATTACTAAGAAGTATCTCTTTTTTGATTTCCTGACATTTAGCCAAAATGTTTTTCTCTATAAGCAGTCTTATTCATTACAGTTTTACTACTTTGTACCATGTTAAATAATTTTCTTTCCTCTCTGAATTTTTCAAAAGTGGGTAGAATGTTACGTTCTCCTCTCCGTTCTTCGGCCAGATAATGAATATTTTATACCCTTCATTTTCTCTTATAAGATCACTTCTTCTGCTTCATAAATGATTTACATACTCTCCTCTGAATCCTTCTCCTCCAAGCTTGTTTCCAAATCTGAAGTCATTAGATGCTCCAGTATTAGCTGCACTGTGCAGTTACTGTTCTGAGCTCTTAATGTTTATTAAGATTACATTCAATCCTCACAACAGCTCTATAAGATACAGCCTAGGATTTTATACTGATGAGTGACAGGTATGGAGAGGTTAAACAATTTGCTTGTGTTTATTCATGTAGTTAAGTGGCAGAACTAGACATGGAACTCAGATTTTCTGGTTCTAGAGCCTATATCTAAGCCACTATACCACACTGTCTCTCTATAGCAAACTGGTTCTTTAGATTAAATCTAAACTGCTACTTCCTTTATTCACAATATGAGCATATTTCTGAAAAACCAGAAAATAAAACAGTCAAGTGAGATTGTATTGAAATATTTTTTTTCTTGTGCCATGAAAATATAACTCAGTATGCATTCTAGCCTCTCTTACAACTTAACCCCAACCTAAAATATGAATTGAATAGCCTGACATTCTGCACTGTTATTTCATGGGATCTTTGAAATATTTAGACTCTAAGAGCTGCTTTTTACAACCCAAGTATTTCCAAGGATAGTTATATCCTAGCTATCATCAGCTACCATTACATATCTCTTTTTATCACAAGAATAAGAGGAAGTTAAGGGACAACATGGATTGGACACTTACCTATCCACTTAACATATCTTTTGTTCATTTGTATCTTCCTGATTTTCTACAATCAACATTGCAAGTCTGTTGTCCAAAAATATTTATTTTTTTAAACAGATAAGTCTAAATTATAGAGTATGTTCGGGATTAAAATTATCTGCAATTTTTTTCAAGCTGAACAGTCTAAAAAAATCACATACTAATTTACTCTCCAAATTTTTATGATATACCAATGATTTTGTGGTACTGTAGACACTAAAGTAGGTGTGGCAGATTTAAAAGAAAGAGACAGAAAGAGAGCAGCCAAATGGGTACTCTGCCCAGGAGAACAGTAATAAAGATAAAACAAGAATTGAAAACATATAATTCTAATAAAACCACTATAGATAAGGCATATTCCCAAATAGATGGCAGATTATACTTTCCATGTTAAACTAAAACTTAGTAATATACTTAAAATTAAGTACATTTGTACTTAATTAGTGAAAAGGGCATCCTACAGCCATAATAAATTGTGTACTGAAAAGACAAAAATGAAAATTTCTTAGCCCAATGCCTTGCTTATAGGAGATACCAATAAATATTTGTAGAGTGAGCAATAATGTACACAATAAAATTTAAACTGTGCAAAACTTTGTTGCTGTTACTTAATGAATATGAATCTATCATCCATAAATTCCCTTCCACTGGATGTCTGGAGATGACAGCAGTAACAGCAGCAGAAGAAGAAGAAGAGGAGGAAGAGGAAGAGGAAGAAGAAAAGATGGAGGAGGAGGAGGTGGTGGAAAAGGAGGAGGAGGAGGAAGAAGAAGAAAAAGAAGATGAAGAAGAAGAGGAAGAGGAAGAATGAGGAGGAGGAGGAAAAGGGGAAGGGGAAGAAAAAGGAAGAAGAAGAAGGAGAGGGAGATAGAGAAGAAAGAAGTTCAGTTTATTTTAGCTTTTGGGCTTTACTGGATTTGCCTCAAAGAAAGAAGAAGAAGAAGGAGAAGAAGAAGAGGAAGAAGAAGGAAAAGAAGAAAAGGAAGAAGGAGGAGAAGAAGAAGGAGAAGAAGGAGGAGGAGGGGGGCGGGCGCGGTGGCTCAAGCCTGTAATCCCAGCACTTTGGGAGGCCGAGGCAGGTGGATCACGAGGTCAAGATATGGAGACCATCTGGTCAACATGGTGAAACCCTGTCTCTACTAAAGATACAAAAAAAAAAAAATTAGCTGGGCATGGTGGCGCATGCCTGTAATCCCAGCTACTCCGGAGGCTGAGGCAGGAGAATTGCCTGAACCCAGGAGACGGAGGTTGCGGTGAGCCGAGATCGTGCCATTGCACTCCAGCCTGGGTAACAAGAGCGAAACTCCATCTCAAAAAAAAAAAAAGAAGGAGGAGGAGGAAGAACAACAACAAGGAGGAGGGGGAAGGGGGATGGGAGAGGGAGGGAGAAAGGGAGGGGAAGAGGAGAAGGAGAAAGAAGGAGGAGGACGAGGAGGAGGGGGTGGGGAGGAGGAAGGGGTGGGGAGGAGGAAGGGGTGGGGAGGAGGAGGGGGTGGGGAGGAGGAAGGGGTGGGGAGGAGGAGGGGGTGGGGAGGAGGAAGGGGTGGGGAGGAGGAAGGGGTGGGGAGGAGGAGGGGGTGGGGAGGAGGAAGGGGTGGGGAGGAGGAGGGGAGGTGGAGAGGAGGAGGGGAGGAGGAGGAGGAGGAGGATGGAAGGAACTCTCTTCCATAATAAACATCCTTTTCCAGGTAAACCTAGCCTCTAAATTCTAGATGTTCAGTAATTTCCCAACCACACTCTACATATATCAAATAAAGCAAAGAAATGACCTGCCAAGATGGAGGAGGAGCCTGTCACTCACCTTTCTTCAGGACTTCACTGTTGTGTAATGGTGGTTGGATGCTCCAATCAGGGCCCCACACAGCTAGCTACTGTTTCACCTGAAGTTGTAACTAACAGAACCCTTGTCTCTTCTCTCCTGAGTCTAGCTGCAGTGTCCTCACACCTGCCATTGAATGCCTGGCTATTGATGAATGGAGCTGATGTCTTTATCCAAGTAGCACATTCAGTGGTGTCTGGGTGCTAACTGGATTCACTCGGCACCTCTTTGGCCATCGTGTTTTTGTTTTTACCTGAATCTCATCCACACGTATCAACAGGGTTGAGTCTAAAACCATAAACACTAGAGACAGCAGAAGGAATGACCCAATGTCTTCTCAGAATGACTACAACCACTCACCTGCCTTCCACTACTTTCTGAACTTACAAGCCCTGTTCCAGTTGACTAGTGTCTTCTGAGAGTTTGAATATTTGTGAATCAGTTTACTTTATTTTAACTTTTGGCCTTTATTGGGTTTGCCTCAAACTTATTGTGTGTATGTAAGGCACATTCAATTTCTTAACCAAACTTTTTTAGTAAAGAAAAAAACATTTTGTCTTTTCTTCATAACGTATGGAATGACTGGCTGTACTAAAATACTAGCTTCATTTTCTCCCTAGTCAGATTTATATTGTAATATGTAAATTTTAAAAGAGAGAGAGAGAAGTAAGAGAAACACACTGAGACAGAGCTATCTTTATAACTGCTGTGGACTTGCCCTTTTCCTCATCCCAATTTCAAAACAGATAATATAAAGCTTCATGTTGGCAAGTTAATCACAGTCAGGGAGAGAATGAGCTCAACTGTGTATGTAAAAACTTGGTTGTTTTTCTTTGATTCATGGGATAGCATCACACTGGGTCAGTTTCTTGTTTATGCTGTCTTTATTGTTTCTGGTCTTAGAACAATAAACAGCCCTACGTGGTTTCAATTACAGCAGCAAAACTGTGCAAATGAACTTTGGCTTTGTTTCATATTGAATAGAGGGTTTTTATGATTTTATAAATGGTGATGTTTAGGAATCTTGCCAAACCTGTTCTATAAACAGTGAAGAGTCAGATTTGCCAGCTCCAGGCCTTTAAATATCCTTCCCTTGATATGGATAAAATATTTTTAACATAGTCCTATGGAGATGAATAGAAATGATGAAATTATCTGCAGACTTAGCATCAATTTGCAAAAACTAAATACTGGAATGTTTTGCTGGTCATGTATTCATAAGCCAATACCTGACTTTTTTTGTATGTCTTCCTTAATTGCAGGACAGTATTAGTCAGTTGCCATTCACTTTTAACAAATTTAACATACAATTGTAACAGCTAGGATACAGGATACATTACATTATTCTATGGTTACAAATAAACGCCCACCTTCCCAATCTTGGTGGCTTCATGGCATAAAAATTTACTGATAAAAATATTCCGTATGTCAGAGGAAAAATTATCTAAAGATTTCTACGCAACCAATTTAACACTCCAAAACTGGCAACACAGGCCCTGTATCCACAGGGAGCCCAGAAAATTCAACCTTTCATTTGCCTTAGTACAGGCAAGGCACTGATTCATTTATGGAACTTGAAGTTTCAATCTTATAGAATATTTTGGAAATCATCATTGGTTAGTGAATGCACTAGTCTGCTAGGACTGACATAACAAAATACCATAGACTGGGTGGCATAAACAACAAAAATTAATTTCACATAGTTCAGGAAGGTGAAAATCTAAGATTACAATGTCAGCATGTTTGATTTCTCTTAAGACCTCTATTCTTGGCTTACAAATGGCTATCTGCTTGCCATGTTTTTACATGACCGTTTCTCAGTGCATGTGCATCCCTGGTGTCTCTTTTTTATTAAAATACTGGATTAGAACTGACCCATATGAACTCATTTAATCTTAATTATCTTTTTGAAAGCTGTATATCCAAATATGGTTACATTGTGAGGTACCGGGGGTTGGGACTTCATCATATGAATTTTTCAGAGGACACAATTTCTGTCCCAGTAAATGAACCATCACAAATCAGTGTGTCTTTGAAGTTAAGATTTACAAGTTGGAAATAATTTGCAAGCAAAAGTAAGACTGACTGATATTAGGAAGGCTATGTGCAGAATTTAGAGTCTCAAGTATGAGAAATTTTTCTAACTACTATACAAAATCTTCTTTGATTCCACTTTATTTCAGAATTTTAATAGAAAACGTTAACTAGAAAATGTAGAACATGGCCTATATTGTTCCAATTAGCTATTTCAATTTTTTTTCAGAATATGGTTGATATGGTTTGGAAGTTTGTTTCCTCTAAATCTCATGTTGAAATGTGATTCCCAATGTTGGAGGTGGGTCCTGGTGGGAGGTGTTTGGATCATGGCTTAGCACCATGCCCTTGGTGATAAGTGAGTTCTCACTCAGTGGTTGTTTAAGAGTCTGGGACCTCCCACTTCTCTCTCTTGCTCCTGCTCTTGTTGTGTGATACGTCAGCTCCCCCTTTGCCTTCCAACATGAGTGGAAGCTCCCTGAGGCCCTCACCAGTAATAGATCCAGCACCATGCTTCTTGTATAGCCTGCAGAACTATGAGCCAAATAAATCCCTTTTTTTTTAAATAAATTACCTAGTCTCAGGTATTCCTTTATAATAATAAAAATGGACTAACACAATGCTATTTCAATTATCATTAAATATTTTTTTAAAGAGAAGAGAATTCCAAGTAAAAACTCTCTAATATTAAAAATTACAATTTAGTCCTCATCAAAATGAAGAAATTATGTCAATATAATGATTTGCCTTTAGAGTGCATTTGCTTATTTTCCATCTGACCAGTTACTGTTAAGCATCTTGATTCAATGGAATTAGAAAAAAACTATATTTTCTTTATGTGCTACACATTTTCAAAATACAGTTATGCAAAATGAACCTATGTTGCACTTTAACACTAAGCACATAACTATTTACAATTTTTGTGTATCCTTGTTTTAATCACTTAACCTCTTCAAGCTTCAATTTCATTAGGTGCATAATAGAAGATACTAAGACTGACTTTTCATCTTTCTAAGAGAGGATAATATTTGAAAGTAGGTTGTAAATAGGCAATCACATAAAATGTAATAAAATCCAACTTCAGAAGATAAAGATTCCTAAGATATAAAAATTGAGTTTTATGAGGGGTTCCTGGAGATGGTGAACTATCAGCAGATAAAGGTTGCTAACTTTTGTAATATTTATTTCTACTGTTCTCTATTACAGATGTAAAAACAAATTCAGTAATTTAATTCATATTTCTTTCCTTGAAACCTTTATTAAATCAAAGAACTATATTTCAACTCATATAACTCTTAGAGGTCTCCTAATGCAAGGGATACTGCTGACCACATTAAAGCTACTCAATTTTAAATATATTTACACATGCCAAGACTGTGTAACTTAAAAAAAAATCTTTTCTTAACTGCACAAATATTTCTGCTGACAAAAGGATATTATCAGTATGAGTCCTGAAGAAAGGTTAGATGCTATCTTAAAAATAGAAAATGGGCATTTGGGTTGGTTCCAGTTCTTTGCTATTGTAAACAGAGCTGCAATGAACATTCGTGTGCATGTGTCCTTATAGTAGAATGATTTATAGTCCTTTGGATATATACCCAGTAATGGGATTGCTGGGTCAAATGGAATTTCTATTTCTAGGTCCCTGAGGAATCGCCACACTGTCTTCCACAATGGTTGAACTAATTTACACTCCCACCAACAGTGTAAGAGTGTTCCTATTTCTCCACATCCTCTCCAGCATCTGCTGTCTCCAGATTTTTTAATGATTGCCATTCTAACTGGCATGAGATGGTATCTCAATGTGGTTTTGATTTGCATCTCTCTAATGACCAGTGATGATGAGCATTTTTTCATATGTTTGTTGGCCTCATGTATGTCTTCTTTTGGTACCCCCAAACCTATAATGCAATAAAAATTAAAAAAAAAATAGAAAATGGAAAAGGTAGTACAACACAATGCAAAATTTAAGACAGTTTGGTATATTGAACTGTGATTGTTCAAACTGTGTAAATACAGGCTTTGTGCAAAGTTTTAAATTTTATTAATGTCATTACCTTTTAAAGGTAATTATATCATTACAAAGACAGAATGATAGATACAACCTCCCAGTACATTCCCAAAGAGTGTGTGAGTGGGAGGGGGGAATAGAGGGATTGATTACTAGGTACAAACATAAAGTTATATACGTAAAACAACCCAAAATATTCAATAGCAGAATAGGGTGACTATAGTTAGCAACAATACAGTATATATTTGCAAGTAGCTAGAAGAGAAAACTTGAAATGTTACCAACAGATAGAAATGATAAATGCTCAAGGTGAGAGATACCCCCAAAGGTTCTGACTCAATCATTACACATTTTATGTAATAAAAATACACATACCCTATAAATATGTAAAATATTTTGCATCAATAAAGAAACTTTGGGGTGAATAGAGATTGTGAGTTGTGGAAAATAAGCTTTCCTGGAAGAAACTATTCTGGGATTTAAAGGAAAACACAGCAACAAATATCTCCCCCTCACTTCACCAAATAACCTGATCTTTATAAGACAAAAGTAATGAAAGATAAAGAGAACATAAATAATTTTCCAGGAGTTGACCATAAGATGGCTGATTAGATGAATATGCAGTCCATGGCACTACTAGGTTAGTAAGAATAACCTAGTAATAATCTATATGAGGATCATAATTCTCCTGTTAGTATGTGCTAAATAAAGTTTGATTATTTGTCCCCTTCAAAACTCAACATCCTGAGATAAGAAGGAACTGATCAGAACAGACTGGGCCTTGTTCTTGTTGCTTCTAGAAGAGGATGTCCTACAACACTCTATCCCAGTAAGTCATATTCCCCAAAGGATAAAACCCAGGGCAGGCTGCTTTTCCAGAACCCTCATCTATAGTGCAACATGGGATACACACAGATGAGATTCCACTTTAGGTAGCATTCTTGAGCCTTGGATGAGCCATGAATCCCAGGCTCCTACTGTCCCTTGCTGCCGATATGTGAGTATTAAGTTGCTTTATTCAATGTGTTGTGTGTGTATCCTTTCTCATCAGATTCATGTATGCAGCAGAAGCTGTATTCCAAGATGCAGTGGGCTGAAGAAGTAACCAGTGTAGAGTGAATCTGCTTTGCAATAGGTTCCAAGGATTAGAATATGGACTTTTTTTATGACCTTATCAACCCTACAAAAAGTTTATCCAAAAAGTATTACAATCTAAAATCTTGAGAAAACACAAAGTTTAATCATCACTAGAACCATATGTCTAGAGGATCACTATGTTCTCTAGGTGACGAAAAATCTCTAAACAGGATGGAAAAAACTAAATATGACTAAGTGGTAAGTTTCACAAAAAGACAAAACAGAAAGGTAAGAGGATGGAAAGCAGTATTTCTGGAAAAGCTGCATTTACCACCTCCTAAATGTCTTCTTCTGCCAATGATTCTGATCTCTTCTTTTACAAGTCAGTCAATTAGGAGGAGAAACACTGCAGATGATGAACAAAATAGGTAGTGCTGAGCAGAAGAGAAACAGAAGGCATGGACAATGTGCTCATGAAAAGAAATATCTGAGGACATGCCAATCCACGGCAGGGGAACTCTATGAACAAACAATAACAAATATAATTGTAATTATAATGATTGCTTAGATCTCATTGCCATTTGCAAGATAGCCCTGAGCAGTACTCACAATGTACAGGAGTTCAGCATGATTCAAAGAGAGCACAAGAAAGCTCATTACCTACATGACTGAATAAGTGTGGATGTCAATAGTTCAGAAAGGCCACACTTCCTGTTCAAACAAGAACTTGTGTCAAATACAGAAAGACAGCAACAGTGTTCTCAGAGATAGAAATTACACAAGAAACCCTACCATATCTTCTCTTACTCACATTACTATTCTATGTTAACCAGCCACTCATGCTGAAAATGATAATACAGAAAGAAAAAGATAGGTGATATGGTTTGGCTGTGTCCCCACCCAAATCTCAACTCAAATTGTATCTCCCAGAATTCCCACACATTCTGGGAGGGACCCAGGAGGAAGTAATTGAATCATGGGGGCCAGTCTTTTCATGCTAGTCTCATTACAGTGAATAAGTCTCACAAGATCTGATGGGTTTATCAGGGGCTTCCATCCTCGCTTCTTCCTCATTTTCTCTTGCCACTGCCATGGAATAAGTGCTTTTCTCCTCCTGCCATGGTTTTGATCCCTCTCCAACCATGTGAGACTGTGAGTCCAATTAAACCTCTTTTTGTTTCCAGTCTTGGGTATGTCTTTATCAGTAGCATGAAAATGGACTAATACAATAGAGCAACGATACGCCCTTTTCCTTTCAGTCCTTCTTTAATTATCAGTAAGCCGAAAGTAGAAAGTATTGAAATTCGTGCATATCAAAAAGTGATATGAAACCAGTTGCATTCGCTTAAGGTAGTGTTTGCACTGTTTCAGAAAATATGTTTGCATATAAATACTACAAAATGTGAATTATGTGATTTTGGTGATTCCACATAAGATTTCAATTATCTGAAATTTGTATAAAAATTGTCATTGTATGAGATAAAGATTAACAGTAAAATTTATGTTAATGATTTAAAATTTTATTTTTACTTTGACATTAAATCACAAATAAAAATAACTCAGAAACATGAAATGAGGAAAAAAACATTATTTTTAATACCTTTAGCAGGATGTTTTTCCTGAATTTTGAACAAGAAGCCTCACAGTTTCATTTTGTACTGGGCCTCATGAATCACATAAGACCCTGAACACCTACCAGCTGACTGGTTTGTGCATAAGATAATTGATGCAGAATTGGTTTTCATTAAGATCAAAACCTTGGAGGAATTCAATTACATTTTTGCTGTCCTTTCCTGAAGACAGCTTAGTTCTAAATGTTCACTGCTTCTTGTAATAACTGCATGGTGCAATTCTCAAAGCTTTCTTTGTCTTGCCAGAACTTAAAACTAGATAATCTGCCTCCTTCCATAAATAAAATTTTTTAAAGTCTTCTGTTTCTCATGTTACTTGGACTCTGTAACCTTGGTTCCATGATACCAAACCACAGATTACTTCCCTCACATTAAAATAAGAGCCGCCGTATGTATGTGCCGAAATAAATCTTTCATGACCTTAATTGTAGTTATTATTGTGTTAAATTTGCCTCCAATAGATGACAGTACAATCATCTTACTGGAAATGTTGAAATTAAAATATTTTCTTGATAGAAATTATAAACTCCTGAAAGCTGACCATAATTTGTAAACTTACAGACTTTTGGTGAAATTATTTTTTAAAGTGGTGGTGGTCAGCAGGATGATATATGGATTTACTTCTGAGAGCAAAGCTGTGTTGCTTTATGCTTCAAATCAGTGGTTAAAACCAGATTCTCATAGAGGCCAGGAGAGCTCTAATGTTGTATTAAGGGCCAAGAAGAGAACTGGATTAAGAATGCCAATTGGATAGCAGTCCAGATCTTTTTACTATAATACTGCTCCAACTTTTGAAGTTACATCCAATAAGCTAGACCTCCAGATAAGCTTTCACTGGGAGAAACCATTCTGGGTTTAAAGGAAAACACAGCAACAAATCTTTCCCCATCACTTCACCAAATAACCTGATCTTTATAAGACAAAAGTAATGAAACATAAAGAGAATGTAAATAATTTTCTAGGAGTTGGCCATAAGATGGCTGATTAGATGAATATGCAGTCCATGGCACTCACAGTGAGGAACCAAAGGGGTTCCCTCACTGAGTGAATACAGCACCTTTAACTGAAATACCCAGATTCTTGCATTGGGACTGATTAGGCAAACAACTTGACCTATGGAGAATGAAGAAAAGCATGGTGGGGCAAAGGCCCACCAGGGAGCAACACGGTGCCAAGGGAACCACCACCCCCAGCCAAGGGAAGTGGTGAGTGATTGTGTTACCCTATTTGAGAAACTATGTTTCTCCCGCAGATCTTTGCAACCTTCAGATCAGGAGATCCCCTCGTGAGCCCACACCACCAGGTCCTTGGGTCCAATATATAGAACTGTGGGGTCTCAGCAGAGCAGCTGCTCAGTCATACACAAAGACATAGGAGCTTTCCATACTCTGGCCCTGGGATTTCCAAAAAACATTTCTGCAATTCTGGCAAAACAGAAGGTCTGTAGAGACCCCTAGGAAAGGGGCTGAATCCAGGGGGCCAAGCAGTGTCATTCTGCAGGCCCCACTTCCATGGCACCTCATAAGATAAGACTTACTAGTTGGGAATTCCAGCCAGCCAATGGCAACAGGGTAGAGCCTGCCTGAGACAGGACAAAGTTCCCAGGAGGAAGCTCCCATGTCTGTGGTCCAGTCAACTCAGCTGTTCCAGCCTGCTAGCTTTGGAGAGTACAAATGGCCTGTCAAGGAAGGGTTCCCCCCCCACCCAGTGCAGCACAGCTGGAGTGGCTAGACACAGGGCACAAACTCCCTAGGCTGCACACAGCATGGGGACCCTGGGCCTGGCCCACAAACCACTTTTTCTTCCTGGGTATCTAGGCCTGTAATGGGAGGGACTGTTGGGAAGGTCTCTGACATGACCTGGAGAAATTTTCATCATGGTCTTGGGGATTAACATAAGGCTCCTTGTTCCTTAAGCAAGTTTCTGCAGCCAGCTCGAACTTCTCCCCAGAAATTGGTTTTTCTTTTCTATCACATTGTCAAGCTGCAAATTTTCTGAACTTTTACCCTCTGCACCCCTTATAAAACTGAATGCCTTTAGCAGTACCCAAGTCACCTCTTGAATGATTTGCTGCTTAAGAAATTTATTCCACCAGATACCCTAAATCATCTCTCTGAAGCTTGAAGTTCCACAAATCTCTAGGGAAGGGGTGAAATGCCACCAGTCTCTTTGCTAAAAAATAACAAGAGTCACCTTTGATTCAGTTCCCAACAAGTTCCTCATCTCCATCTGAGACCACCTCAGTCTGGACCTTAATGTCCATATTGCTATCAGCATTTTGGGCAAAGCCATTCAACAAGTCTCTAGTAAGTTCCAAACTTTGCCACATTTTCCTGTCTTCTTCTCAGCCCTACAAACTGTTCCAGCCTCTGTCTGTTACCCAGTTCCAAAGTTGCTTCCACATTATTTGGGTATCTTTTCAGCAATATCCCACTCTACTGGTACCAACTTATGTTATTAGTTTGTTACACACTGCTGATAAAGACATACCCAAAACTGAGAACAAAAAGATGTTTAATTGGACTAACAGTTCCATATGGCTGGGGAGGCCTCAGAATTATGATGGGAGGTGAAAAGCACTTCTTACATGGTGGTGGCAAGAGAAAAATGAAGGAGAAGCAAAAGCAGAAACCCTTGATAAACTCATCAGAACTCATGAGGTTTATTCACTATAATAAGAATAGCATGAGAAAGAACAGTCCCCATGATTTAATTATCTCCTCCTGAGTCCTTCTCACAACACATGGGAATTCTGGGAGATAGAATTCAAGTTGAGATTTGGGCAGGAACACAACCAAACCATATCACTCACGGATAGAAGGAATCAATATCATTGAAATGGCCATATTTCCCAAAGTAATTTATAGATTCAATGTTATTCCCATTAGACTACCATTGACATTCTTCACAGGATTAGAAAAAAAAACTATTTTCAAATTCATATGGAACCAAACAAGAGCCTGATTAGCCGAGACAATCCTAAGCAAAAAGAACAAAGCTAGAGCCATCACACTACCTGACTTCAAACTATACTGCAAGGCTACAGTAACCAAAATAGCATGGTATTAGTACAAAAACAGACACATAGACCAATGGAACAGAGTATAGAACTCAGAAATAAGACCACACACCTACAACCATCTGATCTTCAACAAACCTGACAAAAACAAGCAATGAGAAAAGGATTATCTCTTAAATAAATGGTGCTGGGAGAACTGGCTGGCCAGATGCAAAACACTGAACCTGAATTCCTTCCTTATACCTTATTCAATAATTAACTCAAGATGGATTAAAGACTTAAATGTAAAATCCAAACCTATAAAAATCCCAGAAGACAAGCTAGGCAATACCATTCAGGACATAGGCACAGGCAAAGATTTATGACAAAAACACCTAAAGCAATTGCAAAAAAAACCCCTAAAATTGGCAAAAGGAATCTAATTAAACTAAAGAGCTTCTCCACAGCAAAAGAAATTACCATCAAATTGAACAGACAATGTATAGAATAGGAGAAAACTTTTACAATTTATCCATCTGACAAAGATCTAACATCGAGCATCTACAGAGAACTTAAGCAAATTTACAAGAAAAAAAAAAAACATTAAAAAGTGGGCAATGGACATAAGCAGAAACTTCTCAAAAAAAGACACCCATGTGGCCAAAAAACATGGAAAAAGAAAGCTCAACATCACTGATAGTTAGAAAAATGCAAATCAAAACCACAGTGAGGTATCATTTCTCATCAATCAGAGTGGCTATTAATAAAAAAATCAAAAAATTACAGATGCTGATGAGGTTGTGGAGGAAAAGAAATGCTTATATACTATTGGTGGGACAGTAAATTAGTTTGAACACTGTGGAAAACAGTGCAGCAATTCCTCAAAAATCTAGAAGCAGAAATACCATTTGACCCAGAAATCCAATTACTGCATATATACCCAAAGAATATAAGTCATTGTATTATAAAGATACATGTATGTGTATGTTCATGGCAGCACTATTCACAATAGCAAAGACATGAAACCAACTTAAATGCCTTTCAGTGATAGACTGGATAAAGAAAATGTGGTACATATGCACCATGAAATGCTATGCAGCCATTAAAAGGAACAAGATCATGTCCTTTGCAGGGACATGGATGGAGCTGGAAGCCATTATCCTCAGGAAACTAGGGCAGAAACACAAAATCAGATATCATGTGTTCTCATTTATAAGTGGGTGCTGAATGATGAGCACATATGGACACCTGTGAGAGGGGGACAAAGCACACTAGGCCCTGTTAGAGGGTCAGGGGTTGGAGGAGGGAGCATTAGGAAGAATAGCTAAGAGATGCTGGATTTAATACCTAGCTAATGGGTTGATCTGTGAGGCAAACCACCATGGCACATATTTACCTATGTAACAAAACTGCACACCTTGCACAGGTACCCCTGAACTTAAAAGTGGAGGACAAAAAGCGTCACACTTTGAGCAGTCAGATTTTAAATTTTCCCACAGCTCTTTCAACAGTACCTATAGTGTCTTAGCATTGGTGATGATTTTTACATGTGGTATTTCTAGTTTTTATACCGTTTTCATTTTGCCTGCTTTGTAAACGTCATTCTAGGTGCTTACATCATAAAAGAATAGCAGAATTGATGCAACTACGTTACAACAGAAAGGGAGACACAGTATCTGGCTGTCTTGGGCATTTCTGTTAGCAGAAGTGGAAGTCTTTCAGAGGTCTTAATTTTTAATAGCTATGCTATCAGATTCTCAGTCTTGGTTCTTGGTATTAGAGCTAGGTGTTAGAACTTCCCTGAAAGTGTTCTGATTATGGACTCACTGCTCCTTACCATAAAATGAAGATATATCAATATATATTTTTAAAAAGAGTTTTCTAAATAAACACACTGGGGCCTTTCGGAGGATGGAGGGTTGAGGAGGGAGAGCATCAGGAAAAATGACTTACAGGTACTAGGCTTAATACTGGGGTGATGAAATAATCTGTACTTGTACCTCTGAACTTAAAGTTTTTAAAAAAATTTTTCTAAATAAATGAAGTTTTTTTTCAGCAAACATTTTTTAATAAGTTCACAACTGATAGACCATTAAAATTATGCAATTTTTACTCCTCTCTTCCTAGACTCTTACCTTGAAAATTAGGGCCACTGGAATTAACTCTATTAGTACCCCAGGATCCACTGTACATTGTAAGTCATTTGCCCCTCCACTAACAGGACTCACAATAGTGTAATCTGCAATATTGGAGTTTGTGTCTACTTTCTGCCTTCTCCTTCTGTCTATTCAGAATAGCATCATACTCATATTTTTTATATATTTACCATATACTTAGTTTACTAATATAAAACTACATTAATTTTACATTTAAGGGAGAAAAAAATAATTTGCAAAATCCCTACAATTTCATCTAAACATTTCACTTAATTAGCCTGTGCCTCGAATATTAGATGTAGCAGTCAAGTCTGAAAAAAAAATCAAATCAAGTAGGTTAAATGGAATGAATGTGTATATTAAATTTAAAAATACCCTGTTGCCAGAGGAGTTGAAAAACAAAATGTATTGTTCTTTGAATATACACACATTTTAAGGCAGTCTCTTTTAAAACAGCCTTAAAGAATTCTCAACCATCAGAGTCACAGGCATCCACATTTTGGGGTTGGAGATCCATTCAGGGCTTCTGACATACTACATGCAAGAAAAGTTCCTGTTTTCCACCAAAGGTGCCTTTGCTAATCAACTTGATGTTATAAATTCAACTGAGTAACAATAAGCCAAAAGATGGCTCTGTGTTCCTTTTTTAATTCTAATTTTTGGAAAAATAGTCTAGATAATTAAAATCCCCAGAGAATAACTATACTTCTCCCTTTATCACAGGATGCTGACATTCTAAACTCTCATTTAAAGGAATTCCAGTAGCATGCTTTTGAATGTTTTGATTAGATTACCAAATTAATATTACTTAAGAACAAAAATCATCAATCCATTAACAACAATTTTAAAAGGCCAAAATCTGTGTGTCAAAATTAACCTGGGCAAACTCTGGATGCATCTTTTGCTATTATTTATTATCCCTTTGAGTTTATGAATAAAAATTTGCATTTTCAGAATTATGTATATCAAGGATCTCCCAGTTTTGCACCATGTCTTATCATTTCTGATATCTTTAAAAAACGACATGTTCTTTTAAGAACACAAAAAGTAGGCTGGAGTTGGTGGTTCACACCTGTAATCCCAGCACTTTGGGAGGCCAAGGAGGGTGGATCCCCTGAGGTCAGAAATTCAAGAGCAGCCTGGGCAATATGGGGAAACCCCATCTCTACTAAAAACACAAAAATTAGCTGGGTGTGATGACGGGTGCCCATAATCCCAGCTACTCAGGAGGCTGAGGCAAGAGAATCACTTGAACCTGGGAGGTGTAGGTTGCGGTGAGCCAAGATCGTACCATTGCACTCCAGCCTGGGTAACAAGAGCAAAACTCCATCTCAAAAAATAAAATAAAATAAAAAGTAGAAAATAAAGATCACCTAACATCCAGAGATAGATCTATAAACACGTAAATATGTTTCATTCTGGTATTTTCCCAATGTATACTTATATTAATAATTATTCAATACACTCTTTATATGCAGTTTAACCACTTAACAACATTGTGCACATTTCTCTATGCTATTAGGTGTTCTTCCTCTTGCACAGGGTGGTGATGATCCTCTTCTTTGCTCTATATTTTCAAACATCTTAAGTTCAATTCCTAGACAGAATTATTAGGGCAAATTTTTTTAAAAAAAATTAAAGCTTTTACTATTTTATAAATGTGTCTGGTTAAACTATCCTATTTTTCGCTATTCATCTTCTACATTCCATTAAGAGAATTATTCATCTTAATTCAGCCTATTAGCATGTGATTTACAATGCCTTTTTTAGGACAGAATTGTTCCAATGTCTTTTCCCATTAAAACTGGGCTTGGATCTATGACTTTTTTGGTCAATGGCATATAACAAGGTGTGACCTCTATATCCCACTACCAAGTAACAGCTTTTAGAGTCATGTGTTTGCACCAACTCTTTTACTTTTTTTTTTTTTTTCTTTTTCTGATGCTAGCACTGCATGTCCCAGCTGAGGGCTATTCCATTATCAGCTTGGATTTCAGAATGAAAAGGACCAGTGCCACAGAGCTCTGTGGAGTATAACAACTGCCAGACTACCGTGGTAACATCTGACTAGTAGACATAGCCACGGCCAAGCAAACAAGATTAAAATGAAGCTTACCACATGCACACACACAAAAGGCATATCTTAATCAGAACAAACAAGCAAACAAAAAACACCTTTGATTTTATAAGCTACTGAGATTTGGGGTTTGTTTGTGACTAATATAGCATAGCAAAGGCTGACTGACAGATTATAGTATCTATGCTGTCATGCCACTCAAGATGGACCCCAAATGTTGACTTTGGTGTCAAAACCGATGAGGCCACAAACACATACCAAGAGGGGACAAAAATATTTATTACTTAGTTGATGAGACTTTCAGGAAAGACCAGAGCATGCCTCCCACACTGATCCAAATGTGGCTAGGGAGAGCAGGAAAAAAGGAAACTGGCTTGGGGTTTTGACTGTGGCTAGGGGATGTGCTTTGGGGCAAAGGTACTTTCATGGATAAGGGCTTAGGTGGTTTCAAATTCACACTGGCTCCAAAGAATCACCCAGGCTTTCTTATCAGCTTTTCCAGATATGGAACAGAAGGGAAGAGGAGAGGTGAGGCTTAACAGCTGCCAGCAGTCAAATATCAAAATATGAGTCAGACTTTCATTACATATTCATTTTGACTGTGATTATGCAGCTCCTCTCATTGAAATGTCAAATCTATTTCTCCACCTCTTGAATTTGAGTTGGACTTGTGAAATTTTTTATCCAATATAATTTGGCAGAAGGGATTTTGCAAATCCCAAACCTAGCTCTCAAGAGGCCTTGCATGCTTCTTCTCACACACTTGGAACCCTGCCACCACATGTGAATAAGTCCCCCCTTGCCTGCTGAGCATATAGAGGAGAGCCCATTTACTCGAGGCAATGCCATAGTTGATAGTTGATCCTAGACATGGGAGAAAGTCCATCCAAGATTGATAGAGCTATCTACCTAACCCACAGCTAACTATAGATGTATGATTAAGACTAAGAACCTGTCACGTGTCTTGTAGACTTAGAAGTAACAATAAATGCTTATCATTTGAAGCCATTGACTTTCGTGATAGTTTTTAATGCAGCAATAGCTAAATAATATGCTGTTTAGTATTAATATCTAGAAGAATATCTGTATCAACTTGCACTCCTAGCAGTAGTCTAGTAGAATGTATGCCCATATCTTTGCTAATTCTGAGTAATATAGTTGTCTAGGACATTTGTTTTATTGTTTCTTTTTTGGTTACTAATGTAAATTGATTGCCAATACAGCAGATACTGAATTCATGAAAAAAATTTTGTTGGCTCAGAGAAGTATTGGCTGAGTTAACAATATTAGCTATACAAACTTTGTATCAATTTGCACACCTGCCAGTAGTATAGTAGAATGTATCCCCATAGCTTTGCTAATTCTGAGAAATATAGTTTTCTAGGACTTTTTTTATTGTTTCTTTTTGATTACTAATGTAAATTGATTATTAATAAATCAGACACTGAATTCATGGGAAAAAAAATTTGTTGGCTCAGAGAAGTATTTCTTGAGTTAACCATATTATCTATACAAACTTAAGAATAAGATATATAAATTTTTCTTTTATTTTGTAGGTCTGCTTTAGCCCTTAATACAAAAATCTGGGCCCATACCATCTCCTCTACCCCCACCTATCTCCACAGGAGTTATAGATTAGCTTCCATAAGAAGCAATGTATACAGGAAGAAAGGTACTGAAAATATAAATTGCTTTCTAAGATTCAAATACACAAAAATTGCTGGAGTGAACAAAAATTGGTCAATTTAAGACCAGGGATAAGTCCTAGCCA